>OY997274.1:616349892-617769477 GCA_963921465.1 Triticum timopheevii | reverse complement strand
CCGAGCTTTGTGTTGCCATCTTCGCAATTGGGGTAAAAACCTTTTTTGTGATCCTCTAGCATGCGATCAAACTTCACCTTCTCCTTTTGACTTTCACACTGACTCCTTGCATCAACAATGACCTGGCAGAGATCATCATCGGGCACATCGTCTGGTTCCTCTTGATCTTCAACAGCTTCCCCCGTTGCAACATCACCGTATTTGGGGAGCACATAGTTCTCATTGTCCTCTTATTCTTTGATGTCTTCCATCATAACCCCTATTTCTCCGTGCTTGGTCCAAACATTATAGTGTGGCATGAAACCCTTATAAAGCAGGTGGGTGTGAATGATTTTCGAGTCAGAGTAAGACTTCGTATTCCCACATACAAGGCATGGACAACACATAAAACCATCCTGCTTGTTTGCCTCAGCCACTTCGAGAAAATCATGCACGACCTTAATGTACTCGGAGGTGTGTTTTTCACCATACATGCATTGCCGGTTCATCTGCATGCATTATATATAATTAAGTCTGTCAAAATCCATTACAGAACATCATGCATAGATAATTAAGTGACCAAATTAATAGAAGTTCATCATCACATTAAAACCAAAGTACATACATAGTTCTCATCTAACAACATATAGCTCTCGAGAGCATCTAATTAATTAAACCATACATTGAAACTATGTAAAACATTTCAATGCCAAAACAAATGCGATCATAATCGCAACCAAGGTAACAATTGATCCAACGGCATAATGATACCAAGCCTCGGTATGAATGGCATATTTTCTAATCTTTCTAATCTTCAAGCGCATTGCATCCATCTTGTTCTTGTCATCATCGATGACATCCGCAACATGCAACTCCAATATCATCTTCTCCTCCTCAATTTTTTTTAGTTTTTCCTTCAAGAAATTGTGTTCTTCTTCAACTAAATTTAACCTCTTGACAATAGGGTCGGTTGGAATTTCCGGTTCACATACCTCCTAGATAATAAAATATATCTCACGTTGGTCAGCATAATTGTCATAAACAATAAATGAACCAAATAGTTATAAAGATAATAGATACCACATCCGAATCATAGACGGGACGAGGGCCGACGGGGGCGGATACCAAAACCATCGCACTAAATAATAAGAAGCAATAGTAAAGTAAGAAAATTATACAAGTATCTATATAAACATACAAGTAAGAATTATTCTCCTGTCAGAAAGAAGATAAGAACAAGAGGCTCACCACGGTGGTGCCGGCGACGAGATCGGCACGGGAGATCGATGGCGGTGAAGACGTGGACGGGACGTGACGGACCGCTAAACCTAGACAAATATTGAGGAAAATGAAGCTTGGAGGTCGAGCTTGGAGAGGAGAAATCTTAAGTAGTGTGGCTCGGGCATTCCATCGAACACCTGGTGTGCATAGGAGGTGAGCTAGAGCACCACAAAGCTCCCCCCTCGCCGGCCAGGAAAAACAGAGCACTGGGAGTGCTCAGCTCGTGGGCGAGGGGTATATATAGGCAACTCAATGGTCCCGGTTCGTGGCACGAACCGGGACTAAAGGTCACTGTCGGTGTCAAAACCGGCAGATCTCGGGTAGGGGGTCCCGAACTGTGCGTCTAGGCGGATGGTAACAGGAGACAAGGGACACGATGTTTTACCCAGGTTCGGGCCCTCTCGATGGAGGTAAAACCCTACGTCCTGCTTGATTAATATTGATGATATGGGTAGTACAAGAGTGGATCTACCACGAGATCGAGGAGGCTAAACCCTAAAGCTAGCCTATGGTATGATTGTTGTAATGTATGTTGTCCTAGGGACTAAAGCCCTCCGGTTTATATAGACACAAGAGGAGGCTAGGGTTACACGAGTCGGTTACAATGGTAGGAGATCTACATATCCGTATCGCCAAGCTTGCCTTCCACGCCAAGGAAAGTCCCATCCGGACACGGGACGGAGTCTTCAATCTTATATCTTCGTAGTCTTGGAGTTCGGCGGACGATGATAGTCCGGCTGTCCGGACACCCCCTAGTCCAGGACTCCCTCAGTAGCCCCTGAACCAGGCTTCAATGACGATAAGTCTGGCGTGCATAATGTTCGGCATTGCAAGGCGGGTTCCTCCCTTGAATAATCCAGAGAAGATCATGAACACCAGGATAGTGTCCGGCTCTGCAAAATAGATTCCACATTCCACCGTAGAGAGAATAATGCACATAAATCCAATCTGCTGACGTATTTTGCGGCATGACATCACACCGCTACCAGGCTTTTACTCGAATCGTTTTTTATTATACCACCTCAGCATGTTTAGCGAAGCGGTTTCCTTGGCACGTCTTGTCGAAGCAGAGATCGTGCTCCCCTTATTCCGGGATTCTCATCAATACGAGCGTGGGTAACCCAACCATGCCCATCGCCACGCCTCCTCTATCGAAGCTGAATCCCGAACGGTCATGGAGACGGCTCTTGGTATTTTCCCCTTTATAAGGGGACCGAGGCTCGTTTCTTTTTCTCAATCTTCCCTCGAATCCTCTCTTTGCTCCAAGTTCCAACACCCAGAGCCCCAGATTCGAGCACTTCGGATCTTTAACAATGTTTGGCTCCGACCTTCAGGGCCGGTGGATGCCCTCCTCCATCACGGAGGAGGACGTGTTAAAGCTGCGTGAGGCCAAGTACCTGTCCTACGAGATTTCGCACAGGTTGCCTGCCCAAGGGCAGGCCGTGCCCGCTCCCAAGCCCGGTGAGTACGTTGTCTTTGTATCCCACCTCCGTTGGGGTTTAGGCTTCCCGACGGACCCCTTCGTGAGAGGTCTCATGTTCTACTACGGGCTGGATTTTCACGACTTGGCTCCGGAGTCCATCCTCCATATCTCCGCATTCATTATCGTCTGTGAAGCCTTCCTCCGCGTCACTCCCCACTTCGGCCTGTGGCTGAAGACCTTTAATGTGGAGCCGAAGATGATCGGGGGGCGTCAAGCGGAGTGCGGTGGGGCGGCCATAAGCAGAAGGGTCGATGCCCCGTGGCCCGAGGGCTCCTTCCAAGAGGAGCTCGGCTTGTGGCAGTAGGAGTGGTTTTATATCACTGCTCCGAAGGGCAGCAAGCAAAAGCTGCCACCTTCATTCCGCCCGGGACCCCCATGCCGACTGATGTCGTGGGTCAACCAAGGGCTCAATTGGGGGCCGTCCGAAGACGTGCCTTCATTGCAGGGCCGGATTCGAGACCTCCAGGCGAGGGAGATCAATCTGGTGGTGGTGATGCAGGTTATGCTAATCAGGCGTCTTCTGCCCTGCAAACGCCGTCCTCTTCGGTTATGGGAGTTCAATCCGGAGGGACCACGAATTCTCCAACACTTCATGGGTACGACACCCGTGGAGATGTACAAGTTGTTCTTCGGACCGCAGGTGGCGTGTCCGGAATTGACCGAGGACGCAGGCCTAAGCTGCAATCGCCCGGATACTCGGGTAAATAGCTCAGAGTCCGGACGTTCTGTTTATCTACTTTTCTAGAATTCGCCTCCTGACCCATTACTCTTCATCAGGAGTGGGTAGCGCGATCGAAGCTGATAAGGTGTCCGGCCCCCCTCCCAGAGACCGCACTGGAGCCCGTGCTGGTCAGAATGTTGGAGGTCGCGCCCGAAGAAAGGGGCGATGGGGAAAATAGAGTTAATACCTCGCCCAAGGGGGCGCCTGAAGAGGGGGGGATCAAAAATCCCTCCTGCTAGGGGGAGAAGAGGACCGCCTCCGAAGACCTGGAGACCAAAGCCTCTAAGCGGGAGAAGAAATCTCCACCGGAGGGTCCTGCGTCTGGGGAGAACCCAGACGTACAATCGTCTCCAAAGGATCAGCTCTCCAGCGAGCCGTGAGTAGAGAAGGGGGAGTTCATTAATAAGAAAATACCTCCATTTGTGCTTCTGTGGATAACCGAAGTTTTGCTTTACAGTTCGGATTTGCGGACTTCTCAGATGAGTTCGTCTTCGGGGGATCTTCGTCCGGAGATGACGGAGATCGAAACGCCTCCGACTGCTGCATCGCTGGACAGGGCAGACGAGCCTGAAGTATCGTCACGGAGGGTGTCCCTGAGTTCGGAGGGGCCGGAGAGTTCGGCGCCCACTAGTATCCGGCCGGGAGAATTGAAGAATCTGCTTGAGAGGGCGTCCATCTCAGAAGATCACCATGCTTTGATGCGTATGGTGATTGGAAGGATTTCGTCCGCCGAAAGTGGATTGCATAATGCCGCCAGGAGTTTGCTGGCGGGATTTGAGGTACGCAAGAATGACGCACCTTTTTGACAGTTTTGCACATAAAAGTGTGCCCTGTATAGATAGTAGCCCCTGAGAATCGGTAGGTTGTCGAAAGCGACAGCGTGCCGAGGATCAAAATCTCAAGTAATGAATGTCGCCGTTCCTATGCAGGTGGCGGATAGTCCGAGGGCTAGCCGGACTAGTGGAGTTGCCGAGTTAATGCGGCAACTTGATGTGGCAGATGCGGACATCGCACTTGTCAACCGGCGACTTGACGAGTCGCAAGGTAAATGAATTCTCCATAGTCGCTTATTTGAGGGGGTCAAAGCCCGCCTCTGATAATGTATATGCTGTGATACAGACGGTGCTGCTGCTGTCGAGAGCCTTCGGGCCGAACTTGCTCAAGCAAAGGAGCAAGACCGAAGGAGTGATGCGGCTGCCTCGAGGGCGGCCGAGGAGTTGAAAGCCGAAAAGGCTGCACACTGCCTAAGCAGGGAAAAGATGGCCGAATTGGCCGTGAAATTAAAAGATGCTGCCGACCGCAATGAGGCTCTTGAAAAGGAGCACTTATCGGAGCGGGAAGACCTGGGGAAGGCCACCGCCGAGGCCAAGGATGCCCGTTCTGCAATGCGGGCTATGAAGGAGGAGCTGCGCCAGGCCGGAGATATTGTGGCTGGCAAGCCTTTTCTGTTGCGTCGCCGGTTTACGGATCAAAAGTATGCTCAACTTGGCCAGCTGTGGGGTCCGGAGGATCCGTATATGGACTTAGCGGCAAGTGCGGCTGATGCCGTTGAGCACTTCCGTATATAAGAAATCACAATCCAATCATTTAAAAAAGTTACATTTGCATATAGTAGTTGTTCTCGACGTCAATGATGGCCGACCCGCATCCTCGCCGTCGACCCGTTCGCGATGACATCCTGCTTCAAAGGAGCCATGTCCGGACTGGGCTCCGCCGGGCTGGCACTGGGAGGTGCTACCTTCAGGGGCACGGAGCGAGAAGGATCACAAGACAGAAGAGCTATTTTGGTCTCAATTCCATAGTCCGGATCGTTCACTTCCGTTGACCGATCGATTGTCCGGACTTGCCATGACTGACATCGTGGCTCATTTCTGGCCAGAGAGGCCCAAGGCGACGAGCTATTTCGGCTTTTTGCAGCAATTTCTTGGAGCGGTGCCGCATATCAAGGAGATGAAGCGGTCGGCCTGCATCGAAGGCGCGCGAATGGCTCTTGCCCGTGTGAAGACACATTGGACAGAGATGGATGCCACCGCTATTGCCGCCCAGGGTTCGGACGAAAGCCGGTTACCTGCCGAGCACTATTTTGGGGAAGTTATGCGTGGCGCTCGTGTAATAGAGTCGCAGTGCTCGAAAAATGTCACGTTCAAATGAACGTTTTAGCTTGTAAAACGATGATTATGCTATAACTGCTTTTTATACTTGTGCGTCCCAAGTAGTAAAATATCTCCTATGCGGCCGTTTACGTATACATTTGTATAACCTGAAAGATTGCAGTCTTCGGCTTCAGCCCCCACGCACAAGGTGCGGGGGTGTTCGCAAAAATAGCGCATTTTCACACTTAATCCGACGTCTCGGTCCTATTAAGGAGGTGGTAGCGTAGCAAACGAGGCAATCTGGACTATAATGTTTTATCACTTCCACTTAGCCAGTGGAGTTCGAGGGTGGGGCTACGATATAGCCCCTTGGGGCACCGCGCTTCTCCGAGTTCGGGGCGCGTGTGTGCCTGACCGGGAAACGGTCCTTCGTCAAAGCGGGGAATTCTAAACATTCCGGTAGTCGATCGAGTGGTTGACCAGTCTCTCGCTATATCATGACAGTCAGTTTTCGGCTTTCTCTACTGAGGTGCTCGCCCAGCCGAACTGGGGCACAATCGCAGTAGTTCTCCTGGTGCCGCGTTAGCCGATGATACGGAACGTAAGGCAGCAAAACACAGGAGCCGGGCAAACCCAACATTTGACCAAAGACATGATTTGGAGCTGATGCATATAATGCCTAAGTCGAGACGCCGAACACTCCCTAAGGTGTTCGGTCTTTATAATAATGGGCGGAACAATGCCCTAAGCCCCTAGTGTCCAAGTACGGGCATGGTCCTCTGACGCGGCCGATGCCAAAACGTCAGGCTCCGCTTTGGTTATAAGAAGAAACCAAGGGAGAATAACAACAAGAGACAGTAAAAAAGGTTTACGCAGGGTCTTAATCTGAAAAGAATCCTCGCGACGGGTCCCTACTGCACGTCTGCGCCTGTGTCTCTGTTGTGCCGTTATCCTGGACGGGTGTGCACGTTGTTCATCTGTAAAAAGAGAGGAACTTAGTTTGAAAAGAACTCGGGCGAAAAAAATATATGTGAAAGAAGAAATATAAATAAGTAAAGCGGGGTCTGTATGAACTCGCTGTTGTTTGTGCGCGCAGCCCCTTGTGAAGGGATGTGCGGCTAGGGAGCCCCTAGCTTACTTATGCCGAACTCGTCTATCCGTGTCCGGGGTCTTTAAGTGACCCTCGCACTGAAATGATGCCACGTGGACCGGGCATCTTGAGTGTAAGAGATGCGTAATGTGGCATGGCGTTGAAACGGACAAAAGCCTCTCGTCCCAAGAGTGCTTGATATCCACTTTTAAATGGGACGATATGGAAGATTAGTTTTTCGCGTCGAAAGTTGTTCGGTGATCCGAACACAACTTCTAGTAATAGGGAGCCTGTGCACTTGGCGTAAGGGCCTGGCGTCACTCCTTTGAAGGAAGTGCGGCTATGTCGAATTTTAGTAGGGTCTATCCCCAACTTGCGGATTGTGTTTGGATACAGCAGGTTTAAGTCGCTGCCTCCGTCCATCAGGACTTGAGTAAATTGTAGTCCGTCGATTATAGGATCCAATATCATGGCAGTCCATCCTGCGTTTCGAACGCTTCTGGAATAATCTAGGTGGTCGAAAGTGATTGGTTTTGATATCCAATCTCTATGGTCTGCTGGGTTGGCCCGTGCAAGGCTCTTTTTAGAGGGTGCCGCACTATTTTTCGTATTATCACATGAAGTGAGTTTACTGCTTTGACCTCTTGTGGGAAAGTCTTTTGCTTTCCGGTGCTCTGCTGGTGGGGTTTATCGTCTTCGCTTGACGCGTCGAGCCCCTTGTGTTCGGCGTTTAGTCGGCCGGACTGTTTGAAAACCCAACAATCTCGATGGGTGTGGTTTGTAGTCCTTCCGGGGGTACTGTGGATTTGACATATCCGACCCAAAATCTTGTTTAAGTTGGATAGCTCACCGCTGTCATCCTTAAGAAGCGGTGTTTTGTTGTTTGGCCGCGAGCTTTTGAATCCGGCGTTGACTGCCGTGCTCTTTGGGCTTTTCTCTTTATTCCGGCGCTGCTCTTTTTTGCGCCGTGATTTTCCATTTCCATCTCTTATCTCGGATGTACTTGGGTCGCTGGTGCTGCATCTTGCTAGCCAGCTATCCTCTCCCGCATAGAAGCGGGTGATGAGGCTTGTTAGCGCGGACATCGTCCTCGGTTTCTCTTGGCTGAGGTGTCTGGCAAGCCATTCGTCTCGGACGTTGTGTTTAAAAGCTGCTAAGGCTTCGGCGTCCGGACAGTCGACTATTTGGTTCTTTTTGGTGAGGAACATGTTCCAGAATTTGCGCGCTGACTCTCCGGGCTGTTGAGTTATATGACTTAGATCATCTACATCCGGAGGGCGGACATAAGTCCCTTGAAAATTTGCTCTAAACGTGTCCTCGAGCTCTTCCCAACTTCCAACAGTGTTTTCTGGGAGGCTTTTAAGCCAATGACGGGCTGGTCCTTTGAGCTTGAGGGGTAGGTATTTTATGGCGTGGAGATCATCTCCTCTGGCCATGTGTATGTGTAGTATATAGTCTTCTATCCAGACTCCAGGGTCTGTTGTTCCATCGTAGGCCTCTATGTTTATGGGTTTAAATCCTGCTGGGAATTCATGGTCCAGCACCTCATTGGTGAAACATAGTGGGTGTGCGGCGCCCCTGTATTTGGGTGTGCCACTATCTTCGGACACTTGACGTGTTGCATTGCTTCCTGGGGCCTTCTTCTTTGGCCCGTAAATGGACCTGGCTGGGCCATCTGTCTTTCCAGGTTCATTAGTCAGTTTATGTGCGGCGCCGCTTTCAGAATTTGGCCTATCATCTGGCCGTCTATCCAACCAGGCATCCTCTTTATTTTTTGACTGTGGGGGCTCTATGGCCTCCTCGTCAAATTCTGGCAGCAGCTTGCGCTTCGGGTAGCTCTTTGATTGGTGGCCATTGCCGTATTTATCCACGGTTTTGAGCACTTTGCTCCACCTCATTCTGAGTGTGTCTTCCGCTGTTTTGAGCTTCCGTTTTTCCTCCTTCAAGCTTCTTGCGGTGTTGACGAGTCTTTTCCAAAGGTTTTTACTCTTCGGCAGCGTGTCCGGCATGAGGTCGTCCGGACTGTTGTTTTCGCCGGGCCTGGACTGATTATCTGACTCATCCTGTTCGGACGGTTGCTTATCTGCATGTTCGTCGTCCACTTGTGTGCCCTGCTGTATTGCGGGGTCATTAGGAGCGTTGTTGTTGTCGAGGCGGGACTTAGGGCGGCGTCTGCGCCGCCGTTTTGGTTGTTTGTCGGCGGGGTTATCTTCTGCCACGGCCCGTTGGTCCTCGTTATCGCTCTCTTTTGGGGTATCCACCATATATACGTCGTATGACGAGGTGGTCCTCCCATGCCCTATAGGCACTGGTTCTTGTTCGTCTCCGGCATCATCGTCCATACCGTCGATGTCTTCGGAGTCATAGTCTAGCATGTCGGTTAGATCGTCGACAATGGCTACAAAGTGGGTGGTGGGTGGGCTCTGAATTTCTTCATCGTCCGTATCCCAACCATCCTGGCCATAGTCCGGCCAGGACTCTCCTGATAGCGAGAGATGCTTTAGCGAATTTAGGATGTCGCCAAAGGGCGAGTGTTGGAAGATGTCCGTGGCGGTGAATTCCATAACCGGCGCCCAATCAGATTCGATTGGTAGGGGCGGGGGAGGTCCGGAGTCCGGCAAGGAGTCCGGCACCTCGGAATCACGAGTTTCGCGAGGGACAAGGTTAGTGTTCGGCTCCACCGCCGTGGAAGTTGAAGCCCCCGAGGTGGCGTCCATCCACCGATCCTCGATCTGGGCGATCGGCTCCAGACTAAGGGCCGAAGCGGATTCGAGTGCGGCCACCAAGGCACTGTTCGGCGGCAGAGCTAGTTCATGCCCATCGTAACAGTGCGGCGCGCTTGGCTGTGGCTCGAGCCCTTCGAAGATCAAGTCTCTGCGGACGTCGGCCGTGAAGTTTAGGCTTCCGAATCTGACGTGACGGCCAGGGGCGTAGATTTCGATCTGCTCCAGATGGCCAAGCGAATTAGCCCGCAGTGTGAAGCCGCCGAATACGAAGATCTGTCCGGGGAGAGAAGTCACACCCTAGACAGCGTTGTTGATTGAAGAGGCCATCTAGCCTATCGATGACGACACAGAGGAACTCTCAATGAAAGCACCAATGTCGGTGTCAAAACCGGCGGATCTCGGGTAGGGGGCCCGAACTGTGCGTCTAGGCGGATGGTAACAGGAGACAAGGGACACGATGTTTTACCCAGGTTCGGGCCCTCTCGATGGAGGTAAAACCCTACGTCCTGCTTGATTAATATTGATGATATGGGTAGTACAAGAGTGGATCTACCACGAGATCGAGGAGGCTAAACCCTAAAGCTAGCCTATGGTATGATTGTTGTAATGTATGTTGTCCTACGGACTAAAGCCCTCCGGTTTATATAGACACCAGAGGAGGCTAGGGTTACACAGAGTCGGTTACAATGGTAGGAGATCTACATATCCGTATCGCCAAGCTTGCCTTCCACGCCAAGGAAAGTCCCATATGGACACGGGACGGAGTCTTCAATCTTGTATCTTCGTAGTCTTGGAGTCCGGCGGACGATGATAGTCCGGCTGTCCGGACACCCCCTAGTCCTGGACTCCCTCAGTCACCCTTTCGTACCGGTTCATGCCACAAACCGAGTCCACTGGAGGTGGGCTAGGAGCGACGACCATTGGTCCCGGTTCGTGCCACCAACCGGGACCAAAGGTCCTAGACGAACCGGGACCAATGCCCCCACGAGGCCCGGCAGGCCACTGGCCTCACGAACCGGGACCAATGGGTCCATGGGTACCGGTTCGTGACCGAACCGGGACTAATGGGCTAACCAGGCCCAAACGTATGCCCTGTTTTCTGAAGGAAATATGCCCTAGAGGAAATAATAAAGTTATTATTTATTTCCTCATATCATGATAAATGTTTATTATTCATGCTAGAATTGTATTAACCGGAAACATGATACATGTGTGAATACATAGACAAACATAAAGTCACTAGTATGCCTCTACTTGACTAGCTCATTAATCAAAGATGGTTATGTTTCCTAACTGTCATGGATTTTTCACGGCAGATGTCCTAGTGAAAGGACTTAGTCGTGGAGCCATCGCTACGGGTTTACTTGAAGGGGTTAAAGCGGACACAAAGACATGAGGGTTTATACAAGTTTGGCCCCTTCGATGAAGGTAAAAGCCTACGTCTAGTTGTGATGGAATTGATGTGGTCTCGATGGCTAGGGAGCAAACAAGCTTCGCCTAGGCTCGAGTTGTGGTTGTCTGTCTTGAACCGCCGCCGGGTCGTCCCCTTATAAACATAGGTGACGCCCGTCGGTCCTCAGAGTCCCAACCGGTTCATACTCGTATCCCGGTTAGTATCTCTCTATTCCTAACTTACAATACAAGTTATACATTAGGCCGGTTTATGGCTACAGGTTCTAAATCAACTACAGGCCTTGGGCCTTCATCTGTTTATACCACTAATGAAGCTAACCCGGCCCAAGTAAGCCGGTTTACGCCTAGTGGTAATATCCCCAACATTAGGCCCCAGATTGATTTGAACTGGTTCATGTCAATCCTTCTCAAAATCTTGTGCCTTGGACATCTTCTGGTAATTGGTAAACCGCCATGTCGTCATCATTTCTCGTTGTTGTAAACCGGTATGACGTCATCATGAAATTTATCATTTATAACGCCCTCTTTTATCAATAGCTCCTGGATTCACGCGCTTGACCTAACTCTCTTGCCTTATAAATAAGACCGAAGGGTTATTTCCTTTTCTTTCCCTTCGTCTCTTCTTCTTCGTCTTCCTCGCATCGCCAGCCTTGGAGCTCCGCCGCTGCCGTCGACCTCTGCCTCGTCTTGGGCCGCTGCATCAACCTGAACGCACCAGAGTACTGCGGTGTCCTTCCACATCTTCTCCGTTTCCAGTAAGCTTTCTTCTCTTCTTGATCTAGATCTGTTCCTATGGTTTCATGTTCGCGCTGTCTTCGTCGCTTGCTCATACTCGTACTCTGACTCTTGAATGAATCAGTGAACCCCTGCTGTGTTTAGTAGGAATCTTTGAGCATCCGCCTGTAATTTCACATCTAAGTCCATAGATCTCACGCACATACCCGCTCAATGGTTCTCTTCCATTCTGCCCTACTCTTCGGAATATTTTCTGTTTTTCTGAGCTTCTGTAGATCCGCGGCTGTAATAGGATCTTGTGAAACCTGTTTCTGCATACCTAGCTGTCCACAACTTCAATTGCTTCCGATGTTTAGGTCAGGCGGTTTAACTTACCATAGAAAAAAGTTATTAAACCGGTATATACCATTAGTCCCCTTGTTGAACCGCCAGAATCCATATGATGCCGCATCGTAGAAAACCGGTTTATAGGTATTGCCTCCGGTTTAGCGTTGTTCAGTCCAACACCTTCTTTTATCCAATATATTCTTGAACCGGATCACCTATTTCTTGTAGATCTCACCATGGCCAAACAAGTATATGAGTGCAATTGGGTTCCCTCTCGCGTCACAGAATCTCAGTTGGATGATCTAGTCCTGATCGGCGCTTTAGACAACAAAGATACGATCCACTGGAGGGTTCCTGGAAATGAATGTCCTCCCACACCTCAAGAGGGAGAGGTCATGGTCTTTGCAGATCACTTGGCCCGGGGCTTCAAACCGCCTGGTTCAAAATTTTACCGGGATGTGCTAGCCAACTTTCAGCTCCGTCCACAGGATATTGGCCCCAATTCCGTTACCAATCTATGTCACTTTCAAGTACTCTCTGAGGTATACCTTCATGAAGAGCCTTCAGTCGAGTTGTTTAGAGACTTCTTCCATTTAAACCGTCGCATTGAATTTACCGACGGCCCCAATACTGAATTGGGCGGTATGGCCATTCAGAAGAGCAAAAAGGTCACTTATCCCCACGTCAAACTCCATACTCACCCCAAGGAGTGGAATTCAACTTGGTTTTATTGCAAAGATACCTCCCCTGACAATGAAAATCCCTTGCCTGGCTTCCGTCCGGAACGGCTCAGCAACACTCACCCTTTTCCACAAAGACTAAGCGCCAAGGAGAGAATTAAATATGCTCCGCAACTGTCCAAGCTCCGAGCCTTTATGGCCAACGGTTTAACGGGAATAGACCTTGCACGCTGTTGGATATCATGGAGCATACTGCCTCTGAGCCGGCGCTCCGGTTTGATGTGCAAGTATACTGATAGCGTCGATGACCCACTCCGACACACCAAAATCCAACTCTCCGACGATGAAGTCACAGATTCTGTAAAGAAGATGTTGAATGAACCGGAGCACCTCTGTGCTCAGACCGGTCTGCTTCCTTACTGCACCACCAACAAACCTCCAGCGGTAAGATTTTAATTGCTCTATTGTTGAACCTGTTACTGCTTTATCTGTCTGACATTAATTAATGCTGAACCAGGGTGATAATCCGTTTTGGAGCAAGAAGCTTCCACAAGACAAAACGGAGAAGGCAGGGCGGTCAACCCGGCCCAAGACCAAGGTTATCAAGAAGCCAGCTCACAAGAGAAAAACCACCGCTTCATCTGATCCAGCTATTGATGATGATGATGTGGGTAACCCGGACCTTGAGGTAGAACTTGATTCACTAGGCTTACTTTTTACATGCCTTATTAATGATGATGCTTGTCAGGACGACGCTGAAGCCAGCAATGCGGAAGTCACTGAGGTAACTATTCTCTCTTCCGATTCAGAAATCTTGCCTTTGCCAAAATTTCACCAGGCAAACCGGAAAGTTAAATTTTCTCATCCTCTTGCTTACTTGGATCCCAAATTTCTTATGAAGACTCAGCAACATGAAGCTCGCCGCACAACCCGGCACAGTGGCCAGGTAGTTACCTCCGCCGGTTTACCAAACAGTCCGGTTCGAAAACGCCGCTCCGAGGTCTCCGGCCTTTTTATTGATTTAAATCCTAAAGCGGGTTTCTTCCGTCAACCTCTTAATCCATCCGAATCTGATTATCAGGTTACTTCTCAATCATCTTCTGGTGAATCGTCGGCCACTCAGCTGCCACCATTGAAAACGGTTATTGGGTAAGCTAAGCTGAACATATGCTTCCAGTATACTGTGTAATGGCTTATGCTGTTCCTTGACTCTTTGTTTTTCTTTCAGGGCCAAACCTAAACCAAGCAAGAAGGCCCGCCTGGATAAAGCGGCTGAAGAAGATCTAGCCCCAGAACATGACAAAGCGCCAGATCTTGAAGCGTTTGCTCCTGAGGATATTCCCAATGATCCTCTTTTGCAAGACAATGCTATTCCCGAAGAAAGGCATATTAACACTTCAGTCTCTGCTGACCCGCCTGCCAGCTCCGTCCGGATTGAGAAATCCCACAGTCCTGCTGACAAGCCGACCGCACCAACGCAAACCGGCGAGTCCAAAGATGATGATGTTGTGATTACCGGTGTAGGCCGCTTTGAACCCGGGAATCCTGTCACCTTAACCAAGCATACCGTAAAAGAGGATTTTTCCGCTCTGAACAAAGGAAAATGGGATGTTGAACTGGAGACATATGCTGCTCTGAGTGCCCAAGATCTTCATTCCGGCTATTTAAACCGGCTTTATACTAGCCGTGACTGTGAAGCTGGTCTGGTAAAGATGATGAGGGATAAATTTGAGGTAACTTACTTCTTTTCTTACTGCCATTGTATCAGTCCTCCTAGCCCCCAAGGGCCGGTTTGTAACCTTCGTCAAACCGGGACTTGAATACGATCCTCAACACTTTGAAATCCATCAATATAGCCCCCAAGGGCCGGTTTAACTTAGCATAATTAAACCGGGGCTCCGATAAAATAAACTATCCTTAGAAACATAATTTGATCAAATAGCCATTAGCCCCCAAGTGCCAAGTTGAATACCTGTATTGAGCTTGGGACTTTGCAATCTAGTAATATATGAAAATTGAAGGTGCATTAGCCCCCAAGTATCAGGCGTATAACTTTGTTATGTGGTTGATACTTCAATTTCTTGGACAGCTTGTGTAAAGCTAAATGATGTCTGTATGCAGGCTGAGGTGAGAATCAAGGAGGACCGGATTGCCGATTTGCAGGAGACCTTGAAAACCCAACAGGCTGAAATAGATAAGGCAAGGGAAGAATTAACCAGCGCCTTGAGCATCGCTGAACAACTAAAGGAAGGCTTCAAGAAAGAGCGGGCTGATTGGGCCACTGAGAAGGCCGCTTTAACCAAAAGAGCTGAAAATGCTGAAGCTGCCCTTAAACCGGTGGTGGATGAACTTACGGCCGTAAAGCGGCAAATACACTCCATGACCGCTGCGATCTTTGGTAAGCTCCTTTTATCTTCTGTGATAACTTGAACCTGCTTTAATATAAATCTGGTTTTGAGACCGTCCCTGTATTGTTGCAGGTACACGCATCGGGCACTTGGGGTCAGATGTGCGGAAGAAGCTGAAGGCTGCCTATACCTTAGTGGAACAACTGTATACCGGAGCCCAGCGGATCATCACCATAGCCTCTCATAACAACCCGGCACCCTCTTTAATCCAGGACACTCTGAACAGGTTGTCAATGCTTCCTGCCCGGATTGAGGAACTGAAAAAATCTGCAGCGCGAACCGAAGCCATTAATGCCTTGATCCGGGCAAAGGCATGGGTACCAGACTTCGATCCTGTGGAGGCAGCTCAAGGCTATCCCAGCCTGAAGGAAGACGGCTCCGAGTTCAACGAAGATGATTTGAGAGCAATAAACCGTGTAGTGCGCCCTCTGGCTTGTCAATTAGCTGAAGATGTAGACTTGACGCATTATCAAGCGCAATACAACGATCAGAACAAGCGAGTGCCTGCCCCAACCCTTGAAGCGGAGAATCTGATTCCTCCAATCTGTAAGCATACTTACGCTCCTGATATTGAACCGTCTTCTCTGATCCATGAAGAGGCTGTTTTCCAAGCTTTAATGGGAATTGACTGGACCACTGTTGATTTCCAGCCAATGGATAGAGACGAGGAGGCTGAAGCGGCGGAGGACGATGACCAGGCTTGAACCGGAGGCCGGTTTAGATAGCTGTCTTTGCCATCCTTCCAAAATAACAATGATCTTATTTGGCACCGTGTTGCCTTGTAATAGGATAGTCCATACTTCTGCCTTGAGCATGCCTTCATGCATAAGTACTGATGCTTTTGTTGGAAAAACCTCTATTTATACTTCCTGCAATCAGAAAAAATTTGAACTTCGGTGGCGGTTATACCGCCAGCCGGTTTATGATCTTGATATATGTATCAGCAATGTAACAAAAACAGGTGATACAAAGTACCTGCCATATCTGGGCATGAAGCTGGCTTAGCCAGGCTTGAAGCGGAGGTTGTATAAACCGTTACCGTCAAAAAAAGGGGGGGGGGGAGAAAACAGCTCCCGTATAAACCGTGCTAGGTCATTATAAGCCCCTCTGTTACTCCATGATGTTAACAGGAAGGGTAAACCGGGCCTATTGCCCCGGATTAAAAGGGAATCAAATCCATCAGCTGAACCGGAAACAGGTGTTGTTGACATAAAAGGAAATACAACAAAAACAAAGAAAAACAGGCCATGAAAATAACATGGAAGCAAAGGCAATAATAAAGACCGTTTGCGAAAAATATGCTATACTGAGCTGATCAGATGGTGTTACCATGGTCGGACAGGATCAAGCCCCCAATAGGAGTGACAATGATTCAAGTCAGCCAGGTCCCCAAATGAAACCGTGGCATATATGCCAATCAAGAGGCGTGGCAATGGTTCGGGTTCGACCAAGCCCCCAAGTGATTTTGTGGCCTTAGGCCAATCAAGAGGCGTGACTGGTTCAGACTTGACCATGTCCCCAAGTGATCTGGTGGCTTTCGCCTATCAAGAGGTGTTGCGTTGGTTCGGACGCGACCAAGGCCCCAAGTGATATATCAAAAGAAAGCAAATTTCAAGGGGTAAACCGGAGGCCGTTTGAAAACAGAACCACTCCATGTCACCACGCATGATAAGAAAGACACAGACCCCGCTTTAGCTGAGGCTCCGGTTTTATTATATCAAAGATAATATATACACTATCATAATATGTACATAGATAGAGCCAGTGGCTCAAGTGTAATAAGGCCGAAGATGGGCTATGTTCCATGGCCTGTTGGTCTCCTCCTCTGATGTACGTGAGTCTTTATGCTCTCGAATATCAATTAGATAGTATGACCCATTGTGCAGATTCTTGCTGACCACAAAAGGTCCCTCCCAAGGTGGGGATAACTTGTGCATATCTGTCTAGTCTTGGATGAGTCGAAGCACCAAATCTCCTTCTTGAAAAGTTCTGGTTCTAACCCGGTGACTGTGATAGCGACGAAGATCTTGTTGGTAAATCGCCGAACGGGCAGCCGCTATATCACGCTCCTCGTCCAATAGGTCCAAAGCGTCTTGTCGTGCTGTTTCATTGTCCGCTTCAACATAAGCTGCCACACGAGGCGAATCGTGCCGGATATCACTAGGGAGAACTGCCTCCGCTTCGTAGACCATGAAAAATGGCGTGTATCCTGTGGATCGGTTGGGCGTAGTATTGATACTCCATAGCACAGATGGTAGTTCTTCAACCCAACATCCTGGTGTTCTTTGCAATGGGACCATAAGCCGGGGCTTGATGCCTCGCAAGATCTCTTGATTAGCTCGTTCTACCTGTCCATTGGACTGGGGGTGTGCCACTGACGACACGTCAAGTCGGATGTGCTCACGTTCACAGAACTCCTTCATAGCGCCCTTTTTGATGAACTGCACCGCTGTTGCCGCATCACACTTGCTGACAGGCTCCGCTTCAACCCACTTGGTAAATTTGTCAACTGCCACCAAAAGGTGGGTTTTCTTATCCTTGGGTCTTTTAAAAGGTCCGACCATATCTAGCCCCAAGTTGCAAATGGCCAAGTTATTGGGATCATCCTCAATCCTTGAGCCGGCACATGAGCACGCCTTGAAAATTTCTGACATCCATCACACCATTTAACCAAGTCCTCCGCATCAGCATGCGCTGTCAACCAGTAGAACCCGTGACGAAACACCTTTGCCACCAGAGACTTTGAACCGGCGTGGTGTCCACAATCCCCTTCATGGATTTCTCTTAAGATTTCACAACCTTCCTCAAGAGAAACACAACGTTGAAACGCCCCTGATACACTGCAATGATGCAATTCACCATTGACAATCGTCATAGACTTGGATCGCCGGACTATCTGCCTGGCTAGAATCTCATCCTCTGGTAACTCCCCCGGTTCATGTACGCAAGATAAGGAACTGTCCAATCCGGAATGACATGCAGGGCTGCCACCAATTGAGCCTCCGGATCAGGAATAGCCAAATCCTCTTCACCTGGGAGCTTGACCGACGGGTTGTGCAACACGTCCAGAAAGACATTAGGCGGGACCGGTTTGCGCTGAGAGCCCAACCGGCTTAAAGCGTCCGCCGCTTCATTCTTCCGACGGTCCACATGATCCACTTGATAACCCTTGAAGCAACCCGCAATATTATCCACTTCCCGACGATATGCAGCCATGAGCGGGTCCTTAGAATCCAAGTGCCAGACACCTGTTGATCCATGAGGTCCAAGTCACCGAAGCACTTAACCCGGCTTAAATTCATCTCTTTAGCCATCCGGAGACCATGGGGCAAGGCTTCGTACTCAGCTGCATTATTAGTACAAGGGAACATTAAGCGGAGAACATAACAAAACTTATCACCTCGTGGGGAAGTTAATACGACTCCAGCCCCCGAGCCTTCCAATTGCCTGGATCCATCAAAATGAATAGTCCAATATGTGTGATCCGGCTTCTCCTCTGGTGCTTGTAACTCCGTCCAGTCATTGATGAAATCAACAAGTGCTTGAGACTTCACCGCCGTCCGAGGTACGTACTTCAATCTGTGTGGCCCAAGCTCTATAGCCCACTTGGCAATCCGGCCAGTCGCCTCCCAGTTCTGTATGATATCACCCAAGGGAGCTGAACTGACCACTGTGATGGGGTGCCCTTGAAAATACTGCTTTAACTTCCGGCTGGCCATGAAAACACCATATACCAGCTTCTGCCAATGCGGATACCTTTGCTTGGATTCAATAAGCACCTCGTTGATATAATAAATCGGCCGCTGAACCGGATATTCCTTGCCTGCCTCCTTGCGTTCAACCACAATAGCCACACTAACTGCCTGAGCATTGGCTGCTACGTATAATAATAGTGGCTCCTTGTCGACCGGAGCCGCAAGAACAGGCGGATTGGCTAACTGCCGCTTCAAGTCCTCAAATGCTTCATCAGCAGCCGGACTCCAGACGAAATGGTCTGTCTTCCTCAGCATTTGGTACAAAGGGATAGCCTTCTCTCCGAGGCGGCTGATAAACCGGCTTAGTGCGGCGATCCGGCCCGCCAAACGCTGAACATCGTTGATACACTTCGGTTTAGCCAGGGAGGTAATAGCCGTAATCTTCTCCGGATTAGCCTCAATTCCTCTGTTGGACACCAGGAAACCCAGTAACTTGCCTGCCGGAACACCAAAAACACACTTGGCCGGATTAAGCATCATCTTGTAAACTCGCAAGTTGTCAAAGGTTTCCTTCAAATCATCCACCAGCGTCTCCTTCTGCCTTGACTTGACTACAATATCATCCACATAGGCGTGCACATTGCGGCCGATCTGTTCATGCAGGCAATTTTGTACACACCGTTGATAGGTGGCTTGGGCACTCTTGAGCCCGAAGGGCATAGATACATAGCAGAAGGCTCCAAAGGGAGTAATAAAAGCTGTCTTCTCCCGGTCCTTAACCACCATTTTGATCTGATGATATCCAGAATATGCATCCAAAAAACTCAAACGCTCACAACCCGCCGTGGCATCAATGATCTGGTCAATGCGGGGGAGGGCAAAAGGATCCGCTGGACAAGCCCTGTTAAGATCCGTGTAATCCACACACATACGCCAAGTGCCGTTTTTCTTAAGAACCAGCACCGGATTAGCAAGCCACTCTGGATGGAACACCTCAATGATAAAGCCAGCTACTAAAAGCCTGGCCACTTCCTCTCCAATGGCTTTGCGCCTTTCCTCGTTGAACCGGCGGAGGAATTGTTTTACCGGCTTATACTTAGGATCCACATTAAGAGTGTGCTCAGCGAGTTCCCTCGGTACACCTGGCATGTCAGACGGTTTCCATGCAAAAATGTCCCAATTCTCACGGATGAACTCGATGAGCGTGCTTTCCTATTTGGGATCCAAGTTGGCACTGACAGTAAACTGCTTGGACGAATCGCCGGGCACGAAGTCAACAAGCTTGGTCTCAGCTGCCGATTTGAACTTCAGATCCGAATCATGCTCTGTAGTTGGCTTTTTCAAAGGGGTCATATCCGCCGGATCAACATTGTCCTTATAGTACTTCAACTCCTCCGTGGCACAGACCGACTCTGCATAAGCCGCATCACCTTCCTCACATTCCAAAGCGACCTTACGGCTCCCATGAACCGTTATTGTCCCCTTGTAACCCGGCATCTTGAGTTGCAAGTAGATATAACAAGGCCGCGCCATGAACTTGGCATAAGCCGGCCGCCCAAACAAGGTGTGATACGGGCTCCGGATCTTCACCACCTCAAAGGTTAGTTTTTCAGACCGGGAATCGTGTTCGTCCCCAAAAGCCACATCCAGGGCTATCTTACCAATAGGATATGCAGATTTGCCAGGCACCACACCATGGAACACCGTATTAGACGGTCTGAGATCCTTGTCTGTTAGACCCATGCGGCGAAATGTCTCATAGTATAGTATGTTAATACTGCTCCCTCCATCCATGAGTACCTTGGTGAATTTATAACCCCCCACCTGAGGGTCTACCACCAACGCTAGCTGGCCCGGATTATCAACCCGGGGTGGGTGATACTCCCTGCTCCACATGATAGGCTGCTCCGACCAGCGTAAGTAACGTGGCAAGGCCGGTTCAACAGAGTTCACCGCTCGCTTGTGGAGCTTTCGGTCGCGTTTGTCCAAACTAGTTGTGAAAACATGATATTGCCCATTGTTCAACTGTTTTGGCTGGCTCTGATAACCCGACTGCTGCTGCTGCAGCTTCTGGCCGTTCTGATTATTCTGGTTGTTGTGACTGCCCTGATTGAGACCTGAACCGGAAGCTCCATCGTGGCCCGGCCCATGGAAACCGGATCCTGAACCGTCACCTGACCCGCGGTCATACCGGAAGGCATTAGAGTTTTTAAACTCCTGCATAATATAACAATCCTTCCAAAGGTGGTTAGCCGGCGCCTCCTTCGTCCCGTGCTTTGGGCAAGGCTGATTCAGCAAATAATTCAAACGTTCTGCGTTAGGATTGGGAGCCCCATTACGATTTGCCGCTTTACCTCTGCGCCGCTGCCCCCTGTCCTGTGCATTAGTGTTGGCTACAAAGTCCATGCTGCCATCCACCTTGCGCTTGCCTCCGTTTCCATGACCCGCCGGTTTATACTGTTGCCCCTTGGAGTTTCTATTCTTCTTTCCCTTCCCTGCTTCATCATCATCAGTCTCGGGATCCTTGGTACTGTCCGAATCAGCATACTTCACTAAGGCAGCCATGAGAGTTCCCATGTCATTACAGAACCGCTTCATGCGTCCTAATTTCAATTTTAAAGGCTTAAACCGGCAGTTGCCTTCCAGGGTTAAGATCGCAGAGTCAGCATTGATCCTGTCAGACGAGTGCAAAACTTCCGAAACACGGCGCACCCAATGGGTCGTTGATTCTCCGTCCTCCTGGACACAAGCCGCCAGGTCTACTATGGACTTGGGCTGCTTACATGTATCCTTGAAATTCTGGATAAACCGGGCCCGCAACTGGGCCCATGAACTGATAGAATTGGGCGGCAGGCTCTTCAACCAAGTACGGGTCGTGCCTTCAAGCATCATGGTGAAGTATTTTGCACACGCGGTCTCATCCACATCCAGCATCTCCATGCCATCTCATAACTCTCTACCCACGCTTCGGGAGATAAATCAGCGATGTAATTCAGCACCTTGCACGGACCCTTGAAATCTTTGGGCAGGCGCACATTGCATAAAGCAGGAACTAAACAAGGCACTCCCAAAGCGGAGGCGACCCCTGGCCCGGCGGAGGTAGTAGGACGAAACTGTGTAAGTTGACCCGCATCATTCTGTGCTGCTAACTCGGCCTCCCTTCGTGCCCGGGCCCGGTCCACCACATCCTGAGCATCGCGAACACCACCTGTCGGGTTATTGCCACGGGCCACTTCACGGCCTCGCGCGTTGCTCGATATGGCCGGTTCCTCCATGCACCTGCTATAGCTCCGGCTTGGACGGGGCGTGGAGTGAATCCGATCACGGCTGTACGAATATGCTTCCTGCTGAATCAGCGCGGTCCAGAGAAGCTCCTTAACCCGGCGCGTCTCTATCGCTTGCGGAGAGTCCCCTTCGACCGAGATAGCCTCTAATCGCGCGACAGCTGCAACAAGGTTGTCCATGGGATTAGAATAATGACCCAGGGGCGTCTGGACCGGCGGAGGAACCATAATGTTCTGTTGAGGAGGTTCCATCAGGCGGGGTTGGACCGTCGCCCCTGGCCCTGGTGCCTCGATCCGGTTTGCCTCCAGGTACTGCGGCGGATTACTGGGTCCAGCTCCTGGAGTGTGAAAGATATTTCGGGGGTCAAACCCTAACGGCAGGCGTGATCTGTGCTTCCGCTTCAAGACCTCCTGTGATACGTTCTGGTCAAGCATGAGCTTATAGGCCTGGGCGTCCAAAGCGGCCCTCTCTGCGGCCATCCTATCTTTTTCTGCTGCCAGATCCGCTTTGGCTTGCACGATCTGCTCTCTCACCTTTGCGATCTCTGCATTATGGGCTTCCTGATCCGCCGGATTGGCCTCTGCCATAAGCACAGCTAATGCATCAAACAGATCAGATAGAACTTGAACCGGCGGGCGCACAAGGCCTCCTGCCCCTGCTGCCGCTGCCGCTGCTGATCCGGAGAGCATCGCTGCGGCGGTCGAAGAATGATTCGCCGCCTGTGTGCCGGCCATGAATATTCCAACCCGGTTGACCTGGCCTGGGGGGTCCGGAATACTGTCGCCATCGGAACAGCCCCTAACCTGGTCGTCTTGCAACTGGTATAGTGATTCGGTCTCTCCGGTCGAGGACTCGTCACCGGAATAGACGACGGTCTCGCTACCGTGTTCTGACTCGTCCTCACGCTCTCCTCCGTGGATGACTCCAACGAAGACACGCTTCACGGCCGGTTTAGCCTGGGTAGATCTCGCACGCTGAGCCGTCTCGACAAGGTCAGTGCAGATGTCCGGCTCACGCCCAGGCTCACCGATCTTGCCAATGAAAACGTGTATGCCACCAAAGGGGACCCGGTACCCGTACTCGATCGAATCGGCCTCGGGACCCCATCCTGCGTCGTCGATGTAGATCCTGCCACGATGACTCTTGGTCATCCGGCCCACAACATAGCCTTCGAGTCCCTTGAGCTTGCCCTCCAAGATCGTCAAACCGTCGTGCGATAGCCCCACGGTGGGCGCCAACTGTCGTGGATTTGTCACGGCAGATGTCCTAGTGAAAGGACTTAGTTGTGAAGCCATCGCTACGGGTTTACTTGAAGGGGTTAAAGCGGACACAAAGACACGAGGGTTTATACTAGTTCGGCCCCTTCGATGAAGGTAAAAGCCTACGTCTAGTTTTGATGGAATTGATGTGGTCTCGATGGCTAGGGAGCAAACAAGCTTCGCCTAGGCTCGAGTTGTGGTTGTCTGTCTTGAACCACCGCCGGGTCGTCCCCTTATAAACACAGGTGACGCCCGTCGGTCCTCAGAGTCCCAACCAGTTCATACTCGTATCCCGGTTGGTATCTCTCTATTCCTAACTTACAATACAAGTTATACATTAGGCCGGTTTACGGCTACAGGTTCTAAATCAACTACAGGCCTTGGGCCTTCATCTGTTTATACCACTAATGAAGCTAACCCGGCCCAAGTAAGTCGGTTTACACCTAGTGGTAATATCCCCAAGACTAACCATAGACATGTGTTGTCATTGGGATCACTTCATTAGGAGAATGATGTGATTGACATGACCCATTCCGTTAGCCTAGCACTTGATCATTTAGTATATTGCTATTGCTTTCTTCATGACTTATACAAAGTTCCTACAACTATGAGATTGTGCAACTCCCGTTTACCGGAAGAACACTTTGTGTGCTACCAAACGTCACAACGTAACTGGGTGATTATAAAGGTGCTCTACAGGTGTTTCCGAAGGTACATGTTGGGTTGGCATAATTCGAGATTAGGTTTTGTCACTCCGATTGTCAGAGAGGTATCTCTGGGCCCTCTCGGTAATACTCATCACCTAAGCCTTGCAAGCATTGTAACTAATGAGTTAGTTATAAGATGATGTATTACAGAACGAGTAAAGAGACTTGACGGTAATGAGATTGAACTAGGTATTGGATATCGACGATCAAATCTCGGGCAAGTAACATACCGATGACAAAGGGAACAACGTATGTTGTTATGCAGCTTGACCGATAAAGATCTTCGTAGAATATGTAGGAACCAATATGGGCATCCAGGTCCCGCTATTGGTTATTGACCGAGAATGGTTCTAGGTCATGTCTACATAGTTCTCGAACCCGTAGGGTCCGCATGCTTAAACGTTACGATGGCAGTTTTATTATGAGTTTATAAGTTTTGATGTACCGAAGTTTGTTCGGAGTCCCGGATGTGATCACGAACATGACGAGGAGTCTCGAAATGGTTGAGACATAAAGATTGATATATTGGAAGCCTATGTTTGGACATCGGAATGGTTCCGGGTGAAATCGAGATTTTACCGGAACACCGGGGGGTTACCGGAACCCTCCCGGGGGATAATGGGCCTTAGTGGGCCAAGAGGGAGAAGAGGAGGGCCGGCCAGGGCAGGCCGCGCGCCCCCTCCCCCCCTAGTCCGAATAGGACAAGGAAGGGGGGGGGCGGCGCCCCCCCTTTCCTTTTTCCCCTCCCCCCTTTCCTTCTCAACCAAGGCAAGAGGGGGGAGTCCTACTCCCGGTGGGAGTAGGACTCTTCAAGGCGCACCCCTAGGGGGCCGGCCGCACCTCCCCCCTCCCTCCTTTATATACGGGGGCGGGGGGCACCCCATAGACACACAAGTTGATCTACGAATCGTTCCTTAGCCGTGTGCGGTGCCCCCCTCCACCATATTCCACCTCGGTCATATCGTCGCGGAGTTTAGGCGAAGCCCTGCGCCGGTAGAACATCATCATCGTCACCACGCCGTCGTGCTGACGGAACTCATCTCCGAAGCTCGGCTGGATCGGAGGCCGGAGATCGTCATCGAGCTAAACGTGTGCTGAACTCGGAGGCTCTGTACGTTCGGTGCTTGGATCGGTCAGATCGTGAAGACATACGACTACATCAACCGCGTTGTGCTAACGCTTCCGCTTACGGTCTACGAGGGTACGTGGACGAACACTCTCCCCTCTCGTTGCTATACCATCACCATGATCTTGCGTGTGCGTAGGAAATTTTTTGAAATTACTACGTTCCCCAACAGTGGCATCCGAGCCTAGGTTTTATGCGTTGATGTTATATGCACGAGTAGAACACAAGTGAGTTGTGGGCGATACAAGTCATACTGCTTACCAGCATGGCATACTTTGGTTCGGCGGTATTGTGAGATGAAGCGGCCCGGACCGACATTACCCGTACGCTTACGCGAGACTGGTTTCACCGTTACGAGCACTCGTGCTTAAAGGTGGCTGGCGGGTGTCTGTCTCTCTCACTTTAGCTGAATCGAGTGTGGCTACGCTCGGTCCTTGCGAAGGTTAAAACAGCACCAACTTGACGAACTATCGTTGTGGTTTTTGATGCGTAGGTAAGAACGGTTCTTGCTAAGCCCGTAGCAGCCACATAAAATTTGCAACAACAGAGTAGAGGACGTCTAACTTGTTTTTGCAGGGCATGTTGTGATGTGATATGGTCAAGACGTGATGCTATATTTTATTGTATGAGATGATCATGTTTTGTAACCGAAGTTATCGGCAACTGGCAGGAGCCATATGGTTGTCGCTTTATTGTATGAAATGCAAACGACCTGTAATTGCTTTACTTTATCACTAAGCGGTAGCGATAGTCGTAGAAGCAATAGATGGCGTAACGACAACGATGCTACGATGGAGATCAAGGTGTCGCGCCGGTGACGATGGTGATCACGACGGTGCTTCGGAGATGGAGATCACAAGCACAATATGATGATGGCCATATCATATCACTTATATTGATTGCATGTGATGTTTATCCTTTATGCATCTTATCTTGCTTTTATTGACGGTAGCATTTTAAGATGATCTCTTACTAAAATTATCAAGAAGTGTTCTCCCTGAGTATGCACCGTTGCCAAAGTTCGTCGTGCCCAGACACCACGTGATGATCGGGTGTGATAAGCTCTACGTCCATCTACAACGGGTGCAAGCCAGTTTTGCACACGCGGAATACTTAGGTTAAACTTGACGAGCCTAGCATATGCAGATATGGCCTCGGAACACGGAGACCGAAAGGTCGAACGTGAATCATATAGTAGATATGATCAACATAGTGATGTTCACCATTGAAAACTACTCCATCTCACATGATGATCGGTCATGGTTTAGTTAATTTGGATCACGTGATCACTTAGATGACTAGAGAGATGTCTGTCCAAGTGGGAGTTCTTAAGTAATATGATTAATTGAACTTAAATTTATCATGAACTTAGTACCTGATAGCATTTTGCTTGTCTATGTTTGTTTGTAGATAGATGGCTCGTGCTGTTGTTCCGTTGAATTTTAATGCGCTCCTTGAGAAAGCAAAGTTGAAAGATGATGGTAGCAATTACACGGACTGGGTCCGTAACCTGAGGATTATCCTCATTGCTGCATAGAAAAGTTACGTCCTGGAAGCACCGCTGGGTGCCAGGCCTGCTGCTGATGCAACTGACGATGTTAAGAACGTCTGGCAGAGCAAAGCTGATGACTACTCTATAGTTCAGTGTGCCATGCTTTCTGGCTTAGAACCGGGTCTTCAACGACGTTTTGAACGTCATGGAGCATATGAGATGTTCCGGGAGTTGAAGTTAATATTTCAAGCAAATGCCCGGATTGAGAGATATGAAGTCTCCAATAAGTTCTACAGCTGCAAGATGGAGGAGAATAGTTCTGTCAGTGAGCATATACTCAAAATGTCTGGGTATAATAATCACTTGATTCAACTGGGAGTTAATCTTCCGGATGATAGCGTCATTGACAGAATTCTCCAATCACTGCCACCAAGCTACACGAGCTTTGTGATGAACTATAATATGCAAGGGATGAACAAGACTATTCCCGAGCTCTTCGCAATGCTAAAAGCTGCGGAGGTAGAAATCAAGAAGGAGCATCAAGTGTTGATGGTCAACAAGACCACTAGTTTCAAGAAAAGGGCAAAGGGAAGAAGAAGGGGAACTTCAAGAAGAACAGCAAGCAAGTTGCTGCTCAAGAGAAGAAACCCAAGTCTGGACCTAAGCCTGAAACTGAGTGCTTCTACTGCAAGCAGACTGGTCACTGGAAGCGGAACTGCCCCAAGTATTTGGCGGATAAGAAGGATGGCAAAGTAAACAAAGGTATATGTGATATACATGTTATTGATGTGTACCTAACTAGAGCTCATAGTAGCACCTGGGTATTTGATACTGGTTTTGTTGCTAATATTTGCAACTCGAAATAGGGACTACGGAATAAGCGAGCACTGGCCAAGGACGAGGTGACGATGCGCGTGGGAAACGGTTCCAAAGTCGATGTGATCGCGGTCGGCACGCTACCTCTACATCTACCTTCGGGATTAGTTTTAGACCTGAATAATTGTTATTTGGTGCCAACGTTGAGCATGAACATTATATCTGGATCTTGTTTGATGTGAGATGGTTATTCATTTAAATCAGAGAATAATGGTTGTTCTATTTATATGAGTAATATCTTTTATGGTCATGCACCCTTGAAGAGTGGTCTATTTTTATTAAATCTCGATAGTAGTGATACACATATTCATAGTGTTGAAACCAAAAGATGCAGAGTTGATAATGATAGTGCAACTTATTTGTGGCACTGCCGTTTGGGTCATATCGGTGTAAAGCGCATGAAGAAACTCCATACTGATGGACTTTTGGAATCACTTGATTATGAATCACTTGGTACTTGCGAACCGTGCCTTATGGGCAAGATGACTAAAATGCCATTCTCCGGAACTATGGAGCGAGGAACTGATTTGTTGGAAATCATACATACTGATGT
The DNA here is from genome assembly GCA_963921465.1 of Triticum timopheevii. Classification (NCBI taxonomy): domain Eukaryota; kingdom Viridiplantae; phylum Streptophyta; class Magnoliopsida; order Poales; family Poaceae; genus Triticum; species Triticum timopheevii. Next base: position 617,741,548 of record OY997274.1, on the reverse strand, counting down.
TTGTGGCCCAATGAATGTTGAGGCTCGCGGCGGGTATCGTTATTTTCTCACCTTCACAGATGATTTGAGCAGATATGGGTATATCTACTTGATGAAACACAAGTCTGAAACATTTGAAAAGTTCAAAGAATTTCAGAGTGAAGTGGAAAATCATCGTAACAAGAAAATAAAGTTTCTATGATCTGATCGTGGAGGAGAATATTTAGTTACGAGTTTGGCTTACACTTGAAACAATGTGGAATAGTTTCGCAACTCACGCCACCTGGAACACCACAACGAAATGGTGTGTCCGAACGTCGTAATCGTACTTTACTTGATATGGTGTGATCTATGATGTCTCTTACTGATTTACTGCTATCGTTTTGGGGTTATGCTTTAGAGACGGCCGCATTCACGTTAAATAGGGCACCATCAAAATCCGTTGAGATGACGCCTTATGAACTGTGGTTTGGCAAGAAACCAAAGTTGTCGTTTCTTAAAGTTTGGGGCTGCGATGCTTATGTGAAGAAACTTCAACCAGATAAGCTCGAACCTAAATCGGAGAAATGTGTCTTCATAGGATACCCAAAAGAGACTATTGGGTACACCTTCTATGACATATCCGAAGGCAAGACATTCATTGCTAAGAATGGATCCTTTCTAGAGAAGGAGTTTCTCTCAAAAGAAGTGAGTGGGAGGAAAGTAGAACTTGATGAGATAACTGTATCTACTCCCTTATTGGAAAGTAGTTCATCACGAGAACCGGTTCCTGTGACAACTACACCAATTAGTGAGGAAGCTAATGATAAGGATCATGAAACTTCAGATCAAGTTTCTACTGAACCTCGTAGGTCTACCAGAGTAAGATCCGCACCAGAGTGGTATGGTAATCCTATTCTGGAAGTCATGTTACTTGACCATGATGAACCTACGAACTATGAGGAAGCGATGATGAGCCCGGATTCCGCAAAATGGCTAGAAGCCATGAAATCTGAGATGGGATCCATGTATGAAAACAAAGTATGGACTTTGGTTGACTTGCCCGATGATCGGCAAGCCATTGAGAATAAATGGATCTTTAAGAAGAAGACTGACGCTGATGGTAATATAACTGTCTATAAAGCTCGACTTGTTGCAAAAGGTTTTCGACAAGTTCAAGGGGTTGACTACGATGAGACTTCCTCACCTGTAGCGATGCTTAAGTCCGTCCGAATCATGTTAGCTATTGCTGCATTTCATGATTATGAAATTTGGCAAATGGATGTCAAGACTGCATTCTTGAATGGATTTCTAGAAGAAGAGTTGTATATGATGCAGCCGGAAGGTTTTGTTGATCCAAAAGGTGCTGACAAAGTATGCAAGCTCCAGCGTTCCATTTATGGACTGGTGCAAGCATCTCGGAGTTGGAATAAACGCTTTGATAGTGTGATCAAAGCATATGGTTTTATACAGACTTTTGGAGAAGCCTGTATTTACAAGAAAGTGAGTGGGAGCTCTGTAGCATTTCTAATTTTATATGTAGATGACATATTATTAATTGGAAATGATATAGAATTTCTGGATAGCATAAAGGGATACTTGAATAAAAGTTTTTCAATGAAAGACCTCGGTGAAGCTGCTTACATATTGGGCATCAAGATCTATAGAGATAGATCAAGACGCTTAATAGGACTTTCACAAAGCACATACCTTGACAAAATTTTGAAAAAGTTCAAAATGGATCAGGCAAAGAAAGGATTCTTGCCTGTGCTACAAGGTGTGAAGTTGAGTCAAACTCAATGCCCGACCACAGCAGAAGATAGAGAAAAAAATGAAAAATGTTCCCTATGCTTCAGCCATAGGCTCTATCATGTATGCAATGCTGTGTACCAGACCTGATGTATGCTTAGCAATAAGCTTGGCAGGAAGGTACCAAAGTAATCCAGGAGTGGATCACTGGACAGCGGTCAAGAACATCCTGAAATACCTGAAAAGGACTAAGGATATGTTTCTCGTATATGGAGGTGACAAAGAGCTAGTCGTAAACGGTTACGTCGATGCAAGCTTTGACACTGATCCGGACGATTCTAAATCGCAAACCGGATACGTGTTTTTATTAAACGGTGGAGCTGTAAGTTGGTGCAGTTCTAAACAAAGCGTCGTAGCGGGATCTACATGTGAAGCGGAGTACATAGCTGCTTTGGAAGCAGCGGATGAAGGAGTCTGGATGAAGGAGTTCATTTCCGATCTAGGTGTCATACCTAGTGCATCGGGACCAATGAAGATCTTCTGTGACAATACTGGTGCAATTGCCTTGGCAAAGGAATCCAGATTTCACAAGAGGACAAAGCACATCAAGAGACGCTTCAATTCCATTCGGGACCAAGTCCAAGTGGGAGACATAGAGATTTGCAAGATACATACGTATCTGAATGTTGCAGACCCGTTGACTAAGCCTCTCTCACGAGCAAAACATGATCAGCACCAAGACTCCATGGGTGTTAGAATCATTACCATGTAATCTAGATTATTGACTCTAGTGCAAGTGGGAGACTGAAGGAAATATGCCCTAGAGGCAATAATAAAGTTATTATTTATTTCCTCATATCATGATAAATGTTTATTATTCATCCTAGAATTGTATTAACCAGAAACATGATACATGTGTGAATACATAGACAAACATAAAGTCACTAGTATGCCTCTACTTGACTAGCTCATTAATCAAAGATGGTTATGTTTCCTAACCATAGACATGTGTTGTCATTTGATTAATGGGATCACTTCATTAGGAGAATGATGTGATTGACATGACCCATTCCGTTAGCCTAGCACTTGATCGTTTAGTATATTGCTATTGCTTTCTTCATGACTTATACAAAGTTCCTACAACTATGAGATTGTGCAACTCCCGTTTACCGGAAGAACACTTTGTGTGCTACCAAACGTCACAACGTAACTAGGTGATTATAAAGGTGCTCTACAGGTGTTTCCGAAGGTACATGTTGGGTTGGCATAATTCGAGATTAGGTTTTGTCACTCTGATTGTCGGAGAGGTATCTCTGGGCCCTCTCGGTAATACTCATCACCTAAGCCTTGCAAGCATTGTAACTAATGAGTTTGTTATAAGATGATGTATTACAGAACGAGTAAAGAGACTTGCCGGTAACGAGATTGAACTAGGTATTGGATACCGACGATCAAATCTCGGGCAAGTAACATACCGATGACAAAGGGAAACGTATGTTGTTATGCGGTTTGACCGATAAAGATCTTCGTAGAATATGTAGGAACCAATATGGGCATCCAGGTCCCTCTATTGGTTATTGACCGAGAATGGTTCTAGGTCATGTCTACATAGTTCTCGAACCCGTAGGGTCCGCATGCTTAAACGTTACGATGACAGTTTTATTATGAGTTTATAAGTTTTGATGTATCGAAGTTTGTTCGGAGTCCCAGATGTGATCACGGACATGACGAGGAGTCTCAAAATGGTCGAGACATAAAGATTGATATATTGGAAGCCTATGTTTGGACATCGGAATGGTTCCGGGTGAAATCGGGATTTTACCGGAACACCGGGGGGTTACCGGAACCCTCCCGGGGGATAATGGGCCTTAGTGGGCCAAGAGGGAGAAGAGGAGGACCGGCCAGGGCAGGCCGCGCGCCCCCTCCCCCCCTAGTCCGAATAGGACAAGGAAGGGGGGGGCGCCCCCCTTTCCTTTTTCCCCTCCCCCCTTTCCTTCTCCACCAAGGCAAGAGGGGGGAGTCCTACTCCCGTTGGGAGTAGGACTCCTCAAGGCGCACCCCTAGGGGGCCGGCCGCACCTCCCCCCTCCCTCCTTTATATACGGGGGCGGGGGGCACCCCATAGACACACAAGTTGATCTACGGATCGTTCCTTAGCCGTGTGCGGTGCCCCCCTCCACCATATTCCACCTCGGTCATATCGTCGTGGAGTTTAGGCGAAGCCCTGCGCCGGTAGAACATCATCATCGTCACCACGCCGTCGTGCTGACGGAACTCATCTCCGAAGCTCGGCTGGATCGGAGGCCGGAGATCGTCATCGAGCTGAACGTGTGCTGAACTCGGAGGCTCCGTACGTTCGGTGCTTGGATCGGTCGGATCGTGAAGACATACGACTACATCAACCGCGTTGTGCTAACGCTTCCGCTTACGGTCTACGAGGGTACGTGGACGAACACTCTCCCCTCTCGTTGCTATACCATCACCATGATCTTGCGTGTGCGTGGGAATTTTTTTGAAATTACTATGTTCCCCAACATTTTCTACTATTGATACCCCCCGATACTAGCCTTAGATGCATCAAAAGAAGCAAACAACACACGAAAAACAGAATCTGTCAAAAACAGAACAGTCTGTAGCAATCTGTAACTTTCGAATACTTATGGAACTCTAAAAATCCTACCAAAATAGGAAGTCCTGGGAAATTTGTATATTGATCTACTGCAAAAAGAATCAACGCAAATCACATTCCTGTTATTTATTAAAATTATTCTCGTGTGCGTAAAAGTTTCTGTTTTTCAGCAGAATCAAATTAACTATTACCGTAGGTTATCCTATAGGTTCTACTTGGGACAAACACTAATTAAATCATAAAACCACATCTAAACAGAGGCTACATGAAATATTTATTACTAAACAGAAGCAAAAAGCAAGGAACAAAAATAAAATTGGGTTGCCTCCCAACAAGCGCTATCGTTTAACGCCCCTAGCTAGTAATAAAAGTGAGAATAGATCTAAGTATTGCCATCTTTGGCATTCATCTTTTTAATGAAGTTATGCTCGGATCCAGGAGGCTCCTTACGTTTTCATTCATGCTCAGAGATCTTTTGATCTAAAGCATCCAACCGCTTATTGCAAAGTGTAATCAAATTATTCATGTGGTTGAGATTCTCACCAATATTTTTAAGAGGTTCAACAAATTTTTGCAATTCACATAATTTCTCTAGAATTTGGGTTCCTTCTTGAGTAAGGGGTGATCCCTTTTGTAGGGGGAGTACTCCTACTATCCCCTCTATAATTTCATAAGCGAAGCTAGGATCAATTTCAATAAAACTCCCTTTGGCGGCAAAATCAAGGAGTTGTCTATGGGATATGGTTAGCCCAACATAAAAATTGCGAAGTAAAATTTTGAAATCTCCTTCTATATTGCAATTCCAATAAGATTCTAGCATCCTAAACCAAGCATCTTTTCAATTTTCTCCTTGTCTTTGCTTGAAGTGAAGGACTTCAAAGTCGCGAGACGAAGGGATGAAGACCGAGCTGGCCATGACGACGAGCACACAAGAGGCAAGTGAAAAAGAGAGGAGAACGGGAAAGAGAGGGTGAATAAAACGGCAAAGGTGAAGTGGGGGAGAGGAAAATGAGATGCAAATGGCAAATAATGTAATGCGAGGGAGATGAGTTTGTGATGGGTACTTGGTAGGTCTTGACTTGAGCGAAGACCTCCCCGGCAATGGTGCCAGAAATCCTTCTTGCTACCTCTTGAGCACTGCGTTGGTTTTCCCTTGAAGGGGAAAGGGTGATGCAGCAAAGTAGCGTAAGTATTTCCTTCGGATTTTGAGAACCAAGGTATCAATCTAGTAGGAGGCTCCTCAAAAGTCCCTCATACCTACACAAACAAACAAGAACCTCGCAACCAACGCAATAAACGGGTTGTCAATCCCTTCACGGTAACTTGTGAAAGTGAGATCTGATAGAGATAATAAGATAAGATAAATATTTTTGGTATTTTTATGATATAGATTGGAAAGTAAAAGATGCAAATAAAAGTAGATCGAAAACTTATATGATAAAAGATAGACTCGGGGGCCATAGGTTTCACTAGTGGCTTCTCTCAAGATAGCATAAGTATTACGGTGGGTGAACAAATTACTGTCGAGCAATTATAGAAAAGTGCATAGTTATGAGAGTATCTAGGCATGATCATGTATATAGGCATCACGTCCGCAACAAGTAGATCGAAACGATTTTGCATCTACTACTATTACTCCACACATCGACCGACTCCCGACTGCATCTAGAGTATTAAGTTCATGAAGAATAGAGTAACGCATTAAGCATGATGACATGATGTAGAGGGATAAACTCAAGCAATGTGATATAAACCCCATCTTTTTATCCTCGATGGCAACAATACAATACGTGCCTTGCCACCCCTGCTGTCATTGGGAAAGGACACCACAAGATTGAATCCAAAGCTAAGCACTTCTCCCACTGCAAGAAAGATCAATCTAGTAGGCCAAACCAAACTGATAATTCGAAGAGTCTTGCAAAGATAACTAATCACACATAAAACAATCCAGACGAGATTCAAATATTTCTCATAGATAAACTTGAACATAAACCCACAATTCATCGGATCTTGACAAACACACCGCAAAAAGAGTTACATCAAATAGATCTCCACGAAGACCAAGGAGAACTTGGTATTTATATTCAAAGAGAGAGAAGAAGCCATCTAGCTAATAACTATGGACCCGAAGGTCTGTGGTAAACTACTCACAACTCATCGGAGAGGCCTTGGAGATGATGTAGAGGACCTCCATGGTCGATTCCCCCTTCGGCGGAGCTCCAGCGAAGGCTCCAAGATGGGATCTCGCGGATACAGAAGGTTGCGGCGATGGAAATAGTTTTCGTGGTGCTTCTGGATGTTTTCGGGGTACGTGGATATATATAGGCGAAGGAGGTAGGTCAGGGGAGCCACGAGGGGCCCACGAGGGTGGGGGCGCGCCTACCCCCCTTGGGTGCGCCCTCCTGCCTCGTGGCCGCCTCGGCTGCTTCTTGACGTCCACTCCAAGTCTCCTGGATTGCGTTTGTTCCAAAAAGATCGCTACCGAAGGTTTCTTTCCGTTTGGACTCCGTTTGATATTCCTTTTCTTCGAAACACTGAAATAGGCAAAAAAACAGCAATTCGGGCTGGGCCTCGGTTAGTAGGTTAGTCCCAAAAATGATATAAAAGTGTAAAGTAAAGCCCATAAACATCCAAAACGGGTAATATAATAGCATGGAACAATCAAAAATTATAGATACGTTGGAGACGTATCATTGGTCGGCGCGCTGTTCCTCTCGCTCTACGGTGCTCCAACGTTCTCATCATGCGGCGAGCCATAGCCTACCAGCGCGGACGTGCGTAGCTTGCTCTGCGGCGCGCCATCAATCATGTTGTGCGGCGAGCTGCAGCCTCTCGGCGCTGACATGCCTATCTTGATCTGCGGCGCTGAAGCACCATGCGCCAAGGGTCTTCTCAACCCTAGCGATGACGCGGATAACGACATTGTCCATCGCGACACCGGGGAGCGCCTCGGCCTCGACGGGTCGTGGCGCCTTCTCGTTTTCCTCGTCGACGAGGTTGATGGCAGAGGCGGCGCTTTGGTGGGTTGGCATGCTTGGAAAAGGTGGATGTGCTACAGGCTATGCTTGTTTCCTCCGTGTGTCGTGCGCCGCCTAGGTTTATGTGCAATATCGCTAGGTAGAGGGAAACAGGTGAGGAAATGGCGGGAAATGGTGGCGTGTTCATTAAACGCCTGCAGTTAATGGAAACTTAGCATATAAGGAACATCGAGGTAGCACAAGAAGTAGATGATGATGAGATGAACACGGACCACACTAGGGAACCCGTCGATGATGAATTCATCAATCGCAAATGGTTGTATACTAGCAAGCATTTTCCCACAACACACACGGCTTATTCCATCACAAACAGGTCGGATGGATCAACTGTATGCCATGTATTGCACATTGTCAAAAAGTAATGTGGTCGACCTTCTTTAACATGTGTTAAAAAATAAAAATAAAATAAAAAATAAGGACCTCGAGGTTAATTTAACTCATGGGATGGATCATAAAGGTCATTTAATTTGACTTTTATGACCCATCTCGTCAGTTAATTTAACATCAAGACAACTTCCCTTCTAGTCACCCATCTGATGGCTGCTCCAGCCTGAGCACACTTAACTTGAGAGTTCTCTTAGATGAGCTACTGGTGGAACAGCTAGTCCTTGCTGATATAGGATGCCTCTTTGCATCCTTATGGCATACCCAGATGACCGCCCGTCCCCCAATGGCCAATAGATGTTGTGTAGAAACATCATATCAAATACGTCTTATTAGAAGCAATCGTCTGTGTTATTATCGGTCTTCGTACACATTTCTGATTAGAGACCTGTTTGTCGCGTATCACACACATCTTGTTATATTGAACCGTTTATGTTCTCTTGTCTCGGCGTAAACAGTTCATCCAAGTGAACCGCATGCCGTACATCGCACACACCTTGGTCTTGCTGACCGTTTCTTTTGTATTTCCTAATCACAAACAGTTCATCCGAGTGAACCATATGATGTATATCACACACACATTCATCTAGCAGCCTGTTTCTTTTGTTCCTCCTCATCGCAAACAGTTAATTGAACTGAACCGTATGTCCTGCATCACACACACAACCAAAATCTGAACCGTGTTTGATGCATCCGTCATCGCAAATGTTTTGCACCTTTTTTGACGGGTTTTTACACCATCGTTTGTGATTATTGCATCGCACACAGTTTCGTCGAAGGGTCTATGATCGTAGTGTCGCGTTAGCAGCATCCTGCAGTAGTGCAACAACATTCTTATTTTCTCTAAAATTATTCGCTTGCTTACTCCTAACAAGTGGGGTCCACACTTATCATTGTGAGATAGAGAGAGTTGACATCTGGGTATAGGGGTATTTTTGTCATATAATATGGTCAACGAGTTTGACCAGTGAATAACGATGCCTAATGGCATTTCTGAGCAAACATCTAATGGAACGATGACATTTTTGAGATATCTAATGGCATTTTGAGAAAAAATCTCACGGAAGGATGGGATTTTTGAGCAGTTGTAATTTCTAATGGAAAAACTGAGTAGTGAAACACAACCAGTGGCATAAATGGTAAAAATTATCTAATTCATAAACGCCTAATCCTCTTAGTCCTGGTTGGTATCACCAACCGGGACTAAAGGTCCCCCAGCCCCCGGCACCAGCTCATGCCATGTGGTGGGCTTTGGTCCCGGGCCGTGACGAACCGGGACTAAAGGGGGGCCTTTAGTCCCCACCTTTTAGTGCCGGTTGCTGAACCAGCGCTAAAGGCCCTTGCGAACTGGGACTAAAGCCTGATTCTGCACTAGTGAAACCAGTCCACACAACTTTAACTATGAGAATCAATGGGCACACAATATCAAGAGATTTAAAATACCCTCTAGAGCTTGCCAACCCGCCGCAGCAGCAACCCACAATTGGCAAGATAACAAAAAAAAATTAGTTCACATAGATCTATCCCATCCGCTAATCTATTTGTTGCTCTCTATTGAACCAAATGGCATGTGATTTGGTAGACTATTAGATTGATGAGTTTGCAATATACAAATCAAATTTCATCTCAACTAGACATTTTCTGTCTACTTAATGTAGTGTTGGTTATGATGTTTTGTTTTCACTAACATGTGAGATGGTCTTTAGAAGAGATAATCTCACAGTATTCTTTCTTGGGCATGTTGAAGTCAACCTTTATATTGTTGATTTCTCAAAAAAATAGCAGTAGACTTGAGACATGTCTAATGGACAAGGCCAATGTGGGATGGTTATGATATTGTAGGCTAGCACATCAGCGTGAGAAATCTTAAAGATCACGTAAAGAGCAAGCACATCATTGGACTAACCGATAATTCATTTGAGAAATATCATGTTTGTAGTACTTGCATTAATTGTCAGAAAAATAACATGGAAATAAGCACCCTCTCAAAGAGCATTATCACAATTGCTAGGCCTTTAGAGCCCCTTTCATATGTATAACTTTTGGCCTCGATCTTATGATAACCTTGTTGGGAGATGTATGGTCTTGTCATTATGGATGACTTCTAAAGATACACTTCAATGTTTTTTCTTCGGTCCAAATATAGACTCGAGAGACATTCAAGAATTTTTCCAAGTAACCAACATCAATTCTAAGTGGATATCTTGGCAAGACGAAGTGACGATGGAACCAAGTTCAAGAACTACACTGTTAAGGAATTCTTGGGAGATGTGGGATTGTGCACGAATTCTACCCGTCTTACTGTTGGAAATATGCACTAGAAGCAATAATATTTGTATTATTATATTTCCGTATTAATAATTAAAGATTTAATATTCTATGCTATAACTACTATGATCCTGGAATATGCGATTCAGTGGAAAACTCATATACACATGTGGAATGATAAAAGGTTAAATGAAAGGTTCCTAGTCTTTCCTCTAGGACTAGCTCAAGTGTTGTTGGTGATCACGTTTTCAGGATCTTAGGATATCGTTAAGTGTTAAATGATAGTACTAAAACAACATTGAGATTATGACGTTGGAAGAACGATCATATTGAATCGACTCGATCTTGTCTGTTATGAATTGAGTTAATATCGTCTATACTCAATTGCAATAACATGGAGTGATAACGTGTGATTTTGATCCTTGGACCATGAGAGTATCGTAGTCACTTCTTACCATACGGTGGACTTTACAGTTGCTCAAACATCACCTGTAACACGGTGATCATAAGGACAACTTATAGGTTCAATCGAAAGTTTGACAAGGGACTACATAGCTCGAGAGTGGGATTTGCTCCAACGACGATGGAGAGACATTCTTAGGTCCCTCTTGGTGTGACGGCATCAATCATCATCTAGCCAGACACAGGTGACTTCATCATGGGGATGCCAGAACATAATAACGAGAAAGAAAAACAAAACCGATAAAGAGGATTTTGGTATAGTGAGCATGTGAGGAGTCAGACTCCTCACCCCCTGGCCGGCCCAAGGAGGAAACTTTCCCCCTTTGTGGCAGCCCTGCCTCTCCCCTCTGTCCTATATATACGTGAGGACGTGTGCTCTTTCGGAGGTACAAGTTTTGGAGCCTCCTCTATTTGTTCTAGCCCTAGTTCTAGTTGGTCCTAGTTATCTAATTAGAGATAGGATCCTCTTGTCCTCATAATTAGAAGACGCATGTGGTTCTAATCTCCTCCCTCTAAATTCTCCGGCGATGATTAGCTCTAGTCGGCAAAGCGTTGTCGGATCATGAAGACTGCACGTTTGCAACCAAGTAGAGAGGTCGTGCTTTCGGTCTTCGGTTCGAGGGACTGGTCATGGGCGGTACGAGGGATTGTTCATCGACGGTTGGAGGGACTCCAAGTACGATCTACACCGACACGTTCTTCTTTTGCTGCAACTTGGTGACGGTAAGAATCGTGCTCCCAACCCGTTATGCATCTTCATATTGATCTTAGGTGTGTGTAGGCGCAATTTTTTTTGTTTTCTACTATGTTTCCCAACACTTACACCCATCAACAAAATGGTCTAGTGAAGAGGAAAAAACACACTCTTGTGGAGATGGCTAGGCAAATGTTTGATGAGTATAAATCTCCATACACTTTTGGGATGAAGCCATCATCACCATGTGCCATGTATCAAACTGGCTCTACCTCGAAACGTATTGACAAGACTCCATATCAAATACTAACCGGGAACAAGCTAAACATCAAATACATTTAAGTATTTAGTAGTGGGTGTTTCATTCCTAACAATAAATCACAAAAAGCTATATTTGAGCTAAGCCTATTGATGTCATATTTTTGGATATGGGTCAAACTCTCACACCAGTAGTGACTATGACAAATCCATTGAATGTGTTGAAGAATCATGTAATGTGGCTTTTGACGACCATAATTTCTCCCAAGTGGAGAAATTTTTTCATAGTGTTGTAGATGATGCCCACCTTCTCAAACTACAAGATCGACTAGATGACCTGTTGCACCATTGGCGCAAAGACCAACTATAAAGACAAAGTGAAGGAATGACACGGCCGGGTCTGCTCCAACTACATCATTAACCTATGTGATAGTATGTGGAACAAACATCATACTGTGAATTCGAGGGTGTCCAGTTCATCACATGACTAAGCAACAAAGAAGGCAAGCAAACCATATGAAATAGACTCTAACGAACGCTGCTTAAAAGGTAAACAAGCCATTAGTAACAAGCTCCATCTGAAAGCATGATGTTAGCCTATGCATTAGTCTGTCTAAATTAGTTTCGCTTGCCTTGGGGAAAGAACACAGTCAAACACATCACAAAAGCAAAGAAAGTCAGATGGAACAAGTTTTATCCATTGCACTCTTGGCACAAAGACCGATATCATAGTTAAAGCTTGACATCTGAAGAAGTACTTAACACAAAGTAATTAACAACCAGGATTTGAGGAAAGCATTTCCAAGGATTTGCTAGACAGAATGTCATCAATGAACAGGAAAAGCCCTTTGGTGCCTTCATAGAGCATGAGCATAACATCGACTCCAATTTTCAAATGTGCATGAATTGTCATCACAGTCGACCATCTATCAATGAGAATGCTTCCATTTCTAGGGGAAATGAAGTATGTTGCCATCACTTTCTTGTTCTCAACAATAGCTAGTGTTATTGGACCAGAATGGGGCATCAATTTAGGAACAAATGTAGGCGGCAATAGTTGCTACAAGACGAATAAAACAACTGTAACATTGCATGAAGCAATAGTTTCCAAAGAGCGTACATAACATAAAAGACTGTGTACCAGCTTTTTGTGAATGATACAATTGATCCTATCTAAGGTATGCACTAGTGGCACACATATTACCATTATGTGTCACGCATTGAAATGCTTAGTAAGGAAACGAAGTAATTTTATTGCATGCTTCAAGTCACACGCTTAACAAACCTTGCAAGGAAATAACACCCTTATCATGAATTGTTAGAGATAGTATAGTAATTATAAGCATAGGAACATGGTCAGAAAAGAAAGCCCATTTTGTTGCTTATGGACTAGTTATCTAGTTAGAGCGGTACAGTAATTTTGCTAAGTGATAGGTCAACATGCAAAAACTTCAAAGAAAACTAACTTTGATTATTGGTCTATCGAAAGATCTCCTTTGGTAAGGCCACATAGATGATAAGACCATGTTGTGTTCTATCCACTAACACTTTAGTAACAACACTCAATAGGTAACGCATAGCAAACTCTCTCCACATGCACAGGTGAGAATAAGAGCAACCTTCTTCATCGTTATTGAGCCAAACTCGGAACCTATATCCCTGGTTTGTCTGCAGTGTGTCTTCAGTAGAGTCTTCACTCAAGTAAAGGCCAAACTTCTCTAGCACTAGCATTGCAAAGCAAGGGAACTAGTGCGGGAACTCGTAAGACATAATATAATTGTTAGTTTTGAAAGGATAATGTTTTATCGAAAGGCACGGAGATATACAAACACATAATATATCTAGTATCCAAAACAGTGCTATCAACAATACGTAAGACATAGTTTGGTAACCAAATATGGACATTATTTCACATGCAAAAATATGACGATGTCATGAATGGAAAACTAGCAACTATGTGCGCACTTTTATCTAGGTATGCAAATACAAGATTTTCTAATAGAACCATACAACAATAATTTGCCTAATATAGCAAACATTTCCAGTTTGATGTCAACGTTGCATGCCACCTTTTATTCAAATACTGTGTGTGTAGAGTAGCCCATGTTCCCAATTTTCCTTAAAGCATAACCATGCATTACTCAACAAAATCACAAAATATTCAATTTCGCATCAATTGCATTACGTCCAGATTCACACAGGATATGAGTAATTAGTCAATGCCATGTTGAAGAATAGACCATGCGCTTATGAAAATCCTCTCTTAGGGTGATATTGAACAACTTGTGTGACGAGGTGGCACAGACCACTCATGTCATGACACTTTGAGCACTAAGAATGAATGCCCTCAAATCAGAATGAAGAAACATGCATGCACAACGATGTGGGATTATCAGCGACGGGTAGGCTGCAAATGTGAGCTACAAGATATGGATGAAGAATTGCACTCACCATGTTCTCCATGGGAAAACCCCAAACAGTCAGAGGTAGTTCGCCACCACAAGCAACATCGGATATAGTTTTTCCTGGTAGTCGGCAGCGGCAAAGAGAGCCAAAGCTCGTCGTTGGCGTGGGCAGGTATCTGGGCAGAGTTGCGAATGAGGAGAGGACTCTAGAGGGGGCGTCATCCAGGAAGAAGGGTTTTCTGAAGCAGATGGGACCCTTCATGTGAGGTCGATCCGCATGTCAACGAATATAGGTTGTGAACTCCTTTTTAGCACATAAGGTATTGCCCAGATGTGATTAAACAAATCTAAGCTAAAATATATGCCTCGGGAGCCCATGTGTGTTGTGTGCGCCTGTGACCAGGACTATGGACATGACTCCGACCCTTCAATACATACTCTATAACATTTCTTGATAGTGCTGAGCAAAAAATGATGCTAAGTACTATCGCTAACACCTACAGCAGCACTGGATCCAGTACCTCCTTCACCAACACCGAAAGCAACTCATCCTCAGTAGAGGAACTATTGAAACCAGTTTTTTCTTCACAATCGTCAGCAAAATATGACGGCAATGACTATTGTCGTGTTGTGTTATTTTACACCCATCCTTTGATAGGGTAGTCCATATTTAAGAATCACTGCATGACCGCAAGCTGACTAAGGTAACATCAAACCGAACCGAGCGAGCAACGGGTCTGTAGCCCGAATGAACTAACAACCAGTTGCTTCCTTTCCCATAGGAGTGGTTGGGTAATCCCCAAGCGTAAAAGTGATATAACCTAATAAGTATTTCCCTTGATTTCAAGGTTTATAGATCCATAGGAAAGATTAGCTAATGATTAGTAACTGCACTGAACACACAAAATAGACCTGTCCCCAATGATTCAAGAGAGTTGTCAATACTATTCACTTGTTAGTTACAAGAGTAAATTGTATTGTGTGATAATAATTGGTAAATAGATAAAGTAGTAATAATAATGGTACAACAAAGAAAGTACATAATAACGGTTGTTTTAAGTGATGGAAAATTGACCTAGGCCACTAGAGGAATCTCTCCAAGCAAGAAAAGTATGTTGTGGTGAACAAATTACAGTTGGGCGGCGATTAAATTGTAACATTTATATTTATGACTATGATCATTCATGGCACAATCTTGTTTAGGCATTACGTCCATGATATGTGAACCGTTAATCCAACTGCATCTACAACTAATACTCCACCGGAAGACCACAATCCAGTATGCATCTTGAGGTATTATGTTTGTAATAAATAGAGCATTGTAATAGGAATGATGACATATTGGGGATGATAAAATTATCATCCAAGTGTGACAAAGAAACCATCATTTTTCTCCTTAGTAGCAACAATAAATATGTGTCTTATCCCTTATTTTCACTGGGATATAGAACACCGCAACATTGAATCCAGTACCATACACAACTACCTCTGAAGATATACACATCAAACTTGACCAAAGAACAACACATAGATTGGAAAGCATATATGATTACTTAATTATGCAGCAAAGAAACCATATGAGATTCAATAAAAATCTTGAATGATCTGATCATAAAGTGAAAAGTCATCATATCCCAACAAACACAACACCAATTACATCATATTGATCCTAATCAGAGCAGGGCATCATTTCAGAAACAGTTGGATGCAAATTCAGTACACCATAGAAAAATAGGAGATACCAAAAACAACACATGGATGCGGGTTCAACAACTGTAGTTCGGCAACTTCAATCCCATACTGAAGGTGGTGTTCCACTCTCTGTCCCTATAAAATGCAATTTTGCATCCAATTCGTTCATTCCCCAGCAAATAAAATTTCTTGCCGGTGCTTGCCGCACAGTTAGAGGCTTGGGGAGATGATCGCATGCTTACCATCCTCCTCAAAGAGGAGATCCTCTCGGAGGAGGGGATCCAACTAGATGTGTGGAGCATGGGGCTTCGTGCCTTGATCCGACCCGAAGGAGCCTCCGTTGCCGCCGACGGAGCATGATATCCTTAGAAAGCGGATGGAGCACCGGGTTAGGCATCTAGATCGGGCTGGGCGAGGGGAGAGAGCGGTAAGGATGCTAGTGGTAGATGGCGGCAGTAGGTGGGGTTGGGGGGGGGGGGGTCGACCTGCCACCAGCCGCCTCCGGTGCGAGGTCAGTTGGGTTGCGGGGTTGCCTTCCGCCAGTGCCAAGCGAGGCGAAGCGGTGGGGGCGTAAGCGTGCGGGTGCGGGAGTGACGGTGTGATGTGGGCGACCCTGTTTTTTCCATGGCGAACCATTATTTCATTTAGGGACGTGACTGTGGTTTAATTAACAAAAATTACGGAGACTTTTTGCAAAATTGTCACGACAGTGAACGGGCAGAAGCAATAGCTGCTTTATTGGTAGGTAAAGATGTATGCTTTCTGATCTATTTATCATCTCTTGCCAAGATTGATAGGTAGTACTTCAGAGGGAGTTGTGCATCATAGTGGGTTTATTGATAGGTAGTACTTCAGAGGGAATTGTGCATGATAATGAGTTCAATCTTGAAGTGATTTTATCCCAATGACAATAAAGGAACAGACACGTATTATAGTTGCCACAAAGGATAAAATAATGGTTTGTTTATCACGCTTAGATGATAGTTTTAATGTCAACATTATTTCATCATGCTTATTACAATGCTTTATTTATCATAAAAATAATACTTCAAGATGCATGCTCGATAGCGGTCTTCTGGTGGAGTATTAGTTGTAGATGCAATTGAATAACGGTCTTCATATCTTAGATGTAATACCTAATATAAGACTATGTTATGAATGATCATACTCATAAATATAAATATTGCCATTTAATCACTACCCAACTATAATTTGTTCAACAGACTACACATATATATCATCTTGGAAAGGTGCCACTAGTGAACCTATGTCACCGGGGGTCTATTTTTCTTTAGTGAAAACATTATTCAAAAATACTTTTCTTTGCAACAATTTTCTTCGGTTTGTTCTCTTTTTCCTTTTCTTATGTTTTTCCGTTGTTTTTATTTGTTTTTTCATCGGTTTTCTTTTACTTTGTTTCTTTCGTTATACTTTGTTTTTTCTCTGTTTTTCTTCTGATATTTTCTATATACATTGGTTTTCGTTTCATTCTTTCCTGGTTTTCTTCATACCCTTTGGTTTTGCTTTCTTTCCTTTTTCTTTCTTCGTTGATTTTTATTGATTTTCTTTCTTTTAACACATGTTTGCCTTTTCTCAGTTCACAATGTACATTTTTAACACACACATCAAACAATTTTTATACACGTCGGACTTTTCTCAAGTACATGTTTTATATTTTTATAAAATAAAATACATATTTTGAACAGTTTTTGTAATACAATGTAATATCTTAGAAATAAAAGTTGTACATTTCTTATTGGCAATAAATATTTTTTGGAAAATTTTATGGACAATTTTTGGAAAATTGTGAATATTTGTTTAAAATGTTGCCTACAATTTTCAAATGGAAAGGACCATATAACAATGTATACAATGCACAGACATTTTAAAAATATCAGAAATATGATTTTTCAAATGCAGGAATTGTTCCATAAAATTTCACATACATTTATTTAATCGTATGAATAATTTTTATTATGCAAATGTTTTATTTACATTTATAATATTTTTTATAAAATACGGAGAACAAATTTTTAAGTATACAAAATATTTTTAATTATGTGAACATATTTTTTACATTATGTAAACATTGTTGAAATATCACGTACATATTCTTAATGTATGATATTTTTTAAGTGTGACAAACATTTGTCGTACACTTGATGAAAAAAAATTTATACACGTACGACATTACCAAATAAATGACTATGATTTCTCAAAATTTTGTGTAAAATGTTTTTTGTAATATAGTATTACTACACACACACACACACACACACACACACACACACACACACACATATATATATATAGACACACACACACACACACACACACACACACACACACACATATATAGAGGATATTACAAAATATAAAAAAATGGTGAACATGAACGAAAAAACTAAAAAACAATGTGAAGAAAAACCAAAAAAATATGGGTGATGTCAAAGTGAGATCAGCTTGACACCATGTAGGTGACACTGCGCTAGGAGTCGTTGGTGGCATATAGCCGCAAGACCTACTTTGCAGCTCTCTAAGGGCATGCATGATGGTTGATAAAATAGTCTTATCTTAAATCTTGCATGTAATTTAGAGATGACGGAAAAAAAATCTACAATTGGTCATCTCTTAGCCTTATTTTCAATAACTAGTTATTCCTAAAAACATGTGAGACATATTGTACTAAGAGATCATCTCTAGTCTTCTTTTAAATAAAAGAAGACAAGTCTTTTCTTATAAGTTCTCCTCTCCTCCATCTCATCATTTATCTACATGTCACTACTAAGATAGCATAATTGTACATGCCCTAAGCACCATTTTCACGAATCAGCGCACGCTACTTTCATGTGCCAGCTCCCGTCTGGGCTGGCCCAGCAAGGGGCGCGTGCTAGAAACTCCCTTCTTTTCCGCTCGGTCGTCCCTTACTCGTTGTATTTAATGGCCAACCTCCTGACTGATCGATTCACTTGTTGACCGTTTACTTTTCGAAATATTTCGACAAAACTTAAAATCCTCAGTGATTTTGAAAATAGATCATGAATTTCAAAAAAAACTCACAGCTTCAAAAAATTTCATGAATTCGAAAAGTAATGAAATTTGGAAAAAGGAAAGTCTATGAATTTGAGAAAAGTTCACGAGTTTGGATGAAAAGTTCAAAAATTCACAAAAATTTCATGAAATTTAGAAGAAAACAACTTTGCAAATTTAAGAAAATATTCGAAATTTGGAAAAGGTAAGTGCAAATGAAAAAATGTTCAAGAATTTTCAAAAAACTTCAGTAAACATTTAAAATATATTTAAATAATGAACCAAATTATTTGGATAAAAAGAAGTTAACGAATTTGAGAAAAAGTTCAATAATTTATAAAAAAAATCAAAAAAGTTAATGAACTTGGAAAAAATTGGAATTTCTAAAATTTTCACACATTTGAAAAACCGAAGAACGAGAAAAGAATAAACCAAGAAGAAAACAGAAAGGAAAATGAAAAAAGAAAAGAAAAACAAAAAATTGTCTGGAAAAAACCACCAAAACCCAGCCCACTAAAACTGGTAGGAACTTTCTAGATGGTTCCCAAAACTGGTAGGGGTAATAAAAGGGTCGGCACCCTAGTCAATTCCTGGGAGGGAGCTCCTAATATGCGCTTTAAGCGCCGTCGAGCGAATCCTAGTGGGCCGGCCCACAAGCATGCTGGAAAAAATCACGAAGGAAAAATTCTTTGATAAGGAGGAATCGAGATGTCGTCGTTGATCCCTAGATGAGCCATCGAGCTATTGTGAGCACACAACGGGACCTGTATTTTCCAACCTGGCGCTCAAGGGGCTAGCTAGGGTTTCTTGTGCCACCGTCACCGCCGCCATCCGAGAAATTTTGGTCCCCTCACCTACAGCTACCGTCTTGGCACTAAGGGGGGGGGGGGGGCTCAGATCTTCGAGACCTCTATATTCTTCGTCAACACCTAGTGATCACCATAGTTTTGTAGAATAAACTTTCTCTCATTCTTTTGGCAATGCGATGATGTTAGAGAGTTTTTTGTCATCGCAGATTCGACTATTTTCGGATCTGATGAGTTTATGTTGCTGTGTCAAGCTTTTTTTTGTTGATTTGATTCTTTGTGGAGGTAATTTTCCATCGCCACCATGGTGAAGATATAGTGATTCGACGGCCTGCACTTCTAGGAGATCATCCCCGGCCCAAGTACATTCAGCAATCAAGGCTTCTCATCTTTTTAGATGGCGACTCAAGACACTTACAAGAACCATTATTGGTAATGTTCGTGTTGGTGAAGAGTGACAACATCATTGCTCTAATCTAATTGCAGCCATTTTACCAAAGTCTTTGGAGTATTTCTTTGAGCAAAGATTGATATGGCGAAGAAGGTGTTTACAAGAGATTTCATTGTAATTCTTAGTCATATGAGTTACTTTGTATTTTGTTGGATTTTAGGTCCAAATCGATGTACCTATAATTGTTATGAGTATCAACAAAGTTACATGTGTTTCTAAAAAAAACAAGGAGGAATCGAGCTTTGAACCTGTCCAGTGACTCCCTACCATGGTAACCGCTAGATCGGTCAACACTTGTTGCCTAAAACCAAGAAACAGTACTATTTAACCCTTTAAATACTGCACATATAAGATATATTTATATACCCATCATAGATTATTTAAAAAAAACGTAAATTTCGAAAAGAATTCAGAAAAATATAGAAAAACAATATATTTTAAAAAATCATTTATTCGAAAAAAAATTCATCAATATAGAAAAAATGTTCACAAGATCTAGAAAAAGTTAATAAATTTTTGGAAAATAGCTAATCGAATTAGAAAAATGTTAATTGATTTTGAAAAATAGTTGATAAAATTTGAAAAAGTTTACCCAATTTGTAAAAAGTTCATCAATTTTAGAAAAAGTACATCGAATTAGAAAAAAGTTCATCAAATTTGAAAAAAGTTCATTGATTTTGAAGAAATGTTCATCGAATTAAAAAAAGTTCACAAAATTTAAAAAAGTTCACTAATTTAGAAAAAGTTTCCAAATTACAAAGCTGTTAACGGTTTTAGCAAAAGAAAATAAAAAAACTAAAAAAACCATTCCAGAAAAAAGGAAAAAGGAAAAAAAAAGAAGAGAAAACCAATGATTAAACAAATCGGGTGCGGTGGTACGGTGGTTGTTGTCTCGTACGTTGAACGAGGTATCGCTGATTCGATTCTCAGTCCACCCATAGTTTTTTGCCTTTATATCCAGACAAAGGAAGAACGGGCCAGCCCACAGCGGCGTGGCTTGTGCGCCCATTTACACATAATGGGCACCGCAGTGCCAAATGGGAAATGTCGTAGATCACTGGCAAGCAACATAGCACGTACCACCCTAGCTCGCTCCTGTTTCTATGGGCCAGACCATTTCGGGGTTTCACCCCCAAACGATTTTGAGAAGGTTCAAAACCTTCATTTAACCGGGTTTTTCAGATTTTTTTTCTTTTCATTTTTTCCTTTCTTTTCATTTTTACCTTTTTCATTTTTCTTTTTATCCTACTTTCTGCTTTCTTTTATTTTTCTTTTATTTTCTCTTTTCAGTTTTATTCTTGCTTCTCAATTTGCGAAAATCTTTTAATTGCATGATTTTTTAAAATAATGAACTATGTTTAAACGATGAACATTTTTTTAGAAATTGTGGTTTTGTTTTACAAATTCGTTATTATTCTCTTAAATCATGAACATTTTTCAACAATCATGAACATTGTTTGAAATCGTGATCATTTTTGTAAATTCATTATTGTTTTAGGAATGTGTGCACATTCTCTTAAATCATGAACATGCTTTTGAATTCTCTAACATTTTTGAAATCGTGATTTATTTTTAAAATGCAAGACTAATATTTTAGAATCATGAGCATTTTTTATAATTTCATGAACATTTTTCAGATTCACCATCATGTTTTCGAGATTGTGAACATTTTTTAACTCATGAACATTTTTTTAATATGTGAACATTTTTCTTTACAAATTCCTTAATATTTTTTTACAAATTCCTGAACATTTTTTAAAATTCCCAAGCATCCTTTAGAAATCATGAGTACGTTTTTGAAATCATGTTTGTTTTATTAAAAATTAGCACCTACTCCCTCCGTCTTGATTTACTTGTTATCAAAATGAATAAAAGGGATCTATCTAGATATATTTTAGTGTTAGATACGTCCCTTTTTGTCCATTTTGATGACAAGTATTTTAGGATGGAGGGAGTACTTCTGAAATGTACAACTTTTGAAATCCCGAATTATTGAAAAAAAAGGAAAAGAAGATAAAAAAAACAGGCAGCGTCCCGGCCCGCACTTGGGCCCGTCCAGAAGGGCGCGAAGGGGGAGCCATGTTGCGCGCTCGCTTCATTCGCAGCGCGTTATGCGCCGTATAGGAGCTCCCCTCTGTACGGAATTAATCTATTCGGCACCGATTCTGCGAAACTATGTGCCGCTCGTTGCGGCACAAAGTAAAGCCTGTTATACCGGGACGTAACCTGATCACGGCTGATGGACCGGCCCATTTTGCGGTTGTTATTTGTTATTTTCTTATTTTCCGCTCTTCATTTTTTGATATTTTTGTTTTACTATTTTGATTTTCATATTTTGTGTTCCTTTTAGCTTTTTCATTATTTTTCATAATGTTTGTCGTTTTCATATATTGTTTGAAACTTGAAAAAATGTTTATGTTCAGATTTTTTTTCAAAATTTTCAAAAAAGATCGCTTTTCAAGAATACTCAGAAATTCAAAAAAAATATTGCTGTTGCAATTTTCGTTCGCAAATTCCAAAAAATTCAGATTTTGGAAAAATGTTATTTTATTTTTTAATGTTTTAGAAAAGTGTTCAGAATTTAAAAAATCATTCCCTTTTTAATAATTTGCTCAAAAATTCAAAGTGTGTGTGTTTTGTTTTTTTGGAAATTGTAAAAAGTTTCTAATTTTTGAAATTTGTTCACAAGTCCAAACATAGTTTGACTTTCTAAAATTACTTCTTTTTTGAAATTCCAAAATTATTAGATTATCTTAAAATTCCAAAGTTACTCGTGGTTTTTATAAAATATATTTAATAAGAAATGTTTTTAAATAATTGGATCTGCCTATGCGGTTAGTTCTTAATTGCTTGCTCTGCGTATTTGTCATAGTCACTTGCTAGCTCCACTGGCTAGCTAGATGTCTCCACAAGGTGGGGACGTGAGTTTGATTCTTGTTTGTTACAATGCTTTTTGGGGATTTTTAAACCACTCAAGCGTGGGGTGCTACCGCATGGTCGGCCCAAGCGCGGGAACCCCCTGCGTGAAACGCGGGCAATTCACTGCAATAAGCGTCGCCACTCGTTATCTTGTTACCTTACATGCAAAATAGAAAATTCGTTGTCGACATTGGCGAAATGTCATCCTGCCGTGCAAAGGTGAGCCACTAGGCCGGCTCATGTGTGACATTTTTTCCCATTTTTTTGGTTTTCTTCCAGTTCTTCAGATTGCTTTTGGTTTTTGTATTCGGCTTTAGTTATTGTTTATTAATTATTTTCCCCATGTTTATGGCCTCTTTTTTTCTTCATAAAAATACATTTTTTGAGCAAACTCGTTAAAAAAAACTACATGTACACAGTTTTAATTTCATGACTAGTTTTTAAAATACAAGATATAATTCAAACATCCATGGTGCACTTAGGAGACCTTGAGGATGATAACATCGTGGCAAGAGGCTTCATGCGGTAAAGAGACAGTTTTTGATACAGGATATTTGATTTGTACATGCGTCTTCCATTGTGGCGCGGAGGGTACGCTCCAATTAAAGGGCCTCCTAATGGCTCGGCCACTACGTGGCTCCAACTAAAGGGCCTCCTAAGGGCCTCCACAATTTTCCTTTTAGTTTCTTTGTAAGTCTCAAGAATAGCAGATACTCCTCCTGTTCCATAATTCTTATCGTGGTTTAGTTCAAATTCGTTCCGGGAGTGTAATTCAATAATTCTTGTAAACCATTTTTTAAAAGGATAAAAAATATGTATTTTAAAAAACATTAGTGTAATTTTGAGGAGTGTACGGTAACTACCATAATTTTATAAGTGCCCATGTATTTAAAAAATCTTTATGTATTTTCAAAAAGTATTCAGGTACATTAATAAAACTATTCCTGTACTTTTGAAATGTGTTAACCCAATTTTAAAAATCTTCATATAATGAAAATTATATATATAAAAAAACAGTTTCTCCTCCAAAAAAACTTCGTGTAAATTTAAGAAGGTATCCTGGTATAAATAAAATCTCTGTGTGAAGTTTTAGAAAGTGTCCATGACTTTTTGAAAGATGTTCATGCACTTTGAGGTTGTTTATTTAAAAGAAACAATAGGAAAACATGAAAAAAATTATATATGAAGAAAAAGAGAAAAAAACCTAAAAAATCGCTAACATGTTGGCATGTCGGTATATGCCGCCATTGCCTACAATATACGACATATATCATTTGCGCACCAGACTACAAAGAAACTCGCTTGAAAGTTGTATATATGCGGTAGTCAGGGAAAATATCTAGTGCGTTGGTGCTTGTGGTGCTATCGGTGGACTGGACTTCCGTAACACATTTTGAAATGTTCCCAAAAATGTGAAAAATAGACCACATTCACACAGCATCACTGTTGGTTGTCGCAAAATTTCAAGTTAAAAATTGAAACGTTGCTTGGAATACAAAAATGACAATTTTAACACTGAATAGGATGTAATATAAATTGGGCTTTAGATTTGGCCCATTATCACATTGCTGTCAAATTTGTCATTATTGTATCCTGGGCAATGTTTCGAATTTTGATTTGAATTTTGGCAACAACAAACATTGATGTTGTAAGAATGTGCTCAATTTGTTTCATCATTTTTGGAACATTAGAAAATGTGCTAGGAGGTCCGGTGCATCAGTAGCACCACAAGCACCGGTGCACCGGATACGTTACCATGCGAGTCTATTAACTCCATTTTTTTTCTTTCTAAAACACTCTTCTCCAATTCTAAAATATACGTAAACATTGTTTAAATAGGAGGATAAGTATATTTGCAGAAAAGTACAAAAATGTTCATGTTCGTGCGTCTAAGTGTTCATATTTATAAAATAAAATATCGATCGGTTATACGAAAATAATATTCATGTGGTCTCTAAAAGTTTATGGATTTCAAAAAAGTGTGTGTACACGTGTAAATATATGTTCTTCTATTCTGTGTAAAAACATTAGTCTTGTAATAATAAAAGGATAAACATAAATCTAGGAAAAATTAAACTAAAAACAAAAAAAGTTGGAAAAGATGAAAAAGGGAGAAAACTATACGGGAAATGAAGAGGGAAAAAGCAAACGAAAGACAGGGAAGATTTGAAATTAAGAATATACAACTGGAAAACCGTACTGGGCCAAGCCGAGGCGCGTGCGTGCATGTTTGGACGGTCGTTCTTCATTACGATGGGTTATATAATCTCGTAAGGCCCGCCTACAATTGCCTACTTTTGCACTTGTTTGACATTTTTCCAATTAACTTTTTTGAAGTATTTTTTTTCACGTGCTTTTATGGCTAATATTTAGAAGGAGATTATAGCATAAGCAGAACACATCAAAATACAGTAATAACAAACTAAACCTAGATCACACACTTAGAAAAGATGGATTGTGTTGGCTGTTAGTAGTGGGAGCCTTTCCTTCCAACTGAAAAAAATCTATCAACTTTTATTCACGTGAAAAAACCAACCTACTTATGCATTTTAACTATTCATGTTCCGGTTGATTTGCCTAGGGTGTTTTTAATTCATTTTTAGGGTGTATTTTCCATTTGATCTTGTGTATGTTTATTTTGTACTTTTCACGTTCTAACTAGGAAAATAACAATAGAAAAACCCTTCATATTTTGGGCGCAACATGTTAACAAGCTACACTGTAGGTTGTATGTAGAAAGAATTTCATTTCCAAAACTATAGTGGAAGACCGCATCACTAAGCCACTTACTGTGATTATGAACATGTTGTACTCTAGACGATTAACAACAACTCAATTGGTGTTGCAAAAAATCCACTTGTACAAAAACGGACTTTCAAGGAGTTTTTCGTACATCGGTCTGAGTCTGTTTTCGATTCCGCATGTAGGCTATCTTCGCTAATACTCGAACTATCGGAGAGGTTTAAAAGTGCCCCAATATTTCCAACCGTAGGTGGTGTTTCAATTTAAATTGCTCAAAATAATTTCCAGTTCATAACCACATACAATTCTTATTGAAGGCTGAAAAGTCTTTTATTTTTTCTAGCCAACCTCTCAATTGAAATTCATGGAGAACATTCTAACATACACATATACACAAGCATACACATCCACACATTCTCATTCAACCACATAAGTCCATTTCATCTGATAATATGTGCATATATGTTCAACAATTCAAAGTCAACATATACAAAAAGTTTGCATAGCTCAAGTCAACATGTGGAACAAAACTCAAAGGAAAAAAAAGTTATATTCAGAAAACTAAAAGACAACCATATTTCTGCCTCTGTAAGTCATTACCTTCATCTCGAGTAGTCTATCCATGTCCCTTCTTTATGTCCTATCGACTACATGTGCTTTAAAGTATCTTGTCACCTGCTCAAACTGTGCACATTGCAAAGAGATACTTGGTAGACGAGCTACATTCCTATCCTTTTGTGCAACGCCACTAAAATAGAGTGTCTGTTCAAAAGAACCCTTTGTTATCAACCTTAGAACTGCAATATAAAGATTAGTATATATTAATTAAAGGAAGCTTATTGAAATTAGTATACTAAGAACATTAAACATCGCGATGTCCTGCCCTTAGCAATGTCATCATGCTTTGAGCAATGTCCTTCCAAGAATTGCTACTAGCAATGTCTTCATCTTCAGGGTCACACTACTACAGAACCAAACATCACTGACCGGCTAAATCAGGTGAGTTGGGTCATTAATTTGTGGAATTCTCTGTGCACTTCACTTATTCTTTTGAGTTGTGGTAATTATACAATTGCTCTTTTGCTTCACTTATATATGTTAGAGCACAGATGAAATCATGCTTTTATAGAACAAATTAAGACTACCTTACTTCACCTATATATTTTTAGAGATTTGAATACCAATTGGTTGATTGCTTGGATTATATGTGTGGACTAAAAATAATGGGTATACATTGGTGGTATAAATAAAAACTTATATGGACTTGTAGATCATTGGATTTGATAACTTGATTCTTTGCAATAGTTTTATGATATAGTCATAGATGATTATGCTGGTAAATGGTCAATGTTAAGTATTGAATAAATGTTGTTAAAGTTTATGGGACTGTACTTCATTAATTTACATAAAAATGGGAACCGCTAGTATGGCAGTGAAGTCCAACGTGTGCAAGGTCGAGGGGGTGCAAGGTCGAGGGGGTCCTCAACGGGCTTAGGCTTTGCCAAATATTCCTCCTACGAGTGTGAGGGTTATGTTTGCTTCGAGATTAGCTACAGGCTTCCACAATAAGCATTTAAGTTCTTTATGACTAATGTGAGGTTTTTGTTTTTTCTACACTTCCACCTATCTATATTTTGCTAGCCCATACGGTACCGTTCATTCACTACTAGGAAAAACCTTACCAGTAGCGTGGGTTTTTTGCATACCAGTAGAATTGGTGCCCGTGCTACTGCTATGACGCTACAGCTAAATATTAGCAGTAGCGTGTTTTCTACCACACATGCTAGTAGCGCTGCTTTCTCCACACATGCTACTACTATCGTATGTACTAGTAGTGCTGCTTTCTCCACCCCACGCTACAGCTAACTAATTAGGAATAAGAATAAAATAAAATCCAACTGCAGTATTCATGGATGGAAATTCAGATGCATTTGCTTCACCAACAATGATTAGTTGTAGCATGAACATAGCCTCTAATTCAGCATAGGAGTTGCAAGTAAGGGAAAATTACCACCAACACTAGCTAAAAATCATCATAGCTAGCCATTACCACCAACATTGTCTAATCATCATAGCTACATAGTGTAGCACATCATCATCATCTTGAAATTCATTCTAGCTAGCAATCACTCCTACTGCTCTCTCTCTCTCTCTCTCTCTCTCTCTCTCTCTCTCTCTCTCTCGGGTAAAATAGCATAGAACATGTGGAGCGCTCCTGATTCATCATATGGAAGCATGTAGATGAACTTGTCTCCTAATTGTGGGCTACGCTTCTGATTGCTGCCCCCTAGTACTTCTCTGCGATCCTTCACAATTTTGTTCCAGTCTTTGACTATTAAGACTTGCTCGCTTCTAGAAATCATGAATGCACTCATGTGCAATGTAGGAAGTCTTGGCCGTATGCTAACCATGGACATGCGACCTTTAGCTTCGATCCACTGAGGCAAAACTATCATCGGGAGTCCCTGTTGAAGAACATCGTAGTAACATACTTAGGAATAAAGTTTAGCTTAAAAAATAATGTATGCAAAAGATGCACTGAGGACAAATAGTAAAAATCTTACCATCTTTTCTAAATAGATGTGACCGTAGTTCAGTACGAACACTATTGGTCGCACGTTTTGAGTACTAAGATTTTTAAGTCCAGGAAAATAATTTGTCTTGACAATATGAAGATCCTCAAGCCATGAAACATAACGACTTGTCTCCTCGCAGTTTAGTTCAGCCCCGTGATAGTAGTAGGTCATGTCTACCAAGCGTCAGACATGTTTGCTTGAATGGAAATAAGCTGTCAATAGAAATTAGTTGTCAACTATTTTTGAATAAACAGTATCCAAGACATAAATATGGTTGAGAAACTTACATGATGGTAGAACTGGAGGTGTCTGCACATCGACCCAGATGTCGATATTATCTTCAATATCATTTTCTGGACTATATCAAAGGTGATAAGCATATCAGGCTCAAATGCATAAGCCTTGCATAGTGCTCTTCATTGTTTGCATTCAAAATGGGTGTAGGTGTTTGTATTGTACAATTTTGTGAGAAAACTATCACTACTAGGGAAAATCATAGCAGTGGCGCATGTTTAAAGCCTATCAGTAGCGCGGGGAACCGCACTACTAGTAAGGCGCTACAGCTAAAGGTTAGCAGTAGCGTCGGTTGGACCACGCTACTACTATATCGACTTAGTAGAAGCGCTTTCCACTATGAGCGCTACTGGTAATTAGTAGTAGCGCTTCTCCTAGCACGCAGTACTACTATTATTCCGTATTTCTTTTTTATTTCATGTTGTATTCATACACCTTTATACAAGTTTTCATACCGCAGCAATTTAGATAATGATTGTACATCATAATGAGTTATTACATTAGTGGGAGAAAGAACCGTGGTCTAGTTTCAAGTAGATGGACATCCACTTGAAACTAATCCACGGTTCTTTCACCCAATGATTTAATAAATAGCATCATCGTCATCGTCATCGTCATATCATTAACAACTTATCATCATAATACATCATTGTCATATAACACCTCCTCATGATCATCGTTTTCATCAACGAGACATCACATACAAGTTGGTCACTAGACATAATCACAACTAGTCATCATCATCAACTCTCATAAACATATTGTACCTCATAGGACCTACTACATTCTCTTACGACCTACTATATTATCTTAGGTAAAATAGCATAAAACAAGATAGCCCCTGACTCCCCATTATGGAGAATGGAGATTATCCTGTCTCCAATTCTTGCCTTTCGCACAATGTTGCTTCCAAGAACCTCCTTACGACTATCCATACATTTCTTCCATTCTTTGATTATCATGTGTTCACTGTTTTTAGAAATCCGGTATGGAAAGGTGAGATTCGTAGGATGACCTGGCTGTATGTTCAAAACATCAAGACGACCATTCTGATACATCAAATGAGGCACACAATCCATCGGGATTTTCTGTTGAAAAACATAGTAATAACTTCGTAGTTAGCAGTGTAGTTCAGTTTTAGAAGTATGCAAAAGATGCATGGATGTCGTAATAGTAAAAAATCTTACCAGGATATCTCCATGGAAGTTATCGTGGTTCAACACGTGCACTAGTGGCACGTATTCACCATAATTTGGAGGAGTTCAATAAAAGGCATTGTAATTCTCAATTTCAGTACAGTATGCGACCAGATGATTTTTCTCCTGATAAGTTAACTCAGAGACATCGGTGTAGTTGGTTTTGTCTACCATCTTCCGCACACTCTCTGAAGAATGAAAATAAGCTATCAATGGAAATAAGCTGTCAACTATTTTGAAATAAATAATATAAATTACTTAATACTATGTTTGAGGAACTCACATAGCGGTAGAATTGGAAGCGTATCAACAAGAACCCAAATGTCCAAATTGTCTTAGTCGATGTCAGGATCACCAAGATCCATGGTGACAAACATACCCTCTTGAAAATCGTACATCTTGCAAAGTGCTTCCCAACCCGGGCAACCAAAATTGGATAGGCTCTCAGAATTGTATAGATTTACCTCAAAATCCATACCATGATGGGTCCTTAGGTTAATTTTCTTTGTTTCATTCCTCTCATGATCTTCAAAACTCATACTCTCCAAGACATAGCGTCTTGCATGGCATGGGATAAGCTAGTCAAATTGTAAAAGACGAAAATTACACGTTGAAGTAGTAGAAGTCAAGCTTAATTACGAAAAAACACTTAGTGTCGTAGTGTACCGTTTCACAATCGAAGGCCTCCTCGAGCTTAATGCTGAAGCGCCAACCTACGTCCAGGTGAGGCCTGTCGCAGAAACCCCGGTTGTCGCCGCACCAGGAGCACTCCCCGGGACCTTCTTCGTCCGACGACATTTCCTATGTTCATAATTCAAAGATTAAACTTGTACAATTAAATATATGTACTACAAAAACTAAATTAGATCATTATTATACACCACGGGTTGACTATGGGTCTGCCGAGTCTTTTCTTGAAAACTCTCAGCTCACGTGGTGTATAGATTCGACCGTCGGTGATGGTAGCTCCTCCTTTCGTTCCCGAGTGCATTACACCAAATTGTCTAGCACATGGGAACGAAGGAGAAGCTACCCCCACGACAACAGACGGGATTCTTCATCCTCTCATATATGGTGAATACTCTCCCTCACTGATTCCTCTCTGACATTTGCGACCGTCGGTGATGGTCGTTACTCCTCCTTCCCCTAGTGCATAACAAAGGTCTAGCACATGGAGAAGAAGGAGAAACGACCCCCACGACAACAGTTGGGATTCTTCGGCCTCGATAGTCTTAAAGTCAACCCGAAATATCGTTTAGTTATCTTTCTAGAAAATCCAGGCCACTCGATACTTCCTACATATTCTAGCACAAGTCGTGCCAAAATTCATGGAAAATTCCAGCATGACCTTTGCTAAAACAGGACATATCGAGCGCCTGAAATTTGCCGGAACAAAAATTAATCAACACTCCGGCAAAACATAGGCCACTCAGAGGTGTAACCTGCAAACATGACCAGCCACTTGGGCAACCACATATCCTATTTGAGCAACACAAGATATACATGTTTTTATCTACATCATATCTTATAGGACTCATATTGACATGGAGATTTGGCTGGTCTCACCTCGAGGTCGGAGGGGGTCGGTGACGGGGATGATGGCGTGGATGATGGAGGGGCTCCTTGATTTCTGCAAAATCAAAAACCATATAAGTTATCACTAATACATCCCGAACAGTGTCATACATATAACATCACTAATACAACTAAAACTCTAGCGAACGACGGGTATCAATGACGAGGATGCGGGATAGGCATCGTCGACGTCGATGCGGGAATAATTTCTTAAACTAAAATAATAACAACAAATGTGACATGTTCAACTAGTTCTATTAATTCAACTAGTTCTTAATAAAAATAAAATTACTATAAATAGAAATAAACTAGTTTTTTCTAAAAATAAACTAGTTCAACTAGTTATATTAATTTTCTTACTAAAAATACATTAGTTCTATTAATTCAACTAGTTCTTACAAAAACCAAACTAGTTCAACTAGTTTATTAATTTACTTACTAATTATTTTAAACACTTACTAAAAACAGTAAAAAAACTAGATTATACAATAGTAAAAAACTACAGTGAAAAACAGGAAAAATAGATGGAGGGAGGAGGAAGGAGAGAGGAGGAGGGGGAGGAGGCCGGTGGGATCGGAGGAGGGAGGGGCGGGGGAGGAGGGGGAGGGGGCGGCCGGAGAAGGAGGAGGAGGGAGGGGCAGGGGGTGGAGGGGGAGGTGGTGGCCGGAGGAGGAGGAGGGAGGGTGCGGCCAGAGGAGGAGGAGGGATGGGCGGTGGGAGGAGGGCGGCCGGAGGAGGAGGGGGAGGAGGGAGTACCTCGGCGAGGAGCAGCGCGGCGGCGGCGGACGACGGGTTCGGCGCGGGCGAGAGCGAGTGAGAGGGAGAGTGAGTGAGAGGGTGCAGTGAACCGCTTCAGGATAATGTAAGTAAGTAGTAGCTTGTTTCAGAGATACGCGCTACTGCTAAGGGGTGTAGAAGTAGCGCTGGTAAGGCATACGCGCTACTGCTAAGTGGGGCTAGCCATCTGCGCCGAGTACAAGTATAGCAGCAGCGCGCTTTAGCAGAACGCGTTACTGCTAAAGTCGTAGCAGTAGCGCGGTCTAATTAAAACCGCTACTACTAAGTAGCGGTAGTGCCCTGTTTTGTATAGCGCTACTGCTAAGATGATGTGTATAAGTTTTTCCCTAGTAGTGTATAATCTCGGTCCACAAGTTAACTCTTTTTACCTCCATAGTTTCCATAGCACTGAAACCAACCTTATCCAGGACATATATTCTTGCATGGCAGGGGATACGCTAGCAGAATAGTAAAAAATTTAAATTATAAGTTGAAGCAAAAGAAGCAGAAGTCATGCTTAATTACGAAAAAAGACTTGCCATTGTGACTTACTGTATGCACTTGAAAGTTCTCATCCAGCTTGATGCTGAAGCGCCTACCACCAACTAGGTGAGGCCTGTCACACAGGTCGCACTCGTCTTTGCAGTATTTGCACATACCGAATTCCCTTTCGCTATCGTCGTCAGACATTTCCTATGTTCATATAGTTGAAACAGACGTGCATTCAATAAGCAAAACTAAATCATAAAACGAATTAGTATTCAAATTAGCATGCATTCAATAAGAAAACTAAATCATCTCTTGCGTCCGTACATCGTCGAATATTATCAATAATACATCTCGAATAGTATCATACATATAACATCACTAATACAGCTAGAGCCCTAGCAAACGACAGGTATCGGCGCGGGCGGTGGACACCCAAAGAGAAGGAACCATCATAGGATCATATCTCCAGTGAGATCCCTAAAGAACCATCCAGGTACTGTCGAACTTGCCCTCCAACGCAACCATGTAGCGACGGACGTGCTCATCCTCCTCGCTGACACGGTGAGATACCACCTCCGCGGTGGACGAAGGCCTCCCCACCGTCATTGGCCCACGCGACCGCCACCAAAGAAGGTCCAGGTCGATGACGGGCTGCCTCCTCACCAAGCTGCGCCCCCCGGAAGGTAGCACCTCCCAGTACCAGTTGGGCGGAGCCCAGTCTCGAACATGGCCCCTATAATCAAGCAAGCCTCCTCCGCCGAGTCGACGATGAGGATGCGGGCCAGGCATCGTCGACATTGAGAACAAATGCTTAATTATGAAAACAAAATTAATAAACACTTTGCAAAATTTGGCATGACCTTTGCTAAAAGCAGGACATATCGAGCGCCTGAAATTCGCCATAACATAAACGAATCGACATTCTGGCAAAACATAGGCCACTCGGAAAAATATGACATGTCCAAAATGTTACATGTTCAAAATATGACATGTCCACTGCGAATTTGCATATAACAGGAAAACTTGCTATAACTAAAAAAATAACAACAATTGCTTTAACTAAATAAATACCTAGAATTTGTTAACTACACCTGAAACAACTAAAACACCTAGAATTCTATTAAATACACCTAAAACACCTAAATTGTATTAACCTAGATAAATTTTTGTCCTAATTTAAAAACCTAGCTAAATTTCTGTCCTAATTTAAAAACCTAGGGTTCATACTACCTAATCTGTCCTAGCTAGGGTTCGATCATAACCTACATTATTCTAAGAACCTACATTTTTTCAACTACATTGGGTTCAAAATATCTACTCTCTAATAACTATAACTAGGGAGGGAGGTAGGAGTACCTCTCGCTGGAGGAGGAGGGCCGGCGCGGGGAGGAGGGTCGGCACGGGGGGCAGCCTGTGGGGGAGGAGGGCCGGCGCGGGGGAGGGCGGCCGTCGGGGGAGGAGGGTCGGCGCGGGAGAGGCCGTCCGGCGGGGGAGGAGGGCCGGCATAGGAGGGGGTGGCCGGATCGAGCGGGGAATAAGGGAGAGTGTGAGTGAGTGAGAGAGAGGGGCGCGCGGGCCGGCGTGGGGAGAAGCAGTGGTGGGCGTAGCAGCATCGTGGGAGAGGGGGGACAGCGCTACAGCTAAAGGGGCCGAGAGCGTGGCCCATTAGCAGCAGCGCTGGGCGGGAAACCACGTTCTACTACTAACACGCGCTTGCATCGCTGGTTTTGTCAGGCGCTACTGCTAAATAGCAGTAGCGTGGGGTATTTACCCAACGCTACTGCTAATTGTCCACCTATAAGCATTTTCCTAGTTGTGATTGCTCACTCTCACCTCGGGACATATAGCAAACTCCGCTGGTACATCCAACTCCATGCGAGGACTTCCTATTGTTTTCCTACACATAAAGCACCTATGTTGCTCTAAACAGCCAACATACTTACCTATTATGACATTTTTATAGCCATTCCAAGATATTATTGCTATGCAACTTCCATTGTTACATTACATGACTTGATGTGTTTTCCATCTTCATTTGTTTTGCATGATCATATAGAGCCGACATGATACATTTGTGGCATGACCACCGTTTTTTTATTGTTTACATGTTACACTAGATCATTGCACATCCTGGTACACTGCCAGAGGATTCATTTGCATCATGTTATGATTTTTGAGTTATGAGTAAATGAAAGTGGGATGATTTCTAGAGCGTTGCCCCTACCTGTGAGGAAATAGAAAAAAGTTAAAGAAGAGCCAAAGAGACAATAAAAAAAAAGAGAGAATAAAGAGATAGGGGGCACACTACTATCCTTTATACACATTTGTGCTTCAAAGTAGCACTACATATTTCATATAGAGAGTTTTCATATGCTTCATGATTATACTAGTGGGTTTTTTACGTTATAGAATATGGCTTATATGTTCCAAAGATGAGCTTCCTCAAAACGCTATAGGTCGTCATCATTAAGAAAGTTGGATGCACACCTCACTAGTTCATTTGGAGAGGTTTCATACACACATAGCTCTAGTGCATTGGTTGCATGACAATCCCTACTCGTTGCACAATTATCGATTATAAGGCCTCTCATTGCCTAATAGTCAGTTGTACTGGTGTGGAACTTCCTTCATTTATGACTTTTTTTAAAAACCCTATCATTATTCTATTTTCCATTTAAGTGTTGAGGTCATAAGTTCATAACTCACGCTCAACTATTTGCGTGGGGGTTGAACGGTTGGCTTGACAAAACGTAGCTTAAGTATATGCCAAAGCTTGTTCATGATTTGATTTACATTATATGATGAAGGCCTAGTATACTATGTTCCATCTTATGCTTTTATTTTTCAGACGGGAACATGATTATAGCAATTTTATTCTTACAAGGCAATGGTTCACTACTAGGGAAAAGCCTATACACAGAATCTTACCAGCAGCGCTCCTCAAAATACCACGCCACTGCTATTTAGCAGCAGCGCGTTTTACCAAAACGCGCTGCTGACAGGAAAATAGCAGTAGCGCGTCCACCACAAACCGCGCTACTGCTATAATTGCCATGACCTCGCCCCCCGCTAGTTATAGCAGTAGCGCGCTTCTAGGAAAACCGCTACTGCTAAGATCAGCCCACAAGTTTAGTCCCACCTCGCTCCGTGAACAGGGTGTTTACCACCTTAAATATGTTATTTCTGAAACTACCACAACCAGTTGGTCTTCACTGAATTCTATGTGTAAAATTTGTGGCCGCAATATGAGTCCTCTCCGGTTCCTACCGGAGGGGACTCATATTGACAATTCAGATTGTAACAAAAAGATCATTGATGGTCAATGTATTTTTGCATTGACGTATTTTTTGTATAGTTACACTTAGCAGTAGCGGTTTATATGCAAAGCGCTACTACTATTCATCCCTACCTTATCCCCACACGCACGACCGGCCCTCACTCACACTCTCACTCTCGCCCACGTGCCGATAACCGTCGTCGTGCGTCGCCGCCGCCGCCTTCGTCCGTCCGCTGTCGAGGTACTCCCCTCCTTCCGTCCGTCCTCCCTCCTCCCTTCTCCCTCCGCCTGCGGCCTCCCCTTCCTCCTCCGCCGCCGCCCTCCTCCCTCCGCCTACGGCCGCCCCTCCTCCCTCCTTCGCCGGCAGCCCTCCTCCCACCGCCCTCGACCTCGCCGCCCCTAGCTACCTCTCCGTCGCCCCCCACCCCCTGCCGCTCAAATAGGATATGTGGTTGCCCAAGTGTCCGTTCATGTTCAGTTTACATCTTCGAGTGGCCTATGTTTTGCCGGAGTGTTGATTAATTTCCGTTCCGGCATATTTCAGGCGCTCGATATGTCCTTTTTTAGCAAAGGTCATGCCGGATTTTTTCGTGAATGCTGGCATGACTTGTGCTAGAATATGTACAAGTTTAATCTTTGAATTATGAATGTAGGAAATATCGTACTCGGACAATGACAGTCTCCCCGGGGAGTGTAGCTGGTGCCACGACGATCGAGGTATGTGCGACAGGTTCATTCGGCTGGACGAAGATCGGCGCTTCAGCATTAAGCTCAAGGAGACCTTCGATTGTGAAATGTTAAGCAACAACGACAAGTGTTTTTTCGTAATTAAGCATGACTTCAACTATTTCAACGTCTAATTTTCATATTTTACAATTCGACTAGCTTATCCCATGCCATGCAAGACGCTATGTCTTGGAGAGGATGGGTTTTGAAGACCATGAAAATTTTGAAACAAAGAAAATACACCTAAGGACCCATCATGATATGGATTTTGAAGTAAATCTGTGCAATGCTCAGAGCGTAACCCATTTTGGTTGCCAAAATTGGGAAGCACTTTGCAAAATGTATGGTTTTTATGAGGGTATGATTGTCACCATGGATCTTGGTGATCCTGACATCGAGCAAGACAATATGGACATTTGGGTCCTTGTTGATACGCTTCCGATTGTACCGCTATGTGAGTTTCTCAAACATATTTATTAACTAATTTATATTGTTTATTTCAAAATAGTTGATAGCTCATTTCCATTGACAGCTTATTTTGATTCTTCAAAGACTGTGCGGAAGATGGTAGATAAAACCCACTACACCGATGGCACCGAATTAACGGATAAGGAGAAAAATCATCTGATCGCATTTTGTACTCTTCTTGAGAATTACAATAACTATTATCGAACTCCTCCAAATTATGGTGAATACGTGCCACTAGTGCATGTGTTGAACCACGGTAACTTCTCTAGAGATACCCTGGTAAGATTTTTTACTATTACGACATCCGTGCATCTTTTGCATACTTCTAAAACTAGTACATCATTGCTAACTACGAAGTTATTATTATGTTTTTCAACAGAAACTCCCAATGGATTGTGTGCCTCATCTGATGTCTCTGCATGGTCGCCTCTCAGTTCTGAACATACTGCCAGGTAAATCTACGGAGCTCACCTATGCATATCAGATTTCTAAAACCCGTGAACACATGTTCATCAAAGAATGGAAGAAATGTATGGACATTCGCAAGGAGGTTCTTGGAAGTAGCATTCAGCGAAAGGAAAGAATTGGAGACAGGCTAATCTCCATTCTCCAT
Organism: Triticum timopheevii; assembly: GCA_963921465.1. Lineage (NCBI taxonomy): Eukaryota > Viridiplantae > Streptophyta > Magnoliopsida > Poales > Poaceae > Triticum > Triticum timopheevii. The sequence continues at coordinate 617,704,073 of OY997274.1, read as the reverse complement.
AATGGAGAGTCAGTGGCTATCTTGTTTTTTGCTATTTTACCTTAGAAAATGTAGTAGGTCTTAATCGAATGTAATAGGTCCTATGAGGTACAATATGTTTATTATGTGGTAATGTGTTAGAGTTGATAATGAGGAGTACTTGTGATTACGACTAGTGACCAATTTGCTATGTGATGTCATTGATGAAAACGATGATCTAGAGGAGGTGTTATATGACAATGATGTATTATGATGATAAGTTGTTAATGATATGATGATGATGATGATATTATTATATCATTGGGTGAAAGAACCGCGGATTAGTTTCAAGTGGATGGACATCCACTTGAAACTAGTCCACGGTTCTTTCACCCCATGATGTAATAACTCATTATGATGTAAAAACAATCTCTAAATTCCTGTTGTATGAAAACTTGTGTAAAGGTGTATGAATACAACATGAAATAAAAAAGAAATAAAATACTAAATAATAGTAGTAGCGCGGGAAAGGAGAAGCGCTACTACTAATTACCTGCACGCTGTTCTGAAGAAGCGCTACTACTAAGTCAATTTAGCAGTAGCGTGGGTCTAGGCACGCTATTGCTAAGCATTAGCTGTAGCGCCTTATCAGTAGCGCTCCTGCCCGCGCTACTGATAGGCCTAAAACCCACGCTGCTGCTAGTCTTTTCCCTAGTAGTGGTTTGTTTACCTATATGCTATTTTATTACTTGTTCAATGTCAAACTATAGACAATTGCCTTGAATCACTTTATCTTCAGTTCACAACACTTCACATCATTTGATCAAGATTATGTAAGGTAGCATTTAACATAAAAAATTAATTGTTTTATCATCTACCTACTCGAGGATGAGCAGGAATTAAGATTGGGGATGCTGATACGTCGTAAACTTATCTATAATTTTTGATTGTTTCTTTCCATTGCCATACCACTTTTAAATACTTCTTATAACAATTTACATTATGTTTCTACTTTCTAGACTTACCTATTAATTAAGTGGCCAGAGTCGGTTGCTGTTTTCTACATGTTTCTTGTTTTACAGAAAATCGATATCTCCGAACCTCAAAATACCACTTGGATTTTTGATAATTTTTTTTGGAAGGAGAAGGTTCTAGAAAGCACAGGAGGCAACCCGGCAGGCCATCTAGGACCACCAGACAGCCATGCCATGTGGCCTAGGAGGGGACATGGTGGGCCCATCTGGTGACCTCCGGCACCGCCTTACGTCCAGCTTTCGCCAATAAGTCACATATTTTCCAAAATCTATTGTACCATTTTTTTACGATTTTTTCCATCGTCGCAAGTTCCTGTTCCGGGGCGATCCAATCTAGAGGCTTGTACTAGCGTGGTGCTGGAGGGGGAATCCATCATGAGAGCCATCTTCATCAACCTTGCTACCACCATGTCCATGTGTGAGTAGTCCCTTAAGACCTTGGGTCCATAGTAGTAGCTAGATGGCATCATCTCTCCCTTATGCGTCAATACAAAGTTCCCTTGAGCCGCGCCACATTCTCTCCACCGCACGTATTTTGTTTTCTGTAAGTGTCAACATGGATATGAAAGTATGTGCATATGCAATCTCTCTTTTCCTTTGTACTATTCCTCTTTGATTCAGTACCATCTGGTTCGTTGTGGTGAGAATTTGTCCTCAAATATCATTTAAACTTTTGTAGTTCTAGCTGTGGTTCAGGTAGATTCTTCTCTCATCATGCACCGTCTCATGTCTGCACAAAGGCGCACAGTGGTATCCACTATATGTGTGTAGCGACGAACACCTGATCATGCCGTGTAAGCCAGATTTGACTCAAATAGCTCGTTCGATGGTGTCAAGTGCCGGCGATATTGAAACGGCAGGATGTGGCGGCAGCTACAAAGTCAATTATTTCACAATTGGATTGTATGACTCAAAGTCTAAAATTTGTTGGCTTCAACCTGCTTGTGTGCAGTGCCTCTGCCTTTATGTTTAGAACTTTCAGATGGCCTAATTTTATCTATTGCTTTACATACAAATTCTCGCTCAGTTTAGTTTTCATGTAGAGTTATATTCTGGTGAATTAAATTCTGAGTGACACTACCTACACAGATTCCTTATTAGAATAGATTTCTAATCTTGGCTTCAGCATCTCACAAAAGATTCACATTCTTAAACACATAAATTCTCAAAAAAGGTAGCAGTAACAAAGTAGTTTTTATTTTTTACAATATGTTTTTATTATAATCCACATATTTTATCTTTGTTTATTCTACAAATTCTTAAGCTCGCTATGAAAAATCATTAGTTTCTTTTATAAGGTTTAGTAGATGCGTCATGTTGTACCGATAAGTTTCTATTAATTAGAAAGATCTTAGCTTCATGTTGCTCTGTTTAGCTGCAACTTGGTATCCTAAATAGCTCAAATGTTATGTACAAGGTACATTTTTTACCTTTTGCTACGATAAGCTGAAATCACCAATGCACCATCTCCACACATCAATTGTGAATCATGGGATCAATGTTGATGGCCCCATATATATCACAAAACCGTTAAGTTTGCTCTTATCCGTGAAATGTAATTGAGATAGAAATATAATGCAGACCAAAAGCACCAAGAAAGTAAAGATGTTCTTGGCACGAGTCTCTCTTGGCACATACTATGATATGATGTAATGACTTCATTTCTTATGTTTCTTTGTGGATGTGATTGTATTACAGTTTCATGGAATCCTTTTCTTTCCGCTTTCTCATCATACTACTACTCTTCTCCTGGCCTCTATATGAAGAAATAATCCCACCCGACATTTTTCTTGATTGACACATTTTATGAACTTTTCCATGTTATACATATAATAAGAAACATGGGAGCATGGGTGGCACGGGCATGGAAGACTCAAGGTAGTCGACCGATGGTAACAACATGTTGGCTCTCCATTCTTTCCTTCTCTTGGCTATTTGTGTTCTCTTCTTCTCATTCTTTGTCTGTCGAAACTAAAGAGCTAGCTTTGTATAAAAACTGAGAACTCTAATCAATGGCAGTCAATGTACTCCAAATATTTAGTGAAAGAACATCAAAATAGTATCCTTGCAATCTTTTTGTTTGAGTTTTTGCTTTACTACTCGTTGTAGGGCTCTTTGTTCTTCTCTAGCTGTTTCTATCCAGGATGACAGTCACTGTTTCAAGAGAACCTAAACTGTGAGTAAACATAGTATAGTCATCTAGTGGCCGCCATTGCTTTTTTCCAATAAAGAGTGGGCTACCATTCTTGCAATCAATAGAAAATTTCCGCAAGTACATGCTTGCCGACTTGACATTTTGATGAGAGTTAATGGTAGGTAAACATGACACCCCTATAAATGAAATGCGCGAGTTCAACAGCTTGTGGATGTTCTACCAGAGATGCAAAACTGCCGCTGCAAGTAGGCAGTAGTGCAGCACGCACTAGAAAGTTGGATATGAAGTAGAGGCCACCTAATGTAAGCCATGTGATACTGAGCATGGCGAAAAGAATAGCCAAAATGTAGGCTCATTGTAAACAAATATGCAGAGTTCTTATTTTGATTTTTAGCCTAGCTGAGAAGGAGATTTATCTAGCGACTGAAGTAACCAATCACTCGGCAAGTGTGAAAGCATAAAGAAAATCTGAAAACAATCAGGAAGACTGAACTATATCAAATGGAATCATCCAACATAATATGCATATAGCATGATTTCATTTTATACAGCTGGATATTTAAATTGACTATAGAATCCTATTTCCTCGTGTATCAAATTGACCAATTAGGGCGTTCCACATAAGCTCGAATAGAGCGCACACTTGAAGACAATGTGAAATCCTACAATGTATGATGCACTTTTTCAAATATCATGCGTCACATCTCTTGGAAAAATTGTTGTGGATGTTGACTCGGAGACCAGAAGAACTTGTGCCAAGTATGCCTAAGAATGATAAACATGTATATATTTGATTAAAAAAGACCAGACTTGGCAGATTACAATGATGGGCGTAAAAGTATGATAGAAATCATCTTTTGGAAGGGTTGGTTTTGGTGTTGATGTTCAACTACTTTCGAGTACTTTCAATATTATTGTTCTACTTGCAAAATTGTTTGTGTGGTAAATTATTTTCCAGTTTTCTAAGCATATATATTTTTTGTACCCGTTGCAATGCACGGGCTCTTTTGCTAGTGACTAATTAATTATTCAGCAAAGAAGTTTCAAAAGATTTAATATAATTCAATGAACAATTTGATCAGAAATTAACAATTCATAATATCCCAATAAACACAAGCACCAATTACATCATATGGATCCCGATCATGTGAAGCAAATCATGGGAACTTGTACTGAATCACAAGGGATATATGATGACATATAGCTACTTCTATGGACCCTAAGGTGCTAAGTAAACTACTTACACATGTTCATGGTGGCAGCAAGGTTGATGAAGATGGCCCTGGTGATGGATTGCCCCTCCGACAAGGTGCCAAAACAGGCCTCCAGATTGGATCTCCCTAGAACAGGAACTTGTGACAATGGAAAAAATCATGAAAAAATGGTACTGAGCGTCTCTCGAAATATGGAATTTATAAGCAACAGAAATGACGTAAGGTGGTGCCCAGGGGACCCACGTGGCCACCTCACGCGGGTGGGGCTCTGGCCGCACTGATGAGTCCAATTTATGTGATAATTTTACTAAGTATTGCGTGCCTACATGGTAGGCTTTGTGGAATTTTATTGTGTTCCCGCACCACTTTTTGTTGAAAATCCCTTAGGTAACACCTTTTGGATCACTTATCATATGATGGAAGAAATCCTCAGAAATAGTAGTGGGATCGCGTATTTAAAGTGATAATCACCTACCGTAAAAGAATCAAGCAATAAGGCCAAAAGAAAAAAATCGTCAGGTAGGTGTGCAACTAGTAGCAGGACCGGCTCGAGGAGAGAACTTTATAAATATTGGTCCTGACCTATCTGGTAAAGTATTTGAGATAAACCCTCGGTTAATTGATATGTTGAAAAACAATACATTATGAGGTAATGAAACTGAATGTCCTTATAACATATTGAAGACTTTAATACTGCCTGTGGAACTCTTCAGTTGCAGGACTTAACTAATGAGGAGATAAAAGCTAAACTATTTCCTTATTCACTTGAAAGAGGAGCCGCTGAATGGCTATCACATCAGCCCGTAAGTATCTTGAATAATTGGACAGAGTTATCATTAGCATTCTATGCACATTATTAGCCTTGAGGAAAATTATATAAAATAAGAAGGGATATTAGTAACTTTGGACACCGACCAGGTGAGAAACTGGTAGATGCATATATAAGGAATCGACGTATACTCTCCGCTTGCCCTAAACACCATTATCCTGATTGTTTACTTGTGAACTTCTTTCATGGTGGACTTGACTGCCAGAGTACACAGGCATTAGATCTTGCTTCTAATGGTTCTTTTATGGGAACCGAGATCTCACAGGCTTGGAACTTACTTGATAGGATTCGACATAATGCTGAGAGTTGGTACCTATGTTCTAAGGAAAAGACGAAGATTGATCCTATTTATGATAGCATTAAGTCTTTCCTTAGAACAAAGGAGATGAAAAATCTTCGCCATGAGTTTATTATTGGGACTAACCCCATTTTACATATATTGAAAGATTTTCTGAGTTTTTGCAGCTACCAGATAAAAGGTTTGTGAAACACACGAGGAAAGCAAAAGCTATCCGAATGGTAGAAGCAATCGTGAAGAAAACTACCACTAGTAGAAAACGGCCCATTTATCCCGGTTCCAGAGGCCCTTTAGCCCCGGTTCTGGAACCGGGACTAAAGGGTTGGGACTAAAGCCCAAAACCTTTAGTCCCGGTTCGCTTATGAACCGGGACAGAAGGATCTCCAAGTGGCTGTTCCGGGCGCCCAGGCAGGAGGACCTTTAGTCCTGGTTTGTAATACCAACCGGGACCAAAAGGCATCCACACGTCAGCAGCTGGCAGGAGCTGGGTTTTTTTAAGGGGGGGGGGGGGGTGAGGGAGTCCTAGATTAGGGGGTGCTCGGACAGCCCGACTATGTACTTGTGCCGGACTGTTGGACTATGAAAATACAAGATTGAAGACTTCGTCCCGTGTCCGGGTGGAAATCTCCTTTGCGTGGAAGGCAAGCTTGGCAATTCGGATATGTAGATCTCCTTCTCTGTAACTGACTCTGTGTAACCCTAGCCCGCTCCGGTTTCTATATAAACCGGAGGGTTTAGTCCGTAGGACAAGGACAACAATCATAATCATAGCTAGCTTCTAGGGTTTAGCCTCTACGATCTCGTGGTAGATCAACTCTTGTAATACTCATATCATCAAGATCAATCAAGGAGGAAGTAGGGTATTACCTCCATCGAGAGGGCCCGAACCTGGGTAAACATTGTGTCCCCCGCCTCCTGTTACCAATAGCCTTAGGCGCACAGTTCGGGACCCCCTACCCGAGATCCGCCGGTTTTGACACCGACATTGGTGCTTTCATTGAGAGTTCCACTGTGTCGTCGCGGTAAGGCTTGATGGCTCCTTCAATCATCTACAACGATGTGATCCAAGGTGAGGTTTTCCTCCCCGGACAGCTTTCCATATTCGGCGGCTTCGCACTATGGGTCGACTCGCTTGGCCATCTGGAGCAGATCGATAGCTATGCCCCTGGTCATCAGGTCAAGTTTGGTAGCCTGAACTACACCACCGACATCCGCGGACACTTGATCTTCGACGGATTCGAGCCCATGACAGGTGTGCCAAACAGTCGCGATGAGCATGACTTAGATCTGCCATCGGATGGTGTTTGGGAGATGACACCTGCATCCACCCCGGCTCTCAATCTGGAGCGGATCATGCCATCCGAGGACGGGTGGATGGACCCCGCCACAGAGGTCGCACACTCAGCGGCGATAGAGCCGAACACAGACGTAACTGACTTGATAGCCACTATTGATGACTTAACCGACATGCTTGATTTCGACTTCGAAGACATCGACAGTATGGACGATGATGCTGGAGAAGAACAGGAACCACCGCGCAAAGGGCGCTGGACAGCCACCTCATCATATGATATATATATGGTGGACACACCCAAAGAAAGCAATGGCGACGAGGCAACGAAGGACAACCCCCTGGAAAAGCAATCTAAGCGCCGGCGTCAGCGGCGCCGCTCTAAGCCCCGTAATAGCAAAAATAGTGATACCGGCACAAGAGACAATAGCACTCCAGATGATGCCGAAGACGAAAACAATCCCGCCCAGCCAGACTTCGAGCAGGACGAATGTCGGGGCCGGAGTCGTGTCCGCGGCCCCGGGCACCTATGGGGCACGGGGGGCCCCTTTCTAGTTCGGCGAGGGGGCAGAGGCCGCGCGCAGAGCGGATCGAGGTCCGGGCACGCGCCGGGGAGACGGGCGATTTTTACCCAGCTTCGGAGCTCTCCAGAGAGATAAAACTCCTACTGCTGCTTTGTGTTTTTATTTGATCTTGCTCCAATGTGAGCGCACGGTGGTGTGGTGTGTATGTGCCGAATGGACCGAACCCTAGTCCTGTGTCCCCAGATGAACCGAACCCCTTCTACGTGCGCATGGGCCTCCCTTTTATAGTCTAAAGGGGGCACCAACAGGTGGCAGCGTAAGAAGAGGGGGTAGAAAGGTAAAAACGCAGGTTGGTGTAACAGTGACCAACAGTGTCCCCTACCTAACTCTGGCGGCAGGGGACAAGGGCATTTAATGCCCGTCCGGTCGCCCCAACAGTGTAGAGAAGCGACCGTCAAGCGAGCCTCTGGTTGCCATGATGGCGTCTCTGTCAGCTCTGCTTGCCACCTCGCCCCGCATGGCTGCGTAGTGCCTCGCCACGTGCCTTTGGGATGGCCTCGTGATGACACGTCGCCGGATGTGCTGGAGTTTGGTTGGCAATCTTGCCGCGGCAAGTGCCTTGCCGCGGTCCTCCTCTTGTCGTGCCGGCAAGCTTGCCGGCCATCGGGCCTTGCCGGGACGCGCGGGGCGCCGCGGCAAGTCCTCTGGAGGTGCCTCGGTCGGCCTTCCCGGCAAGCTCCTCTTGCCGGGGCCTTTGTAGCTTGCCGGCCGTCGGGCCTTGCCGGGACGCGCGGGGCGCCGCGGCAAGTCCTCTGGAGGTGCCTCGGTCGGCCTTCCCGGCAAGCTCCTCTTGCCGGGGCCTTTGTTTTCTTCCCGGCAAGCTCTTCTTGCCGGGGCCTTTGGCCTTCCCGGCAAGCTTCTCTTGCCGGGGCTTTTTAGCTTGAGTACTCCGTTCTTGAATGGCATCAAAGTAGCCGCGGAGGATCTTGGTGGACGCCCGGCAAGCCCTGCCACGGGTCACTGCGACTGCCCGTGCACAAGTTCGGGGTACTAAGGTACCCCCCTACTTTAGTACACCGACAGAAGCCCCCGGGCCTGGGCCATACACGGTGCCGAGTGTTGTTGGGCCAGGCCCAAAACAGTGCACGGGCACGCATGGCCTGGGTCCACACAAAATCGGACTCCGCTTCCACCGCGCACGCTCGGAGTGGCACGCGTCAAACGCGGCAACGTGGGCGACGTGGGCAGCGCGTGTGGGGCTGAGCCTCGCGAGCATGCATCAAGCCATGATGAAGGGGACGGCCCACGCCCTCCTACCTAAATGGAGGTAGGCGTGGGGGCGTGGCGCATTTACTGGACGGGGCCAGTGCGCGGCTTTTGAGGCGTCCGTCCCCATGCCCACGGGGTGGGGCGAGACCGCCTCACCCATCCACTCGGCGCTGCATCCCTGCCACGCGGCTCCCATGCGCTTGGGGTCACGGACAGTGAGATTGGGGAATCCGGGCCGGCGTGAGCAGAGGCAGCGGGTCGGCCCCGATTCCCCGCTCTCCCGTGCCTTGATTCGCCGAGCGGGGCGGCCGGGCTCCCACCCTGCTCCTTTATAAAGGGTAGGGAGGGGGCACAGAAGCCCACACTCCTTCATCTCCTTCTTTTTTCTTTTTAACTTCTGTTTCCCTTTCTCCCACTCGCCATGGAGAAAGGGAACCCTGGCCCTTCGTCGGTGGCGGCGAGGGTTGCTGCCAGACAGCGCATCCTTCCCTCTCTCACCCCTGCGGTGGCGGAGCCGGCCGCGAGGGGAAGAGGGAGAGGGCGAGGCCGAGGACGAGGCCGAGGGCGTGGCCGAGGCGCTCGGGGAAGAGGCGGCCGGGGTGGTGCGCCACCCCCGTCTCCGCCGGCGGCTTCTCTCCTCGAGGCGGTCCACATTGGGGACGACCCCTGGGAGTTCTTCGTCAAGCTGCGCCGGGCACCTCGTCGACGCCTCCGGCTTCCGGCTCCGTTTGCGAGCGCGATGGAGCCGGACCTGCCCGAGACGCTGGAGTTACGGATGAGGGGCTGCGGGATCAGCGACACTCGAGTTAGTGTCGTATCCCCAGCCCCCGGCGTGATGTACTTCGATCGAGGGTGGAAGACGTTCGCCCGCATCCATAGCTTGGCAGCGGAGTTTACCCTCCATTTTAAGTTAATGGAGGGCAACCTTCTCGCCGTCAAGGTCTTCGGGGACTCCGGCATCCGGGCGAGATGCTGCGTGGACAGCTCCTCCGATAGCGAAGGTCCCTCCTCGAGCGAGAGTGACGAGGAGGGGAGCGACAGCGACGACGAGGACGGCGGGTCCGACTAGGCGTCGGACGCTGCCTCACGCGCGCCACCGACGACCCCATCATCCGGGTCGCCGGCCTTCTGAACTCCCCGGGGCCGTCTCCTTGGGCGGCTGGCGTAGGGAGGCGGCGGAAGAGGAAGAGGGGTGGCGGCAAGGCCGTCAAGTCGGAGTACGAGGGCGAGGTGCCCTCGACAGCGTGCTGACGTCCTGCCGCCCCGTCTTCGAGCTCTGCCTCCGGCGCCCCCGTCTCCGCCAAGCTCCTGGCCGGCCCCCGGGAAGTTCTCTTGGTATCTTCTGGCACCCATAGCTCGCCTAGGCGCTTCTTTTGCCCTCCCCGGCAAGCTTCTCTTGCCGGGGCCTCCTTGACCTACCTCCTGAAGAGAGAAACAGGAGAGGGATTACGGGCATCTTATCTTTTAATTTGTAAGCCTTCGGGCCTTAGCTGTATTTAAAGTTTGTAATCCTCTCTATCATGTTTTTCATCCTCCATGGACTTGCACTAAATTGGGATGTTTTTTAATGAAAAGAGGGGAAAGCTTGCCGGATTAAGTCCTTTACTTGATTGTGTGCCTTGTACGTTTTCACCCTACGCTTTTAGGGAACTTGCCGGCGCGGGCACCTTGCCGTGAACGCCGAGTGTGGAACGTCGGCAACGGAGCTGCAACCGACAGGAAACCTTGTCGCGGAGCTAGTCGCGGCTTACTTAAGTCGTTGAGCGGACTCGAAACGACAGTAAGGCAACTAGCTACGAGTTGGTTCTCTGCCGGCGGTGCCGCGACCGACAAGAAACCTTGTCGTTGAGCTAGCCGCAGTTCACCCAATATTGTCGAGCGGACTCGAAACAATGGTCGGTGCGCGACTAGCTACGAACTGGTTCCTCCGCACACAAGTTTTTCGTACAAGGCATGATCGTTCAGAGACGCGGCCTCGCTTTCCCCAGCCCATAAGAGGATGCATGACGAGGGATGAAAAAAACTTATCTGGTATTACAGCCCCCGGCGACTCTGGCTTGCCGGGGGTGAATCTTAATATTTGCTGCCCCCGGCAACTTTGGCTCTGCCGGGATCTAGGGACTGGTGCGCCTTGTTCTGTCCTTGCCGCCAGCGTTGTAGCCCCCGGGGACCCTGACTTGCCGCGTAGGGATCTTGGCAATCGCAGCCCCCAGTGAAATCGGCTTGCCGGGGCCTCTTCGCCAGTGCGCCCTTCTGGTTTCTCCTTGTCGCTGTTATTATAGTCACAAAAGTAACTAAGACAGCACTGTAATAAGTTACTCTTGGCAATGTAACTTCAAGTTGGGCAATGCGACGCCATGTTTCGCCCTTTGTATGTTTACACTCTACGCTTCTAGGGAACTTGCCGGTGCTAACACACTTGCTGAGTGCGGAACGTCAGCAGCCTGCTGGCGGTGTTGTACCCGGCAAGAAACCTCCTCGGGCCAGTTGCAGCGCACTTGCATTGTCGAGCGGACTCGAAAACAAAGCAAGGGCGCAACTTAACCATGAGTTAGCTCCTCTGCGCACAAGTTTCTCATACAAAGGACGTCCCATGGCAAGGCTTGCTACGTTACATCCTCGACTTCATTATATCCCTTGTACGTTTTTGCCCTACGCTTCTAGGGGACTTGCCGGTGCTAACACACTTGCTGAGTGCGGAACGTCAGCAGCCCGCTGGCGGTGTTGTACCCGGCAAGAAACCCTCTCGGGCCAGTTGCAGCGCGCTTGTATTGTTGAGCGGACTCGAAAACAAAGCAAGGGCGCAACTTAACCACGAGTTGGCTCCTCAGCGCACGGGTTTTTCGTACAAGGGACGAACATTTGAGAAACATAACATAAGCGCTTAAAACTAGAAAAAAGATCTATGCATTCAAGCTCGGGTGACTTAGCTTTTCTGTCTTCCGCGGTCCGGCGAAGCCGCGCTCCTTCCTTGACTTCCTCCCTTGTACGTTTTCACCCCTCCCGCGCTTTCAGGGAACCTGCCGGCGCAAACACACTTGCTGAGTGCGGGACATCAGCAGCCCGCTGGCGGTGTTGCTTCCGGCAGGAAGAACTCGTCGGGCTAGTTGCGGCGCGCTTTTGTCGTTTAGCGGACTCGAAACGGATCAAGGGCGCAACTTAGCCACGATTCGATCCTTCTGCGCACAGGTTCTTCGTACAAGGTACGGATTCTCGGGGAATACAATCCAAAAGCTTGAAACTGAACGCTTTCTTCGCCCTACTGGCTGTTGCTGCTCGATGGTGCATCCTCGACGGTAGCGCGGCACTCCGGGGAGGCGTGCTTGCCGAAGCAGGTACCAGAGCTGTTCTTGCCGGGCTTGGTCTTTGGCGGATCTGCCTTCGCTTTCTTGCACTTGCCGGTGAAGCTCGATGGTGCGCTCTCGACGGCAGCGCAGCACTCCGGGGAGGTGCGCTTGCCGGAGTGGGCATCAGGGCTGCACTTGCCGGTCTTGGGTTTCTCCTTCCCCCAGGGAGCTTCAGCGGCAAGTGGCTCGCGCTCTGCTGCGGCTGCTGCTTCCCGGTAGATCTTGTCGGCGCAGATGAGTGCATCCCTCTTGTCGCCTTGGACAGAAATGACACTCATCGGGCCAGGCATCTTGAGCACGTTGTATGCGTAGTGAGAGGCTGCCATGAACTTGGCAAGCGCTGGTCGGCCGAGTATCCCATTGTAGGGTAACGGGATATCAGCAACATCGAAGGTGACCCTCTCTGTCCTGAAATTCAGCTCGCTGCCAAACGTCACTGGCAGCATGATCTTCCCCTTGGGTTTGCTCCTTCCCGGATTTATCCCTTGAAAGGTACCAGTTTCTTCGAGCTCGCTGTCGGGGATCTGGAGCTTCTTGAGTACTGTGGAGGAAATCAGGTTCAGGCCGGCCCCGCCGTCAACCAACATCTTCGTGACCTTGAGGTTGCGGATCGTTGGTGAGACCAACATCGGCAAGCACCCGACCGCAGTGATGCGATCAGGGTGGTCCTCAACATCGAAAATGATGGGCGTGCCGGACCATTTCAGAGGCTTGCGCGCCTCGACGGACGGCTCCGCTGCGTTCACCTCTCGCACCCACTGCTTGAGTTGGCGGTGCAAGGCGTGTAGAGAGGCGCCGCCGTCGATGCATAGCACCTCTGTCGCCTTCTGAAACTCTTGGTCATCGGTCTCATCTTCCTCCACCTCATCCTCATCTTCGTCCTTATCGCGGCCGCGGGGAGGCCTATCTCCTTGCCGTGGCTTGGCCTTGCCGCGGTGTCCTCCCCGGGCGGGAAGCTTCTTGTCGGATCCTCCACCACCTCCCTGGGCTCTCTCCTTATCGCGGCGCTCGTACTCGGCTTTCTGCAGCTCTGCCATCTCTTCGACTTTCTTGCAGGCTTGGAGATCGTGGCCCTTGGTGCGGTGGATCTTGCAATACCGCTTGCCGGAGCCATCCTGCTTGTCGGCGGCCACCACAGCCTCGCCAGAGTCATCGGCCTTGGCCTTGTCGGAGCCGCCTCCGTTGCCGGAATGCTCAACAGCTAGCACATCCTTAGTCTTTCTCTTCCTATTGTTCCGTCTCTGGCTCTTCCTTGCCGGGGTGGTATTCTCACTGTCAGATCCTTCTGCTCCTGCAACCTCTCCGGGGATTTTCCTCCCCTCCTCAGCTCGTGCACATTTGTCGGCCAGAGCATAGAGTTCGCTGACGTTTCTGATCCTGCACATCGCCATCTCCTCCCTCATCCTGCGGTTACGCACGTTCTGATGAAAGGCGCTGATAACTGCGGCAGGGTGGACGTCTGGGATGTTGCGTTGCACCTGGCTGAATCTCTGTATGTACTTGCGCAGGGGCTCCCCCTCTTTCTGGACGAGCAAGTGGAGGTCACTCTCCTGGCCATGAGGCTTGTGGCCACCTATGAAGGCGCCGACAAACTGATGACACAGGTCCGCCCATGAAGAGATGGAACCGTCCGGCAAGTGCATGAGCCAAGATCTGACATTGGGCTTGAGCACCAGCGGGAAGTAGTTGGCGAGGATCTTCTCATCGCACCCTCCGGCAGCCTGCACCGCGATGGTGTAGATGCTGAGGAACTCCGATGGATGTATCCTGCCATCGTACTTCTCGGGCACGTCTGGCTTGAAGTTCTTGGTTTTGGGCCACTGGACTTGCCGCAGCTCGCGGGTGAACGCAGGGCAACCTGCTGCGTACGGCAAGTCGCCTGGCTCCCCTGGTGCATGCATGTCGACAGTGGGCCCAGCACGCTGGTCAGATTGACGTCGCGTTTCCCTTCTGCGCTCGATGCGAGTGCGAGCGTCTTCGTGCTGCCGTTCTTGGAGAACGTGGTGCTGATCGCGTCGGGTTCGCGGGTCCGATGACGCGGTGGAGTCGCCGTCGGGGTTGATCCGACGGGCTGGCGATCTTGGCCTTCGGGGCTGGGAGTGCACGGAGGTGGCCCCCCCAGCGGTCTTGTCGGCGTCGGCCTGCGCTTGGACGCCTTGCCGGGGCCTCGATGCGCTCGGTTGCCGGGGCTTGTCGCCGTCGGTGAAGGCGATGAGACTGTATATGGTCATCCTCCAGTCGTCGATCTTGCGCGGCGCCGGAGGGTAGTCTAGGAGCAGCTGGGCTCGGGCCAGTGCTTCCTCTGCTGTCTTGGGTGGTGGTGGCGACGAGCGGCGCGAGGAGCGGGATGTGCTCGGACTCCCAATTGGATTGGGAGGTGCAACACCCCGCCCTGGCGACCGTACCTCGCTCGCGCCAGCATGCGGGCGAGCATGCTGACCTCGAGCGTCTCGCGACCCACCAGCTTGGCCTTGTTCCAACGCGAGCACGGTGCTAGGAGCACCGGGGCGTTGTCGACCTTGCACCTCCTGGGAAGGGTGCGGTGTCTGCATGGTCGCCGACGCTTGCGGGGCCTTGTTTTTGGATCTGGTGACGACGTGAGTCCCACCGTCGGCGCCCGCTCCTCCACCGGTGTCCACTCCACCGCCCGTTCACTCCGGCGATGGTCGGCAGAATCGATGTAGACGGAGCGGCCGCCTCCGAAGGCTTTTTCTTCGGTGGCATGTTGATGAAGGCGTTGACGCAGCGTGCGCAGAGACCGGATCAGATGCTCACGACCTCGACGCACCCCCTACCTGGCGCGCCAAAGATGTCGGGGCCGGAGTTGTGTCCGCGGCCCCGGGCACCTATGGGGCACGGGGGGCCCCTTTCTAGTTCGGCGAGGGGGCGGAGGCCGCGCGCAGAGCGGATCGAGGTCCAGGCGCGCGCCGGGGAGACGGGCGATTTTTACCCAGCTTCGGAGCTCTCCGGAGAGATAAAACTCCTACTGCTGCTTTGTGTTTTTATTTGATCTTGCTCCAATGCGAGCGCACGGTGGTGTGGTGTGTATGTGCCGAATGGACCGAACCCTAGTCCTGTGTCCCCAGATGAACCGAACCCCTTCTACGTGCGCATGGGCCTCCCTTTTATAGTCTAAAGGGGGCACCAACAGGTGGCAGCGTAAGAAGAGGGGATAGAAAGGTAAAAACGCAGGTTGGTGTAACAGTGACCAACAGTGTCCCCTACCTAACTCTGGCGGCAGGGGACAAGGGCATTTAATGCCCGTCCGGTCGCCCCAACAGTGTAGAGAAGCGACCGTCAAGCGAGCCTCTGGTTGCCACGATGGCGTCTCTGTCAGCTCCGCTTGCCACCTCGCCCCGCATGGCTGCGTAGTGCCTCGCCACGTGCCTTTGGGATGGCCTCGTGATGACACGTCGCCGGATGCGCTGGAGTTTGGTTGGCAATCTTGCCGCGGCAAGTGCCTTGCCGCGGTCCTCCTCTTGTCGTGCCGGCAAGCTTGCCGGCCATCGGGCCTTGCCGGGATGCGTGGGGCGCCGCGGCAAGTCCTCTGGAGGTGCCTCGGTCGGCCTTCCCGGCAAGCTCCTCTTGCCGGGGCCTTTGTAGCTTGCCGGCCGTCGGGCCTTGCCGGGACGCGCGGGGCGCCGCGGCAAGTCCTCTGGAGGTGCCTCGGTCGGCCTTCCCGGCAAGCTCCTCTTGCCGGGGCCTTTGTTTTCTTCCCGGCAAGCTCTTCTTGCCGGGGCCTTTGGCCTTCCCGGCAAGCTCCTCTTGCCGGGGCTTTTTAGCTTGAGTACTCCGTTCTTGAATGGCATCAAAGTAGCCGCGGAGGATCTTGGTGGACGCCCGGCAAGCCCTGCCACGGGTCGCTGTGACTGCCCGTGCACAAGTTCGGGGTACTAAGGTACCCCCCTACTTTAGTACACCGACAACGAACAGGAGGATGGGCAAGCTAGCCCTGATGAACAGGCAATGGATGGAGACTTGGAGGATGACAATTACATGCCCCTCTCCGAAGACGAGGTGAGCCTCGGCGATGAAGAATTTATCATGCCTGAGGACCCCGTCGAGCAGGAGCGCTTCAAGCGCCGGCTTGTAGCCACTGCAAAGCCTGAAAAAAAGCAGCAGCAGCGTCAAGCTGATCAAGATTTGCTAACTGATAGATGGACTGAGGTCCTGGCAGCCGAGGAATACGGTCTCGAGCGCCCAACCAAAAGCAACCCAAAGCACATGTTGTTACCTCAATTTGAAGAGGAGGTGTTAGAACCTACACTACCAGCGCAGGATGCGACCGACCGGCCGCCTTGTGGCCGAGATAAAGCGGCGTATTAGCCCAAACACGATCCCACACGTCGTTGCCAAACAAATAAAAACATGAAGGCCGGGGGCTATAGGCATGACCTGCAAGACGAGTTAGAAAACAAAGCAGGACAGTCAAGATCGATCTACGGATCACGGGGGCGCGCCCCAACGCGTGACGATGACCTCCGCCCCGGATACACTAAATACAAATCCGACCGGGCTGAATACTATAGACAAGACCCAGTTGAACTGCATCGTGATGTAGCCTAGCATAGAGGCGTTGCACACCCCCTATGCTTCACCGACGAAGTAATGGAGCATGAGTTCCCAGAAGGGTTTAAACCCGTGAACATCGAATCATATGATGGGACAACAGACCCCACAGTATGGATTGAAGATTTCCTTCTCCACATTCACATGGCCCACGGCGATGATCTACATGCCATCAAGTACCTCCCACTAAAACTCTAGGGACCGGCTCGGCATTGGCTGAATAGCCTGCCGGCAAACTCCATTGGCAGTTGGGAGAACCTGGAAGACGCATTCCTTGAAAACTTCCAGGGCACTTATGTGCGACCACCGGATGCTCATGACCTAAGTCACATAACCCAACAGCTCGGAGAGTCAGCCAGGAAATTCTGGACTCGGTTCCTAACTAAAAAGAACCAAATTGTCGACTGTCCGGATGCCGAAGCCATGGCGGCCTTTAAGCATAACATCCGTGACGAGTGGCTTGCCCGACACCTCAGCCAAGAGAAGCCGAAGTCCATGGCAGCCCTCACGACACTCATGACCTGCTTTTGTGCGGGCGAGGACAGCTGGCTGGCTCGCAGCAACAGCACATCAAGAAACCCCGGCACCTCAGATGCCAGAGACAGCAACGGCAAGCCCCGACGCAACAGACACAAGCGTCGCAACAATGGTGATAACGCCGAAGACACGGCCGTCAATGCCAGATTCAATGGCTCTATGTCCGGTCAGCGGAAGAATCCATTCAAAAGAGACAATCTAGGCCCGTCCAGTCTGGACCGCATACTCGATCGCTCAGGTCAAATTCACGGCACCCCCGATAAACCAGCCAACCACACCAACAAAGAATGTTGGGTGTTCAAACAGGCCGGCAAGTTGAATGCCAATAACAAGGAAAAGGGGCCGCATAGTGATGATGACGAGGAGCCCCGGCTGCCGAACACAGAAGGACAGAAGTCATTTCCTCCCCAAGTAAGAGCGGTAAATATGATATACGCAACCCATATCCCCAAGCAGGAACGGAAGCGTGCACTAAGGGACGTCTACGCGATGGAGCCAGTCGCCCCAAAGCTCAACCCATGGTCTTCTTGTCCGATAACTTTCGATCGCAAGGACCATCCGACCAGCATCCATCATGGAGGTTCAGCCGCGTTGGTCCTCGACCCCGTCATTGATGGATTCCACCTCACACGAGTCCTTATGGATGGTGGCAGCAGCTTGAACCTACTCTATCAGGATACCGTGCGCAAAATGGGCATCGATCCCTCAAGGATCAAACCCACTAAAACCACCTTTAAAGGTGTCATACCAGGTGTAGAGGCCTGTTGCACGGGCTCAATCACACTGGAATTAGTCTTCGGATCTCTGGACAACTTCTAAAGCAAGGAGTTAATCTTCGATATCGTCCCCTTCCGCAGTGGCTATCACACACTGCTCGGACGAACCACATTCGCCAGATTCAATGCGGTACTGCATTATGCATACCTCAAGCTCAAGATGCCAGGACCTCGCGGGGTTATAACAGTCAATGGAAACACAAAGCGCTCCCTTCGTACAGAAGAGCACACTGCGGCCCTCGCGGCAGAAGTACAGAGCAGCCTTCTTAGGCAGACCTCCAATTCGGTAATAAAGCCCCCGGACACCGTCAAGCGAGTCCGGAGTACTCTGCAACAGGATCGTCCGGCACGTCCAGAGCTCGCCAAGCAATTTGGCCTCCGTCCTAGTCCCAGTCAAGCGGTGAAATTTGTGCCACGCGTACATAACTATGCACTTAAAATACCATGGGCATAGGAGGAGGCACGACTACAATGCGGTCCACAATGCGGCTCAACTGCCCCAGGACCTGTACACCTTCACCCTTTACTTTCTTTTAGGTCCTTCTCTTCTTGAGGCTCTTCTGATAATCTGATTATCGGACCCATCACGGGACGGAAAACACCAAGGAGACAAGAAGCTTTGACGTACAAGGGAATCCCCAGGTGGTATCTGATAACGATCGCTATACCTGTTTTACATACCCACCCACAGCTCGCTCTTGGTTAAGGACATGTCAAATAGTCCTATTTTCCTTATTGCACTACTTGTGTACATACGCCTTGACGTATTATTCAAATAACAATGGAAAATAACGTACAACGTCAGCTTATTATTACATTTCTTTATCTTTTTTCCTTTACTACTTATTTATTACAAATTGCACCCGTACATTTTGGTACGTTCAGCTCGCCAGGGGCTTCAGTGTACCCCACAACACGACAAGAAAAGTCCAAACACTTTCGACAGTGCGGCACCCCAAACTTATAGCACTATATGCATCAGCTCCGAATCATGTCTTGGGTCAATAGTTGGGTTTGCCCGGCTCCCATGTTTTGCTGCCTTACATTCAGCTACATAGGCTAAGGTGGCATAGGGAGAACTACTGTGATTGTGTCCCGGTTCTTCCGGACAAGCACCTCAGCAGAGAAAGCTGAAAACTGACAGTCATGATGCGGGAAGAGCTGGTCGCTGTTCGAGAGGTCTGAAATCCTTAAAGATTTTTTTTGCTTCGGGCGAGGAAATGGCCTTGTCCGATTTCGGAGTGTATAGCGCCCCAAGTTCGGCCTTCCGAATACCAGGGGCTACGCCAAAATTTAAAATTATAGCCTTCTATGGCTAAGTGAGAGTGATAAAGCTGTATAGTCCGATTGCCTTGTTCGTTGGGCTAAACACTTCCTTAAAGGGCAATTTTCTTGGATAAAGAGTGTTTAGATTTATTCTGAACACCCTGGTACTAGTTACATGGGGGCAGAAGCCGACGATTGGCCAACTCTAAGATTTTATAAACGGCCGCACCGAAGGTAAAATTTTAAATCAACAAGAGTTATATAGCGCAAATGAACTTGTTTTCATATTACAGGATCAAATGAGTACATTCATTCAAATATTACATCCTTAGCACATTCCTCCGCCACAAGGCGGGCGCCCTTCAGGACACTATCATAATACTTTTGGGGGTGGCCGTGCTCCTTGCCCTTCGGCGGCCCCTCCGTCACCAGCTTCTCGGCATCCATCTTCGCCCAGTGCACTTTCGCGCGGGCGAAGGCCATGCACGCACCTTCAATGAAAACTGACCGCTTTATGACTTCAAGCCACGGGCAGGCATTTACAAGCCGCTTCACGAGGCCGAAGTAGCTGCTGCAAGGGCTCGCCAGGCCACAGCCGGACTATAAGGTCCTTCATGGCCAGTTCGGCCGCCTTGTGCAATTCGACCAGTTGCTTCAACTGGTCGCTCAAGGGCGTCGGATGTTCGGTCCCAATATATTGAGACCAGAACAACTTCTCTGTCAAGCTCCCTTCTTCGGCCTGGTAGAACTCCACGGCATCCGATATGCTGCGCGGCAGATCTGCGAACGCTCCTGGAGAGCTCCAAATTCGGATAAGTAAAAGGAAAGTCTCCTTCACATACTTGCTTTGCATAATGAATGCCTTACCCGCCGCTATCTTCTTGGCCGCCTGAATCTACTGGAGGACCCTTTGGTCTTCGGCTTTGGCGTCTCGCGTGCTCTGGAGGGCCTCAGCAAGCTCGGACTCTCGCGTCCTAGAGTCACGCTCCAAGGACTCGTATTTTTTGACAAAATCCCGGAGCTCTTGCCGGACCTCGTCGACCCGGCACTCTTGCTTCTCGCGCTCGGTGCACTCCTTGGCCGCTTTGTCTTCGGCCTCAGACAACACCTTCTTAAGGGCCACCACTTTGGTCGTGGCCCCTATTAAAGTTCATGACGCTTCTATGAGCTGAAACCATTTTTTGTTTAGCAATATACAGACGGGGTATCACGTACCTTTGTTCTCCTCGAGCTGCCTCTTCACGAGGCCGAGCTCTCCTTTGGTCCACTCCAGGTCCTGCTTCAGTCAGAAGACCTCCGCAGTACAAGCGGCGGCAGCCAGCAGTGACGCCTGCTTATTCACATGGACATTTTCTGTTAGACTCCTACGGATGTTATTTGATCCTATGTTCAGCCTTTCTCTCCGAACGCCAAACAGAGCATCAGGGGCTACTGTCTATACTGTGATATTTTCTTATAATTTTATTACTTACCTCAAATCCTGTTAGGAGGCTGGCGCAGGCTTCGGTCAATCCACTTTTTGGGGACCGGACCTTCTCGATCTCCGCACTCATGATGGTGTGGTGCTCTTCGTCAATAGAAGCACCGCGAAGAGCTTCCAACAAGTTGTCCGATGCCTCTGGATGGACAGAGGTCATCGGCACAGGTGGCTTGCCCCCCTTAGGGAGAGGCTACCTGCCTGAATCCGGAACCACTTGGGGTTCTGGCACAGTATCCGGCTGGGGGCCTGATTTGTTGCGGCCCCCGTTATCGAGTCCATGGGGGCCTTCCCTCCCATGTGCCCAGCGGCTGGGATTTCGCCTTGGGGCGTCTCCAGAACAGTCTCCCCCTGGTCCGGTATCCTCTGAGACAACACCTCGGTGTCGTCCGCGGGCTTGGGGGAGGAGGCTGTTGGGAGTGAATCGCTGTTCATCGCCGATAGACCCAAAGATCCATCCGAAGAAGATACATCGATGTGGGACTTGGCCGGACTACATATGCAAGTTCGGCATGATAAGAAATAAAACAAAACATGCTGGTAGTATTATAGTGTCCGGATACTTACGACTTTGCCAGGGGCTTGTCTCTGGGCAACCACTCTTCGCCGCTGTAGGTGGCTGTGGTGGAATGGTCCGGAGGGAGGGTCTTTCCCTTTTTGGACCCTTCGGCCTCCCCAGACGGGGCGGCCTTCCTTTTCTTCTCCCCCCCGGTTGGGGGGGGGGAGGGATTTCCTCTTCCTCCTCCTCGTTTTTGTTGGAGGTGCGCGCCTCGGTGTCTTCGGACGATGAGTCCGATACAACCTTGCGCCGGAGACCTTTCCTAGTCCCTGCGGCCTTCTTCTTGTCCTTCTTCTCTGGCACCTCATAGGGCGCCGGAAACAGCATCTTCATTAAGATTGGTGATGCTGAATCTTTGGGTAGTGGAGCCGGACAGTCAATCCGC
This sequence comes from Triticum timopheevii, assembly GCA_963921465.1. Taxonomy (NCBI): domain Eukaryota; kingdom Viridiplantae; phylum Streptophyta; class Magnoliopsida; order Poales; family Poaceae; genus Triticum; species Triticum timopheevii. The sequence continues at coordinate 617,682,585 of OY997274.1, read as the reverse complement.
TCCGCTATCGCTACCCAGTCCTGTTAGATTGGCATGGAGGTTTATATTCCTCCCGTGGGTGTTCTAGTAAAAGGCACATCTTCCAAAATATAAAAACTCACCGGATTGGCGGGGCGCTTTGCGCTGAGTCCGCGATCTTCGGCTATGGGTGGTGGTACCTCGGTGGCCTTGAACAACACCTTCCAAACATCTTCGTGCGTCGTGTCAAAGAGCTCTTGTAGCGTCTGGTGTTCGGCCGGGACAAATTCCCACATATTAAAAGCTTGTCTCTGACATGGAAGGTACCGGCGAAAGAGCATGACCTGGACCATGTTGACAAGCTTGATTTTCTTGCTTATCATATTTTTGACGCAGGTCTGAAGTCCGGTCAGCTGCACTGATGAACCCTAGGCTAAGCCCTTCTCTTTCTAGGAGGTGAGCCCCATGGGGATACCGGATCAAAATTCAGGGATCGTCGCCCGGTTGGTGTCGCGCAGCTCGGTGATGTAGAACCAACCCGATTGCCACCCCTTCACGGTCTCCACAAAGGAGCCTTCAGGCCAAGGGACATTGGGCATCTTGCCCACCATGGCGCTTCCGCACTCTGCTTGCTGGCCAACCACCACCTTTGGCTTCACGTTGAAGGTCTTCAGCCATAGGCCAAAGTGGGGCGTATTGCGGAGGAAGGCCTCGCACACGACGATAAACGTTGAGATGTTGAGAATGAAATTGGGGGCCAAATCATGGAAGTCTAGCCCGTAATAGAACATAAGTCCGCGGACGAATGGGTGCAGGGGGAATCCCAGTCCGCGGACAAAGTGAGAGAGGAACACTACCCTCTCCTGAGCTTTCGGGGTAGGGACAATTTGCCCTTCAGCCGGAAGCCGGTGCGCGATGTTCGTGGACAGGTATCCGGCCTCCCGGAGCTTCGTGATGTCCTCCTCCTTAATGGAGGAGGCCATCCACTTGCCTCCCGCTCCAGACATGCTTGAAATGGCTTTGCGGAGAAGGTGAGAACTTGGGTGCTGGAGCTCGAGCGAGGGAGAATGGATGAGCAGAGAAAGAAGAAGGCATGGGTGAAAAAGGAGATCCTTATCTCTTTATAAAGACGGTAGAAACCATGCGTCTCCCCACTTGCCCGGTAAACTCGCTTATTCCCAAAGCGCCGTGTTGATGGCGCGGTTGGGTTACCCACACCCGTATTGATGAGAATCTCATGATAAGGGGACACGATTTCTACTTCGACAAGACGTGCCAATGAAACTGTCTCGCAATATATGCAGTAGCAGGTTGACAAAAATGGTTTGATTAATGACCGGGCCGTGGCATAATGTCACGCTATGAAAAGTTATCAGCAGATTAGATTTGTGGAATATTGTGCTCTGTACGGTGGTATGTGGAATTTGTTTTGCAGAGCCAGACACGATCCTCGTGTTCAAGATCTTCTATGGATTATTTGGAGAAGGAACCCGCCTTGCAATGCCAAAGACAATCTGCGTGCCGAACTCATTGTCATTGAAGCCTGGTTCAGGGGCTACTGAGGGAGTCCTGGATTAGGGGGTCCTCAGACAGCCGGACTATGTACTTCTGCCGGACTGTTGGACTATGAAGATACAAGATTGAATACTTCGTCCCGTGTCCGAGTGGGACTCTCCTTTGCGTGGAAGGCAAGCTTGGCAATTTGGATATGTAGATCTCCTTCTCTGTAACCGACTCTGTGTAACCCTATCCCCCTCCAGTGTCTATATAAATCGGAGGGTTTAGTCCGTAGGACAAGGACAACAATCATAATCATAGGCTAGCTTCTAGGGTTTAGCCTCTACGATCTCGTGGTAGATCAACTCTTGTAATACTCATATCATCAAGATCAATCAAGCAGGAAGTAGGGTATTACCTCCATCGAGAGGGCCCGAAGCTGGGTAAACATTGTGTCCCCCGCCTCCTGTTACCATTAGCCTTAGGTGCACAGTTCGGGACCCCCTACCTGAGATCCGCCGGTTTTGACACAGATAGGGGGGGTTGGGGGTTTTCGAGGGTTAATTTAGGGGTTTGATCATATTGTGTTAGCTAGCTAATAGAGAGAAGTGACCTCTCTTTCTCCGTGCTTGGTCGACGCTAGCTACTATACATATAGAAAGAACTCGACACGCTAGCTAGTAAGCTAATGAAGGAACCATTAATTATAGAAGATTGTCATGGGCATATATATATATATAGAGAGAGAGAGAGAAGTGAGACCTCTCTTTCTCCGAGAGATTGGTCGAACAACAAGTTTTTGTATATCTATCTGACGCTACTACATATATACAATATAACATGTCTTACAATCCCAAACATCTAAAATCGGTTTCAACTTCCACATGGTATTCTCCGGCTCTAGGTATGACGTGGTCAAGAAATAATCCCACCAATTCTTCTTGAATTGCTCGTATACGATCATGTGGTAGGAGTTCATCCTGCATCTGCCAGAACTAATTTAAAGAAGGGGGACAATACATATATATGAATGAAACTTAACACAATTGATGGTAATAAAATAAAATTGTGAATCTTTTTGTTTACGTACTTCATATTGTTTTCGAGAGTAGCCCCGCTTAGAGGCTGTCGTGTTGTAGATGAACTCGCAAACGTAGTATCCACAAAAATCATTCCTGGCTTCCTGCCACAAGCAATTTATGAGAAGTAGAGTTCAATCAAACTGATAATGAAGCATGCTAAATGGTATTGATGAAACTAGCTAGAATCAATGGGAGATGCGCGAAACTAGCTGGTAGTACTTACTTTCGGGTGTTTAAATCGCAGCTCCCTCGGCAGTCCAGGAACAATTCCGGTGAACTCTTTCCAAACCCTACCAGACAAAGACAATTATTACTTGATATCAGGAAATGAAGAAAGTTGCCGATATGGTGCGATAATGATCGATTGAACTTACTTCTGGAGCATTTCAGTCATGTCCGCATAGTCCTGGGGATCTTTTCAACTCGAGTCTAAGACAGTTACTACTCCCCGGTCAAGCTTAATCTCTAGCAGAATAAAGTGGAAGTTGCGCACGCATGCATAACTCATCAATTACATTACTATAACCTCGAGTAAGGGATACCGAATATGCACAAGACAGTAACACTCACTTGAAGTTGTAAGGAAAGAGTATTTTCTCTTTGTTTTGATTTACAAGCAACGATTGTAGCAAGTTGTCCTTGGTATCTGTGACTTTGTTTTTAACCATCCATTCTTGTATGATATTTCGGTTAATGAACCCAATGCCATAGATTTTTGTGCTTTTCTGAATTTGATGATCTTCAACCTGCATAATATAGTGAGGATAATTATATATACATGCAATGAAAGAGATGGGCTACATATAGAGACTTAGTTACAGAAGTAATACTTACAAACAGTAGAAAGTCGTGAGTTGTTTGTCGAGAGCCATTTGATTGTATAATTGGAATAACTCCACAAATTCAATATGCAATAGCTCAGTTCCAACGAGGTCGTGCTCCTTTTTAATTCCTAGCATGAAACTATTCTTTCCAGACTCGCTACATGTTTTCATGTACCATTCATGCAATCTTTGCATCATCGTTGATAGAGGAGGATGATCAGGTTTGACGAGAGGCTTCCCGTACTCGTATTTGAAGGTGTCAGTCTCCATTATTTCAAACTCTACATCATTGCTTAGGTAATCAGCAGGATTGGTACCGGGCACCAGCCCCAGATGATTAACGACTATATCGCTAGACACCTTGAGCGGGGGGCACGTTTGGTTTGCCTGTTCGCCGAGCTGGGGAATTTTTTCCCACTTCTTCGTTCTGCTAACCTTGCATCACTGCAAGTACTTCCCGACAGCTCCGCTTCCTTATATGTCTTTTTAATACAACAGACATAGTTGGAATCCGGAGGAGGCGGTGGTGGTCGCTTCAGGGCATCGATAGTCCGCTTCGCTTTCACCGGATCTACCATTTCCTTCGGAGGTGGAGGTTTCCATGCAAAATGGTCCCTCACTTGGGCACGACTGATGTTCTCGTTTTCCTTGTCGGTACTCTCATATGGTAACTTTTCCGGAGCATTGAGAGATGGACCGTATTTGAATTGCTTTCCTGCCTCTGCTTGTACTGCTACCCGCCGGAGCGGCGGCGTCTCTCTTCCGCCATTGCTGACGCGGCGGAGTCCGCTGACATGCCGGAGGAGGCGGAGTGCTCCGACGCGCCAGAGGAGGCGGAGGAGGAGCCGGAGTGCCCTCACACGTCGGAGGAGGCGAAGGAGGAGCTGGAGTGTCGTCACGTGCCAGAGGAGGCAGAGTTCCCTGATCACTCGCCGGAGGAGGAGGCGGAGGAGGAGGCGGAGTGCCCTGACTCGCCGGAGGAGGAGGCGTCCAGTTTGGAAGCTTGATGTACTCCTTCCTCCATAGATAGGTACTCCATAAAGCAACTCCCAGATGATTCTCCTCTTCGCCTGTAGGGTGCTCAAGCTCTAGCTCCTGAAATCCCTCCATTATTTCATCCACCGTCATAACAGCATAGCCATGTGGGATCGGACGGCTATGAAAAGATCCGTCAGCTTGAGGAGGTGCAACAGAGCCGACAGCCGCCTTCAAAGTCAGGTTCTTCCATTTCATCATAAGCTCGCAATGTTGAGCCTTTGTGAGGAGCCATGAAATCAGGCTGAACAAGCTCCGTGGAAGCCACGCTGCTTCTCCTCTGAGATGGCAGGGTAGCTTCTGGGTAGCTTCATGCCACTGAGATGGTTGGCCTACAACTGCAAGTTTCTCTAGCTTCGCTAATCTTGCATTGAGCTTCTGCATTTTGTTCAACTCCGCTTTCCTCTTTCTCTCTCGGCATCTATAACCGCCTACGCCGGGAAACCCAACCACCCACGGAATGGAGCCTGGTGTGCCTCGTGTTCATCTAGGGTGCTCATGATTCTTGAGAGCCTCAGTCAGCTCATCCTTCTCTCTGTCGGGAATGGACGTCGCTTGCGGCGCTGCGATGATATAATCCTGAAGCTTCTTGATGGGTATTGCAAGTTGCTCGTCCGTCCAACGACACTCCCCTGTTTCTAGGTCCAAAGTTCCCCCAACCCTGAAGAACCAAGTCCTTGAATGGTCTGGCCAGTTCAATGTCGCTGTTTGGACCCCTTTAGCAAGCACGTCATTCTCCGCTTTGTCTACAACAACTAGGCTTTGAGGTAGCCACCTGACCCGTGTGATGGTGATACAACTTATTGGCAACATTTTTGTTGTCTTTCTCTGACCTGCTCTTACCCTTCTGTGAATTCTTGTAGGCCACAAATGCGGGCCATTGATATCTTATCTTCTCATACCAGCCGGTGAATTATGGATTGTTCCCTTTATTGTCAAACTTTGTTTTCAACTCTTTTTTTCAGTTCCTGAATAGATCTTCCATCTTATTAAGAGCAAATGCCTTGACCTTTGGTTCTATAACTAGCTTATTCGGATCCTCCTCAGGCGGTAGGGTGAAATTTGCCTTCAGTGAGGTCCAAAGATTATTTTTCTATCTATCCTGGACATAAGAAACTTCAGGGTCGTCCTTACTCTTATTCCATTGCTAGATGCTGATCGGGATCACTACAAGAAATCGGTTAATACATGACGGATTTCCGGTGACGTTCTGGGAATCCGTCATGAACCGGCATAGCACGGCCCCAAAGCCCGCCCAAGCCCGCTGGAGCCCGCCTAACCCATTCCTCGTATAAAATCTAACCCTAAGCCTCTCCCTACCCTCATCTCATTCTCCCTCAGCCGCCGCCCCCATCTTCTTCCTTCTCCCAGATCCACTCCTTTCCGTCCGCCGCACACCCACCGCTCCGACGTTCTCTCGTTCCTGGACCCAGTCCCCACCTCCCCATCCTCTCCCGTCCTTCCTCCACCCACACCTAGTGGCAACTATCTCCTCCCCCTCCGCCCTGTCATCACGTCGCATCCGCAGCATGCGCTGCTGATCTGCCGAGTTTGACGGCAGCAGCAGCCCGAGTGATGATATCCGCGTCTTGGGCGCGCGGAGATCCAGCATGGGCTCATCCCCCGATGTTGGCCTGGTCGGAGGAGAGCAACCGTGCGGTGGCCGGTCTAGGACAATGGCTCGCAGGAGGCCGTAGTGTACCCTAGCCACCGCTAGATTCCGATGTGGCTCCCGCCCCTTCTGTTGGCTTCCTCGACACCATGGCCTCATGATGCTGCTTCGACCACAGGTCAGGTTCATTTGCCTAAGCTAGTAGTTGTAACAGCCGTTCGTGGGCAGTGTGGGAAGCCTAAGGCTGGTGCGTGGCCTCCCTCTTCAATCAATTGCTTAAGCTTGGCTACTGCCTTCTCCAAATCTTAGGGTGTTGTGTGTGCGTGCTGACATGGTGGCGGCAGTGGCTATCGAGGGCTAGGCGTGTATACGAGTGAGATGTGTGTGCGTGCAGTAGACGCTGAGTTGTGTTTGCGGGTTTCCTCTCTGGATCTTTAACACTGAATTTTCTCTGTATCTTTACACTGCAGGGTACCCAGTAAAGACAAAAGGCACATGTTCGTCAACCGGCTGCACTGTGCTATGTGGGCTTCTATCAAGATCAAATTTTGTTTAATTTTCTACCAAGATTTAATTCAGTTTAGATTTTTCTGACAGTTTTATGTATCTCTGTTCTCTAAATCAATATAATTAAGTGTTCTATATGCATTCAGTTTAGTTTTCTATCAAAATATAATTCAGTATGAATCAATGTAATCAAGTGGTGAATAATTTCATCAAATAGGAGACATGATTTCTGTTACTGTATTAATATGGTGACATGTTCTGTTTAGAGTTTTCTCCATACACTTCTGTCCATATTGTCAACTGCAGCTTGGTGAATATATATAACCAGAATTAAGTTTAATCTGAATCTAAGAAGAAAAATACATTGGTACAGTGTGGCAATACTGCAGTTATAATACAGAGGTTTAAACCTGTTCGTTTGTGTACTAAGAAAATGTAGTACTGCTACCATTAGTTGTGCGCCTACTAGTACTAGAACCAATGCCATGTTAGTTCACTATCCCTCAACCTGGAGGTACACACCAAGCTAGCACTTGCCAACACAGTGACACACATTCCTTTTTCAACTCATGTGCTCCCTGCCTCCAAGCCAGGTTGCCCTCCGCAATAGTTTTGCCGAGATGTAGGGGTTGATGTCTACTGTCTGATCCTAAATCTTTTCCTTGATGTTTTCCCGTTTTTTACAATCAATTAACATTGTAATCTCCCTGATTATGATCTCTGCTTTTTTGGGATGTAGGTCTAGGTGGTGTTGTAGCAGCCGTACTGCTGCATGGCGCTCAATAGAGCTCGAGAGGGCGGACACGATAACTGTTGGTGGAGCTGCTCCGTGATCAACAAGGGGTTGTTTCTCTACTGCCACTCCTATGATTTCTCCAGTATTTCCATTCCCTAGCTCAATTGCTACTGAACTACACCTATTTAGTTAATCTAGTTCTGAGTTAGGCATTTTTCACCATGGTGTGATTTTCTACTAATTTGTTTGTGCCCCTTGGATCTTGTGATGAACTTCTCATGCACTTGAATTAAAAGTGACCACAACATGCATGTTGTTAAGAGCCATAACTGATACATCCTATCCAGTATCTCTTCAGAGAACCATTTGCCACTTAGTTTTATAGATTTATTAGTGGCCATGGCTCATAGTTATTTTGCATGCCATTTGAAGTTTACTTGTCAAGCAATTGTGTTTTACTACTGTAGGTGCCTTAGATAAACATTTAGTTTCATGTGTATGCTTGTTGACACATGAAAAATTTGAAGCTTACGCTCGCAAGGTCGATGAGTAGCGGCTCCGCTTCATTGATATTGTTTCTTAGTGATGCCATTTTCTCGACGGGTTTATATGGCCTTAACTATTGTTGAGTACTTGTGTTCTCCGATGTATGTTCTATTACATTGTCACTTATATGTCAACTTGATTAGACTTTCATTTGACCCACTTTTATTTGGATTAATTTTAGGCAACCTCATCTTTATTTTTGTTTTAAAGTATATTTTGTTATTCTCATATGTAGGCTTGTTAAAATTTAAGAATTTTGGACAACACGTAATTTATTTTTGAAGTTTGTTCTTATTCTTTTATTTCTACTATCTACTATCTAATGTTGTAAATATGTTAGGTATGATTGGGTAGCAGGGTTCTTGGTGCTGGCCAACACAATCCGCCATGACATGATACTTACCATCAGGAGGGGCGACGACAAGAACCTGAATAGCAGCCTCAATAGTATCATATTTTTTGTTGTTGTAATTGGATTGTACTGGTTCCTAGCGTTGTTGTGTGATATATTTTGTCAATATATTCTGTAAATTACCATTTCATGGAGGATTTTGTAAACTGATGTGGTGTAAATACCAATGGATGGTTGCATATTGAATATCTGTGTAATGTATGATCACACTTTGGAAATACTTTGTCTTGGCCTAGAGTTGGTATTATGATTTGTGAAATGGATCATGCTAAAAAAATGTACTGGTTCAAAATTGGTGCGGTAGATGTGTGCTAGACAAAATTTAATTTGTTCCTAAATCCATGACGATTTCTGTGACGGAAAATAATGTCCACGTAGGCAGCCACGTCATTCCAAGTGGTCGACTGAAAATCCTACGTGGCGTTGGTCCTGTGACAGTTTGTTCCGTCATGAATAGTTGGGCCTAGTTTGGGCTTGGGGCAGATCCATGACGGCCAAGGACTATCATGGAAAGCTTGATGTCAAATTATGACGCGATATACATGATGGATTCCAAATCCGTCATCGATGGGCACCCATGACAGTTTTTCACAGATGCATGACGGACGAGGACCGTCACGTATTAACAGGTTTCTTGTAGTGGATGTTGTCCCTAACAATAGCTCCGCACTGACCAACAAATGCGTCCTTGGTCCGCTTGGGTTCAATCGGTTGGCCATCGTCCGCGATTTCTGTGATCATGAACCTTTCATCCTGGCGCAACCTTTTCTTCGAGCCTCGTCTCCTTACGGAAGTTTGGCTCGATCCGGAGGGCTATAAAAGAAGAAAGAAGCGTTAATATATGTACATACCAAAACAATTAATGCATCAATTAGTCAGCAGAGGCTTAATTAATATATATACCTCGCCAGACTTTGCAACAGCTCCCTCCTCCGTTCGGTCACCAGAGCCGTCATCATGGTCTTCTTCCTCCACCATTCAGTCATCGAAGCCGTCATGATCCCGTTCCCCATTGTTGGATCACCGGAGCCGGCATCCTGTCCTTCCTGACCATCGGTGTCATTGAGAAATGAGAAGATGTCACCTCTGTCGCGGATTATACCCCCCAACAACTCTTCTTGTTCTAAGTCTCTGTCCATAGTTTCTACAAATACTACAACATGGCAATATACAAACATGAGAGATGGATATATTAGTGGCAAACATAGACCTAGCTAATATCACAACAAGGGGCGGGAGGGGGTAGAAGATCCAGAATGATATTTTTCTAGGGTTTTGGTGGCCTCGAGAGATCGAAAACGCCTTTTCTTCTAGGGTTTAGGTGGCCTCAAGAGATTATCGGGAAGGGGCGGGAGGGGGGTAGGAGATCGACAACGCTCTTTATTCTAGGGTTTGGGTGGCCTTGAGAGTTGGTCAGTTGAGCGGACCGGGAGTAAATTTAGTAACTTTGAACTTCATAAATTTGGCCGGGCGAGAGGTGGTTGATCGACGTCCCCCCTCATGTCGAAGTTATCAGGGATACGTTTCGAGAGAAAATAAACACTTGATATGTTTCGAATATATGAACATTTTAACTTAGTAACTTATTAACGTTTTGAGTGAAAACTTTCTATTAACATCATTTTAACTTAGTAACTTAGTAACATTTCGAGAGAAAATTTTCTATTAACATCTCTCTCTCCCTCCTGATGCATGTCCGACGTCCCCCCTCATGTCGAAGTTATCGGGGGGGGGGGGGGGTAGATCGACAACGGGTCGGGGCGGAGAATAAAACATCTAAAATGCTATCCATCCATATACATACATACATACATAAAAAAACATCTAAAAACTATGGTAATACATCTAAAATACAAAGATCCCTGATACATACACACATACATACATACAAAAAATACATCAAAAAAATACATGTATGATCCCTCACACATATATATACATACATCTAATTTTTTATAAACATCTAAAAACATTGAGAAACACCTAAAACAACATATATATAACAAAAAAAACTGGGCAGCAGCGGCAGCGGTGGGGCAGGGCAGGGGCACGGGGCTCACAGGGGCGGCGTCGGGCAGGGGCAGGAGGGCACGGCGGGCGGCGTGGCGGGCAGGGGTGCGGGGAGCGGCAACGGCGTCGGGGCAGAGAGAGCGTCGAGGGCGTCGGCTGCGGCGGCGGCGACGATGAGGTGGAGCAGCCTGACAGCGTCGATGGCGGTGGCGACAGCAAGGTGGGGCAGCCTGACGGCGTCGGTGGCGGTGGCGACGGCGAGGTGGAGCATCCTGACGGCGTCGGGGCAGAGCTCGGCGGCGACGGCGACGAGGAGCAGCGGGGCGTTGGTGCGGAGAAGAACAAGTGAATTTGGAGGAACTGCTAAGTGATGCTTATATACCAGGAGCATTCGTCCCAGTTCGTGGTACAAACCGGGACCAATGCTAACCTCTGGTCCCGGTTCGTGCCACCAACCAGGACCAAAGGTCTCTTATCGTCAGCCAAAGGGCGGGAAGCAGAGACCTTTGGTCCCGGTTTGTGGCATGAACCGGGAGCAAAGGGTAGCATTGGTCCCGGTTGGTGCCACCAACCGGGACCAAAGGTGGGTATTGGTCCAGGTTGGTACCACCAACCGGGACTAAAGGTGGGTGCTGCCTGGGGCCAAAAATTTAGCCCCACCTCGCTAGCTGAGAGGGCTCGGGACTTGTTTATAAGCGCTGCTGCACCGACCGTCTTGAGCTCCTCTCAACCACAGGCTTATGGGCCGAATGTCACACTCCTCTGCCTGTGGGCCTACAGGGCCTACTGCGGGCCTGAATCCTGGCCCAATGGGTTTCTAGTCGTATTCAGGCCGTGGTGGCCCACTAGGCGGCATTTTTAAATTTTTTTCTTCTGTTTTTTGTTTTCATTGATGCTTTATTTATTTTCATTTGTTTGTACTTACTAAATACTTATAGTTTTTCAGTGATTCTTTTTTGCATTTAGTTCACAAAAAGATTGAATACTTATAGTTTTTCTGTTAGTGCCATTAGTTTTCAAATTTGAATAGTTTAAATTTGAATTCTTTTAAATTTGTGTGAATCACTAGTTTGTGAATAACTTTACTATAAAAATAGATTTTGAGTGATTCATTTTCCTACTATTTAATATTACTGTGTTTTATCAATATATTCAATTTGGTAATTTTTAGGTTGTTTTAAATGTCTGTTTTAAGCAAAAACATATTTTGTCATTTTAGTTTGCTATGAAAGTTTCTAACAAAAAAAATTCTTTATGAAAATTCTTTTTGCTATTAATGTTTTGATCAAAAAAATACTTTATAATTTTAGTTGCATAAATTTTATAAAAATTTAGTTTCAAAAATAGTAGAGGTTTGTAAAATCTTTTTAGTTGATTCCTTTTGCTATTTGAGTTTTATAAAAGCTTTTTAGTTGATTCTTTTTGCTATTGAAAAATATTATAGTTTTGTTTTAATTGATTATTTTTAGTTCATTCTTTTTTCTATTAGAGTTTCATAAAAGTTTTCTAGTTCATTGTTTTTGCTATTAGTTCATTCTTTGAGCTAAATGACCCTGAAATTGAAAAGTACTTCAAATGAACTCTAAAAAGGTTGGAAGTTGGCATGGTATCATCATTTCACCCACATAGCATGTTCTAAAAAGTTGAGAGGGTTACAGCAAAAACTTGATGCACTTCGTGTGCAAAACAGACAATCTCTTTCAAAGTATTAGGGTTTCACACAAAAACTCATCTGTTACAAAGATATTTCATTTTTTGAACTTATTTGAACTCTAGACTTTTTATGTGTTCAAAATGCACCATTCAAAGCCACATCATCAATTTTCAACCCTTTTTGACTTCATTTGGTATTTTCCATGCATTTACTGATTTTTTAGCTAAATGACCCTGAAATTGAAAAGCACTTCAAATGAACTCTAAAAAGGTTGAAAGTTGGCATGGTATCATCATTTCACCCACATGGCATTTCTAAAAAGTTGAGAGGGTTACGACAAAAACTGGATGCACTTTGTGTGCAAAATGGACAATCTCTTTCGAAGTATCAGGGTTTCGGACGAACACTCATCTGTTACAAAGGGATTTCATTTTTTGGGCTTATTTGAACTCTAGACTTTTTGTGTATTCAAAATGCACCATTCAAAGCCACATCATCAATTTTCAACCCCTTCTGACTTCATTTGGTATTTTTCATGCATTTTCTGATATTTTTGAGGTAAATGACCTTGAAATTGAAAAACACTTCAAATGAACTCTGAAAAGGTGGAATGTTGGCAATGTATCATCATTTCACCCACATAGCATCTTCTAAAAAGTTGAGAGGGTTACAGCAAAAACTGGATGCACTTTGTGTGCAAAACGGACAATCTCTATTGAAGTATCAGCGTTTCGGACGAAAACTCATCTATTACAAAGGGATTTTATTTTTATGAACTTATTTGAACTCCAGAATTTGTGTGTGTTCAAAATGCACCATTCAAAGACACATCATAAATTTTCAACCCTTACTGAGTTCATTTGGTATTTTTCATGCATTTTCTGATATTTCTGAGGTAAATTAACCCTGAAATTGAAAAGCACTACAAATGAAGTCTGAAAAGGTTGAAAGTCGGCGTGGTATTATCATTTCACCCACATAGCATGTGCTAAAAAGTTGAGAGGGTTACGGCAAAAACTGGATGCACTTCATGTACAAAATGGACAATCTCTTTCGAAGTATCAGGGTTTTGGACGAAAACCCATCTCTTACAAAGGGATTTCACTTTTTTTGAACTTATTTGAACTCCATACTTTTTGTTTGTTCAAAACGCACCATGCAAAGCCACATCTTAATTTTCAACCCTTTCTGACTTCATTTGGTATTTTTCATGCATTTACTGAGTTTTTTGAGCTAAATGACCCTGAAATTGAAAAGCACTACAAATGAAGTCTGAAAACGTTGAAAGTTGGCATGGTATCATCATTTCACCCACATAACTTGTGCTAAAATTTGAGATGGTTACAATAAAAGCTGGATGCACTTCATGTACAAAATGGACAATCTCTTTCAAAGTATCAGGGTTTCAGACGAAACCCCATCTGTTAGAAAGGGATTTCATTTTTTTTGAACTTATTTGAATTCCAGACTTTTGTGTGTTCAAAATGCACCATTCAAAGACACATTCAACCCTTTCTGACTTCATTTGGTATTTTTCATGCATTTACTGATTTTTTTAGGTAAATGACCCTGAAAATGAAAAGCACTACAAATGAAGTCTGAAAAGGTTGAAAGTTGTCTTGGTATCATAATTTCACCCACATAGCATGTCCCAAAAAGTTGAGAGGGTTACAGCAAAAACGGGATGCACTTCGTGTACCAAATGGACAATCTCTTTTGAAGTATCAGGGTTTCGGACGAAATCCCATTGGTTACAAAAGGCATTTCATTTCTTCACATGTAAATGCAATCATATTCTAGGTCAAAGGCATCATCATAATAGTTGTGGAGAGAAACTCTTCACTTTTTCTTCGTTTGTGTCCTTTGCTTATTGCGCCATAATCATGGATAATCTTCATCATTTAACAGGGTGCTTGGGTCAGCCTTGACTTTGAAGGGAGGAATTTCATGAAACTTTTCATAATCTTCAGACATGTCTGTCTTGCCCTCCACACCCACGATGTCTCTTTTTCCTGAAAGAACTATGTGGCGCTTTGGCTCATCGTATGATGTATTCACTTCCTTATCTTTTCTTTTTCTCGGTTTGGTAGACATGTCCTTCACATAGAAAACTCGCGCCACATCATTGGCTAGGACGAATGATTCGTCCGCGTACACAAGATTGTTCAGATACACTGTTGTCATTCCATACTGTGGGTCAACCTGTACCCCGGTTCCTGACAGATTGACCCATTTGCACTAAAACAAAGGGACATTAAAATCATGTTCATAGTCAAGTTCCCATATGTCCACTATGTAACCATAATATGTGTCATTTCCCCTCTTGGTTGCTGCATCAAAGCAGACACCACTATTTTGTTTTGTGCTCTTTTGATCTTGGGCGATCGTGTAAAATGTATTCCCATTTATCTCGTACCCTTTGTAAGTCAATACAGTCGAAGATGGTACCCTGGCCAACGACTACAGCTCATCAAAAATAGCGTTGTCACCCATGAGACGTGTTTGCAACCAACTACCGAAAGTCCTGATGTGTTCACATTTAATCTAGTCATCACACTGCTCCGGGTGTTTGGGGCGCAGAATATTCTTGTGTTCATTGACATACGGGGTCACCAAGGTAGAATTCTATAGAACCGTGTAGTGTGCTTGACAGCAAGAATGCCCGTCCCTACATATTATTGAGTCCGTTGCTAGCGTGCCTTTTCCAGTCAGTCTCCCCTCATACCGCGATTGAGGGAGACCAATCTTCTTAAGGTTAGGAATGAAGTCAACACAAAACCCAATTACTTCCTCTGTTTGATGGCCCGTGGAGATGCTTCCTTCTGGCCTAGCACGGTTACGAACATATTTCTTTAAGACTCCCATGAACCTCTCAAAGGGGAACATATTGTGTAGAAATATAGGGCCCAAAATGGCAATCTCTTCGACTAGATGAACTAGGACGTGCCTCATGATATTGAATAAGGATGGTGGCAACACCAGCTCGAAACTGACAAGACATTGCGCCAGATCACTCCTTAACCTTGGTAGGATTACTGTATCGATCACCTTCTGAGAGATTGCATTGAGGAATGCACATAGCTTCACAATGGCTACTCGAGCATTTTCTGGTAGAAGCCCCCTCAATGCAACCGAAAGCAGTTGTGTCATAATCACGTGGCAGTCATGAGACTTTAGGTTCCGAAACTTTTTCTCTGCCGTATTTATTATTCCATTTATATTCGACGAGAAGCCAGACGATACCTTCATACTGAGCAGGCATTCAAATAGGATTTCCTTCTCTTCTTTGGTAAGAGCGTAGCTGGCAGGACCTTCATACTGCTTTGGAGGCATGTCGTGTTTATTGTGCACACGTTGCTGGTCCTCCCGTGCCTCAGGTGTATCCTTTGTCTTCCCATACATGCCCAAGAAGCCTAGCAAGTTCATGCAAAGATTCTCCGTCACGTGCATCACGTCTATTGCAAAGCAGACCTCTAGCTCTTTCCAGTAGGGTAGGTCCCAAAATATAGATTTCTTCTTCCACATGGGTGCGCGTCCCTCAATGTCATTCGGAACAAATAGTCTGTCGGGACCCTTTACGAAGATTACTTGTAAATCATTGACCATACCAAGTATGTGATCACTAGTATGGATAGCAGGCTTCTTCTGGTGATCTCCCTCGCCTTTGAAATGATTGCCTTTCTTTCGACATTGATGGTTGGTCGGAAGAAATCGACAATGCCCCAGGTACACATTCTTCTTGCATTTGTCCAAATATATACTTTCGGTGTCATCTAAACAGTGCGTGCATGCGTGGTATCCCTTGTTTGTCTGTCCTGAAAAGTTACTGAGAGCAGGCCAATCATTGATGGTTACAAACAGCATCACATGTAGGTCAAATTCCTGCTTGTCGTGCTCATCCCACGCACGTACACCTTTTCCATTCCACAACTATAAAAGTTCTTCAACTAATGGCCTTAGGTACACATCAATGTCGTTGCCGGGTTGCTTAGGGCCTTGGATGAGAACTGGCATCATAATGAACTTCTGCTTCATGCACAACCAAGGAGGAAGGTTACATATACATAGAGACACGGGCCAGGTGCTATGATTGCTGCTCTACTCCCCAAAGGATTAACTGTTGGGAATGTAGCATGCAATTTCAAAAAATTGCTACACTCACGCAAGATCTATCTAGGAGACGCATAGCAACAAGAGGGGCAGAGTGTGTCCACGTACCCTCGTAGACCGAAAGCAGAAGCGTTAGGTTAACACAGTTGATGTAGTCGAACATCTTCACGATCCAACCGATCTAGTACCGAACGTACATCACCTCCGAGTTCAGCACACGTTCAGATCAGTGACGTCCCTCGAACTCTTGATCCAGCAGAGGGTCGAGGGAGAGTTTCGTCAGCACAATGCCGTGATGACGGTGCTGGTGATGTGATCCGCGCAGGGCTTCGCCTAAGCACTACGATGATACTATCAGAGGAGTAAACAGTGGAGGGGGGTACCGCACACGGCTAAGACAATGTTGTGCCTTTGGGGTGCCCCTGCCCTCGTATGTAAAGGAGGGGGGTGGAGGCCGGCCACCAGGGGGGCGCCATGGAGGGGGGGGGGTCCTACTAGGACTCCACTCCTAGTAGGATTCGCCCCACCCCCCCACTTTTTCCTTTTTTCCAGAGTAGCAAAGGGGGAAAGGAGAGGGAGTAGGAGAAGGAAAGGGGGGGATGCCCCCACCCCTTGTCCAATTTTGATTGTCAAGGGGGCGTGCGCCACCTCATATGGCCGACCCTCTCTCCTCCACTAAGGCCCATGTAGGCACATTACTTTCCCGGGGGGGGGGGGGGGTTCCCGGTAACCTCCCAGTACTCCGAAAGTTATCCGAAACCATTCCGGTGTCCGAATGTAACCTTCCAATATATCAATCTTTACTCGACCATTTCGAGAATCCTCGTCATGTCTGTGATCTCATCCGGGACTCCGAACAAACTTCGGTCACAAAATCAGATAACTCATAATATAAATCGTCAATGAATGTTAAGCGTGCGGACCCTACGGGTTTGAGAACTATGTAGACATGAACGGGACACATCTCTGATCAATAACCAATAGCGGAACCTGGATGCTCATATTGGTTCCTACATATTCTACGAAGATCTTTATTGGTCAAACCACACAACAACATATGTTGTTCCCTTTGTCATCGGTATGTTACTTTCCCGAGATTCGATCGTCAGTATTGATACGTCTCCAGCGTATCTATAATTTTTGATTGTTCCATGCTATTATATTACCCCTTTTGGATGTTTATGGGCTTTATTTTACACATTTATATCATTTTTGGGACTAACCTAATAACCGGAGGCCCAGCCCATATTGCTGCTATTTCAGTATTTCAAAGAAAAGGAATATCAAACGGAGTCCAAACGGAATGAAACCTTCGGGAGCGTGATTTTTGGAACGAACGTGATCCGGAGAGCTTGGAGTGCAAGTCAAGAACCTTCCGAGGGCCCCATGAGATAGGGGGCGCCCCCCTCTGTAGGGCGCGCCCCCCTATCTCGTGGGCCCCTCGGGCAGCCACTGACGTACTTCTTCCTCCTATATATACCTACGTACCCCGAAAACATCCGGGGGCACCACGAAACACAATTTCGACTGCCGTAACCTTCTGTATCCGTGAGATCTCATCTTGGAGCCTTCGCCGGCACTCTGCCGGAGGGGGAATCAACCATGGAGGGCCTCTGCATCAACATCCTTGCCCCTCCGATGAGTTGTGAGTAGTTTACCATAGACCTACGGGTCCATAGTTATTAGATAGATGGCTTCTTCTCTCTTTTTGGATCTTAATACAATGTTCTCCCCCTCTTTTGTGGAGATCTATTCGATGTAAACTCTTTTTGCGGTGTGTTTGTCGAGATCCGATGAATTGTGGGTTTATGATCAAGTTTACCTATGAATAATATTTGAATCTTCTCTGAATTCTTTTATGTATGATTGAGTTATCTTTGTAAGTCTCTTCGAATTATCAGTTTGGTTTGGCCAACTAGATTTGTCTTTCTTGCCATGGGAGAAGTGCTTAGCTTTGGGTTCAATCTTGCGGTGTCCTTACCCAGTGACAGAAATGGTTGCAAGGCACGTATTGTATTGTTGCCATCGAGGATAACAAGATGGGGTTTATATCATATTGCATGTGTTTATCCCTCTACATCATGTCATCTTGCTTAATGTGTTACTCTGTTCTTATAAACTTAATACTCTAGATGCAGGCAGGAGTCAGTCGATGTGTGGAGTAATAGTAGTAGATGCAGGCAGGAGTCGGTCTACTTGTTATGGACGTGATGCCTATACACATGATCATGCCTAGATAATCTCATAACTATGCGGTTTTCTATCAATTGCTCGACATTAATTTGTTCACCCACCGTAATACTTATGCTATCTCGAGAGAAGCCACTAGTGAAACCTATGGCCCCCGGGTCTATCTCTTATCATATTTGCTTTCAATCTACTTTTATTTGCATCTTTACTTTTTGCATCTATATTATAAAATACCAAAAATATATTTATCTTATCATACTATCTTTATTAGATCTCACTTTCGCAAGTGGCCATGAAGGGATTGACAACCCCTTTATTGCGTTGGTTGCGAGTTCTCAGTTTGTTTGTGTAGGTGCGTGGGACTTTTGAGGAGCCTCCTACTGGATTGATACCTTGGTTCTCAAAACTGAGGGAAATACTTACGCTACACTTGCTGCATCACCCTCTCCTCTTCGAGGAAAACCAACGCATGCTCAAGACATAGCAAGTATCATCAAACCTAGTTCAATCTCGTTATCGGCAAGTCTCTTTACTCATTCCGTGATGCATCATCCCATAACTAACTCATTATTCACATTGCTTGCAAGGCTTATAGTGATGAGCATTACCGTGAGGGCCCAGATATACCTCTCCAATGCACGGAGTGACAAATCCTAATCTCGATCTATGCCAACCCAACAAACACCTTCGAAGACACCTGTAGAGCATGTTTATAATTATCTAGTTACATTGGGACGTTTGATAGCACACAAGGTGTTCCTTCGGTATTTGGGAGTTGCAGAATCTCATAGTCAGAGGAACATGTATAGTTCATGAAGAAAGCAATAGCAATAAAACTTAACGATCATTATGCTAAGCTAACAGATGGGTCTTGTCCATCACATCATTCTCTAATGATGTGATCCTGTTCATGAAATGACAACACATGTCTATGGTCAGGAAACATAACCATCTTTGATTAACTAGCTAGTAAAGTAGAGGCATACTAAGGACACTTTGTTTTGTCTATGTATCCACACATGTAATAAGTTTCTGGTTAATACAATTCTAGCAAGAATAATAAACATTTATCATGACATAAGGAAATATAAATAACAAATTTATTATTGCCTCTAGGGCATATTTTCTTCATTAATGCCATCCATGCTTAAACCAAACCATACGTTCCTTCCGTCACCTGCAAAGTCCCCCCACTTTCTCTTGATTTTTCTCCATTGCGACCCGTCAACGGGTGCTCTCAACTTCCCGTCTTTCATACGGTCCTCTTTGTGCCATCACATCAACTTGGCATGCTCTTTGTTTCAATATTTTCAGTATCTTCTCAAATCCGTTGTCAAATACACCATTGTCTGCCTTCCATTGTAGCAATTCTGGTGTGGTACCGAGCTTTGTGTTGCCATCTTTGCAGTTGGGGTACAACCCTTTTTTGTGATCCTCTAACATGCAATCGAACTTCAATATCCCCTTTTCACTTTCGCATTGTCTCTTTGCATCAACAATGACCCGGCGAAGATCATCATCGAGCACAATGTCTGGTTCCTCTTGATCTCCAGCTTCCCCATTGCAGCATCATCGTATTCAGGGGCCACATAGTTGTCATCATCCTCTTCTTCGTTGTCTTCCACCATAACCCCTCTTTCTCCATGATTGGTCCAAACATTATAGTGTGGCATGAAACCCTTCTCAAGTAGGTGGATGTGAAGGGTTTTCGCATCAGAGTAAGACTTCGTATTCCCACAGATAGGGCATGGACAACACATAAAACCATTCTGCTTGTTTGCCTCAGCCACTTTGAGAAAATTATGCACGCCCTTAACGTACTCGGAGGTGCGTCTGTCACCGTACATCCATTGCTTGTTCATCTGCGTGCATTATATATAATTAAGTGTGGCAAAAACCATTACAGAACATCATGAATAGAGAAGTGACCAAATTAATAGAAGTTCATCATCACATTAAAACCAAAGTACATTAGTGATCAAATGTTATTACTGGAAAAATATATACATAAAGTTCATGCATAGTACTCATTGAACAACATATAGCTCTCTAGAGCATCTAATTAAACCTTACATTAAAACTATGTAGAACATTTCAATGCAACAGCATATGCGATCATAATCGCAACTAAGGTAACAATTGATCCAACGACATAATGATACCAAGCCTCAGTATGAATGGCATATTTTTAATCTTTGTAATCTTCAAGCGCATTTTGTCCATCTTGATCTTGTGATCATCGACGATATCTGCAACATGCAACTCCAATGCCATCTTCTCCTCCTCAATTCTTTTCAATTTTTTCTTCAAGTAATCATTTTCTTTTTCAACTAAATTTAACCTCTCGACAAGAGGGTCGGTTGGAATTTCCGGTTCACATACCTCCTAGATAAAACATCTATGTCACGTTGGTTGCCATAATTGTCATAAACACTAAATGAAACAAATAGTTATAGAAGATAATATATACCACATCCGAATCATAGACAAGACTAGGGCCAACGGGGGCGAATACCAAAACCATCGCACTATATAATAACAAACAATAATAAAAGTAAGAAAATTATACAAGTATCAATCTAAATCATACAAGTAAGAATTTTTCATTTTAGAAAGAAGATAAGAATAAGATGCTAACACGGTGGTGTCGGCGACGTGATCGGCGTGGGCGATCAATAGTGCTGAGGACAGGGACGGGACAGGATGAACCGCCAAACCTAGACAAATCTTGAGGAAAATGGAGTTTGGAGAAGGAGCTTCAGGAGGAGGAAGCTTAAGTGTGGCTCGAGCATTTCATCAAATACCTCATGTGCATAGAAGGTTAGCTAGAGCACCACAAAGATCTCCCATGGCCGGCAAAAAAACAGAGCAATGCAGCTCTGCTCGCAGGAGGGGGTATATATAGGCCTCTCTTTAGTCCCGGTTGGTGGTCAAAACCGGGACTAAAGTACCACATTTGGTCCCGGTTCCAGCCACCAACCGGGACTAAAGGTTGTGGGCCAGGAGCAAGGCCCATTGGTCCCGGTTCGTGTCTGGAACCGGGACCAAAGGGGTCATACGAACCGGGACCAATGGCCCCCGACGCCCGGCCGCCCCCCTGGCCTCACGAACCGAGACTAATGCCCCCTTTGGTCCCGGTTCGTGAGTGAGCCGGTATTAATGCCCTTACCTAGGCCTCAACCAATGCCATGTTTTCTACTAGTGTACTCTACCCCAAGACCGGAGAGAGGCTTATTTTGAACAGAAGGGCAAAAAGAAGAGGGAATCACTTTTTGTTAAGCATAAAAAGAGTATTATGGTAGAATAATACGGGACTCCATGATACGTCTCCAGCGTATCTATAATTTATGAAGTATTCATGCTATTATATTATCCATCGTAGATGTTTTATATGCATTTATATGCTATTTTATATGATTTTTGGGACTAACCTATTAACCTAGAGCCCAGTGCCAGTTTCTGTTTTTTTCCTTGTTTTTGAGTTTTACAGAAAAGGAATACCAAACGGAGTCCAATTGACGTGCCAATTTTTGATGATTTTTTATGAGCCAAAAGAAGCCCCTGGAGTAAAAGAGTTGGGCCAGAGAGCCCCGGGCTGTCCATGAGGGTGGGGGGTGCGCCCACCCCCTTGGGCGTGGGCCCCTATCTCGTGGATGATTCGGAGACCCCTTTGACATGAGACCGACGCCAAAAATTCCTATAAATATAGAAACCTCCAGAAAATAACCTAGATCGGAAGTTCCGCCGCCGCAAGCCTCTGTAGCCACGAGAAATAAATCTAGGCCCTCTCTGGCACCCTGCCGGAGGGGGCCATCATCACCGGAGGCCATGGGGAAGGATCTCGGAGGGGCCATCATCGCCACGAAGGCCAAGGACCAGAGGGGGAGAGGGGAGGCCATGGAGGAGGAAGCACAAGGGGGAGAACCTCTCCACCTCTCTCTCGGTGGCACCAGAGTGCCATCGGGAGGGGAATCATCGCCGCGGTGATCGTCTTCATCAACATCACCATCATCATCACCACCCTCATCTCTTTTACGCGGTCCACTCTCCCGCACCCCGCTGTAATCTCTACTTGAACATGGTGCTTTATGCCACATATTATGATCCAATGATGTGTTGCCATCCTATGATGTTTTGAGTAGATATCTTTTGTCTTTGGGTTGATTGATGATCTAGATTGGTACGAGTTGTATGTTTTATTTTGGTGATGTCCTATTGTGCCCTCCGTGTCACGCAAGTGTGAGGGATTCCCGCTGTAGAGTGTTGCAATACATTCACGATTCGGTTATAGTTGGTTGCTTGAGTGACAGAAGCATAAACCCGAGTAAGGGGGTTGTGGCGTACGGGATAAAGGGGACTTGATGTTTTAATGCTATGGTTGGGTTTTACCTTAATGATCTTTAGTAGTTGTGGATGCTTTCAATAGTTCCAATCATAAGTGCATATGATCCAAGAAGAGAAAGTATGTTAGCTTATGCCTCTCCCTCATATGAAATTGCAATGATGACTACCGGTCTTGTTAACAATTGCCTAGGATAACTCCGCACACCAATCCATCATTATTCCACACTCGCTATTTATAATATTTAGTAATATATTCTAACTTTATGATAACAGCACGTACTTTTATATTTTAGCTCTCCGATATCATGCAAATTTATCCTCTACATACCCACAACATAATTTTATTTCCCGTTTCAAGTTGGAAGCAAATGTTCGGTGTACGTAGAGTCGTATCAGTGGCAGATAGGTCTTACAGAGAATATTGATCTTACCTTTAGCTCCTTGTGGGTTAGACACTCCATACTTATCACTTCCACCTTTGGAAATTGCTATGATGATTCCCTGCACTTGGGGAATATCACTCCACCACATGTGCTTATTATGAATGAACTCGCTACACCTATAGAGGTGGTTAATAAAGAGTTCTTTCTGGACCAGGATACCACCTCTTACCTTAAGGGTTGTACCAAAGGTAAGGATGCAGGTAAACAAATTTTATCGTGTTCCTTTGGAAGCAAGCCTTACTTTGGATTGTGCGGCCCATGAACCCAGTCATTATTATTCCCTATAATCTTTATGCAAAAATTTATGATGATATTTCTCCCTGTACTCTTGGGCCAACTGATGTTGTTTTTAAGCTTGCAGATAAGACTAATAGAAAACTTTGTGGCATCCTCGAAGATATCAACATTATACTAGGCTCTCTCATTTATCCCACTGATATTTATGTACTAATGATTTCAAAGGATAAAGATTGTCCTATTGTTTTTGGAAATTCTTTTTAAGTGTTCCAGGAGATTATATAAAAGAGAAGACTATCTCTATGAAATGGGGAGATGAGAAGATTAAATTTTCCTTTTCTTCCATATTAAGTAAACCATGTCAAGAAGAGGCTCAAGATGAGGAAGAGCAAAAATTAAATCAACTAGCTCAGATTCATCTCCAAACTCCAGAAGATGAAGTTGAAAGGGTCCTGGTAAGGCCTGAGTCCTTATTAAAGAACAAGAAAAAGGAGGAAATTGAGATGATAAAGGATGCTACTCCAGTAGTTTCCCCATGTTTTAAATAAAGTTTATGAGGTACTTGACATAAAATGAGATGAATAACTACCTCCACCTATTCTGAAACTGTTACCTAGAGGACTAAGGTGCGAGTTTACGGATGATACGGAAAGATATCTATTGTTGCTAATCCCAACCTTTCAGGAAAACAAGATTGTATAATTATAATTCAAAATCACCTACTATATGCTAACATAATTATAATGCTCCTGCATCAATGGGGCTTGGCAAAACTGCAAACTGAAGCATATAAAGAAAATATAATGACCATCTGTGGAAACAAGATAGTATGTAAAGATGCAAATGAAAGATATACTTCTGTAGCTCCATTTTTTTTGAAAATTAAGAAGTAATAAAACATTTGTATAGAAGTAATATATATATAATTCAGAACTTTTACATGTTCCAGTAAAATATGTAAATTGAAATAGTACAACAAAACTTTCTGTTTGTGCACAAACATACCAACAACGAATTTAAACACCCTAAAGGTAAATCTTGGCACATTATTTTTATGACACAATTTATTTGTACAAGAGAATAATTATTTTTGTTGAAAATTTTCTGTAATTCAAGATTCGCAAAGTTTCCTTGGGCATGGACAAATTTCAAGGTTAGCCCCCACTACCACATTGCTTATCTGTCTCACTTTCACTTTTATTTTAAAAAAAGTATTAACTTCCCCTCTATATTTTTTTGTTTTTGAAATTTTATTAGCACACAACACAATTATATGACTCTCTAAAACTTTCGGGTTGTCTTCCAGGCAGCGCTTGCTTTAAAGCCATTAAGCTAGGCATAAAGTGCTCAAGTAATCGATCCACCCTGATCCCAAGGTATATTAAAGCCAATTATAATTAACAATAATTTATAATTTTGTAGAGATCACAAAGCAGCTATCATATAACAACGAAGTCTAACTCACTTCCTATGCATCGGCATGTCATAAAAGAACAATTCATGCAAACATATTAAAGGCAAATGCATAGCATAAGTTCTTTCTTGCAATTTTATCGCATTAGAAACATAGAGATGTGGAGATGTGGTTCCTTTCTCATAATAATTGCAAGTAGGAGCAGCAAGCACATGCATATTATATTCATTAAAATCATCTTGTGTAATGGTAAAACACAACCCATCAATATAATCCTTAATAAGTGCAAACTTCTCCGATATAGTGTTGTTGGGAGAATTCAGAAAGATGATGGGACTATCATGTGCGGGTGCAATAACAACAATTTCATTTCTAAGATAAGGAACTATATCAAATTCATCTCCATAAGCATAATTCATATTAGCATCATGGTCATAAGCATAATAAACATCAATTTCATCAAAAGGGATATTTCAAATGAATCCAAGGGATTATAGCAATCATCCTTCGGTAAGCATGAAGGGGAATTGAAAAATGTATGAGTTAAGGGTTACTATCATTAGAAGGTGGGCGCGGGTAGCTACACCGCTCTACCTCCTTTTGTTCTTTCCATTCCTCCTCATCTTTTTCATCTAATGAGATCACAATTTCATCAATTTCTTCTTCCATAGATTCTTGCAAAATGTTTGTCTCTTCTTGGACAATAGAGACTTTCTCATTATAATCTTTAATATGAGTATTGAAATCATAGTTTTCATAGAAATATTTAAGAATGGCAAAATTTTCAGATTTTTAAAGAGTATCATCATACTTTTCAAGCAAAGAAACAATTTCATATGCACCCTTACACTACTAGGGAAAAGGCTAGCAGCAGCGCGGGTTTTAGATGTATCAGTAGCGCGGGTACCCGCACTACTAATAAGGCGCTACAGCTAACTCATAGCAGTAGCGCGTGCGCACCAGCGCTACTGCTACACAAGTGTAGCAGCAGCGCGGTTAGGGGAAGCTCGCTACTGCTACTGTGGCGCTGTTGCTAACTTTTATACACTCGCTACTGCTAATTTAAGTAGTTTTTTCTGGCATATTTGTTTTGTATTTGAACAGGCTTTGTAGAAGAATCTTTAGCACATAGAAATGTCATCATGATACACATACAAATGCCTGCGAGACCACAAATGTAATCATAGCATGTACATACAAATAGTCTCATCATAATCATCATCCAACACAAAGTGATATCTTGTCATCATCTCGAAAATAGCGATACATGCAAGTCCCGAATACTTGCAACTACAACAACGTCATCCATCTAAACAAAGGTATACGCAAGAAGTGCTATCACTATGAGTGAGAGCAGAACTATGCAGTACATGAGGTGGCGGTTACGAGTCCTCTCTCGCGCTAGCGTGAACCTCAAGTAACTAGCTTCTCCTTCTTGTCTGCTTTTGAAGCCTTTATGGCTGGCGCTCGTGAACCCATTCACTTGCGCCTGACACTCATGCCACTCGTTGTACACCCCCGGAACCTTCCCTTTGTACACGACATAGCATTTCCATCTCGCCATCAAGAAACTAGGTACCTATTAGAGATGCATGTTCATGAAGAGGATGTACAATCATATATATGCAACAAAATATACTAGAGCAACACCGAAAAAGAAAGGGTTAGCAACTAGATGCAACATATACAGTACGCAAATTAATTAACTAGAGGTACGCAGGTCATCGTACGCAAACTAACAAAGTAGCGTTACGCAAGTTCGGCAGGGACCGTGGACGATCACAAAGTTTCATCGCTACAAAAAGTATACAAGTTCAACTGACACATATCATCATCATCAGCATCATAAATCACTATAAGTTCCATCCTTCCATATCATCGAGGACGAACCCTAGCTTCTTGAACGGCGTGAGGTCTAGACGTTGCATGCCTATGCGAGTTCGGACGTCAGATCGCGATATAGGGCCATGGTGGAACATCCCCTTATCATCGACGACTTCTTTCATGATGATCGTCGCAATGTCGGTTTGGATGCAAAAGAAGTCATCTCTAAGTTTATAATTCGCTTCTCCATGAGATTCTAGCCACTTGTGGATATGATCATCATTTCTGCTATTAATGCGAAGCTTTTGGTGATCCGTGTTGAACTAAATCATGAGATGGACGATGTAGAATCCATCCTTCTTGCTTGGTTTTGGGACATGGATGCAGGAGAAGTTAGTTTTATGCATGAAACCCATCTTCTTGTTCCTTTGTTTCTTGATATGCACGTGGCCACCTCTAAAGCTGAAGCCTTGGAGAGCATCATCTAGAATATTCATTATGTGGGTGTAGTCCTTTTTCTCGTAGTCTCAGGAAGTGTCAAAATACACGGCGTGGGAGACTTGCGGGTAAAGAACGATAAGGACGGCGCGCCCGTTGCGGCGGGGAAAAGACACCTCAAATTATTCCCCATATGAGAGAGAAGGAATGATTGAAATGTACGAAAGGGTTGTCCAGAACTGACTTACTTTGGATGATAAGGCACGAGGACAATTTCCCGGTCCTTATTCTGTACCATGAAGTTTTGGAGGTACTCCCTAGCAGTTTCACGCTCAAAGTCGCCGAGACTCAAGAAAGACTCGTGCATGTAGTACGGATCCGCCACACAGATTTGCGAGACTTCTTCACTCATCATGACGGAGCTCATATGTAGCACAAAAAGGCGGACGATAGTAAAATCAAGCCGCCTTGTTAGAAACATCTCAAAGATATGGTCAAACCGCAGGAAGAACACCTCCGCGGGCCGTGTGTCGACGTAGCACTTCCCCTCAGGCACACGAGCCGCGTATGTCGGATATCCTGGATCCTTTGAGGCTAGTAGGCTTTTCTCAGTCGACAGCACATGGTCGTGCAGTCTCCTGAGATCCCCTGATAGTGCCTCCAGCGGTTTCGGCGGTAGTATCGGCTCTCCCGTGAGATGGAACATGACTGCACCTTTCACGGGTACATGCTCTTCAGAATGCATCGTCTGGTTGTTGTGTGCTCTGGCTTGTTTGGAGGCAGTTACCTTCCCCGATCTCTTCCTCTCCTTTTTCTTGGACACACCTTCCAGACCCTTCCTTAACCCCTGCCCAAGTGTTCCCGGGCTAAGTACTGAACGACCCTCGCGCCCGGCTAGTTGAGCATGTGTTGAGGCGGCATCTTTAGGCGTGTCCTGTGAGGATTTCATGAAGAGAGACTTTTTGCAATCCATGGTACGACCCTGCCCGGGCATATCATCCATATCCTCATTAGCAAGCTGATAGCCCGATTCGTCATATGGTTGACTCATCATATCTATGTCACAGTAATACGCATTTGTATTGAGGTAATCCATAGGGTCGACCTCCGTCTCATCATCCATTCTCTGTTCTACAGGAGAAATTACACCAGCCAGTACTATTGCACCCCCTTCATCATGTCATCCGCCGCTCTCACCCGGCACTACAGGAGCTGGTAATTGCGTAGGCGGGGTGGTGGTCTCCGCACATGCTTGTTGATGTGTGGTAGTTATTGGTGTGCTCTCGGCCGGCTCCAGACGAATAAGATTCTTCGGCCATAGCAGCACCCAACCCTTGCAGCTTCCAATCCGCGGCGGGGTCTCGTCGTCCGCTCCCACATGCTGTACTGGAGCAGGCAAATCCTCATGCCCCGATTTCACACTGGTCAAGCTAACCCTGAAGTGCCCAGCGGGGATCGGCTGGTTGTGGAACGTGCGTTGAGAGGGGTCCATTATCATCCCCTTTCCCACGTCCACCTTCTGGCCTTTGATCAAGTAGAGTATGGTGCCCGGGGTTTCTTTCGCCTGCAAACACATATATATGTGGCGTAAAACAACCGAAAGGCAACAAAAATGGAATATTATCTATATATATATGTTGGTGCGACATGTAATTACCGTGACGGCGTCGAGCTCAGCCAAAGACGAAGGCCCACCTAGCGCGCCTGAGACTGAGGACGGGCTGCTATGAGCGGGAGCGGCTGCGAGAGGAGGCCCAGTTGCTTGAGCAAGTGATGGTGCGATGGTGTTGTTGTTCATGGAGTTGCTCCCGACGAAACTGGGCATCGGGAAATCATGTACCGCCTTGTCTGGATTTTCCTTCGCCCAGTTGATGATAACTGGAACCAAGTTAGTAGCGAAATCATTTCTGCAGGAAGTTACAGCTGCATTGACTGCCTGCTGTAGCAACTCATATTTGTCCTCGGCTGCTTTTTTTGCGTCCTCAGCTGCTTTTTTCTCGACCGCAAGCTTCACCTTTGCGTCTATGTCCGCCTGACTAAACTTCTTTTTCTGCTTCTTGGCCTCCGGGCCGTCGCTGTAAAACACCTTCCACGTGGTGCCATCTCCAGCGCCGTGCACACGACCATATTGCGACCGCTAGTCCAACGGGAGTCCCTTAAGTTCGTTCAAGGCCTGTTTGAGAGGGGTGTCCCACTTGGGCCTCATCGGAGAAGTTGGGCTTTTGGCTGCAAGCCGGTGTTGCTTCTCCAGTAGTCTAATCAATTTCCTCGTGATCTTGTCCGTGTAAAAAACCTTTTTCTCCTTGTCCCACTTGTAGCGGGCCCTGATGAAGTCATGCTCCAAGGGGTTGGTGAACTTCGCGAAGGGGTCTGGGAGACCCGTGGCTTCACGTTCCGCGTCCTCCTTATCCCATATGGGCCTTTTACCGAGGTAGCCACGGTGTTGGGGATATTACCACTAGGCGTAAACCGGCCTACTTGGGCCGGGTGAACTTCATTAGTGGTATAAGCAGATGAAGGCCCAAGGCCTGTAGTCGGTTAGAACATGTAGCCGTAAACCGGCCTGATGTATGACTTGTATTGTAAGTTAGGAATAGAGAGAGACCAACCGGAATACGAGTATGAACCGGTTGGGACTCTATGGACCGACGGGCGTCACCCGTGTATATAAGGGGACGACCCGGCGGCGGTTCAGGACAGACAACAACAACTCGAGCCTAGGCGAAGCTTGTTTGCTCCCTAGCCATCGAGACCACATCAATTCCATCACAACTAGACGTAGGCTTTTACCTTCATCGAAGGGGCCGAACTAGTATAAAACCCTCGTGTCTTTGTGTCCGCTTTAACCCCTTCAAGTAAACCCGTAGCGATGGCTCCACGACTAAGTCCTTTCACTAGGACATCTGCCGTGACAAATCCACGACAGTTGGCGCCCACCGTGGGGCTATCCCACGCTGGTTTGACGATCTTGGAGGGCAAGCTCAAGGGACTCGAAGGCTATGTTGTGGGCCGGATGACCAAGAGTCGTCGTGGCAGGATCTACATCGACGACGCGGGATGGGGTCCCGAGGCCGATTCAATCGAGTACCGGTACCGGGTCCCCTTCGGCGGCATACACATTTTCATTGGCAAGATTGGGGAGCCTGGGCCTGAGCCGGACATCTGCACCGACCTCGTCGAGACGGCTCAGCGTGCGAGATCTACCCAGGTTAAACCGGCCATGAAGCGTGCCTTCGTTGGAGTCATGCACGGAGGAGAGCGTGAGGACGAATCAGAACACGGTAGCGAGACCGTCGTTTATTCCGGCGACGAGTCCTCGACCGGAGACACCGAATCGCTATACCAGTTGCAAGACGACCAGGTTAGGGGCTGTTCCGATGGCGATAATATTCCGGACCCCCCGGGCCAGATCAACCGGGTTGGAATATTCATGGCCGGCACCCAGGCGGCAAATCATTCTTCGACCGCCGCAGCAATGCTCTCCGGATCAGCAGCGGCAACGGCAGCAGGGGCAGGAGGCCTTGTGCACCCGCCGGTTCAAGTCCTATCCGATCTATTTGATGCACTAGCCGCGCTTATGGTAGAGGCCAATCCGGCGGATCAGGGGGCTCATGATACAGAAATTGCAAAGGTGAAAGAGCAGATCGTGCAAGCCAAAGCGGATTTGGCAGCAGAGAAGGACAGGATGGCTGTAGAGTGGGCCGCTTTGGACGCCCAGGCCTATAAGCTCATGCTTGACCAGAATGCATCACATGAGGTCTTGAAGCGGAAGCACAGATCACGCCTGCCGTTAGGTTTGACCCCCGAAATCTCTTTCACACTCCAGGAGCAGGGCCCAGTAATCCGCCGCAGTACATGGAGGCAAACCGGATTGAAGCACCGGGGCCAGGAGCGACGGTCTAGCCCCGCCTGATGGAACCTCCTCAACCGAACGTTGTGGCCCCTCTGCCGGTCCAGACGCCCCCGGGTCATTATTCGAATCCTATGGACAACCTTGTTGCAGCCGCCGCGCGATTAGAGGCTATCCCGGTCGAAGGAGACTCCCCGCAAGCGATAGAGACACGCCGGGTTAAGGAGCTTCTCCGGACTGCGCTGATTCAGCAGGAAGCATACTCATACAGCCGTGATCGGATTCATTCTACGCCCCGTCCAAGCCGGAGCTATAGCAGGCGCATGGATGAACCGGCCATATCAAGCAACGCGCGTGGCCGTGAAGCGGCCCGTGGCAATAACCCGGTAGGTGGTGTCTGCGATGCTCAGGATGTGGTGGATCGGGCCCGGGCACGAAGGGAGGCCGAGTTAGCAGCACAGGATAATGCAGGTCAACTTACACCGGTTTGCTCTGCCACCTTCGCCGGACCAGGAGTCACATCCGCTTTGGGAGTGCCTTGCTTAATCCCCGCTTTACGCAATGTGCGCCTGCCCAAAGATTTCAAGGGTCCACGCAAGGTGCCGAATTACACCGCTGATTTATCCCCTGAAGCGCGGGTGGAGAGTTATGAGATGGCCATGGAGATGCTAGACGTGGATGAGGCCGCGTGTGCAAAATACTTCACCATGATGCTTGAGGGCACGGCTCGTACTTGGTTGAAGAGCCTACCACCCAATTCTATCAGCTCATGGGCCCAGTTGCGGGCCCGGTTTATACAGAATTTTAAGGATACATGTAAACAGCCCAAGTCCATAGTAGACCTGGCAGCTTGTGTCCAGGAGGAAGGAGAATCAACGACCCGTTGGGTGCGCCGCGTTTTGGAAATTTTGCACTCGTCTGACAGGATTAATGCTGACTCTGCGATCTTAACCCTGGAAGGCAACTACCGGTTTGAGCCTTTAAAATTGAAATTGGGACGCATGAAGCGGTTCTCTAATGATATGGGAACCCTCATGGCTGCATTAGTGAAGTATGCTGATTCGGACAGTACCAAGGATCCCGAGCCTGATGATGATGAAGCAAGGAAGGGAAGGAAGAATAGCAACTCCAAACAGCAGCAGTACAAACCGGCGGGTCATGGAAACGGAGGCAAACGCAAGGCGGATGGTAGCATGGATTTTGTGGCCAACACTAATGCACAGGACAGGGGGCAGCGGTGCAGAGGTAAAGCGGCAAATCGTAATGGGGCTCCCAATCCTAACGCAAGCCATTTGAATTATTTGTTGAATCAGCCTTGCCCAAAGCACGGGACGAAGGAGTCGCCGGCTAACCACCTTTGGAAGGATTGTTATATTATGCAGGAGTTTAAAAACTCTAATGCCTTCCGGTATGACCATGGGTCAGGTGGCGGTTCAGGATCCGGTTTCCACGGACCGGTTCACGATGGAGCTTCCGGTTCAGGTCTCAATCAGGGCGGTCACAACAACCAGAATAGTCAGAATGGCCAGCAGCAGCAACAGCAGTCGGGTTATCAGAGCCAGCCAAAGCAGTTGAGCAATGGGCAATACCATGTCTTCACAACTAGCTTGGATAAGCGCGACTGAAAACTCCACAAGCGAGTGGTGAATTCTGTTGAACCGGCCTTACCATGTTACTTACGCTGGTCAGAGCAACCCATCGTGTGGAGCAGAGAGGATCACCCGCCCCGGGTTGATAATCCGGGCCAGCTAGCGTTAGTGGTAGACCCTCAGGTGGGGGGTTATAAGTTCACCAAGGTACTCATGGATGGAGGAAGCAGTATTAACATACTATACTATCAGACATTCCGGCGCATGGGTCTAACAGACAAGGATCTCAGACCGTCTAATACGGTGTTCCATGGTGTAGTGCCAGGCAAATCTGCATATCCTGTTGGTAAGATAGCCCTAGATGTGGCTTTTGGGGACGAGCACGATTCTCGGTCGGAAAAGTTAACCTTTGAGGTGGTAAAGATCCGGAGCCCGTATCATGCCTTGTTTGGGCGGCCGGCTTATGACAAGTTTATGGCGCGGCCTTGTTATATCTACTTACATCTCAAGATTCCGGGTTACAAGGGGACGATAATGGTTCATGGGAGCCGTAGGGTCGCTTTGGAATGTGAGGAAGGTGATGCGGCTTATGCAGAGTCGGTCTGTGCCATAGAAGAGTTGAAGTATTATAAGGACAATGTTGATTCGGCGGATATGACCCCTTCGAAGAAGCCAACTATAGAGCATGATTCAGATCTGAAGTTCAAATCGGCAGCTGAGACCAAGCTTGTTGACTTCGTGCCCGGCAATTCGTCCAAGCAGTTCACTATCAGCGCTAACCTGGATCCCAAATAGGAAAGCGCGCTCATCGAGTTCATCCATGAGAATCGGGACATTTTTGCATGGAAACCGTCTGACATGCCAGGTGTACCGAGGGAACTCGCTGAGCACACTCTTAATGTGGATCCTAAGTACAAACCGGTGAAACAGTTCCTTCGCCGGTTTAACGAAGAAAGACGCAAAGCCATTGGAGAGGAAGTGGCCAGGCTTTTAGCAGCTGGTTTTATTGTTGAGGTGTTCCATCCAGAGTGGCTTGCTAATACGGTGCTGGTTCTTAAGAAAAACGGCACTTGGCGTATGTGTGTGGATTACACAAATCTTAACAAGGTCTGTCCGGTAGATCCTTTTGCCCTCCCCCGCATTGACCAGATCATTGATGCCACGGCAGGTTGTGAGCGTTTGAGTTTTTTGGATGCATACTCTGGATATCATCAGATCAAGATGGCAGTTAAGGACCAGGAGAAAACAGCATTTATTACTCCCTTTGGAGCCTTCTGCCATGTATCTATGCCCTTCGGGATCAAGAGTGCCCAAGCCACCTATCAACGGTGTGTACAGAATTGCCTGCATAAACAGATCGGCCGCAATGTGCATGCCTATGTGGCTGATATTGTAGTAAAGTCAAGACAGAAGGAGACGCTGGTGGATGATTTGAACACTACTAGAAAAAGGGCTATAGATGGTATTGACACTAATGGCGCACCAGACAAGCGGTGCGCCATTAGTATATACTAATGGCGCACCACCTTCTGATGCGCCATTAGTGTTGAAACTACTAATGGCGCACCAGGCCCACGGTGCGCCATTAGTACCAATTTTTTTTAACTAGTGCGCCTGTCCAAACATACTAATGGCGCATCCGCAGTTAGTGCGCCATTACTAGTTGTAACTAGTAATGGCGCACCAGCCAGAAAGTGCGCCACTAATGTTATTTTTTTATTATTTTTTATTCCTTTTTTTGCAAAAGTACTAATGGCGCACCCAGCCACGGTGCGCCATTACTAGTTCAAACTAGTAATGGCGCACCGTGGCAGGGTGCGCCATTAGTATGTTTTTTTTTGCAAAACTACTAATGGTGCACTACCAGGGGGTGCGCCATTAGAAACCTGGATTACTAATGGCGCATTTGTTGATGGTGCGCCATTAGTAAGTGGGCAGCAACAAGATATTTTGGACAGCCTCTCCTCCCATACTCACTTTCTCCCCACTTCATTCTCTCCACCCCCTCCTCCTTGTCTCGGGTGCCTCCTCTTTTTCACCTCATTTCCACCATAGATTCATTCAAATTAAGTGGTTGAGTTACCTTGTTTTGCTAGGTAAGTAAGGGGGGAAGCTATATTTATGTTGTTCTCCCTACAACAATGTGCACATGCACTTTTTATGGCCTAGCTAGATCTATGTATGTTCGTGGTGTTGCATATGTTTGTGGTGTTGCATATGTGTTTGTGTTTGGAGGTGTACCGGTATTTGAAATGCGATAGTTGCCAATATTTTGCCGGAATGTTGATTCATTTCCGTTTCGGCGAGAATTTTGGCATTAAGCATTCTTTTTGGTCCTATTTTTAGGGAAAGTCATGCCAAATTTTTTCTTGGTTCTAAAATATCGTTTTGCTCTACCCCGCAGGCGACCATGGTCCGCACGATGACCGAAGGCATCGTGAATAGGTTTTTGAGGTCCGCGAAGGCTGAGATGCTTCAAAAGAACGAGACAGAGATAAGATGTCCGTGTCGAAGATGCAAGCTGAATAGCCTTATTGCGGACCCGGATTCCGGGTAGGTGTGGGACCACCTGCTCTTGCGTGGTTTCATGGATGGCTATCGGTGGCAAGGTGATGAAGATGACTACGAAGTCGTCCATGGGGGCCGGGCAAGAAATGAGGAAGGGCAGCAAGACAACCACCGCGGCTCGGGGGGGGCGAGAAGACGAAGAATCCCCAGGAGATGATCATGACGGTGATGCTGTACACAGTCATCATGTAGAAGATGCAGGGCATGATGATGATGCCGGCGGAGTAGACGACGCTAGACCATCGATGGGCTGGGTGCAGGACCCTCATATTCAAGAGCTGCTTCTCAAGCAGACGGATAACGCAAGAGCTGCCGCCCGAGAGAAAGCCAAGATGGATCAACTTGAGTTAGACGCGGTTACTCCATTGTATGAAGGATGCAGGCCCGAGGATACCCGCCTGAAAGTAACGCTCATGGCTCTGGAGATGAAGGTAAAACACAAAATGACCGACGCATGCTTCGACGAGAACATGTCATTCTGGCACGAACGTCTTCCCAAGGGGAACAAGTGCCCGACCAGTTTGGAGGAGGCGAATAAAATCGTGTGTCCTCTGGATTTACCGTACGTGAAATACCATGTGTGCATGAACAATTGCATAATTTATCGGGAGGAGCACGCGGAGTCTACCATATGTCCGGTGTGCGGTGTCACCCGATACAAGAAGAGGAAGAAAGCTCCTCGAAAAGTGGTGTGGTACTTACCGATTACTCCTCGTCTGCAGCGGTATTTCATGGACCCTAAGGTAGCAAAGATCCTGTGTTGGCACGCGGATAGGGAGGAGAAGAAGCGAGAAGATGACGCAAATGATCTGGAGATAGATAAAAAAGACAAGATGCTGAGTCACCCTAAGGATGCGAGCCAGTGGCAAGCGTTGAACTTCGAATACCCAGAATTTGGGAACAATCTAAGGAACATCGTGCTGGGCGCGAGCACCGATGGAGTCAATCCGTTTGGCAGCCAGAGAAGCACACATAGCACCTGGCCTGTGTTTGTGTGGATGTACAACCTTCCCCCCTGGTTGTGCATGAAGAGGAAGTACATTCACATGAGTATGCTAATTGAAGGGTCGAAACAACCAGGGAACGACATCAATCTGTATCTGGGGATGCTGAAAGAGGAGCTTGACACGCTGTGGAAAATGCCAGCCAATACGTGGGACGCCGCAGAGAAAGAATATTTCCCTATGAGAGCCGTACTGCTCACGACGGTGCACGACTATCTCGGTTACGGATATCTTGCGGGGCAGGTAGTCCACGGATTTTCTGGATGCGTAAGGTGCATGGATGACACAACGTATCGCCAGCTAGATAGAGATCCCGGGTCTTCGAAAACCATGTTCATGGGACATCGAAGGTGGCTTCGCGACGATGACCCGTGGAGGAAACGCAAGGATCTGTTCGATGGTAAAACCAAACCCCGAAAACGCCCGTGTACGGGGAGCGGCGAGGAAATAGACAAGCTGTTGAAAAATTGGAAAGACTGCCCACTGCCGGGAAAGAAGCAAAAGGCGCCAGAGCCGGGAAAGAAGCGAAAGGCGCCAGAGCCACTGCTGAAGGTATGGAAAACGAGGTCTGTTTTTTGGGACTTGCCGTACTGGAAGATCCACCGTGTGCCTCACAGCCTTGATGTCATGCATATCATGAAGAACGTGTGCGAGAGTCTGCTTGGTACCCTGCTCAACATGCCAGAGAGGACCAAAGATGGGCCGAAAGCAAGGGCAGACTTGAAATCAATGGGCATCAGGCAGGAGCTTCACGCTATATATGATGATGATGATGATGATGATGATGATGATGATGATGATGATGATGATGATGAGGCGAAGCAGGACACAAAAAGTCGTCGTAAAGGCAAAAAGGCCAAGAAGACCGGAAATGACTACCCTCCCGCGTGCTTCACTCTAAGTCAAGAGGAGATCGAGTAGTTTTTCACCTTCCTCCTAGGAGTAAAACTTCCTTACGGTTACGCGGGGAAGATAAGCAGATACCTAGAGCCAGCGAAGCAGAAGTTCAGCGGGATGAAGTCTCACGACTGTCACGTGCTGATGACGCAGATACTTCCAGTTGCAATCCGTGGGATCATGGACGCGCACGTCCGTGAAATGCTATTTGGCCTATGCAACTTCTTCGACGTCATCTCTCGGAAGTCGATTGGCGTGAGGCAACTCAGAAGGCTACAGGAAGAGATCGTGGTGATACTATGCGAGCTTGAGATGTACTTCCCGCCCGCATTCTCCGACGTTATGGTGCATCTGCTGGTCCATATAGTGGAGGATATCATCCAACTCGGGCCGACGTTCCTGCACAACATGATGCCGTTCGAAAGGATGAATGGTGTCATCAAAGGATACGTTCGCGACATGTCACGTCCAGAAGGAAGCATAGCCAGGGGCTTTCTGACCGAAGAGTGCATCTCCTACTGCACGAATTATCTAGGCATCGAGAACCCCGTTGTTCTGCCCGTCAACAGGCACCTCGGCAGGCTCGCTGGATGGGGTCACCATGAGGGTCGCCGCGAAATGCATGTCGACTTCGAGGGTCGACTCGCCGACTTTGAAAGAGCAAACCTAGTCGCGCTACAACACATAGACGTGGTCGATCCTTGGGTGGTAGAGCACAAAACCTTTATTAAGAAGACGTACAATGACCGAGGCCAACAGAGGACGGACGGAGATATACTCAAAGAGCACAACTCATGTTTCACGCGTTGGTTCAAGCAGAAGCTTCTGTCGTACCCTTTACATGAGGATTCTTCCGCGGAAGAACAACTCATATTCGCCTTGTCACAGGGCGCCGAGCACAACCTAATGACCTATGAGGCGTACGATATCAACGGCTACACATTCTACACCGAGGCCAAGGACATGAAGAGCGATGGTTATCAGAACTCTGGGGTAACGATGGAATCCTACACCGGTAACGACAAGGACAGATACTACGGAAGGATCGAGGAGATCTGGGAGCTGAGCTACGTTGGAGAGAAGGTCCCGATGTTCCGTGTCAGATGGGCCAAGAACTTCATAAAAGAAGACCGGTATTTCACCACCATGGTTATACCCGAAGCCAAATCCAAGACCGCGGGCGCAAACGTCACCGCGAAAAATGAGCCATGGGTACTGGCTTCCCAAGTGGACCAATGCTTCTTCATTACCGACCCGCCAAAGCCCAGTCGTGTTGTCGTGAGGAGAGGCAAAAGGAAGATCATCGGAATGGATGGAGTAGCCAATGAGCAAGACTTCGACAAGTATGGCGACCCGAGGATCGAACATGACGACGATGATGAAGTAGCAGCATACACCACAAGAAGAAGCAGGACCACCCTACCTAAAGGACGTCCGTTCCACAGAAGAACTCCATTTGCGAAAAAGAAGGGCAAGAAGATTGTGAACAGATAGCTAGCTAAGATCGATTGTACTTAAATCGTAGCCTTCATTTTTCGATTGTTTTTCATGGGTACTTTTTGAACTATCATGAATATTTTTAAATTTCATGGACTCTCGATCTCGATCCCCCTCCATCTCGATCGCTATCCCACCTCGCCAGATCCGGTCCCCCTCGCCGCCGAGCATCCCCCAGTCCACCGGCCGCCGCCGCCGACCCCCCGCACCCTTGATTCCCCTACTCAACCGCCGCCGCCGACCCCCCGCACCCCGCGCACCCTCCCCCGCTCCACCGGCATTACTGTTTGATGATATTTTTTAAAAAAATATTACTGTCTTATAAAAAAAATATTACTGTTATGATTTAAACAAGTTTGAACATATTTAAACACAAATAAGTATCAAATATCCCACCTCGCCAGATCTGGTCCCCCTCGCCACCGAGCACCCCCCAGTCCACCGGCCGCCGCCGCCGACCCCCCCCCCCCCCCGCACCCTCGATTCCCCTACTCAACCGCCGCCGCCGACCCCCCGCACCCCGCGCACCCTCCCCCGCTCCACCGGCATTACTGTTTGATGATATTTTTAAAAAAATTATTACTGTCTTATAAAAAAATATTACCGTTATGATTTAAACAAGTTTGAATATATTTAAACACAAATAAGTATCAAACAGCTTTTTAAATGCTAAAAAAAATTTGTGGACCCTGGGAGTCAAACCCAGGACCTCCTGGTGTGAGAACTGGCTGCTGACCAGTCGAACTAGTAGAGGGGACCTGATGTGGATCAGTTCTGGTGGTACATAAAATGTTGGCTCGAGTTGAAATAAAAAAAAATACTAATGGCGCACCACGGTGAGGTGCGCCATTAGTATGGATGTACTTATGGCGCACCGAGGGGTGGTGCGCCATTAGTATTGTGCCCGATCCCCCCTTCCCTCTCCCCCTTCGCCCGATCCCCCCTTCCCTCTCCCCCTCGCCAGTTCCCTCTCCCTAGCTCGATCCACCGCCGCCGCCACCGATGCCCTGACCCACTGCGCCGCAGCCGCCCACGCGCCCCCGCCGCCTCCCTCTCCCCTTCCTCCCCCTCGAGCCCGCGCCGTCCGCCCAAACCTAAACCTACGCCGCTGCCCCGCCACCTCGACGCTGCCCCGCCGCCTCGACGCGACCCCGCCGCCCGGACGCCGCCCCGACGCCGCCTCGACGATGCCCCGCCGCCCCGAGGCCGCCTCGACCCCGCCCCGATGCCACTGCCCCGCCACCTCGATGCTGCCCCGCCGCCCCGTCCACACCACCGTCGCCGGAGCACCACCACCACCCGGACGTCGTCCCCGACATCCTCCCCGCGCCCCACTCCCCGGCATCCTCCCCGCGCCCCACTCCCCGGCCCCCGTGAGCTCCCCCTCCTCTCCCCCTCTCCCCCTCTCCCTCTGCACAAGGTCTTGGCTTTTGGGTTAATACACTGCTGCTCTAGTACATTTTATTGGTAGTTCATTTCACTGCATTTTGTAACGGAACAAGGTCTCAGTTCTGGAGTTACATTGTAACTGGACTACTACTATGTAATACTAGCAGATAAGAAGCTCACGTTTCTATCCTTTGCTTGTAGTGTCACAGTGAACTAGCAGTATGTTTTTCACAGGGTAGTGTGCTGGTGAACTATGCAGTGCGGCATGCTTACTTAATCTACTCCTAGTGCAACAGAAGCCTGTAGAAATCATTAGCTATTGCCCAGCTGGTGTTGGTTGAATTCTTCACTGCATGCTGATCCCATCTACACAAGGTCTCAGCTTTCGAGTCACATTGTTGCGCTGATGCATTTTAGTGGAAGTGCAGTTCACTGCATTTTCTGTAAACAAGGCCTCAGATTTGGAGTTGTATTCCAACTTGGGAAGTAGTAACAGATATAAAGCTCATGTTTCCGTCCTCCGCTTGTAGTGTCACAGTCAACTAGTAAGTTTTTTTACAGAATAATTAAGTAGTAATCTGCTTCTAGTGTCACATACTAATCCTAGTGCAACATAAACCTGCGACAGGCAGGCCTTAGCTATTGTCGCTTATCTTCAATCACTGCATTTTATATCTATAAGCAAGGTATCAGTTCTGGAGTCATTGCAACTGGAGTACTAGTATGTAACAGATAAAAAGCTCATGTTTCTGTCCTCTGCTTGTAGTGTCATAGTGAACTACTACTAAGTTTTTCACAGGGTAGTGTGCTAATGAACTACACAGTGCCGCATACTTAACTTAACCCTAGTGCGGGAGAATGCTGTAGCAGGCATTAGCTATTTCCCAGCTGGGGTGTTGGTTGAATTCTTCACTGCATCCTGATCCTATCTACATAAGGTCTTCAGCTTTTTGGTTATAGTGCTGCTGTATGCATTTTAGTAGTAGTGCAGTTCCACTGCATTTCGTCCAAAGAAGGCCTCAGTTTTGGAGTAGCATTGCAACTGCAGCAGTATGTCAGAGATGTAAGGCTCATGTTACTGTCCTCCTGCTTCTCGTTGTGATTTGTCAAGTGATGCTGCTGCTACTTGTGATCTTCTAAAATAACCCCTTTCTCCTGAAACGTTGATTAATTTCCGTTTCGGTTGAGAAATGGGGCACTCCTAGGTCAAGAAAATTAGCAAAGGTCATACCCAATTTTCTTGACCTAGAAGGTGCCCGATTCTCAACCGAAATAAAAATTAATTTGCTTTAGTGGTTGGATTAGTTTAGTATTTTATTCACACACTCAGACACCCTTGCTTGCCATGTGTGATAGAGAGATAGTGAGAGGAGACAATAAGCTATCTGCAGCTTAATTTGCATTGCATACTAGCTAGATAGCTTTTGTTTTTCAGGACCAACCGAACAATACATACATATACATGTAGGCACCAGCTTAATTTCCAAGGCAGGACAATTACTTGCTTCATTATATTCATCCATCCATCCATTTTGCATCATGTACAAAACCAAAAATAATCAGAGTTTCTGTCTGGCTTCAGAAGTCATAACACATGCATTTGGGTAACCCTAAATGTCAAAATTGCACAAGTCTAGACCCCTTTATGCCATATACTTTATATTTTTCTTCATCGGAGTTCGACTGCGCATTAACCCAACGTGTGCATGACTCGATGGTCCAGGAAGGAAATCGTTTCCTTTCATCAGCTAGAAAAACTGCGAACGTTTCAAAACTGCAACTTGATGAAGATTGGAGTATATCTTAATAAGTTTACCCTGTTGGGGCACATCACATACACACATTTGCTCAAGTCCACTCTGGCCCATGTAGAGGTGAAACCCAGTTTAGTTCCTTGTATCACTTGTCGCTGAAAACCGTTTGATTGTTTTCACGGAAATGATTTACAAGTTCAGCAAGTGATGAGCTGTGAGAATAACATATTCATTAGGGTAGGCGTCTCCTGCCCTATGCTGAATGTGGTGCAATTTTCGACGCAGATTCATAATTTGCAGCTTAGCTTATCTCTTGGCCCTCCAATTAAAATATAGGGGTTGACCTTCACCACGGCCGAAGCTTCTCTGCATCTATATATAATGGACATTCCCTAGCTTCTGAACAATCAA
This sequence comes from Triticum timopheevii, assembly GCA_963921465.1. Classification (NCBI taxonomy): domain Eukaryota; kingdom Viridiplantae; phylum Streptophyta; class Magnoliopsida; order Poales; family Poaceae; genus Triticum; species Triticum timopheevii. The sequence continues at coordinate 617,640,753 of OY997274.1, read as the reverse complement.
CACAAAGCAGCAGGCCTGAGTGTCTCCAATAGTCATCCTTGTGTTTGTGTAGGTTTTCTTTCCTTGGTCCATTGAGCCTTCATTCATGGTTATGAATGATATGCAATGATCAGCCTGCTAGCGTTTATCCTCTCCGCATGTTTGAACACCCTGCGGTGTAGTAAAAAGTAACTACAGATACACTCACCCACATAAGTATTCAACACAATGAAAAAATAGTACAAATTAAGGAAAGGCAATACCATTTCAGACGCTTGTCTTCTAAAAAGAAGAGTGAACTTTCTAGACACACCCCTCAAGAACTAGGTTACCCTGAGAACGTGGACTTGGACCTTAGCAACAACACACTAACAGGTACTATCCCAAAACACCTAGGCAATATCACAAACATCTCTCAATTGTTCCTTGACAATAACCAACTTTTTGGCGACATTCCTCGAGAATTAGGTTATTTGGTCAACTTGGAGATCTTGTTCCTTGACAATAACCAACTTTTTAACAAACTTTGTTTCTATTTAGAGAGAAACATGGCCCACAACGATGAGGCCGGGGGTTCGGGCGGCAAGGCATTCTGGGAGCTGTCCCAGGAGATGGAGGAACAACCTCACTTGTATGAGGCCGCCGCCTTCCCCACCGATCCTGAGACCACTGATGGTGCCGCTGAGGATGACCACACTGATGCCACCACTGATGGTGCCGCCGAGGATGCCACCACTGATGATGGCGGCGCCCGCACAGATGGCAGCCAACCGAAGAGGCAACGGAAGGACCGGCGCCCGATCGTGCTCCTCACCCTCAAGGAGGAAGTTACTGAAGTGGACTCCAACGGGTATCCAACGGCGCCCGAACGAATAGTCAAGGGGTACTCGCTTCAGCTCGGGTGCATTGTCCGGAGCACCGTCTCGATCAACACCGAGAACCTGAGGCATCCTGACCAAGGGAATTTGCGCCACCTCCTCTTCACGAAGATGCACGAACGATACAAGTTCCCCGCTGAATTTGCAAACAGAAGCCTCAAAGGGAATAAAGTGACATCGACAATGATGCTACAAATGTAGGCTTACAACGACTGTTATTTCATGACTCCCACGATAGACGGCGGCTTCATCCACGCTCCGGTCCCTTGAGTCGAGTCGAAAGCAGTGATGCTGTGTCTAGTTCTGAAATATCGATTGGCTCATGTTGTAATTAAACTTTAATGAACTTGTAGTATGTCTCTTTAGTTTTGAGAGTCGTTCAACTTAGATCTAATCGATGCTATTAATGTCTTGCTTTTCTCTTCCGATCGTTCTGTTGCATACTTATATATTGCTTATGTATTGTCTGTGAATTGGTACTAACGTTTCGTTTGGCTAGTGCATAGCGATGCCGACGTATGTCGTGTACAAGGGTAAGGTTCCCGGAGTCTACGATGACTGGGAGGAGTGTCGGACACAGGTTCACCGATTCAGCGGTAACAGTTACAAAGGGTACACCACTAGGGCCGAGGCCGAATCTAGATACGCCCGCTATCTAGCGGGAGAGGGGAGGGAGCGTTGGAGGAACCGGATGAAGACAAGTTTCATCGTGATGATGCTCATCGTGATGACCGCAGCTCTCTTCTATGTGATGGTAGTGTAGATGATCGATATTGACTTGTAATGTGAAGACAAACTCGCTACTCGCGGTCTCGAGACTTGTAATATAATGTTCTATCTTTGTTCGGTCTTTTCAATTCGGAGACTAATATGATGAATTGTATTCGGAGACTAATATGATGAATTGTATTCAAAGACTAATCCTCTATTGTATTCGATGAATCAGTTGTTGATGTGTGCTGTCTATATTTTGTCAAATTATACATTTTGTAACCTGTGCAAAAAACAGAAAATAAAAAATAAAAAACCTAATATTCATACTAATGGTGCATCACATGACAGTGCGCCATTAGTATGACAGTGCATACTAATGGCGCATCACTGGGCAGTGCGCCATTAGTATGCCGCGGTTACTAATGGCGCATCAAGTGGTGGTGCGCCATTAGTATGCCAAAGCACCTGGTTATACATGGCCCATGGGAGGCATACTAATGGCGCACCCTGGCCTATACTAATGGCGCACCAGGTGGTGCGCCATTAGTAAAAATTACTAATGGCGTGCTATTAATGGCGCACCACAGATGCGCCATTAATGGCCATATTAGGTGTGCCATTAGTAGGGGTTTTTCTAGTAGTGGAAGGAGACCTTTGACAACTTGCGAGTTTACAAGATGATGCTTAATCCGGCCAAGTGTGTCTTTGGTGTTCCGGCAGGCAAGTTACTGGGTTTCCTGGTGTCTAACATAGGAATTGAGGCTAACCCGGAGATGATTACGGCTATTACATCCCTAGCTAAACCGAAATGTATCAACGATGTTCAGCGTTTGGCGGGCCGAATCGCTGCACTGAGCCGGTTTATCAGCCGCCTCGGGGAGAAGGCTATCCCTTTGTACCAGATGCTGAGGAAGACAGACAATTTCGTCTGGAGTCCGGCTACTGATGAAGCATTTGAGGACTTGAAGCGGCAGTTAGCCAATCCGCCGGTTCTTGCGGCTCCGGTTGACAAGGAGCCACTATTATTATACGTAGCGGCTAATGCTCGGGCAGTTAGCGTGGCTATTGTGGTGGAACGGAAGGAGGCAGGCGAGGAATATATAGTTCAGCAGCCGGTTTATTATATCAGCGAGGTGCTTATTGAATCCAAGCAAAGGTATCTGCATTGGCAGAAGCTGGTCTATGGTGTCTTCATGGCCAGCCGGAAGTTGAAGCAGTATTTTCAAGGGCACCCCATCACAGTGGTCAGTTCAGCCCCCTTGGGTGATATCATACAGAACCGGGAGGCGACTGGCCGGATTGCCAAGTGGGCTATAGAGCTTGGGCCACACGGACTGAAGTATGTACCTCGGACGGCGGTGAAGTCTCAAGCACTTGTTGATTTCATCAATGACTGGACGGAATTACAAGCGCCAGAGGAAAAGCCGGAAGTTCATCTCTTTAGCCAACCCGAGACCAGGCATTACTGTTTGATGATATTTTTTAAAAAAATATTACTGTCTTATAAAAAAAATATTACTGTTATGATTTAAACAAGTTTGAACATATTTAAACACAAATAAGTATCAAATATCCCACCTCGCCAGATCTGGTCCCCCTCGCCACCGAGCACCCCCCAGTCCACCGGCCGCCGCCGCCGACCCCCCCCCCCCCCCGCACCCTCGATTCCCCTACTCAACCGCCGCCGCCGACCCCCCGCACCCCGCGCACCCTCCCCCGCTCCACCGGCATTACTGTTTGATGATATTTTTAAAAAAATTATTACTGTCTTATAAAAAAATATTACCGTTATGATTTAAACAAGTTTGAATATATTTAAACACAAATAAGTATCAAACAGCTTTTTAAATGCTAAAAAAAATTTGTGGACCCTGGGAGTCAAACCCAGGACCTCCTGGTGTGAGAACTGGCTGCTGACCAGTCGAACTAGTAGAGGGGACCTGATGTGGATCAGTTCTGGTGGTACATAAAATGTTGGCTCGAGTTGAAATAAAAAAAAATACTAATGGCGCACCACGGTGAGGTGCGCCATTAGTATGGATGTACTTATGGCGCACCGAGGGGTGGTGCGCCATTAGTATTGTGCCCGATCCCCCCTTCCCTCTCCCCCTTCGCCCGATCCCCCCTTCCCTCTCCCCCTCGCCAGTTCCCTCTCCCTAGCTCGATCCACCGCCGCCGCCACCGATGCCCTGACCCACTGCGCCGCAGCCGCCCACGCGCCCCCGCCGCCTCCCTCTCCCCTTCCTCCCCCTCGAGCCCGCGCCGTCCGCCCAAACCTAAACCTACGCCGCTGCCCCGCCACCTCGACGCTGCCCCGCCGCCTCGACGCGACCCCGCCGCCCGGACGCCGCCCCGACGCCGCCTCGACGATGCCCCGCCGCCCCGAGGCCGCCTCGACCCCGCCCCGATGCCACTGCCCCGCCACCTCGATGCTGCCCCGCCGCCCCGTCCACACCACCGTCGCCGGAGCACCACCACCACCCGGACGTCGTCCCCGACATCCTCCCCGCGCCCCACTCCCCGGCATCCTCCCCGCGCCCCACTCCCCGGCCCCCGTGAGCTCCCCCTCCTCTCCCCCTCTCCCCCTCTCCCTCTGCACAAGGTCTTGGCTTTTGGGTTAATACACTGCTGCTCTAGTACATTTTATTGGTAGTTCATTTCACTGCATTTTGTAACGGAACAAGGTCTCAGTTCTGGAGTTACATTGTAACTGGACTACTACTATGTAATACTAGCAGATAAGAAGCTCACGTTTCTATCCTTTGCTTGTAGTGTCACAGTGAACTAGCAGTATGTTTTTCACAGGGTAGTGTGCTGGTGAACTATGCAGTGCGGCATGCTTACTTAATCTACTCCTAGTGCAACAGAAGCCTGTAGAAATCATTAGCTATTGCCCAGCTGGTGTTGGTTGAATTCTTCACTGCATGCTGATCCCATCTACACAAGGTCTCAGCTTTCGAGTCACATTGTTGCGCTGATGCATTTTAGTGGAAGTGCAGTTCACTGCATTTTCTGTAAACAAGGCCTCAGATTTGGAGTTGTATTCCAACTTGGGAAGTAGTAACAGATATAAAGCTCATGTTTCCGTCCTCCGCTTGTAGTGTCACAGTCAACTAGTAAGTTTTTTTACAGAATAATTAAGTAGTAATCTGCTTCTAGTGTCACATACTAATCCTAGTGCAACATAAACCTGCGACAGGCAGGCCTTAGCTATTGTCGCTTATCTTCAATCACTGCATTTTATATCTATAAGCAAGGTATCAGTTCTGGAGTCATTGCAACTGGAGTACTAGTATGTAACAGATAAAAAGCTCATGTTTCTGTCCTCTGCTTGTAGTGTCATAGTGAACTACTACTAAGTTTTTCACAGGGTAGTGTGCTAATGAACTACACAGTGCCGCATACTTAACTTAACCCTAGTGCGGGAGAATGCTGTAGCAGGCATTAGCTATTTCCCAGCTGGGGTGTTGGTTGAATTCTTCACTGCATCCTGATCCTATCTACATAAGGTCTTCAGCTTTTTGGTTATAGTGCTGCTGTATGCATTTTAGTAGTAGTGCAGTTCCACTGCATTTCGTCCAAAGAAGGCCTCAGTTTTGGAGTAGCATTGCAACTGCAGCAGTATGTCAGAGATGTAAGGCTCATGTTACTGTCCTCCTGCTTCTCGTTGTGATTTGTCAAGTGATGCTGCTGCTACTTGTGATCTTCTAAAATAACCCCTTTCTCCTGAAACGTTGATTAATTTCCGTTTCGGTTGAGAAATGGGGCACTCCTAGGTCAAGAAAATTAGCAAAGGTCATGCCCAATTTTCTTGACCTAGAAGGTGCCCGATTCTCAACCGAAATAAAAATTAATTTGCTTTAGTGGTTGGATTAGTTTAGTATTTTATTCACACACTCAGACACCCTTGCTTGCCATGTGTGATAGAGAGATAGTGAGAGGAGACAATAAGCTATCTGCAGCTTAATTTGCATTGCATACTAGCTAGATAGCTTTTGTTTTTCAGGACCAACCGAACAATACATACATATACATGTAGGCACCAGCTTAATTTCCAAGGCAGGACAATTACTTGCTTCATTATATTCATCCATCCATCCATTTTGCATCATGTACAAAACCAAAAATAATCAGAGTTTCTGTCTGGCTTCAGAAGTCATAACACATGCATTTGGGTAACCCTAAATGTCAAAATTGCACAAGTCTAGACCCCTTTATGCCATATACTTTATATTTTTCTTCATCGGAGTTCGACTGCGCATTAACCCAACGTGTGCATGACTCGATGGTCCAGGAAGGAAATCGTTTCCTTTCATCAGCTAGAAAAACTGCGAACGTTTCAAAACTGCAACTTGATGAAGATTGGAGTATATCTTAATAAGTTTACCCTGTTGGGGCACATCACATACACACATTTGCTCAAGTCCACTCTGGCCCATGTAGAGGTGAAACCCAGTTTAGTTCCTTGTATCACTTGTCGCTGAAAACCGTTTGATTGTTTTCACGGAAATGATTTACAAGTTCAGCAAGTGATGAGCTGTGAGAATAACATATTCATTAGGGTAGGCGTCTCCTGCCCTATGCTGAATGTGGTGCAATTTTCGACGCAGATTCATAATTTGCAGCTTAGCTTATCTCTTGGCCCTCCAATTAAAATATAGGGGTTGACCTTCACCACGGCCGAAGCTTCTCTGCATCTATATATAATGGACATTCCCTAGCTTCTGAACAATCAACACAAAGCAGCAGGCCTGAGTGTCTCCAATAGTCATCCTTGTGTTTGTGTAGGTTTTCTTTCCTTGGTCCATTGAGCCTTCATTCATGGTTATGAATGATATGCAATGATCAGCCTGCTAGCGTTTATCCTCTCCGCATGTTTGAACACCCTGCGGTGTAGTAAAAAGTAACTACAGATACACTCACCCACATAAGTATTCAACACAATGAAAAAATAGTACAAATTAAGGAAAGGCAATACCATTTCAGACGCTTGTCTTCTAAAAAGAAGAGTGAACTTTCTAGACACACCCCTCAAGAACTAGGTTACCCTGAGAACGTGGACTTGGACCTTAGCAACAACACACTAACAGGTACTATCCCAAAACACCTAGGCAATATCACAAACATCTCTCAATTGTTCCTTGACAATAACCAACTTTTTGGCGACATTCCTCGAGAATTAGGTTATTTGGTCAACTTGGAGATCTTGTTCCTTGACAATAACCAACTTTTTAACAAACTTTGTTTCTATTTAGAGAGAAACATGGCCCACAACGATGAGGCCGGGGGTTCGGGCGGCAAGGCATTCTGGGAGCTGTCCCAGGAGATGGAGGAACAACCTCACTTGTATGAGGCCGCCGCCTTCCCCACCGATCCTGAGACCACTGATGGTGCCGCTGAGGATGACCACACTGATGCCACCACTGATGGTGCCGCCGAGGATGCCACCACTGATGATGGCGGCGCCCGCACAGATGGCAGCCAACCGAAGAGGCAACGGAAGGACCGGCGCCCGATCGTGCTCCTCACCCTCAAGGAGGAAGTTACTGAAGTGGACTCCAACGGGTATCCAACGGCGCCCGAACGAATAGTCAAGGGGTACTCGCTTCAGCTCGGGTGCATTGTCCGGAGCACCGTCTCGATCAACACCGAGAACCTGAGGCATCCTGACCAAGGGAATTTGCGCCACCTCCTCTTCACGAAGATGCACGAACGATACAAGTTCCCCGCTGAATTTGCAAACAGAAGCCTCAAAGGGAATAAAGTGACATCGACAATGATGCTACAAATGTAGGCTTACAACGACTGTTATTTCATGACTCCCACGATAGACGGCGGCTTCATCCACACTCCGGTCCCTTGAGTCGAGTCGAAAGCAGTGATGCTGTGTCTAGTTCTGAAATATCGATTGGCTCATGTTGTAATTAAACTTTAATGAACTTGTAGTATGTCTCTTTAGTTTTGAGAGTCGTTCAACTTAGATCTAATCGATGCTATTAATGTCTTGCTTTTCTCTTCCGATCGTTCTGTTGCATACTTATATATTGCTTATGTATTGTCTGTGAATTGGTACTAACGTTTCGTTTGGCTAGTGCATAGCGATGCCGACGTATGTCGTGTACAAGGGTAAGGTTCCCGGAGTCTACGATGACTGGGAGGAGTGTCGGACACAGGTTCACCGATTCAGCGGTAACAGTTACAAAGGGTACACCACTAGGGCCGAGGCCGAATCTAGATACGCCCGCTATCTAGCGGGAGAGGGGAGGGAGCGTTGGAGGAACCGGATGAAGACAAGTTTCATCGTGATGATGCTCATCGTGATGACCGCAGCTCTCTTCTATGTGATGGTAGTGTAGATGATCGATATTGACTTGTAATGTGAAGACAAACTCGCTACTCGCGGTCTCGAGACTTGTAATATAATGTTCTATCTTTGTTCGGTCTTTTCAATTCGGAGACTAATATGATGAATTGTATTCGGAGACTAATATGATGAATTGTATTCAAAGACTAATCTTCTATTGTATTCGATGAATCAGTTGTTGATGTGTGCTGTCTATATTTTGTCAAATTATACATTTTGTAACCTGTGCAAAAAACAGAAAATAAAAAATAAAAAACCTAATATTCATACTAATGGTGCGTCACATGACAGTGCGCCATTAGTATGACAGTGCATACTAATGGCGCATCACTGGGCAGTGCGCCATTAGTATGCCGCGGTTACTAATGGCGCATCAAGTGGTGGTGCGCCATTAGTATGCCAAAGCACCTGGTTATACATGGCCCATGGGAGGCATACTAATGGCGCACCCTGGCCTATACTAATGGCGCACCAGGTGGTGCGCCATTAGTAAAAATTACTAATGGCGTGCTATTAATGGCGCACCACAGATGCGCCATTAATGGCCATATTAGGTGTGCCATTAGTAGGGGTTTTTCTAGTAGTGGAAGGAGACCTTTGACAACTTGCGAGTTTACAAGATGATGCTTAATCCGGCCAAGTGTGTCTTTGGTGTTCCGGCAGGCAAGTTACTGGGTTTCCTGGTGTCTAACATAGGAATTGAGGCTAACCCGGAGATGATTACGGCTATTACATCCCTAGCTAAACCGAAATGTATCAACGATGTTCAGCGTTTGGCGGGCCGAATCGCTGCACTGAGCCGGTTTATCAGCCGCCTCGGGGAGAAGGCTATCCCTTTGTACCAGATGCTGAGGAAGACAGACAATTTCGTCTGGAGTCCGGCTACTGATGAAGCATTTGAGGACTTGAAGCGGCAGTTAGCCAATCCGCCGGTTCTTGCGGCTCCGGTTGACAAGGAGCCACTATTATTATACGTAGCGGCTAATGCTCGGGCAGTTAGCGTGGCTATTGTGGTGGAACGGAAGGAGGCAGGCGAGGAATATATAGTTCAGCAGCCGGTTTATTATATCAGCGAGGTGCTTATTGAATCCAAGCAAAGGTATCTGCATTGGCAGAAGCTGGTCTATGGTGTCTTCATGGCCAGCCGGAAGTTGAAGCAGTATTTTCAAGGGCACCCCATCACAGTGGTCAGTTCAGCCCCCTTGGGTGATATCATACAGAACCGGGAGGCGACTGGCCGGATTGCCAAGTGGGCTATAGAGCTTGGGCCACACGGACTGAAGTATGTACCTCGGACGGCGGTGAAGTCTCAAGCACTTGTTGATTTCATCAATGACTGGACGGAATTACAAGCGCCAGAGGAAAAGCCGGATCACACATATTGGACTATTCATTTTGATGGATCCAGGCAATTGGAAGGCTCGGGGGCTGGAGTCGTATTAACTTCCCCACGAGGTGATAAGTTCTGTTATGTTCTCCGCTTAATGTTCCATTGTACTAACAATTCAGCTGAGTACGAAGCCTTGCTCCATGGTCTCGGGTTGGCTAAAGAGATGAACTTAAGCCGTGTTAAGTGTTTCGGTGACTCGGACCTTGTGGCTCAACAGGTGTCTGGCACTTGGGATTCTAAGGACCCGCTCATGGCTGCATATCGTCGGGAAGTGGATAATATTGCAGGTTGCTTCAAGGGTTATCAAGTGGATCATGTGGACCGTTGGAAGAATGAAGCGGCGAACGCTTTAAGCCGGTTAGGTTCTCAGCGCAAACCGGTCCCGCCCAATGTCTTTTTGGACGTGTTGCACAATCCGTTAGTCCAGCTCCCAGGAGAAGCAGATTTGGCTATTCCTGACCCGGAGGCTCAATTGGTGGCAGCATTACATGCTATTCCGGATTGGACGATTCCTTATATTGCATACATGACCCGGGGGGGAGTTGCCAGAAGATGAAATTCTAGCAAGACAGATAGTCCGGCGATCCAAGTCCATGACGATTCTCAATGGTGAATTGCATCGTTGCAGTGTATCAGGGGCGTTTCAACGTTGTGTTTCTCCTGAGGAAGGCTGTGAAATCTTAAGAGAAATCCATGAGGGGGATTGTGGACACCACACCGGTTCAAAGTCTCTGGTGGCAAAGGCATTTCGTCACGGGTTTTACTGGTTGACAGCACATGCTGATGCGGAGGACTTGGTTAAACGGTGCGATGGATGTCAGAAATTTTCAAGGCGGGCGCATGTGCCGGCTCAAGAATTGAGGATGATTCCAATAACATGGCCGTTTGCAACTTGGGGGCTGGATATGGTCGGACCTTTTAAAAGATTCAAGGATAAGAAAACCCACCTTTTGGTAGCAGTTGATAAATTTACCAAGTGCGTTGAAGCGGAGCCTGTCAGTAAGTGCGATGCAGCAACAGTGGTGCAGTTCATCAAAAAGGTGATTTTCCGGTTTGGCTTTCCGCACAGTATCATTACTGACAATGGTACCAATTTATCCAAGGGGGCTATGAAGGAGTTCTATGAACGTGAGCACATCCGACTTGACGTGTCATCAGTGGCGCACCCCCAGTCCAATGGACAGGCAGAACGAGCTAATCAAGAGATCTTGCGAGGCATCAAACCCCTGCTTATAGTCCCATTGCAAAGAACACCAGGCTGTTGGGTTGAAGAGCTACCATCTGTGCTCTGGAGTATCAATACTACGCCAAACCGGTCCACAGGATACACACCATTTTTTATGGTCTATGGAGCCGAGGCAGTTCTCCCTAGTGATATCCGGCACGATTCGCCTCGTGTGGCAGCTTATGTTGAAGCGGGCAATGAGACAGCACGACAAGACGCTTTGGACCTATTGGACGAAGCGCGTGATCTAGCGGCTGCCCGTTCGGCGATTTACCAACAAGATCTTCGTCGCTATCACAGTCGCCGGGTTAGAACCAGAACTTTTCAAGAAGGAGATTTGGTGCTTCGACTAATCCAGGACCAGACAGATATGCGCAAGTTATCCCCACCTTGGGAAGGACCTTTCATGGTCAGCAAGAATCTGCACAATGGGTCGTACTATCTGATTGATATTCAAGAGCATCAAGACTCACGTACATCAGAGGAGGAGACCAACAGGCCGTGGAACATAGCTCATCTTCGGCCTTACTATACTTGAGCCATCGGCTCTATCTATGTACATATCATGACAATGTATATATTATCTTTGATATATCAAACCGGAGCCTCAGCTAAAGCGGGGTCTCTGTCTTTCTCATCATGCGAGGTTACACGGAGTGGTTCTGTTTAAAGCGGCCTCCGGTTTACCCCTTGACATTTGCTTTTTATATATCACTGGGGGCCTTGGTCGTGTCCGAACCAACGCGACACCCTTTGATAGGCGACAGCCACCAGATCATTTGGGGACATGGTCAAGTCTGAACCAGTCACGCCTCTTGGTTGGCCTAAGGCCACAAAATCACTTGGGGGCATGGTCGAACCCGAACCACTGCCACGCCTCTTGATCTGGCATATATGCCACGAATCATTTGGGGACCTGGCTGACTTGAATCATTGTCACTCCTATTGGGGGCCTTGATCCTGTCCGACCATGGTAATACCATCTGATCAGCTCAGTATAGCATATTTTTGCAAACGGTTTTTATCATTGCCTTTGCTTCCATGTTATTTTCATGGTTTGTTTGTTCTTTGCTGTTGTCGGATTTCTTTTATGTCGACAAACACCTTTTTTCCGGTTCAGCCGATGGATTTGGTTCCCCTTTAACCCGGAGGAGTATGCCCGGTTTACCTTTTCCCTGTTAACATCATGGAGTAACAAGGGGGCTCGTATTGATTCAGTACGGTTTATATGGGAGCTATTTTCTCCCCCCTTTTGACGGTAATGGTTTATAAAACCGCCGCTTCAGGCTTGGCTAAGCTAGCTTCATGCCCAAACATGGCAGGTATTTATGTATCATCTATTTGTTATATTACTGATACTCATATCAAGATCATAAACCGGCTGGCGGTATAACCGCCACCGAAGTTCAAATTTTTCTGATTGCAGGAAATATAAATTGAAGTTTTTCAAACAAAAGCTTCAGTACTTATGCACGAAGGCATATTCCAGGCAGAAGTTTTAACTATCCTATTACAAGGAAGCACGGTGCCCAAACAAGATCATTGTTCTTTTGGAAAGATGTCACAAATAGCTCTCCAAACCGGCTTCCGGTTCAAGCCTGCTCCTCATCCTCCGCCGCTTCAGCTTCCCCGTCTCTACCCATTGGCTGGAAATCAACAGTGGTCCAGTCGATTCCCATTAAAGCTTGGAAAACAGCCTCTTCATGGATCAGGGAAGACGGTTCAATATCAGGAGCATAAGTGTGCTTACGGATTGGAGGGATCAGATTTTCCGCTTCAACAGTTGGGGCAAGCACTCGCTTGTTTTGATCGTTATATTGTGCTTGATAATGCGTCAAATCTGCCTCTTCAGCTAGCTGGCAAGCCAGAGGGCGCACTACACGGTTTATTGCCCTTAAATCCTCTTCGTTGAGTTCAGAGCCATCTTCTTTCAGGCTGGGATAGCCTTGAGCTGCTTCCACAGGATCAAAATCTGGCACCCATGCCTTTGCCCGGATTAAGGCATTGATGGCTCCGGTTCGGGCAGCGGATTTTTTCAGCTCCTCAATCCGGGCTGGAAGCATTGACAACCTGCTAAGAGTGTCCTGGATTAAAGAGGGCGCCGGGTTGTTATGAGAAGCTGTGGTGATGATCCGTTGAGCTCCGGTATACAATTGTTCCACCAAGGTGTAGGCAGCTTTCAGTTTCTTCCGCACATCATTTCCTAAGTGCCCAATACGTGTGCCTACAACAAGATTGGAATGGTCTCAAACCGGATTTACGCTACAGCAGGTTCAAGTTATCACAGAAGTTAAAAGGAGCTTACCAAAGATCGCAGCAGTCATGGAGTGTATTTGCCGCTGTACGGCCGTCAGTTCATCCACCACCGGTTTAAGGGCAGCTTCAGCATTTTCCGCTCTTTTGGTTAAACCGGCCTTCTCAGTGGCCCAGTCAGCCCGCTCTTTCTTGAAGCCTTCTTTCAGCCGTTCAGCAGTGCTCAAGGCGCTGGTTAATTCTTGCTTTGCCTTATCTATTTCAGCCTGCTGGGTTTTCAAGGCCTCCTGCAAATCGGCAATCCGGTCCTCCTTGATTTTCACCTCAGCCTGCATACAGACAGCGTTTAAGCTTTGCACAGGCGATCCAAGAAATTGAAGTATCAACCACATAACAAAGTTATATGCCTGATACTTGGGGGCTAATGCACCTTCAATTTTTATATATTACTAGATTACAAAGTCCCAAGCTCAATACAAGTATTCAACTTGGCACTTGGGGGCTAATGGCTATTTGATCAAGTTATGTTCTAAGGACAGTTTTCTATTGGAGCCCCGGTTTACTTATGCTAAGTTAGACCGGCCTTTGAGGGCTATGCCGACGGGTTTCAAAATGTTCAGGATCAAGTCCCGGTTTGACCAAGGTTACAAACCGGCCCTTTGGGGCTACAAGGATGAATGCAATGGCAGCAAGGAAAGAAGAAATTTACCTCAAATTTATCCCTCATCATCTTGACCAGGCCAGCTTCACAGTCACGGCTGGTGTAAAGCCGGTTTAAATAGCCGGAGTGAAGATCTTGAGCACTCAGAGCAGCATATGTCTCTAGTTCAACATCCCATTTTCCTTTGTTCAAAGTGGAAAAATCCTCTTTGATAGTATGCTTGGTAAGGGTGACAGGATTCCCGGGTTCAAAGCGGCCCACACCGGTAATCACAACATCATCATCTTTGGACTCGCCGGTTTGTGTTGGCGCGGCCGGTTTGTCAGCAGGAGTGTGGGATTTCTCAATCCGGACGGAGCTGGCATGCGGATCAGCAGAGGCGGAAGCGTTAATAAGCCCTTCTTCCGGAATAACGTCATCTTGCAAAGGAGGATCATTGGGAATATCTTCAGGAGCAAACATCTCAAGATCCGGCACTTTGTCATGTTCTGGGGCTACATCTTCTTCAGCCGCTTTATCCAGGCGGGCTTTCTTGCTTGGTTTCGGTTTGGCCCTGAAAGAAAAACAAAACGTCAAGGAAAGGCATAAGCCATTACGCAGTATACTGGAAGCATATGTTAAGTTTAACTTACCCAGCAACTATTTTCAATGGTGGTAGCTGAGTGGCCGACGATTCACCAGACGATGAATGAGAAGTGACCTGATAATCGGAGTCGGATGGATTAAGAGGTTGACGGAAGAAACCCGCTTTAGGATTTAAATAAATAAAAAGGTCGGAGACCTCAGATCGGTGTTTTCGAACCGGACTGTTCGGTAAACCGGCAGAGGTAACTACCTGGCCGCTGTGCCGGGTTGTGCGGCGAGCTTCTTGTTGCTGGGTCTTCATAAGAAATTGGGGATCCAAATAAGCAAGAGGATGAGAAAATTTAATTTTCCGGTTTGCCCGGCGAAATTTTGGCAAAGGCAAGATTTCTGAATCGGAAGAGAGAATAGTTACCTCAACGAATCCCGCATTGCTGGCTTCAGCGTCATCCTGACAAGCATCATCATCAATAAGGCGTGTAAAAAGTAAGCCAAGTGAATCAAGTTCTACCTCAAGATCCAGATTACCCACATCATCATCATCAATAGCTGGGTCAGATGAAGCGGTGGTTTTTCTCTTACGAGCTGGTTTCTTGATAACCTTGGTCTTGGGCCAGGTTGGCCGCCCTGCCTTCTCTGTTTTATCTTGTGAAAGCTTCTTGCTCCAAAACGGATTATCACTCTGGGTCAGCAATAATTAAAGGTCAGGCAGGTAAAGCAGTAATAGGTTCAATAATAGAGCAATTAAAATCTTACCGCTGGCGGTTCGTTGGTGGTGCAGTAAGGAAGCAGACCGTTTTGAGCACAGAGGTGCTCCGGTTCATTCAACATCTTCTTTACAGATTCTGTAACTTCGTCGTCGGAGACCTGAATTTTGATTGTCAGAGTGGGTCATCGACGCTACCAGTGTACGTGCACATCAAACCGGGGCGCCGGCTCAGAGGCAGAATGCTCCATGATATCCAGCAGCGTGCAAGGTCTATTCCTGTTAAACCGTTGGCCATGAAGGCCCGGAGCTTGGACAGTTGAGGAGCATATCTAATTCTCTCCTTGGCGCTTAGCCTTTGTGGAAAAGGGTGAGTGTTGCTGAGCCATTCCGGACGGAAGCCAGGCAAGGGATTTTCATTGTCAGGGGAGGTATCCTTGCAATAAAACCAAGTTGCATTCCACTCCTTGGGATGAGTATGGAGTTTGACGTGGGGATAGGTGATTTCCTTCCTCTTCTGAATGGCCATACCGCCCAGTTCGGTATTAGGAACGTCGGTGAATTCAGTGCGGCGGTTCAGATGAAAGAGATCTCTAAACAGCTCGACTGAAGGCTCCTCTTGAAGGTATGCCTCAGAAAGTACTTGAAAGTGACATAGATTGGTGACCGAGTTGGGGCCAATATCCTGTGGACGGAGCTGAAAGTTGGCTAACACATCCCGATAAAATTTAGAGCCGGGCGGTCTGAAGCCCCGGGCCATATGATCTGTGAAGACCACGACCTCTCCTTCCTGGGGCGTGGGAGGACATTCATCTCCAGGAACCCTCCAGTGGATCGTATCTTTACTATCCAAAGCGCCGATCAGGACTAGATCGTCCAACTATGATTCTGTGACGCGAGAGGGAACCCAGTTGCACTCATACACTTGTTTGGCCATGACGAGATCTACAAGAAATAGGTGATCCGGTTCAAGGACATGCCGGATAAAAAGGTGTTGGTCTAACTACAATAAACCGGAGGCAGTACCTATAAACCGGTCTTCTACAACGCGGCTTCATATGGATTCTGGCGGTTCAACCAGGGGACTAATGATATATATACCAGCTTAGCAATTTTTTCTATGGTAAAGTTAAACCGCCGGACCTAAGCATCGGAAGCAATTGAAGCTATGGATAACTAGGTATGCAGAAACAAGTTTCACAAAATCTTGTTACAGCCGCGGATCTACAGCAAGTGCACAAAAACAGGAAATATTTCGAAGAGTAAGGCAGAAACAGAAGTGAACCATTGAGCGGATATGTGCGGGAGATCTATGGGCTTAGATGAAAAATGGCAAGCGGATGCTTAGGGATCGCTACTAAACACAGCAAGAGTTCACGGATTCATTCAAGATCAGAGAACAGATATGAGCGCGCGATGAACAACAACATGAACATGGAACCCTAAGAACAGATCTAGGTTAAGAAGGAGAGAAAGCTTACCGGGAACGGAGAAGATGCGGAAAGGTGCCGCAATACTCTGGTACGTTCAGGTTGATGGAGCGGCCCGAGACGAGGTAGAGGTCGACGGCGGTGGCGGAGCTCCAAAGCCGGCGATGTGAGGAAGAAGAAGAAGAAGGGACGAAGGGGAAAGAAAAGAAATGACCCTTCGGTCTTATTTATAAGGCAACCAAGCTAGGTCAAGCGCGCGGATCCAGGAGCTGTTATTAAGAGGGCGTTATAAATTTCATGATGATGTCATGCCGGTTTACAGTAACCAAAACTGATGACGTCATGCCGGTTTACAGCAACCAAAAATGATGACGACATGGAGGTTTACCCAGTACCAGAAGGTATCCAAGACGCGAGATTGTGTGAAGGATTGACATGAACCGGTTCAAATCAATCTGGGGCCTAATGTTGGGGATATTACCACTAGGCATAAACCGGCCTACTTGGGCCGGGTTAACTTCCTTAGTGGTATAAGCAGATGAAGGCCCAAGGCCTGTAGTCGGTTAGAACATGTAGCCGTAAACCGGCCTGATGTATGACTTGTATTGTAAGTTAGGAATAGAGAGAGACCAACCCGAATACGAGTATGAACCGGTTGGGACTCTATGGACCGACGGGCGTCACCCGTGTATATAAGGGGATGACCCGGCGGCGGTTCAGGACAGACAACAACAACTCGAGCCTAGGCGAAGCTTGTTTGCTCCCTAGCCATCGAGACCACATCAATTCCATCACAACTAGACGTAGGCTTTTACCTTCATCGAAGGGGCCGAACTAGTATAAAACCCTCGTGTCTTTGTGTCCGCTTTAACCCCTTCAAGTAAAGCCGTAGCGATGGCTCCACGACTAAGTCCTTTCACTAGGACATCTGCCGTGACAAATCCACGACACACGACTTCTGAGGCGATGCTTCCCCATGTTCCTTTGCTGAAGGCTTTTGAATTTCGCAGCCTTAGCCTTGGCTGCCTCGGTAGCGCAAGTGTCCTTGAACTTTTCGAACTCCTCTTCCGTAAGTGTCGGATTTTCCTCCAGAATCTTGGACAGGGTTTCATCCGCCTCAATAGCTCATTTCACCCTCCCTTTCTAGGAGGCCAAATCATTGCTGAACATGCCCATGGCGTGATTGTTCATCTTTTTCATCTTCGGATCATCCCATAGTTGTTCTATGTTATCATCCCGGTCGGGGAACTTGAATCTCTTGTGCAACTTCATTAGGAGCAACTGCGTTAAATGTTCTTTACTCCTTAAGTCATCGTCGTTGATGCTCGCGCATTCCCGTAGGATGCATCCTACTTGGTTCCCATAGCACTTGCGAGGTTCTTCCGGCTCTAACGGCTCAAACTTGCCAGGTGCCATCTTTGTGATCACAAGTCGTCCAATCCCTAGTTTGTTCGGTTTTTGTATCCTCTGCTTCTTATGCTTCCTCTTTTCGGTAGCGGCATCGGGGCCGGTACTTTCAACGCCGGTACCTTCCCTGCCGGTACATTCCCCACCGGTCTCGGTGCCGCCATCGGTGCCGGCGCCGTCGGTGTCGATGTCGGCGTGAGTACCATCATCGAGGCCGACCTGCAAACCTTGCTTAGCAGTTAAATAGTTGAGGTACTCTTGTTCACCCTCATAATCCATCTCGTCTGCATCTTGGTCAAAAGGCCCAGTTTCTTCGTTGTTCGACATGTTTCCTATGATTAAGTGGCCTCATTTATTTCTAAAAGTATGAATAAATGAGAAATGACATAAAAAGAAATCTATGTGCCAGCACTCGATACTATGATCAGTACGGCAACCCAATGAGGGAAGATGACGATGATGATGAAGTATACGTCAAAAGAAGAATCAATACTACATTACCTAGGAAAAATCATACTCCATGGAAAAGGCAAAGTCACAATGAGGGGCTCAATTATTCTTCGACGAACAAGAAGGGAAAGAAGCTGACTCAAAAACGAAAACGTCAGCACTGAGGAAACGTATGTTATGGGTCCAATGATGTGTAATATATATATATGTTCCCATTTGGTAACCACACTTAGCCATTATTATGCATGGGTCCAATGATGTGTAATATATATGTTCCTATTTTGCATACATATTTAACCATCAAATGAGGCAATATATATCGCCCTCCCTTCATTCACTGCCCTCGGGAAATAAAAGTGGGATAAAATAAAGGAAAAGAAAAAAGGAAAACTGGCAGTAGCGACGGTAGTAGCAACGCGTTTTGCATAAACCGCTGCAGCTACTGAATTTAGTAGTAGCGCATTTTACCTAAACCGCTGCAGCTACTGATGTTAGTAGCAGCGCATTTTGACGTAACGCGCTACTGCTACGTCCACTTAACCCAAAATTCTCACTCGCCCTGCTTCATCCTGCCATTTCCCCCCAAATCCCCACTCTCTCTCCCCGTCGCACCGCCGCGCCCGACCCGGCCCCGGCGCTCGCCCCTGACTCCGCCGGCGCCGGCGCTAGCCCCCGATCCCGGCGCTCGCCCCCGTCCCGGCCCCCGACCCTCGACCCCGACCCCGCCGCTCGCCCCTGACCCGGCCGGCGCTCGCCCCTGACTCCGGCGCCGGCGCTCACCCCCGACCCGTCGGCCCTCGCCTCCCTCCTCTCCCCTGCCGGCCATCGTCGGGCCTGCCTCCTCGCCCCTGCACTCTCTGTAAATCCCCCCTCTCTGCTAGGGTTCGTCGGTTATGTTGATTAATTAGGTTATCTATTTAGTTATGAATTTAGCTAGGTTTCAAAATTAGCTGAATTTATATGCAAAAATCATGCCTTTATTCACGGGAAATTTCGGCATGACCTTTGCTAAAAAATGGACATATCGAGCGCCTGAAATTCACCGGAATGGAAATGAATCAACATTCCGGCGTAACATAGGCCACTCGGATCTTTTTCCAAACATGACTTGTCCAAAACATGACATATGCACATATCACATGTCCAGTTCAAATTTGCATATAAATTCAGCTAATTTTGAAACCTAGCTAAATTCATAACTAAATAGATAACCTAATTAATTAACATAACCGAAGAACCCAAGCAGAGAGGGGTGGGGGTTTACAGAGAGTGCAGGGGCGAGGAGGCAGGCCCGACGACGGCCGGCAGGGGAGAGGAGGGAGGCGGGGACCGACGGGTCGGGGGCGAGCACGCCGGGGTCGGGGGCGAGTGCCGGCGCCGGAGTTGGGGGCGAGGGTCGGCCGGGTCAGGGGCGACCAGCGGGGTCGGGGTCGAGGGTCGGGGGCTAGCGCCGGCGCCGGGGTCGGGGTCGAGGGCCGGGACGGGGGCGAGTGCCGGGGTCGGGGGCTAGCGCCGGCGCCGGCGGAGTCGGGGGCGAGCGCCGGGGCCGGGTCGGGCACGGCGCTGCGACGGGGGAGAGAGAGTGGGGATTTGGGGGGAAATGGCGGGATGAAGCAGGGCGAGTGAGAATTTTGGGTTAAGTGGACGTAGCAGTAGCGCGTTACGTCAAAACGCGCTGCTACTAACATCAGTAGCTGTAGCGGTTTAGGTAAAATGCGCTACTACTAAATTCAGTAGCTGCAGCGGTTTATGCAAAACGCGCTGCTACTACCGTCGCTACTGCCAGTTTTCCTTTTTTCTTTTCCTTTATTTTATCCCACTTTTATTTCCCGAGGGCAGTGAATGAAGGGAGGGCGATATATATTGCCTCAGTTGACGGTTAAATATGTATGCAAAATAGGAACATATATATTACACATCATTGGACCCATGCATAATAATGGCTAAGTGTGGTTACCAAATAGGAACATATATATATATATATTACACATCATTGGACCCATAACATACGTTTCCTCAGTGCTGACGTTTTCGTTTTTGAGTCAGCTTCTTTCCCTTCTTGTTCGTCGAAGAATAATTGAGCCCCTCATTGTGACTTTGCCTTTTTCATGGAGTATGATTTTTCTTAGGTAATGTAGTATTGATCCTTCTTTTGACGTATACTTCATCATCATCGTCATCTTCTCTCATTGGGTTGCCGTACTGATCATAGTCTTCCTCGTTGGTGACTCCATCCATTCCAATGATGTTCCTTTTGCCTCTCCTCATGACAACACGGCTGGGATTGTGCGGGTCAGTTATGAAGAAGCATTGTGTCACTTGCTTAGCGTGTACCCATGGCTTGTTTTTTGCGATAGCGTTCACGGTAGCACTCTTGGCGTCGGGTATAGTCATGGTAGTGAACATCCGGCTTTCTCTTTTGACATTCTTAGCCCATCTAACACGGAACATCGTTGTGTTGTGCAGTCCAGAGTAGTCAAGCTCCCAGATCTTCTCGACCCTTCCATAAAATCGTTCAGTTGTGCCGTTGTCGCTGCCGGTCATGCATTCCATCGTCACCCCTGAGTTCTGATCATCACTGTCCATATCTTTTGCCTCCGTGTAGAACGTGTATCCGTTGATATCATATGCCTAATAGGTTACGAGGTTGGGCGAGGGGCCATGTGCTAAGGCGTATATGAGCAATCCGTCCTTAGAGCCCTTCTCCGGGGGATTAGCAATAATATGCTCTTTGAACCAATGCAGGAAAGTGGAGTTGTGCTCTCTAGTAACTTCGGCGTCCGTCCTGCATACACCCCGGTCACAATACTTCTTTGCGATAATTTCTTTGTGCAGTGCCACGAAAGGATCTACCTCGTCTAGGTGTTGTAGCACTACCAAGTTTGCTCTGTCAAAGTCGCTGCGTCGATCTGAGTATGCCACGTGCAGTTCCCTGCGACCATTGCAGTGACCATCTCCTTCGAGCCTCCCATCGTGCTTGTTAACGGGCAAACCAACACTAACACCAGGCGGCTGGTCTGCGTCATATAGAAAATTCTCACAGAAAGAGATGCACTCTTGTGCCAAATAGCCCTGGACGATGCTTCCATCTGGATGGGACATGTTACGAACGAATCCTTTGATGATCTCATTCATCCTCTCAAACGGCATCATGTTGTGCAGGAATGACGGCCCCAGGTCTATTATGTCATCCACAATATGGACACACAGATGCACCATCAAGTCGAAGAACGCGGGCGGGAAGTACATCTCAAGCTCATTCAGTATCACAACGATCTCTTCCTGTAGCCTTTGGAGCTGCTTCACACTGATCGACTTTCGAGAGATGACGTCGAAAAAGTTGTAGAGACCAATAAGCGTGTCACGGACGTGCTTGTCCATTATCCCTCTAAGGGAAACAGGTAGTATCTTCAACATCATCACATGACAGTCATGAGACTTCATCCCGCTGAACCTTTTCTTGTCTGTGTCTAGATATCTGCTTATCTTGCCACAGTAACCGGAACTAACTTTGACTCCGGTAAGGCACTTAAAGAATTGATTGATCTCAGCCTGACTAAAGGTGAAGCAAGAAGGGGGGAATAATCCTCTTTCTTTATTTTCTTGCCCTTCTTCTCCCGTGCCTCTGTCTCCGTCTCTGTCTCGTCTAACATTTTACGGGCCGGCATGTGCAGATCTTCCCTGATTTTTAAATCTTGCAAGTCTTTTCTTGCCTTTGGCCCATCCTTGGTCTTATCCGGCATGTTCATCAGTGTTGCGAGCAAGCTCTCAAGGACATTCTTACAGATATGCATTTGATCAAGGCAATGAGGTGTATCGAGTTTGTGCCAGTACTCCAAGTCCCAGAACACAGACCTCGTCTTCCATACCTTCAGCAGCGGCTCCGGCGCCTTTCTCATCGTCTTTCCCGGCGCGGGGCACTCCTTCCAGTTTTTCAAAAGCTCATCGATTTCGGCACCGCTCCGCTTAGGTGGAGGTCCTCGATGCTCAGTGTGACCATTGAATAGATCTCCACGATTTCTCCATGGGTCATCCTGTTCAAGCCATCTTCGATGCCCCATGTACACGATTTTCCCAGACCCGCCATCTTTCCTTGACGTTAGCTGCTGAGACGTCGTATCATCCATGCACCGCGTGCATCCGCAATATCCATGGCACACCTGGCCTGCCACATATCCGTAACCGAGATAGTCCTGCACTGTCGTGATCAGCGCGGCTCTCATGTTGAAATACTCACCTTTGCTGGCGTCCCATGTCTTGGCCGGTGTTTTCCATAACGTGTCTAACTCCACTTGAAGTAGCCCCAGATACAAATTAATATTATTTCCTGGTTGTTTCGGCCCTTGAATAAGCATGCTCATGTGAATGTACTTTGATTTCATGCACAACCAGGGGGGAGGTTGTACATCCATACAAACACGGGCCATGTGCTATGGTTGGTGTTCTGGTTGCCAAACGTATTCATGCCATCGGTACATGCACCGAGCACGATGTTCCTTGCATCACATTCAAAATACCGATAGAAGCTGTTCAACGCTCTCCACTGGCTTCCATCCTTCACGTGTCTCAGCTTCGGATCATCTCCATTGTCGGGCTTCTTCCTCTCCGCGTGCCAGCGCATTAGCTTTGCTTCCTTGGGATCTACAAAATACCTCTGGAGACGGGGAGTGATCGGTAAGTACCATACAACTTTCTGGGGACATTTCTTCCCGGCCTTCTTGTATCGAGAAGCATTGCACACCGGACAGCTTGTTTTTTCCGCGTGCTCCTTCCGATAAATTATGCAATCGTTGATGCATGCATGGTATCTAACGTGTGGCAGATCAAGAGGGCACACGATCTTCTTGGCCTCATCAACACTAGTAGGACATAGATTACCCGCGGGAAGAACATCCTTTAGGTACTTGAGATGCTCATCGAGGCTAGTGTCGGTCCATTTGTTGTTAGCCTTCGTCTTCAGGAGTTAGAGCGTGAAACTCAAGCGGGTCACCTCAGGATTGCAACCATCATACAATGGAGTGTTCGAGTCTACCAACAGTTGCTCCAGCTTAGCCTCCTCTCTAGAAGCAGCTTGTCTCCTTGCGAAGCAATGCTTGAACATGAGGGTCCCGCACAATTGAACTTAGTACCGACGAACTCTGCTGCGTGGAGTCCATGTCGTTCTCTCCGCCGCCATGTCCGGCCCCTTCTCCTCCGCCAAGCCCGGCCCCTTCTCCGCCGCCATGTCCGGCCTCTTCCCTGCCGCCATTATCGATCATCTCTTCGTCTTGACCCGTGTCATCATTGCCTGCCCCGTCGGCATCCTCAACATCGTCATCCTCATCTTCAATTATGGATCTAGAGTTTGCCCGGAATTCGCCGAAACGGAAATAAATCGACATTTCGGCAAAACATAGGCAACTCAAAAGCACAATTTGGCGGTGTCAACTCATGCCACACACACAATTTCCACAAACATATCACACACGCATAAACATATTTCCACAGATCGAGCACACGATGGAGATGATGTTGTAGGGATATCAAAAGTGCACAAAGCTCTTCTTGACAAAGATAGATCTAGTTAGGGGGCAAATAGGTCACTTAACTAAATCCTACATCTGTCTAGCTACCTAATTTGGGAGGAGACAACTTCAACTAGTGTAGGGGGAAGGAAAAAGAGAAAGGAGATGCATTAATGGAGGTGGTGTAGTTATGTAGGAGTAATGAAGAGAGAGAAAGGTGGAGGTAGGGAGAAGTATTGAGGAGAAGAAGAAGATGAGTGAGAGTGGGAGCACGTGGTGGAGGTAGGGGGAAGGGAAGAGAGGAGGGGGAGGTAGGGGGGAGGGAAAAGAGGAGGGGGAGGGGAGGGACGGGTGGGGAAAGGTGTTGGGTTGGTGCGGGTTAGCAGTAGCGCGGGATCTAAAATGCGCTGCTGCTAAGGATTTAGCAGCAACGCGCTTTGGGATACGGCTCTACTGCTAACTGGGACAAAAAAGTGTGGCAATTTGGAATTTACCAGCAGCGATCTCGCAAAAAGCGCGCTACTACTACATACTTAGCAGTAGCGCGGTTCTTGCTACCGCGCTACTGCTACTTAGAGTTAGGTGTACACCGCCGGTCGATATTTGTAGCAGCGCGTTTTAGGCCGAGCGCGCTACTGCTAAATCCTTATCAGCAGCGCGTTTACAGAATGCGCGCTACTACTAGTTAGCAGCAGTGCTTCTTTTTGAACCGCGCTGCTGCTAAGATTCTGTGTATAGGCATTTCCATAGCCATTCCGAGATATATTGCCATGCAACTTCCCACCGTTCCGTCATCATCATCATGACATACTTTACTTTTGTCATATTGCCATTGCATGATCATGTAGTTGACATCGTATTTGTGGCAAAGCCACCAAGCATTATTTTTTCATACATGTCACTCTTGATTTATCGCACCATCCTGGTACACCGCCGGAGGCATTCATATAGAGTCATATCTTGTTCTAGTTTCGAGTTGTAATTTTTATGTTGTAATCAATAAAAGTGTGATGATCATCATTATTAGAACATTGCCCAAAAGAAGAAAAAAAGAAAAAAAGAAGAAAGGCCAAAAAAAAGAAAGGCCCAAAAAAAGAAGAGAAAAGAAACAAAAGAAAAAAAGAAAATAAATAAAAAGGGCAATGTTACTATCTCTTTTTCCACACTTGTGCTTCAAAGTAACACCTTGTTCTTCATGTAGTGAGTCTCATATATTGTGCTTCAAAGTAGCACCATGTTTTTCATATAGTGAGTCTCATAAGTTGTCTTTTTCATACCAGTGGGAATTTTCCATTATAGAACTTGGCTTGTATATTCCTACGATGGGCTTCCTCAAATGCCCTAGGTCTTCGTGAGCAAGCAAGTTGGATGCACACCCACTAGTTTTCTTTTGTTGAGCATTCATTTTTAGCTCTAGTGCATCCGTTGCATGGCAATCCCTACTCCTCATGTTGACATCAATTGATGGGAATCTCCATAGCCCGTTGATTATCCTCGTCAATGTGAGACTTTCTCCTTTTTTGTCTTCTCCACACAATCCCCATCATCATATTTTTTCCACCCATAGTGCTATATCCATGGCTCACGCTCATGTATTGCGTGAAGGTACAAAAAGTTTGAGATTATTTAAGTATGAAACAATTGCTTGGCTTGTCATTGGGGGTATAGAAGTTGGGAACATCTTTGTGTGAAGAAAATGAAGCATAGCCTAACTATATGATTTTGTAGAGATGAACTTTCTTTTGCCATGCTATTTTGAGAAGACATGGTTACCTTGATTAGTATGCTTGAAGTGTTACTATTTATTTTATCAATATGAACTTTTATTTTGAATCATTTGGATCTGAACATTCATGCCACAATAAAGAAAATTACATTATGAATTATGCTAGGTAGTATTACACATCAAAAATTTCTTTTTTATCATTTACCTACTCGAGGACGAGTAGGAATTAAGCTTGGGGATGCTTGATACGTCTCCAACGTTTCTATAATTTTTGATTGTTCCATGCTATTATATTACCCCTTTTGGATGTTTATGGGATTTATTTTCCACATTTATATCATTTTTGGGACTAACCTACTAACCTGACGCCCAGCCCATATTGCCGTTTTTTTCCTATTTCAGTATTTCGAAGAAAAGGAATATCAAATGGAATGAAACCTTCGGGAGCGTGATTTTTGGAACGAACGTGATCCGGAGAGCTTGGAGTGTAAGTCAAGAAGCTTCCGAGGGCCCCATGAGATAGGGGGCCGCGCCCCCCTGTAGGGCGCGCCCCCTGTCTCGTGGCCCCCTCGGGCGGCCGCCGACGTAGTTCTTCCTCCTATATATACCTACGTACCCCAAAAACATCCGGGGGCACCACGAAACACAATTTCCACCGCCGTAACCTTCTATATCCGCGAGATCTCATCTTGGAGCCTTCGCCGGCACTCTGCCGGAGGGGGAATCAACCACGGAGGGCCTCTACATCAACATCCTATCCCCTCTGATGAGTTGTGAGTAGTTTACCACAGACCTACGGGTCCATAGTTATTAGCTAGATGGCTTCTTCTCTCTTTTTGGATCTCAATACAATGTTCTCCCCTCTCTTGTGGAGATCTATTCGATGTAAACTCTTTTTGCGGTGTGTTTGTCGAGATCCGATGAATTGTGGGTTTATGATCAAGTTTATCTATGAATAATATTTCAATCTTCTCTGAATTCTTTTATGTATAATTGAGTTATCTTTGCAAGTCTCTTCGAATTATCAGTTTGGTTTGGCCTACTAGATTGGTCTTTCTTGCCATGGGAGAAGTGCTTAGCTTTGGGTTCAATCTTGCGGTGTCCTTACCCAGTGACAGAAAGGGTTGCAAGGCACGTATTGTATTGTTGCCATCGAGGATAACAAGATGGGGTTTTATATCATATTGCATGTGTTTATCCCTCTACATCATGTCATCTTGCTTAATGTGTTACTCTGTTCTTATAAACTTAATACTCTAGATGTAGGCAGGAGTCGGTCGATGTGTGGAGTAATAGTAGTAGATGCAGGCAGGAGTCGGTCTACTTGTTATGGACGTGATGCCTATACACATGATCATGCCTAGATAATCTCATAACTATGCGGTTTTCTATCAATTGCTCGACAGTAATTTGTTCACCCACCGTAATACTTATGCTATCTCGAGAGAAGCCACTAGTGAAATCTATGGCCCCCGGGTCTATCTCTTATCATATTTGCTTTCAATCTACTTTTATTTGCATCTTTACTTTTTGCATCTATATTATAAAATACCAAAAATATATTTATCTTATCATACTATCTTTATTAGATCTTACTTTCGCAAGTGGCCGTGAAGGGATTGACAACCCCTTTATTGCATTGGTTGCGAGTTCTCAGTTTGTTTGTGTAGGTGCGTGGGACTTTTGAGGAGCCTCCTACTGGATTGATACCTTGGTTTCTCAAAACTGAGGGAAATACTTACGCTACACTTGCTGCATCACCCTCTCCTCTTCGAGGAAAACCAATGCAAGCTCAAGACATAGCAAGTATCATCAAACCTAGTTTAATCTCGTTATCGGCAAGTCTCTTTACTCATTCCGTGATGCATCATCCCATAACTAACTCATTATTCACATTGCTTGCAAGGCTTATAGTGATGAGCATTACCGAGAGGGCCCAGATATACCTCTCCAATGCACGGAGTGACAAATCCTAATCTCGATCTATGCCAACCCAACAAACACCTTCGAAGACACCTGTAGAGCATCTTTATAATCACCCAGTTACATTGGGACGTTTGATAGCACACAAGGTGTTCCTTCGGTATTTGGGAGTTGCAGAATCTCATAGTCAGAGGAACATGTATAGGTCATGAAGAAAGCAATAGCAATAAAACTTAACAATCATTATGCTAGGCTAACGGATGGGTCTTGTCCATCACATCATTCTCTAATGATGTGATCCTGTTCATGAAATGACAACACATGTCTATGGTCAGGAAACATAACCATCTTTGATTAACTAGCTAGTAAAGTAGAGGCATACTAAGGACACTTTGTCTTGTCTCTTTATCCACACAAGTAATAAGTTTCCGGTTAATACAATTCTAGCAAGAATAATAAACAATTATCATGATATAAGGAAATATAAATAACAACTTTATTATTGCCTCTAGGGCATATTTTCTTCATTAATGCCATCCATGCTTAAACCAAACCATATGTTCCTTCCGTCACCTGCAAAGTCCCCCCACTTTCTCTTGATTTTTCTCCACCGCGACCCGTCAGCGGGTGCTCTCAACTTCCCGTCTTTCATACGGTCCTCTTTGTGCCATCACATCAACTTGGCATGCTCTTTGTTTCAATATTTTCAGTATCTTCTCAAATCCGTTGTCAGATACACCATTGTCTGCCTTCCATTGTAGCAATTCTGGTGTGGTACCGAGCTTTGTGTTGCCATCTTTGCAATTGGGGTACAGCCCTTTTTTTTGTGATCCTCTAACATGCAATCGAACTTCAATATCCCCTTTTCACTTTCGCATTGTCTCTTTGCATCAACAATGACCCGGCGAAGATCATCATCGAGCACAACATCTGGTTCCTCTTGATCTCCAGCTTCCCCCATTGCAGCATCATCGTATTCAGGGGCCACATAGTTGTCATCATCCTCTTTTTGTTGTCTTCCACCATAACCCCTCTTTCTCCATGATTGGTCCAAACATTATAGTGTGGCATTAAACCCTTCTCAAGCAGGTGGATGTGAAGGGTTTTCGCACCAGAGTAAGACTTCGTATTCCCACAGATAGGGCTTGGACAACACATAAAACCATTCTGCTTGTTTGCCTCAGCCACTTCGAGAAAATTATGCACGCCCTTAACGTACTCGGAGGTGCGTCTGTCACCGTACATCCATTGCTTGTTCATCTGCGTGCATTATATATAATTAAGTGTGGCAAAAACCATTACAGAACATCATGAATAGAGAAGTGACCAAATTAATAGAAGTTCATCATCACATTAAAACCAAAGTACAGTAGTGATCAAATGTTATTACTGGAAAAATATATACATAAAGTTCATGCATAGTACTCATTGAACAACATATAGCTCTCTAGAGCATCTAATTAAACCTTACATTAAAACTATGTAGAACATTTCAATGCAACAGCATATGCGATCATAATCGCAACTAAGGTAACAATTGATCCAACGACATAATGATACCAAGCCTCAGTATGAATGGCATATTTTTAATCTTTGTAATCTTCAAGCGCATTTTGTCCATCTTGATCTTGTGATCATCGACGATATCTGCAACATGCAACTCCAATGCCATCTTCTCCTCCTCAATTCTTTTCAATTTTTTCTTCAAGTAATTATTTTCTTTTTCAACTAAATTTAACCTCTCGACAAGAGGGTCGGTTGGAATTTCCAGTTCACATACCTCCTAGATAAAACATCTATGTCACGTTGGTCGCCATAATTGTCATAAACACTAAATGAAACAAATAGTTATAAAAGATAATATATACCACATCC
Source organism: Triticum timopheevii (assembly GCA_963921465.1). Classification (NCBI taxonomy): domain Eukaryota; kingdom Viridiplantae; phylum Streptophyta; class Magnoliopsida; order Poales; family Poaceae; genus Triticum; species Triticum timopheevii. The sequence continues at coordinate 617,611,686 of OY997274.1, read as the reverse complement.
GAATCATAGACAAGACAAGGGCCAACGGGGGCGAATACCAAAACCATCGCACTATATAATAACAAACAATAATAAAAGTAAGAAAATTATACAAGTATCAATCTAAATCATACAAGTAAGAATTTTTCATTTTAGAAAGAAGATAAGAATAAGATGCTAACACGGTGGTGTCGGCGACGTGATCGGCGTGGGCGATCAATAGTGCTGAGGACAGGGACGGGACAGGATGAACCGCCAAACCTAGACAAATCTTGAGGAAAATGGAGTTTGGAGAAGGAGCTTCAGGAGGAGGAAGCTTAAGTGTGGCTCGAGCATTTCATCGAATACCTCATGTGCATAGGAGGTTAGCTAGAGCACCACAAAGCTCTCCCACGGCCGGCAAAAAAAACAGAGCAATGCAGCTCTGCTCACGGGAGGGGGTATATATAGGCCTCTCTTTAGTCCCGGTTGGTGCCCAAAACCGGGACTAAAGGACCACATTTGGTCCCGGTTCCAGCCACCAACCGGGACTAAAGGTTGTGGGCCAGGAGCGAGCCCCATTGGTCCCGGTTCGTGTCTGGAACCGGGACCAAAGGGGTCATACAAACTGGGACCAATGGCCCGCGAGGCCCGGCCGCCCCCTGGCCTCACGAACCGAGACTAATGCCCCCTTTGGTCCCGGTTCATGAGTGAGTCGGTATTAATGCCCTTACCTAGGCCTCAACCAAAGCCATGTTTTCTACTAGTGTACTCTACCCCAAGACCGGAGAGAGGCTTATTTTGAACAGAAGGGAAAAAAGAAGAGGGAATCACTTTTTGTTAAGAATAAAAAGAGTATTAAGGTAGAACAATATGGGACTCCATGATATGTCTCCAGTGTATCTATAATTTATGAAGTATTCATGCTATTATATTATCCATTGTAGATGTTTTATATGCATTTATATGCTTTTTTATATGATTTTTGGGACTAACCTGTCAACCTAGAGCCCAGTGCTAGTTTCTGTTTTTTTCCTTGTTTTTGAGTTTTACAGAAAAGGAATACCAAACGGAGTCCAATTGACGTGCCAATTTTTGATGATTTTTTATGGACCAAAAGAAGCCCTTGGAGTAAAAGAGTTGGGCTAGAGAGCCCCGGGCTGTCCACGAGGGTGGGGGGTGCGCCAACCCCCCTGGGCGTGGGCCCCTATCTCGTGGATGATTCGGAGACCCCTTTCACATGAGACCGACGCCAAAAATTCCTATAAATACAGAAACCTCCAGAAAATAACCTATATCGGAAGTTCCGCCGCCGCAAGCCTCTGTAGCCACGAGAAATAAATCTAGGCCCTCTCTGGCACCCTGCCGGAGGGGGCCATCATCACTGGAGGCCATGGGGAAGGATCTCGCAGGGGCCATCATCTCCATGAAGGCCAAGGACCAGAGGGGGAACCTCTCCCCATCCAAGGGGGAGGCCATGGAGGAGGAAGCATAAGGGGGAGAACCTCTCCTCCTCTCTCTCAGTGGCACCAGAGTGCCATCGGGAGGGGAATCATCGCCGCGGTGATCGTCTTCATCAACATCACCATCATCATCACCACCCTCATCTCTTTTACGCGGTCCACTCTCCCGCACCCCGCTGTAATCTCTACTTGAACATGGTGCTTTATGCCACATATTATGATCCAATGATGTGTTGCCATCCTATGATGTTTTGAGTAGATATCTTTTGTCTTTGGGTTGATTGATGATCTAGATTGGTACGAGTCGTATGTTTTATTTTGGTGATGTCCTATTTTGCCCTCCGTGTCACGCAAGTGTGAGGGATTCCCACTGTAGAGTGTTGCAATACGTTCACGATTCGGTTATAGTTGGTTGCTTGAGTGACAGAAGCATAAACCCGAGTAAGGGGGTTGTGGCGTACGGGATAAAGGGGACTTGATGTTTTAATGCTATGGTTGGGTTTTACCTTAATGATCTTTAGTAGTTGTGGATGCTTTCAATAGTTCCAATCATAAGTGCATATGATCCAAGAAGAGAAAGTATGTTAGCTTATGCCTCTCCCTCATATGAAATTGCAATGACGACTACCGGTCTTGTTAACAATTGCCTAGGATAACTCCGCACACTGATCCATCATTATTCCACACTCGCTATTTATAATATTTAGTAATATATTCTAACTTTATGATAACAGCACCTACTTTTATATTTTAGCTCTCCGATATCATGCAAAGTTATCCTCTTCATACCCACAACATAATTTTATTTCCCGTTTCAAGTTGGAAGCAAATGTTCGGTGTACGTAGAGTCGTATCAGTTGCAGATAGCGCTTACAGCGAATATTGATCTTACCTTTAGCTCCTTGTGGGTTCGACACTCCATACTTATCACTTCCACCTTTGGAAATTGCTACGATGATTCCCTGCAGTTGGGGAATATCACTCCACCACATGTGCTTATTATGAATGAACTCTCTACACCTATAGAGGTGGTTAATAAAGACTTCTTTCTGGACCAGGATACCACCTCTTACCTTAAGGGCTGTACCAAAGGTAAGGATGTAGGTAAACAAATTTTATCGTGTTCCTTTGGAAGCAAGCCTTACTTTGGATTGTGCGGCCCATGAACCCAGTCATTATTATTCCCTATAATCTTTATGCAAAAATTTATGATGAGATTTCTCCCTGTACTCTTGGGCCAACTGATGTTGTTATTAAGCTTGCAGATAAGACTGATAGAAAACTTTGTGGCATCCTCGAAGATATCAACATTATAGTAGGCTCTCTCATTTATCCCACTGATATTTATGTACTAATGATTTCAAAGGATAAAGATTGTCCTATTATATAAAAGAGAAGACTATCTCTATGAAATGGGGAGATGAGATGATTAAATTTTCCTTTTCTTCCATATTAAGTAAACCATATCAAGAAGAGGCTCAAGATGAGGAAGATCAAAAATTAAATCAACTAGCTCATATTCATCTCCGAACTCCAGAAGATGAAGTTGAAAGGGTCCTGGTAAGGCCCGAGTCCTTATTAAAGAAGAAGAAAAGGAGGAAATTGAGATGATAAAGGATGCTACTCCAGTAGTTTTCCCATGTTTTAAATAAAGTTTATGAGGTACTTGACAGAAAATGAGATGAAGAACTACCTCCACCTATTCTGAAACTGTTACCTAGAGGACTAAGGTACGAGTTTACGGATGACACGGAAAGATATCTATTGTTGCTAATCCCGACCTTTCAGGAAAATAAGATTGTATAATTATAATTCAAAATCACCTACTGTATGCTAACATAATTATAATGCTCCTGCATCAATGGGGCTTAGCAAAAATGCAAACTGAAGCATATAAAGAAAATATAATGACCATCTGTGGAAACATGACAGTCTGTAAAGATGCAAATGAAAGATATACTTCTGTAACTCCAATTTTTTTGAAACTTAAGAAGTAATAAAACATTTGTATAGAAGTATTATATATATAATTCAGAACTTTTACATGTTCCAGTAAAATATGTAAATTGAAATAGTACAACAAAACTTTCTGTTTGTGCACAAAACATACCAAACAAGGAATTTAAACACCCTAAAGGTAAATCTTGGCACATTATTTTTATGACACAATTTATTTGTACAAGAGAATAATTATTTTTGTTGAAAATTTTCTGTAATTCAAGATTCGCAAAGTTTCCTTGGGCATGGACAAATTTCAAGGTTAGCCCCCACTACCACATTGCTTATCTGTCTCACTTTCACTTTTCTTTTAAAAAAAGTATTAACTTCCCCTCTATATTTTTTTGTTTTGGAAATTTTATAAGCACACAACACAACTAAATGACTCTCTAAAACTTTCGGGTTGTCTTCCAGGCAGCGCTTGCTTTAAAGCCATTAAGCTAGGCATAAAGTGCTCAAGTAATCGATCCACCTTGATCCCAAGGTATATTAAAGCCAATTATAATTAACAATAATTTATAATTTTGTAGAGATCACAAAGCAGCTATCATATAACAACAAAGTCTAACTCTCTTCCTATGCATCGGCATGTCATAAAAGAACAATTCATGCAAACATATTAAGGCAAATGCATAGCATAAGTTCTTTCTTGCAATTTTATCGCATTAGAAACATAGAGATGTGGAGATGTGGTTCCTTTCTCATAATAATTGCAAGTAGGAGCAGCAAGCACATGCATATTATATTCATTAAAATCATCTTGTGTAATGGCAAAAACACAACCCATCAATATAATCCTTAATAAGTGCAAACTTCTCCGATAATAGTGTTGTTGGGAGAATTCAGAAAGATGATAGGACTATCATGTGCGGGTGCAATAACAACAATTTCATTTCTAAGATAAGGAACTATATCAAATTCATCTCCATAAGCATAATTCATATTAGCATCATGGTCATAAGCATAACAAGCATCAATTTCATCAAAAGGGATATTTCAAATGAATCCAAGGGATTATAGCAATCATCCTTCAGTAAGCATGAAGGGGAATTGAAAAATGTTTGAGTTAAGGGTTACTATCATTAGAAGGTGGGCGCAGGTAGCTACACCGCTCTACCTCCTTTTGTTCTTTCCATTCCTCCTCATCTTTTTCATCTAATGAGATCACAATTTCATCAATTTCTTCTTCCATAGATTCTTGCAAAATGTTTGTCTCTTCTTGAACAATAGAGACTTTCTCATTATAATCTTTAATATGAGTATTGAAATCATAGTTTTCATAGAAATATTTAAGAATGGCAAAATTTTCAGATTTTTAAAGAGTATCATCATACTTTTCAAGCAAAGAAACAATTTCATATGCACCCTTATAAGCAACAAATTCTTCAATTTGTTCAATATCATAATAAAACACCCTAGGAATAAGAAGATAAGCTTTCATTATCATTAAACTCACATTGGCAGGGAAGGTGTTTTTTAGGGTCCTTTCTAGAGCAACAATCGAAATCATGTATTTCGCATAAATTCCAAGCATAGCATTCCAAACGAGATATTTGATCACATAAGTGTTTTCCTTTTTGTGACAAGCAGTGTCATACAAAATAAGCATGCTCATCTAATGATTTTCCCTCCACTAATCTAGTTGGGTTTTTAGCATGAGCACAAACGGATCGAAGATGATCTAAGCAGAAAGCTTCGAAAGTAAGGATTATTGGTTGTTCCTCAACCATTAGGTTAGCAGGTACAACTATTATTTTTTGGTATTTTGCATTTACAACCCATAACTAAAGATAGAAAACAAGAATAGAAAATAAAATCTACTTAGAGATAAAGACAACAAGCGCACAGGACAATATTCAGCCCCACGCTATTGGTCCCTGACAACGGTGCCAGAAAAAGGTCTTGATAACCCACAAGTATAGGGGATCGTTTGTAGCCTTTTCGATAAATAAGAGTGTTACACCCAATGAGGATCTAAAGGTAGGATTTATATTCTCTTCAAGTTCTATCACCAACAATACAAGTTTACGCACACTAATGTGTGCTTTACCTAGATCAAGAATAAAATTACTTTGCAAGAATAAAACTAGTAGTAATTGGCGAGATGATAAAAGTTAATTGTTTAGTGGAGAGTTTTCAGAGAACAATGAGAAAGATTGTCCCTAGGAAATTGATATCTAGATCGGTAATCATTGTTGCAATTTTATATGAGGGAGAGGCATGAGCTAACATACTTTTTGTACTTGGATCATATGCAATTATGATTGGAACTCTAGCAAGCATCCGCAACTACTAAAGATCATTAAGGTAATACCCAACCATAGCATTAAGTATAAAGTCCTCTTTAATCCAATACGTAACAACCTACTTACCCGAGTTTGTGTTTTTGTCGCTCACGCAACCCTGGTAGTAAGCAAATTATGAACATATTGCAAGAACCTACAACGGGAATACCACACGTGTGCCTGGCAGGGTTTGGAAAAAGTTCACCGGAATGGTTCCGGGTCTGCAGAGGGAGCTCCGATTTACACACCCCAAAGTAAGTATTACTAGCTAGTTCCACACATCTCTCAATTATTCTAGTTTCATCAATACCATTTATCATGCTTGATTATCAGTTTGATTGAACTCTGTTTCTCGTAAAGTGCTTGTGGCAGGAAGGCAGGAATAATTTATCTGGATACTATGTTTGCGAGTTCATCTACAACTCTACCTCTCAGCGGGGCTACTCTGACGAACAATATGAAGTACGTAAACAATATTCACAATTTTATTTTATTGCCATCAAATGTGTTGAGTTTCATTCATACATATGTATTGACCCCCTTCTTTATATTAGTTGTGGCAGGTGGGGTTGAACTCCTACCACATGATCACATACGAGCAATTCAAGAGGAATTGGCGGAATTCTTTCTTGACCACGTCATACATAAAGATGGGGAATGCCATGTGGACGTTGACATGGATTTTAGATGTTAGGGATTGTAAGAGATTTTATATTGTATAGTAGTAGCGTCCGATTGATATACGAAAAGTTGTTGTTCGACCAATCTCGGAGAAAGAGAGGTCACTTCTCTCTATACGTATATGTTCATGACGATCTTGTGTAATTAATGGTTCCTTCATTTGCTTACTAGCTAGCGTGTCGAGTTCTCTCTATACGTATAGTAACTACCATCGACCAAGTACGGAGAAAGAGAGGTCACTTCTCTCTATTAGCTAGCTAACACAATATGATCAAACCCCTAAATTAACCCGCCAAAACCCCAACTCCCCCCCCCCCTTAAAAAAACAAAAAAAAACCAGCGCCTGCGAGCTGCTGATGCGTGGCTGCCTTTTGGTCCTGGCTGGTGTTACCAACCGGGACTAAAGTTCCTCCTGCCTGGGCGCCCCGTAGTGGCCATGTGGAGCCCCTTCTATCCCAATTCGTAAGCAAACCTGGACTAAAGTTTTTGAGCTTTAGTCCCGACCCTTTTGTCCCGGTTGCACAACCGGGTCTAAAGGCCCTCTGGAACCGGGACTAGTTCCCTATTTTCTGCTAGTGGTCATAGGACAACACCAAAATAAAACGTACAACTCAAAACAATCACGATCACCAATCAGCCCATAGGAAAAAAATAGATCTATTCAAATATCGTAGGAAAGCAACACATCATTGGATAATAATATGTAGCATAAAGCACCATGTAGAGATTACAACGGGAAAAGAGAGGTTACACCACTGCATAGAGGGGGAGAAATTTGTTGTTGACAGCAGAGAAGTTGTTGATGTAGATCGCCGTCATGATGGTTCCCCGGTAGTGCTCTGGCGCCACCAAGAGAGAGCGGGAGAGCCCCCCCCTCCTTCTTCTTGCTTGGCCTTCTCCAAATCGGAGAAGGATTCCCCCACTAGTCCTTTGCCGCCATGGGCCCCGAGGGGCGGGAGCCCCCCTAGATTTGATCTCTCTCTATTTGCTTCTCTTTTTCGCATTCCTGTTTTCTGGCCGAACACCATTTCTTAAATAAACGGAGATGAGTAACTCCTATCGGGCTAAAATTTAACAGGACTTTTCCGGATATAAGCTTCCCCGTGGCCGAAGAAGAGCCCCAACCAACTTACAGGGTGCTCACAAGGCACCTTGCCACGCGCTGGGGGCAGGGGGGTAGGCGTGCCCCTGCCATCTAGCACCTGTGGGCCCCCTTTTCTGTTGATTCTTGCGCCAAAATTCACATATATTTCATAAAAAATCTCCGTAAATTTTTATGGTGTTTTGACTTTGTTTGATATGGATTTTGTGAGAAATATAAAAACATGCAAAAAAAAGCAGGAACTGCCACTGGGCACTAGATTAATATGTTAGTCCCAAAAATAATATTAATTGCTGCGAAAAGTATGTGGAAGTGGTAAGATAATGGCATGAAACAGTCAAAATTATAAATACGTTGGAGACATATCAACTCATCGGGTGGATGTCATGTGGCATTATCTCCTGACTTGCACATGAGCAGGTTGGGACACTGGTAGAAAAAGAGGCTTCCGTCCAGCCCCATTAGTCGCGAAATTGTAGGAACCGCGACTAATGAAGTCTTTAGTCGCGGTTCGGCAGACGAACCGCGACCAAATGCCTGGGCCAAGGGCGCTCGGTGGCCAGCTGGTGCACGTGAGGGGCTTTAGTCGCGGTTGGCCAGGCCAACCGCGACTAAAGGTGCCCAAAGGCCTTTAGTCGCGGTTGGCCAGGCCAACCGCGACTAAAGCTCCTCCCCTATATATACCAGTTCAGCACACTCACTTAGCCATTTGGTGCCACTTCTCTTCGCAAGCTTCACAAGGGGGTGTAGGTTTGCTTTTGGTTCCTCTTATGCACACAAGGTGTTTGATGAAATGCCCCAAGAGCGTGAAACAAACATGATATGAAGTATTGGAGCCACACTTGAGGTTCCTCATTTATTTTTTCCTCCTCGATCACGGTTAGCAACTTGAACCTTTCATGCATGTGTGTCATTGATAAAATATGCATGTGTGTTGTTCATTGTTTAATTTCTATTGTTTATAGCTAGTTAGTTTAACAAATGCATGATGGTTAATTATATATTTTATATCATAATAATGCAGATGAATCGGCAATGGATGTACGGTAACCGACTCTCCCGCGAGTTCACTACGGGTTTGAAAGATTTCCTCGTAGTGGCTAATGCGAACAAGCAGAAAGGTTTTGTTATCTGTCCATGTGTTGACTGTAAGAATCAGAAGGGTTACTCTTCCTCAAGCGAAGTTCACCTGCACCTGCTTCGGCACGGTTTCATGCCAAGCTATAATTGTTGGACCAAGCATGGAGAAAGAGGGGTTATAATGGAAGAAGATGAAGAAGGGGATGATTTCATCGATGAAAGCTATCTTGCTCATTTCGGTGATACTTTCATGGAGGATGCTGAAGGTGAAGGGGAAGGTGAAGGTGAAGAAGAGGCACGTGATGAGACCGTTGATGATCTTGGTCGGACCATTGCTGATGCACGGAGACGCTGCGAAACTGAAAAGGAGAGGGAGAATTTGGATCGCATGTTAGAGGATCACAGAAAGTCGTTGTACCCCGGATGCGATGATGGTCTGAAAAAGCTGGGCTGCACACTGGATTTGCTGAAATGGAAGGCACAGGCAGGTGTAGCTGACTCGGCATTTGAAAACTTGCTGAAAATGTTGAAGAATATGTTTCCAAAGAATAACGAGTTGCCCGCCAGTACGTACGAAGCAAAGAAGGTTGTCTGCCCTCTAGGTTTAGAGGTTCTGAAGACACATGCATGCATCAACGACTGCATCCTCTACCGCGGTGAATACGAGAATTTGAATGAATGCCCGGTATGCACTGGCAGATCACCGGCCGAAGCCTGCGGAACGCACTGGTGCTGAGGTATTTGATATGGTCAAGGATTTGAAAGTCATCTTTGGAAAGGGTCCTGGCGGACAATCAGTTCCGAAGGGAGCTGACGGGCACGCAGCCATGTGGAAGAAGAAATCTATATTCTGGGAGCTAGAATATTGGAAAGTCCTAGAAGTCCGCTCTGCAATCGACGTGATGCACGTTACGAAGAATATTTGCGTGAACCTCCTAAGCTTTTTGGGCGTGTATGGGAAGACAAATGATACAAAGGAAGCACGGCAGGACCAGCAACGTTTGAAAGACCCTGATGACCGGCATCCGGAATGGTTTCAAGGTCGTGCCAGCTACGCTCTGACCAAAGAAGAGAAGGTCATCTTTTTTGAATGCCTGAGCAGTATGAAGGTCCCGTCTGGATTCTCGTCCAATATAAAGGGAATAATACACATGGCGGAGAAAAAGTTCCAAAACCTGAAGTCTCACGATTGCCACGTGATTATGACGCAATTGCTTCCGATTGCTTTGAGGGGGCTCCTGCCGGAAAATGTTCGAGTAGCCATTGTGAAGCTATGTGCATTCCTCAATGCAATCTCTCAGAAGGTAATCAATCCAGAAGTTCTACCACGGTTACAGAACGATGTGATCCAATGTCTTGTCAGTTTCGAGTTGGTGTTCCCGCCATCCTTCTTCAATATTATGACGCACCTCCTGGTTCACCTAGTCGAAGAGATTTTCATTCTCGGTCCTGTATTTCTACACAATATGTTCCCCTTCGAGAGGTTCATGGGAGTATTAAAGAAATATGTTCGTAACCGTGCTAGGCCAGAAGGAAGCATCGCCAAGGGCTATGGAAATGAGGAGGTAATTGAGTTTTGTGTTGACTTTGTTCCTGACCTTAAGCCGATTGGTCTTCCTCGATCGCGGCACGAGGGGAGACTAAGTGGAAAAGGCACGATCGGAAGGAAATCAACGATATGTATGGACGGCCATTCTCTGACTGAAGCACACCACACTGTACTGACCAATTCCAGCTTGGTGGCTCCGTACTTTGAGAAACACAAGAATATTTTACGCTCGGACAACCCGGGGAAGCCTGAATCCTGGATTAGGAAGGCCCACATGGAGACTTTCGGCAGTTGGTTGAGAAAACATTTAATGAATGACAATGATGTTGTAGATCAGCTGTACTTGTTGGCCAAGACACCATCTTCGACTATAACGACTTTCCAAGGGTACGAGATAAATGGGAATACATTTTACACGATCGCCCAAGATAAAAAGAGCACCAACCAAAACAGTGGTGTCCGCTTTGATGCAGCAACCGAGAATGGGCAAAAGGTCACATATTATTGTTACATAGAGGAGATATGGGAACTTGACTATGGACCCTCCTTTAAGGTCCCTTTGTTCCGGTGCAAATGGTTCAAGCTAACAGGAGGTGGGGTAAAGGTGGACCAGCAATACGGAATGACAATGGTGGATTTCAATAATCTTGGTTACCTTGACGAACCATTCGTCCTAGCGAAAGATGTCGCTCAGGTTTTCTATGTGAAGGACATGAGTAGCAAACCGAGGAAACGGAAAGATAAGAAAACGATCAGTACATCATGCGATGATCCAAAGCGCCACATTGTTCTTTCAGGGAAAATAAACATCGTGGGAGTGGAGGACAAGACAGACATGTCAGAAGATTATAATATGTTTGCTGAAATTCCGCCCTTCAAAGTGAACACCGACCCAAGCATTAAGTTAAATGATGAGGATGCTCCATGGATACGGCACAATCGTAAGCAAGCAGGGACACAAGGGAAGAAATGATGTGTAATAATTTATTACCCGTGATGTGTTTGGTGTCCATTTTCGAATATTTTGAGATACCATTGATGATACATGAAATTTGGAGTGATTTAGTCATACTCCTGCCTAGGCGTATAATATGAAATTTGGAATATTTAAGATTTTGAATTGAATTAGTTTTATTTTTCTGAATTTTTTGATATATTATTTGTATTTTTAACATTTTGAATTGAATTAGTTTTATTTTTCTTAATTTTTTGATATAATATTTGTGTTTTTAACATATTGAATTGAATTAGTTTTATTTTTCTGAATTTTTTGATATATTATTTGTATTTCTAAGATTTTGAAAAAGAAAAAGTATTTTGAAAAACACTTTTAGTCGCGGTTGGCCTGGCCAACCGCGACTAAAGGTTACCCTTTAGTCGCGGGTCGCCTCCCCAACCACGACTAAAGGGGGGGGGGGCTATAAATACAAGGGCCCGAACCTTCGCCTCCATTTCTCGTCTTCTCCGACTGCCGCGCCGAAGGCCTGCCGCCGTCGCCCTCGCCCTCGACGCCACCCGCCGTCGCCCTCGACGCCGCCCGCCGCCCGCCGTCGCCCTCGACGCCGCCCGCCGTCGCCCTCGACGCCGCCCGCCGTCGCCCTCGACGCCGCCCGCCGTCGCCCTCGCCCTCGACGCCGCCCGCCGCCGCCCGCCGCTCAACGTATATACACATGAACACACTGCTGGGTGCACTTCCGTGTACCCATAGCAGTTTCTGTATTTAATAATTTGAATTAAATTAAATCAGGATATTAGAAAATGAACCAAAACTTTGAAAATTAATAGAAAATAAACCGTAACTCGGATGGGAAAACTCTGTACATGAAAGTTGCTCAGAACGACGAGACGAATCCGGATATGCAGCCCGTTCGTCCATCACGCATCCCTAGCATAGCGAACACGCAACTTTCCCCCTCCGACCCATCTGTCTGAAAACGCGAAACACCGGGAATACTTTCCCGGATGTTTCCCCCCTTCACCGGTACCACCTCGTACCGCGTTATGGTACCGCCACCGCCACCGCCACCGCCCCCCTTCTTCACTTAATTAATTTGTTTTTACTACATGTTTTCAGGACTGACATAATGGCGGACGATAGAGCTGACCCGATTATGGAAAACTATGATCCGGACGGTGAAGCACATATGTTCGGCATCATAAATGGCGATATTCTATATGTGCCGACCGGACAAGAAGAAGATGATATCTCTTCTTATCTGAACCTTGACGGTGAAGATGAAGGGCGCCGTCAGCAAGATGATGCCGAACAAACGTCGATAAACGACGATCTTCAAATGGAAGTAGCAACCACCTCCGGCGCCGAGGTATATATATACATTGAGCCTCTGGTGATACAAACTAACTGATTTGAGTAAATATGTGTGTACTAACGTGCGCGACTCTCTTTCTTATTTTAGCCCTCGGCCGGATCGTCGAAACAATCGAGTACGTCGTCAAAGCGTGGCGCAACCAAGACGATGAAACAAGGAGAAACATGCACCATCGAGGTTGTCGACAGTGCAACCGGCAGGCCGCTGGAGCCCCGCAAGAACGCCACCAAGTTTGTCAACCAATGCGGAGCCGTTGTTAGAGACAACATCTCGATCACCGTCCAGGAGTGGAATAAGCCAAAGAAGGCACGAATTGCTGGTTTCACTTTTGCCGATAAGAGAACAAAAAAAGATTGCTTCAAGAAGCTTATGGAACATTTCGTTCTACCTCCGGAATATAACAAATTCGATGAGGAGGGTAACAAGATTGAGAAAAACACGGAGAGGAGGAGGCTAGTCAAACAGTCCGCTCTTCATAAGATGGCCGACGCATTCCGGAAATTCAAGCAAAATCTAGCCCGTGACTTTGTCAAGCAGAACAAGACTCCGGATTTCAAAGGACAATATGAGAAACTGAAACATGATTGGCCAGAATTTGTGAAGCAAAAGAAATCGGAGCAGTTCATTCAAATATCGAAAAAATAAGGAAAATGCGGCTAAGAAGGAGTACAATCATATTATGGGGCCAGGAGGGTATCGCCTTTGGGTGCCTAGGTTGGAGAAGATGGAGAACGAGCTGAGGGCGCGAGGAATCCGTCCAGGTACGGAGGGATGGGACCCAAGGGCCAAAAGCTGGTGGTACGGGCATGGGGGAACGCTGAACCCGGAGACAGGGGAGTGTGTTTACCGGGGCAAAATAATTAAACCCACCCAAGCCCTTATTGACGCAATGAGGGATGCTCAAGAGGGGAAGATCAAGTTCAACAGAGAGAACGACGCGCTGACAAAAGCCCTCGGGAATCCTGAACACGGAGGACGTGTACGAGGCATGGGGCACATTCCGTGGAAAATAGGGTTCCCCCAGAACGATGACCCGTACGGTTACAGAAGCCGTAAGAGAAAGATGGATCGGGAAGCAGATGTTGTGGCGCGGTTGGCATCGGAAATGGATGTGATGAAGAAAACCGTGAGTGTACTAGTAGCCGAAAGAGATGCAGCTCGGGCGCAGCATGAAGATCATCCAGCGGATCTCGGAAGCCAGCAGCGGAGAAGCAGCGTGGCTTCCACGGAGGCCCCACCGGCTGGTGCAGATGCACCGACGATCGAAATTACTGCACCGGAGCCTCTGGTGGTCGAAATTACTGCACCGGAGCCTCCTCGCTACCCCGTGGACAATATAAAGGAGATGAAAGAATGTCATCTGTATTATCCTATCGGGAACATGTCCATGAAGGTAGCCATCGGCAGTGCTTTACCATGTTTACCTGGAGCACTCCACCACAACAACCCCATTCAAGATGGCTATGCTCGTGTCACGGTGGAGGACATAGTCCAAGGGTTTGAGGACCTGGAGATTGACATTGCTACAACTGAAGGGGAGAAAAGACTTGGAGATGTCAAGCGCCATTTCATTCTATGGCAAAAGAAGTTTATCAAGTTTCCAGGCGAGGCGCCAAGGACAACAAGTCCACCCCCCTACGGTGGTGGTGGTGGCGGTGGTGGTGGTGGTGGTGGTGGTGGCGGTTCACCTACACCTCCGTCACGTCAGCCGACGCCCCCCAGTCCACAACGTCCGGCGGGTGATCAGACGCCGCCCCCCAGTCCTCGTCCGGCGGGTGATCAGACGCCGCCCCCAATCCACCTCCGGCAAAGAAGCAGAAGCAGTCCTGGATTATTAACCCGGACCCTTATGTACCTAAGACCACAAAGGTACCGGAGCCATCACTGAAGCCTCTCCCCACAAGGCCTTGGGAACGTAGTGCCGAGGAAACTGCCGCGGCCGCGGCTGCTGATCATGACAAATGGAAGGCGGATTGCAAGAAGAAAAGAGAGCCCGAGCCCAAGCCAGTATTTTCTGATGAGAAAAAGAAGTGGGCTAAGTCATTTTTGAGCACACCGTCCCAAGCCGCGAAGAATCTGCCTGACGACTATGCACGTGAACTTCGTAGGCAGGCACTCATGTTGAAGGAGAAGAAAGAGCGGGCGGAGAACCAGGAGAACAAAGCCTTGGAGGAGGCTGAGAAAACGGAATTAGAAAGTAAAAAAAGCGGGAAACGAGTTGCCCAGCTCGGGGAACAAAGTAAACAATCGATTGCCCCGCTTATAGTGAAAGCCGCCGGTCCGGATGACCCCGATATCATAGCAGCTGCGGCAGCACATGGATTGACTGTAACGAGTGCCAGAGAACAAGCGGCCAACTTAGGTATTACTCTTCGTGAACTGTTAGGCCTTGATGAGGCGCCAGTGAAGGAGGTAGTAATTACATATGTGAAGAATGGGCCTCTCGTCGAGCCTGCGCAGGAAAAGGATCTACCTCCACAAATGAAAGGTCTGCTGAAATGGTACAAGGGTTACATAAAAAATAAAAACACCAAAGAATATATTTATGCGGAAGTTAGATATGAGCATCACTTCAAACATTACTATGTACAAATTCATCTGAGTGAAATGTTCCAGCTTTTCAATCTGCGCGAGCTCGACAAATCTATCATCAGTTGCTACGTTCTGTAAGTGATTTATTTCTACCCCATCTCGTTCATATTGCCTGCACTATATATATGTCCTAACTATATTGTTGTGTCCGCTATTATACATGCAGAATGAAGATTAAGGAATGCAGAGTAAGGAACATCCATGATGTTGGGTTCATTGACCCACACATCGTTAATGGATATGTGTTGGAGCATCACCCCGCCGACATGGAGGCAGACCTGTGGCAGTTTCTTACAAAGCAGGAACTCAAAAGTGATATTCTATTTCCTTACCATTTTGGGTGAGTGTTTCTGTCTTGAGCACATTCTCTTTTGTTTACTCCATGCATGGTATGTGGCCGGCTAATCGATGAGTTATGCATGACGTACTGTGCATGTATCGTGTCCGCAGGTTTCACTGGATTCTGCTAGTAATTAAAGTTGACACCTCAGAATGTCTCGTCCATGACTCTCTGAATATGGATCCAAAGCTTTGGGGCGGCATGAGAAGAATGCTGCAGAAGTAATTATTTTCATTCATTTGCGCTCTATATCGATCGGCCTATTTCGTTCATTTCCTAATATCAAGTAACTAATAACTCTCTTGTTCATTTAATTTTCTTTGCCTCGTAGGGTTTGGAGACGGTTCGTAGATACAAAGGTCGGTGAATTCAAAAAAGAGCTAGAATTCAAAAGGTCAAAGGCTAAGAATGCTGGGGATATTCAGCCAGCGGGGACCAATCTATGTGGATACTATGTCTGTGAGATGATCCGGAGATACACCTCTGAGCGGGTTCCGAGTGATACCAATGCTCAGAGGAATAACCTCCGGATGATGCTTAGTCCAGAAGCTCGCTTCCGACCAGTTCAAGAGGAACTAGCTGGATGGTTCAGCAGGGAAGTCCTCCATTCTAAAGGAGAACACCATTACGAGGACGTAGAACTTTATATGCATTAAATTATGTATGGAAACTTGTTCAAAATTGTATATGGTCAGCCGATGATATTGAATATATATTGTATATTCCTCTTGAATTCTTTTTGGTTCTAATTTCAAATTTGTTTGAAATTGTACATTCATATGCATGTATGTAGTACCGTAGAATATGTGAAACTCCTTCAAAATTAAAATAAAGCACAAAAGAAATAAAACAATACAAATTAAACAGAAAACAGGTTTAGGGGGGGGGGGGCTAAAACCCTAAACCTGTGGCGGCCTTTAGTCGCGGTTGGCCAGAAGAACCGCGACTAAAGGTCCTCCGCCCCGACGGCCGCCTGGTGCCCACGTGGACGGGCCTTTAGTCGCAGTTCTTAAGCGACCGCGACTAAAGTGGGGGTCCTTTAGTCGCGCCTATTTGGTCGCGGTTGCGCAACCGCGACTAATGGCAGTTGCGAACCGCGACCAAATGCCCTTTTTCCACTAGTGGGAGGAACCGTTGAGCAGGCCGCCACAATGATTATCACTAGAAGACGCGCCCTTTGACTGTCCGTTGTAGGCGCTTGCTGCCTTCGCAACATCCTCCATAATGGTGCCCCAATAGCCAATAAGATGCAGGCACCCTCCACTCCCTCACTTCAATCCTCTCAAACACATCTCACCCGCCTCAAATCCACCACCCACTTCCTCGTCAATGGCACACCCAAAGGGGCACCCCCTTGTCTTCAATTTTGGGAAAGAGATGGAGGAGGATGAGCTAGCGGAACCTTTGGACCGCTTATTGGTCCAGATGAACATGGCCCTAAAGGAGCCTGCGTAGATGGGCACACAAATGGAGCATAAATTCGAGTCCCTCCGCCCATGCCCACCGCCACGACGACAGGCTGGACCAATGCCGTTGAGGAGCATTTTTCTGGCCATCAAGGCCCGCATGGCCGCATTCTACGCTGGCTGTGGCTGAGGCCGAAACTATTAGATAGTTTAACTAAGTACACTCCTCAATATAAGTCGCACGCGGACCATTTCCCGTCCAAAATAAATTAGAACTAAAATCGAACTGAAATTGGAATCAAATGTAATCTAGATTTTGTTTTTTTTTGGGTGAAGGACCATTGAAGTGAATGAGAAATGGGAATGGGGCACACATGTAAGAAAAATATGGATGTTTACTTTTGGTGAACCTGTGTGTACACATAGTGGGCCGTGGCCTTCATATCGCATATCGCTACTCTGCTGGAGTTGCTTTTATAGGGGTTCTTTATTTAGAAATTACAAAGGAGCTCTGGGGAGCTCCACTACGTATATATGAACCTTTCACACACATCAAGATCCTTGACCTATCATTTATTGCTTGTGTATATGGTTCTATATGTGTTGTTTCTAAGTGGTATCTCCACATGTATTCTCTGTCCTTTTCCATCGGCCATGTCCCCACCACACCTCAACATACCAGTTTTTTTAAGAAAAGGAGGAAGACCCCCGGCCTCTGCATCTGGACGATGCATACGGTCATTTTATTAATTATTAACACAAGACCTTACAAAGTCATAAAACAGTAAACTAAAGCCACCGTCTAAGAAATATCTGTCGCTACTCCTATCCAGTTGATGAAGGGCTGCTGATAGTCTAGGCCTAATACCAAACAGACCTCGCAGCCAAGCCTAACATCCAAGACCTGAGGTCCCAATCGGGACGCCTGCCGGGTATGGGCACCCACCAGTCCAGCGTGCTCCTCAACCAGGACGCCTGCCGGGTATGAGGCCGCCGCAGCCACCTGCCACCAATCCATCTTTAGAGCTGTACTGCTGCATCAACCATGCCCGATCTAACTGCCGCCGACGCCACCACGACGACAGACAGCGTTGACCTCCTGCGCGTGTCCATCGCCACACATCTGACGCGAAGCCTCCGCTGCTCCAAACCGCCAAGAACCGCCACCACGAATATGTAGAAAGAAACACCGCTCCACCGAAGAATGCTGCCACCAAGGGCGTAACGTCACATGAATGCTGCCATCATCCGATCAACTGATCTAGGGTTTCCTCCGGAGGCAATGCAAGCAAGTCAATAGAAGCTGCAGTGGCGATGTCTTCAACAAGATAACGATGCAGAAACGCCGCCATCGCCCGCCATGACCCGAGTCATAGCATGGTTTTCACCGGCAGCCTCGTTTCCCCACTCGACATCGGGACTTATGCGAGAATCCACAATCATCCAGCCGACCACCTCCGGCGAAGAAGATCGCCACCACCTCCACGCGCAGGGCCGGTACCCCTGACGTCCTCGTGTCGCGGGCCTAATCTAGAGGCCGCTTGTTGTTGGGTTCTACGGTAGGGTGCGTCGACTACAAATTAAATTTTTCTATGCGCAGAACAACCAAGAACATGCTACGGGAGATGGATCACAGATCGTTACCACTAGACGCGCAGTGCCGTGCAGCAGAAGAACAGTTGGGGCAGCGCGTCCGCATGGATCGTCTCCTCCTCGTCCAATCTCCCTCGAACAGTCGGTCGTCCGATCCCACGTATAAGTTCGCCGGAGCGGCGCAAGTGCAACGCCTCTAACGGTATTCGCGTGTGCAGGAGGAACACCGTGCGGCGGACTACTAGGTCCGATCACATAGTCGGCGGCAAGTAGAGGTGGCTATTCACAACACATGCAAACCCTAGTCACAGCGCCGAAGCCATCAACCGCATGAGTGTGGCGCACCTCCATTTTATATAGGCGTCTATCGCGGGCTCAACACTTGGGCCTCGCACGGACCCTAAAGCCCACAACTCTACTTGGCCACAATCCAAATACAGCTCAGACCACATCCGACCAGTGTCCTTGTATCCGACCTCTTAGGTTCCTCCCTTAAGGAGCGACCCCTTAGGTTCAAGTCGGCTTGGTCGCAGTTCGGATTACCTCCGAACTGCACGGTTGGTAGCGGCCTCTTGCAAGGCATGTCGAACAACATGCAGACCATGAAGCTGGTTAGGCGAACATGTACATCAAACTTTTGTTCCCTTTGCCACACGATATATGTTGTTGCGCTCAAGGCGAGTCTGTCATCCTTGTGGTAGCCCGACATCTTTCTCGTTCCAGTGATATCGACCATTATCTGGATTATCTCATAATCCTTGTCGCATGGCCATGCTTATCCTGGTCGGATCACACGAGGGGCCCAGAGTATATCTCTCCTGATTGGAGGGGCAAATCCCATCTTGCTGGACAATGTCTCGCAGCATGGGACTGGACAAACCCGAAACCTACCTTTGTAACTACACAGTCATGGAGTAGCGTTTGGTCGGCCCAAAGCAAGTCTGTCACCATCCCGAGTACATGCGTCAGCTCAGGTCTTAGGACATAGAACATATGTTGTACTAGAGACTCACAAATGACATATCGCTGCGTCTCATAGTTGGGTCTGTCCGACTCGGACTTTATCTCAACTCGGATCTGACTACGTCGAATCCGACCAGACCTTTCCAAGTCCATATTATCCGGTTAGCATCCAATGCTCCATGGCTAGTGAGACCGAACCATCGACCGTGTCATATGCTAGTCTAGTCGGCTGCGCGTCCACACAGCCCTTTCGACTAGGGACCTTTTAGGACAGTCATCATACAATGTATAGTCCCACAAACAAGTCACGTACTTGTTGATACACATCATTGGTAATGTCCAAGGACTATCTTTATTCATAAACACATAGGAAATATCATCATACATGATTGCCTCTAGGGCATATCTCCAATAGTCTCCCACTTGCACTAGAGTTAATCAAATAGACATCGAATGCCCATAGCTCTAATGTGCCCCTCATGCTTGGGTTGTGGAAGTGGCTTAGTCAACGGATCTGCAACATTTGCATACGTCTGAATCTTGCATAACTCTACATCACCATTCTTTACGATCTTTCGTATCAGGTGATATTTCCGATCTATGTGTCTGACCTTGTGGTGATTCCTCGGCTCCTTGGATTGTGCGATGGCACCAGAATTATCACAACAAAGGTCCAACGGTTTCACCGAGGCTGTGAAAATACCAAGATCATCCAGAAAATGCCGAATCCAAACACCTTCCTGTGCAGCTTCACAAGCCGCAATGTATTCGGCTTCTACGGCAGAATCGGCCACCGTATCCTTCTTGGAACTCATCCAGTGCACTGCCCCTTCGTTCAGGACATACACGAATCCGGACTGTGATCGACAATCATCTCTGTCGGTTTGGAAACTAGCATCAGCGTAACCCCTTACGACGAGCTCTTCCTCACCTCCATAAACTAGGAACATCTCTTTACTCCTTTTCAGGTACTTCAAAATAGTCTTTACCGCTGCCCAGTGACTCTCACCTGGGTTGGCCTGGTATCTACTTGTTAGGCTTATTGCAAAAGCAACATCAGGTCGTGTACATATCATGGCATACATGATGGATCTGATTGCTGAGGCATACGGAATCCTACTCATCCTGCTTCGCTCATCAGATGTCGAAGAACTCTGAGTCTCACTTAGCCTTATACCATCTGAGAGTGGCAAGAACCCTTTCTTCACCTCACTCATGTTGAACCGCTTCAACACTTTATCTATGTACGTGTTCTGGCTTAAGCCAAGCAGCCTCCTTGATCTATCTATATAGATCTTACTGCCTAAAATATAGACTGCCTCACCAAGCTCCTTCATTGAAAACTTGCCATTCAATGATTCCTTGACAGAATTTAGCATCGAAACATTGTTCCCGATCAACAATATGTCATCCACATACAAGATCAAAAACACTATCGAGCTTCCACTTAACTTCTTGTATAAACAAGAGTCCTCTTCGCTTTTGTTGAAACCGAGACCAGTGACGACCTCATCAAAATGAATATTCCAGCTTTGAGATGCTTGCCTCAACCCATAAATGGATCTCTTGAGCTTGCATACCTTATTAGTGCTAGCCGGATCGACAAAACCCTCGGGTTGTATCATATACACGTCCTTGGTTAAATTTTCGTGAAGGAAAGCCGTTTTGACATCCATCTGCCATATCTCATAATCGAAATATGCAGCTATAGCTAGTACAATCCTCACCGACTTTAGCATCGCTACCGGCGAGTAAGTCTCGTCGTAGTCAATTCCTTGAACTTGTCCATAACCCTTAGCGACAAGCTGAGCTTTGTGGATATGAACATTTCCATCCACATCGGTTTTCTTCTTAAAGACCCATTTGCATCCAATGGCCGTTACGCCAGGTGGCGGATCAACCAAGTCCCAGACTTGATTCTCATCCATGGACTTTAACTCGGATCTCATGGCCTCCAGCCATGCCTCGGAATCTGGGCTCACCATCACTTCCGCATACGTGGCTGGTTCGTCGCTTTCTAGCAACAATACATCACACACTCTGCGCAATCTTTCCGACCTTCGTGGTTCCGGTGCCGCTTCCACTATGGGTTCCCTGACTGACTCCGGTATGATCTCATCACCAGCCGAGATGTCCCCGAGTGGTCCTTGAATTTCTTCGAGTCGGACCATCCTCCCACTGGCCTCCTGACTGAGAAACTCTTTCTCAAGGAAAACCCTATTCCGAGCAACAAACAATTTGTTCTCTTCCCGGTTGTAGAAGCTATATCCCAAGGTTTCCCTCGGATATCCCACGAATATGCATTTATCTAACTTGGGTCTAAGCTTGTCTGACATAAGTCGGTTGACAAGTGCTTCACAACCCCAAATCTTTAGAAAAGACAAACTGGGACTCTTCCCGGTCCACATCTCATGTGGTGTCTTGTCTACGGATTTTGAAGGTACCCTATTAAGTGTGAAAGCTGCAGTTTCTAGAGCGTATCCCCAGAATGACAAGGGTAAATCCGATTTGCTCATCATAGACCGGACCATTTCCAACAAGGTCCTATTCCTCCGTTCCGACACGCCGTTTCTCTGTGGTGTACCCGGAGGTGTGAGCTGAGGTACTATACCTCGATTTTTCAGATGATCATCAAACTCCTGGCTCATGTACTCACCTCCATGATCAGATCGCAGAAGCTTTATAGTCTTGCTGAGCTGATTCTCAACCTCGTTCTGAAACTCTTTAAAATTTTCAAAAGTCTCCGACTTGTGCCTCATCAAATAGATATATCCATATCTACTCAAGTCGTCGGTAAAAGTCACGAAGTACTGATAGCCACCTCTGGAAGTTGTGCTCATTGGACCACACACATCACTATGTATAAGTTCCGACAGCTTGGACACCCTCTCGCAACTCTTTGCGAAAGGATACTTAGTCATCTTGCTGAGCAAGCATGATTCACATGTCTCGAATGACCCGAAGTCGTACGAAGTTAGGAGCCCATCATCATGGATCTTCTTCATGCGTTTCAGACTAATGTGTCCAAGCCGGCAATGCCAAAAGTATGTCGGATTTATCTCATTAGGCTTATGCCTCTTGACATTCATGTTATAGATCGGTTCCTGTTCTAGATTCAATATAAATAGCCCATCAATAATGGGTGCATAGCCGTGGGACATACCATTCAAAAATATTGAACAACATTGTCCTTTAAATTGAATTCATAACCTTGACTCATCAAACAGGAGGCAGAAATAATGTTTCGACTAAGTGCAGGAATGTAATAACAATTATTCAATTCCATAATGAATCCGGAAGGAAGCTGGAGCTGCATCGTGCCGACCTCCAACGCAGCAACTCTTGCTTTGTTGCCGACCCTGATGTCAATCTCCCCTTGTGCCACACGCCTAGTTATTACCAGCCCCTGCATCGAGTTGCAAATATGAACAACTGATCCGGTATCAAATACCCAAGAGCTACTAGGTATGTCAGCAAGGTAAATGTCTATAACATATGCAACAAGTGTACCTTTGCCTGAAGAAGCATTTCCGGCCTTCTTGCCATGCTCTGCAAGCCACTTGCTACAGTTCCTCTTCCATTGACCCGTCTCCTTGCAGCGATAGCAAAAGGTCTTCGAGTCCGATCAAGACTTCGGCGCGGCGGCAGAGATTACCGTCTCCGTGCCCTTTGCCTTAGCCTTTTTCTTGGACCAACTCTCCTTGAACTTAGCCGATTTCTGCACCATCAACACTTGATGCGTGCCTTTCTTAATATCCTGCTCTGCCACTTTGAGTATCCCATGCAATTCAGTGAGCTTCTTATCCATGCCATGCATATGATAGTTCAAGATGAACGTCTCGTAGCTGGGCGGAAGAGAACCCAGAACAGCATCAGTAGCCAGCTCATCCAAGAGCGGGAAGCCGAAACCATCCAAAGCTTGCACATATCCGATCATCTTGATCACATGTGGGCTCAGTGGATCACTGATGACCCACAAGTATAGGGGATCTATCATAGTCCTTTCGATAAGTAAGAGTGTCGAACCCAACGAGGAGTAGAAGGAAATGATAAGCTGTTTTCAGTAAGGTATTCTCTGCAAGTACTGAAATAAGTGGTAACAGATAGTTTTGTGATAGGATAAATTGTAACGAGTAACGAGTAACAAAAGTAAATAAAGTGCAGCAAGGTGTCCCAATCCTTTTTGTAGCAAAGGACAAGCCTGGACAAATTCTTATAATAGGAAAAGCGCTCCCGAGGACACACGAGAATATCGTCAAGCTAGTTTTCATCACGCTCACATGATTCGCGTTCGATACTTTGATAATTTGATATGTGGGTGGACCGGTGCTTGGGTGCTGTTCTTAGTTGAACAAGCATCCCATTTATGATTAACCTCTATTGCAAGCATCCGCAACTACAACAAAAGTATTAAGGTAAACCTAACCATAGCATGAAACATATGGATCCAAATCAGCCCCTTACGAAGCAACGCATAAACTAGGGTTTAAGCTTCTGTCACTCTAGCAACCCATCATCTACTTATTACTTCCCAATGCCTTCCTCTAGGCCCAAATAATGGTGAAGTGTTATGTAGTCGACGTTCACATAACACCACTAGAGGTTAGACAACATACATCTTATCAAAATATGAAACGAATACCAAATTCACATGACTACTAATAGCAAGACTTCTCTTTTGTCCTCAGGAACAAACGTAATTACTCACAAAGCATATTCATGTTCATAATCAGAGGGGTAATAATGTGCATAAAGGATCTGAACATATGATCTTCCACCAAATAAACCAACTAGCATCAACTACAAGGAGTAATCAACACTACTAGCAACCTACTAGCACCAATCCCGGACTTGGAGACAAGAATTGGATACAAGAGATGAACTAGGGTTTGGAGATGAGATGGTGCTGGTGAAGATGTTGATGGAGATTGCCCTCTCCCGATGAGAGGAGCGTTGGTGATGACGATGGTGATGATTTCCCCCTTCCGGAGGGAAGTGTCCCCGGTAGAACAGCTCTGCCAGAGCCCTAGATTGGTTCCGCCTCGTGGCGGCGGAGTCTCGTCCCGAAAGGTTCTCTTCTATTTTTTTCTCATTGAAAGACTTCATATGGGAGAAGATGGGCATTGGAGAGCCACCAGAGGGCCCACGAGGTAGGGGGCGCGCCCAGGGGGCGCCCCCACCCTCGTGAGCAGGGTGTGGGCCCCCTGGCCTTCATCTTTGGCGACGATTTTTCTTTATTTATTTTAAGGTATTCCGTGGAGTTTCAGGACTTTTGGAGTTGCAACAGAATAGTCCTTCAATATTTGCTCCTTTTCCAGCCCAGAATTCCAGCTGCCGGCATTCTCCCTCTTCATGTAAACCTTGTAAAATAAGAGAGAATAGCCATAAGTATTGTGACATAACGTGAAATAACAGCCCATATTGCAATAAATATTGACATAAAAGCATGATGCAAAATGGACGTATCAACTCCCCCAAGCTTAGACCTCGCTTGTCCTCAAGCGAAAAGCCGATAACAATAAATATGTCCTCATGTTTAGAGGTAGAGGCGTCGATAAAAATAAAATACGGACATGAAGGCATCATGATTATTTCATAACAGCAACATATAAAGATTTTGTCATATGATTACTCATGTTCAAGTGATGATCTTCTCACAAAGCCAAAATATGAATCAGAAACCTTATTGGGCACCAACAATTATAATCTCAGTCATTGAAGCAATTGCAATTTATCATAACATCGGAAAGAGTCTATGTCAGAGCTTAAAAGCAAGTCCACATACTCAACTATCACTTAGTCCTTCATAATTGCTAACACTCACACGATACTTGTGGTTACGGAGTTTTAATCGGTCACAGAGAAAGATAGTTGCTTATAGTTTTGCCCCACAACTTTTTACCTCAAGGGTAATGTGAACAATAATAATTCACGCTCCCCCACATCCAATTAGATATATATCATGTTCTTTCCAACATGCTGAGCTTGCCAAAGGATAAAATGAAAAAGGAAAGGTGAAGATCACCACGACTCTTGAATAAGGTAGAGGATAATAATAAAAGATAGGCCCTTCGCAGAGGGAAGCAGAGGTTGTCATGAGCGTTTAGGGTTGATGCACAAAATCTTAATGCAAAAGAACGTAACTTTATATTGCCCCTTGTATGTGGACCTTTATTATGCAGTCCGTCGCTTTTATTGCGTCCACAACAAGTTCGTACAAAGTTTATTTTCTCCGCACTAATAAGTCATGCATATTTAGAGAGCAATTTTTATTGCTTGCACCGATGACAACTTACTTGAAGGATCTTACTCAATCCATAGGTAGATATGGTGGACTCTCATGGCAAAACTGGTTTAAGGGTATTTGGAAGCACAAGTAATATTTCTACTTAGTGCTGAGAATTTGGGTAGCATGAGGGGGAAAGGCAAGCTCAACACGGTAGAGGAATCATGACAACATACTTTATCTCAGATACAAGAAAACATAACTCATTATGTTGTCTTCCTTGTCCAACATCAACTCTTTAGCATGTCATATTTTAATGAGTGCTCCCAATCATAAAAGATGTCAATGATAATATATCTATATGTGAAACCTCTCTTTCCTTATTACTTCCTATTAATTGCAACGATGACCAAAGCTATATTTGCCAACTCCCAACAACTTTTAATCATCATACTTGTTCTATGTGGAGTCATTACTTTCAGTAAGATCAATATGAACTCTTTGATTCTTTCTATTCTTTTTCTTCTAATCACCCAAGATCATGGCAAGATACTCAAGCCCTTGACTCAACACTAATCTCTATTATATAGCTCACGGACTCGATTACAAAGAAGGATCATAAAGCAAAACTCAAAACTAGATCATGCCATGACATTATTCTACTAAATCAAGATACTACTAATAGGATCGAACTAAGAAAAACGGTAAACATAGGAGTTGTGATGGTGATACGATACCAGGGCACCTCCCCCAAGCTTGGTAGTTGCCAAGGGGAGTGCCCATACCCATGATTATGTCCTTGGAGGTGATGGAGGTGGCGATGATGACGATTGATAATCGCACATCGAGCGTAAAAGTTTCTCCAACTTGCGGATAATATTCTTGAGCCCAGCAATATGATCCTTCAACAAAATATTCTCCTGTGTAAGATACTTTTTCTGTATGTGGGCTAACTCAATCATCTTGAAGGCTACAAACTCTGTTGGAGTGAAAAGGTTAGGTAAAGGTTGAGGGATGTCTTCTTCTTTCACCACCGGAGCTTGAACCTCCATGGCCTTCTTGATCCCTTCATCCTTGTTGATTTCTTCTGGTTCCTCTCTTTTCAACTCTATCTTCTATAGCCAAGCATCCTTGTCTTCGTTGTTGGAGGAGGGAGAAGTCATGGTGCTCTAGACCTATCAGAAAAACAACTCGAAACAAGAACAGGAGAGATTTGCGTGATACGAGAGTCAAAACCTTAGGGAGTATATATAATGAATTTTTACCGACCAAAATACGTATCGTGCAAGGAAACGGAGTCTGGAGGGCACACGAGGCGCTCATGAGGTAGGGGGCGCGCCCAGGGGGGTAGGGCGCGCCCTCCACCCTCGTGGAGGCCTCGTGTCCTCCCCGGACTGCTACTTATTTTTCTATTTTTCTAAATATTCCAAAACGGAGAAATATTGCCTTCAAAATTGTTTTGGAGTCGGTTTACTTACCGTACCACATACCTATTCCTTTTCGGGGTCTGGAACGTTCTGGAAAGTGTCCCTTATGTACTCCTCCGGGGTTATGGTTTCAATAATATTAGTTTCAACATTTATGGGATTACTTGAAATATAGTGTTTGATCCTTTGACCGTTTACCACCTTCGGATTTGTGCCTGCGAAGTTGTTGACCTGAACGATAGACGTCCTCGATAACGTAAGGACCTTCCCATTTGGAGAGAAGTTTTCCTGCAAAAAATCTTAAACGAGAGTTGTATAGCAATACATAGTCACCTACATTAAACTCATGCTTTCGTATCCTTTTGTCATGCCACCTTTTAACTTTTTCTTTAAACAACTTGGCATTTTCATAAGCTTGGGTTCTCCATTCATCAAGTGAGCTAATATCAAATAACCTCTTCTCACCAGCAAGTTTGAAATCATAGTTGAGCTCTTTAATAGCCCAATATGCCTTATATTCTAGTTCGAGAGGTAAGTGACATGCTTTTCCATAAAGCATTTTATACGGAGACATACCCATAGGATTCTTGTACGCAGTTCTATAGGCCCATAATGCATCATTCAGTTTCTTGGACCAATTCTTTCTAGACCTATTGACAGTCTTTTGCAAAATTGATTTGAGCTCTCTATTGCTCAATTCTACCTGACCACTAGACTGCAGGTGATATGGAGATGCAATTCTATGATTAACGTCGTATTTAGCAAGCATCTTACGGAAAGCACCATGAATAAAGTGTGAACCACCATCAGTCATTAAGTATCTAGGGACTCCAAACCTCGGAAAAATAACTTCCTTAAGCATTTTAATAGAAGTGTTATGATCAACACTACTAGTTGGAATAGCTTCTACCCACTTAGTAACGTAATCAACAACAACTAAAATATGAGTGTAACCATTAGAGGCAGGAAAAGGTCCCATATAATCAAAGCCCCAAACATCAAATGGCTCAATAACAAGTGAATAATTCATAGGCATTTCTTGACGTCTACTAATATTACCAATTCTTTGACATTCATCGCAAGATAAAACAAACTTACGGGCATCCTTGAAGAGGGTAGGCCAATAAAAACCGGATTGCAATACCTTATGTGCAGTTCTATCTCCAGCGTGGTGTCCTCCATAGGACTCGGAATGACACTTGCGTAGGATATGTTCCTGTTCATGCTCAGGTACACAACGTCTAATAACACCATCTACTCCTTCCTTATAAAGATGTGGGTCATCCCAAAAGTAATGTCTCAAGTCATCGAAAAACTTTTTCTTTTGTTGGTACGTGAAGCTAGGTGGTATAAATTTAGCAACAATATAATTAGCATAATCAGCATACCACGGAGTGCTACGAGAAGTACTTATGACATTTAATTG
Source organism: Triticum timopheevii (assembly GCA_963921465.1). Lineage (NCBI taxonomy): Eukaryota > Viridiplantae > Streptophyta > Magnoliopsida > Poales > Poaceae > Triticum > Triticum timopheevii. The sequence continues at coordinate 617,583,267 of OY997274.1, read as the reverse complement.
CTCATCAGGAAATCTATCATCAATAGGTAGTGAGTCATCAAGAACGTTCTCTAGCCTAGACAATTTGTCTGCAACGGGGTTCTCAGCTCCTTTTCTATCAACAATATGTAAATCAAATTCTTGAAGCAAGAGAACCCATCTAATGAGTCTAGGTTTTGCATCTTTCTTTTCCATAAGATATTTAATAGCAGCATGATCTGCGTGAATAGTTACTCTAGAATCAACAATATAGGGTCTGAATTTATCACAAGCAAATACAACCGCTAAAAGTTCCTTTTCGGTAGTAGCATAATTTCTTTGAGCATTGTCTAGAGTCTTACTAGCATAATGGATAACATTCAATTTCTTATCAACTCTTTGCCCTAGAACAGCACCTACAGCATAATCACTAGCATCACACATAATTTCAAAAGGTAAATTCCAATCAGGTGGCTGAACAACAGGTGTAGAGACTAATGCTTTCTTAAGTATTTCAAATGCTTCTACACAATCATCATCAAAGACAAATGGTACATCTTTTTGTAATAAATTAGTCAGAGGCCGAGAGATTTTTGAGAAGTCCTTAATGAACCTCCTATAAAATCCGGCGTGACCAAGGAAACTTCTTATACATTTGATGTCCTTGGGACATGGCATCTTTTCAATAGCATCAACCTTGGCTTTATCAACTTCAATACCTCTTTCAGAAACTTTGTGCCCCAAGACAATACCTTCATTTACCATAAAGTGGCACTTTTCCCAATTAAAGACAAGATTAGTTTCTTTACATCTCTGCAAAACTCGAGCAAGATTGCTCAAGCAATCATCAAAATAGGAACCATAGATGGAAAAGTCGTCCATGAAAACCTCACAAATTTTCTCACAAAAGTCAGAGAATATAGCCATCATGCATCTTTGAAAGGTAGCAGGTGCATTACATAAACCAAAAGGCATACATCTATAAGCAAAAGTACCAAAAGGGCATGTAAAAGTAGTCTTTGATTGATCTTTAGCCGACACAGGTATTTGAGAAAAACCAGAATAACCATCTAGAAAGCAATAATGTGTATGTTTGCATAATCTTTCTAGCATTTGATCAATAAAAGTTAAGGGGTAATGATCTTTCTTAGTAGCTTTATTTAATTTGCAGAAATCAATTACCATCCTATAACATGTGATAATTCTTTGCGGAATCAATTCATCTTTATCATTAGGGACAACAGTAATACCTCCCTTCTTGGGGACACAATGGATAGGACTTACCCACTGACTATCAGCAACGGGATAAATTATACCTGCCTCCAGAAGCTTGAGTATTTCTTTTCTTACCACTTCTTTCATTTTAGGATTCAAACGTCATTGAGGATCACGAACTGGTTTGGCATCCGCTTCCAAATTTATTTTATGTTGACATAGAGTGGGACTGATGCCCTTAAGATCATCCAGAGTATATCCAATAGCGGCACGATGCTTCTTTAGAGTTTTCAATAATATTTCTTCTTCATTCTCTGAAAGGTTAGTGCTAATAATGGCAGGATATATTTTCTTCTCATCAAGATAAGCATATTTAAGATTATCAGGCAACGGTTTAAGCTCAAACATGGGATCACCCTTGGGTGGAGGAGGATCCCCTAGGATTTCAACAGGCAAATTGTGTTGTAGAATAGGTTCCTGTTTAAAGAATACTTCATCTATTTCCCTTCTTTCATTCATGAACATATCATTTTCATGGTCTAGCAAATAGTGTTCTAAAGGATCACTAGGAGGTACAGCAATAGAAGAAAGACCAATAATTTCATCCTTACTAGGCAATTCTTCCTCACGATGTTGTTTACTAAATTTAGAGAAATTAAACTCATGAACCATATCATCCAAGCCAACAGTAACAACATTCTTTTCGCAATCTATCTTAGCATTAACAGTACGCAAGAAGGGTCTACCAAATATAATGGGACAAAAGCTATCTTGTGGAGAACCAAGAACAAGAAAATCAGCGGGATATTTGGTTTTCCCACACAAGACTTCAACATATCTAACAATTCCCATTGGAGATATAGTATCTCTATTGGCAAGTTTAATTGTAACATCAATTTCCTCTAACTCAGCAGGTGCAATCTCATGCATAATCTCTTTGTATAAGCCAATGGGTATAACACTAGCACTAGCACCCATATCACATAAGCCATAATAACAATGATCTCCTATTTTAACAGAAATAACAGGCACACTTACCACAGGTCTATGTTTAACTCTATCACAGGGTTTAGCAATTCTAGCAGTTTCACCAGTGAATTGAATAACATGCCCATCAATATTATCATACAAGAGATCTTTAACAATAGCAATATTGGGTTCAATTTTGACTTGCTCAGGAGGTGTATAAGTCCTAGTATTTCTTTTACAACCAACAGTTGAAGCTTTAGCATGATCCTTCATTCTAACAGGGAAAGGGGGTTTCTCTACATAAGAAGTAGGAACAATAGGATCATTATAAGTGACAATCTTTTCTTCAACTTTAATAGGTCCAGCTACTTTTACTTCTATGGGAGGATGATATTTAAACCACTTCTCCTTGGGGAGATCAACATAAGTAGCAAAAGATTCACAAAAAGAAGCTACTATCTCAGAGTCAAGTCCATATTTAGTGCTAAACTTATGGAAAATATCGGTATCCATAAAAGATTTAACACAATCAAACTTAGGTGTCATACCTGGCTCCTTACCTTCGTCGAGGTCCCAATCTTCAGAGTTGTGTTTAATTCTAACCAATAAATTCCATCCAAATTCAATAGACTTCATTATAAAAGAGCCAGCACAAGAAGTATCGAGCATGTTGCGATTATTATCAGAAAGCCGAGCATAAAAATTCTGGAGAATTGTCCATTTTGAGAGCTCATGATTGGAGCATGAATATAACATTGATTTAAGCCTCCCCCAAGCTTGAGCAATGCTTTCTCCTTCGCGAGGCCAAAAATTATATATATAATTGCGATCACGATGAACAAGATGCATAGGGTAATACTTTTGATGAAATTCCAATTTCACTCTTTTATAGTTCCATGATCTCATATCATCACATAGCCTATACCATGTCAATGCGTCTCCCTCCAAAGATAAAGGGAAAGCCTTCTTCTTAACAACATCATCGGGTATACCTGCAAGCTTAAATAGTCCACAAATATCATCCACAAAGCGTAGATGTTCGTCAGGATGCTTTGTTCCATCTCCTGCAAAAGTGTTAGCTAGCAGTTTTTCCGTCATACCCGAAGGAATCCGAAAAGCAGTTTCATTTTCAATAGATTCAGTAGGTTCAGTAGGTTGAGGAGCAACTCTTGGCTCAACCAGACCGGGTGAAGATACCCCGAAAAAGCCCCTCAAACAATTACTTTCCATAGTAACAAGTGACAGAAAATTTCAGCACACTAAATAAATTTTTCCTTACCAAATTCCACCTACCAAAGGCGCTTCACTCCCCGGCAACGGCGCCAGAAAAGAGTCTTGATGACCCACAAGTATAGGGGATCTATCGTAGTCCTTTCGATAAGTAAGAGTGTCGAACCCAACAAGGAGCAGAAGGAAATGATAGGCCGTTTTCAGGTATTCTCTGCAAGTACTGAAATAAGTGGTAACAGATAGTTTTGTGATAGGATAAATTGTAACAAGTAACGAGTAACAAAAGTAAATAAAGTGCAGCAATGTGGCCCATTTTGTAGCAAAGGACAAGCCTGGAGAAATTCTTATAATAGGAAAAGCGCTCCCAAGGACACACGGGAATATCGTCAAGTTAGTTTTCATCACGCTCATATGATTCGTGTGCGATACTTTGATAATTTGATATGTGGGTGGACCAGTGCTTGGGTGTTGTTCTTACTTGAACAAGCATCCCACTTATGATTAACATCTATTGCAAGCATCCGCAACTACAACAAAAGTATTAAGGTAAACCTAACCATAGCATGAAACATATGGATCCAAATTAGCCCCTTACGAAGCAACGCATAAACTAGGGTTTAAGCTTCTGTCACTCTAGCAACCCATCATCTACTTATTACTTCCCAATGCCTTCCTCTAGGCCCAAATAATGGTGAAGTGTTATGTAGTCGATGTTCACATAACACCAATAGAGGTTAGACAACATACATCTTATCAAAATATCAAACGAATACCAAATTCACATGACTACTAATAGCAAGACTTCTCCCTTGTCCTCAGAAACAAATGTAATTACTCACAAAGCATATTCATGTTCATAATCAGAGGGGTAATAATGTGCATAAAGGATCTGAACATATGATCTTCCACCAAATAAACCAACTAGCATCAACTACAAGGAGCAATCAACACTACTAGCAACCTACTAGCACCAATCCCAGACTTGGAGACAAGAATTGGATACAAGAGATGAACTAGGGTTTGGAGATGAGATGGTGCTGGTGAAGATGTTGATGGAGATTGCCCTCTCCCGATGAGAGGAGCGTTGGTGATGATGATGGTGATGATTTCCCCCTCCCGGAGGGAAGTGTCCCTGGCAGAACAGCTCTGCCGGAGCCCTAGATTGGTTCAGCCTCGTGGCGGCGGAGTCTCGTCCCGAAAGGTTCTCTTCTATTTTTTTCTCATCGAAAGACTTCATATGGGAGAAGATGGGCGTCAGAGAGCTACCAGAGGGCCCACGAGGTAGGGGGGCGGGCCCAGGGGGGCGCCCTCCACCCTCGTGAGTAGGGTGTGGGACCCCTGGCCTTCATCTTTGGCGATGATTTTTCTTTATTTATTTTAAGGTATTCCATGGAGTTTTAGGACTTTTGGAGTTGCACAGAATAGTCCTTCAATATTTGCTCCTTTTCCAGCCCAGAATTCCAACTGCTGGCATTCTCCCTCTTCATGTAAACCTTGTAAAATAAGAGAGAATAGCCATAAGTATTGTGACATAATGTGAAATAACAGCCCATAATGCAATAAATATTGACATAAAAGCATGATGCAAAATGGATGTATCAATCACCTTCCTTCAGCTTGCAATCCATCAAGGAACGCCAGACGTTGAACATTTCGGTCCTAGCCTGTGTCTGAAAAATGCTCTTGAGACTCTCGATCATATCGTAAGCCTCAACATTTTCGAAATGCTATTGCAAATCGGGCTCCATACAAGCCATCATCAGACAGCTGATCTCCGTTGATTCATCAATGAGTTTATGGTAGGCATACTTAGTTGTGGCATTAGCACTATCGGCAGGATCCTCAGGAAGTGGATCCTCTAGAACATGTTCCTTTTTATCATGCTTGAGAACAATTCTCAGATTTCTATACCAGGTGGTAAAGTTTGTTCCATTCAGTTTATCCTTTTCCAGAATTGATTTCAATGCAAAGTTGGGTTGAGCAGGTGGTGCCATTGATATACAACACAAAATATGCAATCACTAAGCATTATTTTTATGTAGAGTAATTCTAGCCTAAACAGAAATACTCCCACTGAAGTCAGCATCCCTCCGCAAACTCTCAGTGATTCAGGATCCGACTAGTGCATGCGACTAGTGAGCTTTAGCATCACTGCTAGCCAACATACCTATTCGGTAAACAACTCCTTGCTAATCGTATGTCTATACGACTCCTGTCGGTCGGGAAGGTATCTCATACCCCGGCTCCCAACCTTCTTTGCCACAAGGCCCAAACCGGTTTTGATAGCCTTGTCAAGTTAACCTGATGCAGGGCATGTCCGTGTCCGACACGAACCCTTCAGTTCAAGGACACCTAGCAGCACCCCAATTTTATGAGCCCACTACTAGACGTACTTGACGTGCGAAGGTGCAACATTAGGAATGGAAAATTACTTGATATTCATGAGGGATCTTTCTACCATTCTAACATGCATAGAAACAAAGAAGCATAACAATGACAAATAAACACATATTGTGAAATAGTATGGCTCCTTCATGGATGTTCTTCCAGGTCGGCTCCGACTCCGATGACCATCTAGGAACTACATCTTGTTTGTCATGCCGGGACGCCAAGCCACCAACTTGATCTCTATTATCCAACTACTACAACCAGTAATGAATTTTACATAGAGTCACAAGTCGACTCGCAGGTCGTTATACAATATAATGACAACACTTTGGCTCCTGCTGGCTGACAAACATGACACGCAGGCCAGGTATAAATTACACACATGCATCATATACACATAAGCCATACTATTCACATCAAACCTGCAAAACAAAGTTATGCATAGAATCACATTCTATCGGTTTGTGTGTCGACGAAATACACGGCGCTACGCACACGGCGGTCCCATCTGAACTCTGATCACGCCGAATTTTCTGATCTGACTGATCTTATCGATCATCGCGAGTCCGATTCGGGTTTACGTTTCACTGATAACCCCGATGGATGATACCGACCGGTGGGGGTAGGTTGTGTCACGACCTCATCGACTCTGATCATCAGAAAACATAGCCTCAACGATCCCCATGTGCAGTTGAACACATCAACCCTGCACATAGCCGATCTCATCAACGACAACAGATCTCATCTGCCGCATCCACATATCTAATATGCATACGATCTGAATCCAAATCCTATAGCAGAGGCTCTGATACCACTGTTGGGTTCTACGGTAGGGTGCGTCGACTGCAAATTAAATTTTCCTACGCGCAGAACAACCAAGAACATGCTACGGGAGATGGATCACAGATCATTACCACTAGACGCACAGTGCCATGCAGCGGAAGAAGAGTTGGGGCAGCGCGTCTGTGTGGATCGTCTCCTCCGCGTCCGATCTTCCTCGAACAATCGGTTGTCCGATCCCACATACAAGTTCGTCGGAGTGGCGCAAGTGCACCACCTCTAATGGTATCCGCGCGTGCAGGAGGAACACTGTGCGGCGGACTGCTAGGTCCGATCACACAGTCGGCGGCGAGTGGAGGTCGCTATTCGCAACACATGCAAACCCTAGTCGCGGCGCCGAAGCCATCAACCGCATGAGTGTGGCGCACCTCCACTTTATATAGGCGTCCGTCGCGGGCTCAACACTTGGGCCTCGCACGGACCCTAAAGCCCACAAGTCTACTTGGCCACAATCCGAATACAGCTCGGACCACATCCGACCAGTGTCCTCGGATCCGACCTCGTAGGTTCCTCCCTTAAGCGCGCGACCCCTTAGGTTCAAGTTGGCTTTGTTGCAGGTCGGATCACCTTCGAACTACATGGTTGGTAGCGGCCTCTAGCAAGGCATGCCGAACACCAAGCAGACCATGAAGCTGGTTAAGCGAACCTGTATATCATACTTCTGTTCCCTTTGCCACACGATATATGTTGTCAGGCTCAAGGCGAGTCTTTCATCCTTGTGGTAGCCCGACCTCTTTCTTGTTCCAGTGATACCGACCACTATACGGATTATCTCATAATCCTTGTCGCATGGCCATGCTTATCCTGGTCGGATCACATGAGGGGCCCAGAGTATATCTCTCCTGATCGGAGGGGCAAATCCCATCTTGCTCGACAATGTCTCGCAGCATGGGACTGGACAAACCCGAAACCTACCTTTGTAACTACCCAGTCACGGATTAGCGTTTGGTCGGCCCAAAGCAAGTCTGTCACCATCCCGAGTACATGCATGAGCTCAGGTCTTAGGACATAAAACATATGTTGTACTAGAGACTCACAGATGACATATCGCTGCGTCTCATAGTTGGGTCTGTCCGACTCGGACCTTATCTCGACTCGGATCCGACTACGTCGAATCCGACCAGACCTTTCCAAGTCCATATTATCCGATTAGCATCCAGTGCTCCATGGCTAGTGAGACCGAGCCATCGACCGTGTCATATGCTAGTCTAGTCGGCTGCGCGTCCACAAAGCCCTTTCGACTAGGGACCTTTTAGGACAGTCATCATACAATGTATAGTCCCTCAAATAAGTCACGTACTTGTTCATACACATCATGGATATTGTCCAAGGACTATCTTTATTCATAAACACATAGGAAATATCATCATACATGATTGCCTCAAGGGCATATCTCCAACACTTGTCGTGCCGGAACAAAGGGTGCGCATGACGGCTCGAGGAACCAACACCTAGATCTGAATGGGATCCAGATCGGGCACCCAAGCCGCTGACGTGATCTCTTCGGCCGTCACCAGCACGACAACCCTGGTCGCCGCTGGCCTGCGCCACTGCCCTTGAAACGGACGGAGTGGGTCGCTGCCACCCAGATCTGATCGCCGGCCGAGGAAGGTTGCCGCCGCCACCGATGCGGCCCGCAGGCTTAGCCTGCGATGCCCTTGGCGGCGGCGGCGGGAGGGTCGTTCGCTGGGGGGGGGGGGGGGGGGGGAGGGAGGCCCGGCGGGTTTGCCCCTGTGCGGCTCGGCGCCGCCGCACGGGGGAGCAGGTCCACAACATACCAATTCAACTCATAACTTTGCCGTCTCCATGATTTTATTTACCCATGTCCTCTCGAGATGCCCCGCAACCATTATTCACCTTCTTCCTCAGTCCAGTTGGCCGCTCTTCATAGTTCTTATCATGTTCTTCTCTCCAGGTTTTTCACATAAATAAAATAACAATCTTAAAATAAGGTGACTCTGTAACTTAAATATTATCTTTGTCTATATAAGTGAATCAGATAGAATTTATGTAAATCCTACCTCGTCTTGCAGCCACCAGTGCTCACCCGACCGACTCTCCCTAGAAAAAATGGCAAGGCATGCTCATGTGTGAAAGCATTGGCAGGTGCTAGTAGTGGGCTAGTGGATGAGTGCAAAGTTTGTGTCCTCGGGCACCATGGTGCCCTTTAAAAAATAATATCAAAACCATATTTAAAAGTTTCAAAACATCAAAAATAATTCTGTGGAAACTTGTATGTATTCACTACGGACCCATGAAATTTTGTTTTGAAAAAAAGTAATTTGTAAGCTGCATAAAAAAAAATCTGACCCAAAAACAGAAAATTCTGTCCATTTGAAAATTAATACATATTTGTATTTTTTTCTATGCCACATGTGAAAGTAAATGTAATGAATTTTTGCATATATGTAGTATATATGTGTATGTGCTTACAAAAAGTTTCGAATTTTTTTGGGCTGTCAAAAATGTTTCTTTGAAACGGGCACCGTGGTGCCCGTGCACAACTAGCAATCGGCTAGTGGATGGTCATTACCACGTTCCCTCCATTCACATTTTTCTTTCGATAAAACTTCCCTTGCAAAAATGTGTCACCTCCCTCCAGTACAGGGCATGTTCATAGCTCCATTTAAAGCTGAAACAAGGTACTCCTAGATCTACACATTAACGGAGTATGGCTGTAGTAGTATTCAATATGTATTTATATTAACTTCCGATACTAATATAACCATCTAAATACTATCATTCCCTCCGTTCCAATGAATCGCATGTGCTTCCTAAAATCCAACTTTGACCGTAAATTATATCACTAATATTTATTTTAGTGATGTAGAAACAATACCATTCAAAACTTCTTTTCAATAAAAATTCAACAGTATAATTTTTATCACAGAAATGACATTTGATTGGTCTAGTGCATGTTTTGTTCATTGAAATGGAGGGAGTATTAGAGGAAGTCTAATAAGGTAGTACAGTCGACGGGATGTAAGGATTAAAGTATTATATTTTTGGTGAGTAGGATGAGAGAGAAGAGAATCGAGTTGTAGATAACAACCAACTGCTGAACTGCAGTATTAGTTTCAAGAAACATTATGAGAGTGTAAGGTGTTGATCAGGTATTAATAAAGTAGTAATCCATTTGCATGAAATTATAAGACGTTTCCTGATACAAAGGGAGTACAAAAACATTTTATATTTTAATACAGAGGGAACATGTTTTTAGTAACTAGCTATACTAGACATGTTGATTATTAGGTTAACTATATGTGACATGTCAACTCCAGATAACCGGTTGTTGGCTACACTATTAAAAATGCACTTACCATATAAGTGGGTGGAGCACCCGAGAGCTAAAAATCCACGTCTTTCTTTAGTTCTGTTCAACAAAGGAGATGTACAAAACAGAGATAACTGAAATTATTGTTCTATTCAGCAAAGGAGATGTACAAAATAGAGATAACTGAAATTGGCACCTGATTAAAGCTGAGCTTAAGCACAGCATGCTGCAATTTTGACCGATCTCTTCCCGTCCATGCACCATGGAGTATTCTTTCTTCGAGCATGCATACATGCGCCCACATGTTTGCATATACTCGCGAAAGAACCATGTTCATGCTACACTTAATACTCTGTCCATGATATATGCGTGTGTGCATCGATCATGCACGCGTGTATATATAGGATCTGATCAGAGACAGATGCTCGATGGAATGACTGAAGTTTGCCGCCGGTGCTGGGAGGCACGGTGTTGCAAACGAAGATGAGCTTAGAACCTCTGTAGCCGGGCATCCCAATACCTCCTCAAACGGTCCGCGTCGGCCGTCAGGTCATTTACCGATCAAAAATAGCCCGACCCACTCAGACCACTCAAACCAGTCTCAAATGTCGGGGCTAACCGGCACCCCTCATATCCAGCTCAAATCTGAGGTGGATATGGGAAGGCCCGAGGGTGTCCTTCATGTCGGACTGACACGCTGGTAATCCACGAACACATTCTGAAATCCGGCGGTCCAAAGCTCATTTCCCTCGTCGGGCTAATGGCGCCGCGTCGACAGGCTGCGTAGTGCCCTAGCCCGGCTATTTAAGCCAACCGCCGGCATCAAACCCTACGCGTCCATATTCCCTCCCCTCCCGTCCGCCGCTGCCGGCGCCACTTTCCACTCGTATGGCCGCTCGCTGTCTGCCACCACCAGTAGCCATGTCACCACGCTGCCGGGTAAGAAGCTACCCACATCTAACGTTGGAGCACCGGTTGCAGCTCATTATGCAGATCCGAGCAAGGCGCGAAACCCGGATCGCCGCGAGGCTACCTCCTGACATGATGGATCCAGAGAAGGAGGAGGAGGACGGAGAGGACACGAAACATGAGGAAGAGCCGGAGGAGGATGAGGAGGACATGGTGGTGCAGAGCAGCAGGCAATCCTTGATTCCCTCCGATTGGAGGCCGAGCGAAGGCAGAGCATGACGCGGCCGTCAACGAGATGCTCGCGTATATGGATAACAGGGAGGAGTAGGAGCCCTGCTACACGCCCATCTACCTGGTCCGGCACAGACGTCATGGACATCTCCGATGACGAAGCGTAGTTTAGGCTAGCATGATTTGCGTAGTACATAAGATTTTTTTTGCATGGTTTGTATGGATCTAGGGGATGAAATTGTTGGCGCCACCTCCTTGCAGCGCCGCTCTTCTTCTACCTCTCGTTGCCTCTCACAACTCTCTCTAGAGTTTCTCACTTTCTCTCTCAAGAACTCACGCCAGGGAAGAAAACCACAAAGAAAACACACACGCACACACACATGCACCAAGGAAGAAGACCAAAATGGCTTTGCCATGAGAACTTCCTTGATGCCCACCGTGGCTACATTGTGTCTCTCGCTCTCACGGCCTTCGCTCATTAACTGAATGCCAAGCCAGCCGCCACACCCGGCCGCACTAACCCAGTATGTACTCAAGCAGTAACTTGGCCGCCACACTCGAGCACTCATCAACTCACTCATGCACAGCAACAAACTGCTCCACCACTCATGCCACTACATGCATGCTTTCTACTAACTACATCCCTACACTCGGCTAACAAGCTCATGCAGTCAACCTCTTCTTAACGGCCAAAGGACTAGGCCAACTCAACATGCACGAAGAGCTCCACGCTCCAGCCTTCGTCGCACTTGCCGCATCACACGGCCACACTGCGTCGCGCAGCACTGCAGTCTCACGCTGCCATCGGCATCTCGCCATCGTAGTCGTATCGCATGACATCTTGGCATCTCGCCTTCTCCGCACGCCTCTGCTGAAACTTCACCGGATTAGCTACTCTCTAACCTATCCAACATGCATAATGAAAGCAAACTAAATATGCAGATACATGAATCAAGATTAAAGCTAACAGAAATATGAGGTACTCAGATGCATAGCACCAAGTATAAGGTCTAACCGGACGCACCCACGCGGCAAAATTTCATGTTTTGACCCATTTGGCTAACAAATTCAGGATCTGACCCCCTCTGAAAATATTTCGGGATCTGACCCTTTTGCCTACCGCCAGGGGCTGTGGCGGTAGGATTGCACGACCTACCGCCATGGGCCCGGGCGGTAGGCCCCTGGACAGCGACGGACAGCCGTTTGCCCGTGCTGACGTGGGAAAGGGCCCACCGCCAGGGCCCATGGCGGTAGGGTACTGAAGTCTACCGCCAGCACCCCTGGCGGTAGGGTCCTGGGAGGTGGATAAGGGTGGGAGGGGCTGGTTTGTGGGCCCCACCACCAATCTTCTTCCTCACTCATCTTCTTCCCCGTGCTAAGCCCCTCTCCCTCCTCTCTCCCCCTCACAACCCCCACCCTAGATCCCCTTCATTTGCTTGAGATTTCACCGGTGGATCCGGAGCATTTTCATCACCCAAGGTACCCCCCCCCCCATTTACCCTCCTTTTGATTGGTTGAGATCTTTGTTTTGTGTGGATTTGGTCAATTTGTTGCAAACCCTAGGTGTTGATCTTGTTGTGTTCATTTATGACACATTTATGATGCATTTATGGCTCATTTATGGCAAGGGTTAGGGTTATGTTAGGGGTTAGTGTTCGGGTGACAGTTTGTGTTATAGTGGTTATGTTAGGGGTTAGTGTTAGGTTGAGGGTTAGGGTTAGAGGTTAGTGTTGGGGGTTAGGGTTAGGGTTAATGGTTAGGTTAACTTGACTATCAATAGTAGTTATTTGTCCAATTTGTGCATAATTTAGTTTATTTGTCCATTTGAGTTGGTTGGATGACATATATGGATTGATTATACTGTTTCCAATTTTCTTAGATGCATAAGCTCGTCAATGTTCATTATTTGGACAAGATGACATTTATGCTTGGAAATGACGATGAAGGGAAAGAGGCTATGGTTTTTGACACAAGTCCAAGCTTTGATGATCTTGTAGTTAAAGTGAGAACCGTCTTACATTGGAATGACCCAAATGACGAGGTTAAGCTTATTGGGAGGTATGACGTTGGATTGGGAGTAAAGTCCCGATTAAAGAGTATGCCCACCACCTCCCAATTGCATTGGAATGTGTACAAGGACAAATCAGACGCATCACAAGACAAGTCTCTTGAGATATTTTCCACAAAGGTTGATCCTCCTCCTCCATTGCAAATTGATTTGAACCACAATGCATCCTCCCTAATACATGATGATAGTGTCGAGGTGTATATTCCCAATTGTTCTAGCCAACCACCAAGTTGCCAACCCAATGAAGATCATGTCAATGCTAGCGCCTTAGTACTCCGAGTTGATGCTACTCCTCTTGTTCAAGAAGATGCTAGTGGTCATGTTGATGCTATTCATCTTGTTAAAGAAGATGCTAGTGGTCATGTTAATGATGATGCTATTGTTGCTCAAGAGGATGTTTATGTGGAGAATGAAGAGATTCATTACAATCCCATTGGTAACTTGGATGTCATTGTGCGGCAACAAGACATGGACCGTACCCTCCCTTATAACCGTATGTGTGGGTATAACTCGGATGACGAGGGTCCGGAGGAAGAATTGGATGAGGATGGTTTGACTGCACAAGAAAATCAAATCTACAAGAAGGTGACCGACAAGAAAAGAGGGCCGTCGTTATTTAGGGATGTGAGTCTTGCAGACAATGTTGTTGTTAACGGTGGGATGAGATTCGGCTTGTTTGAGCCAACACCGGGCCCCAAATTCAGTGATCCTCGGCTAGAAAATGAGGATGAGAAAGCTCATTTGAAGAAAGGCATCAAGTTTGGTTCTTTGGTCTAGTTCAATATATGGTTGTGTGACTACGCCATTAGGAACCATAGGCCGTTTGTTGTTGGTCATTCAAATCAAAAAATTCGGTACACAGTCATATGTGACCAAGAAGGTTGCAAATGGAAGGTCTGCGGTAGAAAAATCAAAGAAATCGGGCAATGGGTGTTGAAGAGTTGTGTTGCCACTTACACGTGCATACCCCCGGACAAGGCCGACTGAAGCAAAGGACACCGTCAACTCACGTCTGAGTATCTAGGCTACAAATTGTTGAATCAAATAGCACATGATCCTACCGTGAAGGTCAAGTTTCTCATGACTTCGAATGAGGAACTATTTGGATACCCAGTCAAATATGGGAAGGATGGATGGACAATGCAAACGCTATTAGGATGTTGCATGGAGATTATGAGGCCACATATAACATTCTGCCCAAGATGTTGGAAGCCATTGCTCATCGAAACCCGGGCATGCGCCATCTGGTGGAGTCATGACGGGGCGTTTCATCGTGCCTTCTGGAGCTTTGGACAATGCATCAAGGCATTCAGATATTGTCGGCCGGTCCTGTCTATAGATGGTACATTCTTGACCGACAAATACAAGGGCACATTGATGGTGGCGATGGCCCACTCTTCAAATGATAACGTGTTGCCGGTGGCATTTGCCTTGGTGCCTTCGGAGCACGATGATAATTGGGAGTGGTTCATGGGACATGTGAGAACCAAGGTGATAGGCAAGCGAGAGGTATGCATTATATTGGATCGCCATCATGGGATTCTCAAAGCAATAGACGTTGATATTCCCAGTCTTCCAAAGCTTCAACACCGTTGGTGCATGAGACACTTTGTTGCAAACTTTTACCGGGCATGCAAGAGCAAGGAGTTTTCCAAAGACCTTACCCTTGTTTGCGTTGCATTCAACACCGACACATTCAAAAGCCGATATGATAAACTCCTCAAGGCTTTGGATAAGAACAAAGGGGGGAAATAATTCTTGCTTAGGCACGAGCCGGATAAAGAAAAGTGGTCACGCGCTTACGATGAAGGAGGTATGTGATATGGGGACATGACAAACAACATTGTGGAATGCTTCAACGATGTGTTGAAGGGTGTCCGTTCTTTGCCGGTGACCGCAATACTCAAGTACACTTTCATCAAGCTCAACGAGTACTTCCTAATGCATTCTGATAGCACGACCAAGTGGATTGGCGAAAATATGGACTATCCATTCAAGGTTCAGGATTGGTTGTTGCATCAAGCGCGCAAGTCTTCCAAACAACAAGTGATCAAATATAACGAAAAAGAAATGATCTATCAAATCGATGAGCCGGGTGGGACAACAAGGGACAGTAGGTCTTAAGGTGGAGTTGCTTACGAGGTGCACCTCAAAAACCATTGCTGCCAGTGTGAGAGGCCACACAAGTATCATTGGCCTTGCTCGCATTTGATGACTGCAACAAGGGCGAAAAACTTGACCGTATCCGATGGCACAACGGTGCGGTTGCACGAGTTCACATTGGTACGAACAAGGTTGACGTGGGCGCCTCGGTTTAATCCTTTCCTTGATGCCTCACAGTGGTCTGGCTTAACATCTTTAATTTTTGTAGGCATGGCTTCATCCGGTTCCATGACAAGGCCACCGAGTGCTAACCAAGAAGACATGCCACACAAGTGGGAGAACGCATCTCTGGACGAGGTGAAGGAGAAAGATGTGAAGATTCCGCCATGTTGGTGTGGAGATGTTTGCAAGGTGAAGGTGTCCACCGACCGGATGGAAGGAAGGAGATATTTTGTATGCCCCAACTATGCTTATGATCGTGCGCTTCCAACTCACGCCTATGACCAATCACCATTATGCTAGAGAAGTAACATGTTACTCTAAAATGTGTGTCAACACTAAGATCCATTTTGTATGCAGTCACCGCCTCCTCTATGCAAGTACTTCACGTGGATAGATCATGAAGTGCCAGAAGATGTCCAAAAGGACCAATATGAAGATTGTCTTAGGCTCCATCGGTTGTTCAAAGAAAGGTTTTGAAGAGGCTTGGAGGAAGAGCGTTGTCAGAAGAAGAGGATGGAGCGGAAGCAACGCGAGGAGGAGAGGTCACGCCAAGCGAAGCTTGCTCATTAGGGGGAGAGGGCAAGAAAGCTTGCAAAGGCTCGCAAGGCACAAGAGGAGGATGAGGCACGTGACAAGAAGGGAAAATGGCCCCGTATGACTTAGTAAAGCCTTTGCTTTGGTGGACTCGTCATGTAACCGGATGAAGCCATGCCACATTTATCATTTATCATGAACTATGTACTACTAAGGCAAGAAGACATGTGTCGTGAACTTGTCGTGGATGAATTTGTATTGAATTTGTCGTGAGAACTAAAGTTTGTCAGCAATTTCTGTGAATTGTCAGCATTTTCTGTGATTATAAATTGTTGTGCTGAGATGAGGGACAGAACATAGTAGGTACTCTGTTTTAACCTACTGCCACCCCCCTGGCGGTAGGTTGCTGAACCCTACTGCTAGGGCCCATGGCGGTAAGGGGGAGCACAGACAGTGCTTTGGTACTGTAACGACATACGCCACCCCTTGGCGGTAGGGTAGGCCTACTGCCAGAGCCTTTGGCGGTAGGGTAGGCCTACTGCCAGGGCCTGTCTGGGTAGGTGTGACCCTACCGCCAAGGGGGCTTTAATCTCGTTACAATAGAGATTCACGTCCAGCGCCACCACCTTACCGCCATGGGCCCTGGTGGTAGGGTTCAGCAACATACCGCCAGGGGGTGTGGTGGTAGGGTTTAAAATAGAGCACCTCCTTTGTTCTACCCTCATCTAAGGCCCAACTCAACTCAAGCACATACATAACTCAACATAGTTCATTACGCTCATACTTTATAACATAGTTCATCTAAGGCCAAATCTTAGAATGATCAACTAGTAAGCACATACATAACATAACTCAACTCAACTCAACATAGTTCATTACATCCACGAATAACACATGTTCAAACTAATTAAAACATGACCCGGTTCGAATGACATCGGTTCAAACTAATAGCTCAAGCTCGACGACACATTTCCTAAACAGGTAACATAAGTCTCATACTAAGTAGACATTCAATTTGATCGTCACGTGCTTGATTACGCTTCAGTAGAAAGTTGGTGGATCCTGCCCAATGAACCAACACACCATTCGTTTCGCGGAACCAGGCCCATGCAGCACGGCGGGCCGGATTCTCTGACATGCCTTGTTTGATTGCCCATCCTATGACCTGGCCGGGTTTCCTCAAGTCCATCTCATGGAATTCTTCTTTGCTGGCAGTGAACGCAATCTCAATTGCCAAAGCGTGTCTGCAAGCATATTTCCGGTCTTGTGGATCATCAAGCATCCTCCTTTTTTCCTTCAGAAGCTTTCGGAAAGCTTTTTCTCCTTCACATCAGAAGGTTCCTTGATAAAGTGATACTTGTTGAAATCCTTCATGGCGGCATTTGCCTCATCACAACTCTTCAACCATGCTTCACATTCCCTCTTCAAGCAACGGTGTCGCTCTGACATGAGCTTCTCACACGCTATGTTCATCGTCATGGATCAAATTTCCATCCTACATGAATATACAGGTTTAAGATGACATACAACAAAACACAAAATAAATTCAATGGAGTACAACACTAGGTTACTTGATATGACATACAACACCAAGTTCTTAATGAGTTCAAATGTTAAGGGTACAAGTCATAGTAGTTCAAATGACGACCAAGCAAAGGGTACATGTCATTGTAGTCCAAATGGCAAAGATTACATAGCCTCATTCAATTCTATTTGACGTATGGTCCCGGGTTGCAACAAATAACATCATTTCTCTCTTTTACCCATGCCCAACGAGAAGCCCGCTTCTCGTCCGACGAGAATGGTTGGCGCACTAACCAATCAATGACCTAGCCATGATTTCCCATGTCTATCTCAGCAGCTTCTTCCCTTGTCGCACACAATGCAATTTGAATTGCAAGATCACTCCTACAATTTTTTCCGCCGTCTTGAGCTTGGTCATCTTCCTCTACTTTTTTTGATTAAATTTTTGGAACAGTCAGGAGTGAAATAATAATGTGAAAAGGCCCTACATGCCGCATTCAACGAATCAATGTCTTCCATCCATAAGTTCATCTTTTCCTCAATCACTTTGCGTTCACGCTTCGCCGCCGCCTCAGCAGAAAATTCAACGAAAACGAACGGTGCCATCCTACATTTTGACAAGTTGCTATTAAAGTGAACTTAGGTTTAATTTCTTTGTTAAGCCTAACCCAACCCCAATCATGTACACTAATACTAGCACTAGATCTAGGTACACCAACAATTCTACAAAAAATTCTAGGCACATCATACATAAGAAAATCACAAACACAACCCTAAATGGATCATATTAATTGATTTGACCACACCAGAATGACGAACTAGGGTTTGCAACCAAATGAGCAAATGCAAACTAAACAAATATATCAACCAATCAAAATGAGGGGAAATGAGAGAGCTACCTTGGGTGATGAAAATTGTAAGAATCCACCAGAGAAATCTCTAACAAATGAGAGAGATTTGAGAGCCTCTTGTGCTTGAAAGAGAGAGGGGGAGACTTGAGCTTGGGGGAGAGGTGAGTAGTGGTGTAGGACCTTGAGAAGAGGTGGCTAGAGGGGGGTGATTAGACACTAAGTACCAAAGTTGTAGTTTTTAAGTTCTTTAAGTTTAGGTGGCGCTTAGGCACAAGTTTAACATTCACAATACATAACAAGCAAGCGTGCAAAGAGTATATGAGCAGCGGAAAGTAAAGCATGCAACTTGCAAGAATGTAAAGGGAAGGGTTTTGGAGGATTCAAACGCAATTGGAGACACGGATGTTTTTGTCGTGGTTCCGATAGGTGGTGCTATCGTACATCCACGTTGATGGAGACTTCAACCCACGAGGGTTAACGGTGGCGCGAGTCCATGGAGGGCTCCACCCACGAAGGGTCCACGAAGAAGCAACCTTGTCTATCCCACCATGGCCGTCACCCACGAAGGACATGCCTCACTAGCGGTAGATCTTCACGAAGTAGGCGATCTCCTTGCCCTTACAAACTCCTTGGTTCAACTCCACAATCTTGTCGGAGGCTCCCAAGTGACACCTAGCCAATCTAGGAGACACCACTCTCCAAGAAGTAACAAATGGTGCGTTGATGATGAACTCCTTGCTCTTGTGCTTCAAATGATAGTCTCCCCAACATTCAACTCTCTCTCATGGGATTTGGATCTGGTGGAAAGAAGATTTGAGTGGAAAGCAACTTGGGGAAGGCTAGAGATCAAGATTCATATGGTAGGAATGGAATATCTTGGCCTCAACACATGAGTAGGTGGTTCTCTCTCAGAAATGGTAAGTTGGAAGTGTAGGTTTAGTCTGATGGCTCTCTCCACGAATGAAGAGGAGGTGGACGGGTATATATAGCCTCCACACAAAATCTAACCGTTACACACAATCTACCAAACTCGGTGGGACCGAATCAACAAACTCGGTCGGACCGATTTAGTAAACCTAGTGACCGTTAGGAATTTCGGTGGGACCAACATGCAACTCGGTAGGATCGATGTGATTAGGGTTTGGGCATAACATAATCTCAGTGAGACCGATTACACAAACTCGGTGAGACCGATTTTGGTTATTAGCTAACCAGAGAGTTGGTCAGCCAAACTCGGTGGGACCGATTACTCAAACTCGGTGGGACCGATTTTGGTAATAAGTTAACCAGAGAGTTTGCATTGTAATCTCGGTAGTACCGATTTCTCAAACTCGGTGGGACCAATTTTGGTAATGGACATACACAGAGAGATTACAATCCCATCTCGGTGAGACCGATATCCCTATCGGTAAGACCGATTGGTCTAGGGTTTGTGGCATCGGCTATGACATCTGAACTCGGTGGCGCCGGATAGAAAGAATCGGTGGGGCCGAGTTTGACTTTAGGTTTAGGTCATATGTATGGAAGTGGGGAAGTAGTTGAGGGTTTTGGAGCATATCACTAAGCACTTGAAGCAAGAGGCTCATTAAGCAACACCTCATCCCTTCTTGATAGTATTGCCTTTTCCTATAGACTCAATGTGATCTTGGATCACTAAAATGTAAAATGAAGAGTCTTGAGCTTGAAGCTTGTGCCAATCCTTTGTCCTTAGCATCTTGAAGGAGTTCCCACATCCTTTAGTCCATGTCACTCTATTGTTGAACTTATCTGAAACATACTAGATAAAAGTGTTAGTCCAACAAGAGATATGTTGACATTAATTACCAAAACCACCTAGGGAGCACTTGTGCTTTCAAGTGGGTGGGCTGAATGAGTGGATGAGGAGTGGGGGAGGAAATATGCAGCCCCTCCCACCCTTATCCACCTCCCAGGACCCTACCGCCAGGGGTGCTGGCGGTAGGCTTCAGTAACCTACCACCACGGGTCTTGGTGGTAGGCCCTTTTCCACGTCAGCACGGGGAAACGGCCGTCAGTCGCCATCCAGGGACCTACCGCCAGGGCCCGTGGAGTTAGGTCATGCAATCATACCGCCACAACCCCTGGTAGTAGGCAAAAGGGTCAAATCCCGAAATATTTTTAGAGGGGGTTCAGATGCTGAATTTGTTAGCCAAAAGGGTCAAAACACGAAATTTTGCCCACCCATGCTGCTTCTGCTAGCTAGCTATATCCAGCCTATTGTGGCTGTGGATAGCTAGATGCTAGAGCCTGGGATCTCCTGGGATGGAACATGTGCATGTCTATGTTTTCTCTGTGTGCCATCATCATTCCCATACCCTACCTCGCTACATGCAAGCTCATACCAACTCCAATGTGCGGACACAAATTGTCTGCATGTGTCAGTTTGGATTGAAATGGACATAAAAGTCGGACCGACGCGGCGACCCAAACGGACGCGTATTCGCTTTTTGTCTGCTGCGTGATCCCTTCCCGGCCCAAATTTAGGCCTCGTTTGCATCAACGCAAACACGAAACGAACGCGCGCGACGCCCGCCTACTCCTCCTCCTGACCCGCCAGTCGGTGACACGTTAGCCATTCCGTATTTCTCCCATCGACAGCCAGCACACCTGGCTGCCCTACCCCGCGTCGCCACCGCCTAGTTCTGGTGCCCCAGGCCTACCGTTCGCATCCATGTACCTCCCCTTCCAAGCATACCTCCTGTCGCCCTCGTCGTCGCCACCGCTTCGCTCTACCGCCGCCACTGCCTCCCCCCCCCCCGCCCCACCGCCTTCCTAAAGCACCAAAGCATGGTGACCTCGCTTGCCGGATGCCTGCACGCTCGTCGGATGCTGACAGGACTGCTACCTGGTCCAAGGAAGACGTGGGACTCTTCACCGACCAGCTTCTTCCATGACTCCCTCAAGCTATTCGATGGTTTGCCCGCAAGGTACAATTGGACTCTGCCGACAAGATCTTTTTCCAAAATTTATTCATAACTCGGATGATTCTTCATCTGATGATGAGGAGCTTGTGGCTGCTATGTTGGTCGTCGAGGACCACCTTAGTAGGCAGCGGCCGATTTTCAGGGGCTCGATCCCGGGGCTCACTCCGGCGTTGAATCGCAACCAAGAGAGCGGCCATTTCCTACTCTGGCAGGACATTTTTGAATATGTCCGAATGAGCGTGTTGATGTGCCTAGACTCCATGTATAGGTTTCGTAAGGCTGTGATAGCAGTGTTTGGCCCGGAGTAACTGAGAGAGCCAAATGCTGCAGATACAACTCGGTTGTTGGTGATGAATGCCAGCCATTGCTTTCCTGGGATGCTTGGTGGCATAGATTGTATGCACTAGGAGTGGAAGAACTGCCATTCTACTTGGTAGGGGCAACATAGGGGCCATGTCCAAGCTTGCACTATCATACTTGAGGCTATGGCCTCAGAAGATCTCTGTTTTTGGCAGTCTTTCTTTGGCATGGTCGGACCTCACAACGATATCAACGTACTTCAACCCTCTTTGGTGTTTGCAACGCTTGCAGAAGGCAGCTGCCAATGTTGAGATTAATGGCCACCATTACAATAAAGGATACTACCTAGTTGACGGTATCTATCCTCAGTGGACTACTCTTGTGAAGACAATCCCTAACCCTGTAGGAGAGAAGAGGAAGAGATTTGCCCAAGAGTAGCAAAGGGAGTGCTAGGAAGGATGTGGAGCATGCCTTTGGTGTTGTGCAATCTCGACGGGGCATTGTTCTGTATACTGCTAGAACTTGGAGCACCAAAAGTTGTGGGAGGTGATGACTGCGTTCGTGATCATGCACAATATGATCGTAGACGATGAGCGTCCGGAATGTATTTATGAAGGGTTTTAGTTTCAGGGTGACAATGTTGTGCCTGAGCATGGATGAGCGGCAACGTTTACACAGTTTACCGAATCTCATCATGAAATGCGTGATTGGAAAACTCACATTCAACTGCAAAATGATTTGGTTGAGACCTTAAGTGGGCTCACGTTGGCAACCTATAGATGTATCAGCTATCCTTTTTTTAAATGTATTTAAGATAATTTAATTTTTATTTGGTTTGTAAAGTATAACATATTTATTTGATTGCCAAACTATAAGATATGTGTATTTTGTTTGAATTATGTGAACCAGGGTCAAATTTTCATATGTTTGTAAAAAAACATGACATGCCAACTGTGAGGATGAAATGCATCCGCGCGTTGGGTGCATGGCTGACTCAAACGCATAAGTGACAGACGACGAGCGAGCAGCTGATCCAAACGGACAAAAAAAGAACAAAACGCGTGTTCTCGTGTTTGGATCGGCTCATTGGAGTTGCTCTCATGCCCCTGTCGCTGCCGCCGCTACCCCTGAGTCGCTGCATGTGTCCGCGTAGTGCATGCATATGCCGATGGACTGGCCGTTTTAGAGCATCTCTAGACGTTCGGCCCCCCAGGGTGGCGAAAAAAGGCTGCCTGGGGCCAAACCGGCGCAAGTCTGGCGCTTGGGGGCGACTCGGTCCTCAGTCGTCACCCACCAGGTCACCCTGAGTTCGGTGAAATTATGTAGAAACTTGTGCAAACTCGACGATCTGGTATGAACTCGGTGAAATTTCATTGAAATTTGTAAAAAAAGTAAAAACATGCAAACTACGGCAAACTATGCCAAACGCCGCTAGCCACTACTCCGCGTCCACCGCCCACCATCTACATGTCGAGAAGCCTATAGAAGCGGGTGTAGTCGCCGCCGCCGCAGTCGTCGTCGTTGTCACGCGCCCCGCCGGAGCCACCCCCGTCCCTGCTGCAACCCTGCCCAGGGTCGCCGACGTGCGGCCGGGCGCTGGACGGCCCGACCTCTTCCTCCTCATCGGTCGAGGACGATGACGCCGCCCTCCTCGCGGCCGCGTCGCCGGGCCTGGCGTGCTGCGTACGCCTGGCGCTGGCGGCGCACCAGCTCGCGGACGTAGTCCTCCTTCGCCCATTTTAGGGCGGCCTCGTCATCGGAGGCCACCATGTCGGCGTGCTCCAGCTTCACGGGGGGCAGGCCCGGCTCTTTGGCCGGACTAGGCGAGGGGAGCGCGGGGAGGGGCGGGCACCCTCGTTGATGACGAGGGCGCCACTGCAGGTGCGGTGCCGCTGCGGCATCTCCTCCGGCTCTGGCATGACGGGGTGGAGAGCCGATGAGCCGGAGGAGAGCGAGCCCAAGCCCGACGACGACGACGTCGGCTCCGTTCGGCGCGGCGTCCAGGAACTGCCTCGGCGGCGAGAGATGGACGGCCGCATCGGGTACTCGAGGCGCGGCACGTTGCCGTTCTCGATGTGGTCAACGACGGCCTCGAGGGTGCGGCCGGGGAGGCTCCACCACCTGCGCCGTCCTTCGGCGTTGAGGCGGCCGCGGGGATGACACCGTTGATGGAGGCGATCTGCTCCTCGCAGCGGCGGTCGAAGTACATCGTCCACAGCGTGTCGCTCTTGGGCGCATACCTCGGCTCGTTCCGCTGCTCCTCCGTCAGGGAGGAGCTGATGCGGGTGATCTCCGCCCGCCGTGCCGCCCCTTCGGGCACCGGCGGCACCGGGACACCACCGGCGCTCAGCCTTCATGCCCCCGGCACGCACATGTTGGGGGCGCCGGGTACTCGGCCTCGTAGAGGAGGCGCGCCTCCGGCTCTTGGAGGTGTCGGCGGCTGAAGCCGTTCGCCGCTGCGCCATCGCCTGGAAACCTCTCGGCCATCTTTGCTTTGCACGTCGGCAGGAAGGGGGAGAGGGCTTTTGCGAGGGGGAGGTTGTGGCGTTCACCGGCGGAGAGGGGTCGCCTTTTATAGCCCCAGCGGGGCGGCGGGGAGGCCGCATGCCGGGCGACGCGTAACGGGAGCGGGCGGGACACGCGTCGACGGCGGCTTCACTGCGCCGCCCGTGAGGCATCAATGGAGGCTGACCGGCGCAGCAGCACGGCAGCCTTGGCATTGATTCCCGCGGGAACCGAGGTGATGAGGATGACGAAGCGGCGTCTCGCTGACTAGACGGGCCCGCCCCCGTTCGGGCCAAAACCGCTCGCCCCGGCGCCCTCAGGCGCCCCCCAGCTCGTCGGGTTCGGCCTGGGTCCGCCGGCACTAACTTTGGCCCAAACCGGCGAAAAACGGGCTCTTGGGACGCGACTGAGCCGTTTTTTCGGCGTCGGCACGAAAAAATCGCCTCGCGTGGGGGGGGGGGGGGGGGGGGCGCGGGGCTGGAGATGCTCTTAGCTCGGTGCTCGTTACCGCCTGCAGCTAGCTGTGCATGTTCGCATACAGAACCGGATCTTTTCCTACGTCCTCTTTGCCTGGTCGGCGCTGCCACGGGCAAACGCGAGCGCCGTCTCGTCTGGTTGCAAAGGACCTTGGGCGTACGATATTGGGATTTGACACCCATGCAGGCATGCATCTCTGAAAGTGGTAACGGCATTCAAAATGGCACTACGTTTTTAGAATGAGACCTTAAGTTTAGTTCGGAATTGAAAAGACGAGAGTAAATAATACAGGTTCGATACATAGCTAAGGATGGCCAAACACAAGCGACGCAGCGCATGCCTACATGGCTCCCTCCTAAAGCTAGGGGGAACTCCCGCACTCTCGTCAAGAAAGTTTTTCAAGCACTTATCCATCTTTGATGCTAAATAATCATTTCTTTTTTACTTTTTCTTCTAATTTGTTTTGAATTCGCTGTTTACAATAGGGTTTAGATGAGTTCGAGCTTCAAAATGATGTCCTCTTTCTATTCATTATTTTGTTTTTAGTGATACACTCCAGTTGTAAGATGGTGTAAAATTATACTTTACACTTAAGCCGTGTTTGGAATCTCTCGCTCCGTGGAGTTGTGGAGCTCGGTTTTGGCAGCTCCGTCAAAATGAGTTGTAGTCTCGTCCGCTCCGGAAGCGGAGTTAGAGCGGAGAGGAACCGGACACTCCGTTAATTAAGTCATACCAAATCCTTATAACGAGAGCGAGTGAACTCAATAGCGAAATTGGCCCTGCCCTGCAGACAAATAAGTTAAGGAATGGTGGACAAAACAAACGAGGAACTCAAATCATCAAAGAAAATAATTGGCACCCTCACAGCTTGCCACTTGGACGAAGTGGAATGGAAGACATGCCAGCCTAATCCTTTCGAAGGTAATTTCTGACGTACATCCTCGTCAAAATTCCTCACAGAATCGAACGTACTGCCCAAAACCAATTTGTCTAGTACCTTGTGCACCATGCCCGTTAATCCCTGGACTAATGGTGCCCTGTTAACTCACATTGACTCGTCACATGGCTCTGCAGCTGGTTGGCGCGGAGTGCCTCATTCCACAGGTGAGGGCCTGGAGGACAAACAAACACAACGGAACAAGTTGAGTGCTGGAGTAAAGTTGTGCAAATCCGTTTGACAATCGAATGGCCAGGGACGGCGCCCAGGAAAATTTCCTGAGCTCGTGCCGGTACATCCTCGATGTTCCAGCCATGATGAGATCATTCTTTCAAGATGACAATTGGCCAACCAGCCAAGCAACCAACCCTCCCAGCGTAGTACTACATTCCATCTGCACCTTGACTTCCCGGCCGGCGGCACTATTCTCTTCTAGGCAGAGATATGATCTGCAATGAACCCCCCGTACGTTGTTTCGTTTGATAACCGGTGATCTGCTAGGAACCACCGTTGTGTCGCCAACGACGGCCTTCGTTGCTCAAACTCTCTTGGGTTTTGCACGGTTCATATACACGAACTGCCCCCATGCAGCTCGCCCCGTAGTGCTGCACGCAACAGAGTTTTGGTTAATTATTGCCGGCCGTGTGGAGTCGATCGTTGGCAAGGTGGTGCACTGCACGGGCTTGCAGGATCTGCATCATGTCGTCGAGGCTGATCCTTCCCGCGCAGGGCGTCTATGGAGCCAGCATGAGCGCGCCAGAGAGTGGCATGCATGCACGAGTGCACAGCTGCTGCTTGCTGAAGTCATCATTCAGGTGCGAGGACACGGCCGGCAAATCCGCCATGCTACTACACTGCTAGTATTATCAGGTTTCCAATTCTTGGGGAAGAGACCAGAGACGTACGAACAGGTGCACGTACGGCGTGTGCGTGTATTTTGTGGGACAACTATACGTTGGTTCCTGAAAAGTCGTTGGGCGCTAGTCGATTCGCGCACAGTTGGATTTCCGACGGAAAAAATCAGTCGCTGCACGACCGAGCAGGGACGCACGCACGCGACTTGCGACACATAGATCACTGACTCCAGGATCAACGACGATCCGAGGGGTATTATACATAAACGGCAGCATCCGTTGATGCCAAGGAGATCTGAGATTTCCCTAAAATTGTCCTGGTAGAAGGGGAGCACCACGCCACGACGACGTCTTTAAGAAAAAAGCGGCACCCGCTAGCGTCATTTTCTCCTGCCTTGGCCAACAACCAAGAGTGGAGCTTTTACCCGAATTTGCCTTGCCTTCCACCCACCCAAGCCCATGTAGAAAATGATGAAGCGTCTCAACCCTCCAACAGGAGAGCCTGCAGGGTGTATATTTGACATTGTTCAAGAGAACCCTCGAAGGATTATATGATCCTACGCACGGTTGGGGAACCGATGTTACGGAGAAATACGTCGAATAGGGAGAAGAGTTAAGAAGATTTAAACAAGAAAGAAGAATCTACCTCTAACTCCTATAACGTATCTACCATTCTTAAGAAGTTGCTCCCCACTACTCCCTATTCTCTCGCCATGCACACTGTCCACATCAGCGATGTGCCACATCATCGCAAGCTGTCCACATCATCAAATAGATCCCACCCGTATAAATGATTTCTCCTTCCATTACCAATGTCACCAACCGAGGACCAGCCAATCTCCAAATCTGTAATGTCTGTTCTCTCCTCTTCCCACGAAAGCGACTCTTCCTTCTCGAGCCTTTTCCTCAACTTTAATCTCCTCTTAATTGTAACTGACTAGGCAGTCGAAAAGCAAAGAGGCATCGTCTTACCCTCATTCTTAATTGACCTGTCGCCACCGGAATCGAGCTCCCGTGCGCACTACCTCATCACGCGATGTCTCACCATCACGCCCGGCGCCGTCGGCGGCACCCGCGGCGCTTCGCTGTTGCCTCGGTTCAGCTTCGCCTAGGCTGCACTACCACGCACCCGCGGCGGGTCGCCGGCAACAGCGGCGCCTTCCTGGTACCTCGCATGGGCTTCTCTTCTCCACCTCCGGCCACCCCCCTCAAGCGCCCTTTTACGACCACGACAACACCCTCCACGCCCGTATGTGAGGTACCCACGACAAAACCCCGATCCGATCAATTGCTGCACTTGGCTTATCATCATCAGTCCATCGCTCTGTTGTAGGATTGGAGATCAGCTGTGAGACGACTGACATGGAGGAAGAGCAGGAGCGAGTGCGCCGCTTCCTGCCGGACCTGCTGCATCTGGTCTGCGCCCCCCTCCCTCGCCAGCGCTGTCTGCAGGCACTATCGCTCGTGCGCGTTCCAAGTGTACCCAGCTGACGCAGCGCCCGTCCTTCTCAGCGCCACCGGCACCATCAGCTGCTACAACGCCTTCGTCGGACCGTCCGCATCGGATGTGCCCCGCCGGGACTACCCTCCACACCCAACCCGCGCCATCGTCGCAGCTCCACCAAGGAGAGCCCCTCCTTCCCTTGCTCCGGTGTGTTGCCCAACAAGCCAACCGGTGTGGCTTGCAGAGGAGGAAGAATAGGTGCTCTGCTCTCTTTGTTCTCGCGCTCTGCTTGCCTCATGTAAGTACAGTAATTTAATTTCACCTACATGGATAACTCGACCTTGCGTGTTGTAGGTATAAATCTGCCTCAACGATTCACAACCGGTGTCACTGCTCCCCACGATGTGATGTCCCAAATCATCTATTTCAACATCACCAGGATACAGGATAGTTTGGGATGGGGAATTGGAGATACAGAGGGAGGAGGAAGTTGCAGGGGTGACGTTCCGAGAATGAGAGAGAGAGAAAGCTCAGAGACTAATCAACGCCTGCTCACTTACAGGTGGCGGGTGCATTTGTTCTGTTAGTTCCATGCTTGAGGCTAGAAATATTGTTATATTCATTTTCATAGCCAGTAGCCTCTTTAGTCCTAGAACGTTTATAGTTTTTATAGATAATTTTTCTTCTGCAGATAAAATTTATGTCATTGTTTCTCGAGCAGGAACATGCTTTTTTCAACTAATTTGGTTTCTCTAGACCTTTAGTACCAGCCCCTGATTACTGAATCGCTCAAATGTCCAAACATGCTTTCGTATTCATTCACTATGTACACATTTTTATTCAATCTACAAGTCCAACGCGCGGGGTATTATCTAGTATTACAAGATATTCAACACCCGCCCTTAATTACAACTGGGCAAGTTGAGATTATACTTGAATTTTTCCAAGCTTCTAGCTGGTAATGCTTTTGTGAATCCATCTGCAAGTTGATCCTTGGAGTGAATGAATCTGATCTCTAACTGTTTATTTGCAACTCGTTCTCTGACAAAATGGAAGTCTATCTCAATATATATGTTTAGTCCTGGCAGGAAATACTAGATTAGCAGACAATTAAGTTGCACCAAGATAGTCACACCAGAGACATGGAAGTTGGGCTTGTGGAACTCCGAGTTCCTTCAACATAGATTGTACCCAAATAACTCCAGCTATTGCATTTGCCAACGCTTCATATTCTGCTTCAGTATTCGACCTGGAAATAGTAGCTTGTTTCTTTGCACACCACTAGATCTTTTGGACCATAAAAGACAGCAAACCCACCTTTTGATCTCCTATCATCAAGACAACCAGCCCAGTCCACATCGGAGAAGGCACTAATGCGAGTAGATGAGGATTTTTTAAAAGTCAAACCAAGACTTGGTGTACACTTTACATACCTCAGAATACGCTTTGCCGCTGTTCAATGAGCTGTGGTGGGTGCATGCAGAAACTGATAAACTTTGTTCACTACAAAGGAAATATCAGGTCGAGTAAGAGTTAAATATTGAAGAGAACCAACAATGCTTGTGTAACTGCTATTATCTTCCTGATTCAGGAGTTATCCTTCAGTTAAAGTCAAAGATTCTGGACTAGATAAAGTATTGGTGAGGGCTTGCAATCTTTCATGCCAACTCTGCTTAATAGACCACTTGCATACTTTTCTTTTGATAACTGAATACCATCTCTGATTTTCTTCACTTCAATGCCTAAGAAGTACAAATCTCCTAGATCCTTTAGAGCAAACTTTGAACTCAAATCTTTTAGAAATCCTATTATTGCCTCATTTTATGAGCTAGTCACAATAATATCATCAACATATATGAGAACAAAGAAGGAGGTCTTGAATTTGTTGTAAATAAACAGTGAGGTGTCAGACTTTGATGAAACAAACCCTAATGTTTGCAGCCTTGTTTTTAAATGAGAGTACCATGGTCTTGGAGCTTGCTTCAATCCATAAAATGTTTCAAGCTTACAAACATGAAAGGCTGTGGAGGAGGGAGCTGGCCCTAACACATCAGCAAAAAAAAGTTGAAAAGGTTTCATAGAAACACTAGTGGAAATGGGATATGGTAATTGATGACTTTTTGCTCTCTGACAAGAATGACAAATAGTTTCTGGACTATGCTCACAAACAGCTCCGAACTTATTTTTTACTAAGAACTTGATGAACCATATAGAAAGCAGGGTGGCCTAAACAATAGTGTCATCTATCCAATGAAAGTTTGATGATACCGAGCACTTGTTTATGGAATATCCTAAACTTGGGAATCAATGGCTAGCGTCTATCCACGCATCTACCTCAATAAATTATTCTCTTCACGGCCTCATCCTTGATAAAAAATGGGGCAAAACTCTAGAAATACATGATTATCCTGAGCAATGCGATGGAAAGAAGACTTTCGGAAGTGCTAGGAACATGGTGGATATGTGTGACGTTAACACCTACGCTCTTCTTTATGGCATTACTCATTGTTCTTGTCCTTGACCGATATAAGTAAATAACACATCGACAACCATTAGCGGTAGTTTTCTTTTTTCACATCCGATCGATACTGAATTCGGTTGGTAATTAAGATCATGCTAGTAAGTTTCACCATTATATATCTCCCTTGAGACTTTGGTTCTAGTCAGAGGAGAGCATTTGTACGGTACCTTATACTGATAATAGGGCTCAACAGTACAAGTTAAGGTGTGTGCTGTATGATCGCACACCAGTATCCCGTACGAACTTGTAATGTACTATGTTACTACCATATACTTCCTGTTCCTCATTAATTACTTGCCCAATCATCTATTTCGCCTAGTTATGTGTCATGTTACCACTTAGGACATCCTCAAGGCAGACTCGCATACCTCCTGCAACCGTCCGAGCCGTGTTGTCCGGACCACGGAAGCCAACCAACATGATATTGTATTGTCCGCAGAGCAGTACGGACACGGTTTCTCCTGCAAACCGTAGCCAAATATTGGGGGCTTTGCGGGAGTCCGGACCGATCACAATCCTGCTTCTGATCGCCCTAGCTCACCAAAACCCCTCCTCCCTCTCACTTTTGTTCTCGCCCGATGCCAACTTCCCACATTCATGCTGCTATAGAGCGCGCCGCTCAACATTGAAGACGCCTCAGGACGGACGCGACCTCTTACTGCCCCCGCCATTGAAGCAGCAAGCCGGTCGAGGGCGCCGCCCACGACGCGTCTCTGGTGTTAGCGGCTGTTCAATGCCGGAGACGCGTGACTGGATGGGGCGGGATGGATATCCACCACGCCCGTTCAATGCCGCTTTCCATCCATATGCCGTCATTAAATGTGACAGCCTGGTTTTTGCCCTTTCTCCTTTGTTTGATTTTCAGTTGAGTTGGTTTTGAATTTGGAGTTTTGAATCATTTTATTTGGACTTAACCACTTGGGTACCCCTTGATTTTCACCCAAGTGTTCCCTCTCCTTCTCACAACCATCATTTCACACCTGGCCAACCCAACAATGTTGCTTGGAATATTTTTCTTAAATGAAAAATATTCATTTTGGCCTCCAAAACCCTAGCTAAACCTTTGAGCTCCAGAGCAACCCTAATTTTTCTTTCCCCAAAAAACCTGAGAAAAATCCTAAATATTCTTTGGACCCTAGGGCACCTTTCTGAGCAAAAATATTTCACTACTTTTTGGAATATTTTGGCTACAGAAAATAAAGTCACTTCTGGGCTGAAATGGTAGTTTCTACAGCAACTACCTTTTTACTAGCTCCATTGTAGCTGGTTTTCCCTGTGCTTATTTACCTTAGTAAGAGATAGTAAAACCCCAAAGCTCAGCCCTTGAACCCCAGTGGTTTGACCACAGTAACTCTCCAAAGTTACTGTCCAGTAACTTGTCAGCAGCACAACTTTACTTCTACTGCACCTGGAAACTAACCAAACCATGGTAACATCTCAGTTTACTAAGGACTACACGCCAGACATCCTTGTTAGTGCGTAGGGTGGCCCGATGTCATGGTTCACGCGGTGACCGCATTCGCCCGAGCATACTGGCATGCAATACG
Source organism: Triticum timopheevii (assembly GCA_963921465.1). Taxonomy (NCBI): domain Eukaryota; kingdom Viridiplantae; phylum Streptophyta; class Magnoliopsida; order Poales; family Poaceae; genus Triticum; species Triticum timopheevii. Next base: position 617,551,424 of record OY997274.1, on the reverse strand, counting down.
CGCGCTCTGCGCGTCGCCAGCGCCTCTGTTGAGCGCGTGCTCGCTGCCCAGCCGGCCAGAGCGTGCCACCCCTCGCCACCATCCTCGTCTCCACCTCCATAACTCCCCCCTGCCGCTCGCCGACGCCGGAGCTCGCCGCAGCAAGCACGGGCACGGTCCGGCCAACGGCACAGTGCGCGCACACTGTGTTCGTCTCTTTCCCCCTCGCTCCTGTGCTCGTTCGCGCCCCCGCACAGTGCCTGCGTGACCTCCGTCGCCTTCTCCATAGCTCTCTGGCATCGTTCGTCGCCGGGCGCTGGGGACAGGTGTCCTTCAGCGGAGCCCGAGCCCTCCTCGCGGCCCCGCCTATAAAAGCAGCCCCTCGGCAGCCTCCCGGAGCAGCTCAGCCACTCCCACTCCCTCCTAGAGCTAGTAGAAGCCGTAGCCCGGCCGGGCAGGCCGCGGGCTGCCGTCCCGGAGCCGAGCACGCTGGCGATCCCCTCCGGATCGTTCCCGCAGCTCCGGCCCCTCCCAAGCCAAGGCGACCCCGCTAGGGCCTCCGCCTCTCCTCCGTGAAGCCAACCCAACCCCCTGGTGCCCCTGGAGCCGCCCCAAGCCGCCTTCTTCTTCAACTCCGGCAACCTCCGCCCTCTGCCGCCGCTGGAGAGGTCAAATCCGATGCCGTCCGTCACCGTTAGCTACGCTACGGGTACAGGCAGGTGCGCAATCATCTTCTCCGTGATCCCTCCCTCTCGTTTGCCTCCAAGAAGCCTCACCGCCGGTGTGAGCTCCGGCGAAGCACCACCTCCCTCTGTTTGTCTCCCCCCTCCCTCCCGCCTGACTAGCGGGGCCCGCTAGTCAGCCACTCATTACGCGCGCGAAGCGATATGCGTGGTGGCGCCCCGGGAGTTTACGCCTTCGACGTCATCCCCCCCCTCTGTTTTATTATTTCAAATTCATTTAAATTCCAGGAAACTTCAAATGGCCATAAATTTTTGTCTATAAGTCCAAATGCATTGATTCTTTTTGCATTGTGTTCTGTGTCCAAAAATCTAACAGCACCCAAAAGATGAGATTTTTCCTTGCTGTCTAGATTTTCTAGTAATTTTCAGAAGGTTTCTTGATATTTTCTTTTTGTGGTTTTCAATATTTTTAGAAGAGCCAGCTTTTCTTGAGGATCACCAGGAGCTTTGTGAACCTCATCAACACTAAGGCAAGCCACAGTAACATTTTCATGGTGCCACTTCAATATTTGTGATTTTTCCTACTTGCACTTATGAATATCGATGCATTTAAATTGGTTATATAATGATTATATTTTGTTAAATGCTTGTTATGTTAAAATACTTCAACTATAAAATGTTGGAAGTGAATTTTGTTGGTAAGTTAAGGAGAACCTAGTTGCAAATGATGAAAAAATGATATGGTCATGGAGTTTGATAATTAGTTTAATTATTTTTGCATGATGAAAACTTATGAGATTGCTAGTAATGATTCTGGTATAAGTGATGTGTGATCTTAACCAGAGTAGTAGCATGAGTTAATGATGGCTCTGTAGGAGCGTGGTTGATTCAGTTGTTTGCATGGTTATGTGATGCATATGTTAAGTGATGCAAAGTATGGCATGATGAAACTGGTTATTTTCCACATTAAGTTGAACCTGATTAATAACACAACTTGAATATGTTGTTGACCGGGTCATGGTGCCGCTGAAACGAGTCTTTCCTAGTGCAACCACATTTGCCGGTATGGGACAGCCTTAATGCGTTTCATTGTCGTGCCTCTGGTCGGTGCCTCCATTTAGGGAAGCTTATGGGTGTGCTGTACCCTGGCCCGGTAGGCAAGCATAACCTTGTGAGCCCGTTGTTAAGTTAATTTTGGTACCTGATCCCAAAGTGGATTGTGGCCACGACGGTGGTCGAGGTGTCTGGAGGTAGACACGGGGCCACCCAGGACTAGCCCGGTGGGGTCTGAGTCGAAAGGGCCGGGAGCGTGTCATGACAATGAAATGGTTTCGTCGGAACGCTGTTGGTCCACCCGAATGGGAGTGCGAGGCCATGGGTTCCGTAGTGTGGGTACAGTGTACTAACCTCTGCAGAGTGTTTTTAATCTATCGATAGTCGAGTCCACGGTTACGGACACGCTCGAAAGTAGGGTACACCATGGGTCAACACTTAATAAAACATGCACACTAAGTTTGTACTGAGGACGGTAGTGAGGCCATCGTGTTGAGATTGGCCATGAGTTGGTCGGGTTGTGATCACCGTAAAGATCACGGGCCAAGAGTTGGCCGGGTTATGATCGTCGTAAGGGTCATAGGCCATGGATTGATCGGGTAGTGATCGTCGAAAGGATCACATGTGTGCTGTAGAGATTATCATGCTGGTGGTCTGGAAATGATCACATCCGGTAAGCACGTCCGTGGAACAAGTACCAGTTGAGCACAGCCACATCATGTTAGATGTATGGTTGCATTGTTGATTAAATGGCTAAATATCATGATGTTGTTTGTCATTATGTTTATGCTTATTGTGAGCTTGCAAGTACATTCAATGTACTGACTTGGCGTGTCAACCCAGATTTCAGGAAAGTCTCGTTGGGAAGGAGTGTTGTCCGAGTCTAGACCGTGTCCACATCGGTGTCCTTGTGCTATGGAGTCCCGCTACGACGTTGTTCCGCTGCCGAGTAGTTATCATGATCGAGGCCCCCCTTATGTTCACTAAATAATGTACATATTGTTCAGCTGCACTGTGTGTGCCGCTTGGCCTCGCTAACTGTTGTAATATAAACTATGCTCCGCTAGCATGAATAAAGCGGTTATTTTTCTGTGCCATGTTGTTGTGTGTTGCCAGAAGACAAGGTCTCTGGGCTGGCAATGCAAGGTAAACTGGTCGCTCTGAGTCGGGGTGCCACAACGCTTGGTATCAGAGCCGCGCTAACTGTAGGCCACACTAGACTAAGCCGAGTTAACTGGACGTTAGATATGTGTTGTAGCTGAGTGCAGGTAATAATTGTAGCTGGTTGTTGCCTTACATGCATTGATTATATTTTTCTATGCTAACCTGCTAATGGTTGTGAGTATAGATGGCTCCGGTGCTGTATCCGTGCCAGTTGCAGCTGATGCCGTACACGTCGCCGCATCTCCTTCGTAACGTGTGGCGTCGGTTGTACCGTCACAGAGACGATCCAGCTTATCGTGTGTACTAGGAGCGCCTAGTTGACTCAGTGTATGAGTATCACGCTGTGGTTACTCTGCGCGCCAGTTCCGATTCCAGCTCTTACACTCGTACCTCTTGTAGCGGCTATGCTTCTACCGCTTCTCAGGCTGTCCAGTTTGCTGCATTCGAGGTACTTGTTGAGCTTCGCTACAACGAGGTCCGAATGCAGAACCACCCAAGTTTCCATTACTATCCTTCTCTCCACGATAATGGTCGTGTCCGTTTCCCTATCATTGATCCGGAGTCTGATAGTGTAGCTAGCCACCTTTCTCGCTACATCACTTCTAGCTATCTTCTGATCTACGAGCTGGCTCGTGAGCTGAGTCGTGCCTATACTGCTTTAGCTTCTACTTTAGTCTCTGCTCGCTCAGCCACTGCTTCTCCATCTATAGGATTTACTCCCTACGTCCCTGTCAGTCCTAGATCCCCTGTTTCCTCGGTTACTCCTCCGAGTAGCTCCGGCACCGCGCCTGCGAGTCCACTTAGTGCTCCTACTGAGTGGGTTTCACTCCTCGCCACTCATGTAGCCCCGATGATCCAACCTCCACCTTCCCCTGAGGGAGAGCCCTCGAGTCAGCGTTGTTGTGTCACTTTTAACCCGGAGGTCTCCGTTAACCCCGTCAGTTCTGGATCCGAGTCCGCTTCAAGAGAGGACCCCGCAGCACCAGCAGAGCAATAGAGCTTTCGAGTATTCTCAGTCGTTGGGGTGGAGTATGGATGTAGTTGTACGAGTCATGAGGTTTCGTTTCATGTATGAGGGTAATTGGGCCTGGCATCTTGTTATCATTCATGTATGAGTCTATGTATAATTATGTTGGACTTTATTTTATTCGCCGTATTTTATTCGTCTTTTCGGTTTCCCTTGGATTTTGTTGCTGGCTTCTCCCAAGTTTTTGTTGAATGCTTCTCATCTCGGTTGCGTTGACTTGGGAAAAATCATATTAGGATGACACGGGGAGGCTGCAGTAGCAACGTTCGCGAGGGTTCTCCTTTTCGGCGTTCCGCACGACAGACAGGACAATCACCCGAGCCGTACGTTCCACCACCGCCTCCACCGAGCAAATTATGCGTATGTTCGAGGAACGACGAAATAATGATCTGATGGAAATATTCAGAAGTATTCAAGCAATGGTTGGACAGAATGGAAATCAGCCCATCCCTCACTCCAAGTTATCTGATTTTCAAAGGACTAAGCCTCCCAGTTTCAGTCAGGCCATTGACCCCTTGGATGTAGATGATTGGCTGAGAACTATGGAAAATAAACTTGAGGTTGCTCGAACTAATGAAGAAGATAAGGTTTCGTTTGTAACCCATTATATGGAAGGCACTGCTGCCATATGGTGGGAAAATGAAAAGGCCATAGTGACTGATAATGAAGCAATTACCTGGTCAAGATTCAAGGAGCAATTCCGGAGATATCACATCCCTGCGGGAATTATGAAGACTAAACAGCGTGAATTTCTCGCGCTCCTCCAAGGAAGTCAGTCAGTGGGGGAATATTTGCAGAAATTCAATCACCTGTCACGTTACTCTCAATATGACATGGCCACTGAAGAAAGAAAGATGGACATATTTCTTGGTGGATTAAACCCGCAACTTCGATGTGCTCTCAGTGTGTTCGATTTTCCAGATTTCCAAACCCTGGTGAACAAGGCTTTCATTGCTGAAAGGGAACACAAGCTTGCATCAGATAATAAGTCTGCTCATAACGATCACAAGCGCAAGTTTGAGCCCAAAAGGGAAATGCAACCAGTGCAGAAGGTTCATACCTGGCAGCCAACTCCGGTGGCATACCAGCCTAACTGGCAACAAAATGTTAACAAGGCCAACACCCAAGTCAAGAATGACGTGCTCAACCCGTTTCTGGAGAATCGCCTGCGCAATAATTCCTGTTATAGTTGTGGACAAACCGGACATAATGCCAAACAGTGCCCCAAGAACAACCGGACCAAAGTTACGTTCAAGCCACAAGTCCATTATTTGGAGGCAGGTCCAAGTCAGCACGACGTCGCGGGATACGTTCATCACATTTCCGCCGACGAAGCCCAAGAAAATCCCGAAGTCGTCATTGGTATGTTTCCTGTTAATAACATACCTGCAGTAATTTTATTTGACTCTAGGGCTTCCCACTCTTTTATTTCTCGGAGTTTTGTTGCCCAAAACAAATTTACTTGTTCGCTTTTGGGCAAGAATATGCTGGTACAAACCCCAGGATCTCTTAGCAATCTAGTCTGCCGCAATCTGGAAGTTAGTATCAACGGAATCCGTTTTCCAACATCTTTGATACTTATTGAGTCTGATAAATTGGATGTTATCCTGGGTATGAATTGGCTGACTCAGTACTAAGTATGCATAAATTGTGCAACCAGAGAAGTCAACTTGACCGGCCAAGATGGACAAACTACAAAGTTTATTGCTCGTAGGAGCATACCCTCCAAGGAAATGGTATTTATAGCAATAACTGAAATGGAATTAATTCCACTGGTCAGTGAATTTCCTGATGTATTCCCAGAAGAACTGTGAGGCATGCCACCTGATCGAGAGCTTGAGTTTGCAATAGAACTTGTTCCCGGAACCACGCCAATACACAAGAAATATTATCGAATGTCGTCGTCTGAATTAGTGGAGCTAAAGAAACAGCTTGATGAAATGATCCAAAAAGGGTATATCCGCCCCAGTTCATCGCCATGGGGATCACCTGCTATCTTTGTGGACAAGAAAGATGGCAGCCTCCGTATGTGTGTGGACTACCGACAGTTGAATGATGTCACGATCAAAAACAAATACCCTCTGCCAAGAATTGATGATTTTCTTGATCAGCTCAGTGGAGCCAAGGTATTCTCAAAGATTGATTTGCGGACTAGATATTATCAGCTTAAAATTAAAAAAGAGGATATTCCTAAGACTGCATTCACTACTCGCTACGGTCTCTATGGATATACAGTCATGTCCTTCGGCATCACCAATGCCCCCGCCTTCTTCATGCACATGATGAATAAGGTATTCATGGATTTCCTCGATAACTTCGTGGTCGTCTTCATCGATGATATACTTATATATTCAAGAAGTGAAGAAGAGCATAAGGAACACCTCCGCGCAGTGTTACAATGACTCCGTGAGCACCAGTTATACGCCAAATTCAGTAAATGCGAGTTTTGGCTCAAACAAGTTGGATTCCTCGGGCATGTGCTATCCGCTGAAGGTATAGCCGTGGACTCAAGAAAGGTGAAAGATGTACTCGACTGGTTGCCACCCGCCACCATATCTCAGATCTGGAGTTTTCTTGGATTAGCCAGATATTACCGCCGTTTCATTGAAGGGTTCTCCAAGATTGCTAAACCCATGACAGAGCTGCTCAAAAAGGATAAGAAGTTTGAATGGAGTTCGGATTGTGAGAAAAGTTTCACCGAGTTAAAGAAACGCTTGACAAATGCGCCAGTATTAACACTTCATGATATCTACCGGCCGCAGTTTTGACGTATACTGCGACACTTCCCGGCAAGGACTTGGATGCGTACTTATGCAAGATGGCAAGGTAGTGGGTTATGCCTCACGGCAGCTACGACCCCATGAAGGAAATTACCCCACTCATGATTTGGAATTGGCCGTGGTAGTACATGCTTTAAAATTTTGGAGACACTACCTCATCGGAAAAAGGTGCCAAATTTTTACCGATCACAAAAGTCTCAAATATATATTTACTCAGCTGGATTTAAATCTCCGTCAACAAAGATGTCTTGAGTTGGTCAAGGATTATGACCTTGGAATAAATTACCATCCGGGTAAGGCCAACGTGGTTGCCGATGCACTTAGCCGTAAACCTGTCAGTTTAAACGTCATGTTGGAATCTTTGCCTTCCGAACTTAAAGAGGAGATAGCTCAGATCAACCTGGTCATAGTTGAGGCTGGCCTTGCCAATATTCTGAAGGTTACCCCTACTCTTGAGGAAGAAATCCGCGAAGCCCAGTCAGGCGATGCCGATCTGCAGAAACATCTCAAGTCTTCCGACTTCTCGAAGGATCAGTACGGTACCCTCCGGTTCAGGGGAAGGATTTGTGTGCCTAATCAAGCAGATCTTAAGAAGAAAATTTTGTCTGAAGCCCGTGAATCCTCGTATTCAATCCACCCTGGAGGTACGAAAATGTATGAAGACCTTCGACAAATATTTTGGTGGGATGGAATGAAGAAAGACATCGCTTATTTCGTAGCCTGTTGCGACATATGCAACAAAGTAAAGGCAGAACATCAGAAACCAGCCGGACTTCTCCAACCACTGCCCGTATCACAATGGAAATGGGACGACGTCTGTATGGATTTCATCATAGGGCTACCTAAGACCCGACGGGGCAATAGCGCGATCTAGGTCACAGTAGACACATTAACCAAGGTGGCCCACTTCCTCGCAATCAAAACTTCATACCGAGCAGATGAGATTGCACGACTGTATGTATCCAGAATTGTCAGTCTGCATGGAGTTCCCCGAACCATCACTTCTGACTGAGGTTCGCTTTTCACCTCTGCTTTTTGGTCCCGTCTCCATCAGTCCCTCGGAACAGAGTTGAAATACAGTACCGCCTATCATCCTCAGATGGATGGGCAGACAGAAAGAGTAAATCAGATACTCGAAGATATGCTCCGAGCCTGTGTTTCGGCCCAAGGAACACAATGGGAAGATTGCTTGCTGTACGCCGAGTTCTCGTATAACAATGGGTTCCAGACCAGTTTAAAAATTTCACCATATGAAGCTTTGTATGGCCGTAAGTGCCGCATTCCATTAAATTGGTCTCAAACCGGAGATAGCCGTATTTTTGGAACGGATCTCATGCTGGAAGCCGAAAATCAAGTCAAGGAGATCCGAGACAGATTGCAACTAGCCAAGTCGCGACAGAAAAGTTATTATGATGCAAAGCACCGACAGATCAGCTTTGAACCCGGAGAACATGTCTACCTTCGAGTCTAGCCTATGAAAGGAGTCAAGAGGTTTCAAACCCGTGGAAAGATGGCACCCAGCTTTATTGGTCCATTTCCCGTTATGACACAAGTAGGTGATGTGGCATAACAGTTGGAATTGCCCCCTGAGTTGTCAGACGTACACAACGTGTTCCATGTTTCACAACCGCGACGGTGCATAACACCGCCCAAGAAAAAGACCAATTTGGCAGAGATAGAACTAGCAACGGACTTGACCAACGAAGAGAGGCCAGTGAAAATTTTGGATCAGATGGAAAGGGTCACTCGCAGTAAATCACGAAAGTTTTACAAGGTCCAATGGATGCATCATACCAAGTCAGAATCAACCTTGGAATGAGAAGAATTTCTAAGGGCATGTTATCCAGAATGGTTTTCCCAAGCAACCGAATCTCGACGACGAGATTCATTCTAATTGGGGGAGGTTTGTGACAGCCTGGTTTTTGCCCTCTTCTCCTTTGTTTGATTTTCAGTTGAGTTGGTTTTGAATTTGGAGTTTTGAATCATTTTATTTGGACTTAACCACTTGGGTACCCCTTGATTTTCACCCAAGTGTTCCCTCTCCTTCTCACAACCATCATTTCACACCTGGCCAACCCAACAATGTTGCTTGGAATATTTTTCCTAAATGAAAAATATTCATTTTGGCCTCCAAAACCCTAGCTAAACCTTTGAGCTCCAAAGCAACCCTAATTTTTCTTGCCCCAAAAAACCTGAGAAAAATCCTAAATATTCTTTGGACCCTAGGGCACCTTTCTGAGCAAAAATATTTCACTACTTTTTGGAATATTTTGGCTACAGAAAATAAAGTCACTTCTGGGCTGAAATGGTAGTTTCTACAGCTACTACCTTTTTACTAGCTCCATTGCAGCTGGTTTTCCCTGTGCTTACTTACCTTAGTAAGAGATAGTAAAACCCCAAAGCTCAGCCCTTGAACCCCAGTGGTTTGACCACAGTAACTCTCCAAAGTTACTGTCCAGTAACTTGTCAGCAGCACAACTTTACTTCTACTGCACCTGGAAACTAACCAAACCGTGGTAACATCTCAGTTTACTAAGGACTACATGCCAGACATCCTTGTTAGTGCGTAGGGTGGCCTGATGTCATGGTTCACGCGGTGACCGCATTCGTCCGAGCATACTGGCATGCAATACGCGCGCTCTGCACGTCGCCAGCGCCTCTGTTGAGCGCGTGCTCGCTGCCCAGCCGGCCAGAGCGTGCCACCCCTTGCCACCATCCTCGTCTCCACCTCCATAACTCCCCCCTGCCTCTCACCGACGCCGGAGCTCGCCGCAGCAAGCACGGGCACGGTCCGGCCAACGGCACAGTGTGCGCGCACTGTGTTCGTCTCTTTTCCCCTCACTCCTGTGCTCATCCGCGCCCGCGCACGGTGCCTGCGTGACCTCGGTCGCCGTCTCCATCGCTCTCTGGCATCGTTCGTCGCCGGGCGCCGGGGACAGGTGTCCTCCGGCGGAGTCCGAGCCCTCCTCGCCGCCCCGCCTATAAAAGCAGCCCCTCCGCAGCCTCCCGGAGCACCTCAGCCACTCACACTCCCTCCTAGAGCTAGTAGAAGCCGTAGCCCGGCCGGGCAGGCCGCGGGCTGCCGTCCCAGAGCCGAGCATGCCGGCGATCCCCTCTGGATCGTACTCGCAGCTCCGGCCCCTCCCAAGCCAAGGCGACCCCGCCAGGGCCTCCGCCTCTCCTCCGTGAAGCCAACCCAACCCCCTGGAGCCCCTGGAGCCGCCCCAAGCCGCCGTCTTCTTCAACTTCGGCAACCTCCGCCCTCTGCCACCACTGGAGAGGTCAAATCCGACGTCGTCCGGTCACCGTTAGCTACGCTACGGGTATGGGCAGGTGCGCAATCATCTTCTCCGTCGATCCCTCCCTCTCGTTTGCCTCCAAGAAGCCTCACCGCCGGCGTGAGCTCCGGCGAAGCACCGCCTCCCTCTGTTTGTCTCCCCCTCCCTCCGGCCTGACTAGCGGGGCCCGCTAGTCAGCCACTCATTACGCACGCGAAGCGGTATGAGTGGTGGCGCCCCAGGAGTTTACGCTTTCGACATCACCCCCCCCCCCTCTGTTTTATTATTTCAAATTCATTTAAATTCCAGGAAACTTCAAATGGCCATAACATTTTATCTATAAGTCCAAATGCATTGATTCTTTTTGCATTGTGTTCTGTGTCCAAAAATCTAACAGCACCCAAAAGAAGGGATTTTTCCTTGCTGTCTAGATTTTCTGGTAATTTTCAGAAGGTTTCTTAATATTTTCTTTTTGTGGTTTTGAATATTTTCAGAAGAGCCAGCTTGTCTTGAGGATCACCAGGAGCTTTGTGAACCTCATCAGCATTAAGGCAAGCCACAGTAACATTTTCATGATACCACTTCAATATTTGTGATTTTTCCTACTTGAACTTATGAATATTGATGCATTTAAATTGGTTATATAATGATTATATTCTGTTAAATGCTTGTTATGTTAAAATACTTGAACTACAGAATGTTTGAAGTGAATTTTGTTGGTAAGTTAAGGAGAACCTAGTTGCAAATGATGAATAAATGATATGGTCAAAGAGTTTGATAATTAGCTTAATTATTTTTGCATGATGAAAAATGATGAGATTGCTAGTAATGATTCTGGTATAAGTGATGTGTGATCTTAACCAGAGTAGTAGCATGAGTTGATGATGGCTCCGTAGGAGCGTGGTTGATTCAGTTGTTTGCATGGTTATGTGATGCATATGTTAAGTGATGCAAAGTATGGCATGATGACACCGGTTATTTTCCACATTAAGTTGAACCTGATTAATAACTCAACTTGAATATGTTGTTGACCCGGTCATGGTGCCGCTGAAACGAGTCTTTCCCAGTGCAACCATATTTGCCGGTATGGGACGGCCTTAGTGCGTTTCATTGTCGTGCCTCTGGTCGGCGCCTCCATTTAGGGAAGGTTATGGGCGTGTTGTACCCTAGCCCGGTAGGCAAGCATAACCTTGTGAGCCCGTTGTTAAGTTAATTTTGGTACCGGATCCCAGAGTGGATCGTGGCCACGACGGTGGTCGAGGTGTCTGGAGGTAGACACGGGGCCACCCAGGACTAGCCCGGTGGGGTCTGAGTCAAAAGGGCCGGGATAGTGTCATGACAATGAAATGGTTTCGTCGGAATGCTGTTGGTCCACCCGAATGGGATTGCGAGCTCATGGGTTCCGTAGTGTGGGTACAGTGTACTAACCTCTGCAGAGTGTTTTTAATCTGTCGATAGCCGAGTCCACGGTTACGGACACGCTGGAAAGTAGGGTACACCATGGGTCAACACTTAATAAAACATGCACACTAAGTTTGTACCGAGGATGGCAGTGAGGCCATCGTGTTGAGATTGGCCATGAGTTGGTCGGGTTGTGATCGCCGTAAAGGTCACGGGCCAAGAGTTGGTCGGGTTATGATCATTGTAAAGATCATAGGCCATGGATTGGTCGGGTAGTGATCGCCGAAAGGATCACATGTGTGTTGTAGAGATTATCATGTTGGTGGTCTGGAAATGATCATGTCCGGTAAGCACGTCCGTTGTACAAGTACCAGTTGAGCATAGCCACAACATGTTAGATGTATGGTTGCATTGTTGATTAAATGGCTAAATATCATGATGTTGTTTGTCATTATGTTTATGCTCATTGTGAGCTTGCAAGTACATTCAATGTACTGACCTGGCGTGTCATGCCAGATTTCAGGAAAGTCTCGTTGGGAAGGAGTGTTGTCCGAGTCTAGACCGTGTCCACATCGGTGTCCTTGTGCTATGGGGTCCCTCTACGACGTTGTTCCGCTGCCGAGTAGTTATCATGATCGTGGCCCCCTTTATGTTCACTAAATAATGTACATATTGTTCAGCCGCACCGTATGTTCCGCTTGGCCTCGCTAACTGTTGTAATATAAACTATGCTCCGCTAGCATGAATAAAGCGGTTGTTTTTTGTGCCATGTTGTTGTGTGCTGCCAGAAGACAAGGTCTCTGGGCAGGCAATGCAAGGTAAACCGGTCGCTCTGAGCCGGGGTGCCACATTAACTAGACTCGCCGGCCGAGAAACCCACTCCAGGGCTGTGCATTGACGCACCCGAACGCCTCGCCTCACCGGATTACGCTATAAAAAGGCGGACATACCCGGGTAACTCCACACCACAACAAAAGCCCCTCTCGATCCTCCTTTCTTGCGTTGCATCCGCCATGACTGCACGTGCCGAAGCTTTGTGGGGCAGCCTTCCCACGGAGATGAAGCACATCGTGGCCGCCCTTGCCGTCGCTTGGCAGAGCTGCCGTGCCAGGCGGATCTAGGCGGGCTTGCCGACCAGCTTGCCCGAGGACGAGGACGAGACCACGATGGAGCTAGGCTCCGTCAACACCGCCCCGGCTCCCGCGCCTCCTGTGCATGCTGGTTTCGCCATAGAGCAGGCAAACGAGCACTACAACACTGCAATGGCGGAGGTGCAGCCAGCGCCAGCGCCTTTGTCGGTGTTCCGGTAGGCGCAGCAGGAACAACGGTGCAACATGTTCCTCCTGGAGCAGCATCGGCACGCGGAGGGCCAGATCTACGGCGAGTGGGCGAGCGAGGAGGTTGTGGCAGCCATGGCCGCGACAAACCCCAATTTCGTCGCGAAGCAGCGTGCCATCTACGATGTCGTCTGCGCTAAAGCCGCCGCTTGCCAGGAAGTGGTCGTCGCGGAGGCGCAGTTGCAGGCGATTGCGCAGCAGAACAATGCCAGCTGCGCCTCCTATGTGCCGCCGACGAACCATCAGGCGGCCCGCTGGGATGAGGACAGCGTCGGTGCCACCATTTTCATCGTGGACCTCACGTTCGCTGGCGACGGACAGGTCGCGGATTGCTCCGAGGATGAGTAGGCCACGGGAGGCGGCAGGGCCAGGTGTCCCATGTGGGCCGGTCCGTCTCCCGTGTTCTACTCTTCCTCGCCGGAGACCGCACCTTTACTTCATCGGTCTTATCGCCGGTGCTCGTGGAGATGGCGGATAAAGAACGACACAGCCTTGGACGCGACGCCGGTCGCTGCCGCCGTAGGATAGGTTTAGGGTCGGGTCTTTGTTCTTGTTCTAGATGTTTGAAATGTAATGGAAGCAGCCGCGTTTGTATGAAATCCTTCATGTTTGTTTGAAATCCAGCCTTGTTTGCGTGAATTTCATCCGGTTTGTTGAAAAACAGTTTGAAATGTATGCGGCTAGTGTTGGATGACATCCTTCCGCATCATTGTCCGTGGACTCGTTCCCCTGTTCGCGGATGGATGGGGAGGTTGGAGATGCCCTTATCCCACTATGGGTAGTCTTAACCACTGCGGTGAATAAATATTTTTGCAGCACCGCGCTATTAATACTATTGAAGACATCGTAATTACTGTGAGATCACGGCGAAGATCTTCCGCCCCGATATATTTGCATGCATGCATCGATCCTGCATGGCTGTCGGATATATAGCTAGCTGCTGCACTGGCTCAGTACGTACGTCCTGGAGCCAATTTACACGCAGCAGAGGAATATATCCAATCAATCAATATACACACGCGTACGCATCTTAGCCCAGGGAAATCCCCGGGAGTATTTTGTATCCTAGCCTGGCACTCGCAGGCTAATTGCCATTTGCCACCATGTACGTGCCTGCATGTGTACCAGATTGTCCTGGAGACATAGTAGTATCGATCACGCGTCTTAATTCCACAATATATATATGTGCTGGTTAATTAACCTAGTATTCAATAAGGATGGATCGATTGACGTTTGCGTTTTGTTCATGTGTCAAACAAAGGGCCCGGTGCGCAGTCAAATAAATTAGCCGTGAGGTAATTGTTTGTTGGATCTACTATCTGCTGAGCACTGGACCAGAGCATGCGTGTGTCTGGCGAAATGAACACGTCTCCGTCTCGTCTCCCTTGCGTGTTCGTGCCGGACTTTTGCGTGGCGGTGCCGGTGCCTCGACACGGCCACGTTCGCCGGCGAGGGCCGCGGGTGGAACTCCTCGACGACGAGGGAGTGGTGGTGGACGCATGCAGTGGAGAAGGCGCTGCGGCGTGGCGGGTGGGCCAGGAGGTGGTGTTCCCGTGCCACATCGCAGAAATTGCGGCGGCTGACCGGTGGGGCGCGGCAGGGGTGGATTTCGAGGTGAGTAATGGCGAGTGGGGGGCCGGGGGGAGGGTTATTAGACCGACGCCTCGGCTCTCTCCCTCCCCACACCTCACAAATCTCGCCCGTGAGAGCCACCGCCCTGCGCCGCTGCGACAGCTAGGCTTCGATGACGACGAGGGAGCAGCAGATGTGGGCGCTGTCCGACGGCGACGAGACCCTAATGGGGCGGCTAAAGGAGATCGATCGGTGGTTCCCGACGGCGAAGTCGCTCAATCACGCATCGGAGGTGGTGCGGGACAAGCTGCGTGGGGAGGAGATCCTCATATGCTTTCCCAACTACGACCGCCAGCCGGCGATGGGGGTGCTCCTGTGGGCGATGCTCGAGGCGGAGTCGCTGGTCCCGGAGCAGAGGGAGAAGTGGAAGGTGTTCCGCTCCTTCCGCTACCGCCTGATCCAGCCGTGGGCGCCGCCGCCGGCGCAACACCCGCCGCAGGAGGTGGTGATGGGGATTCCTGCCCCTTGATCCAGGTGGCTGCCAATCCAGATCGAGGAGCACGAGGAGCTCGAGGAGATGGAGGAGGAAGCGACGGTGCCGCCGCGACAGAGGGCCAGGGCGACTCCGACCCCAACCTCACTTCCTCGCCGCTCCCCGCGGTTCCAGAGGCGTTCGCCTTGCCTCCTTGCTCTCTCCCGCCGCTAGTAGGGTGCTCGCCGGTTGGCAACCGCTTCTGGTTGCTGGCCGGTGAGGACTCCGAGGAGGAGGGGGAGGGGGAGGCCCTCATCTCCGATCCAGGTATGATGAACGCTGCAAAATACTTAGTATCTACTACTCCAATTGAAGTAGATGATGCTAGTTATGGTAATTTGGTTGGGAGATTTAAGCATAGCAACAGAAATACAATTAGAAGGGGGTCGAAATCTCAAGGAGAGAAGGGTTTCGGTTTCATTTCTTTTGCAGACAAGTGTTCAAAACATGGTGGATTGGGGGATAGAGATAATAATGGTAAGCTGAACAATATGACTCATGGGATTGGGATTGATGCCGAAATTGTTCAAAAGCATATGAAAAAGGACAATGTTCATCCCATAATCCCTGTATTTGGGGAAGAGGATGTAGATTTTGGGGAAATTGTGCTACAAACTACCCCAATTGCAAGATACTTAGATGTAAAAGGGGGGAGGTTGGAGGATTTTTGTGAGGAAAAAATGTGAGACCCCTGATAATTTTTGGGGGCTTAGTTGGGAGGGATTTAAACACGGATTTGGAGGTGGGCCTACGATGGTGGAGGCCTGGTGAGATGGAGCCCGGCCCAGCCCAACAAAAGGTCAGAGGTGTGGGGGATATAAAAGAGGGAGTGGAGGGGGTTGGGAAGCAACCCCACTCTTTAGGGTTCCCCTCTCTCCCCCCCTCGCTGCCACAAGAAGAAACCATGTCAGGAAATTTTGGTAGAGGGTTTGGAGCTCAGAGATTCAACAGAGGAGGAGGAAATGGAAACTTAGGAGGGAGATTCAACAATACTGAGAAAGGAGGGAGATGGAATGGAGGGAGGCATGCCTTCCCAGGGGGTCTGGGGGTTTTGGAAGAGGGGGGAACCGCTTTGGTCCTGTGAAGGGTATGGGAAGGGATTCAGAGGATGAAGACCCTAGATCTGAGAGGAACGAAGAGAATTTGGTGTGGCAAGCTAAGGCAGGGAAAAAAGATTAAGGGGGAGAGACCCCAAGGATGGCCTGTGGTGATGCAGAAGGTGTTGTGATGGAAAAAGAGAGAAGCAACAATCAGGTATCTCAGTCAGATCAGCAGCAGCAAATGTTGTTAACTTCGCTGCTCTCTCAGTTGGTTCAGGGGATGCAAAATAGTGAGAAGAACCAGATGGAAGGGATGGTTGGAAATCGAATTGGTAATATACTTGGGAAAGAAAGTCACAGGAAAGAGGAAGGAGGCACTGATGGGAAACAGAGAGGTGACAAGATGGTTGAACAGGGGGCTGGATTGAAAATGAAGAAGCAAGGAGGTAAAAGTGGTTGGCAGCAAGGATATGAGGAGAACAAGAGAAATTTTGATAGGTTTAACAAGCAGGTGTGTGGTAAATGTAAAGACCCTAGACACACCACTAAGGACTGCAGGGTGGGACATTGTTTGATCTGTGGCAGAGAGAATCATATTACAGGGGAGTGCAACTTGCTGAAACAGGTTAAACCAGTCCCAAAATATATAGGATATGCAGCTAAAGGCCTGGGAATTCTTTTGGTTCAGAGTTATAAAGATGTCATGATAGCAGAACATACCAATCATTTGGGGGTGGTGATCATAAGAGAAGGGAGTATTAATGAAACTGAGCTTGTGAAAGCTATGGAGGAAATGTTTGATTGGGGGTGGCAATGGAGAGTGAGGGAATTTCGAAAGAATGGATACATGATGAGATTTCCCAATAAGGCAAAGTTGGTAGAGCTGGCCAAGTTTAATGACTTCAAATTGCTGGGGACAGGGGTGGTGATAAAGGTTCAACCCTGGTCCCTTGATCATCAAGCTGTTGGGAAGATGCATACCATTTGGGTCAGATTGGTCAAAGTTCCAGACTGTTTCAGACATTTTCTGGGTGTTTGTGAGGTGGCTGCTGCAGTTGGACCTGTTTTGAAGATTGATATGGACACTATAAATGAGGAGAACATTAGAGTAAAGTGTGGAATCAGGGATGTGGAGAAAATACCAACTCAAGTGGAAATCACTTCACCTGATCTTCTTATGTTTAGAATTGGGGTGGAAGCTGAGAAGGTGGTGGAAATTGGCTGGTACAAGGAAGAGAAGAGGAAAAATGATAGTAACAATATCTCAGAAGTGGGAGAAGAAGAGATTGACAGCAGAAAAATGACTAAAATGGATGATAATGAACAAAGAGGGGTTTCTTTGGGATGCTTATCCCTGAAGCAAAGTGAGGAGGTTGATAAAAGAATTGAAAGGATGAAAGCTCAAGTGGAAGAAAACATGTTGCAATGGCAAAAGGAGATGAGTTTGGAGAGAGGAAAATGGCAAAAAGAAAGTGAAATCATGTTCAGTAAGATCAAAATTTTGGAGGAGGACAAGATCAGAACAATGCACTTTGGATTAAAAATGAAAACGGAATCAGAGAATTAGAGGGGATTCAAAAAGAGTTGCAGGAAGTCAGTAAAAAACAGCTAGAAGAAATCCAGAAATTGGCACAAGAGGCCGCCAATAGAGAGGAATAGGAATGGAATTAGCTAACATGGACCTTGAAGACTATGATAAAGAGACTCAACAGAGAAAGGAAGATACAGAGTCTGGGAAATACATTGAGCCCACTGATTATAATGCTTGCCAAGAATCTATTGGGACTTTGGGGAGAGAATGGCTGAAATACATGGAAGTGAGATCCTGGATAAAGAAGGGGAGGAAAAAGATGTTGAAATCAAGAGAAGTCTGAGAAACAAAGGGAAGGAAGACAAGAAAATTGAGGATATGGCTAAAAGCAGAGCTGAAGAGAGAGATAATTATGGTAAGAATCCTGAACTGGCTTTTGCTGATGCCTCTTTATTAAAAATTAGTTCTCTGGTAGGGATTGATTTGGGTTGCTCAATAGAAATGATTGATAAAAATATTGATATGATTAATAAGATGGAAATAGCTAGAAGAGAGCTATACTTTCAGAATATTAAAAGAGAAAAAAGTGGTAAAACATGGGGGAAGGTGAGGAGAGTGATAAAATTGATAAGGATGTCCCAGTATATATCAATACTGGAGACATAACCCTTGAGGAACTGTGTTCAGATTATGAACATTCTGATATGGATATGGAGGAACAGCAGATGAAAAAACTTAGGGGGATGTTCTCTAGGGGGAAAAGTGGTAGGAAACGCTCACCAGCACTTGACTGTGTGAAGCAATCAGTTGGGATTGGAGTCCTTAGGAGAAGGGAAAAAAGATAAAGAGGTTTTAATTGAGAGTTCTCTCTGCATTTGCATTAGTTATAGATTTTTTTGGTGTTGTGTGGTCAAGAATATTGAAAAATGATGGGAGTTTTCTGGAATGTGAGAGGTATAGGGCAAGACCACAAGAAAAGATATGTTAGGGAAATGATTATGGATCAGAAGCTGGACTTTATCGGACTCTCTGAGACCATAAAGCAAGACTTCACAAAAAATGAGCTACATAATTTGTGTGGAGGGAGAAATTTTCAATGGAGCTGGAATCCACCCAGAGGCATGTCAGGGGGGTCCTGATGGGGGTTAATAAAGATGTCTTTACTGTTGAAAATATTGAGAAAGGACAGTATTTCTTGAGAATGTTAGTATTTGATAAAAATATCAAAATGCACTGGAATTTGGTCACTGTATATGGAGATGCACAGAAGGAAGGAAAAGCCAGTTTTCTGGCTGAATTGGCAAGGTTATACCATGATAATCCTTTACCTTGCTTGGTTGGGGGAGATTTTAACATTATCAGAAGTGGGAAAGAGAAGAACAAACCTATGCTTAATGAACAATGGTCCTTCATATTCAATGCCATTATTGAACAAGCAGGGCTCAGGGAATTACCCCTGAATGGGAGAAAATACACTTGGGCTAATAATCAGGAGGACCCTACTTTTGAAAAATTAGATAGAGTGTTGATGTGCCCAGTTTGGGAGGAAAAATACCCACTGACCATATTACAAGCCTTTGCCAGAGAAATCTCTGATCATGCTCCTTTATTCCTAGATACAGGGGAAGCCTATAATCATAAATATATATTTAGATATGAAACTGCTTGGTTGCTGAGAGAGGGCTTTAGAGAGTTGGTATATAACACCTGGAATGAAAGATACTCAGGGGACATTTTGGACAGATGGCAATCAAGGTTGAGAAGGTTGGGGAAAAAAGCTAAAGGATGGAATAGAAATATAGATGCTTGGTACAGGAAAATCAAAATGGAAATAATAAAAGAACTTGATGAGTTAGATAAGAGAGCTGAGATCAGGGGTTTAAGTGTGGTGGATAGAAATGAACAGAAGGAGCTTAGATCCCAACTGAAAAGAATAATGATGCAAGAGGAGATGAAATGGTTGCAAAGATATAAAGATTCGGAGATTAAAGATGGGGACAGAAATACTAGATACTATCATGCTAAAGTGAATGGGAGGATGAGAAAAAACAAAATTGTTTCCCTGGAACAGGAGGAAGGGGTTATAGAAGGGGATGAGAAGCTAATGGAATATATCACCAATTTCTATAAAGAATTGTTTGGACACTCTGAAGAATCTAGTATCTCACTGATAGAGATGGAGATGGATAAAATCAATGAACAAGATAGAGAGGAGATTTTGACACCTTTTTCCCTAACTGAAATTTATCAAGTGGTCGTTGGGATGAAGAGAAATAAAAGCCCTGGCCCTGATGGATTCCCTGCTGACTTCTACCAAGATTTTTGGGAAGTGGTCAAATGGGATCTGAAAAACCTAGTAGAGGATTTTGCAAAAGGAGAAATTAGCATTGCTAGACTCAACTATGTCATAATTACTCTAATCCCAAAAACTAATGATGCTAAACAAATTCAGAAGTTTAGGCCCATTTGCCTGCTGAATGTTAGTTTTAAAATCATTACTAAGATTCTGATGAACAGGTTGGCTAAGTGTGTGGCCCCTGTGATCTCTAGAACCCAAACTGCCTTTATTAAAGGCAGATACATTATGGAAGGGATTGTGATTTTGCATGAGGCTCTGAATTCCTTTCATAAGAATAAAGAGGATGCCCTAGTTTTTAAAGTAGATTTTGAGAAGGCATATGACAAAATCAAATGGCCTTTTGTTAAATAGATGTTGAAAATGAAAGGATTTCCTGATAAATGGTGTGACTGGGTGATGGAAACTATGAGAGGGGGGCATGTGGGAATTAAGGTAAATGATGAAATTGGTCCATATTTTAAAACTTTTAAAGGATTGAGGCAAGGGGGTGCCATGTCACCTCTACTGTTTGACATTGCTGCTGATGCCCTAGCCTTTATAATGGGCAATGCCCTGAAGCATGATTTGGTAAAAGGGGTGTTAAATAGTGAGAGAGGGAAGGGGATTAATATGTTACAATATGCTGATGATACCATATTTTTGATCAAAGATGAAATAGAAAGTGTGAAAAACCTTAAACTCATACTAGGAGCTTTTGAGCAAATATCTGGGCTTAAAATAAATTTCCATAAAAGTGAATTGCTGTTATTTGGCAAAGCTAGAGAAAAGCAAATGATATATTAAGAAATACTAACATGTAAGATGGGGGAATTGCCCATAAAATACCTCGGAATGCCTGTATCTGAGAACAGAATAAGGAACTCTTATTGGGGATGTGTGACTGACAAAATTGAAAAACGGTGTGGGTGCTGGCAGGGGAAGCTACTAGGCTCCATTGCAGGGAGGATTACCTTGGTGCAAGCTTGCCTAACTAATATACCTCTGTTCATGATGTCCTTTTATGTTGTGCCTAAAGGGATCATAAAAAAAGCTGATTTCTTCAGATCCAGACTGGTATGGCAAGAGGATGAAAATATTAAAAAATACCACTTAGTGAAGTGGAAAGATTGCTGTCTGCCCAAAGAAATGGGTGGGTTAGGAATACTAAATTTGGAAATAATGAATATTGCACTTCTTGCTAAGTGGTTTTGGAAAATGGAGAATGAAAAGGGTTTGTGGCAGGATATTTTGGATGATAAATATAGAAAAGGAGGCTGTTTGGCTTTAATTTGTAAAAAGCCAGAAGACTCACAATTCTGGGCTAGCTTACTTAAAATCAAAGAAATCTTTTACAAATTTGTGAAGAAGAAGTTGGGAGATGGGAAAAATACTAGGTTTTGGGAAGATTCATGGGTTGATGATAAACCTTTGAGGGAGGCTTACCCTAGATTGTATGATATATCCTTTGACCACAACATTACTGTGGTGGAGGCCATTTAGAAAGGATGGCATGGGTTTAGATTTAGAAGGACCCTGCATGGGGAGACTGTGGAACTTTGGAACAGTCTCAAAAGAAGATGTGAGGAAATTCAAATGCATGGAGGGGCAGACAAAATCCTCTGGACCCTCACTGCTGATCATAAATTTTCTGTGGGATCCTTATAGAGAAAATTGATAGCTGAGGGGATGAAATTCCCACAGAAATACTTACGAAAGATCAAGGTGCCTGCAAAACTGAAAGTTTTCCTATGGCTGATTAATAAAAAAAGCATCCTAACTAGAGATGTGTTGCTTAAAAAGGCTGGAAGGGTGAGAAAAGATGTGTATTGTGTGGGAAAGATGAATCAATTGATCATCTATTCTTCTCTTGCTCTGTTGCTTCGTTGTTATGGGGTTTGGTTAGATGTGTGTGTGGGTTTAAAACTGTACCATCTAGTGTAAAAGATTGTTTTGGAGATTGGATTAGGAAATTTAATAAAGATGATAAGAAACTGGTGCTTGTGGGGATCTCAGCCCTGCTGTGGTCAATTTGAAAAAGCAGAAATGCAATTGTCTTTGAAAATAAAAGGATAAATGATCCTTTATATGTTGTCAAGCTAATGTGCAGGTGGTTAATTGACTGGTCTATTATGCAGATAAAGGAGTCGTCAAGAAAAATGTTGGAGCTGGGAGCAAGGGTGCTAGAACAGGCAGCAAATGAAGTGTTCACTGCCAAACAGGGGTGGAGAATCAATGTTGCAACATTGGAATGAAGATCTCTCCTGCGGTGGTGGACATGATGCTTTTGGTGCTCCTGTAGAATAGATCCTTGGTTCCTTTTTTGCTGCTTCTGCTTCTGCGTTGATGTAATGACTTTTAAGGTAGTTTGAACTCAGTTGGCAGTGGCGAAGTTTAGGGGTATGTGGTGCGGTTGGCCCTGGTTGGCCGGTTGGGGATGTTATCTGATCGTCGTGATTCCGGTCCGATCTTGTTCGTTTTTTCTTTTGAACTCTTCTGTAGAACTTTGTGGTTTTCAGTAATGAAAATCGGAAGGGGACAAGCCCTTCTTTGATAAAAAAAAAATCTGCTGAGCACTGACTGGCGCCAAATGGTTTCACAGAGTCGACTTCACTGCAGTGTACGTATGGTTGTGCCTGCAAGGGCGCATGCACTGATACACACATGGTATAGCGTACAAGATTCTTTTCTTCAACAGTTCTTACTCCTATACTTAATGAGTACCCCATGGATGGGGTACGATCTAACATACGTACGGTTTACCCAACACTGTCGAAATACATCAGTAAAGAAGTGAGCCATGGATGGAGAAACTCCTGCTGATATCAAGTGAGGAAGCTTACAATACGACAAGTGTGCACAAGTACTTAGGATCGTGTATTAGTAAGATGCACGTGACATTGAAATGTATTGATCCCAGATTAGTTTATTTGACAAAGTATGTGGGGGTCATCTCATGTGTAACAAATACCGATAGGTTTCTTCGGATATTATTTCTTCTCTAGAGCTCACAAGCATCCGGGTGAATAGTAAATGGAGGCAAAATAGATAAAAGAATATCTTTTGCAAACAAAAGTGTTCAAGTGTTCAACCTGCATCCAAAACTTTTGAAAAAATAACACTTATTGTGCTTTGCAAAAGACGATCTTTAAGAATTATTTTTTGAGCATCGATTTTGTTTATTTTTTCTAGACCACCATGAATATGTAACTCAGGATGACTTGGAAGAGGCATATGAGATGGCGAGGAGGAGGGGTGGTGGTGGTGGTCGGCAATTCAGCCTGAGAGAAGGCATGAGAGGAGTTGGGGACGGACGGGCGCCGAAAGCAGCAACCTCTCCAGATTCTTCTCTTATTTTTTCTGAAATGGCTAGATGAGGTGAGAGGGACATATGGTGAACGTTAGAAGTAGGGGGTTATCTAAAAACGAGGAGTAGAGTATGGGGGTCTTTTTGCAAAACTAACATAGTTTGTCTTAGATGCGTTAGATGTAAATCCAACGATTGTAAATGAAGGATGGCAGACACACTATCATCATCAACTCAGTTTTTTTATAGGAGTAGAGATTCGTGTGTATACCTGTCTTGCCATCATGACATGCACATTAAGGCATATCCATGCTCACATGCACCTGCCTACGTTCGAACGGTTCCTAAGAGCAGGCCGGCCGGCCCGTACGTGCACCGATACTAACTTGGCACGTACGCGTACGCGTAAGAGAGTGCATATCGATCTGTATGCCGCGTTACGGCCACGCCCGGCTGCGTGCGTGCTTAGGTACACCATGCATGCACGTGACGCGATCATGCGAACGCGTATCTTGGGCTAGCTAGCTAGCTCTTGATCAGTCGATCAATGCAATGGCGTACGTACGGTACGGCCGACATGTATATGCTCGTATAAACAGTGGCGTAGTAGGACTGGGCCAAGCCCCGGACCAACGTGAAAACAGTGCAAAAACAGTGCGAAATGGTCCAGGTAAATCATTGCCACGGGCTCGCGTATAAATACAGGATCTATGCGTAGATCACGCACTGTAGATCCACGTATGGCTACGTACTCATTCAAGTGTGCATAACCGCCCCAGTATTTATGGTCGATGAAGTTCATATGCATGAATGCATCCCCGCATGTGTTTCTCTTAACGTTGCCCCATGCCTATTGTCAAAAGGGAAAAGCAACAACGTCGATGCCATTTGAATTTCATGGATCCATTCCATTCATCTGCTTGCGCAAATAACTACCGCGGACGTTACATACATATGGATATGTGAGCAGTGGACTTGCTTGCGCTAGAGCAAAGGACGTGCACTTGGCCACCACCTAGCTAGCCCTGCCCTCCATAACTACCGCGGTACCGCCTCTGGGGCCAAATCTCTGGGAAGAGGATCCTGCCCCCACTGAATTCAATGGTAATGTAACTAATGCATGCATGTCAGAATGTGGATCCAGTTAATAATGCCGTAATGATATCTACCGTGGATCTTTGTTTCCTTGTCCCTATTTTGTTCCCTTTGTGTTCTTGCATACAAATTCCAGGAGAGATACTTAGGGTCGCCAATGTAAATCGAGAGAGATTGTGAGAGAGAGAGAGAGAGAGAGAGAGAGATGGGGGGGGGGGGGGGGGGGGGGGGAGCGTACATGGATGCCATACGTGGCGTACAAACGTGCGTAGTAGGATTGATCGCGTACATACCTACCTACGTACCCGTGTGACACTCAAAGCGGGTAACATGCATGCGGAGCTATGACATGCAAGTCAACGAGCAGCTAGCTAGCCAGCTATGCATGCGAGCTTAAATGCCACACGTCGCTGGATACATTTGGATGTACCGTAGCTAAGATTCGTGCACGTTTGCACGAAAGATCCATCGGTGGCGGATGACATGAATATTAATCGTCGAGTTACGTCGTACGTGCGCAATCATTCCTTTAGCGCGTGTACGTACTAAGCACGCGCAAGCACGTACTCACTCCGTTCCTAAATATAAGCTTTTTAGAGATTTTAGATGGACTACCACATACACATGTACATAGACATATTTTATAGTGTAGATTTACTTATTTTGCTTCGTATGCAATGAGAGAGTCCTGGATTAAGGGGTCATCGGACAGCCGGACTATATGCGTATGCCGGCCTGTTAGACTATGAAGATACAAGATAGAAGACTTCGTCCCGTATCTGGATGGGACTCTCCTTTGTGTGGAAGGCAAGCTTTTGGCGATTCGGATGTGAAGATTCCTTTCTCTGTAACCGACTCTGTGTAACCCTAATCCCCTCCGGTGTCTATAAACCGGCGGGTTTAGTCCGTAGGACAGGAACAATCATAATCATAGGCTAGCTTCTACGGTTTGGCCTCTACGATCTCGTGGTAGATCCACTCTTGTAATACTCGTATCATCAAGATTAATCAAGCAGGAAGTAGGGTATTACCTTCATTGAGAGGGACCGAACCTGGGTAACATTGTATCCCCCGCCTCCTGTTACCATTAGCCTTAGACGCACAGTTCGGGACCCCCTACCCGAGATCCGCTGGTTTTGACACCGACATTGGTACTTTCATTGAGAGTTCCACTGTGTCGCCACCATAAGGCTTGATGGCTCCTTCAATCATCTACAACAGCGCAGTCCAGGGGGGAGTTTTTCTCCCCGGACAGATCTTCGTATTCGGCGGCTTCGCACTGCGGGCCAACTCGCTTGGCCACCTGGAGCAGATCGACAGCTACGCCCCTGGCCATCAGGTCAGGTTTGGAAGCTTGAACTACACCACCGACATCCGAGGGGACTTGATCTTCGACGGATTCGAGCCCATGACAGCCGCGCCCCGCCGCCATGATGAACATGACCTAAATCTGTCATCCGGCTGTGCGCAGGAGATCGCGCCTGTAACTGCACTGGCCCTAGATCCATAGCAGAGTACGCCATCTGAGAGCAGGAGGCTCAACCTCGCCCCGGAAGCCGCGGACTCAGCGGCGTTAGAGCCGAACACAGATCTGACCTCCAATAAGGCCTGCGTCATCGGAACCTCGGACTCGTCTCCGGCTACAGGCTCCGAACCGCGTGAATCCGCACCCATCGAATCTGACTGGGCGCCGATCTTAGAGTTCAGCTCCGCGGACATCTTCCAACACTCATCCCTAGGCAACGTGTTGAATTCATTAAAGTCTCTCTCCTTGTCAGGAGATTCCGAGCCGAACTATGTCCTGCCTGAGTGGGAAGCAGACGACGAAGAACTTCGTTACCCACCCACCACCCACTTGATAGCCACTGTCAACAATTTGACCGACATGCTTGATTCCGACTCCAAAGACATTGACGGTATGGACGACGATGCCGGAGAAGAACAGGAACCACTGCCCATACGGCGCTGTACAACCACCTCTTCATACGACATATACATGGTGGATACACCCAAAGAAGACAACGGCGATGACCAAAAGGACCCAGTCGAGGATAAAACTCCTGGAAAGTAGCCAAAGCGCCAACGTCAGCGGCGCCGCTCGAAACCACGCCATGGTAAAAATAGTGATACCGACACAAGAGGGAATAACACCCCGGACGATGCCGAAGACAATAAAGAAAGCGCGGACCCAGCAATGGAGCTGGACGAGGAAGGTGATGGCAAACACAGTCCGGGGCCCCTGTCTGATCACAGCGATGCTGAAAGACTCGAATTACCAACCTGTCTCCGAAGAGGAGAGCAGTCGGGGTGACGATGCATTCATCGTCCCGGAAGAACAATTGGAACAAGAGCACCTCCACCAGAGACTTATTGCCACCGCGAGGAGCTTGAAAAAGCAGAAGCAATGGCTTAAAGCCGCACAGGATACGCTCAATGATAAATGGAACGAAGTGCTCGGCACTGAGGAAAAATACGACGGTAATCGCCAAATAAACAGCTACCCCAAAGGCAAGCTGCTGCCCGAATGCGACGACGATGCTATCGCGCCCATGCCGCCGAATAACAATACGGCCGGTCAGCCAGGCCGACCACCTCGTAATCGAGGCATAGCGGCCAAAAACGCCGCACACAAAGCCGCACCCCCTACCCATAAAGGAAAGGAGGTCGCAGCCCAGAACAAGAAACACGATTTACGTGAAGTCCTGGACAAAAGAGCTGGCAGAACCAGGTCCATTTACGGATCCAGGGAACACATTCCCGCACAGGATCAGGGCCATCAAATCAATTACGCAGGTAACTTACCAGTTCGGAACCAACACCGTACCGAACACTACAACCGTCAGGCCCGCGCAGCGACACAGCCAAATACAGGGGTGCTTGATGACCCACAAGTATAGGGGATCTATCGTAGTCCTTTCGATAAGTAAGAGTGTCGAACCCAACTAGAAGCAGAAGGAAATGACAAGCGGTTTTCAGTAAGGTATTCTCTGCAAGCACTGAAATTGTAGGTAACAGATAGTTTTGTGATAAGATAATTTGTAGCGGGTAACAAGCAATGAAAATAAATAAAGTGCAGCAAGGTGGCCCAATCCTTTTTGTAGCAAAGGACAAGACTGGACAATTTCTTATAATGAGAAAAGCAACCCCGAGGACACATGGGAATTATCGTCAAGCTAGTTTCATCACGCTCATATGATTCGCGTTCAGTATTTTGATAATTTGATATGTGGGTGGACCGGTGCTTGGGCACTGCCCTTTCTTGGACAAGCATCTAATACGTCTCCAACGTATCTATAATTTTTTATTTCTCCATGCTACTTTATCTACTGTTTTGGACTATATTGGGCTTTATTTTCCACTTTTATATTATTTTTGGGACTAACCTATTAACCGGAGGCCCAGCCCAGAATTGCTGTTTTTTGCCTATTTCAGTGTTTCGAAGAAATGGAATATCAAACGGAGTCCAAACGGAATGAAACCTTCGCAAACGTGATTTTCTCACGAACGTGATCCAGGATACTTGGACCCTACTCCAAGAAGTAACAGAGGCGGTCACGAGGGTGGGGGGCGCCCCCCCCTAGGGCGCGCCCCCTGCCTCGTGGCCCCCCTGTTGCTCCACCGACGTACTCCTTCCTCCTATATATACCTACGTACCCCCAAACGATCAGAACAGGAGCCAAAAACCTAATTCCACCGCCGCAACTTTCTGTATCCACAAGATCCCATCTTGGGGCCTGTTCCGGAGCTCCGCCGGAGGGGACATCCACCATGGAGGGCTTCTACATCAACAACATAGCCCCTCCGATAAAGTGTGAGTAGTTTACTTCAGACCTTCGGGTCCATAGCTAGTAGCTAGATGGCTTCTTCTCTCTTTTTGGATCTCAATACAATGTTCTCCCCCTCTCTTGTGGAGATCTATTCGATGTAATCTTCTTTTTGCGGTGTGTTTGTTGAGGCCGATGAAATGTGGGTTTATGATCCAGCTTATCTATGAATAATATTTGAATATTTTCTGAATTCTTTTATGTATGATTGAGTTATTTTTGCAAGTCTCTTCGAATTATCCGTTTGGTTTGGCCAACTAGATTGGTAGTTCTTGCAATGGGAGAAGTGCTTAGCTTTGGGTTCAATCTTGCGGTGTCCTTTCCCAGTGACAGAAGGGGCAGCAAGGCTATTGTATTGTTGCCATCGAGGATAACAAGATGGGGTTTTTTATCATATTGCATGAATTTATCCCTCTACATCATGTCATCTTGCTTAAGGCATTACTCTGTTTTTAACTTAATACTCTAGATGCATGCTGGATAACGGTCGATGAGTGGAGTAATAGTAGTAGATGCAGAATCGTTTCGGTCTACTTGTCTTGGACGTGATGCCTATATA
Source organism: Triticum timopheevii (assembly GCA_963921465.1). Lineage (NCBI taxonomy): Eukaryota > Viridiplantae > Streptophyta > Magnoliopsida > Poales > Poaceae > Triticum > Triticum timopheevii. The sequence continues at coordinate 617,522,927 of OY997274.1, read as the reverse complement.
CATGATCATACCTAGATATACTCATAATTATGCTCAATTCTGTTAATTGCTCAATAGTAATTTGTTCACCCACCGTAGAATATCTATGCTCTTGAGAGAAGCCACTAGTGAAACCTATGGCCCCCGGGTCTATTCTCATCATATCAATCTCCATTACTTTAATACTTGCTTTGTTTTTACTTTGCCTTTTACTTTTCACTTTGCATCTATATACCAAAAATACCAAAAATATTATTGATCATCTCTATCAGATCTCACTCTCGTAAGTGACCGTGAAGGGATTGACAACCCCTAATCGCGTTGGTTGCGAGGAGCTATCATTTTGTGTAGGTACGAGGGACTTGTGTGTGGTCTCCTACTAGATTGACACCTTAGTTCTCAAAAACTGAGGGAAATACTTACGCTACTTTGCTGCATCATCCACTCCTCTTTGAGGAAATCCAACGCAGTGCTCAAGAGGTAGCAAGCAGAATTTCTGGCGCCGTTGCCGGGGAGGTCTTCGCTCAAGTCAAGACATACCAAGTACCCATCTCCCTCGCATTTACACTATTTGCCATTTGCCTCTCGTTTTCCTCTCCCCCACTTCACCCTTGCCGTTTTATTCGCCCTCTCTTTCCCAATCTCCTCCTCTCTTTTCACTTGTCTTTTTTCGTTTGCTCGTTTGGTTGGATTAGATGCTTATTTATTGCTAAACAGAGAACCTAAGATCTATGGATCCTCATCTCCTTGCTAATCTTTTTAAGAGATCCAATTATGATGAACCAATTGCTAGTGAGTTTTGTGCACTAGATTATCTTTATGAAGCTTTGCTCAAAATTTGTGAATCTGAAAATTATGATGAAGAAATTTATGAAGAGATTCACTATAACTCCTTGAATAAAAAGCATGATTGCAATGATTTTCCTATAAACTCTCTTGATGTCAACTATGCTAATAATATGCAAAACCCTAAGCTTGGGGATGCTAGTTTTGCTATGTCTACTACTTATTTCAATGATCATACATGTAATTATTATGAGAGAGGAAAATATGGTCGTAGAAATTTTCGTGTTACTAAATTACCTCTCTTCATGTTTAGATTGCTATCATCTCTTTGTTCTTCCTTGCATATGCTAGTTTTTGCTTGCCTTGGTAATCTGTTTTCTTACAAGATGCCTATGCATAGGAAGTATGTTAGACTTAAGTGTGTTTGGCACATGTTTCATGATGCTCTCTTTGTGCTTCAATTCTTGTCTTTCATGTGAGCATCACTAAAATTATCAATGCCTAGCTAGGGGCGTTAAACGATAGCGCTTGTTGGGAGGCAACCCAATATTTTTCCTTGCTGTTATTTAATAAATCTTGCATCTAGCCTCTGTTTAGATGTGGTTTTATATTTTAGTTAGTGTTTGTGCCAAGTAGAACCTATAGGATAACCTACGATGATAGTTGATTTGATTCTGCTGAAAAACAGAAACTTTGGGTGCACGAATATAATTTTGTTAAATCACAGAAACGTGCTTTTGTGTTGATTCTTTTTGCTTCTGTTCAATAAACAAATTGTCCAGGACTTTCTATTTTGGTAGGATTTGTAGAGTTCCATAAGTTTGCGTTAGTTACAGATTACTATGGACTATTCTGTTTTTCACAGATTCTGTTTTGCGTGTGTTGTTTGCTTATTTTGATGAATCTATGGCTAGTAAAATAGTTTATAATCCATATAGAAGTTGGAATACAGTAGGTTTAACACCAATATAAATAAAGAATGAGTTTATTACAGTACCTTAAAGTAGTTTTTTGTTTTCTTTCTCTAACGGAGCTCACGAGATTTCTATTGAGTTTTGTGTTGTGAAGTTTTCAAGTTTTGGGTGAATTCTTTTGATGGATTGTGGAACAAGGAGTGGCAAGAGCCTAAGCTTGGGGATGCCCATGGCACCCCCAAGATAATCCAAGGACACCAAAAAGTCAAAGCTTGGGATGCCCCGGAAGGCATCCCCTCTTTCGTCTACTTCCATCGGTAATTTACTTGGAGCTATATTTTTATTCACCACATGATATGTGTTTTGCTTGGAGTGTCTTGTATTATTTGCGTCTTTGCTTGTTAGTTTACTACAATCATCCTTGCTGTACACACCTTTTGAGAGAGCCATACATGAATTTGAATTTGCTAGAATACTCTATGTGCTTCACTTATATCTTTTGAGCTTGATAGTTTTGCTCATAGTGCTTCACTTATATCTTTTGAGCGTGATAATTTTTGCTCTAGTGCTTCACTTAGATCTTTTAGAGCACAGTGGTGGATTTGTTTTAAAGAAACTATTGATCTCTCATGCTTCACTTAGATTATTTTGAGAGTCGTTAATAGCATGGTAATTTGCTTAATATTAATATACTTGGTATTCAAGATATGTGAAACTTTCTTTTGAGTGCGTTGAATACTAAGATAAGTTTGATGCTTGATAATTGTTTTGAGATATGAGGATGGTGATATTAGAGTCATGCTAGTTAAGTAGTCGTGAATTTAACGAATACTTGTGTTGAAGTTTGTGATTCCCGTAGCATGCACGTATGGTGAACCGTTATGTGATGAACTCGGAGCATGATTTATTTATTGATTGTCTTCCTTATGAGTGGCGATTGGGGACGAGCGATGGTCTTTTCCTACCAATCTATCCCCCTAGGAGCATGCGCATAATACTTTGCTTTGATAACTTGTAGATTTTTGCAATAAGTATATGAGTTCTTTATGACTAATGTTGAGTCCATGGATTATACGCACTTTTTCCCATCCTTCCACCATTGCTAGCCTCTCTAATACCGCGCACTTTTCGCCGGTATCATACACCCACCATATATCTTCCTCAAAACAGCCACCATACCTACCTATCATGGCATTTCCATAGCCATTCCGAGATATATTGCCATGCAACTTTCCACTGTTCCGTTTATTATGACACGCTCCATCATTGTCATATTGCTAGCATGATCATGTAGTTGACATCGTATTTGTGGCAAAGCCACCATTCATAATTCTTTCATACTTGTCACTCTTGATTCATTGCATATCTCGGTACACCGCCGGAGGCATTCATATAGAGACATACCTTGTTCTAAGGATCGAGTTGTAATTGTTGAGTTGTAAGACAAATAAAAGTGTGGTGATCATCATTTTAGAGCATTGTCCCAAGTGAGGAAAGGATGATGGAGACCATGATTCCCCCACAAGTCGGGATGAGACTCTGGATGAAAAAAAAAGAAAAGAAAAATGAAAAAAAAAGACGCCAAAATAATAATAATAAAAAGGCCCCAAAAATGAGAGAAAAAGAGAGAAGGGAAAATGTTACTATCCTTTTACCACACTTGTGCTTCAAAGTAGCACCAAGATCTTCATGATAAAGAGTCTCTCATTTTGTCACTTTCATATACTAGTGGGAATTTTTCATTATAGAACTTGGTTTGTATATTCCAATGATGGGCTTCCTCAAATGCCCTAGGTCTTCATGAGAAAGCGAGTTGGATGCACACCCACTTAATTTCTTTTGTTGAGCTTTCATATACTTATAGCTCTAGTGCATCCGTTGCATGGCAATCCCTACTCACTCACATTGATATCTATTGATGGGCATCTCCATAGCCCTTTGATATTCCTAGTTGATGTGAGACTATCTTCCCTCTTTTTGTCTTCTCCACAACCACCATTCTATTCCACATATAGTGCTATATCCATGGCTCACGCTCATGTATTGCATGAAGATTGAAAAAGTTTTGAGAATATCATAAGTATGAAACAATTGCTTGGCTTATCATAGGGGTTGTGCATGATTTAAATATTTTGTGTGGGGAACATGGAGCATAGCCAGACTATATGATTTTGTAGGGATAACTTTCTTTGGCCATGTTATTTTGAGAACACATGATTGCTTTGATTAGTATGCTTGAAGTATTATTATTTTTATGTCAATATGAACTTTTGTCTTGAATCTTTCGGATCTGAATATTCATACCACGATTAAGAAGATTTACATTGAAATTATGCCAAAGTATCACTCTGCATCAAAAATTCTCTTTTTATCATTTACCTACTCGAGGACGAGCAGGAATTAAGCTTGGGGATGCCTGATACGTCTCCAACGTATCTATAATTTTTGATTGCTCCATACTACTTTATCTACTGTTTTGGACTATATTGGGCTTTATTTTCCACTTTTATATAATTTTTGGGACTAACCTATTAACCGGAGGCCCAGTCCAGAATTGCTGTTTTTTGCCTATTTCAGTGTTTCGAAGAAACGGAATATCAAACGGAGTCCAAATGGAATGAAACCTTCGGAAACGTGGTTTTCTCACCATACGTGATCGAGGAGACTTGGACCCTACTCCAAGAAGTAACAGAGGCGGTCACGAGGGTGCCCCCCCTAGGGCGCACCCCCCTGCCTCGTGGCCCCCCTGTTGCTCCACCGACGTACTCCTTCCTCCTGTATATGCCTACGTACCCCAAACGATCAGAACAGGAGCCAAAAACTTAATTCAACCGCCACAACTTTCTATATCCACGAGATCCAATCTTGGGTCCTGTTCGGAGCTCCGTCGGAGGGGGCATCCACCACGGAGGGCTTCTACATCAACACCATAGCCCCTCCGATGAAGTGTGAGTAGTTTACTTCAGACCATCGGGTCCATAGCTAGCAGCTAGATGGCTTCTTCTCTCTTTTTGGATCTCAATACAATGTTCTCCCCCTCTCTTGTGGAGATCTATTCGATGTAATCTTCTTTTTGCGGTGTGTTTGTTGAGACCGATGAATTGTGGGTTTATGATCCAGCTTATCTTTGAATAATATTTGAATCTTTTCTGAATTCTTTTATGTATGATTGAGTTATCTTTGCAAGTCTCTTCGAATTATCCGTTTGGTTTGGCCAACTAGATTGGTAGTTCTTGCAATGGGAGAAGTGCTTAGCTTTGGGTTCAATATTGCGGTGTCCTTTCCCAGTGACAGAAAGGGCAGCAAGGCACGTATTGTATTGTTGCCATCGAGGATAACAAGATGGTTTTTTTTTATCATATTGCATGAATTTATCCCTCTACATCATGTCATCTTGCTTAAGGCGTTACTCTATTTTTTAACTTAATACTCTAGATGCATGCTGGATAGCGGTCGATGAGTGGAGTAATAGTAGTAGATGCAGAATCGTTTCGGTGTACTTGTCTTGGACGTGATGCCTATATACATGATCATACCTAGATATACTCATAATTATGCTCAATTCTGTCAATTGCTCAACAGTAATTTGTTCACCCACCGTAGAATATCTATGCTCTTGAGAGAAGCCACTAGTGAAACCTATGGCCCCCAGGTCTATTCTCATCATATCAATCTCCATTACTTTAATACTTGCTTTGTTTTTACTTTGCCTTTTACTTTTCACTTTGCATCTATATACCAAAAATACCAAAAATATTATTTATCATCTCTATCAGATCTCACTCTCGTAAGTGACCGTGAAGGGATTGACAACCCCTAATCGCGTTGGTTGCGAGGAGCTATCGTTTTGTGTAGGTACGAGGGACTTGTGCGTGGTCTCCTACTAGATTGATACCTTGGTTCTCAAAAACTGAGGGAAATACTTACGCTACTTTGCTGCATCATCCTCTCCCCTTCGGGGAAATCCAACGCAGTGCTCAAGAGGTAGCAGCATCCCACTTATGATTAACCCCTATTGCAAGCATCCGCAACTACGAAAGAAGTATTAAGGTAAACCTAACCATAGCATGAAACTAGTGGATCCAAATCAGCCCCTTACGAAGCAACGCATAAACTAGGGTTTAACCTTCTGTCACTCCAGCAACCCATCATCTACTTATTACTTCCCAATGCCTTCCTCTAGGCCCAAATAATGGTGAAGTGTCATGTAGTCGATGTTCACATAACACCACTAGAGGAGAGACAACATACATCTCATCAAAATATCAAACGAATACCAAATTCACATGACTACTAATAGCAAGAATTCACCAGGTCCTCATGAACAAACGAAACTACTCATAAAGCATATTCATGTTCATGATCAGAGGAGTATTAATATGCATTAAGGATCTGAACATCTGATCTTCCACCAAGTAAACCAATTAGCATCAACTACAAGGAGTAATCCACACTACTAGCAACCCACAAGTACCAATTTGTGGTTTTGGATAAAAGATTGGATACAAGAGATGAACTAGGGTTTGAGAGAAGATGGTGCTGGTGAAGATGTTGATGGAGATTGACCCCCTCCCGAAGAGAGGATCGTTGGTGATGATGATGGTGATGATTTCCCCCTCCCAAAGGGAATTTTCCCTGGCAGAACAGCTCTGCCGGAGCCCTAGATTGGTTCCGCCAAGGTTCCGCCTCGTGGCGGTGGAGTTTCGTCCTGTAAGCGTGCTTTTGATTTTTTTTTTCCAGGGTAAAAGCCTTCGTATAGCAGAAGATGGGCACCGGAGGGCCACCAGGGGGCCCAGGAGACAGGGGGGCGCCCAGTAGGGGAGGGCGCAGCCCCACCCTCCTGGCGAGGGTGTGGGCCCCCTCTGGTATTTTCTTCGCTCAAATATTCTTATTAATTCCAAAAGTGACTTCCATGGAGTTTCAGGATTTTTGGAGCTGTGCAGAATAGGTTTCCACCATTTGCTCCTTTTCCAGCCAGAATCCCAGCTGCCGGCATTCTCCCTCTTCATGATAAACCTTGTAAAATAAGAGAGAATAGCCATAAGTATTGTGACATAACGTGTAACAACAGCCCATGATGCAATAAATATTGATATAAAAGCATGATGCAAAATGGACGTATCAGTGCTGCACACCCCTTGTGTTTCACCGATGAAGTGCTGGATCATGAATTTCCAGAATGGTTTAAACCTGTGAACATCGAGGTATACGACAGAACAACAGACTCTGCGGTCTGGATAGAAGACTTTATTCTTCACATCCATATGGCTCGCGGAGACGATCTCCACGCCATCAAATACCTACCCCTCAAGCTAAAAGGACCAGTTCGGCACTGGCTGAGAAGCCTCCCCGAAAATTCCATTGGAAGCTGGGAAGAACTTGAGGGTGCTTTCTAGGCCAATTTCCAAGGGACCTATGTCCGACATTAGGATGCAGACGATCTAAGTCACATAACCCAACAACCCGGAGAGTCAGCCCGTAAGCTTTGGAACCGGTTTCTCACTAAGAAGAACCAAATCGTAGATTGTCCGGACGTCGAAGCCTTAGCAGCTTTCAAACACAGTGTTCGGGATGAATGGCTGGCCAGACACCTAGGCCAGGAAAAGCCAAGGACAATGGCAGCCTTAACTACACTAATGACCCGCTTTTGTGCGGGATAGGACAGTTGGTTGGCCCGTAGCAGCACCAGCGACGCTGGCACATCCGAAGTCAGGGATGGAAATGGAAAGCCACGATGAAATAAAAACAAACGTCGGAACAATGGAGAAAGCTCGGACAATACGGCGGTAAATGCCGGATTCAGGGGCTCCAGACCCGGTCAACGGAAAAAGTCACTTAAAGGCAGTAGAGATGGACCGTCTAGCCTAGAAAAAATCCTCAAAAGATCCTGCCAAATTCATGGCACCCCCGACAAACCAGCTAATCATACCAACAGAGAGTGTTGGGTCTTCAAGCAGGCCGGCAAGCTCAACACCGAACACAAGGGGAAGGGACCACACAGTGAAGACGAGGACGAATCTCGCCAGCCAAATATGGGGGGACAAAAGAAATTTCCACTGGAGGTCAAAACAGTAAACATGATTTATGTCACTCATATCCCAAAGAGGGAGGGCAAACGCGCACTCCGAGACGTGTATGCTATAGAGCCTGTCGCCCCCAAATTCAACCCATGGTCGGCCTGTGCGATCACCTTCGATCGCAGGGATCATCCGACTAGTATCCGTCACGGGGGTTCGGCTGCCTTAGTGCTCGACCCAATAATCGATGGATACCACCTAACCCGAGTCCTCAGGGACGGCGGCAGTAGCCTCAATCTGATATATCAGGACACTATCCGCAACATGGGGATAGACCCGTCAAGAATCAAGCAAAGCAGCACTACCTTTAAAGGAGTAATACCAGGCGTAGAGGCCCGCTGCACGGGCACCCTAACACTGGACGTCGTCTTCGGCTCCCCCGAGAACTTTCGAAGCGAGGAGCTAATCTTCGACATCGCTCCGTTCCGAAGTGGTTATTACGCACTACTCGGACGAACGGCCTTTGCCCGTTTCAATGCAGTCCCGCACTACGCTTATCTTAAGCTCAAGATGCCTGGGCCGCATGGAATTATCACGGTAAGAGGAAGTACAGAGCGCTCTCTTCGTACAGAAGAATATGCAGCGGCCCTGGTAGCCGAAGCTCAAAGCGACCTTTTTAAACCAAACAGCTCATCAGTCCTCAAGACCGCGAACACAGCCAAACGTGTTCGGTGTACACCTATGTGTACAAGCTTAGATAAACCTGCGCTTGTTTAGCATCCTTGCCCCCATAGATCACGTCATAAGAAGATTGTACATATTTTCCTGTATACATAAATATACACTCAAAATTCCTCGGGTAGCACTAGGGGCACCCTGCACGCAAGAAGTTCATAGTTCGGCTCGACCCTATTCGGACTCAAGAAGCTACAGTTCACGGTTCATAAAAACCAACAAACTACACCCACGGCCATAGCAGATTTTTTCACCTGGTTCTTTCTCTTTTATAGATAGGTCATCATGATATACCCTTCACAGACACTGCACAACGTAGACAAAGGGGCAGACGTGCAGCAGGGCCCCGTTCCAAGGTTTCTGTTTAGATTAAGACCATGTGTAAACCTTTTTTCTTATAATTATCTCCTGTTGTTTCATACCCTCCTAGCATATAAAATGCCCTGAAAAGATATCGGCAGTACTTGCGAACTTACGATTCGCCGTACAAAAATGGATGTTATAGCAGCAGCCAAGCAGTGTGCTTTGAGAACTATATTCTCACCACAGGCGCTCTCTCCTCACGCCGGGACATAGCTCTTGCCTTGAATTTAGGGTTCATTACCGGCGGCTGTACACAGCCCGGTATATATTGAAAAGTCCAAATACCTTCGGGAGTGTTCGGCATTGCGAGTTTTGGCCTTATATGCATCAGCTCCGAATCATGTCTTGGGTCAATAGTTGGGTTTGCCCGGCTCCTGTGCTTGCTACCTTATGTTCCGTTCTATCGGCTAAGGCGGCCAAGGGAGAACTACTGCGATTGTGCCCTGGTTCATCCGGATGAGCACCTTAGTAGAGAAAGCCGAAAACTGACTCTCATGATAAGGCGAGAGCTGGTCAACCACTAGATGACTCAGCGGAATCTTCGCGATTCCTACGCATTAACGAAGGACCGGTTTCCTGGTCACGTATGTAAACGCAACGTATTCGAATAAGCGCGGACATACCAGGGGCTATGTAGTAGCCCCACCGTCAAACTCCTATAGCTAAGTGAAAGTGTTAAAGCTCTATAGTCCGATTGCCTAATTCGACGCACTAACACCTCCTTAAAAGGAGCAAGACGTTGGGTCAAGTGCGATCAAGTTCTTTTCCGAACACCCCCGCGTTATACGCGAGGGGGCAGAAGCCGACGACTGCAAACTTTCAGGTTATATACATGTATACATAAACGGCCGCACAGGAGGCACTAAAATACTTTATGGGCAAAAGTATAAACATAGCCTTCATTGTCATAAGCAATATTTTTACAATTCAGATACATATTACTTGAACATAATATTCTTCGAGCACTGACCCTCTATCAAGAGGGCACCCTCTAATACTTCTTTCAAATAATGATCGGGTGTGTCCTCACCCCCGGACGGACCCCCTGTTGCAATATCGGTGGCCTTCATCTTCGCCCAATATGTCTTCACACGGGCAAGGGCCATCCGTGCACCTTCTATGCACGTTGACCGCTTGACAGCGTCGATATGCGACACTGCACAAACAAGTTGCTGCACTAAACCAAAATAATTGTTCGCAGTTGGTCCCCCAGGCCACAGCCGATCCACGACAGCCTTCATGGGAAGTCCGGATATCTTGTGGAGCTCGGCCCATTCGGCCATCTGCTCATTCAACAGCAACGGACGCTTTGGCATGCTAAACTGTGACCAGAAAAGCCGTTCCGCTTCATGGCCTTCTTGGGCCTGGAAAAACTGTGTCACATCAGCAGCACTCTTTGACAAGTCCAAATATGCATCCGGAGAACTCCACATTTGATCAAGCGGGGAATACTTCGAATTGCCGAACTTAGTTCGCAATAAAAAAGGCTTTCCAGCCGCGATCTCCCCAGCTTGCCGGATCTCCTCCCGTGCTGCCCTGGCCTCTGATCGGGTTTCCTTTGCCGCTTGTAAGGCCTTCTCAAGGTCAGCCGCTTTTTCTTGGTTTCTTTCTCGAGAAGCGCATATTTGTTAGAAGATTCCCTTAGCTCAAGCGCCATGTTGGATATTTTCTCCTCCCTCAAGCGATGAGCAGCCTGTTCGGCCTTTAATTCACCAACTGCCTTCTCGGCAGCCGCCTTGCTTATCCTGGCTTGCTCCTTGGCTCGGGCAAGCTCGGCCTGAAGGGTCTCCATGGCGGCAGCTCCATCTGCAGTCAAGCACACTATAAATTCCAGCATCATGCTCTAATTTATACGCACTAACCGTCATCCTCAAAGCCTCTTAGCAGGCTCGTAAAGGCTTCGTTCAATCCGCTTTTTGCGGATGAAATTCTTTCAATCACCGTATCCATTAAGGTAAGATGTTCCTCTGAGATAGGCGCTCGCTGCCAAAGACCCGTCCATATGTCCGGTTGTACATCAGACGATCCGGGATTTTTGTTGTTGGTCTCTGCTACATCATGAGCTTGCATTGGTTTTCCTTGAAGAGGAAAGGGTGATGCAGCAAAGTAGCGTAAGTATTTCCCTCAATTTTTGAGAAGCAAGGTATCAATCCAGTAGGAGGCTCCTCAAAAGTCCCACGCACCTACACAAACAAACAAAGAACTCGCAACCAACGCAATAAAGGGGTTGTCAATCCCTTCACAGCCACTTGCGAAAGTGAGACCTGATAGAGATAATATGATAAGATAAATATATTTTTGGTATTTTATTATATAGATGCAAAAAGTAAAGATGCAAATAAAAGTAGATTGAAAGCAAATATGATAAAAGATAGACCCGGGGGCCATAGGTTTCACTAGAGGCTTCTCTCAAGATAGCATAAGTATTACGGTGGGTGAACAAATTACTGTCGAGCAATTGATAGAAAAGCGAATAATTATGAGATTATCTAGGCTTGATCATGTATATAGACATCACGTCCGCAACAAGTAGACTGACTCCTGCCTGCATCTACTACTATTACTCCACACATCGACCGACTCCTGCCTGCATCTAGAGTATTAAGTTCATAAAGAACAGAGTAACACATTAAGCAAGATGACATGATGTAGAGGGATAAACTCAAGAAATATGATATAAACCCCATATTTTTATCCTCGATGGTAACAATACAATACTTGCCTTGCAACCCTTTCTGTCACTGGGTAAGGACACCGCAAGATTGAACCCAAAGCTAAGCACTTCTCCATGGCAAGAAAGATCAATCTAGTAGGCCAAACTAAACTGATAATTTGAAGAGACTTGCAAAGATAACTCAATCATACATAAAAGAATTCAGAGGAGATTCAAATATTTCTCGTAGATAAACTTGATCATAAACCCACAATTCATCGGATCTCGACAAACATACCGCAAAAAGAGTTTGCATTGAATAGATCTCCACAAGAGAGGGGGAGAACATTGTATTGAGATCCAGAAAGAGAGAAGAAGCCATCTAGCTAATAACTATGGACCCGAAGGTCTATGGTAAACTACTCACAACTCATCGGAGGGGCTATGGTGTTGATGTAGAAGCCCTCCATGGTCGATTCCCCCTCCGGCGGAGCGCCGGCGAAGGCTCCAAGATGGGATCTCGCGGATACAGAAGGTTACGGCGGTGGAAATTGTGTTTCGTTGGCTCCCTAGGGTTTTTCGGGGTACGTAGACTTATATAGGAGGAAGAAGTATGTCGGTGGCCGCCCGAGGGGCCCACAAGATAGGGGGTGCGCCCAGAGGGGGTGGGTGCGCCCTCCTGTCGCGTGGCCGCCTCGGCTCCTTCTTGACTTGCACTCCAAGTCCTCTGGATCATGATCGTTCCAAAAATCACGCTCCCGAAGGTTTCATTCCGTTTGATATTCCTTTTCTTCGAAATACTGAAATAGGCAAAAAAAAACAGCAATACGGGTTGGGCCTCCGGTTAGTAGGTTAGTCCCTAAAATGATATAAATGTGTATAATAAAGCCCATAAACATCGAAAAGGGGTAATATAATAGCATGGAACAATCAAAAATTATAGATACGTTGGAGACGTATCAGTCTCTCTAGGAGCCGAACACACCGGACCTCGGGCAGCCGAAGAGTCATCTTCTGGCCTGGCGCTCCTTCGTTGGTCGGGAGAGGTCCTCCGGGACGACACCTCGGGGTCGTCCGCGTTATGGGGAGGGGAAGTATGAGGCGGTGTTTCGCTCTCCATCGTCTCCGGAAGAAGATCCCTCGAAGACGAAGATTGTTGAGGGAGGCTATAGGCCGGGCTGCAAAACATACGTTTCAAAATGTTGCCCTCACAAACGGGAAAAGAACGGGGTATGCTTATTAAACACCTTTGTTCACTTACGGTTCGGTTAGAGGCTGGTCCCCTTGTGGGTACTGTGCGGCACTATCACCTCCCGAACTTGGGCCCCCTGATAGGGATTTCTTCCCTCGATTGGAAGCCTCTGCCTCCAGGTCTTCGGGAGCGGCTCTTTTCTTCCCATGGGGAGAGGGAATGTTAGATTATCCTCCCCGTTCACCCTCTGGCACGGGAGTTATGACTTCCTCGGATAAGGTGCGTGATGCACCTCCGGTATGAAGGCCGCTTTGGGCCTCTCCACTCCTCTCCCTTCCTTCCCTCAACGGCACTTGATATGGTGCCAGAGCCAGCATCCTGGTTAACACTGGGTCCGCTGAGTTCACGGGAAGAGGGGCCGAACATCTGATCCTCTCCGCCTTCCTCACCCAGCCCTAGCAGACCATGGTTTTCTCAGTTTTGTTATGAGAAACTCAAAACTAAAAACGTGTTCAGAAATAGAGTACTTACTGGGGAATCCGGATGGTTGCAGTCGAGGCCTGTGTCATCTGTGGTGTCTGGACACCTTTTTCGTGACCCGAAGACTAATTCATACATCCCTTCGAGCGTTGAGCTGAAGAAGCACTGGATGGTTCGCGGTCCTTCCGGATTGAATTCCCACGTATGGAGAGGTCTGCGCTGGCATGGCAGGACCCGACGGACTAGCATAACTTGAATCACCTTGACAAGGTCGATGTCCCTCTTAATAAGGTCTTGAATGCGGCTTTGCAGTATTTGAACTTCATCTAGCGATCCCCAGTCTAGCCCCTTGTTGACCCACGATGCAAGCTGTGGCGGAGGGCCGGATCTGAAGGCGGGTGAAGCCACCCATTTATTACCATGAGGCTCCGTGATATAAAACCACTCCCGTTGCCATAGGCGGAAGTTGTGGTGAACGAACCCTTTGGCCAGACGACATCGGCTGATTTCCTTATCAGAGCACCTCCGCACTCTGCATGTCTTCCGTCTATTATCCTCGGCCTTACATCAAAGGTCTTGAGCCACAAGCCAAAGTGTGGAGGGATATGGAGGAAAGCCTCACATACGATAACAAACGATGAGATGTGAAGGAGTGAGTCTGGAGCTAGATCATGGAAATCTAGTCCATAATAAAACAGGAGCCCTCGAACAAAGGGATTGAGGGAGAAACCTAACCCCCGAAGGAAGTGAGGGATAAATACAACCCTCTCATTAGACCTAGGAGTAGGGATAACCTCCCCTGGTGCAGGAAGCCTGTGAAGGATTTCCGCAGTCAAGTACCTCGCCTCCCTGAGCTTCTAGATATCCTCCTCGGTGCCAGAGGAAGCCGTCCACCGGCCCTGAAAGCTGGATCCGGACATGGCCTAAACCTTCGAAATGACTGGTTAAGCCTTGGGTATTGGAGCTCGAGGTGAGAGGAGGTGGGAGTAGCGTAGAAGGGAAAGGCGGGTCTCGGCCTCCTTATAAAGATAACGAATATCAAACGACCCCTACGCGGCCTTAAAACATGCCTATTCCCAAGGAATCATACCAACGGGACAGTTGGGTAACCCACGCCCGTGTTGATGAGAATCCCGTAATAAGGGGACACGATCTCCACTTCGACAAGACGTGCCAATAAAGCCGCCTCATGAAACGTGGAGCAGCAGGCCAGAAAAGCGATTCGAAATAATGACTGAACAATGACATAATGTCGTGTTGTAAAAGCTGTCGGCGGATTGGACTCATGAAAACATTATACTCTCCACGGTGGCATATGGAATTTTTTTTGCAGAGCCGAACACGATTCTGGTGTTCAAGATCTACTTTGAAGTATTCAGAGAAGGAACCCGCCTTGCAATACCGAAGACAATCTGCGCGCCGGACTCATCGTCATTGAAGCCTGGTTCAGGAGCTATTGAGGGAGTCCTGGATTAAGCGGTCCTCGGACAGCCGGACTATATGCGTATGCCGGACTGTTGGACTATGAAGATACAAGATAGAAGACTTTGTTCCGTATCCGGATGGGACTCTCCTTTGCGTGGAAGGTAAGCTTGGCGATTCGGATGTGAAGATTCCTTTCTCTGTAACCGACTCTGTGTAACCCTAGCCCCCTCCGGTGTCTATATAAACCGGAGGGTTTAGTCCGTAGGACAGGAACAATCATAATCATAGGCTAGCTTCTAGGGTTTAGCCTCTACGATCTCGTGGTAGATTAACTCTTGTAATACTCATATCATCAAGATCAATCAAGCAGGAAGTAGGGTATTACCTCCATTGAGAGGGCCCGAACCTGGGCAAACATTGTGTCCCCCGCCTCCTGTTACCATTAGCCTTAGACACACAGTTCGGGACCCCCTACCCGAGATCCGCCGGTTTTGACACCGACATGCAGTCACTTGTTGAAATCTCTAGAAAGACAAATATTTAGGAACGGAGGAAGTAGTATATAGTACTACAACTATCCGTACGTATATAGAGCAGCTGGATGGTCCTCTCATGCCGCATTATATTCAAGTGTGTGTTTTCTAAGCTTCGAAATGCCATGCTAATTTTTTTTAGGGATGCACAAACATCATGCATGCTACGCCAAGTAGTATAATACTACTAGCAAGACATGTATGGTGCAAAATGTGATCGGCCATATGGGTCCTACATGGAGAGTAGAGATTTGCATTTTCAATGGTGCTATTCAAATTACAAATATTCGGTTTCAAATGTGTGCTACACAGTCATATTTAGGCACTAGTTTTTGTGGTAAGTACTTGTCATAAAATGATGTTCAAGAGAAGTGACTCTTGGTGAGGTGGTGGAGCTATGCGGGCATGGCTTCGTCTACCAGGCTTCAAATCCCGATGTTCACATTTACGAGGCTCTTTGGGAGAAAAATAAATTTGGAGAAACAACAATGCTGACTACAGCCTTAAGAAAAAGGACCCCATTCCTATTGTTGTATATGTCTTTGGATCATAGGAATGCACCAAAGAAAATTTTCCACAACGCAACAGCCAAACATGAGTTTCATTAACCCCATAGAAAACTTTATTTGGAAGTTTCAATACATTTTGTGTCTTTCTCTTTCCGTCCTCTAATCAAGTAACACCAAACCTCGGGAGTCTTGTTGATGGGGCAATTCCCCACCAGGTAGGCCCACAACGACCAAAAGCCTAGCTAAAGGCCTAGGCCCATGTACACTACATACCAAGTCAATATTGGCGGATGACTTGTATGCTCAAAGCATTCATGTGGCTTCTAATTGCAAGACGGTGGTAGAAGACATACAGAGCGGGACTTCAGCTGCATATGGTGCGGTGATACATGAAATCATAGAACATTCTTCTGGTTTTCAACTTTGTAAAATAGTTCATGAATTTAGGAGCTCAAACTTTGAGGCTCACAACTTAGCGAAGCATGCTTTATCCCTCGGGGGTGGCCGCCATGTTTGGTTAGGTCATCCTGAAGATCTTTCTTTCGTCCCTGTAAACACTGTGATGGGTTAATAAAAAGCTTCACGAGGTTGTCTCAAAAAAAGCGACAAGGGGTGGGTGTCAGTGGCTGAGAAGCGATGAGTGCATGAACTACCGGTGCAAAGGGCCAGGTCCAAACATATGGAAAGCTCCCCCCCCCCCCCCCCCGGAGTGGCAAAACTTCATGTTGATAGGGATCTCTCACGGAATGGGCGAAAGGGAGCAGCGGCAACAATTTGCAGATACCATATGGGACAGTTCTTGGGCTAATCGGCTATAACATTTGGAGATATAAGTGATCCACCTATGCTGGAGGCACTTGCTTGCAGCGAAGCTCTAACCCTAGCGCTTGATTATCTTTGAATCAGGCTGTCACACTACTAGGGAAAACCCTAATAGTAGAGCAGGGTAATGACGTATTAGTAGCACGGGGGCCCGCGCTACTAATATGGTGCCACAGCTAACTTTTAGTAGTAGCGCGGTTGCCACCCACGCTACTACTACTTAGCTGTAGCGCGAGTAAGGTTCCCGCGCTACTACTAACTAATTAGGAATTAAAAAAATTCATCCAAGGCTTCTGCTGCTGCTGGGCATCAACGTCTTCTCCATCCAGTGCTGATGCTGGTCCTGGAGGGGATGAAGTACCATCCATGGTGATGGTGCTTCCCCGCCCAACTCATCCTCACACCTCTCCTCTGCTGCTACTACAAAAGAAGAGAAAACGATTAGAAGATGGAGAGAGAGAGAGAGAGAGAGAGAGAGAGAGATTGAGAGGAGTAGGAAGAACAACTCACATGTGGTTGTGTCCATGGCGGATCTGGCCACCGCCATGGATGGCGCTTTGCTGGATCTCCCTCACCTTCCAACATCAGAGAAGGAGGAGGAAGGAGGGGGAGGGGGCTGCGGCGGGAGTGGACGATGCCGGATTTGGGTGAGGCATGAGGTGTGAGGCCGGCGGTGGTGGTGGATGAGGAAGGGAATCGTTGGTGGGAGGGAGAAGCGGAATGGGAGAGCCTATGGACAGAGGGGTGAGAGTGAGGGAGAGAGGAGGGATTTGGCCGAGGATATAAAGACTTCACCTACCTTGTACTTAGCAGTAGCGAGGGGTATAAATCCGCGCTACTACTATCAACTTAGTAGTAGCGCGGGTTCATACCCCTCGCTACTACTATGGCATGTCCCGGGGGGAGGCACGGTAGAGACTGTTTAGTAGTAGCGAGGGTTAAAAACCCGCGCTACTACTATCAACTTAGTAGCAGCGACGTGTAAAAAAACACGCTACTACTAAGTAGCAGCAGCGAGGGGTATAAACCAGCGCTACTAGTAAGTGCCTGCCTATAAGCTTTTCCCTAATAGTGTCATTGCATGTGATTGCAAAATAGTAGTTGGGGAGATAAAGGAAGGAACTGAAGGAGGCATCGCTATCATAAAGGAGATTATCGAGTGATCGAAGGCCTTCATCAGCTGCGAGTTCATTTTTGAAGGACGTCATTTCAATTATGATGCACATAATCTAACTAAATTTTCATCTTCTTTAAATGTTGGGCGACATTTGTGGCTGGGGAGTCCCCATGACCCTTCTGTTATTCCTATAAACCGTACTCCAAGTTAATAAAGTTAGTTTACCACTCAAAAAAAGCGACAAGGGGTGGGCAACCCGGCGAAGTGGACTATCAGTCCGTCAATCCGGATTTCCACCTATCATCAATCTGTTTTTAGAGCAGTCCAGAAGCATTCAACGAAGCATTATGCGTGGAGCTCCACTACGCATTAAAGACCGTACCAAGCGTTACCTGCCACCTCCAGTAGCTGTTTAAGACACCTGTTGTCACTTGTAATGGACATGAAACTGCCCGTATTCAGTATGTTGTTATACATAGCACTTATGACTAGGCATTATGGCTCTGGTGCATGGCATACTCTATGTAAGCCTACCTTGAGCGCGAGGCTAGGGGTTCGAAACAATTGTAATCACATTATACCGTGGGGCATATCATCTATCGAGATATGGTGCAGATGGTTTCCATTTCATCAGCTACTGGCGGTGAGCTGGTTCTGGGGAAGGTTATCCTTTTCGGGTCACACAACTTCTACTCCGATGAATCGGCGTGGCTACTCGATGCCCTGATGAAGTGCGTCTGACTGCCTACGCATGGGAGTATGCAGCACATCAACAGCTCAGGCATCATGTGCCTTTATGAGCCAGTTCCGTACTATTCAGATGCACGGATGCCTATGCAGCCTCGGAGCTGAAGAAAATATGCCCTAGAGGTAATAATAAAAGTTATTACTTATGTCCATGTTCACAATTAATGTTTATTTTTTGTTCTATAATTGCAATGGTCCTCGAGTCTGCAATAACCAAGAGGCCCAGAGGAAAACTCATGTGCATGTGTGAAATAATAAAAGAGAAATATATTTCTAGTCTCGTCTCTAAGACTAGCTTAATTGTTGCATGATGGTCCTATTTCTTTTTATCATGGGCATAGTTAAAGTAACGAGGATGCCAACAACTTCGAGGACATATTGTTGGAAGAATACATGTGTTTAACAGAACCAACCATTGATATACTCCGAGATCACACCGTCATTTAGTTATGAGTATAAATCATGAAGTAGTTAATATATATGCCTAATTCCTTAGACCATGAGAGTATCGAGGTTCCTTCATGTCGTACGGTGTGCTTTGGGGTTCGTCAAATGTTATGCGTAACAAGGTGATTATAACAACAATTTCACTTACTCACAATCTAAACTGGTGGCGTGCCATTAGTTTGGCCAGGCGCGCGCAACTTAATGGCGTGCCAAAACAATCCACACCATCACCGCTATGACTACTAGTGGCGTGGTACATTTCGCGCGTCACCAGTACATTATGTGGGCCCACTTTTTGGGTCGCACATGGTAGTGGCATGCCTACACACGCCCCCTGTGAGAGAAGCCAGTAAAGCATCGTCACTTGTGATTATATTTTACAAAGAGGGCATCTCCCTCCTCTCTTCAAATCATCTGTCCATATCACTCTCCGGTCGCTCCACAAATTCGTACATATACGTACGGCCAGCCTTTGCTGCCTCGATCTATCGACGATTAGCTCAGTCATATTCGTCTATAATCTAGGTCATGCCCAAATTTTGGTTTCGTCAAATTTCTAGTGCTCAATATATGTACATTTTCTAGCAAAGGTAATGCTGAAATATTTGGTGACCTCGTTAATTATATATAAATTGTTTCCTATATACATATACTCTTGTAGGTGGAACTAGATCGATCGAACAATTCATTCATATGGATCGAACTATAAATGGGTTCTTCAAGGTGGCATTGGAATATATGAATCAAAAGGGTAAACAGAGATATTATGTCCGTGTAAGAAGTATAAGAATGAAGGTCTGATCGACCCTTCTACTGCCCGTGTGAAGATGCATTTGCTCAAACATGAGTTCATGTATGGTTATACACGTTGTACAAGCCATGGCGAGGACGTAGTGGATGCCAATGTCAAAGGGGCGGTGGATGAGGAAGCGGGAAACCTTTCCGATGAAGAGCTAGAAGGAGGAGGAACGACCAAGAAGCAGCCGAACATGAAGAAGATGACCGGGACATAGAAGAAGGGCGGCAGACGAAATGAGCAGAAGTACTTGAATTATGTATCTCTTTAACCATAATTTGTATCAACTATATATTGTATCAATCTAATAAATGAAAATTGTTGTTATTTAAATTGAAAAAACATAGTAAATAACAAAAGAGAAAACATAACAAAATAAAAGTACAAAGAGATGCTCTGAAATATAGGAAAGTATAATTTTACTCCAAAACGGCCGAAAATATCTATGGGGTTGTTGATGTTAGCAACGCCAACGACATTTTCGGCGCGGTCTTAGCTGTTTTAGGGGGAAAATCATCAAAAAAATGATTTTGCACCCTACATCACACGTGCTCCGCTCGCGCCATCGTTGCCCCCCTCGACCTCGCCTCCCCCATGACATCATCGGTGACTTCGCCTCCTATCGCGCCCCAGCCCCCCATCGCGCTCGAGGATGCCTCCTTGCATGTTGACCACTACACGTCGTTTTACACCGTTGCCGCCGCCCTCAGCCACAACTCGACCACGTGTCCAGCGGTGCCGGCACCGGCCTCCTCGCATCTGACATCCGCCTCCTGCCTGACCGACGCCCTCGTCACCAAGCACCATAGCTCGATTTCGCTGGCACGCGAGTTCATCGTTATAAAAATTGGGCAAGTTCGTACACATATTTGTTCTAATTGCTATACGATGCTCCATTTTAGAGTTAATTAGTTGTAGTTGCAACATTGTGAATTGTATTGGTGATAGATGTGATGAAATGTGGTTGAATTTTTGTAGTTTTAATTGTCAATGTGATGAATGTGATCGGATTTAATGCACACATTTTGTGTGTTGCTCGCAATTATTTTGCGCTATATGTGTATCTTTTCTGCAGGGAATGTATAGAGTTGGCAATGTTTTGGCGAAACATTGATTATTTCTTGTTTCATGAAATTCCTGGCATTCATATGTCCTATGTTTAGGAAAGGGTATACCGATAATTTCTATGAATTATATAAATACTTGGTAGTGATTCTGTAGGTTTTGTAGATGCATTTGAGTATTATTCGACGGTTTTATCTTTTGTTTGAAGATGTCCGGAGACGACGGCATTACAGGATCTTCTTCGTAGTCGACTTATTCGGGCAATGCGGGGGAGGACGATGTATCTTCGTCTGCACAGTATGGTCCCAACGACCAAGGGGCATATACGGACGTGTACGAAGACAACCCCTATGATGGTACTTCAGAAATCAATCCGGATAAGGGCTATGTGATCGGCAGTGGCTTCCGAGATCCTTATATTCCTGCCGATCAGGACAAAGGTAATCCTGATGGGGACTATAGTCCTGAAGAGGAGACCAGCTAAAATCCTGCTGAGGACGATGCTACAAAACCAGGAGCGGGAGCCTACGATCCGGCACCGACAGGCTTGTGGTAACTCGAGTGGACTCCGGTGTTGAGCTTGTTAGTCCGAGGAAGGCATTGTCTCACTTCGGCAATGGCCTAGGTGTCATCCTTCGAGAAGTCTACATCATCAACGAGACCAATCTAAGGGATAGAAAGATAACCTACGACAACTCCTCCGGAGAAGGTTGCACACAAAATTCAAATTCCCTAAGGAGTATGACAACCTATGTTATGCAAAGAGTCTGGTAAATAACCACACAATCACCAAGTACTCCAAGAACTTGACTGCTAGGAAATCCACCACCAGAAAGAAATTTCTTCTCAAAGATTTCTCCGAGGTCCGGGAGAAGTGGCCTATGATTATTGAAGAGGAATGTAACATTTTCAAGGCACGCAACCAGGGCCCTCTAGTCGATTAGGGGCGTCATGGGAGAGGGACCAGCGATCAAAGACATTAGCTAACCACATCCTCATAAGCTGTGGTTTCCTTGGGAAGAAGCTCAAGTGGGACAAGCAATTTCAGCAATTCAAAGACCCACTTGAATATAACTACTCAGGGTCTTGTACCATTATGATGACAATACGGGGATATTTTTCGCGGATCACCAAACAAAGAAACTCGAGGAAGAACTGGTATATGATTAACCCGGCACGCTTAATTATGTTTCTCCTACTTAAGTCAATTTCTAACAACTACTCTTGAACTAAAACCACGACGAGTAATTTAGAATGGAGGGAGTAGTACGTATTTTCTTAGTAGTTCACGTGCATATCGTAGGCAAGACAGCATGCGGATGCTGCAAACTCCAAGGGATCCTCGGCAAGGTGGGACACTTCTCTTAACCGGCCAATCAACATGACCCTCGACAAGGCCGCGTTACAGCCACCCGCGCAGGTGGCCGTGTGAACGGCGCCGGATTTGGTGCCAAATGGGAGTATCATTATACTGAGAACCGCGAGATGAAATGGCAGAGAAGAAAAACCAACAAGGTTTGCCTAAAATAGAAAAAAAAAATGGCCACAGCTGCAACCATGGCCGACCCCCAAACACGCATTGACTCGCAAAGCCGAGCCCAAGCCCAACTATGGTGCCTTGAGTAATCGAGAGCGTGAAGCGCTGGATCTAAAATGGTGAACTAGAAAACATTGTCATCAAACCAACCGTCAGCACATCAAGCATGGCGCCCAAAGCTAGTAGGCCCTCTATTTGTTTCGTTGGTACCCATCGCCAATGGCTGATCTCAACACTCTCAGGGTAAGCGGTATATGCTCAACATATTTCAGTCTTTATTGCTCTGATGTGTTATTTCGAATAGACTGAGACCTCAGAAATCTTAATCAACTGAGACTAAGGAAAACTCGGTAGTTGAGGCTTAGCAAAACCCTAAAAATTTCAGTGAGACTCGCATAATTATTCTAGATCCCAGTCATCCAAACGTTACTAAAGGACACATGTATATGTGTAATGTGTTTGTGCGTGGGGTGTACGTGCAGTGTAGTGATGTGCGTGCATGGCCTTGTTCCATGTAAAAAAGAGGTCAAGTAAAACACATAGTACATCCCAAGTAATTGTGTACGAAGGCATGGATTGAAAAAACATCTGGAGGTGTGCAGCTTGTAAAACAAAGTATTTTGGAAACTGCTCGACACCCCTAAATCGGGGTGTGGCTATCTCATTATATAGAAGTACCCAAGGGGTACAATACAACGTTACAATACAGATATACAGAGGCTACGTATATACAGTCTAACACCCTCCCTCAATCTTAACTATGTCCTGAAGTACAAAGCAAGTTAAGATTGCGCCTACAGCCTACAAACTGTGGTTGTGGAAGAGGCTTCGTGAAGATGTCAGCAAGTTGATCCTTTGATGAGATGAACTTGATACAGAGTAGCTTCTGGGCAACACGTTCCCGAACAAAGTGATAATCCACCTCAATGTGTTTTGTCCTCGCATGGAACACTGGATTAGAAGAAAGATATGTAGCACCAATGTTGTCACACCACAGGACCGGAGGACGAGCTTGAGGAACACGCAACTCTCTCAACAGAGACTGTACCCATATGATCTCAGCAGTTGCATCAGCAACAGCTTTGTACTCAGCCTCAGTACTACTGCGAGACACAGTTGCTTGCTTGCGAGCATTCCAGGCGATCAAGTTAGGGCCCAGAAATACCGCATAACCCCCCGTGGATCGCCTGTCATCCGGACTACCAGCCCAATCAGCATCAGAGAAAGCCGAGAGCTCATATGACGGTGCAGGCTGAAGAAGCAAACCATAAGCAGCAATAAGACTGACATAGCGCAAAATACGCTTCACAGCTGACCAGTGAGACGTCCTGGGTGCATGCAAAAACTGACAGACACGGTTAACTGCATAGGAGATACCAGGTCTGGTAATAGTGAGATATTGCAGACCACCAATGATACTGCGATACTCAGTAGCATCATCAGACGAGAGGGAGTCACCATCAAGAGCAGACAACCGATCAGTGGCAGACATCTGAGTGTAAACAGGTTTGCATTTGAGCATTGCAGCACGACGCAACAAGTCCAAAGAGTACTTCTTCTGAGTGAGAGTCAAGCCAGCAGAGGACCGTGAAACCTCAAGACCAAGGAAAAAGTGAAGAGCACCCAAATCCTTGACAGCAAAATCATCACGGAGAGCAATCACAAGGCGATCAGCAGCAGCAGCCGAGGAACTGACAAGGATGATATCATCAACATAAACCAAGATATACATCGTAACCTCAGGGCGCTGGAGAAGAAACAGTGACGTATCAGCAGTGGAGGGGGTAAACCCAAGAGCTCGAAGAACAGATCCAAGGCGAGCATGCCATGCACGAGGAGCCTATTTGAGTCCATACAGTGCCTTAACCAGACGACAGATATGATGAGGTCGTGTTGGATCAACAAAACCAGGCGGCTGACGCATATAAACCTCCTCCTCCAGAATGCCATGGAGAAAAGCGTTCTGCACATCAAGCTGACGAAGGAACCATCCACGAGTAACCGCAAGAGACAGTAGTAACCGAATGGTAGTAGGCTTGATAACTGAACTGAAAGTGTCTTCATAATCAAGACCATACCTCTGTTTGAAGCCCTTAGCGACTAACCGTGCCTTGTAGCGTTCAATGGAGCCATCAGCATGTCTCTTGACTTTGAAAACCCACTTGGAATCAATGATGTTGACGCCAGACTTTGGAGGAACAAGACGCCAAGTATCATTCTCTTGGAGGGCATTAAGCTTTTGTTCCATGGCAGCACGCCAATGAGGAATACTCAGTGCAGCCTGAAAGTGACGAGGCTCTGCAGTGGGATCGCCAGCAGTGTGAGCCATGCACGCAGCAAGCCATGCAACCGTGCCATCCGTCCACTCCTTCGGGCGAAAAACACCGGACTGGCTCCGTGTGCGAGGCCGAAGTGTGACAGCAGATTCAGCTGGCAAAGACGGTGCCGCAGCAGAGGATGTGGACGAGGCCGGGACCGAGTCTGGCGAGTCGGGCTCACCGGTGGCCGTGTCAGAGCGACTCGGCGACCCTGGCACCAATGTGGACCGGCCCGGAGCAGGTGACGAGGCCTCCGGGCTAGCAGCAATCGGCCCGGGCGAGCGCCCCGCCAGCAGCCCAGGCGAGCCTCCCGCCAGTGGCCCGGGCGAGCCACGCAAGGCTGGCGACGCCTGCGAGCCAGGCGAGTCGGGCGTGGACGGGGCCCGCGAGCCAGAGGAGGCTGGTGCGGGCGAGGATGGTGCGGGCGAGACCGCCGCTCGCGAGACCAGCGTAGGGCCAGGCGGAGCCGGGATGGAGCCGGACGGACCCGGCACCCGCGAGGCAGTCGGGGTGGCCTCCGCGGGCGAGGGTTGGCGGGTGCCGCCCGTCATGCATGGCGCATGCACGTCCCGATCAGGAGGATCATCCGCGACCTGTTCATCAAGCAACTCGAGCCGAGCACCGCGTCCAATACCTGCAGCATGATTAGGGAGCAAGGTAGGGGCATATGAAACATCCACAAATTGGTCAGGCGTAGGTGTAGACACATGCACTGGTGGTGTAGAAGTGGTAAGGTCAGTCGGAAGTGCACGAAAGGGGAATATATTTTCAACACAACGTCACGAGAGATGTAGACGCGGTTGGTAGGAACATGTAAGCACTTGTACCCTTTGTGAAGAGAACTGTACCCGAGAAAAACACACTTCTTAGACCTAAACTCTAGTTTGCGCTTGTTGTATGGACGGAGGTGAGGCCAACATGCACACCCGAACACTTTGAAGAATGTGTAGTCTGGAATCTCATTAAGCAGAAGCTCAAGCGGGGTTTGCATTTTCAGGAGTCTCGAGGGAAGCCTGTTTATAAGAAAACAAGCTGTGGAGAAAGCATCACTCCAGAACCGAAACGGGACAGACGCATGAGCTAGCAAGGTTAGGCCAGTTTCAACAAGATGACGATGCTTACGCTCAGCAGTACCATTCTGCTGATGTGTGTGGGGACATGACACGCAGTGCAAAATCCCAAACTTGTTAAAGAACGAGTTGAGGTTGTGGTATTCACCCCCCCCCCAGTCGGATTGGACATGGATGATTTTCTGCTTAAGAAGACGCTCAACGTGTGCTTGAAACTGAATGAAGACATCAAACACATCAGACTTACGCTTAATAAGATATAACCAAGTGAAACGGCTGTAAGCATCAATGAAACTGACATAATAATTGTGACCACTAACAGATGTCTGGGCATGACCCCATATGTCAGAAAACACAAGCTCAAGAGGATGTTTCACAACACGACTAGACTCTGAAAACGCAAGCTGATGACTCTTGCCCTGCTGACAGGCATCACTAATAGTTTCAGCAGTTTTATTGGACACAACTGGTAGATCATGACGATGCAAAACATGTCGAACTATGGGAGCCGCCGGATGACCAAGGCGCGCATGCCAGTGTGTAGGCGACACACGAACACCACTGAACACCTGAGGAGGAGACGGCGTGGAAGATGGGCGTGGCGCATCAAGTGCATACAGGCCATGGCGAAGACGACCGCTAAGTAGAACGGCCCTCGTGTCCCGATCCTTGATAAAGAAACGAAAAGGATGAAACTCAGCAAGGACATTATTATCACGAGTAAGTTGAGGAATGGACAACAAACTACGTGTAGCAGAAGGAACACGAAGGACATTAGATAGATGCAATGTGCCAAAATTGTGTGCAAGGAGAGAGGCCTGACCAACGTGTGAGATACGCATACCTGCTCCACTGGCGGTGTGCACCTGATCATGACCATGATATGGCTCCTGAGTGGAGAGCTTACCCATCTCACCGGTGAGGTGGTTGGTAGCTCCCGTGTCCATGTACCATGCGGGATCAACGGAGTAGGACGGAGTGCGACCATGATCACTCGTCATGGCGGCGGCGGCCTGCTTGTCGTTCCCTTTTCCATTCTTGCCAACGCCCAGAAAATCTTGCTTGTAGCGACGATGACAACGAGAGGCAATGTGGCGCTCAAGGCCACACAACTGACAGGCCTGTGGAGCACCACAAGAGGAACAGCACGACACTGGCCGGTTACCACCCGTGATGGTCGGAGCATTGCCCCGCGAGGATGGTTGTGAAGGCGGTGCCATCTTGCCACCTGAAGACAATGACCGCTGGGACTTGCCACGAGTTGCGGCATTGGCGGAGGCAAAACTGGGGGAGGCCCGACGCGCCTTAATGCGCTGCTCACGGCCCAGCAGACGTGCATAAAGCTCACGAGGTGGGAGCGGATCATCACGGCCATGAACATTCTCAATGAGGTTGTCATAATCATCATCAAGCCCATTGAGCACAAAGGTGGTGAACTCCTCATCCTGCAGCGATTGACCAACTGAGGCCAATGTGTCGGCGAGATCCCGCATCTTGTTGAAGTAGTCGGTGATGCTGAGGTCGCCAAGCTTCATCTCGCCTAGCTCGGTGCGTATAGAGTGAGCACGCGCCTGAGACTGAGAGGCAAAGCTGGTGTGAAGCGCCGCCCATGCCTCCCGGGACATAGCGGCAAAGATGACCAGCGACGAGACGCTCGGAGTGAGCGAGGACTGGATGGCGGAGAGTATGGCCTGATCCTGAGCCACCCAGGTGTGGTATGCCGGGTCGTGAGGAGGCGGACACGGGATGGATCCATCAACATAGCCTTCCAGATAGCGACTCCGCAGAAGAGGGAGCACCTGGGCACGCCAGCAGCGGTAGTTGTCCGGCGCGAGCTTCACCGACAACAGATGCGAGAAGTAGAACGGCGCCGACACCGTGGCCGAATCAGCGTGGGCATGTGGCGATGCGTAGAGGCCCATCGACGAGGCCGCCCCAGGATGTGCAGGATACATCGCGTGGGGCGGGTAGGCTCCGGAGGAAAATGCCCCGGGGGCGCCGTAGTGCGCCGGAGGGGCACCGTAGGAGGGCGCGGACACACCGTGGTAGGGGGCCGCGGGATCACCGTGGTGTGCCACAGCAGGAGCCCCTTGAGGCGCCGTAGCAGCCCCTTGAGGCGGCGTGGGCGCCGAGTAGGGCAGCGACGGAGGCGCGCCGTAGTAGTGGTGAGGTGGCGGAGCGCCATAGGGCTGCTGTAGAGGCGGCGTGCCGTAGGGTTGATGAGGCGGCGGCGGCCAAGACGACGGCGGGGGCGGCGCACCATAGGTTGAGGGCGGCGCCGGCCAAGACGACGGGGGCGGCGGCGGCCCTCCATGCACTGCGGGAACATGGCCCGCAGGGGGAGCAGCGCCAGGGGGCACCGCGGCGGACGGGGTGACGGCGCGATCGCGATCTCCCGATCCGATCGGGGAGTGGGGCGACGAGGCGCCGTAAGCCATCGCGAGCGGCTGCGAGGCGAGGAACGGAGAGGCAATAGCGAGGGCCGGCACCGCGGCGGCGGGAGGCACCGGGGTCGGCGCGACGGCGGCGGTGGCGGCGGCAGCGGAAGACATCGTAACCTAATTTGATACCATGTAAAACAAAGTATTTTGGGAACTGCTCGACACCCCTAAACCGGGGTGTGGCTATCTCATTATATAGAAGTATCCAAGGGATACAATACAACGTTACAATACAGATATACAGAGACTACGTATATACAGTCTAACATCTGCAGGTGTGCAGCTAGCCATGTACTCCCTCCGTCCCATAATATAAGAACACTTTATACTAGTGTAATGTTAAAAACGTTTTTATATTATGGGACAAAGGAAGTAGTATATATGAGTCCATTTACCGGCCGCGTGGTAATTACGTACGCGCAAATGTGCCGGCTGCGCGCAGCTGGTTGCTGCTATAATTTTAATGTGCATCACGTACGAAGGCATGGAGTACATATACGAGAAATGCGTCGGTGAGCACGTAGGACCGGAGCACTGTGCATGAATGTTTTTTCTTACCGTCTGGTTATTTAAGTCGTCCGTCTAAGAGTGAGAAGCCTAGATGCAGAAAGCAGAAGGCACTGTACACGATATGGTAAAATATGGCAGGGGAGAGTGTATATCGTTCCGGTCCCGAACTTGCCAATTTTCTGAAATAACCGTGGTGGCATCTTCAACAGCAGCCTGTAAATTTTCTCTCGTATCCGTCGGTAGACAGAGGGACCAGTCTGCGGATACGGATGCGGGAAAATGACATCCGGTGCTAGCCATATACCTTTCAAATTGCATTTTAACTAACCGAACGAAATTCATGTAAACCGCCTGGTATTCATCAAAGTTCGGGTAAAAACTAGCATAAATCATCCATACATACCATGTGAATTAAGTCTGGTACAATAAGGTCTCGAATTCGACTAGATCCCGGATGTCCAACAATTTTTCCATGGCGGATCATGTCATCCCACACATACTCCTCCTTCAGCTCTGCCAACAGTATGTGCAAGTAAATTGCCGTCCCACTATCCTGTGATACACCATGGCAGCGCGCGCGGGCTATATATAATGTCTAGACCAACATAGAGTGAATGAATCAATCGATAAGTTGAGCAACAAGAAGAAAAATTTACGATCTCGTCCTCCACCACGTGCAATGGCCACCTTGCCTCGAGCTGATGAACCACATCGCAAAACTTGGAGACGCTGATCTGAATAGCGTCCCAGCAATACAACAACGACCTCACGTTGCGTGGTTGAATGATGTACATGTCGTATGGTGCAATGTGCTTTCGTGCGTGAAAATTTACATTCACTTGCTCCCAGAAGGGCTCCCCTCTGCTCCTACCTACGAACTACGGCCAGCCACGCATTGCACAACAACTCATCCTCTATGATCGAGTAGCTCACCATCTTTCTTACTCTAAAAGGCGATATAGCATTTGAAAATAAGCTCAATGACATTTGACTGAACACCTGCTGGGTGTGGACAGGGGGCGGAGTGTACCTAGGTACAAAGTGCTCCAGGGTGAAAGCTCCGTCGTAACGGCGAGCGGGCGCGTTGGTGTTGGTTGCGGGCGTCCAGCAATGCAAAGCAAGGGGGAGAAAGGGCGGAATGGAAGGAAATGAGAACGGGAGGGGGGATTGGGTGGGCGGTGGTGTCTGTCCTACGTTTCGGGTGCCCGAACTCCCACAAAACTCCCCATTTTGTCTCGAGTTTGCGAGAGAAACCACGTCCGGACCATCACGTAGATCGATACATGTCCGCACTGGATGGCTTCCACAGTATGAACAGCACACTACGGACGAATGCGGGCGGTTTACGGCTCCGCCTTGGAGATGTCGTTACGGCGATATCGTGTCTGCTGTAAACTACTACTGGTTGTGATTTTCATGTACACAAGGTGTTGCATGCTCACCAATTCATCTACTGATACTAATTACCGCACCGGTGCACTGCGTGTATGGATTATGATGGATGTGTGGGGGCTAGGATGCATATTAGCCGAGCAGAACTTTATGTGCCCGGTATGTGTTTGGTTAAATGTCAATATCCTTATTTTCAGACGTCGTGTTGTTATTTTAGAGTAAGAAGGATGACAGGGTACTCGACCATGGAAGATGAGTTATTGTGCGATGCATGGTTTGTTGTATCCGTGAATTTCGTAGCAGGAGCAAAAGGGGGCTCTTCTGGCAGTGTGTGCATGACTCTTTTCACATGCGCAAGCACATTACGCACTACGACATGCACATCATCTAAGAATGCAATGTGAAGTGGTGATCGTATCAATGGTACGCCGTCCAGACCTCCATCATCAAGTTTTGTGAAGCGGTTGATCGGCTTTAGACAAGGTGGCCGTTGCGCGCGGCAGCGGAGGACATCGTTAGTTTTGCTTCTTCTAGCTCAACTTTTTAGGGTTTTGGGCGGATTAGGAGGATGGGGGTTTGTGGGGTCCAGATGTGCCATGCCAGTGCAGGTTGTCTTGGCAGACATGTGCAAACGTCCCGGACAGCCCCATACCCACCCCACATTTGGGCCAGTGGTTTTTGTCCGGAGAAATAGGTTAGTTGTATGGGGATTACCCATAGAGATGCTATTACCCTTATTATTAGCACGAGGGTTAGAATTCTTGGTTAGTGCAAACATATATTCTTGATTGTCTAAACGAGTAATGTGCTTCTTTTGCTATCCTCTGCAACTTTTTGCTAAAATAATTTTCTCAAGTTTGACGCCCTAGTGTGGCTCGCAACAATAGATTCTTTTAATGGTGATTGTAAGTGATACATGCTGATTGCAGCAAGCCTTTATAGTGATACATGTTGAAGCACAAAAATATACTCATAACTCATATCACCTTATTCACACAGTTGGACTCAAATCACAACATTCACTGGTATATCCCATAAGCATTTGTACGCACCACATTGCATTCGATTGCAAGTAGCATACATGTACCAGCAATATTTAAAAATTGCTGATATTTCACTATTCCAAAACGTCTTGTTGAGCTGTGACAAGGGGTGAAAGTCTATATAGTAGGTAGTTTTTCTTCAAGGACTCATCACTTGTCATTCATTGACTATGATTAAATTATGAGAAATAATTGCAATTATATGAGGTGATGTGCATGTTTGTTGTTATGGTTATGCGCTAAATTTTGTACTATCAACGAGAAAT
The DNA here is from genome assembly GCA_963921465.1 of Triticum timopheevii. Classification (NCBI taxonomy): domain Eukaryota; kingdom Viridiplantae; phylum Streptophyta; class Magnoliopsida; order Poales; family Poaceae; genus Triticum; species Triticum timopheevii. The sequence continues at coordinate 617,491,770 of OY997274.1, read as the reverse complement.
TCAACATTGTTGCCAACTACATGAATAATGCAAATTAAGGACTATTGCTATGAGCCCCACCGTGCTTTCGTGAAACACCATTGCATTATTTTTTGACGGTGCTACGGTGGGCTTACGCCGGCCTGAACCATTTTCATTATAAATAAGAGAGACACAAGACCACGAGTACAAGAGATAGCAGCCAACACACCCCAGAAGGAACAAAGAAAAACAGAGAGGATAACCAGACGCAAGCTACGAACAAAGAACCACAGAGAGAGAACCAGAAGCAAGCTGCGACAAGAAGCCAACACCAAGAACTTAGCACCCATTGCCACCGGCGGACCGAGAAGAGAGGGAACTAGCTTTGTTGGATTGGTCGAAAGGAGGTCCGCCGCGGAGAAGACGTAGAGAAGAAGTCGTCTGCTGCTCTGCATTCACAAAGCACCTTGAAGAGCTAGGAAGTCACAGCCACCGTCGAAGGGCATCCCACTGCCTAGGAACATCGCGACAGAGAGAGCCACAGACCGCGCCGAAGGGCAATGATCCACTGAGACAATTTTGCACCTCCTCTGGGCCACACCACGGCCACCATCGCAAATAGAGAGAACCAGAGCACTTTGCGAGGCAACCAAATCACAAACGCCGTCGAAGAGCAGCGACCACCGAGACCTCACCGCCGCCACGAGCCCCCAAAAGGAGAGGCCAACCATCAACAATGGATGACCAAGGCATTGGTCACCGCCACCGCCCTACAAACCAACAACTCGAACCAACGCTCCAACTCAGACATCAATAGACCAACTACGGATCCATGGCTCCTAAAACAACGCCCCCAAGGGGGAAAACGACATCAAAGATGGCATCGTCATCCGATCCAAAGAAGGATCTAAGGCTTTCGCCCAGAGCACAGGAAAATAGCGGCCAACGGTAGCTCCCCAATGATGCCTTCATGAAGGAAAACGGCGCCCGAGGACGTCGCCATCATAGTTGCCGACGATGTCGGCAGAAGGCTTTCGCCTGAAGCATCCCAGCCCGGCCATCTCTGCCACGCCGGCCACCAAGTCCGGCAACGCTAGACCTACCCACTCCTGCCAGTCCCCGACGAGCGTCCCCGCTAGGTCCAACAAGAGACATCCGCTATCACAGCCACTCACCTCGAGCACCTGCATAGACAGAGCCGGTCGGTCTCGGCCGCCACCTGCACCCAAACCCTCACCGCCGGCCACAACACATCACCACACGCCTACCCCGCCGACAGCAGCCACCGCCGACCCCCCCCCCCCCCAGCCGCAGCAATGGAGCCTGCCGGGCCATGTGAGCCACCGCACCAGCGGGATCCAGATCTTGGCGAATAGAAGCCCCTAGATCAGGCATGGCAGCTCACACGGACACCGCGTCGCCCGAGCCCGCACGCAGCGCTGACCACCGGCTCCGCCCTGCACCACCAGCCCCCGGCCTCGGCCACGGGGACCACCGGCGAAGGGAGCAGGCTGCCGCCCCAAGGGAGCAAGATCTGAAGTAGGAGCTCCCAGGGACAGAGCAGCGCTGAGCCCCCTGCCGAGCCGTCCGCGGCTCCGCACCACCCGCGCCGCCGCACTGCACACCCACAGCGTGGGCATGCCCACATCCGCGCGCGAGTCCTCGTCGCTAGCCGAGCGCCCCGCGCCGCCACGCCTGGACGAGAGGAGTGTGAGACGTCCCCACCGCCGTCGGCGCCGCGCGGGCTTTGCCCGACGACGCCCTCCGGCGGCGGCGGGAGGAGGAGTGGAGGTGGGGTAGGTGGCGGCGGCGTCTAGGGTTTCTCCCGAGCCGCCCGCGGGAGCGACGCCTGAATATATGTACAGAACATTATGTATGCATGAATTCACCTGCAGTACAATGCATCTGTTTCCCCAAACATAGCTTACAGTATAGAAATATATTTAGCAGAATCAGCGATTACATTAATAGCTTGATTTGCGCTTATTAAGCAAGCTTGTGCATTGTGAACTGTCACTTGTTATTCTTTATTTTCTCAAAAACAAACTTGTTGTTCCGTAAAAAAAATATTCATTTAAGCAATCCCATGATTTTGCTATTTTATTGACAAGCATGCCATCAAAGGGTTTCTTCATCCATAACCCAGTTATTCCTCACACTCCAAACTCGTATAATGTTAACTAAGTTTGATCATCTAGGGGCTAACTTAAGCATCCCATTTTCTTGCTCAAAGAAAATAGCTCATGTTTCCATTGAGTGTTGGCTAGCTGCTTGTGTGTTAACAGAGAAAAATCGGGCCCTTGTGTTAAAGTAAGAAACCAACCCTAAAGCTTTGCCCTACACCAGACAGCAGGCAAGCTGCCCTCAAGCAAGCACTAACTGCTCCCTGGCTGCTTGGTAGGTGTCGTCTGTTGGAATAATCCAAACATTATGGTAGTTAATTTGACAAGTACAAGTTATACGTGTGTGAGGTTCTAGTCTTCAAATAGGATTAGTACTAGGGTGATCAACGTTGCCGGTTGATTAGTTAGGAAAGTGTATGATCTCTTTGTGCTAGTAGTCTACGTGTGCTAATAGATTGGGAAAGCTGAGACCGGTTGGAATTGGAGTTAGCTTGGTCGTGTCCATGGTAGTAGTACTAGTCTGTATAGGTTAGGAAAAAGGAGTCATGATCGGTTGCTTGGAGTCGGCTGTTGCACCTATATATATGCATCAGCCTACGTCATTGTAACAGAGAAAAGGAAGAAAAGAGAAATAAAGTGGAAAATAAGGGCACGACAAGGGCCCTTGGCTATCGGATTTTTGTGCGCGTGTGTTCGTGCAATTTGATGTGATCGATCCTGTGGAAGAATTTCCAACAATTGGTATCAGAGCAAGGTCGCGGTGAAGCTGTGCTTGCCCCGGGGTGGCGACCCGACTAGCGCCTCGGGGCGGGCGATACTGTCGTTGGGTGGTGCAACGACGAAGAAGAGCGGGCGATACGACCGCTGGATGGTGCAGCGAAGGGGAGACGCGGGCAATTGTCGTTCGAGCGGCGACATGGAGGGTCAGGCGGTTGTCGTTCGGCGGAGCGACAACATGAAGGCGGCGAGGACGTCGTCGCAAGCGAGACGTCGGGTGATTGTCGTTCTTCGAAACGACGTGGAGGAGGTTGACGGGAGCGGTAGTGCCGAGGTGCGGTGCTAGAAGATCTCGTCAAGATCGTCGTTCCGGGGTGCGAGGAAGAGGCGACAAAGTTGCGAGCTGTCGTCAAGGTGTGCACAGGAGTTCTTGTAAGGTGCGTCCAAGAGCTGAGGTGTGTGAATCTTCTGCTGCAGTTGAGATGCGTCACTGGCAGGAGAGTTGAGAGTGAGAGCGGATCGAAAAAGGAAATTGTGCCTTGCGTTTCGGTTCGTGGTAGTGGAGTTCCGGCGTGTTCATATACGGTGGAGATGAGTTGCACGTATATGGCAAGTTGTGTTGCCGTCGGACAAGAGGTGTCGTTTGATAAGATGTGGCATCGGCGACACTGAGAAGATGTGAAGATGTGACGGGTGAAGAGATGTGTCTCCCTGTGTGCAAGCAACCGACGTGAAGATGAAGATCAACGTGAAGATGGACGCGCACCGGTTAAGTTGAGTTCCTGCATGAGGCTATGCGTTTAGTCTGCATGTAGCACGCTAAATTGTGGCAGCGTGGCTAGTAGTCCGGATAATCGTTGGTTTCAATTTTCAAGTCGGCACAAAAATATGATGGCGATGATGTGGTGGCCATCGTTGCAAGAAGAGAGAAGCTGTGGTCCGGTAAGTCGCGTCACCGGAGACAATCGACGGGACAAGATGAAGAGGTGATCGTCTGCGTGTCTCATTGAGTAAAAAGTGTCGGATGTTTAGATTAGGGGGTGCATGTTGGAATAATCCAAACATTATGGTAGTTAATTTGACAAGTACAAGTTATACGTGTGTGAGGTTCTAGTCTTCAAATAGGATTAGTATTAGGGTGATCAACGTTGCCGGTTGATTAGTTAGGAAAGTGTATGATCTCTTTGTGCTAGTAGTCTACGTGTGCTAATAGATTGGGAAAGCTGAGACCGGTTGGAATTGGAGTTAGCTTGGTCGTGTCCATGGTAGTAGTACTAGTCTGTATAGGTTAGGAAAAAGGAGTCATGATCGGTTGCTTGGAGTCGGCTGTTGCACCTATATATATGCATCAGCCTACGTCATTGTAACAGAGAAAAAGAAGAAAAGAGAAATAAAGTGGAAAATAAGGGCACGACAAGGGCCCTTGGCTATCGGATTTTTGTGCGCATGTGTTCGTGCAATTTGATGTGATCGATCCTGTGGGAGAATTTCCAACATCGTCTGCCAGCAGGAAAAGAACAGAAAAAGATCATATCACAAGTAGCAGCGGTGGTCTTTGTTTAGTCCTCTCCCCTTCCCTTCGGTTGGTCTTTCTGCCCGTCGGCTCCGTTTTTCTATAGTACGCAGGCATGCACACACGATCAACTGGATGTGCATTCTGTGGTTCGTCTCATGCACATACCCAACAATATGAAAAACTCTCTTGGGGAAAAAGTGAAAAAGAAAGACGACGGTTACTGCCGCGGTTCCTTCTGCTCCCCAGCAACCTACCCAACCCTCACCGCCTGGCTCTGCTCCCCGCGGTCGGCTGGCGCTGCCGCGCACTACCTCGTCACCCTGGCCTGCCCTTAACCTCCCCTCACCGTCGTGTTGGCCACCGCCACGACCAGTGGCATAGTCAGCCCAATAAGCCAGGATGGTCCATCAATATACTCCCTTCGTTCTAAAATTCTTGTCTTAAATTTGTCTAGATATGAATGTATCAAGTCACGTTTTGGTATTAGATACATCCGTATCTAGACAAATGTAAGACAAGAATATTGGAATGAAGAGAGTACATAAGTTTATTTATTTTTTAAAAAATATCTTTTTACTACATTATATAAAAGCTATGGGGAAATTTCGGGGTGGTCCATGGATCACCCTGGCCACCCCCTAGCTACGCCACTGGCCACGACTACCCTTTAGAGCCCCCCAAACTACAACAACTTCGATGAACCTGCAACCCTGACCCGCATGCGTCAAGTTTTGGACTCGCTCCCGCTAACTTGCGCTCATTCACAGTTTGGTGTCGCACTGGCTAACGATCGTCGTTGTCGCTCCTCAGGTCATCCCCACCTTTGGCCTCGCGCGGAGAAGAAAAAGACTAACACGACGATCCAAAAATTGCAGTACACGTTACAGTGTACAATTTGTGGACTGCACAAGTAGTGTAAGAGCGACCCCCATGCATTTTGATGAGAAAATGTTTAGTAAAGGACACAAAAGGTCGAGGACACATCCGGCCCAAAGAAGATCACGTGAGAGCATCTCCAACGGAGGCACTAAATAAGCCGCGCGCATCAAAAACGGCTTTTTACCGCGCGCTCGACCGAAAGCAATGCTCCAGCAGAAGTTGTAAAGTAGAGCACGCACAAAAACGAAGTTGTAAATTTAGCGCATGCGGGCTGCGGGGCTGCAAATTTAAGGTGCCAGCTTGTGCGCACAGGCTGCTGCATGTGGGGCCGCCGGGTTGGGCATCGTGTTTTTGTGCGTCTGATAAACCTCCCGCGCGCAAATACACTATTTCAAAACTGCAAAACTTTTTTAGCGCGCGCGTCTGTTGGAGATGCTCTGAGTGCATGTTCGAGTCAGCCTCATATTTTGATTTTGCAAGCACAAGGAGAACAGTGAGAAATAATCAAATCGATAGCGGTATAGCCCACACGAGCGTCCAGGCATGTCTTCCCTATGAGGGTTATATGTTTCTCTCTCCAAAACAACCACGGCGACTTGTTGCACCGGAACAGCAAGGATAATGCCTGGTCATCCTCTTCCAGTGAGGCAGCTTACACATGCATATCCCGGACAAGCTACGCGCCAAGAGACGCACGATCTCCATGTCCGTTTGGGGCTAAACGGACAAAGAATGCGGCCCAACGTGCGGGAGCAAACAAATAAATGTCCGTTTTAGGTCTGCTTTCGATTCATTTCTGACCTAAATTTGGGTCGCGTTTGTGTCAAAATGGACACTGCCGGACAAGCGACGCGCGCCCTTGTCCTCCCCTTGTCACCCTTTTTCTTCTCCCTCCCTATTGGTCACTGAAAGGTCATGGTTTTTCATTTGTGACCTTTTTGTGACCAAAAACAGAAGGTCAAAAGCTGGCGGTCGTAAACTGACTACAGCGACCTTTCTTCTGAAATGGTCGTAAACGTTTATGACCAAAATATGTCCACTGTGGCGTTTTGGTAACTAGCAACCTCTCCAGGCCACGTAAGCATCCAGCGTGGCAAGCTGATGTGGCACAAGATTCAGCCCGGTCCGATTCGGCGTTTTACATGGGCCGAGCCCAACAATTCGACCTTTTTATATATTTTTTCTATCAATTTTTTATCGGCTTCATGGGCCAAGCCCAACAATTCAGCCTTGTTAGTTTTTGAGGCCCTCGAGCTTTTTGCAGTCCATTTCTTTTTTTTGTAAGACTTTTCATTTCATTTTTAAAATTGTTCGATGCTTGTTGGTATGTGGCCTGTTTCAGCCCAATTATTTGTCCAGTTTGCCCCAAGGAGACTTTAGCCCAATGACACACATACATCCAACATTATTTTATTCAAATTAGGAAAACTCCCAGCTTTACATAACACAAAAAGGAAATATCTCCCAAGTTTACATAACACAAAAAATCATCTCAGGAATACATTTCCTTACACAGGAATATACAATAAGAAAATGATGGCACATCTGCTACTATCATAACAACACAATGTACTTTTTTTTAACGGAACAGTACAATGGATTTCATTGCTCTCTCTTATGCGACATGCTCCAGCTGCCACAATTTGCCATCCTACAATGAGAGAGATATAACATTAGTTCTAGAATTGCCACGAAATATGTTCTAGTATGCCTGAATATTCATCAACTCTTGTCATCGTATGAAAATAAAACCATTGACAGCACACTGTATTTGGATGCTATCTATACTTGTATGGAATGATGCCAGGTAAGACGATCTCAGCGAGGTGCACAGTTTTTTAGAAAGGAAAGCACATTTGACTAAAGTACCAATTTTCAGAGTTTTCATAGCACCATGAACATTCAGAAATGAAAAAACAGTAAACAGTTTACCCACGGTATTATCTGTCCAGCATGATGATGTGAGTACATTCTAAGTAGCATCAGCACAAGATAGACAGAAATGAACTCCAAAAGCAAAAAAGAGGAAGAGTATGTACATTACAAGCAATTTTTGTCTGCACTGACAACAGAAGCTATGCTCACAAATTTATATTGTTGGTACAGGAAATATGCAAGACATCATATAAGCATACACAATTACACACCTGATACTTAGATCACAACTGATTTCCAAAGCTAATTAACAAAGGAAGTCACATTTCTACTGTAGCAATCGCCAAAGGTGACTGATTTATCCATGCTCGCTAAAATTCCTTTTAGATTTGCATCCACAAGAGAAAGCAGTAGCATTTCAGTTTTCAGCACTAGAGATCTCTCAGAATGGGAACCACAAACCATACATAACAAGGGCAACTGACAAACTAATCACAGCCCACAATCTCTAAAACAACAAAGACCAAAGGATGGCATTACCAACCTTTGAAATTAAACTCGCAGGCGCACAAGTAAGCACGATTTCCGCACAAGGCCCCTAACAGCTACCACGACGGAGGTTCAAGGAGGCCAGGCCTCGCATGCTTCTCCGCGAAAAAACAGAGGGTGCGCAGAGAGTTGGACAAACGAGCAGCAAGTACCCTCAGGCTGGCCATGGCACAGCTCTCCGACCAAAGTCGTGCGCCCTAGGCGACATCGACGGACGAGATCTAGCGCCCTAGCACCACAACCGCAACAGAACGCGCCGATCCGGGGCCCGAGCAAGCATGAGGGGCGAAGAAATTTTCTGTCGACACGGCACCAAATCGGGGAGGACTCAGGGGAGGGGGGTCGGAATAGGGGATCACCTCGATGTTGTGCTCCTCGAGCTGGGCGCGGAGCAGCTCTGAGGCACGCGTCGTGGTGCTCCTGCCATGGGCCGGGCGCGCGAGGACGGTCGGGCTCCTCCCGCTTCTCCTCCAGAGGCCTCCGCCGTGCGCTGCTCCCACGCGAGCCCTGCATGTCACCCAAGGAGAGGAGAGGAGCGCATATGTTAGGAACCGCAGGAGAGGGATGGGAGGCGCGGAGTGTCGTGCGCGTACGTGGTCGTGGCGGGGCATGCGGCCATCCTGGCCGTGGACTGCCTGCCTGTGGTCGCCAGGCCGGCGATACGAGACGCCGCGCGCCAGGAGAGGGAGGGAAGGCGTGGTGCTAGGGTTTGCTCTTGATCGTTCACTCGCTAGGAGGAGGATGGAGGTGGGTGGATCGATCTGCTGGGATTGACGCGCTGCGATGAGGCGGGATGGGAGAAGGAACGGGCCGATGAGGACATGGCCGAGCCGACGAGGGCACGCGAGGGGCGAGGGGTTTTGTGGACGCGGACATGGCTCTGTGGACGCGGTAGGTGGAGGGAGTGAGGTGGGGCATAGAAGAGAGGGGGAGAGTGAGGCCGGCGGCGAGGTGTGGTGAAGGGGCGATTGGATCTGGGGAGAAGGGGAGGCGGCGATGGAGTGGGAGGGGGAGGAGGGCGATTGGATCTGGGGGAGAAGGGGCGACGGCGATAGAGTTAGGGTTTGGGTGGTTGGGCTGCGGGTAGGGTTTTCTTTTTCTTTTTGTCTTTTTTCTCTTTAGATAAATGGGATGGGTGGATGGATGGATGGATGGATGGATGGATGCCATGTCATCGATCCATGGCACAAATGTTTCAACCAATGAGAACAAAGCTTATGTAATTATGTTTTTTCTATTTGTTTCTTTTGTATTTTTTGCACAAGGTGCATCTTCGAATGGCATAGTTTTTTCAAATTATCGCATATTGTGCACAAGGGTGCATTATGGAATTGTAAACAATATTGGCTAAGAAAGTTTTCATTTTCATTGGACGAAAAATGCATTTTTCATTTTTTCGATTGCCCAAAATGAGTTTTTTTGTGAAGGAACTACCAAATAATTGTTGCAAAAATGGATCAAATCAATTTTATGAAATACTAGGACATGTTTAATGCACAATTGACAAAATGGTTGGGTGTAAAAAGTTTTGATCCGCCTCTGGTGAAAAAGACAAATTGTCGCCGATTCAGCTGGAAGCGGGTCAAATTTGAACTGCAGCTGCCTCATAGTTTAATATTTATTTTTTCCAAAAATCATTTCTAGGTACATAAGTATCTATCTTATCATAGAAACACCAAAATTTTTCCAAGATTCAACCACTAGCCAGGAACGGTCAAGCCCGCCGTTTTGACCGCATTTTGAAACGGGCATAAAAAATTCAAAAAAAATCAAAAAATTGGAAAACCTTCGCATTGTGTCATTATATGTGACCAAGTTTCCAGGAAAAATAATAAACTTGTAATACGGTAATTATTTTAAAAAATTGTTCTCAGAAATGAGCTATCATGCGTGAAGATTCATGGCTTTCAAGCTAAATGATCAATCTTATGGCCACATTCATGGCATAGTTTGTTCAAATGATCTCATATTGTGAATAAAGGTGCATCTTGGAATTCCAAACAATGTTGCCTAAGGAAGTTTTCATTTTCTTTGCACGGAAAATTCATTTTCCATTTTCCGAGTGCCTGAAATAAGGTTTTTTTGTGAAGGAACTACCAAATAATTGTTGCAAAAATGGACCAAATCAATTTTATAAAATACTAGGACATGTTTAGTGCACAATTGACAAAGTGGTTGGGTGTAAAAAGTTTTGATCCACCTCTGATGAAAAAGACAAATTGTCGCCGATTCGGTTGGAAGCGGGTCAAATTTGAACTGCAGCTGCCTCATAGTTTGCTATTTATTTTTTCCAAAAATCATTTCTAGGTACATATGTATCTATTTTATTATAGAAACATCAAAAGTTTTTCCAGATTCAACCACCAGCTAGGAACGGTCAAACCCGTCGTTTTGACCGCATTTTGAAACGGGCATAAAAAATTCAAAAACAATCAAAAAATGGAAAACCTTCGCATTGTGACATTATACTTGACCAAGTTTCCAGGAAAATAATAAACTTGTAATACAGTAATTATTTTAAAAAAGTGTTCTCAGAAATGAGCTATCGATTCATGGCTTTCAAGCCAAATGATCAAACTTATGGCCACATTCATGGCATAGTTTGTTCAAATAATCTCATATTGTGCACAAGGGAGCACGTTGGAATTCCAAACAATGTTGCCTAAGGGAGTTTTCATTTTCTTTGCACGGAAAATTGATTTTCCATTTTCCGAGTGCCCGAAATGAGGTTTTTTTTGTGAAGGAACTACCAAATAATTGTTGCAAAAATGGACCAAATCAATTTTATAAAATTCTAGGCCATGTTTAATACACAATTGAAAAAATGGTTGGGTGTAAAAAGTTTTGATCCACCTCTGGTGAAAACGACAAATTGTCGCCGATTCAGTTGGAAGCGGGTCTAATTTGAACTGCAGCTGCCTCATAGTTTGCAATTTATTTTTTACAAAAATCATTTATAGGTACATAAGTATCTATTTTGTCATAGAAACACCAAAAGTTTTCCAAGATTCAACCACTAGCTAGGAACGGTCAAACTCGCCATTTTGACCGCATTTTGAAACGGACATAAAAAATTCAAAAAAAATAAAAAATTGGAAAACCTTCGCATTGTGTCATTATATGTGACCAAGTTTCCAGAAAATAAATAAACTTGTAATACGGTAATTATTTTAAAAAAATGTTCTCAGAAATGAGCTATCATGCGTGAAGATTCATGGTTTTCAAGCCAAATAATCAATCTTATGGCCACAATCATGGCATAGTTTGTTCAAATGATCTCATATTGTGCACAAGGGTGCATCTTGGAATTCCAAACAATGTTGCCTAAGGGAGATTTCATTTTCTTTGCACGGAAAATTAATTTTCCATTTTCCGAGTGCCCGAAATGAGGTTTTTTTGTGAAGGAACTACCAAATAATTGTTGTAAAAATGGACCAAATCAATTTTATAAAATACTAGGCCATGTTTAATGCACAATTGACAAAATGGTTGGGTGTAAAAAGTTTTGATCCACCTCTGGTGAAAAAGACAAATTGTCGCCGATTTAGGTGGAAGCGGGTCAAATTTGAACTGCAGCTGCCTCATAGTTTGCTATTTATTTTTTACAAAAATCATTTCTAGGTACATAAGTATCTATTTTATCATAGAAACACCAAAAAATTTCCAGGATTCAACCAATAGCTAGGAACGGTCAAGCCCGCCGTTTTGACCGCATTTTGAAACGGGCATAAAAAATTCAAAAAAAATCAAAAAATTGGAAAACCCTCGCATTGTGTCATTATATGTGACCAAGTTTCCAGGAAAAATAATAAACTTGTAATACGGTAATTATTTTAAAAAATTGTTCTCAGAAATGAGCTATCATGCGTGAAGATTCATGGCTTTCAAGCTAAATGATCAATCTTATGGCCACATTCATGGCATAGTTTGTTCAAATGATCTCATATTGTGCACAAAGGTGCATCTTGAAATTCCAAACAATGTTGCCTAAGGAAGTTTTCATTTTCTTTACACGGAAAATTCATTTTCCATTTTTCGAGTGCCTGAAATAAGGTTTTTTTGTGAAGGAACTACCAAATAATTGTTGCAAAAATGGACCAAATCAATTTTATAAAATACTAGGCCATGTTTAATGCACAATTGACAAAGTGGTTGGGTGTAAAAAGTTTTGATCCACCTCTGGTGAAAAAGACAAATTGTCGCCGATTCGGTTGGAAGCGGGTCAAATTTGAACTGCAGCTGCCTCATAGTTTGCTATTTATTTTTTCCAAAAATCATTTCTAGGTACATAAGTATCTATTTTATTATAGAAACATCAAAAGTTTTTTCAGATTCAACCACTAGCTAGGAACGGTCAAACCCGTCGTTTTGACCGCATTTTGAAACGGGCATAAAAAATTCAAAAACAATCAAAAAATGGAAAACCTTCGCATTGTTTCATTATATGTGACCAAGTTTCCAGGAAAAATAATAAACTTGTAATACGGTAATTATTTTAAAAAAGTGTTCTCAGAAATGAGCTATCGATTCATGGCTTTCAAGCCAAATGATCAAACTTATGGCCACATTCATGGCATAGTTTGTTCAAATGATCTCATATTGTGCACAAGGGAGCATCTTGGAATTACAAACAATGTTGCCTAAGGGAGTTTTCATTTTCTTTGCACGGAAAATTGATTTTCCATTTTCCGAGTGCCCGAAGTGAGGTTTTTTTGTGAAGGAACTACCAAATAATTGTTGCAAAAATGGACCAAATCAATTTTATAAAATACTAGGCCATGTTTAATGCACAACTGACAAAATGGTTGGGTGTAAAAAGTTTTGATCCACCTCTGGTGAAAACGACAAATTGTCGCCGATTCAGTTGGAAGCGGGTCTAATTTGAACTGCAGCTGCCTCATAGTTTGCAATTTATTTTTTACAAAAATCATTTCTAGGTACATAAGTATCTATTTTGTCATAGAAACACCAAAAGTTTTCGAAGATTCAACCACTAGCTAGGAACGGTCAAGCTCGCCATTTTGACCGCATTTTGAAACGGGCATAAAAAATTCAAAAAAAATAAAAAAATTGGAAAACCTTCTCATTGGGTCATTATATGTGACCAAGTTTCCAAAAAAATAATAAACTTGTAATACGGTAATTATTTTTAAAAAATGTTCTCAGAAATGAGCTATCATGCGTGAAGATTCATGGTTTTCAAGCCAAATGATCAATCTTATGGCCACAATCATGGCATAATTTGTTCAAATGATCTCATATTGTGCACAAGGGTGCATCTTGGAATTCCAAACAATGTTGCCTAAGGGAGTTTTCATTTTCTTTGCACGGAAAATTAATTTTACATTTTCCGAGTGCCCGAAATGAGGTTTTTTTGTGAAGGAACTACCAAATAATTGTTTTAAAAATAGACCAAATCAATTTTATAAAATACTAGGCCATGTTTAATGCACAATTGACAAAATGGTTGGGTGAAAAAAGTTTTGATCCACCTCTGGTGAAAAATACAAATTGTCGCCGATTCAGTTGGAAGCGGGTCAAATTTGAACTGCAGCTGCCTCATAGTTTGCTATTTATTTTTTACAAAAATCATTTCTAGGTACATAAGTATCTATTTTATCATAGAAACACCAAAAAATTTCCAGGATTCAACCACTAGCTAGGAACGGTCAAGCCCCCCGTTTTGACCGCATTTTGAAACGGGCATAAAAAATTCAAAAAAAATCAAAAAATTGGAAAACCCTCGCATTGTGTCATTATATGTGACCAAGTTTCCAGAAAAATAATAAACTTGTAATATGGTAATTATTTTAAAAAAGTGTTCTCAGAAATGAGCTATCATGCGTGAAGATTCATGGTTTTCAAGCCAAATGATCAATCTTATGGCCACAATCATGGCATAGTTTGTTCAAATGATCTCATATTGTGCACAAGGGTGCATCTTGGAATTCCAAATAATGTTGCCTAAGGGAGTTTTCATTTTCTTTGCACGGAAAATTCATTTTCCATTTTCCGAGTGCCCGAAATGAGGTTTTTTTGTGAAGGAACTACCAAATAATTGTTGCAAAAATGGACCAAATCAATTTTATAAAATACTAGGCCATGTTTAATGCACAATTAACAAAATGGTTGGGTGTAAAAAGTTTTGATCCACCTCTGGTGAAAAAGACAAATTGTCGCCGATTCAGCTGGAAGCGGGTCAAATTTGAACTGCAGCTGCCTCATAGTTTGCTATTTATTTTTTACAAAAATCATTTCTAGGTAAATAAGTAACTATTTAATCATAAATACATGGTTTTATGGTGAGACATCGACGTTTGGACGGTAGCCGAGGGCCCCAACTCTAGAGCGTGTAAGCTCGCATGCCCGCCGCGTGGTCACCGCATGATAGTGGCATTGCCATGTGTGCTGGGCGGCCTAGGCATGTCTAGTGGGTTGGGCACTCCCCAGTTAGGTGCTAGGAAGAAAATCACAACATAAAATTTTCACAAGGAGACCGATCGATGCTCAAACATGAATAAGCAGCCAAGTGTTTGATTTGCGGTACGGAAAATGCACATGGCTAATGGGCGTGAGTTTTGGCTGAGGATGATCAGTTACAAAGAAGACCGTCTTCACAAATTTTCACCTCAAAAGGTGGAGCCTAGGTGGTACTTGCTTTACAAAGTACCACACTGGACATAAATACGAATGTTGAAACTGGGCTCAAAATAATGAATGGATTGAGCTACATTTGGTGGAGGATGGTTATTTGGGCATAGGAAAGCACTGTAGAAAATGGATATCATTTGGACATGCCAAAGTGGTACTTCCTTCGCAAAGTGCTGCTCTGAACAGAATAGGAAAATGAATATTTTCGAATTATTTTTGAACTAGGCAAGGAGTGTTTTGACATATTTGATGAAGATATGATCCAAAACATTTATGAGAATTTTTTGGGAATTTTTGGAATAACAGAAATATAGGTTGCTTAACAACCTAGGGCAAAAATTGCCACATGGACATGACACATAGGCAAAACTGATGAGATGGCGCCTAGTCATCACAACCCACCACAATCTACAATGCTATGACCATCTATATTGGTCATTAACAACTAGAAATAAGGCAGCGGACTAGCACTGTTTGCTTTGTGACCATTTCGTGTAAGGAAATTACGACCTTTCTGATCAAAATGGTCGCAATGGTTTAGGGTTTGGAGCCCCCTGAACAGCTTTTGACCAATTGGTCTGAAATGGTCATAGATCTAGTTGACATATTTCTTGTAGTGTCCAGCCCCCGCCCCACTCCTCCCGTCCTAGCCGTTGCCGCCGCCATTTTTCTCGGCCGTGTCGCTGTCCAGCATGGCCACTCCCCTCTCGCTACCCTTGCCACAACCCCATTATCTGGGGCCCCGAGCTGTCCAGCCCCGGCCGCCTGATTTCAGTGCATCCGGGATCCTATCGTATTTTAGCTCACCCGACCGCCGGAGGTTGCGCCTTGCCATGGATTGGCCGGGTATCGGACCGCATAACCCCGGCAACGCCCCCAGGCCGCATGCAGGCATTGATTCCGCCTCTAGACACTCGGATCTATCACAGGGTGGTTCGCCAACAAAGACACGCCCGGCCGTCGTCCGGACTCAGTGCTGGCTCAAAGGCTCACCGGCACACCGTTGCCGCTCATAAAGTGTGACGACTGCATGCGGAAGGTCGTGCGCCGCGTGTCTACAATGCCGGAACATCGCAGATGGATGTTCGCCAAGTGCAAAAATGATGGGGTATGTGCTTGTTTTTCTTGGTTGTGCTCCCGGATTCAAC
Organism: Triticum timopheevii; assembly: GCA_963921465.1. Taxonomy (NCBI): domain Eukaryota; kingdom Viridiplantae; phylum Streptophyta; class Magnoliopsida; order Poales; family Poaceae; genus Triticum; species Triticum timopheevii. The sequence continues at coordinate 617,476,351 of OY997274.1, read as the reverse complement.
ACATTTTTATAGCTCTTTGCTCACATTCAGATTTTTTGTGTAGGATCGATGCAAGTTTTGGTATTGGGAAGAAGAATACATCGATCTATTGATAGAACAAAATTTGATAGATCTCCGTGCACTCATTTCAAGAATAGAGGCTAGAGATGAGACTAGATGCGAAGTAATGTCTATTTCTTTAGAATCGAAGAAGAAAGAAGTATGAAAGATCGAGAATCTTCGGTTCAACAATGAAGGCATCGAGAAGATACTAGTCCAATTTGTGGGAGCAGTTACAGAAGTTGGATATCTTTTGAAATGTCTACTTGTGATTCTTGTTTTCGTTGATCTTGCTATTCTAGCCAATTGGTAAACGTACTTCAATGTATCAAAAGAATCGTTGATGAAATAAAATAAAAAATGCAGCCCAAAAAATGTATGCGAACGAGATGCGGCTAAGATGAGGCCGCGCGTTGGCCGCCTGGTTTATGCATCCGTGAAAACAGCCGAACACCGCTCCATTGCTATCCCCAAACGGACGTAATTCGGACCAAACGGACGTTCATTTTGGGTCGTAGGTTGGAGTTGCCATAATTGCCAACGGACACGCACACACTCATCACTCTCCCTCACTCTCTATCTCTCTCCACCACAGTACACTACCCTCTCAATCTCTTCTCTCTCCTGGCTGCCTTTTTAACCACCTCTGCGCCCTCCACCACCTTACACAGCACAGCACAACCACACTGATTCATACAGCTAGCAAGCGAGCTTAGCCAACCACACGCCTCGTAGCTAGCTCCCACCGGCCTTCTCTTCTTGAGCTCCGACCGACCACTCACACGGGCCATGATGAGCGCCGGTAGGATGAACGCGGCAACGAGCGACGACTTCCCCTTCGCGGCAATGCAGCCGCCGCCCTACGTCAGCTCCGAGCACGCCGGCATTGTCCAGTCCGGCGGAGGAGGAGACCAGCGCCACCAGGGCGCCATGATGTACGACAACTTCGACTTCGCGGCGGCCGCCGCCACCTTCGGCCAGTTCCAGGACGCGCCGCACCACCAGATGCTTGCGCTGCTGTGGAACGGGAGCGGCGCCGGTGGGCTCGTCCCAATGGCTCCGCCGCCCATGCCCGGGATGCAGCTGCAGATGCCGCCCATGGCCATGCACGGCAACGGCGACTTGAACCCGGCGCCCGGGATGGTGAAGCGCGAGAGCGGCGGCGCCGGGGACGCGGGGAGGATCGGGCTGAACCTCGGCCACCGGACCTACTTCTCCCCCGGGGACATGCTGGCCGTGGACCGGATGCTGATGCGGTCCCGTCTCGGCGGCGTGTTCGGGCTGGGATTCGGCCGCGCCCACCACCAAGCTCCTCGGTGCCAGGTGGAGGACTGCAAGGCGGACCTCTCGGGCGCCAAGCACTACCACCGGCGCCACAAGGTCTGCGAATACCACGCCAAGGCCGCCCTCGTCTCCGCCGCCGGCAAGCAGCAGCGCTTCTGCCAGCAATGTAGCAGGTCAGAATCCGACCCCATATCTTAGCTAGGTTGCAGCTTGCCTAGAGGGACCTGTTTGCCTTTTCAGTCTTCACTCTGTTTTTGGTTCATCTAGCTTGTCCGTTGCGGCGGCCATGGTGCAAAACAAAGTCTCAGTGTTAGAGACGACCCGTCATGTGAAACAAAAAAGACAACACAAAACACTACTCCATGCATGTAGCACAAACATGAGCTTTTCCATGGCGTTTTCCGGTCATGGGGATCGATCGATGGAGACAGGATCACGAAAAGAAAAAGAGATTGAAAAGGGAGCGTTCTTTGGTCGTGCTGCAACGAGTGGCTGATCCTCTGGCAGGCTTTTGCCATGGCCATAGCATTGACCAATGTTCTGTGGCGGTGCCAGTGGCGACTAGACTTTTGCATATGGGTTCACACGCATGCATCACTTGTTGAGCTAGCTAGAATTTTAAGTTATTTTTAGGTACATACAACTTGAATTTTATGTTTCAGTTTTGCTAAGTCCGAGTCGACTATATCAGTCTCGCATGAAGATTTGTACAAATAATTTCTTTTCAGTTTTTTTTTCTTTGATACTATATCACTTGACCGAGACTTGATTAAATCTTAGTCGACTGAGACCTAGACACGCCCAAGCTAAACATAAATGGCATGTAATTCGGATTGGATTTAGGTTCCACGTGCTCGTGGAGTTTGACGAGGCAAAGAGGAGCTGTCGGAGGCGGCTCGCAGAGCACAACCGTCGCCGGAGGAAGCCGGCGCCTGGCAGCACGGCGGCGTTGTCCAAGGATTCGGCTCCACCTTCCAAGAAACCCAACGCCGGCGCCATCTCCAGTTCCTACACTGCCGACAACAACAGTAAGATGACACGTTCGCTTTATCTAATTCCAGGTGCAATGATCATCATTTATCGGGGCTAATTTGTACGCACGTACGATCTGTTGATCAGCTTTGAGCACGACGAAGTCGACCATCTCCTCCAACACGAGCGCGATCAGCTGCCTCCAGCAGGGCCGGGCCAGGGAGGTAGCGATGACGAGGCCGACGACGCTCACCCTCGGTGCGCCGCTGGAGAAGGACGACCAGCAGCAGCAGATCAGGAAGGCCATGCAGCTCAACCACCATCAGGAGCAGCAGCACTTCATCACCTCCCTCTTGCACAACAACATCAATAACAGCAACATTCTGTCGTGTTCCTCGGTGAGCTCCAGCACGATGCCATCGGCGGCGGCAGTGGCCAATGGCCAGGTCTCCGACCAGAACAACGACAACGCCAACAACAGCATGCATATGTTTGAGGTGGACTTTATGTAGATGTTGAATCTTGAGCGTTAGGCTTAACATAATTATGATCCAACAACAGTTAGAACACCACACTAGATTGTAAGTGGAAGTGTTTTGTTTTCACCGGTTATAGGGCGAGATCGAGTGCATTGGTGTATTGGTGCGGTTAAACAGCAACGAAACAGTGTACTAATTCACCCTTTTAGCAGCTCACTTTATAGTGAACTTTGAGATAGTTTTAGCCAACAAGTAAGCAATGGAATAACAGGAGTAAATTGCATAAAACCACCAGTTAGAAGGCTAAATTTGCGAAAAACACTACAATACATTTTTTTGCAGAAAACATCATGTCTTCAGTAATCTTTTTGCAAAAACCACTGATCGGCGGATCTTGCTCTGTTAAGTGAGATTATGACACACGGGTCCCATTTTTCACTGACGTGGCATCACGTTTTACCAAACACAGCGTTAGATGGGTAAAAAAGCAAAAACACCCGCAAATTTTTTCCATGTGCTGCCCAGGTCCTTGCCCTGTTCTGCCATCACAGTCAGCCGGAGCTCCCCATCCCACGCGTCGTCGCAAGTAGCAGCTCGCCGGAGCTCCAACCCTCGACCTTGCCTGCCCTTCTCTCTCTCCCCCTCCCTCACTCCCTCGACCACCATGCGCCAGCCGCTTCCAGCTCCCTGCCCCACCGCGCTCTCGCCTCTGCCCGGCTGCTCCTGCGTATGCTTGGCCGCGCGCCTGCAGCCATGCCAGCCGCGCCACCGCCGCCCTGCTTCGCCCGCGCTCACCGACACTCTGCCAGTCGTGCCGCCGCCGCCCTGCTCCACCGGCGCCCGCCGCCCTGGCAGCCGCTGCCCTGCTCTGCCCGTGCCAGCCAGCTACGCCACCGCCGCCCTACTCCGCCCGCGCTCGCTACCGCTCTACCAGCCGCCCCGTTGCCGTCCTGCTCCGCCCGCGCCTGCCACCGCTCTGCCAGCCGCGCTGCTACGCCCGCGCCCGCCGCTGCTGCCCTGCTTCGCCCACACCCGCCGTGCCACCCGCGCCGCCGCCGCCGCGCTTCGAGGAGGGAGATGGAGAGAGGAGGCTGCGCTCCGCCGCCGCCGCGCTTCTAGGAGGGAGATGGAGAGAGGAGGCTGCGCTCCGCGGCCGCCGCGCTTCGAGGAGGGAGATGGGGATCGAAGGGAGTGGGGCGTGGGTGGTTGCGGTTGGGGTGGGCAAGTTGCGTTTTTTTTTGTTTTAGGGGTTTCTGTGTAAAAACTAAGGGCTAGTTTGTAAATTCAGAATAGAAGTGGTTTGGCACCAAATGTTACGCCATGTAGGCAAAAAAGGACCCCAACTGTCATAAGCGTGCTCAGTGGAGCCAAATCTGCCGATCTGTGGTTTTTGCAAAAATATTACAGAAGACATGGTGTTTTCTGCAAATATATACAAATATATATATATATATATATATATATATATATATATATATATATATATATATATATATATATATATATTATAGTGTTTTTCACAAACCTAACCTTCAAGCTGGTGGTTTTCTGCAATTTACTCGAATAACAGAGCAATAAACACAATGGCACTATATTTCACAATGGAATAACCTCCACAAAACGGGAGTGAAAAACACGGGCACGGACGAACCGTCCCATACAACTTTCACTATGACAATCATGGAACACGGTCTTACCTACTTCCTCCATTCTTAAATGTAAGTCTCTTTAAAGATTCCTCTACAAAATACATATGGAGGTATATGGATATATTTTAGAGTGTAAATTCACTCATTTTACTTTGTATGTAGTCCATAATGAAATCTTTAAAAAGACTTGTATTTAGAAACGGAGGGATGTAGTCCATAATGAAACACAATGGCACTATATTTCACAATGGAATAACCTCCACAAAACGGGAGTGAAAAACACGGGCACGGACGAACCGTCCCATACAACTTTCACTATGACAATCATGGAACACGGTCTTACCTACTTCCTCCATTCTTAAATGTAAGTCTCTTTAAAGATTCCTCTACAAAATACATATGGAGGTATATGGATATATTTTAGAGTGTAAATTCACTCATTTTACTTTGTATGTAGTCCATAATGAAATCTCTAAAAAGACTTGTATTTAGAAACGGAGGGAGTAGAAACTATACACTCAACACCTTGCCAACGAAACCACAAGTGGCAAGAAAACAACAAAACAGAGTTAATGCGCGTTTGTTACCTCCGATTACCTATGAGCTACTCTCAAACAGCTTAAGCAAATGGCACGGAATTAGGTAGATTGTTAGATAGATAAGCTCGCAATATATACAAATCAAATTTCATCTCAACTGATATTTTTTTACCCAGTGTGCATGACTGATACGTCTGGAACGTATATATAATTTTTAAAGTATTTCACGCTATATTTATATCATAATTGCATAGTTTTGCCATCAATTTTTTTATCTTTTTCTAAACTAACATATCAATATAGTGCCCACTGTCAGTTGATGTTTTTGGCTTTGTACAAAAAGAAATTTTTCGAGGGCGTAAAATTCAAAGAAAAATAGAACAATTATTTTTACATCGGAAGAGCCATTGTGCCAGAAAAATCACAAGGGGCCACCAGTTCCCCAAGTGGCTAGGCCGCGCGTCCACCCCATGGGTGCATGGGCCCCTAGACCTCCGTTTCATCGCCTCTCAAGTCTCGACGCCTTTGGATCTATGTATACCCAAGAATGCCTCCCATATTTAAACCCTAAATTTTCTACCGCTACCAGTTTCTGATCCGAGGCTATCTTCATTCTTGCCCTTTTCTGGCACCCTGCCAGAGGGGGGAATCAATCTTCATCGACCTCTCCATCTTCCCTTGCTGCTCCTATGATGATCCGATAGTAGTCCATCCTTGGGGCTGGAGGTTTGTACATGTACCTATGTGATCTCTCTCTCTCTCTCTCTCTCTCTCTCTCTCTCTCTCTCTCTCTCTCATGTTCGTTTCAGATGATGATTGTGATGATGGGCTTTCTTAATGGAGTTGAATTATGTGATGTATCCCCTCATATTATATTTTGTGGAGAATTGAATATCGCTCATCTATCAGTTTACTTTATGTTGGATTGAATCTTTTGGGAGTCATGCCTAATATAACTTTCGGAGACCAGTACTGACATTGGAGTAACTCTTTTGATAATAGGTTAGAATCATAAAGATCATATGGTGTTCTTGAAGTATTAATTTCCGTGGCAACCTGTGACATTGGGGTGGCTCAATAGATTAAGATTAGAAATATGACTTTGAGGCGGTTGGCTATTTGCGCACATACGCGATCTCATCCTACTTTGATCTCATAAAAAAAGAGAAATATTGGGGGTGCTTCTTTACTATGTGTTTTGAGGTCATATCATGTGTTTGTAATTATGTGAATGATCTTGAGGGTAGAAACTAGTGAAAGTATTAACCCTAGGCCTTGTTTCCAAGCATTGAGGCGCCATTTTACTCATTTTTACTAATGTTTACCTTGTTGTCCTATTTAATCCAAAAATATTGTTATCATCGAAACTGTTAATCTATCACTTGAGTATCGAATGCTTCATCGAACTAGTGCAAATATACAATTAACAACTATATTAGGTGTGTTGGGGACGAGACTACTTGTATTTGATTGCAGGGTTGTTTGGGAGGCATCTCGTTCAACCTAACCTCCCACGGATTGATACACTTTAGGTCATCCACTTAAGGGAAGTTTCCCTTTGTTGGAGGGCCTCCTCACTTCCTTGTGTCGTCCGGCGGTGAACTTTGGTATATTATATATTTTATCTATAAAGCGGACCAAAAGCCTGTTTCGCGAGACCATTGCACCATAAAACTCCAAAGTGTAACGTTTCTTTAGACATTCGTAACACAGTTGTCCAATAAGATTATGACACACTCTTCCTAAAGAAAAGTCGATGACACACTCAATTGTAGTTTTCTTTTTCTTACACAAAGGAGATATGTAAATATATTGGGACTGCCTATCGAAAAGCATGCATACAAAGTTACAAACACCCACATGTTTGCATAAAGTACAAAAGTACGCGAAAAATAACCAAGTTTCTACTAAACTTGAAGGCACTGTCCTACCTTTGGAGGCAGCCGAATCGGCCAAAGCATATGCCATGAATGGCTTAAGCCAGTAATGCAAAACAGTGTGTATGCATGCATGCAGGGCCACACTGATTAACCCTACCCACATTCAAACTTCTGGCGCATGGGCAATCGCAGGTACGATGAAATGAAGGCCACAAATTGTACGTGGTACGGACGAGAGCTAGTTACGGCCAAGGTTTATTTACGTTGTTTCTGCGTTCTGGAGATAGCCAGCTAGATATATATACCCACAGAAAATACTCCCTCTGTCCAAAAATTCTTGTCTTAGATTTGTCTAAATACAGATGTATCTAGTTACGTTTTAGTTTTAGATACATTCGTATCTAGACAAATTTAAGACAAGAATTTTGAGAAGGAGGGAGTAATAGCGAAGACCGATCTAAATCTATCCATACATATACTACTGCCCCGTCCCATAATATAAGATTGTGTTGCTACAAGATGATCTTATATTATTGGACGGAGAGAGTATACTATATATGGGTGCCAATCGTGTCGGCTAATGAATTCCAGGAACATGCATGTGAAAGTGGAGCCCACCTTGCACAAAGATCATATGCCCAAGGTGAACTATGTGACAGTTGTGGCGACTTTGTCAATCTCAAGATCCGTTGGCTCAGTCTCTCTGAGGTGCTCGTAGAGATAGGACGTGCATGTGTACGTTCATAGAGGTTAGTGTCATGCATGTATGTGAGTGTCCTTGTCTTTAATCACCTCACCAATGCATCTGTACGTTTATAGCTAGCATTGTACATCTTTTTCACTCACTTGAGAGCTTATCTCAACGCGTACTTGAAAGTTTGGAGTTTGGAGTATACCCTTAGAGCAAAACTGCCACTTTTGATAATTACGGCCATCTAAACCATCACCACTGACCGGCCAAACGAATCGTGAGTGATGGCTATGAGTAAATAGCATAAAATCACTACATGTCTTTAGTGTTCTGAAAAACGACCGGTCTACAAATTTTCTACCAGTATTGTGCCCATTTTTTTGCTAAAAACACTAATGACTGGTTTGGTTAAATTTGACCCCGTTTATGACATCTGTGGTCCAGACATCAGGGCTGGCGTGACACAAAAGATAACTCCGTTTAACTGAACCGTTAAGTTAGATGTCATGACAGGTGGGCCCCACATGCTTCCCAAATGTTTTCGGAATTCAATCTTTAAGTGTTAGATTAGGTCAAAACAAGGTTAATAATACGTGATGGACATTACTGTTTTCTTAAGAGACTTATTCTTGCATAGGTCATTTACACTTCTGCGCAAGTTTTGTCTCAACTTGAGATGGCCCATAGTGTTGCAATGCCAATAGGGCAGGATTCTAATTTCTAGAGCACATCATTTGAAGTAAGAGCTTCGAATTTATCAATAAAATTAACCAGGGTATGTAAGATCGAGGAAGGTAAAATAAGAATAAGAAGATCCCTGATAAAACTTAACGTCCACCTCGCATATCGTAGATTCAATCAACAATGCCTATCATCAGATTTACAACTTCCTAAGTTATTCATCTTTGCAGGATTGGAGGTTGCGCCAACGGCCGAATTCATTCGAAAGTCGAGGGCGCCGCTACTATGTCGTTTCTTTCGCGTGGCTAGCCCTCAAGAACTGTTGCTCGATGTCTGACCGGTTGGCAAGGCGTGGGCTACCCCACCAGGACGCATGCCCATTTTGCGACCAGCACGACGAGACAATGAATCATCTCATGGTAAACTGCATCATGTCCAAGGAGTTATGGCACTGGATTAGCATGGTGACGTGTCGGCCGGAGTTGGAGCCAATGGCCGACGACACTTTGGGCTGATGGTGCATTAGACAAGAGCAATGCACGGAACAGCAGCGAACCATGTGAGCATTGTGCCTGTTAGGCATGTGGGTCATCTGGAAGCACCGGAATGATATTGTGTTTGGCGGCGTGGTACCATCTACTACCCAGGTCAAGCGGCGGTTTGATAGTGAGGGTAGGATATGAAGACAAGCAGGGCTTCTTGGAGGGGATCTAGACGGATTTTTCGCAGGACTAGCAAGGTGGGCAGCGGGCGAGTAGTTGCGCTATGTGTAGGCGGACGTTGGCGGAGGTGGTCGGCGAAAGCCGTGTAACAACCGTTGTAAACAGATGGGAAGTGAAAGAACATGCGGTGCCCCCATGTTTGGTTTTGGTAATTGATGACAATCTCTATGGACTAATGGTTGCCTTGAGTTATATTTGAAGGTTTTGTCCATAGGCTTTTCTTGAAGTCCATGTGTTGGTTTCAAGGAGTTTATGAGTTGACCAAGGTGCTATTAAGGAATTACCCAAAGATTGGTCATGTGAGTGTTGAGCTTATTGCAAGCATGTCTTGAAGAAAAAGATTGTGTGATCATTCATGTTTACCTTCAAGACATCATCCAAATGTTGGTTTCGAGGAGTTTATGAGTTGACCAAGGTGCTATTAAGGAATTATCCAAAGATTGGTCATGTGAGTGTTGAGCTTATTGCAAGCATGTCTTGAAGAAGAAGATTGTGTGATCATTCATGTTTACCTTGAAGATATCATCCAAATGAAGAGAGTTGGAAAGATTTAAGGTTGATCAAGACTAAGTCAAGAGTGAATCAAGTTGATCAACTCACAAAGCGTAGAAGATGTACCGAGAGGGATCAAGTGATCCCATGGTATGGTGAGCATTCTCCAATGCACTTTGTGTACTAACCCATGGTCTATGTGAGAGTTCTATGTGGGGTTAGGTACGTGTCCATGGGCTTGTGTCAAGAGGAAGATATCATACAACCCATGGAAAGGATGGCATCAAGTGGTGATCGTCATCATGATTGTCGTGTGCAAGTTCAAGTGGAGCATCACGAAGAGATCAAGTGCTTGAATCTTGCCATCCTTTGTGGTGTCAATGGTCTTGTGAAGATGTGCCGAAGAGAGGCTCACCCATAGTGGACTATGGGGGAGCAATCATCTAGTCTTCATCGAGCCAACGCAATCAAGAAAGGTGGTCCAACTTGAGGGAGTCAAGATCGTCATCATCTAGCTCAAGTGGACCATGTGCAAGGCAAAGGTTTGCCCTTGATAGGTTTTATCTTTTACCGGTCTCGTGGTGGTAGTTGGGAGAGCGGGTTATAGGATCGTTTGCCGTACTTTCAAGGGGGGCTCTCAAGTTGGTAGCTTGATCGTATCGTTACTAGAGATCTCAAACCATTGCATCCTTGCATCATGTTTCTTGGTTCTTGTTTGGTTCTCTTTGTGAGTCTTAGATCTTATGGTCATCTTGATGACAAGCTTGAGTTCATCGAAAACGGAGTTCGCATGCGTCTTCTATGATGTTTTCGGTGTTGGAGGTTTTACCGGTATTATCCGAGGAAGGGTTCTCACCTTTTTCTTATGGGCCTTTTCTAATTTGCTTCTTATTGATATTTCTTTCAAGATTGTGTTAGCCCTTGTTGCTAGCTTTCCAACAAACTTGGTTTCATTGAATTCGGAGCTCGTATGTGAAAGTTGTGGCTGTTTTGATATTGCCTGTTTTACATAGAGAGGTTGTACCGCCCCATAGAGAGGTTGTACCGGTTGACCGGTATAACCGGTATTTGGAGCGGTTGTACCGCTCCAGAATTGGTCCGGAGGTTGTACCGGCCATGTACCGCTCTACCACCGGACTAGCTTCTGTTGTGGTGCGGTTGTTGGGCCGTTTGTTGGGGAACGTAGTAATTTCAAAAAAAATCCTACGCACACGCAAGATCATGGTGATGCATAGCAACGAGAGAGGAGAGTGGTGTCTACGTACCCTCGTAGACCGAAGCGGAAGCGTTGACGCAATGTAGAGGAAGTAGTCGTACGTCTTCCCGGTCCAACCGATCCAAGCACCATTACTCCGGCACCTCCGAGTTCTTGACACACGTACAGCTCGATGATGCACCCCGGGCTCCGATCCAGCAAAGCTTCGGGGAGGAGTTCCATCAGCACAATGGCGTGGTGACGATCTTGATGTTCAACCGTCGCAGGGCTTCGCCTAAGCACCGCTACAATGTGACCGAGGTGTAATATCATGGAGGGGGGCACCGCACATGGCTAAGGAACGATCATGAAGATCAACTTGTGTGTCCTAGGGTGCCCCCTGCCCCCGTATATAAAGGAGCCAAGGGGAGGGGGCGGCCGGACAAGGAGGGGCGCGCCAGGGGGGAGTCCTACTCCCACCGGGAGTAGGACTCCCTTTCTTTCCTAGTTGGAGAAGGAGAAGGGGGAAAGAGGAGGAAGAGGGGAAGGAAAGGGGGGGCGCCGCCCCCCTTCCCTTGTCCTATTCGGACTAGGAAGGGGAGGGGCGCGCGGCCACCTCCTGCCTCCTTCTCTCTTCTCCCTCAAGGCCCATGTAGGCCCAATAACCCTCCGTGGGGTTCCGGTAACCCTCCGGTACTCCGGTAAAATGCCGATTTCACCCGGAACGATTCCGATGTCCAAATATAGGCTTCCAATATATCGATCTTTATGTCTCGACCATTTCGAGACTCCTCGTCATGTCCGTGATCACATCCGGAACTCCGAACAACCTTCGGTACATCAAAATACATAAACTCATAAAGAAATTGTCATCGTAACTTTAAGCGTGCGGACCCGACGGTTCGAGAACAATGTAGACATGACCGAGACACGTCTCCGGTCAATAACCAATAGCGGGACCTGGATGCCCATATTGGTTCCTACATATTCTACGAAGATCTTTATCGGTCAGACCGCATAACAACATACATTGTTCCCTTTGTCATCGGTATGTTACTTGCCCGAGATTCGATCGTCGGTATCCAATACCTAGTTCAATCTTGTTACCGGCAAGTCTCTTTACTCGTTCCGTAATACATCATCTCGCAACTAACTCATTAGTTGCAATGCTTGCAAGGCTTAAGTGATGTGCATTACCGAGAGGGCCCAGAGATACCTCTCCGACATTCGGAATGACAAATCCTAATCTCGAAATACGCCAACCCAACATGTACCTTTGGAGACACCTGTAGAGCACCTTTATAATCACCTAGTTACGTTGTGACGTTTGGTAGCACACAAAGTGTTCCTCCGGTAAACGGGAGTTGCATAATCTCATAGTCATAGGAACATGTATAAGTCATGAAGAAAACAATAGCAACATACTAAACGATCGGGTGCTAAGCTAACGGAATGGGTCATGTCAATCGGATCATTCAACTAATGATGTGATCCCGTTAATCAAATAACAACTCTTTGTTCATGGTTAGGAAACATAACCATCTTTGATTAACAAGCTAGTCGAGTAGAGGCATACTAGTGACACTCTGTTTGTCTATATATTCACACATGTATTATGTTTCCGGTTAATACAATTCTAGCATGAATAATAAACATTTATCATGATATAAGGAAATAAATAATAACTTTATTATTGCCTCTAGGGCATATTTCCTTCAGTGTCCCACTTGCACTAGAGTCAATAATCTAGATTACACAGTAATGATTCTAACACCCATGGAGTCTTGGTGTTGATCATGTTTTGCTCGTGGAAGAGGCTTAGTCAACAGGTCTGCAACATTTAGATCTGTATGTATCTTGCAAATCTCTATGTCTCCCACCTGGACTAGATCCCGGATGGAATTGAAGCGTCTCTTGATGTGCTTGGTTCTCTTGTGAAATCTGGATTCCTTCGCTAAGGCAATCGCTCCAGTATTGTCACAAAAGATTTTCATTGGACCCGATGCACTAGGTATGACACCTAGATCGGATATGAACTCCTTCATCCAGACTCCTTCATTGGCTGCTTCCGAAGCAGCTATGTATTCTGCTTCACACGTAGATCCCGCCATGACGCTTTGTTTGGAACTGCACCAACTGACAGCTCCACCGTTTAATGTAAACACGTATCCAGTTTGCAATTTAGAATCGTCCGGATCAGTGTCAAAGCTTGCATCAACGTAACCATTTACAATGAGCTCTTTGTCACCTCCATATACGAGAAACATATCCTTAGTCCTTTTCAGGTACTTCAGGATGTTCTTGACCGCTGTCCAGTGATCCACTCCTGGATTACTTTGGTACCTCCCTGCTAAACTTATAGCAAGGCACACATCAGGTCTAGTACACAGCATTGCATACATGATAGAGCCTATGGCTGAAGCATAGGGAACATCTTTCATTTTCTCTCTATCTTCTGCAGTGGTTGGGCATTGAGTCTTACTCAACTTCACACCTTGCAATACAGGCAAGAACCCTTTCTTTCCTTGATCCATTTTGAACTTCTTCAAAACTTTGTCAAGGTATGTGCTTTGTGAAAGTCCAATTAAGCGTCTTGATCTATCTCTATAGATCTTAATGCCCAATATGTAAGCAGCTTCACCGAGGTCTTTCATTGAAAAACTTTTATTCAAGTATCCCTTTATGCTATCCAGAAATTCTATATCATTTCCAATCAATAATATGTCATCCACATATAATATTAGAAATGCTACAGAGCTCCCACTCACTTTCTTGTAAATACAGGCTTCTCCAAAAGTCTGTATAAACCCAAATGCTTTGATCACACTATCAAAGCATTTATTCCAACTCCGAGAGGCTTGCACCAGTCCATAAATGGATTGCTGGAGCTTGCACACTTTGTTAGCTCCCTTTGGATCGATAAAACCTTCTGGTTGCATCATATACAACTCTTCCTCCAGAAACCCATTCAGGAATGCAGTTTTTACATCGATTTGCCAAATTTCATAATCATAAAATGCGGCAATTGCTAACATGATTTAGAAAGACTTAAGCATCGCTATGGGTGAGAAGGTCTCATCATAGTCAATCCCTTGAACTTGTCGAAAACCTTTTGCAACAAGTCGAGCTTTGTAGACAGTAACATTACCGTCAGTGTCAGTCTTCTTCTTGAAGATCCATTTATTCTCAATTGCTTGCCGACCATCGGGCAAGTCAACCAAAGTCCATACTTTGTTCTCATACATGGATCCCATCTCAGATTTCATGGCTTCAAGCCATTTTGCGGAATCTGGGCTCACCATCACTTCTTCATAGTTCGTAGGTTCATCATGATCTAGTAGCATGACTTCCAGAATAGGATTACCGTACCACTCAGGTGCGGATCTTACTCTGTTTGAGCTATGAGGTTCTGTAGTAACTTGATCTGAAGTTCTATGATCATCATCATCAACTTCCTCACTAGTTTTTTTGACGTCACAGAAACCGGTCAAACCCGTCGTTTTCCATTTTTCGAGTGCCTGAAATAAGGTTTTTTTGTGAAGGAACTACCAAATAATTGTTGCAAAAATGGACCAAATCAATTTTATAAAATACTAGGCCATGTTTAATGCACAATTGACAAAGTGGTTGGGTGTAAAAAGTTTTGATCCACCTCTGGTGAAAAAGACAAATTGTCGCCGATTCGGTTGGAAGCGGGTCAAATTTGAACTGCAGCTGCCTCATAGTTTGCTATTTATTTTTTCCAAAAATCATTTCTAGGTACATAAGTATCTATTTTATTATAGAAACATCAAAAGTTTTTCCAGATTCAACCACTAGCTAGGAACGGTCAAACCCGTCGTTTTGACCGCATTTTGAAACGGGCATAAAAAATTCAAAAACAATCAAAAAATGGAAAACCTTCGCATTGTTTCATTATATGTGACCAAGTTTCCAGGAAAAATAATAAACTTGTAATACGGTAATTATTTTAAAAAAGTGTTCTCAGAAATGAGCTATCGATTCATGGCTTTCAAGCCAAATGATCAAACTTATGGCCACATTCATGGCATAGTTTGTTCAAATGATCTCATATTGTGCACAAGGGAGCATCTTGGAATTCCAAACAATGTTGCCTAAGGGAGTTTTCATTTTCTTTGCACGGAAAATTGATTTTCCATTTTCCGAGTGCCCGAAGTGAGGTTTTTTTGTGAAGGAACTACCAAATAATTGTTGCAAAAATGGACCAAATCAATTTTATAAAATACTAGGCCATGTTTAATGCACAACTGACAAAATGGTTGGGTGTAAAAAGTTTTGATCCACCTCTGGTGAAAACGACAAATTGTCGCCGATTCAGTTGGAAGCGGGTCTAATTTGAACTGCAGCTGCCTCATAGTTTGCAATTTATTTTTTACAAAAATCATTTCTAGGTACATAAGTATCTATTTTTTCATAGAAACACCAAAAGTTTTCGAAGATTCAACCACTAGCTAGGAACGGTCAAGCTCGCCATTTTGACCGCATTTTGAAACGGGCATAAAAAATTCAAAAAAAATAAAAAAATTGGAAAACCTTCTCATTGTGTCATTATATGTGACCAAGTTTCCAAAAAAATAATAAACTTGTAATACGGTAATTATTTTTAAAAAATGTTCTCAGAAATGAGCTATCATGCGTGAAGATTCATGGTTTTCAAGCCAAATGATCAATCTTATGGCCACAATCATGGCATAGTTTGTTCAAATGATCTCATATTGTGCACAAGGGTGCATCTTGGAATTCCAAACAATGTTGCCTAAGGTAGTTTTCATTTTCTTTGCACGGAAAATTAATTTTACATTTTCCGAGTGCCCGAAATGAGGTTTTTTTGTGAAGGAACTACCAAATAATTGTTTTAAAAATAGACCAAATCAATTTTATAAAATACTAGGCCATGTTTAATGCACAATTGACAAAATGGTTGGGTGAAAAAAGTTTTGATCCACCTCTGGTGAAAAAGACAAATTGTCGCCGATTCAGATGGAAGCGGGTCAAATTTGAACTGCAGCTGCCTCATAGTTTGCTATTTATTTTTTACAAAAATCATTTCTAGGTACATAAGTATCTATTTTATCATAGAAACACCAAAAAATTTCCAGGATTCAACCACTAGCTAGGAACGGTCAAGCCCGCCGTTTTGACCGCATTTTGAAACGGGCATAAAAAATTCAAAAAAAAATCAAAAAATTGGAAAACCCTCGCATTGTGTCATTATATGTGACCAAGTTTCCAGAAAAATAATAAACTTGTAATATGGTAATTATTTTAAAAAAGTGTTCTCAGAAATGAGCTATCATGCGTGAAGATTCATGGTTTTCAAGC
Source organism: Triticum timopheevii (assembly GCA_963921465.1). Taxonomy (NCBI): domain Eukaryota; kingdom Viridiplantae; phylum Streptophyta; class Magnoliopsida; order Poales; family Poaceae; genus Triticum; species Triticum timopheevii. The sequence continues at coordinate 617,460,385 of OY997274.1, read as the reverse complement.
CAAATGATCAATCTTATGGCCACAATCATGGCATAGTTTGTTCAAATGATCTCATATTGTGCACAAGGGTGCATCTTGGAATTCCAAATAATGTTGCCTAAGGGAGTTTTCATTTTCTTTGCACGGAAAATTCATTTTCCATTTTCCGAGTGCCCGAAATGAGGTTTTTTTGTGAAGGAACTACCAAATAATTGTTGCAAAAATGGACCAAATCAATTTTATAAAATACTAGGCCATGTTTAATGCACAATTAACAAAATGGTTGGGTGTAAAAAGTTTTGATCCACCTCTGGTGAAAAAGACAAATTGTCGCCGATTCAGCTGGAAGCGGGTCAAATTTGAACTGCAGCTGCCTCATAGTTTGCTATTTATTTTTTACAAAAATCATTTCTAGGTAAATAAGTAACTATTTAATCATAAATACATGGTTTTATGGTGAGACATCGACGTTTGGACGGTAGCCGAGGGCCCCAACTCTAGAGCGTGTAAGCTCGCATGCCCGCCGCGTGGTCACCGCATGATAGTGGCATTGCCATGTGTGCTGGGCGGCCTAGGCATGTCTAGTGGGTTGGGCACTCCCCAGTTAGGTGCTAGGAAGAAAATCACAACATAAAATTTTCACAAGGAGACCGATCGATGCTCAAACATGAATAAGCAGCCAAGTGTTTGATTTGCGGTACGGAAAATGCACATGGCTAATGGGCGTGAGTTTTGGCTGAGGATGATCAGTTACAAAGAAGACCGTCTTCACAAATTTTCACCTCAAAAGGTGGAGCCTAGGTGGTACTTGCTTTACAAAGTACCACACTGGACATAAATACGAATGTTGAAACTGGGCTCAAAATAATGAATGGATTGAGCTACATTTGGTGGAGGATGGTTATTTGGGCATAGGAAAGCACTGTAGAAAATGGATATCATTTGGACATGCCAAAGTGGTACTTCCTTCGCAAAGTGCTGCTCTGAACAGAATAGGAAAATGAATATTTTCGAATTATTTTTGAACTAGGCAAGGAGTGTTTTGACATATTTGATGAAGATATGATCCAAAACATTTATGAGAATTTTTTGGGAATTTTTGGAATAACAGAAATATAGGTTGCTTAACAACCTAGGGCAAAAATTGCCACATGGACATGACACATAGGCAAAACTGATGAGATGGCGCCTAGTCATCACAACCCACCACAATCTACAATGCTATGACCATCTATATTGGTCATTAACAACTAGAAATAAGGCAGCGGACTAGCACTGTTTGCTTTGTGACCATTTCGTGTAAGGAAATTACGACCTTTCTGATCAAAATGGTCGCAATGGTTTAGGGTTTGGAGCCCCCTGAACAGCTTTTGACCAATTGGTCTGAAATGGTCATAGATCTAGTTGACATATTTCTTGTAGTGTCCAGCCCCCGCCCCACTCCTCCCGTCCTAGCCGTTGCCGCCGCCATTTTTCTCGGCCGTGTCGCTGTCCAGCATGGCCACTCCCCTCTCGCTACCCTTGCCACAACCCCATTATCTGGGGCCCCGAGCTGTCCAGCCCCGGCCGCCTGATTTCAGTGCATCCGGGATCCTATCGTATTTTAGCTCACCCGACCGCCGGAGGTTGCGCCTTGCCATGGATTGGCCGGGTATCGGACCGCATAACCCCGGCAACGCCCCCAGGCCGCATGCAGGCATTGATTCCGCCTCTAGACACTCGGATCTATCACAGGGTGGTTCGCCAACAAAGACACGCCCGGCCGTCGTCCGGACTCAGTGCTGGCTCAAAGGCTCACCGGCACACCGTTGCCGCTCATAAAGTGTGACGACTGCATGCGGAAGGTCGTGCGCCGCGTGTCTACAATGCCGGAACATCGCAGATGGATGTTCGCCAAGTGCAAAAATGATGGGGTATGTGCTTGTTTTTCTTGGTTGTGCTCCCGGATTCAACACATTTTTATAGCTCTTTGCTCACATTCAGATTTTTTGTGTAGGATCGATGCAAGTTTTGGTATTGGGAAGAAGAATACATCGATCTATTGATAGAACAAAATTTGATAGATCTCCGTGCACTCATTTCAAGAATAGAGGCTAGAGATGAGACTAGATGCGAAGTAATGTCTATTTCTTTAGAATCGAAGAAGAAAGAAGTATGAAAAATCGAGAATCTTCGGTTCAACAATGAAGGCATCGAGAAGATACTAGTCCAATTTGTGGGAGCAGTTACAGAAGTTGGATATCTTTTGAAATGTCTACTTGTGATTCTTGTTTTCGTTGATCTTGCTATTCTAGCCAATTGGTAAACGTACTTCAATGTATCAAAAGAATCGTTGATGAAATAAAATAAAAAATGCAGCCCAAAAAATGTATGCGAACGAGATGCGGCTAAGATGAGGCCGCGCGTTGGCCGCCTGGTTTATGCATCCGTGAAAACAGCCGAACACCGCTCCATTGCTATCCCCAAACGGACGTAATTCGGACCAAACGGACGTTCATTTTGGGTCGTAGGTTGGAGTTGCCATAATTGCCAACGGACACGCACACACTCATCACTCTCCCTCACTCTCTATCTCTCTCCACCACAGTACACTACCCTCTCAATCTCTTCTCTCTCCTGGCTGCCTTTTTAACCACCTCTGCGCCCTCCACCACCTTACACAGCACAGCACAACCACACTGATTCATACAGCTAGCAAGCGAGCTTAGCCAACCACACGCCTCGTAGCTAGCTCCCACCGGCCTTCTCTTCTTGAGCTCCGACCGACCACTCACACGGGCCATGATGAGCGCCGGTAGGATGAACGCGGCAACGAGCGACGACTTCCCCTTCGCGGCAATGCAGCCGCCGCCCTACGTCAGCTCCGAGCACGCCGGCATTGTCCAGTCCGGCGGAGGAGGAGACCAGCGCCACCAGGGCGCCATGATGTACGACAACTTCGACTTCGCGGCGGCCGCCGCCACCTTCGGCCAGTTCCAGGACGCGCCGCACCACCAGATGCTTGCGCTGCTGTGGAACGGGAGCGGCGCCGGTGGGCTCGTCCCAATGGCTCCGCCGCCCATGCCCGGGATGCAGCTGCAGATGCCGCCCATGGCCATGCACGGCAACGGCGACTTGAACCCGGCGCCCGGGATGGTGAAGCGCGAGAGCGGCGGCGCCGGGGACGCGGGGAGGATCGGGCTGAACCTCGGCCACCGGACCTACTTCTCCCCCGGGGACATGCTGGCCGTGGACCGGATGCTGATGCGGTCCCGTCTCGGCGGCGTGTTCGGGCTGGGATTCGGCCGCGCCCACCACCAAGCTCCTCGGTGCCAGGTGGAGGACTGCAAGGCGGACCTCTCGGGCGCCAAGCACTACCACCGGCGCCACAAGGTCTGCGAATACCACGCCAAGGCCGCCCTCGTCTCCGCCGCCGGCAAGCAGCAGCGCTTCTGCCAGCAATGTAGCAGGTCAGAATCCGACCCCATATCTTAGCTAGGTTGCAGCTTGCCTAGAGGGACCTGTTTGCCTTTTCAGTCTTCACTCTGTTTTTGGTTCATCTAGCTTGTCCGTTGCGGCGGCCATGGTGCAAAACAAAGTCTCAGTGTTAGAGACGACCCGTCATGTGAAACAAAAAAGACAACACAAAACACTACTCCATGCATGTAGCACAAACATGAGCTTTTCCATGGCGTTTTCCGGTCATGGGGATCGATCGATGGAGACAGGATCACGAAAAGAAAAAGAGATTGAAAAGGGAGCGTTCTTTGGTCGTGCTGCAACGAGTGGCTGATCCTCTGGCAGGCTTTTGCCATGGCCATAGCATTGACCAATGTTCTGTGGCGGTGCCAGTGGCGACTAGACTTTTGCATATGGGTTCACACGCATGCATCACTTGTTGAGCTAGCTAGAATTTTAAGTTATTTTTAGGTACATACAACTTGAATTTTATGTTTCAGTTTTGCTAAGTCCGAGTCGACTATATCAGTCTCGCATGAAGATTTGTACAAATAATTTCTTTTCAGTTTTTTTTTCTTTGATACTATATCACTTGACCGAGACTTGATTAAATCTTAGTCGACTGAGACCTAGACACGCCCAAGCTAAACATAAATGGCATGTAATTCGGATTGGATTTAGGTTCCACGTGCTCGTGGAGTTTGACGAGGCAAAGAGGAGCTGTCGGAGGCGGCTCGCAGAGCACAACCGTCGCCGGAGGAAGCCGGCGCCTGGCAGCACGGCGGCGTTGTCCAAGGATTCGGCTCCACCTTCCAAGAAACCCAACGCCGGCGCCATCTCCAGTTCCTACACTGCCGACAACAACAGTAAGATGACACGTTCGCTTTATCTAATTCCAGGTGCAATGATCATCATTTATCGGGGCTAATTTGTACGCACGTACGATCTGTTGATCAGCTTTGAGCACGACGAAGTCGACCATCTCCTCCAACACGAGCGCGATCAGCTGCCTCCAGCAGGGCCGGGCCAGGGAGGTAGCGATGACGAGGCCGACGACGCTCACCCTCGGTGCGCCGCTGGAGAAGGACGACCAGCAGCAGCAGATCAGGAAGGCCATGCAGCTCAACCACCATCAGGAGCAGCAGCACTTCATCACCTCCCTCTTGCACAACAACATCAATAACAGCAACATTCTGTCGTGTTCCTCGGTGAGCTCCAGCACGATGCCATCGGCGGCGGCAGTGGCCAATGGCCAGGTCTCCGACCAGAACAACGACAACGCCAACAACAGCATGCATATGTTTGAGGTGGACTTTATGTAGATGTTGAATCTTGAGCGTTAGGCTTAACATAATTATGATCCAACAACAGTTAGAACACCACACTAGATTGTAAGTGGAAGTGTTTTGTTTTCACCGGTTATAGGGCGAGATCGAGTGCATTGGTGTATTGGTGCGGTTAAACAGCAACGAAACAGTGTACTAATTCACCCTTTTAGCAGCTCACTTTATAGTGAACTTTGAGATAGTTTTAGCCAACAAGTAAGCAATGGAATAACAGGAGTAAATTGCATAAAACCACCAGTTAGAAGGCTAAATTTGCGAAAAACACTACAATACATTTTTTTGCAGAAAACATCATGTCTTCAGTAATCTTTTTGCAAAAACCACTGATCGGCGGATCTTGCTCTGTTAAGTGAGATTATGACACACGGGTCCCATTTTTCACTGACGTGGCATCACGTTTTACCAAACACAGCGTTAGATGGGTAAAAAAGCAAAAACACCCGCAAATTTTTTCCATGTGCTGCCCAGGTCCTTGCCCTGTTCTGCCATCACAGTCAGCCGGAGCTCCCCATCCCACGCGTCGTCGCAAGTAGCAGCTCGCCGGAGCTCCAACCCTCGACCTTGCCTGCCCTTCTCTCTCTCCCCCTCCCTCACTCCCTCGACCACCATGCGCCAGCCGCTTCCAGCTCCCTGCCCCACCGCGCTCTCGCCTCTGCCCGGCTGCTCCTGCGTATGCTTGGCCGCGCGCCTGCAGCCATGCCAGCCGCGCCACCGCCGCCCTGCTTCGCCCGCGCTCACCGACACTCTGCCAGTCGCGCCGCCGCCGCCCTGCTCCACCGGCGCCCGCCGCCCTGGCAGCCGCTGCCCTGCTCTGCCCGTGCCAGCCAGCTACGCCACCGCCGCCCTGCTCCGCCCGCGCTCGCTACCGCTCTACCAGCCGCCCCGTTGCCGTCCTGCTCCGCCCGCGCCTGCCACCGCTCTGCCAGCCGCGCTGCTACGCCCGCGCCCGCCGCTGCTGCCCTGCTTCGCCCGCACCCGCCGTGCCACCCGCGCCGCCGCCGCCGCGCTTCGAGGAGGGAGATGGAGAGAGGAGGCTGCGCTCCGCCGCCGCCGCGCTTCTAGGAGGGAGATGGAGAGAGGAGGCTGCGCTCCGCGGCCGCCGCGCTTCGAGGAGGGAGATGGGGATCGAAGGGAGTGGGGCGTGGGTGGTTGCGGTTGGGGTGGGCAAGTTGCGTTTTTTTTTGTTTTAGGGGTTTCTGTGTAAAAACTAAGGGCTAGTTTGTAAATTCAGAATAGAAGTGGTTTGGCACCAAATGTTACGCCATGTAGGCAAAAAAGGACCCCAACTGTCATAAGCGTGCTCAGTGGAGCCAAATCTGCCGATCTGTGGTTTTTGCAAAAATATTACAGAAGACATGGTGTTTTCTGCAAATATATACAAATATATATATATATATATATATATATATATATATTATAGTGTTTTTCACAAACCTAACCTTCAAGCTGGTGGTTTTCTGCAATTTACTCGAATAACAGAGCAATAAACACAATGGCACTATATTTCACAATGGAATAACCTCCACAAAACGGGAGTGAAAAACACGGGCACGGACGAACCGTCCCATACAACTTTCACTATGACAATCATGGAACACGGTCTTACCTACTTCCTCCATTCTTAAATATAAGTCTCTTTAAAGATTCCTCTACAAAATACATATGGAGGTATATGGATATATTTTAGAGTGTAAATTCACTCATTTTACTTTGTATGTAGTCCATAATGAAATCTTTAAAAAGACTTGTATTTAGAAACGGAGGGATGTAGTCCATAATGAAATCTCTAAAAAGACTTGTATTTAGAAACGGAGGGAGTAGAAACTATACACTCAACACCTTGCCAACGAAACCACAAGTGGCAAGAAAACAACAAAACAGAGTTAATGCGCGTTTGTTACCTCCGATTACCTATGAGCTACTCTCAAACAGCTTAAGCAAATGGCACGGAATTAGGTAGATTGTTAGATAGATAAGCTCGCAATATATACAAATCAAATTTCATCTCAACTGATATTTTTTTACCCAGTGTGCATGACTGATACGTCTGGAACGTATATATAATTTTTAAAGTATTTCACGCTATATTTATATCATAATTGCATAGTTTTGCCATCAATTTTTTTATCTTTTTCTAAACTAACATATCAATATAGTGCCCACTGTCAGTTGATGTTTTTGGCTTTGTACAAAAAGAAATTTTTCGAGGGCGTAAAATTCAAAGAAAAATAGAACAATTATTTTTACATCGGAAGAGCCATTGTGCCAGAAAAATCACAAGGGGCCACCAGTTCCCCAAGTGGCTAGGCCGCGCGTCCACCCCATGGGTGCATGGGCCCCTAGACCTCCGTTTCATCGCCTCTCAAGTCTCGACGCCTTTGGATCTATGTATACCCAAGAATGCCTCCCATATTTAAACCCTAAATTTTCTACCGCTACCAGTTTCTGATCCGAGGCTATCTTCATTCTTGCCCTTTTCTGGCACCCTGCCAGAGGGGGGAATCAATCTTCATCGACCTCTCCATCTTCCCTTGCTGCTCCTATGATGATCCGATAGTAGTCCATCCTTGGGGCTGGAGGTTTGTACATGTACCTATGTGATCTCTCTCTCTCTCTCTCTCTCTCTCTCTCTCTCTCTCTCTCTCATGTTCGTTTCAGATGATGATTGTGATGATGGGCTTTCTTAATGGAGTTGAATTATGTGATGTATCCCCTCATATTATATTTTGTGGAGAATTGAATATCGCTCATCTATCAGTTTACTTTATGTTGGATTGAATCTTTTGGGAGTCATGCCTAATATAACTTTCGGAGACCAGTACTGACATTGGAGTAACTCTTTTGATAATAGGTTAGAATCATAAAGATCATATGGTGTTCTTGAAGTATTAATTTCCGTGGCAACCTGTGACATTGGGGTGGCTCAATAGATTAAGATTAGAAATATGACTTTGAGGCGGTTGGCTATTTGCGCACATACGCGATCTCATCCTACTTTGATCTCATAAAAAAAGAGAAATATTGGGGGTGCTTCTTTACTATGTGTTTTGAGGTCATATCATGTGTTTGTAATTATGTGAATGATCTTGAGGGTAGAAACTAGTGAAAGTATTAACCCTAGGCCTTGTTTCCAAGCATTGAGGCGCCATTTTACTCATTTTTACTAATGTTTACCTTGTTGTCCTATTTAATCCAAAAATATTGTTATCATCGAAACTGTTAATCTATCACTTGAGTATCGAATGCTTCATCGAACTAGTGCAAATATACAATTAACAACTATATTAGGTGTGTTGGGGACGAGACTACTTGTATTTGATTGCAGGGTTGTTTGGGAGGCATCTCGTTCAACCTAACCTCCCACGGATTGATACACTTTAGGTCATCCACTTAAGGGAAGTTTCCCTTTGTTGGAGGGCCTCCTCACTTCCTTGTGTCGTCCGGCGGTGAACTTTGGTATATTATATATTTTATCTATAAAGCGGACCAAAAGCCTGTTTCGCGAGACCATTGCACCATAAAACTCCAAAGTGTAACGTTTCTTTAGACATTCGTAACAAAGTTGTCCAATAAGATTATGACACACTCTTCCTAAAGAAAAGTCGATGACACACTCAATTGTAGTTTTCTTTTTCTTACACAAAGGAGATATGTAAATATATTGGGACTGCCTATCGAAAAGCATGCATACAAAGTTACAAACACCCACATGTTTGCATAAAGTACAAAAGTACGCGAAAAATAACCAAGTTTCTACTAAACTTGAAGGCACTGTCCTACCTTTGGAGGCAGCCGAATCGGCCAAAGCATATGCCATGAATGGCTTAAGCCAGTAATGCAAAACAGTGTGTATGCATGCATGCAGGGCCACACTGATTAACCCTACCCACATTCAAACTTCTGGCGCATGGGCAATCGCAGGTACGATGAAATGAAGGCCACAAATTGTACGTGGTACGGACGAGAGCTAGTTACGGCCAAGGTTTATTTACGTTGTTTCTGCGTTCTGGAGATAGCCAGCTAGATATATATACCCACAGAAAATACTCCCTCTGTCCAAAAATTCTTGTCTTAGATTTGTCTAAATACAGATGTATCTAGTTACGTTTTAGTTTTAGATACATTCGTATCTAGACAAATTTAAGACAAGAATTTTGAGAAGGAGGGAGTAATAGCGAAGACCGATCTAAATCTATCCATACATATACTACTGCCCCGTCCCATAATATAAGATTGTGTTGCTACAAGATGATCTTATATTATTGGACGGAGAGAGTATACTATATATGGGTGCCAATCGTGTCGGCTAATGAATTCCAGGAACATGCATGTGAAAGTGGAGCCCACCTTGCACAAAGATCATATGCCCAAGGTGAACTATGTGACAGTTGTGGCGACTTTGTCAATCTCAAGATCCGTTGGCTCAGTCTCTCTGAGGTGCTCGTAGAGATAGGACGTGCATGTGTACGTTCATAGAGGTTAGTGTCATGCATGTATGTGAGTGTCCTTGTCTTTAATCACCTCACCAATGCATCTGTACGTTTATAGCTAGCATTGTACATCTTTTTCACTCACTTGAGAGCTTATCTCAACGCGTACTTGAAAGTTTGGAGTTTGGAGTATACCCTTAGAGCAAAACTGCCACTTTTGATAATTACGGCCATCTAAACCATCACCACTGACCGGCCAAACGAATCGTGAGTGATGGCTATGAGTAAATAGCATAAAATCACTACATGTCTTTAGTGTTCTGAAAAACGACCGGTCTACAAATTTTCTACCAGTATTGTGCCCATTTTTTTGCTAAAAACACTAATGACTGGTTTGGTTAAATTTGACCCCGTTTATGACATCTGTGGTCCAGACATCAGGGCTGGCGTGACACAAAAGATAACTCCGTTTAACTGAACCGTTAAGTTAGATGTCATGACAGGTGGGCCCCACATGCTTCCCAAATGTTTTCGGAATTCAATCTTTAAGTGTTAGATTAGGTCAAAACAAGGTTAATAATACGTGATGGACATTACTGTTTTCTTAAGAGACTTATTCTTGCATAGGTCATTTACACTTCTGCGCAAGTTTTGTCTCAACTTGAGATGGCCCATAGTGTTGCAATGCCAATAGGGCAGGATTCTAATTTCTAGAGCACATCATTTGAAGTAAGAGCTTCGAATTTATCAATAAAATTAACCAGGGTATGTAAGATCGAGGAAGGTAAAATAAGAATAAGAAGATCCCTGATAAAACTTAACGTCCACCTCGCATATCGTAGATTCAATCAACAATGCCTATCATCAGATTTACAACTTCCTAAGTTATTCATCTTTGCAGGATTGGAGGTTGCGCCAACGGCCGAATTCATTCGAAAGTCGAGGGCGCCGCTACTATGTCGTTTCTTTCGCGTGGCTAGCCCTCAAGAACTGTTGCTCGATGTCTGACCGGTTGGCAAGGCGTGGGCTACCCCACCAGGACGCATGCCCATTTTGCGACCAGCACGACGAGACAATGAATCATCTCATGGTAAACTGCATCATGTCCAAGGAGTTATGGCACTGGATTAGCATGGTGACGTGTCGGCCGGAGTTGGAGCCAATGGCCGACGACACTTTGGGCTGATGGTGCATTAGACAAGAGCAATGCACGGAACAGCAGCGAACCATGTGAGCATTGTGCCTGTTAGGCATGTGGGTCATCTGGAAGCACCGGAATGATATTGTGTTTGGCGGCGTGGTACCATCTACTACCCAGGTCAAGCGGCGGTTTGATAGTGAGGGTAGGATATGAAGACAAGCAGGGCTTCTTGGAGGGGATCTAGACGGATTTTTCGCAGGACTAGCAAGGTGGGCAGCGGGCGAGTAGTTGCGCTATGTGTAGGCGGACGTTGGCGGAGGTGGTCGGCGAAAGCCGTGTAACAACCGTTGTAAACAGATGGGAAGTGAAAGAACATGCGGTGCCCCCATGTTTGGTTTTGGTAATTGATGACAATCTCTATGGACTAATGGTTGCCTTGAGTTATATTTGAAGGTTTTGTCCATAGGCTTTTCTTGAAGTCCATGTGTTGGTTTCAAGGAGTTTATGAGTTGACCAAGGTGCTATTAAGGAATTACCCAAAGATTGGTCATGTGAGTGTTGAGCTTATTGCAAGCATGTCTTGAAGAAAAAGATTGTGTGATCATTCATGTTTACCTTCAAGACATCATCCAAATGTTGGTTTCGAGGAGTTTATGAGTTGACCAAGGTGCTATTAAGGAATTATCCAAAGATTGGTCATGTGAGTGTTGAGCTTATTGCAAGCATGTCTTGAAGAAGAAGATTGTGTGATCATTCATGTTTACCTTGAAGATATCATCCAAATGAAGAGAGTTGGAAAGATTTAAGGTTGATCAAGACTAAGTCAAGAGTGAATCAAGTTGATCAACTCACAAAGCGTAGAAGATGTACCGAGAGGGATCAAGTGATCCCATGGTATGGTGAGCATTCTCCAATGCACTTTGTGTACTAACCCATGGTCTATGTGAGAGTTCTATGTGGGGTTAGGTACGTGTCCATGGGCTTGTGTCAAGAGGAAGATATCATACAACCCATGGAAAGGATGGCATCAAGTGGTGATCGTCATCATGATTGTCGTGTGCAAGTTCAAGTGGAGCATCACGAAGAGATCAAGTGCTTGAATCTTGCCATCCTTTGTGGTGTCAATGGTCTTGTGAAGATGTGCCGAAGAGAGGCTCACCCATAGTGGACTATGGGGGAGCAATCATCTAGTCTTCATCGAGCCAACGCAATCAAGAAAGGTGGTCCAACTTGAGGGAGTCAAGATCGTCATCATCTAGCTCAAGTGGACCATGTGCAAGGCAAAGGTTTGCCCTTGATAGGTTTTATCTTTTACCGGTCTCGTGGTGGTAGTTGGGAGAGCGGGTTATAGGATCGTTTGCCGTACTTTCAAGGGGGGCTCTCAAGTTGGTAGCTTGATTGTATCGTTACTAGAGATCTCAAACCATTGCATCCTTGCATCATGTTTCTTGGTTCTTGTTTGGTTCTCTTTGTGAGTCTTAGATCTTATGGTCATCTTGATGACAAGCTTGAGTTCATCGAAAACGGAGTTCGCATGCGTCTTCTATGATGTTTTCGGTGTTGGAGGTTTTACCGGTATTATCCGAGGAAGGGTTCTCACCTTTTTCTTATGGGCCTTTTCTAATTTGCTTCTTATTGATATTTCTTTCAAGATTGTGTTAGCCCTTGTTGCTAGCTTTCCAACAAACTTGGTTTCATTGAATTCGGAGCTCGTATGTGAAAGTTGTGGCTGTTTTGATATTGCCTGTTTTACATAGAGAGGTTGTACCGCCCCATAGAGAGGTTGTACCGGTTGACCGGTATAACCGGTATTTGGAGCGGTTGTACCGCTCCAGAATTGGTCCGGAGGTTGTACCGGCCATGTACCGCTCTACCACCGGACTAGCTTCTGTTGTGGTGCGGTTGTTGGGCGGTTTGTTGGGGAACGTAGTAATTTCAAAAAAAATCCTACGCACACGCAAGATCATGGTGATGCATAGCAACGAGAGAGGAGAGTGGTGTCTACGTACCCTCGTAGACCGAAGCGGAAGCGTTGACGCAATGTAGAGGAAGTAGTCGTACGTCTTCCCGGTCCAACCGATCCAAGCACCATTACTCCGGCACCTCCGAGTTCTTGACACACGTACAACTCGATGATGCACCCCGGGCTCCGATCCAGCAAAGCTTCGGGGAGGAGTTCCATCAGCACAATGGCGTGGTGACGATCTTGATGTTCAACCGTCGCAGGGCTTCGCCTAAGCACCGCTACAATGTGACCGAGGTGTAATATCATGGAGGGGGGCACCGCACATGGCTAAGGAACGATCACGAAGATCAACTTGTGTGTCCTAGGGTGCCCCCTGCCCCCGTATATAAAGGAGCCAAGGGGAGGGGGCGGCCGGACAAGGAGGGGCGCGCCAGGGGGGAGTCCTACTCCCACCGGGAGTAGGACTCCCTTTCTTTCCTAGTTGGAGAAGGAGAAGGGGGAAAGAGGAGGAAGAGGGGAAGGAAAGGGGGGGCGCCGCCCCCCTTCCCTTGTCCTATTCGGACTAGGAAGGGGAGGGGCGCGCGGCCACCTCCTGCCTCCTTCTCTCTTCTCCCTCAAGGCCCATGTAGGCCCAATAACCCTCCGTGGGGTTCCGGTAACCCTCCGGTACTCCGGTAAAATGCCGATTTCACCCGGAACGATTCCGATGTCCAAATATAGGCTTCCAATATATCGATCTTTATGTCTCGACCATTTCGAGACTCCTCGTCATGTCCGTGATCACATCCGGAACTCCGAACAACCTTCGGTACATCAAAATACATAAACTCATAAAGAAACTGTCATCGTAACTTTAAGCGTGCGGACCCGACGGTTCGAGAACAATGTAGACATGACCGAGACACGTCTCCGGTCAATAACCAATAGCGGGACCTGGATGCCCATATTGGTTCCTACATATTCTACGAAGATCTTTATCGGTCAGACCGCATAACAACATACATTGTTCCCTTTGTCATCGGTATGTTACTTGCCCGAGATTCGATCGTCGGTATCCAATACCTAGTTCAATCTTGTTACCGGCAAGTCTCTTTACTCGTTCCGTAATACATCATCTCGCAACTAACTCATTAGTTGCAATGCTTGCAAGGCTTAAGTGATGTGCATTACCGAGAGGGCCCAGAGATACCTCTCCGACATTCGGAATGACAAATCCTAATCTCGAAATACGCCAACCCAACATGTACCTTTGGAGACACCTGTAGAGCACCTTTATAATCACCTAGTTACGTTGTGACGTTTGGTAGCACACAAAGTGTTCCTCCGGTAAACGGGAGTTGCATAATCTCATAGTCATAGGAACATGTATAAGTCATGAAGAAAACAATAGCAACATACTAAACGATCGGGTGCTAAGCTAACGGAATGGGTCATGTCAATCGGATCATTCAACTAATGATGTGATCCCGTTAATCAAATAACAACTCTTTGTTCATGGTTAGGAAACATAACCATCTTTGATTAACAAGCTAGTCGAGTAGAGGCATACTAGTGACACTCTGTTTGTCTATATATTCACACATGTATTATGTTTCCGGTTAATACAATTCTAGCATGAATAATAAACATTTATCATGATATAAGGAAATAAATAATAACTTTATTATTGCCTCTAGGGCATATTTCCTTCAGTGTCCCACTTGCACTAGAGTAAATAATCTAGATTACACAGTAATGATTCTAACACCCATGGAGTCTTGGTGTTGATCATGTTTTGCTCGTGGAAGAGGCTTAGTCAACAGGTCTGCAACATTTAGATCTGTATGTATCTTGCAAATCTCTATGTCTCCCACCTGGACTAGATCCCGGATGGAATTGAAGCGTCTCTTGATGTGCTTGGTTCTCTTGTGAAATCTGGATTCCTTCGCTAAGGCAATCGCTCCAGTATTGTCACAAAAGATTTTCATTGGACCCGATGCACTAGGTATGACACCTAGATCGGATATGAACTCCTTCATCCAGACTCCTTCATTGGCTGCTTCCGAAGCAGCTATGTATTCTGCTTCACACGTAGATCCCGCCATGACGCTTTGTTTGGAACTGCACCAACTGACAGCTCCACCGTTTAATGTAAACACGTATCCGGTTTGCAATTTAGAATCGTCCGGATCAGTGTCAAAGCTTGCATCAACGTAACCATTTACAATGAGCTCTTTGTCACCTCCATATACGAGAAACATATCCTTAGTCCTTTTCAGGTACTTCAGGATGTTCTTGACCGCTGTCCAGTGATCCACTCCTGGATTACTTTGGTACCTCCCTGCTAAACTTATAGCAAGGCACACATCAGGTCTAGTACACAGCATTGCATACATGATAGAGCCTATGGCTGAAGCATAGGGAACATCTTTCATTTTCTCTCTATCTTCTGCAGTGGTTGGGCATTGAGTCTTACTCAACTTCACACCTTGCAATACAGGCAAGAACCCTTTCTTTCCTTGATCCATTTTGAACTTCTTCAAAACTTTGTCAAGGTATGTGCTTTGTGAAAGTCCAATTAAGCGTCTTGATCTATCTCTATAGATCTTAATGCCCAATATGTAAGCAGCTTCACCGAGGTCTTTCATTGAAAAACTTTTATTCAAGTATCCCTTTATGCTATCCAGAAATTCTATATCATTTCCAATCAATAATATGTCATCCACATATAATATTAGAAATGCTACAGAGCTCCCACTCACTTTCTTGTAAATACAGGCTTCTCCAAAAGTCTGTATAAACCCAAATGCTTTGATCACACTATCAAAGCATTTATTCCAACTCCGAGAGGCTTGCACCAGTCCATAAATGGATTGCTGGAGCTTGCACACTTTGTTAGCTCCCTTTGGATCGATAAAACCTTCTGGTTGCATCATATACAACTCTTCCTCCAGAAACCCATTCAGGAATGCAGTTTTTACATCGATTTGCCAAATTTCATAATCATAAAATGCGGCAATTGCTAACATGATTTAGAAAGACTTAAGCATCGCTATGGGTGAGAAGGTCTCATCATAGTCAATCCCTTGAACTTGTCGAAAACCTTTTGCAACAAGTCGAGCTTTGTAGACAGTAACATTACCGTCAGTGTCAGTCTTCTTCTTGAAGATCCATTTATTCTCAATTGCTTGCCGACCATCGGGCAAGTCAACCAAAGTCCATACTTTGTTCTCATACATGGATCCCATCTCAGATTTCATGGCTTCAAGCCATTTTGCGGAATCTGGGCTCACCATCACTTCTTCATAGTTCGTAGGTTCATCATGATCTAGTAGCATGACTTCCAGAATAGGATTACCGTACCACTCAGGTGCGGATCTTACTCTGTTTGAGCTATGAGGTTCTGTAGTAACTTGATCTGAAGTTCTATGATCATCATCATCAACTTCCTCACTAGTTTTTTTGACGTCACAGAAACCGGTTCCTGTGATGTACTATTTTCCAACAAGGGAGCAGGCATAGTTACCTCATCAAGTTCTACTTTCCTCCCACTCACTTCTTTCGAGAGAAACTCCTTCTCTAGAAATGATCCATTCTTAGAACCGAATGTCTTGCCTTCAGATCTGTGATAGAAGGTGTACCCAATTGTCTCCTTTGGGTATCCTATGAAGACACATTTCTCCGATTTGGGTTCGAGCTTATCAGGTTGAGGATTTTTCACATAAGCATCGCAGCCCCAAACTTTAAGAAACGACAACTTTGGTTTCTTGCCAAACCATAGTTCATAAGGTGTCATCTCAATGGATTTTGATGGTGCCCTATTTAATGTGAATGTGGTCGTCTCTAAAGCATAACCCCAAAACGATAGCGGTAAATCTGTAAGAGACATCATAGATCGCACCATATCAAGTAAAGTACGATTACGATGTTCGGACACACCATTACGTTGTGGTGTTCCGGGTGGCGTGAGTTGTGAAACTATTCCGCATTGTTTCAAGTGTAGACCAAACTCGTAACTCAAATATTCTCCTCCACGATCAGATCGTAGAAACTTTATTTTCTTATTACGATGATTTTAAACTTCACTCTGAAATTCTTTGAACTTTTCAAATGTTTCAGACTTATGCTTCATTAAGTAGATATACCCATATCTGCTTAAATCATCTATGAAGGTGAGAAAATAACAATATCCGCCACGATCCTCAACATTCATCGGACCACATACATCTGTATGTATGATTTCCAACAAATCTGTTGCTCTCTCCATAGTACCGGAGAACGGCGTTTTAGTCATCTTGCCCATGAGGCACGGTTCGCAAGTACCAAGTGATTCATAATCAAGTGGTTCCAAAAGTACATCAATATGGAGTTTCTTCATGCACTTTACACCGATATGACCTAAACGGCAGTGCCACAAATAAGTTGCACTCTCATTATCAACTCTGCATCTTTTGGCTTCAACATTATGAATATGTGTATCACTACTATCGAGATTCATCAAAAATAGACCACTCTTCAAGGGTGCATGACCATAAAAGATATTACTCATATAAATAGAACAACCATTATTCTCTGATTTAAATGAATAACCATCTCGCGTCAAACAAGATCCAGATATAATGTTCATGCTCAACGCTGGCACCAAATAACAATTATTTAGGTCTAATACTAATCCCGAAGGTAGATGTAGAGGTAGCATGCCGACCGCGATCACATCGACTTTGGAACCATTTCCCACGCGCATCGTCACCTCGTCCTTTGCTAGTGTTCGCTTAATCCGTAGTCCCTGTTTCGAGTTGCAAATATTAGCAACAGAACCAATCTCAAATACCCAGGTGCTACTGCGAGCTCTAGTAAGGTACACATCAATAACATGCATATCACATATACCTGTGTTCACCTTGCCATCCTTCTTATCCGCCAAATACTTGGGGCAGTTCCGCTTCCAGTGACCAGTCTGCTTGCAGTAGAAGCACTCAGTTTCAGGCTTAGGTCCAGACTTGGGTTTCTTCTCCTGAGCAGCAACTTGCTTGTTGTTCTTCTTGAAGTTCCCCTTCTTCTTCCCTTTGCCCTTTTTCTTGAAACTAGTGGTCTTGTTGACCATCAACACTTGATGCTCCTTCTTGATTTCTATCTCCGCAGCCTTTAGCATTGCGAAGAGCTCGGGAATTGTCTTATCCATCCCTTGCATATTATAGTTCATCACGAAGCTCTTGTATCTTGGTGGAAGTGATTGGAGAATTCTGTCAATGACGCTATCATCCGGAAGAGTAACTCCCAGTTGAATCAAGTGATTACAATACCCAGACATCTTGAGTATATGCTCACTGACAGAACTATTCTCCTCCATCTTGCAGCTATAGAACTTATTGGAGACTTCATATCTCTCAATCCGGGCATTCTTCTGGAATATTAACTTCAACTCCTGGAACATCTCATATGCTCCATGACGTTCAAAACGTCGTTGAAGTCCCGGTTCTAAGCCGTAAAGCATGGCACATTGAACTATCGAGTAGTCATCAGCTTTGCTCTGCCAGACGTTCTTAACGTCGTCAGTTGCATCAGCAGCAGGCCTGGCACCCAGCGGTGCTTCCACACGTAACTTTTCTGTGCAGCAATGAGGATAATCCTCAACTTACGGACCCAGTCCGCGTAGTTGCTACCATCATCTTTCAACTTTGCTTTCTCAAGGAACGCATTAAAATTCAACGGAACAACAGCACGGGCCATCTATCTACAATCAACATAGACAAGCAAGATACTATCAGGTACTAAGTTCATGATAAATTTAAGTTTAATTAATCATATTACTTAAGAACTCCCACTTAGATAGACATCCCTCTAATCTTCTAAGTGATCACGTGATCCAAATTCAACTAATCCATAACCGATCATCGTGTGAAATGGATTAGTTTTCAATGGTGAACATCTCATGTTGATCATATCTACTATATGATTCACGCTCGACCTTTCGGTCTCCGTGTTCCGAGGCCATATCTGCATATGCTAGGCTCGTCAAATTTAACCCGAGTATTATGCGTGTGCAAAACTGGCTTGCACCCGTTGTAGATGGACGTAGAGCTTATCACACTCGATCATCACTTTGGCAACGGTGCATACTCAGGGAGAACACTTCTTGATAATTAGTGAGAGATCATCTTAAAATGCTACCGTCAATCAAAGCAAGATAAGATGCATACAAGATAAACATCACATGCAATCAATATAAGTGATATGACATGGCCATCATCATCTTGTGCTTGTGATCTCCATCTCCGAAGCACCGTCATGATCACCATCGTCACCGGGGCGACACCTTGATCTCCATCGTAGCATCATTGTCGTCTCGCCAATCTTATGCTTCTACGACTATCGCTACCGCTTAGTGATAAAGTAAAGCATTACAGGGCGATTGCATTGCATACAATAAAGCAACAACCATATGGCTCCTGCCAGTTGCCGATAACTCGGTTACAAAACATGATCATCTCATACAATAAAATTTAGCATCATGTCTTGACCATATCACATCACAACATGCCCTGCAAAAACAAGTTAGACATCCTCTACTTTGTTGTTGCAAGTTTTACGTGGCTGCTACGGGCTTAAGCAAGAACCAATCTCACCTACGCATCAAAACCACAACGATAGTTTGTCAAGTTGGTGCTGTTTTAACCTTCGCAAGGACCGGGCGTAGCCACACTCGGTTCAACTAAAGTTGGAGAAACTGACACCCGCTAGCCACCTGTGTGCAAAGCACGGCGGTAGAACCAGTCTCGCGTAAGCGTACGCGTAATGTCGGTCCGGGCCGCTTCATCCAACAATACCGCCGAACCAAAGTATGACATGCTGGTAAGCAGTATGACTTATATCGCCCACAACTCACTTGTGTTCTACTCGTGCATATAACATCAAACCATAAAACCTAGGCTCGGATGCCACTGTTGGGGAACGTAGTAATTTCAAAAAATTTCCTACGCACACGCAAGATCATGGTGATGCATAGCAACGAGAGGGGAGAGTGTTGTCTATGTACCCTCGTAGACCGAAGCGGAAGCGTTGACGCAACGTAGAGGAAGTAGTCGTACGTCTTCCCGGTCCAACCGATCCAAGCACCGTTACTCTGGCACCTCCGAGTTCTTGACACACGTACAGCTCGATGACGCACCACGGGCTCCGATCCAGCAAAGCTTCGGGGAGGAGTTCCGTCAGCACGACGGTGTGGTGACGATCTTGATGTTCAACCGTCGTAGGGCTTCGCCTAAGCACCGCTACAATATGACCGAGGTGTAATATCGTGGAGGGGGGCACCGCACATGGCTAAGGAACGATCACGAAGATCAACTTGTGTGTCCTAGGGTGCCCCCCTGCCCCCGTATATAAAGGAGCCAAGGGGAGGGGGCGGCCGGCCAAGGAGGGGCGCGCTAGGGGGGAGTCCTACTCCCACCGGGAGTAGGACTCCCTTTCTTTCCTAGTTGGAGAAGGAGAAGGGGGGGAAAGAGGAGGAAGAGGGGAAGGAAAGGGGGGGCGCCGCCCCCCTTCCCTTGTCCTATTCGGACTAGGAAGGGGAGGGGCGCGCGGCCACCTCCTGCCTCCTTCTCTCTTCTCCCTCAAGGCCCATGTAGGCCCAATAACCCCCCGGGGGGTTCCGGTAACCCCCCGGTACTCCGGTAAAATGCCGATTTCACCAGGAACGATTCCGATGTCCAAATATAGGCTTCCAATATATCAATCTTTATGTCTCCACCATTTCGAGACTCCTCGTCATGTCCGTGATCATATCCGGAACTCCGAACAACCTTCGGTACATCAAAATACATAAACTCGTAAAGAAACTGTCATCATAGCTTTAAGCGTGCGGACCCTACGGTTCGAGAACAATGTAGACATGACCGAGACACGTCTCCGGTCAATAACCAATAGCGGGACCTGGATGCCCATATTGGTTCCTACATATTCTACGAAGATCTTTATCGGTCAGACCGCATAACAACATACGTTGTTCCCTTTGTCATCGGTATGTTACTTGCCCGAGATTCGATCGTCGGTATCCAATACCTAGTTCAATCTAGTTACCGGCAAGTCTCTTTACTCGTTCCGTAATACATCATCTCGCAACTAACTCATTAGTTGCAATGCTTGCAAGGCTTAAGTGATGTGCATTACCGAGAGGGCCCAGAGATACCTCTCCGACATTTGGAGTGACAAATCCTAATCTCAAAATACGCCAACCCAACAAGTACCTTTGGAGACACCTGTAGAGCACCTTTATAATCACCCAGTTACGTTGTGACGTTTGGTAGCACACAAAGTGTTCCTCTGGTAAACGGGAGTTGCATAATCTCATAGTCATAGGAACATGTATAAGTCATGAAGAAAGCAATAGCAACATACTAAACGATCGGGTGCTAAACTAACGGAATGGGTCATGTCAATCAGATCATTCAACTAATGATGTGATCCCGTTAATCAAATAACAACTCTTTGTTCATGGTTAGGAAACATAACCATCTTTGATTAACAAGCTAGTCAAGTAGAGGCATACTAGTGACACTCTCTTTGTCTATATATTCACACATGTATTATGTTTTCGGTTAATACAATTCTAGCATGAATAAGAAACATTTATCATGATATAAGGAAATAAATAATAACTTTATTATTGCCTCTAGGGCATTATTCCTTCACGGTTGTGGGCCGGTTGTTCCGCTTATTGCATGTTACCGGTTGTACCGGTGCTCATAGCAGTTGTACCGCTCCTATGTCTTTCTGCACATAACGGGCAGATTCGTGGGGACCTATTTAAGGGGGTCTTCTTCCCCAATGGTTCCCCATCTCTTGAGCTCATTTTTGCCCCCATTGTTGACCTTCTTTGAGCTTGCTAACTCTCAATCCCTCCATGGATTCTTGCTAGTTTTTAGGGAAAAGAGAGAGGAGATCTAGATCCACACTTCCACCAATCACTTTCTCCTCTATGTGAGGGGAACCCCTTGGATCTAGATCTTGGAGTTCTTTGTGTTCTTCTTCTTGTTCTTCCTCTTACTTTCCTCCCTAGCATTAGTTGCTTTGGTGGGATTTGAGAGAGAAGGACTTGGGTACTCTGTGTTCCCTTGCCATTGCATTTGTGCATCTGTTTGAGTTCTCCACGGTGATACGTGGAAGTTACAAATTGAGAAGCTTATTACTCTTGGGTGCTTGGTACCCTTGAGCTTGTTCCTCTTGGGTGCTTGGGCGCTCTAGATGGTTGGTGGTGTTCGGAGCTCAATCATTGTGGTGTAAAGCTCCGGGCAAGCATCGGGGTCTCCAATTAGGTTGTGGAGATCGCCCCGAGCAATTTGACGGGTACCGGTGACCGCCCCCAAGGGTTGCCAAAGTGTACGGGTTCGGTGACCGCCCCCAAGGGTCGCCATTTGAACGGGTTCGGTGACCGCCCTCAAGGGTCCCTTAGTGGAATCACGGCATCTTGCATTGTGCGAGGGCATGAGGAGACTACGGTGGCCCTAGTGGCTTCTTGGGGAGCATTGTGCCTCCACACGGCTCCAAACGGAGATTAGCATCCGCAAGGGTGTGAACTTCCGGATACATTGTCGTCTTGGAGTGCCTCGGTTATCTCTGACCCGAGCCCTTTACTTATGCACTTTACTTTGTGATAGCCATATTGTTCTTTGTCATATATCTTGCTATCACATAGTTGCTTATCTTGCTTAGCATAAGTTGTTGGTGCACATAGGTGAGCCTAGTTGTTGTAGGTTTTGTGCTTGACAAATTAACCGTTAGGTTTATTCCGCATTTGTTCAAGCCTCTACCGTAATTATTTTAAAACGCCTATTCACCCCCCCCCCCTCTAGGCGACATCCACGATCTTTCAGGAAGTCTTTCCCCTTCTTCTTTATAAAATGATACGCACACTCGTGCGTATTTGAGAAAAAAAAAGTTCTGCATTGGTTACACAAAGGCTACCCTCTAGTGATTTGCAGAAATGTTCTCTTTCTATGATCTATGAATAATTATAGAAATCTACTTAGATTGCAAATCTTGTTTATCGTAGCTTTTTACCTTCTATGTTGCTTTAGCATGACAATGTCAGGCAATTTTCTTGTATCTATTCAAGCATGTACCAAACTTAGGGGATCTCTAGCTGATCCCTTAGAATCGGTTAGAGGAGTAAAAGTTCAGTTTTGAGGGGTTAAACTGGACCAAGCCGATCCATTATCCACTTAAGAGGAGGAACAATCTTATCCATCGCCACGGCCACCCCTATTTAATCGAGCGGTGCCTCTTCTCTGGAAAAAATCCCCTCCCCCGCGCCTCCACTCTCCCTCGCTCGCACAATGGCAACACCCAAATCCCCTGCCGCCCCTCCTGGCAATAGTACAGTCAACAGACACCTCCTCCAACGCTTCCAATCGGTGAGCGCCACCCCATAATGGTGGGATCTAGCCGTTGTAGGTTGCCGCGTGTCGGAGTAATGGGCCATGGGTAGCCTCACCCGAGTCCCTGATCCTTTCAAGACTTCGGGCTGGCTCCGCCCTAGAAGACTTCAGAATAAGGCGCCGCCTTCCGGTGGCCGGCTGGCTCAATGCCCGGCTGCCCGAAGACGGCTGTGCGCCAGCAGACGGCACCAAGACAGGCCGGCTCCTAGCAGACGGCCTCCGGAGAGGCCGGCTTCTAGTAGGCGGCCACCCAGCGCCCTCAGAGTCTGCTCCCTTCATTAAGAGGACAAGACAGGGTGAGGCTACAGTGTAGTCTCTCACCCCCGAATCTCGGACTTGGCATGGCCACAGTGCCCCGTATAGGCGGAGATCTCCGCATGGCGCGGCACTGTTGCCACTCCCCCCTTGACGTCACTCCTAACGGGCAGAGCCCTGCTCCCACGGCGGCC
Organism: Triticum timopheevii; assembly: GCA_963921465.1. NCBI lineage: Eukaryota > Viridiplantae > Streptophyta > Magnoliopsida > Poales > Poaceae > Triticum > Triticum timopheevii. The sequence goes on along the minus strand of OY997274.1, from coordinate 617,437,224 downwards.
TGTCGGTACGGCCTGCAGACGGCGGGCCCTACTAGGCAGTGAGAGCCCGGAAGACGGCGGAAGCCGGACCAGCCGGACCTGAGGGAGGCCGACCTCCAGCAGGCGGCCAGTTCCTCCCTCGAGGCCCGTGCGCCATTAACCAGATAAGGCATGTAGTGGCTACAGTGATCTCCCACCAGGCGGCGGGACTATAGCCACGCTCCACTGACCAAGCCTGCGTCATTAGCATCACGGCTACAGTGATCAGCCACCGACCAGACTCGCCAGCGGCGGGAGCGGCCTGTCGGCTTCGTACCGGAGCAGTTGGCGGGCCCCAGCTGCTAGCGGAGAAGCTGACGACCAGAGACACTGACAGCCGGGTCCAGCACCTGGCCAGATTACCATTGTACCCTTGGGGGGTAGGCCTATATAAACCCCCCAAGGCACCCATGCAAAGGGTTCCCAACCTGTTAGAACTAGCTTCCACCCTAGAGGAAGAAGAGAGCTAGCCCTGCCTCCTTCTACCTCTAGCATACAGCTCGAGGAGCACCATTGTATTCACTAGTGCCTTAGTGATCATGCGGAGACCCCGCAGAGCAGGACTAGGGGTGTTATCTCCTAGGAGAGCCCCGAACCTGGGTAAAGTGCGCCGGCGTTCGTGTCTACGCCTCATCCCGCTTCCAGGCATCGGTGACGTTCTACACACTCCCACCATGATAAGCCATCCTTTGGCATATGTCGCACCCAACCCCCGACATTTGGTGCCCACCATGGGGCGAGGTGCACCGTCGTCCGGAAACCTGTTCTGGACGGGAACCTTGTTCCTTCCTGGCGAGCGCAGCCAGCCCAACACGCCAGACGGCATCAGCCTCGACGCGCTGCATGGCGCGGAGATCGCCTGCTCGGTGAGCAGCCTCGCCGACCTTGTTGGCGAGATCCGCCTCTCCGACGAACCTGCATCCGACGTGGGCACCGACTGTCCCAAGAGCCGCCTCGTCAGCCTCCTCGACAAGCTCCACGTCACCAGCGAGCCGGCTGTGGACTTGGAGTCTGTTGGCTCCACCGACCCGATGATAGTCGACTTCGACATGGCATCGGTTGATGCGTTCCCCACCAATGTGGTGGTCTACGACGAGCCGCCTCCTCGCAAGCACAGCGGCGGAAGCACCGTCATGGAGGTGCTTGTCAACAACAGTGGTGAGCATTTGGAAGGAGATCCGAGACCCACTCGATGCGGCGCTACGAGACTTGTCAGCGCCCATCCCGGAAGACGCAGACGCTGAGACGCTGGAAGCACGCCGCGTCCAGCTCATCGAATGCGCCCACCGACTAGCTAGCATGCGACGCCTCTCGGAAGCCTACCGGTGCGAGATGGACCGAGCTGTTGGTGGCTGCTACCTCTTGAGCACTACGTTGGATTTCCCTGAAGAGGAGAGGATGATGCAGCAAAGTAGTGTAACTATTTCCCTCAATTTTTAAGAACCAAGGTATCAATCTAGTAGGAGACCACGCACAAGTCCCTTGTACCTACACAAAACGATAGCTCCTCGCAACCAACGTGATTAGGAGTTGTCTATCCTTCCCGGTCACTTACGAGACTGAGATCTGATAGAGATGATAAATAATATTTTTGGTATTTTTGATAGATAGATGCAAAGTGAAAAGTAAAAGGCAAAGTAAAAAAATCAAGTAATAAAGTAATGGAGATTGATATGATGAGAATAGACCCGGGGACCATAGGTTTCACTAGTGGCTTCTCTCAAAAGCATAGATATTCTACGGTGGGTGAACAAATTATTGTTGAGCAATTGACAGAATTGAGCATAGTTATGAGCATATCTAGGTAATGATCATGTATATAGGCATCACGTCCGAGACAAGTAAATCGAAGCGAATCTGCGTCTACAACTATTACTCCACTCATCGACCGCTATCCAACATGCATCTAGAGTATTAAGTTAAAAACAGAGTAACGCCTTAAGCAAGATGACATGATGTAGAGGGATAAATTCATGCAATATGATAAAAACCCCATCTTGTTATCCTCGATGGCAACAATACAATACGTGCCTTGCTGCCCCTTCTGTCACTAGGAAAGGACACCGCAAGATTGAACCCAAAGCTAAGCACTTCTCCCATTGCAAGAACTACCAATCTAGTTGGCCAAACCAAAAGGAGAATTCGAAGAGACTTGCAAAGATAACTCAATCATACATAAAAGAATTCAGAGAAGATTCAAATATTTTTCATAGATAAGCTGGATCATAAACCCACAATTCATCGATCTCAACAAACACACCGCAGAAAAGAAGATTACATCGAATAGATCTCCACGAGAGAGGGGGAGAACATTGTATTGAGATCCAAAAAGAGAGAAGAAGCCATCTAGCTACTAGCTATGGACCCGAAGGTCTGAAGTAAACTACTCACACTTCATCGGAGGGGCTATGGCGTTGATGTAGAAGCCCTCCGTGGTGGATGCCCCCTCCGGCGGAGCTCCGGAACAGGCCCCAAGATGGGATCTCGTGGATACAGAAGGTTGCGGTAGTGGAATTAGGTTTTAGGCTCCTCATCTGATCGTTTGGGGATACGTCGGTATATATAGGAGGAAGGAGTACGTCGGTGGAGCAACAGGGGGGCCACGAGGCAGGGGGGCGCGCCCTGGGGGGGCCCACCCTCATGACCGCCTCTGTTACATCTTGGAGTAGGGTCCAAGTCTCCTCGATCACGTTCGGTGAGAAAATCACGTTCCCGAAGGTTTCATTCCGTTTGGACTCCGTTTGATATTCCGTTTCTTTGAAATACCGAAATAGGCAAAAAACAGCAATTCTGGGCTGGGCCTCCGGTTAATAGGTTAGTCCCAAAAATAATATAAAAGTGGAAAATAAAGCCCAATATAGTCCAAAACATTAGATAAAGTAGCATGGAGCAATCAAAAATTATAGATACGTTGGAGACATATCAGGCATCCCCAAGCTTAATTCCTGCTCGTCCTCGAGTAGGTAAATGATAAAAAAGAATTTTTGATGCGGATTGATACTTTGGCATAATTTCAGTGTAAATCTTCTTAATTGTGGCATGAACATTCAGATCCGAATGATTCAAGACAAAAGTTCATATTGACATAAAAATAATAATACTTCAAGCATACTAATCAAAGCAATCATGTCTTCTCAAAATAACATGGCAAAAGAAAGTTCATCCCTACAAAATCATATAGTTAAGCTATGCTTCATTTTCGTCACACAAAGATGTTCCCAACTTCTATACCCCCCGACAAGCCAAGCAATTGTTTCATACTTAAATAATCTCAAACTTTTTCAACCTACACGCAATATATGAGCAGGAGCCATGGATATAGCACTATGGGTGGAATAGAATATGATGATGGGGATTGTGTGGAGAAGACAAAAAAGGAGAAAGTCTCACATTGACGAGGATAGTCAATGGGCTATGGAGATGCCCATCAATTGATGTCAACATGAGGAGTAGGGATTGCCATGCAACGGATGCACTAGAGCTATGAATGTTCAACAAAAGAAAACTAGTGGGTGTGCATCCAACTCGCTTGCTCATGAACACCTAGGGCATTTGAGGAAGCCCATCGTAGGAATATACACGCCAAGTTCTATAATGAAAAATTCCCACAAGTATAAAAAGACAACTTATGAGACTCACTACATGAAGAACAAGGTGCTACTTTGAAGCACAATATATGAGACTCACTACATGAGGAACAAGGTGCTACTTTGAAGCACAAGTGTGGAAAAAGAGATAGTAGCATTGCCCTTTTTATTTATTTATTATTTCCTTTTTTGGGCCTTTCTTTTTGTTGGCCTTTTTTTTGGGCCTTTCTTTTTTTTCTTTTGGCCTTTCTTTTTTTTCTTTTTTTTCTTTTTGGGCAATGCTCTAATAATGATGATCATCACACTTCTATTGATTACAACATAAGGATTACAACTCGAAACTTAGAACAAGATATGACTCTATATGAATGCCTCCGGCGGTGTACCTGGATGGTGCAATGAATCAAGAGTGACATGTATGAAAAATAATGCATGGTGGCTTTTCCACAAATACGATGTCAACTACATGATCATGCAATGGCAATATGACAAAAGTAATGTATGTAATGATGATGATGATGGAAGTTGCATGGCAATATATCTCGGAATGGCTATGGAAATGCCATGATAGGTAGGTATGGTGGCTGTTTTGAGGAAGATATAAGGAGGTTTATGTGTGATAGAGCGTATCGTATCACGGGGTTTGGAGCACCGGCGAAGTTTGCACCAACTCTCAAGGTGGGAAAGGGCAATGCACGGTACCGAAGAGGCTAGCAAAGGTGGAAAGGTGAGAGTGCGTATAATCCATGGACTCAACATTAGTCAAAAGAACTCATATACTTATTGCAAAAATTTAGAAGTCACCAAAAATCAAGTACTACGCGCATGCTCCTAGGGGGATAGATTGGTAGGAAAAGACCATCGCTCGTCCCCGACCGCCACTCATAAGGATGCACAAGCCAGGTACACTTCATGTTTCAAATTTGTTACACAACTTTAACCATACGTGCATGCTACGGGACTTGCAAACTTCAACACAAGCATTCTTTGAATCCATAATCACCAAACTAGCACGTCTTTGATATTATCACCTCCATATCTCAAAACAATTATCAAGCATCAAACTTATCTTAGTATTCAATTCACTCAAAAGAAAGTTTCACATATCTTGAATACCAAGTATATTAACATTAAGAAAATTACCATGCTATTAACGACTCTCAAAATAATCTAAGTGAAGCATGAGAGATCAATAGTTTCTTTAAAACAAATCCACCACCGTGCTCTAAAAGATCTAAGTGAAGTACTAGAGCAAAAATTATCACGCTCAAAAGATATAAGTGAAGTACTATGAGCAAAACTATCAAGCTCAAAAAGATATAAGTGAAGCACTAGAGTATTCTAACAAATTCCAATTCATGTATGGCTCTCTCAAAAGGTGTGTATAGCAAGGATGATTGTGGTAGACTAACTTGCAAAGACGCAAATAATACAAGACGCTCCAAGCAAAACACGTATCATGTGGTGAATAAAAATATAGCTCCATGTAAATTACCGATGGAAGTGGACGAAAGAGGGGATGCCTTCCGGGGCATCCCCAAGCTTTGAATTTTTGTTGTCCTTGGATTATCTTGGGGGTTCCATGGGCATCCCCAAGCTTAGGCTCTTGCCACTCCTTGTTCCATAATTCATCAAAAGAATTCACCCAAAACTTGAAAACTTCACAACACAAAACTCAATAGAAATCTCGTGAGCTCCGTTAGAGAAAGAAAACAAAAGACTACTTCAAAGTACTGTAATTAACTCATTATTAATTTATATTGGTGTTAAACCTACTGTATTCCAACTTCTCTATGGATTATAAACTATTTTACTAGCCATAGATTCATCAAAATAAGCAAACAACACACGTAAAACAGAATCTGCCAAAAACAGAACAGTCTGTAGTAATCTGTAACTAACGCAAACTTCTGGAACTCTAAAAATTCTACCAAAATAGGAAGTCCTGTAAAATTTGTTTATTGAACAGCAGAAAAAAGAATCAACGCAAAATCATGTTTCTGTGATTTAAAAAAATTATATTTGTGCGTGCAAAGTTTCTGTTTTTCAGCAGAATCAAATCAACTATCATCGTAGGTTATCCTATAGGTTCTACTTGGCACAAACACTAATTAAAAGATAAAACCACATCCAAACAGAGGATAGATGGATTATTTATTCGTAAACAGAAGCAAAAACAAAAACACAAAAATAAAATTGGGTTGCCTCCCAACAAGCGCTATCGTTTAACGCCCCTAGCTAGGCATAAAAGCAAGGATAGATCTAGGTATTGCCATCTTTGGTAGGCAATCCATAAGTGGCTCTCATGATAGATTCATATGGTAATTTTATTTTCTTTCTAGGGAAGTGTTCCGTGCCCTTCTTTAAGGGAAATTGGAATCTAATATTCCCTTCCTTCATGTCAATAATTGCACCAATCGTTCTAAGGAAAGGTCTATCAAGAATAATAGGACATGAAGGATTGCAATCTATATCAAGAACAATAAAATCTACAGGCACATAATTCCTATTTGCAACAATAAGAACATCATTAATTCTTCCCATAGGCTTTTTTAAAAGTGGAATCCACAAGATGCAAGTTTAGAGAGCAATCATCAAAGTCACGGAAATCTAGCAAATCACACAAAGTTTTGGGAATAGTAGAGACACTAGCACCCAAATCACACAAAGCATGAAACTCATAATCTTTAATTTTAATTTTAATAGTAGGTTCCCACTCATCACAGAGTTTTCTAGGGATAGAAACTTTCAACTCAAGTTTTTCTTCGTAAGATTGCATCAAAGCATCAACAATGTGCTCGGTAAAGGCCTTATTTTGGCTATAAGCTTGAGGAGAATCTAGCACGGATTGCAACAAGGAAATACAACCAATTAAACAGCAATTTTCATAATTAAATTCCTTGAGATCCAAAATAGTGGGTTTAGCAACATCTAGGTTTTATTTCTTTCAATCCCACTTACATCAATTTCATCATGAAGATCTAGAAACTCCGAATTCTTAAAATGCCTTCTAGGTAAAGGAAGATCATCTTCAGTTTCATCAAGATTCATATTGCAAAACAAAGATTTAATGGGGGACACATCAATAACTTTTAGATCTTCATCTTGATTTTCATAGGAATTGGAAGAACACGCTTTAATAAAGGCATCTTTGGAAGCACGCATCCTAGCGGTTCTTTCCTTGCACTCATCAATGGAAATTCTCATGGCTTTTAGAGACTCATTGATATCATGCTTAGGAGGAATAGATCTAAGCTTTAAAGAATCAATTTCAAGAGAAATTCTATCAACGTTCCTAGCCAAATCATCAACTTTAAGCAATTTCTCTTCAAGCAAAGCATTAAAATTCTTTTGTGAATTCATAAACTCTTTAACACTACTGTCAAATTCAGAGGGCATTTTATTAAAATTTCCATAAGAGTTGTTGTAGGAATTTCCATAATTATTAGAAGGATTACTAGGATAAGGCCTAGGATTAAAATTCCCTCTATATGCGTTGTTTCCAAAACTATTTCTACCAACAAAATTCACATCCATAGATTCATTATTATTATCAATCAAAGTAGACAAAGGCATATCATTGGGATCAAGAGAAGTATTTTTAGTAGAAAACATCTTCATAAGTTCATCCATCTTTTCACTCAAAACATTGATTTCTTCTATAGCATGCACTTTTTTACTAGAAGATCTTTCGGTGTGCCATTGAGAATAATTAGCCATAATATTGTCAAGCAATTTTGTAGCGTCTCCTAACGTAATTTCCATCAACGTGCCTCCCGCGGCCGAATCTAAAGGATTTGTAGAAGCAAAATTCAATCCGGCATAAAATTTTTGTATGATCATCCATAAATTCAAACCATGAGTACGGCAATTGTGAAGCATCAATTTCATTCTTTCCTAAGATTGGGCAACATGCTCATTATCAAGTTGTTTAAAATTCATAATATCGTTCCTAGGAGTGATGATCTTAGCAGGAGGAAAATACTTAGAGATAAAAGCATCTTTGTACTTGTTCCAAGAATCAATACCATTTTTGGGCAAAGACGAAAACCAAACTTTAGCATGATTTCTGAGTGAAAACGGAAATAACTTCAATTTGACAATATTGCTATCCGTATCTTTCTTCTTTTGCATATCACACAAATCAACAAAATTGTTTAGATGAGTAGCGACATCTTCACTAGGAAGGTCGGCGAATTGATCTTTCATAACAAGATTCAGCAAAGCGGGTATTGTTTTCACAAGACTCATCATTATTAAGAGGAGCAATCGGAGTACTAAGGAAATCATTATTATTGGTATTCGAGAAGTCACACAATTTGGTATTATCTTGCGCCATGGCAACAAGTAACCGAACACACAAGCAAACAGAAAGGCAACGGAAAAACGCAAACGGGAAAGAGAGGAGGAGATTGGGAAAGAGAGGGCGAATAAAATGGCAAGGGCGAAGTGGGGACAGGAAAACGGGAGGCAAATGGCAAATAATGTAATGCGAGAGATAGGGATCGTGATGGGTACTTGGTATTGTTGACTTGCTTGCGTGAGCCTCCCCGGCAACGGTGCCAAAAATTCTTCTTGCTACCTCTTGAGCACTGCGTTGGATTTCCCTGAAGAGGAGAGGATGATGCAGCAAAGTAGCGTAAGTATTTCCCTCAGTTTTTTAGAACCAAGGTATCAATCCAGTAGGAGACCACGCACAAGTCCCTCGTACCTACACAAAACGATAACTCCTCGCAACCAACGCGATTAGGGGTTGTCAATCCCTTCACGGTCACTTACGAGAGTGAGATCTAATAGAGATGATAAATAATATTTTTGGTATTTTTGATAGATAGATGCAAAGTGAAAAGTAAAAACAAAGCAAGTAATAAAGTAATGGAGATTGATATGATGAGAATAGACCCGGGGGCCATAGGTTTCACTAGTGGCTTCTCTCAAGAGCATAGATATTCTACGGTGGGTGAACAAATTACTGTTGAGCAATTGACAGAATTGAGCATAGTTATGAGCATATCTAGGTAATGATCATGTATATAGGCATCACGTCCGAGACAAGTAGATCGAAGCGATTCTGCATCTACTACTATTACTCCACTCATCGACCGCTATCCAGCATGCATCTAGAGTATTAAGTTAAAAACAGAGTAACGCCTTAAGCAAGATGACATGATGTAGAGGGATAAATTCATGCAATATGATAAAAACCCATCTTGTTATCCTCGATGGCAACAATACAATACGTGCCTTGCTGCCCCTTATGTCACTGGGAAAGGACACCGCAAGATTGAACCCAAAGCTAAGCACTTCTCCCATTGCAAGAACTACCAATCTAGTTGGCGAAACCAAAAGGATAATTCGAAGAGACTTGCAAAGATAACTCAATCATACATAAAAGAATTCAGAGAAGATTCAAATATTTTTCATAGATAAGCTGGATCATAAACCCACAATTCATCGGTCTCAACAAACACACCGCAAAAAATAAGATTACATCGAATAGATCTCCACGAGAGAGGGGGAGAACATTGTATTGAGATCCAAAAAGAGAGAAGAAGCCATCTAGCTACTAGCTATGGACCCGAAGGTCTGAAGTAAACTACTCACACTTCATCGGAGGGGCTATGGTGTTGATGTAGAAGCCCTCCATGGTGGATGCCTCCTCCGGCGGAGCTCCGGAATAGGCCCCAAGATGGGACCTCGTGGATACAGAAGGTTGCGGCGGTGGAATTAGGTTTTAGGCTCCTCATCTGATCGTTTGGGGATACGTAGGTATATATAGGAGGAAGGAGTACATCGGTGGAGCAACAGGGGGCCACGAGGCAGGGGGGCGCGCCCTAGGGGGGCCCACCCTCGTGACCGATTCTGTTACATCTTGGAGTAGGGTCCAAGTCTCTTGGATCACGTTCGGTGAGAAAATCACGTTCCCGAAGGTTTCATTCCGTTTGGACTCCGTTTGATATTCCGTTTCTTCGAAACACTGAAATAGGCAAAAAAACAGCAATTCTAGGCTGGGCCTCCAGTTAATAGGTTAGTCCCAAAAATAATATAGAAGTGGAAAATAAAGCCCAATATAGTCCAAAACAGTAGATAAAGTAGCATGGAGCAATAAAAATTATAGATACGTTGGAGACGTATCAGTGGCACGCCGGCTCTTGAGGGGCCTAGCCGCATCGGCTCGATCCGGCAGCGTGGCGCGACCATCGCCAGCATGTTCAGGACGGATCGTCCCGTTTACGCCATGCCTGTAGAGAACATCTGGGCTGCCCAGGCGGTGACGGATGAGCTGGACAAGTACGAGGGCGACGAGCGTCGCCACATGACGGAGCGAGTCTAGCAGCTCCTTGACGCGGCCACCGAGCAGCATGAAGCCGGCTGCCGCGCCGAAGTGCCCGTCCGGCGGAATGACGAACCACCCCTTCGCCATTATCATGGCGCGACATCCGGGACGCCGAGTGGTGGCGCCCGCGGAAGAAGAAGCAATGAGCCGGCTGCCAGCCGCAGTCAGACGCACCTCTCGATCAAGCGTGACGCAGACAGCCACCCTCGATCAGTGGAGCGGCAGGGCGACCCGCCTCCCCCTCCGCCTCGCGGAGAAAGGCACCCCACTTCGCCGCTTGTCACGCACCCGACACTCGATGAGACCGCCTTGGCCGCCGGTAAGGAGTCGGAGAGAAGGACGCCCGCCATCGGATCGACCGCCTCAACCGATCCCTGGCGCTAGAAGAAGAAGACGCGTTGGGCCCGCCCAATTTCGGCCCACAAATCGGAGATGAGCCCTTCCCTAAGGGGTTCACCCTCCCAAGAGATACGCCCAAGTACACCAGCTCCGTGAAGCCAGAGGACTAGCTGGTCGACTACTCCACGGCCGTCAGCATAGCAAACGGCAACAAGCGCGTTGTTGTGAAGTACGTCCCGCTCATGCTCCAGGGCACAGCCCGAACGTGGCTTAACAGCCTGAAGCCCCGCAACATCAACAGCTGGGTTGATTTCACTGAATCTTTCATCCGCAACTTCACCAGCATGTACAAGCGGCCTCCCAAGTCCCGCCAGCTCTCCTTGTGCATTCAAGGGCCTAGCGAATCAACTCGCAACTATCTCACGTGCTGGGCCGAGCTGTGCAACTCCTGCGAAGGCGTGCACGAGGTGCAGGCCATCGAGTACTTCACCGCCGGATGCCGAGAGGGCACCCTCCTCAAGCACCGACTTCTCTGCGATGAGCCTGCGACTCTTGACGAACTGCTGATCATCGCTGACAAGCACGCCACGGCCTATTCCTCCATGAAGGCGGAGATCCTAGTTGATGCATCCGGCAAGGTAGCTCCTCAGGCTCCTCGGACTCCGGCTGGTGACACCAGTCGGCGACAGCAACCAAGCGACAACAAGCGCAAGGCCACGTAGCCGTCTTCCACCAGCCGGCAGGTGGCGACAGTTGACGACCAGCAGTCGGAAGGGCAGGCTCCGCCAAAGCGCCAGAAGGGTGGAAAGCCCAATTGGTTTCCCGCCTTCTCGTATGAGCAGACCCTTGATGCGCCCTCTAAGTTTCATAGTGGCGTGAAGCCGTCCAACCACACCACTCGGAAGTGCCATTGGCTCACCAGAATTGCCAAGGAAGATGGACTCCTGCCTCCTTCGCCTGCCGGCCCACCGCCTCCTCCGCCCCAGCAGCCGGTGGTCCGGCCAGTCGGCGCCATACAAGATGAGTATCCGGAGGAACACGAAGCCTACGTCATGTTCACCAGCGTGGACGACGATAGGCGCAGCAGGCGGCAGCAGCAACAAGAAGTACATGCAGTGGCGTCAGATACCCCAGAATTCATGCACTGGTCCGAGAAGCCAATCAGTTGGAGCAGGGCTGACCACCCGGAGGTGATGCCCTCCCCTGGTTCTTATGCCCTGGTCTTAGATGCCACCTTTGTAACAGAGAGGCGGGCAACTCGTTTCTCCCGGGTCCCGATAGATGGCGGCAGCAGCATCAATATCCTGTACCGTGACACAATGGAGAAATTGGGAATCAAGCAGAAGCAGCTTCACCCCAGTCGGACTGTATTCCATGGCATAGTCCCTGGCCTTTCCTGCTCACCAATCGGCAAGACTCAGATCGATGCTCTCTTTGGAGACAAGAATCACTTCCGCCGAGAGCCAGTCTGGTTTGAGGTGGTGGACCTTGAGAGCCCCTACCATGCGCTACTTGGCCGGCCTGCTCTGGCCAAGTTCATGGCGGTCCCCCACTATGCTTACCTCAAGATGAAGATGCCGACTTCCAAGAGAATCCTGACCGTAGTCGGAGACTACAAGAAGCCGTCCGCCTGCGCTGCAGACAGCAGCCGGCTAGCCGAGTCCCTTGTGATTGCGGCTGAAAAGCGGCTCCTTGACCGGGTTGTGGCAATGGCAGGCAAGCAGCTGGAAATGTCACCCATCCCCAAGGAGTCGGAAGTTGAGGGCTCGTTCAAGCCAGCAAAGGAGACTAAGAAGATACCCTTGGACCTGGAGCACCCGGAGAGGCACGCTGTCATAGGTGCAAACCTTGACAGCAAATAGGAAAGCGAGCTCGTCGATTTCCTCCGTGAGAATCGGGACATCTTTGCATGGTCTCCCAAAGATATGCCGGGTGTTTCGACGGATTTGGCATTGCACAAGTTACATGTCTGACCTGACGCCAAGTCGGCCAGGCAGCCCTTGCGCCGCCTGTCGGAAGAAAAGAGAAGAGTTGTCGGAGAAGAGATAGCCCAGCTTCTAGCAACCAGCTTTATCATGGAAGTATTTTTCCTGGAATGGCTGGCCAACCCAGTTCTTGTGCTGAAGAAGAATAAGCAGTGTCGCATGTGTATTGATTATACCAGCCTCAACAAAGCTTGCCCCAAAGATCCCTTTGCCTTGCCAAGAATTGACCAAGTGATAGACCAGCCGGATGCGAGCTATTGAGTTTCATGGATGCGTACTCGGGGTACCATCAGATCAAGCTGAACCCGGCCGACAGGCTGAAGACCGCCTTCATCATGCCATTCGGAGCCTTCTGCTACCTGACCATGACATTTGGCTTGCGAAATGCCGGCGCCACGTTTCAGCATTGCATGCAGAAGTGTCTCCTCAAGCAACTCGGCAGAAACGCCCACGTTTATGTGGACGATGTGGTGGTGAAGACGGAGAAGCATGGCACGCTACTGGAAGACCTCAAAGAGACATTTGAGAACCTGCGGCGATTTCAGATCAAGCTCAACCCGGAGAAATGCGTCTTCGGAGTATCAGCCGGCTAGCTTCTCGGCTTCTTGGTTTTAGAGCGCGGCATAGAGTGCAACCGTGTGAAGATCAAGGCCATGGAGAAGATGGACGTGCCCACCCGACTGGTGGAAGTGCAGAAGTTCACTGGCTGCCTGGCATCAATCAGCCATTTCATCAGTTGGCTGGGCGAGAAGGCTCTTCCCCTGTACCAGCTCATGAAGAAGACCACTTTTTTCAAGTGGAACGACAAGGCGGACGAAGGTTTTCTCCAGCTCAATAAAATGTTGACCACCCCGCCTATCCTGGCGGCTCCGACTGATAAGGAGCCCATGCTCCTCTACATCGCCGCCACCAGTCGAGTGGTCAGCACAGTCATAGTGGTGGAATGCAAGGAGGAGGCCAGAGTATTGCCGGTCCAGAGGCCGATATATTACTTGAGTGATGTACTGTCTGCCTCCAAGCAAAACTACCCCCACTATCAGAAGATGTGCTATGGTGTGCACTTTGCCGCCAAGAAGCTGAAGCCTTACTTTCAAGAGCACCCAATTACTGTTGCCTGCACTGCTCCACTTGCTGACATCATTGGAAGCCGAGATGCCTTAGGACGAGTGGCCAAATGGGCCATTGATATGGCCCCCTACACCATCTACTACCAGCCTCGCACCGCCATCAAGTCACAAGTGCTGGCCGACTTCCTCGTCGACTGGGCCGAGACCCAGTACCTGCCACCAGCGCCAGACTCTACCCATTGGCGGATGCACTTTGATGGTTCAAAGATGCACACCGGTCTGGGAGCCGGCATCGTCCTCACCTCTCGCAAAGGCGACAAGCTCAGATATGTGCTGCAAATCCACCTTGCCGCCTCCAACAACGTAGCTGAATACGAGGCACTCATACACGGGCTCCGACTTGCCAAGGAACTCGGCATTCGCCGGATCCTGTGCTATGGTGACTCCGACTTGGTGGTCCAACAGTCGTCAGGCGACTGGGATGCCAAGGATGCAAATATGGCAAGCTACCGCTTCCTCGTACAGCAACTCAGTGAATATTTTGACGGGTGCGAGTTCCTCCATGTGCCAAGAAATGACAACGAGCAAGCAGATGCCTTGGCACAGATCGACTCCACCCGACAAGCAATACCAGCTGGCGTCGCCCTACAGCGCCTCCTCAAGCCGTCTGTCAAGCCGTCACCAGAGTCCGACTCCATCTTCGTTCCGGCCCCTCCTGAAGCAGTCGGATCCGACTTGAGGGCCCCAGAAGCCGGTGTAGGGACTTCGGCAGGCGGCCCGGGGACTGCAGCCGTCGCACCTGGCCTGGGGACTTCAGAACCCGGCCCGGGGACTGCAGCAGTCGGCCCGGGGACTTCTTCATCTCAACAGGAGGCAGCTAACTCAAACCCGCCGCCTCCCGGCCCAACCGCCCTTGTACAAGTTGCAGTCGTGGCAGTCGAAGAAATAACAGCACCTTCATGGGCTCAACCCATCCTTAACTTCCTGGTGAACAAAGAGCTGCCGACTGACGAGATCCTAGCCCGACAAGTGCAACGGCGGGCGGGCAGCATACACCATAGTCAACAAAGAACTGGTATGGCGCAGTGTCACTGGTGTGTACCAGCACTGCGTGGAGCCGGACCAGGGTCAAGCAATCCTCAAGGATATCCACCAAGGCGAATGTGGTCACCACGCAGCTTCAAGATCACTTGTTGCCAAAGCCTTCCGCCATGGTTTCTTCTGGCCGACTGCTCTAGAAGACGACAAGGAGTTGGTCCAGAGGTGTAAAGGGTGCCAGAAGTTCCGTTCCAAGCCACACTTGCCGGCTTCTGCGCTCAAGACCATTCCCATTGCCTGGCCCTTTGCCATTTGAGGGCTGGACATGGTGGGGCCATTCAAGACGGCTCGTGGCGGCATGACTCATTTGCTTGTCGCTGTGGACAAGTTCACCAAGTGGATAGAAGCAAAGCCAATCAAGAATCTGAATGGGCCGACTGCCATGACTTTCATCGGTGACATCACCACTCGGTACGACATACCACACAGCATCATCACCGACAACAGCACAAACTTCGCCAAAGGAGTCTTGGCTCGTTTCTGCGCGATGCAGGGCATCCAACTGGACTTAGCGTCTGTTTCCCATCCACAATCAAACGGCCAAGTGGAGCGAGCAAACGGCCTCATTCTGTCCGGCATCAAGCCCCGACTGGTCGAGCCTCTAGAGCATTCGGCCGGCTACTGGCTCGATGAGCTGCCGGCCGTCCTCTAGAGCCTGCGCACAACTCCGAACAAGTTGACCGGCTTCACGCCCTTCTTCCTCGTCTACAGCGCTGAAGCTGTCATCTCAACGGACATAGAATTCGACTCCCCACGAGTCACCATGTACACCGAGGCGGACGCCAAGGAGGTACCAGAAGACGGCGTTGATCTGCTGGAAGAGGGTCGGGTGTTGGCACTCAGCCGGTCCGCCATCTACCAGCAGAGTCTGCGCCGATACTACAACCGCAAAGTGAAGCCAAGATCCTTCCAAGAGGGAGACCTTGTGCTCCGGCTGATCCAGTGAACAGCCGGCCAGCACAAGCTTTCGGCACCTTGGGAAGGCCCTTTTATCATCAGCAAAGTGCTGGGCAATGGTTCCTGCTACCTAGTCGACGCTCAGAAGCCCAGAGGATGCAAAAGAAACGACTCAGGCAAGGAGATGGAGAGTCCATGGAACGCAAACCTCCTCCGAAGATTTTACAATTAAAAGCAGTATGTATCACGCTACCTTTTGTATTAAGTACGAAGACTCTGGGTCTCCCGAGAAGAGTTCAGGGACTATCCTCTTTTATCTATATGATAAGTGTTATGCCTATGAGTGTGTTGTTTTATTATTCCGCCTGGCACTGGGTTCGACCAGTCGGCCCGAAGGCTCGCCGCCTTCTGCTATATGTCGTCTCCTGCAGTCGGACAAGTAATGTGTCGGCACAAAAAAACTTCCCCTGTCAGAAGCCGCAGCTCGCAGAGCGACTGTGCGGTGGGCAGTGGTTGCAAAACAATGCCCACATGATAAATGGCTAAGGAAAATGCGCATATAGCCGGGGCCGGCATCCCGCCTTTTCGGCCGGCTGCCGAGCAGCCGGCCGGCCGGTTTCTTCTTACCTTGCCGACACTCCAAACAGCTAAGTACTTGCCCTCCCACAAGTAGCTAAGTACTCAACCCAGCCGTAGTCCGCAGAGCGGTTGTTTGGCTGGCAAGAGGGAAGCTAAGGGAGGGCGGCAAAGGAAAAAAGCAAGGAGAAGAAAGTAAGAAAAGTCAGAAGCCGGCAAACAAAGCTTAATTTACGGTAAAGGATATTCACATAGCAAAAGGCCCATTGGCCAGCATTCAACAGAGTTTGATATACACCCCGCGGGTGAAATTGTGCAAATTTAATCAAAGTTTGTCGAGACTAATGAGCAGAAAAATAAAAGACAACAGCCTAAGGAGCGGCAGAGGGTTCTGGCTGGACGGCGGAGTCGGCAGCGCCGGTTGGGGCAGCAGAGTGATCCGGGTGGATGGTGGGGTCGGTGGCACCAGTTGGGGCAGTGGACGGTTGGACGGTAGAGTCGGCGGCGCCATTCGGTGGAATGGGCGGCTAGTCGGTCTCCGCCTGGTCGCCTCCAGCAGCAGTCGGCGCACTTGAGCGCGGGTCGTTGCTCGAGGCGCGGTCCGGTTGAGGCTGGCCATCCGCCCCGACCTCCGGCGCGTCCTCCTCGCTTTCCTCATCCTCCGCCTTCTCCCCTTCATCGCTGGAATCGATCACCTCAGCCGAGTCCTTGCTGTCCTCCGGGTTCTGCCCGAGCCACTCCAGGGGCGCCTCGGCGCCCTTGTCAACCAGCTCCGGGACGAAGACGCTGGTGTCGGTGTAGTCGGCGATCACCGCCGCCCGCTTGAAAAGGTCATCCTCCACCGCCAGCAGCTCCTCCTGCGCCTCTAGCCGAAACGTGGTCAGCTGGGCTAGATCTAGCCCAGGGTACCAAGCCTTGACGAATTACAGAGCCCGGCGCGCCCCAGCCCGGGCCGAGGAGCCCTTCCAGGCTTCTAGGCGGCCGGTCGCCACCTCCAGCCAGTCAGCAGTCCGACTGTGAGTGCGTGGAGCCTGCATGCCTGGCCAGAGGGCGGAGATCGCCTGGGCCCTGACGCGCTGAAGACAGCGCAGCATCTGATGGGCCGGCCGAAGGCGGGCCTGGATGCTGAGAAGCTGCTCGTTAAAGGTTCGGGGAGCGTCGGCGGCAATCTGCACGCCTTCTGCTCTTCGCTCCTGACGATGAGCCTCAATGGCCTGGTTTGCAGCAACGGAGTGGCCGGGGAAGAAGTCTGTTTGGACGAAGGGCAAGGAAGCCAGAGGTTAGAAGCCAGCAGTCGGCCTGGATAGGGGCCGGCGATTCACAGAAAGAAAAAAATAAGAAGAGGCGTACCATCGACCAAGTCCTCAATGCTGCTGAAGCAGGCAGTCAGCTGCGCCTCCTTGTCGGCCTAGGCGGAGCGCTCGATCTCAAACTCAGCGAGGAGGTCAGTCTCCTTCGTCTTCGCCTCCTTCTGAGCTGTTTTGAGACGCTCCGTCTGCTTTGCCTCCTTACCGCGCAGTGCGGTGTTGGCTTCGCCCAGCTGCTGCTGCAAGGCGGCGTTGGCTTCTGCAAAGAGAAAAGAAGAAAGGACGTCAATCAATCAGTAAAGAAGGGACGCAGTTGCCGGGGAGATCCGGCCCGTCTGCTCAGCAGTTGGCCCGAATCTCAGGGACTACAGCCCGCGGGTGCGCTATCGCGCCCCCGCAAAGAAAGAAGTTATCAACAGTCAACAAGGGAAATACAGTTACTGGGAAGATCTGGCCCGGCTGCTCAGCAGTCGGCCCAAATCTCGGGGACTACAGCCCGCGGGTGCGCCAGCGCGCCCCAGCGAAGAAAGAAAGCCAAAACTTACTCCGGCTCTGGGACAAGTTGGTGGTCTGCTTCTCCAGCTCCCGGACTCCGGAGTTGAAGGTGGCCGCGCGAAGATTGTGGTAATCCTGCAATACGGATGTCAGAAGAAGTTAGTGTTTCATACTCGCAAGTTAAAGTTCCTGACCGCCTGCTCAGCAGCCGGACCGATACTTGAGGACTACACCCAGTGGTTGTGCTGGCACGCCCCCACCAAGAAACAAGAAGATCAAAAATAAAAGAAGAGAGAAGCTTACTCGGATGGCTGCTCGCGTGTTTAGAAACGCCTCGTAGCACCGCTTGAGGGCGTCGGCTTCGGCCCGGAGCTTGGCCTGGACGTCGAGGGCCGCCTGGTTCAAGGCTCTCGTCCCGCCTCCGTGCACCCAGCCAGTGGGCGTGGTGCTGGTCTCCTCGGTGTCTGGGACCGACAAGCTCGCGGCGCTGGCCTCTAGTGGTCGCGGCGCCGAGAACGCCTTCGCAAGACAGCGGTGCACAGTTGTGTGGGCCTCAGGAGTTGGGCCTGTCACCACCTCGTTCCCGCCTGGCTGCACCGGCGGGGCGGCCGGCTGCCTGTCTTGCGCTCCGCCGGTCGGCGGTGGCGGAGGCACGATGATGTCTGGCATGGCAACGTCACCGCCTTCCCTCTCCATGACCGGCTGCTCATCGTCGGCTCCCCCGGTTGTCGCCACGAACTCTGGCAGAGGGGGCGCAGAATTCAGGGGAGCCACGAGCAGCGGCTCCTGGCGGCGTGCGGCCTCCGCAAGCCGCTCCTTCGCCACGGCATTAGCCTGCGCCAGCTTCCTCAGCGCAGACGCCGCCGCCTTGTTAGCCTCCGCCTTCTCCAGGCGGGCGGCTTCCTGCTCCTCGCGTACCTCCCGCGCGTTTCGCTCCTGCGCCTCCCGGAGGTCGGCGGCCGGATCGATTCGCCGGGTGGTGGTGGAGGTCTCCGCCGACCTGATGACCGAGGCAGCGGCCAACTTGTTGAGGGTGAGTGGGGCCCTGAGACCAGAAAGCAAGATAAAGAAGTTTTTTAGGCCAGATCGACAAGAAAGTGGAAGCGTAAGAGAAATACTTGCGCTGACACCATGGGCGGCACCTTTGGTTTCCTTTGGAACTTGGCCACCTTCGCCGCGGCCTCTTTCTGCCTGGTCGCCGCGGCCGGGTTCTTGGGCTCTTTCGGCACGCTGCCGAACAGGGCGGCGCCCTGTTTCCGCTTGCGCTTACCGCCTCGAGCAGAGGCCCGGTGGAGGGGCCTGCGCCTGTGTTAGAGGTGCTCCGGGCAGGGCACGGCTTGTCTTCCTCGTCGACATTGTCAGGCCAGGTCTCCATGCCGCCCCCTTCCTCGGAGCCGCCTGCTCCGTCGCCGCCGCCTACGGCGTCGTCCTCCAAGGCGGCCGCCCCCAAGTCGGGGTCGTCCTCGTCGCTCACCTCCCGGTCCGGCTGGTAGTCACCACCCGGCCCCATGATGGCGGCCGTCGCCGCAGACATATAGATCTGCGCTCTGGAGAAGGAACCACTTCATACCAAGATCAAGACTAAAGCAAGAACTAAAAAAGTAGAAGCCAAGAGACTTACGGCAGGTGGCGGGTCGTCGTGAGAGTACGGCCGCTTCCCGAACCGCCAGGATTCCTCTGACACCTTGAGGTCGGAGATCTCGTTCACCATCCTCGCCACCTCGGCAGTCAGCATCTCCTTCATGCACATCCTGCTTGGGACGCGATGTCCGCTCATCCGACAGATCAAATGAGGACTGCGTTGGAGCGGGAGAACCCGACGCTCGACGAAGGCGATCAGCAGGTCGGACGCCACGAGACCCTCCGCCTCCGTCAGCACCCGGAGCCGGATGATGGCGGCAGCCGTGTCAGCTGACACGGGCTTTGGCTTGTAGCCCCAGTTGGGCCGAAGCCCAGCAGGGGGCCCAGCCTCATAGGCCGGCAGGTTGATGAAGTCGACCACCAGGTCGACGTTCTCCACATAGAAGTAAGACTGCTGCCACAGTTTCATCGACTGTGACAGCTTGATGACCGGGAAGGCATTCTTCTTCGACGGCCGGCGCACAGCGACGAAGGCACCGCACTATGCCATCGTCTCCTTGGAGGAGGTGCCCAGTTTGCCGTAGAAGAAAGCTCCACACAGCTTGATGGTGGGGAGGATGCCGAGGTAGCCCTCGCATGCCGTGACGAAGGCGGACAGCAACATCACGGTGTTGGGCGTTAGGTGGTGCGGCTGGATGTGGTTGAAGTCCATGAACGAGCGGAGAAACCCGCTCACCGGAAGGGCGAAGCCGCGGAAGAAATGCGAGCGGAAGACGACCCGCTCGTCCCCCTGCGGCGCCGGCGAGATCTCCTCCCGCGGCGGCACCCGCACCTTGACGAAGGCCGCGTTGGGCATCCGGCGCGTGGCCCGGAGGAAGGTGAGGTGATCCTTGATCACCATCGAGCCATCCCAGTCTCCACCCTTCTCGCGTGCCATAGCGTTCGAGCGGAGCTGCGTGGGAAGGAGGAGCTCGACGACGGCGAGCTCAGGCGGCGCTACGGCAGGCACTGAGCAGCGGCAGCAGAGAGAGAGGAAGAAGAAAGAGTGGGGAGGAGGATGCGCGTGCTCCGCCGCTCCCCTGCCTCCCCTACTTATAGCCCTCAGGGTACGAAGCAGAGGGGGCGGGACGCGGCATCGTGGGATTAACTGTGCCCACGACCCCACGCCCCCCGCCCCCGATTATTACGCAAAGTTACTGCGCAGTAACTCTTGCGGGAATCGCAACCGCCCGCCTCGGCCGCAGCGGATCCGCCCGCGTGCCGAGGCCCAGTGGTGGCGGGCCCGGCCTGCTATCACGTCCCATCGAGAGCGTGGGATGGCAGGCTGGCCAGGCTGACGTGCGCTGGATGGCATGCTCGTGACGGGCGGCAGGCCTGGGGAAGCTTAGCGGGTACGCCATCAGTTTCCCTCCCTGGTGTTCGAAATTGGCGGACGAGACCGCCTTAACAAATCGACTCCGGCAGTCAGCGCGTCACAAGGCGGTCCGAGCGTTCGTCCAGAGCGCGACAAGAGGGGAAACTGTTGAGACTTCACGGCCCGTCGACCACGACGCCTCACCAGTTTCGGGGACTACTGTCGGAGTAATGGGCCACGGGTAGCCTCACCCGAGTCCCTGAGCCTTTCAAGACTTTGGACCGGTTCCGCCCCACAAGACTTCAGAATAAGGCGCCGCCTTCCGCTGGCCGGCTGGCTCAACGACCGGCTGTCCAAAGACGGCTGTGCGCTAGCAGACGGCACCAAGACAGGCCGGCTCCTAGCAGACGGCCTACGGAGAGGCCGGCTTCTAGCAGGCGGCCACCCAGCGCCCTCAGAGTATGTGCCCCTCATAAAGAGGACAAGACAAGGTGAGGCTACAGTGTAGTCCCTCAGCCCCGAATGCCGGACTTGGCATGGCCATAGTGTCCCGTACAGACGGAGATCTCCGCACGGCGCGGCACTGTTGCCACTCCCCCCTTGACGTCACTCCTAACGGGTGGAGCCCTACTCCCACGATGGCCTGTCGATACGGCCTGCAGGCAGCGGGCCCTACCAGGTAGTGAGAGCCCGGAAGACGGCGGAGGCCGGACTAGCCGGACCTAAGGGAGGCCGGCCTCCAGTAGGCGGCCAGTTCCTCCCCCGAGGCCCGTGCACCATTAACCAAATAAGACATGGAGTGGCTACAGTGATCTCCCACCAGGCGGCGGGACTGTAGCCACGCTCCACTAACCAAGCCTGCGTCATTAGCATCACGGCTACAGTTATCAGCCACCGACCAAACCCGCCAGCGGCGGGAGCGGCCTGTCGGCTCCGTACCGGACCAGTCGGCGGGGCCCACCAGGCGGCGGCCCCCAACTGCCGGCAGAGAAGCCGGCGACCAGAGACACTGACAGCCGGGTCCAACACCCGGCCAGATTACCATTGTACCCCTGGGGGTAGGCCTATATAAACCCCCGAGGGCACCCATGCAAAGGGTTCCCAACCTATTAGAACTAGCTTCCACCCTAGAGGAAGAAGAGAGCTAGCCCTGCCTCCTTCTACCTCTAGCATACAGCTCGAGGAGCACCATTGTATTCACTAGTGCCTTAGTGATCATGCGGAGACCCCGCAGAGCAGGACTAGGGGTGTTATCTCCTAGGAGAACTCGAACCAGGGTAAAGTGTGCCGGCGTTCATGTCTACGCCTCATCCCGCTTCCAGGCACCGGTGACGTTCTACTCGCTCCCACCATGATAAGCCATCCTTTGGCATATGTCGCACCAAACCCCCGACATCGCGGCTGACTGAAAGAACGGATCCACGCTGCGGCGCACAGCTGATCTGAGGCTGCGACAGCACCCCCCCCCCCCCCTAGCTCCTTCACTTACCTGCCATTGTTGGCGCCAAAGAAGAATTATCCTGGCTTGCGAGAGCGACCATGGGGGACATGGGTGTCCGAAATAAAGGACACTGACCCTGCCACCCAGTATTGTCTTGGCTCCTTCCAGTTGGCAGAGCCAGCGGCGAGTGCGTACAAAAAGAAGGGAGTGGCTCTTTATGGCAGTCGGGTGAAGCCTAACTTCCCCATCGACTGTAGCGAGATCACGGCGGTCGTCGACATCGACCCCGAGTGCTTTGCTGGCGCGGAATGTGGGAGAACCGGGAGGCTTTCGAGTGACCCTAGGTGGCGCCCGTCGATAAAGATTACATGACTGAACTCCATCGGATGTATTCAGAGCTTGGCGCCGAGGAGTGCCAGTTGCTCGAGTTGAACAAGAAAGGGGGCGCCAAAGAGTTGTACAAAAAGGGGGGAAGCCGACTCAAGGTAGGCTTGGGTCGAAGCGGAGCATAGCGAAGTTTGAACTAGGTCACTGATGTTATATATATACCTTTTGTAAGCCGCCGCATGGGATAAGTTGATCAATTGTAAATCTCCTGGGTTTGTTAACTCCCTCGATATAATCAAGATTCGCTGGCTGGCACCCGTGGTTTTTTCCCCTTCATGTGTGTGTGTGTGTGTGTGGGGGGGGGGGGGGGGGGGCGTTGCACATTACAATCTTGTATCTCCTGTGTTGATTTCGTTCTTCGTTGTTTGATTTGCTTGCCGCATCTCTAGCACGCCAGAGGGAGCGGGAGAATCGGGAGGCCTTCGAGCGACTCAAGGCGGCGCGCGTCGATAAAGATTACATGGCCGAGCTCCGCCGGATGTATTCGTAGCTCGTCGCCGAGGAGCGCCGGAGGCTCGAGTTATACAAGAAGGGTGGCGCCGACGAGCTCAGGGCATCAATAGTCCTGGGATTAATTGGCAAGGTTGTTTTGGGCAGTACGCGTGGTCCTACGAAGAATTTTATCGAGAATGTACGTTAGCAATTACCCCCGAACGGATGGAGGTTGACACAGTGCTTGGCATGGAGTACCTGCTCATTCCTCTGGTGAGGTGATGACAAACAACTCGACGGAAGAACTTGAGTGCCGGAGTAAAGCTGTGCAAATCCGTTTGAAAATCGAATGGCCACGGACGACACCCAATAAAATCCCCTTGAAGACGACGCCCATTGGCCAACAGCTACCAACCAACTCTCCCAATGTATACATTCCATGTGCACCTTGACTTCCCGGCGGCACGTACTATTCTCTTCTGATCGATGTGCCAGGAAGGCAGGAACCCCGGTTGTTTCGTTTGATAACTGATGATCTGCTACTGCTAGGAACCCCCGTTCGTTGCGCCGTTCATATACACGAACGGCCCCCATCCACTGTGAATGCGCGACGAGCCATGCCACGTAGCTTGGCCCGTAGACCGTAGTGTCGCACGCAGCAGATAACGTGGTGCACTGCACGGGCCTACAGGATCTGCGCCATGTCGTCGAGGCTGATCCTGCCCGGGCAGGGCCTCCCTCCATGGAGCGAGCATGTGCGTGCCAGTGAGTAGCATGCATGCATGAGTGCCCAGCTGAAGTCATCATTCAGGTGCGAGGACACGGCCGTTGGCCGGCCCGGCCACTCCTCCCGTGGCCGCAAGCGAGGAGAGGACACGGTCTGCATGCAAATCCGCCATGCCACTCTGCTCTAGAGTTTCCATTTCAAGGGGAGAGAGACCATAGATGTACGTACACGGTGTGCATACGGTACGGCTCCTGGGATCAAGATTCAACGCCCACATGTTTGAGATAGGCATTGCTTTGAGATTTGTGTCGCAAGATCTTTGGAAATTTTGTTTCGTTCAAAAATTAAGCATTATATTATGTTTCATTAGTTTACTTTTCTTGTTTCAAATTGTATCGTAATGTACCATTGTGTACCAGCAATTCCACCTTGAAATAAATGCGCTCCCAATTACACAAACAAACATGGTGGTATACTTTAAACGAAGTCTCAATCAAGTGATATGGTATGTAAGAAGAAAAAAGAAAATCTGAAAAAAAAATTGTTCGAATCTCCATGAAAGATCAAAGGAATATAGCATCGACTGAGACAACGAAGCCTTAGTCGACCGAGACTTACCAAAACTGTACTTTAAAACAAGGAAATGACTTGACGAAACATTATGTAACACCATGAAATGAAATAACTTATGTCACAAACTAGAAAACATTTCTTGGATCCTGTCCCCTTTTTTTCCTCAGACACGGCCTAATGAAGATGGGAGCCTTTCACTGTTTCGGATGCGCATGCACACACAGGCAGTTAATCCATAGTGGGTCAAGCGGGTTCCAGCGAGTCACCATAAAAACCATGGCAAAGACGTCCCGGGCCCCGGGTGGGCCGTGTGAGCTCAATAGACAGAACTCGGCGCGAGAGGAACAGCTTAATTACTCCTGTCCGCGCGCCGCCCGGCAGCCGATCCCTACGGCGGGGCGGCGCCGGATGACCATGCACAGTTCTGCGCTGTCACATCCGCCCATGGGTTAAACCACCGCCCCTCAGCGCCACCGGTCCGGCCGCCAACCCATCATTTACGTAATCATGGCTGGTTTCGCCGGTTGGCCGTCACGGTGACTGCACGCGAGAGCGCGACAGTGCCGTCCTACATGAGTACTGTACGTAGGTGTAAGTGCGTGGGTACTACCAGTAGCTCGCAGTAGTGTGGATGGGTACTACGTGGCAGTAGCCTGCTGTTGCACCGGCGCGTGAGTGCAGCATAACCACGGCGCGCGCGTACGTGCGTCGTCGTGGATCGCTGCTCCCTTGCTCGCGCACGTACATCCACCACTATATATGGCACCATGCATGCGGGGCATCGATCACCGGCTCCACTGCATCTGCGTGTCATTTCAGCATCAAATGGAGGAACGCAAGAGACACGAGCCAAAACCTACGCTCACGCCGCGGAAGAAAACAGACCGCCCGCCCTGAAAGAGAAAGGACAATGCTAACGCCCATATGTGTGGTGAAAGTCAAACCCGTCCATACACCCTGTAACACACAGACTGCGTCACGCCACCGCATGCATGCATGCATGTGAAATTTTTTTTGGATTTTCAGTTTTTGAAATTTTTTTATCTCTTAAATAAAAAGTCCGATTGAAGATCCGTTTTTACCATTAAATCCCTCGCGACGAGATCTTTGAAATTAGATCTCATATCAATATATTTCAACGAATATTTTTGGATTAAAAGTTGCCATGTCTATTGCATATGAATTGCCATGATGTTTACACTGAAGTTGTCATGATATGTTTCAGCTATTTTCTTTTATATTTAAAAGTAAATTTTGGCATATTATAAAATGGGGAATTAAGAAACTAGACTTGCTATGAACCATAAACTAAAACTGCCATGATACATGGACTTAAAATTGCCATGGTTCATACAAAAAATAATTTTCATGGTCAAAGTGTTGGAATTGCCATCATCAAAAAACTAAAATTGCCATGCTCTACAAACTAAAATTACCACATGGCAACTTTAGTTTAAGCACTATAGCAACTACAGTGTAAACAACATGGCAACATTTGGGCAAAAAAAATTTAGTCGAAACAAATCAACATGGGTTCTAGTTTTGAAGATCTCGTCGAGACGAATTTAATGGTGAAAACAAATTTTTAATTCGATTTTTTAATTAGGAGATAAATCATTTTTAAGCCGAAAACCAAAAAGATTCTTGCTGATGTCATATGTTCATACGTGCACTACTAGGGAAAACCCTAGTAGTAGCGCGGGTTTTGAGGCTAGCAGCAGCGCCGGTGACCGCGCTACTAATAAGGCGCTACAGCTAACTGTTAGTAGTAGCGCGGTCCGCACCAGCGCTACTACTGTTGACAATATCAACAGCGCTTTTTCGAAATGCGCTACTATTAGTTAGCTGTAGCGATTTCCTTGTTCCTCGCTACTGCTATATCTTTCATCATTTTCCTACTATACCCCTTTCCCTTTCGGTTTCAATAAACTGCAATTTTCAAATACTAGGTACTACTAGATATCAAATTCATAAACCATTATAAGTACTAGGTAGTACTCCCTCCGTTCCAAATTACTCGTCGTGGTTTTAGTTCAAACCACGACGAGTAATTTGGAACGAAGGGAGTACTAGATAAAAATTTCTTGTATAGTCAACATGCATCCTCAAGCAGTGCAAGGTCATATCGACGATGATCATCATATGTAGTTCTAGATGATATAGCCACACACATACATATGTAGTTCTAGATGATATCGAAGACGATCATCATCCTCAAGCCTGGACGGTGGGTGTTCCAGATAGTAATTAGGATGGCCTGCCCAACACGAAGATTTCTGTCATCGAGGAATCTCTTCCACCCATTTGAGTTTAAGTGTGTGCGACCGTCTGTGTCCACGCGGTAAGTACAGGTTGTGACGAAGCCCCTTGCGGTAAGACGTAATCTAGCTGAGCCTTCTTCATCAGGCTCGATACCATAACTCACAGATTGGCTCTTTGCCAATTTCTGAATAAGAAAAACATATCAATTAATAAATAGCCTCGCACATACTCTTGCGAATAGGTATACATGGATTATCTACACTATTAATAGTTCCTTAGATTATACACTCTAATAAGCATGTAATCGAACTCTACACTAAAGCATGTCATCGACTAGATTGCACACAACATATCATTGGACTCTACACTAAGCGTATCATCGGATAATTTGCATTTGTAAGTATAACATACCATATCATGTCTATCGACCATGGTACTTGTTAGGCGGGTCACGAATGGCACCCCGACAAAGTCAGCACGTGGCGGAATTATATCCCATAGGTTGCATACCTCCTCCTCACTCAGTCTCATTCTTTGAGCTACGATGGCTTCATGAAGTGGGTCCTCATCATCTTCATCATCTTCATCATCTTCCACCAGGTTGATATAAATGACAACCAGCTTGGGTCTTTCTGCTCTACAGGAGAAGCTGATCAATTCACCACCAGTAAGACGCATGCGGGCGAGGAAATGGGCCCATCCACCTCCTCCAATCCGCGATATATTGCGTTCTTTCTCGACCTCCATAGTGTACGCCCCCCAGGAGCCTCAAATAGTCAAATGTCACAGTGTCTCCTGTCAGCTTGTTAAATTTCAACCTCACATTGCATGGGACGATCTGTGTAAAATAAGAAAAATGACACAATGCAGTAATGCCAACACTAAAAATAAAATAGTTGTTACATTTCATATAATTTCTTACCGCTGCATGACGAAAACTCGGCTGGAAGTAGATGCCGAACAGCTTGCCAGTTGCAAGGCTGCTGGCGCACCTTGACTTGCACAGTCGACATGGTTGTGATGGTGGTGGCGCCATTTTCCTAAAGCGATATGAGCAAAGGACTAACGATCTTCACAGGAAAGAAAAACAGTACCATGTGCTATTTTTGGTACTTCTTCAGTTATATTTTCATAGTGGAACCCGATCCCAAAAAGTAAACAACAAGCTCTCAATTTGATGAAGAGATTCTTCTGCGAGAAGCAATTTGATGGAAAATTATAATCCTAAGATCTAGTAACATACAAGATGACAAGGTATCACCTACGAAAGCATTTCAGTGGCACCTATTGCCGAAAAACTATTTGGCCCCTACCAAAGGTATAATCCTAAGATCTGTAATAAGTTATTTACAAATCAAGGTAACACCTACCAAGACACATTTCATCTAATTTGGCCCCTATTGCCTAAGATAACTGATTAGAAAAACAAGTGGCAAATTTAATTGGGATTAACTTAGCACTTGCAAACTAAATACTTGTATCAAAACCAATATCTAGCAGATCACGGTACCACCTACCAAAGCACTTGCAAACTAAACTGGCACCTACATTTTCCAAAAAATAACTTATTACAGAAAAACAAAAGCATCTAGTTATCCATATGAAATTCGTAAGCCCTCGCTACATCTAGGTAGGGCAGCCCTCGGGGGGTGCTGTCGAGGAGGGGGGATGGCATGGTGACCTCGGTTGGGGGTGCTAACGAGGGGAAGGCCGGTGACTTTCCTACGAGAGGGGGCGACGACAGCGGCCGGCGAGGGGATCGAGGGCGGTCGGCCAAAGGCGCCCGACCAGAGCTCGCGGGCAGCGACAGAGTGGACGGCGAGAGGGGGGAGGAGCATTACCTGCGGCGGCGGTGGCGGAGGAGAAACCCTAACCGCAGCTGCCAGCGTCGGGCGGAGGGGGACGATTGAGAGATGAGCATGCGGGGGGGTGGCCCAGCCGTGTGTTTTGTTTTGCTTTAGCAGTAGCGCGGGTATGGGGAGCGCGCTACTGCTAAGACCTATATCAGCAGCACTTTGTCAAGAAAAAACGCTACTGCTAAGTCTAAGCATGTAAAAACATCAAAAATATACATTGGTCATCATTGATCTTTTTGTGTAAAATCTAAATAGTCAACATGAATCCTCACTGTACCTGTATAGGTACATGCGAGGATTCATATTGCAGCCACAAATTCTACACATATAGTTCAATGAAGAACAAGTGCTCGAGAAAGTTTGAGAAGCAACATATTTAAGGTGGTAAACATCTTGTTCGCTTAGCAGTATGGGACTAAACTTAATTAGTCGCAAGGGGATGATACTTAGCAGCAGCGAGTTTTGGGGAAAAACGCTTCTACTAAGTACTTTAGTAGTAGCGCATCCGGAAGAAGGGCGCTACTACTATATCTAGCCTGGAGGCAACGCCGTGGCAATTATAGTAGTAGCGCTTGTTTCACCCAGAGCGCTACTGCTAATTAGCAGTAGCGTCTGTTTTTAAACCACGCTGCTGCTAAGATTCTGTGGTAAGGTTTTCTCTAGCAGTGGTGGTAAAATGAGTGACGATGGAGGCGTGTGGGTGATGTGCAATATGCCACACGTGTGGGCGTTGGTTTTTTCAAAGATAAATAACCCGGGACACGTAGGACAAGAGCCGACTCCTGTAACTTTGCCTTGACTCCAATACCACTCACCCACCGCAACCGTTTGCATATTTGCCACACAAGCCCTGATACAGGATCTCTCTCGATCTAGGATCCTAGCTAGGGTTCATGGACAAGGAAGGGTATTCAAAAACACTGTGGCTATCCGGCCAACCACTCTCACATCTAAAGGTTCGATTACAACAAATCGGCCCACCAAAGCAACTCTGTCCATGCGATGTTCTCTGGTTGATCGTTACGCTTCACGCCAGATGACTAGCTAGATAGTGTCATTTTCTATTTTTATTACGAGTGAATTCCATTTTTTACCTTGTAGTTGTACATTTGTGACACATATTACCCTATTTAGCGGAACTTTTATCGAAATGTCAGATTTTGGAGACTTTTAACACGGTTTTACCCCAGTTTTACATTTTGTTTGTTTATGGTCGATAGGATCGGCATGTTGCGTCATTGATTCGTAAAAAAAACTGTAAGGATCGGAGGGCATCATTGGCGATCTTGTCCAAGCTTCTCTTGTCTATCTGTTCCACTCCTTGTGGCCGTCCACATGTTTTTGGATACAGGGCGTCACCTCACACCTTACCTGATGGACACGCATCAAAAAACAAGGGTCCAAAGATTTCAAAAGGGGTATTCTAGACGAAGTTTCACTCGAAGGGGTAATTAGTGTCACAAATGTATAAATATGGGGTAAAAAGTGGAATTCACTCTTTTATTACCTTTCTTAACTACTTGCGGTTAACTTGACTACTTGGATATTGTAGCCTACGATGTTGTGTGTGGTTTCATTTCTGTGAAATGGACCAAGGTACAGCGCCCTATATATATCAGAAAATGAAGGAGATTTAAGGTTTCCCTCGGAATGGTCTGAGTAGATGGCGAGCATCACGCCACGACGACATCTCTAAGAACAAAACGGCGCCCATGGCGTTGTCTTCGCGCGCCATAGCCAACTACCAAGATTACAGCTTTCATCTGTTCCACCGTCGAATCTTCTCCAGATCCATGGCCCTATCTAGATGCCCCATTCAGAAACAGTAGGAGTTTGGACCCAGTTGGTATTCAACCCGTTGGTCGCTTCTTGCGTATGTCACGCTAATTTCAAATTCATCATATGTTACATATAACCCCTCAGCTCAATCGGTGGCACTTCAATTGGCTTCTCTGGCCCGTACGTAAGCCCAACGGGGTCAAATCAGATGTTCTTTATAGCGCTAGGTCTCTAATCAACGGCTTTAGTAAACCGCGCGCTTCCATTTTTGTTTTTATTTTGCGAATGTTATAGACGGTTTTAGCAAACCGCACCCTTCCATTTCTACTTTTATTTTGTGAATGTGTTAATGTGTTATGCACGGTTTTAGCAAACTGCGCTCTTCCAGGATATGAATTCCCAACAGTGTGTGCACATTATTGTGATTCAAGACCTGCCGGTGTGCAGTGCAGGATATTAACACTCTCTTAATTTCTTACCACGATGGAACCGGCCAACAGGGCATTAACGTGCACTTGACCCTAATCTATCGAAATGAATAGTAGGACAGCCGCCTGGTCTGAAATGACAGGGCCTCCCATTATTAACTCATCTAGTATAATCAAGCTTGTCAGATCGACATTACTCATTATCCTGTCTAAGTCGTACGGGGTGCACCATATGTATCCATGCAAAATTAACCGCGAGATTAATTGGTGTGCGATCATTCACCATACACTCGTGGATACTGTGATTAGTGGAACCGACCCAAATCCCCAACGGAGACATATATGGTGGTGAAACTTAATTATCGCGATCATAATTATCAACTGAATTCGGCGTCGATCGGATGCGGTAAAAAAAGCTACTGTAGTGTAATTTGTCATGTTATTTACTTATCGACCAAGGACAGGAACAAGAATGCAATAAACAAGGACAGAGGTCCATTGTTGTATCATTAAGGCCTTAACCACTGCGGTGAGTATTTTTTTTGCGGCCCTGCGCTATTAATATTCATGAAGACATCCTAATTACTACTACGAGATCACGGCGAAGATCTTCTGCCCTGATATATTTGCATGCATGCGTCGGTCCTTGCATGTCGGATATATAGCTAGCCGCTGCACTGGCTCGGTACGTACGTCCTGGAGCCAATTTACGCGCAGGGGAATATATTCAGTCTATCAATCAATACACATACACGTACGCATCATTAGCCCAGTGAAATCCCCGCGAGAAATTTGTATCCTAGCCTGCCTGCCGCAGGCTAATTGCCATTTGCCACCATGTACGTGCCTGCATGCGTACCAGATTTTCCTGCAGACGCATGATCGTGCGTCCTAAATCCACTTATTATATTTGTTGGTTAATTTAGCTAGTACTAGAATTCATTAAGGCTGGATCGATCGAAGCTTGCATTTTGTTCCTGTGTCAAACAAAGTGGTGCAAAGTAAAAATAAACTACACGTGAGGTAATTGTTTGTTGGACCTACTACCTGCTGAGCACTGGCTGGCTTCAAATGGTCCACTCCAGTGTAAGTATGTACTACGAGTTGAAGGCCGTGTCCCGTGTGGTTGTGCGTGCATGGGTGCCTGCACTGAGACACGCATGGTAATATAATGTAAAAGGCTCTCTCAACAGTGTGTCACTACCGACAATGCACACTGTGTAACTATCAAATACGTACGGTTTACCTTACGGACACACACACACAGACTGCCTAGTGCCTACTACTCACTCCAGAGTTACATTCTAACGGTTCCCACGTGCCGGCCGGCCGGCCGGCCCGTACGTGCGCTGGTCGATACTAACTTGGCACGTACACGTACACTTAAGTAAGTGCATATCGATCTGTATGCCTTGTTACGGACGGCCGGCTGCGTGCGTTCGTACGCCATGCATGCATGCACGTGACGCGATCATGCCAACGTGTATCTTGGGCAACGTAATGCACGTACTGGCTTACGTACAGTCGGCGTGTATATAGTCGTATAAATATAGGATCTATGCGTATATCGCACACTGTAGGTCGACATATGACCCCAAGCTAGCTAGAGCTAGCTAGCCTATCGTCACATAGTTACTCCACTACTTATGATCGATGAAGTTCCTACTTGTGCTTGCATGTGTTTGTCATAACATTGTCCCATGCCTACTGTCGAAGGCCAAAAACATCAATGTCGATGCCATGCATATGATGGATCCAACGACATACATAGATCTGTAAAACAGTGGCCTCGCTTGCGCTAACGAGGGAAAATGACGTACCGCCGCGCCTAGCAAGCCTAGGCATGGCCTCCTTTACTACCGCCTCTGAGGCCAAATCTCTGGGAGCAGGATCCTGCTCACACGGAATTCAATGCTAGTGCAACTAATGCATGCATGCACGCATGTCAGCATGTGGATCCAGTTAATAATGCCGTGATGATCTATCGTCGATCCGTTGGGCTTTGTTTCCTTGTCCTTATTTCTTCCCTTTGTCTCTTGCATACAAATGCCAGGAGAGATCGCTGATCTGAATCAGAGAGATACTATTTGTGTGTGTGTGTGCGCGCGCGCGCGCGGGCGTGCGTGCGTGCGTGCGTGTGTGTGTGTGTGTGTGTGTGTGTGTGTGTGAGAGAGAGAGAGAGAGAGAGAGAGAGAGAGGGGTACACGGAAGCCATACATTGTGTACAAACTAGGATCGATTGATCGTGTACGGCGTACCTACGTAGCCGTGTCACACTCAAAGCGAGTAACATGCGCGCGCACGTGATGACATGCAAGTCAACGAGCACCTAGCTAGCCAGCCATGCATGCAAGCTTGAATACCATACGTCGTTGGATCCATGAATTTGGATGTACCGTAGCATGCATCGACAGCGAAAGATTCGTGCACGTTTGCACGAAAGATCCACGGGTGGCGGATGGCATGAATAGCTAATTAATCATCGAGCAATGTCACGTCGTACGTGCGCGATCATTCCTTTTGCGCGTGTACGTGGTAACCACACACAAGCACATAGTACTACATACAAATGTCCGTGCGTACATAGCAGGACATATTTTTTAATTAAGCTTCGAAATGCTATGTTAATTTTTTGTAGGAAAGTCATGTTAGGCATGCACTACCATCATGCATGCTACGCCAAGCAGCAGGACATGCATGTATGGTGCCAAATGTGATCGGCCATATGGTTCCTAGCTACATGGAGAGTGGAGATTTACATTTTCAAGGTGTTACTCAAATTGCAAACATTATTTTTCTAATGCGTATTTTTTTTTAGAAAAGGGGGATTACCCCAGCCTCTGCATCAGAGAGATGCATACAGCTCATATTATTAAAAACGAAATCAGTAACAAAGTCTCCGGTATCTTAAAGTACGAAATGAAAAACAGATCGCTCATACGAGCCTACTCAAAGAGCCACAACCGGCAGGCAAACAAAATAGGAGCACTACATGCCTATCCTATTACATGACCGCCATCCAAACCGGTTGAAAATAACCCGAGCTACCATCTCCCATCGGGTAGACGCAGTAGCCAAACGCCCCCTGGCCTCCATCGGAGTGAGTAGCGACCACATATGGATAAATGCTGTGGCCCTGAAGATAACCTGCAAAAAGTGAAAGTTCGTTGTTCTGTTAAAAACCAAATCATTTCTGCAGTTCTAGACTGCCCATAACAAGGCACAAACTCCAACACGAATGTGCCTCGCTATATCCGAGTCAACCCCATCAAGCCATGATCCAAATAACATGTTGATAGAGGTTGGTGGAGTAATATTAAAAACAATATGAATCGAACGCCAAAGAATCTTAGCCAGCGGACAATCTAGAAAGAGGTGCCTTATAGTTTCGTTATGATCACAAAAACTATACCTAGCAGAACCCGTCCAATTGCGTTTTGCCAGATTATTCTTTGTCAAAATAACTTGTTTATGCACAAACCACATAAACACTTTGATTCGCAAAGGTACCTTAACTTTCCAGACGTGCTTCGAGGACGGAATGACACTAGTGTTTATGACATCCAGATACATGGATTTGACCGAGAACACGCCGTCCTTAGTCAGTTTCCAATATAATCTATCGGACTGCTGAGTCAGCTGGACATCCATCAGCCTTCGTACAAGATGAAGCCAGGCCTCCCAACGATCGCCTACCAGTGTCCTCCGAAAGCTAATATTGAGAGGCGTGGACTGGAAGACTGTTGCAACATATGCTTCTCGACGTTGAACAATGTTGTACAGAGTAGGATATTGAAGTGCCAGGGGCGTCTCCCCAAGCCACGTATCCTCCCAGAACCTCGTATTAGCCCCATCACCGACTAAGATCTTTGCCCTACTAAAGAATAGGGGCTTGACTCTCATCAATCCTTTCCAAAACGGTGATTCAGTCGGACGCACAGTCACCTGAGCCAAAGTTTTAGACTGAAGATACTTCTAATGCGTATTGCACAGTCATATTTTCGCACTAATTTTTGCCGTAAACACCTGTCATAAGAAGATGTACAAGTGAAGCGACTCTTGGTGTGGTGGAGCTATGCGGGCATGACTTCATCTTTCGGGGTTCAATCCTGATGGAAACATTTACGAGGCTCTTTGGGAAGAAACAAATTTGGACAACCAAAAATGGGGACTTCAATCCTAAGAACAAGAACTCCTTTCCTGTTCCTACGTATCGTAGGCACCAAAGAAATTTTCCACAATGCGGAAGCCAAACATGAGTCTCATTAGAGCATCTACAACCGGACTTGACAAATTCGACCCCTTAAACACCCGCGAACGCGTCCGCGGGCACTGACTGAACACTCCTTAAAAAATACAATCCACATCCGGACACCTCAATTACCATATCTCAAATCCATACAAACTCATGCAACTACATGGACGCACACACATCGTCCGGCTACTCCATCACATTACACTAACAATGCCATTGGACTACCAAAATTTGGCATGTTTGGCTATGCTATAGTTCATACGCGGCTACCCTTGCCTTTCCCGGCACCGTTGCCGTCCTTCTAGCGGAAGTACCGGTCGAAGAGGCAGTACGGATCGAGCCGGATCTGCTCGTTGCCGTCGCTGTCCTCGCCGCCGCTCTCCTCCTTCAGTGGCAGTCCGGCCATGCACGGACCGCCCGATTCTGCTCTCGGGGGAGGGTGCGCGTGTTCCTCCGCTGCCTTTTCTTCACCCACCTCTGCGGCCGCCCGCGCCGCCGCCATTTCCGCCGCGATACGGGCTCGTTCTCGGTGGGACTCATAGTCTGCCCGACCGGTGATGGGGAAGGAGAGGTGTTCTGGCTGCCGTGACCGCGTGGATCCAGCACTAGACGACCCGAGCGCCCGGTGAGCCGACGCTAGGGCGGCGCGGCGGATGGATCCGTCCGTCGGCCAGGCGCTGTCCTCCCGCAAGCGGCAGAGTGCAGTGCGGACTGCCATTGTCTCCTCCAACCCACACGGGATGACATCCCAATCGAAGGATCCGGACTGGTCAGAGTCCGGACCGCTGCCTGCCATGGCGGAGAAGGCCGGAAACCATCGGAGGTGAGCTCGGGTGGTGGAGAGGTGGAGAGGAGGGGGGTGAAGTGGCTAGGGTTTGCTCCGGCGCGCGGATGGGGACGAATATAAGTGGGGTCGGGTGGGCCAGTATGGACCAGGTCCGACGTGGCGGGCGTGCCCAGGCACGCCAGGGCGCCCCATATTTGGGCTGGATATGGGGGGTGCCGGTCAGCCCGGGCGTTTGAACCCCGTTTGAGACGTCCGTCTTGGTCAAAAAACGTGACCGATCAGTGACCGGGAGAACCGCCTGAATGTATGAGGCGGGTTTGAGAGGTCCGGCTGTAGATGCTCTTAACCCCACTGAAAACTTTGGTCGTAATTTGCGGTTTCCACCAAACTGAAGCTGCATTTTTCTGAATAGACCGAGACCTCGAAAATCTCAATCAGCTGAGAATAAGAAAAACTCGATAGTTGAGCCTTAGCAAAACCCTAAAATTTGGTGAGACTCGCATTATTATTCATCTCTGTCATCCAGACGTACTAAAGGACACATGTATATGTGTAATCTGTTTGCGCGTGGGGTGTACGTGTAGTGATGTGCGAGCGTGGCCTTGTTCCATTTAAAAAATAGTTCAAGTAAAACACATACATTCCCAAGTAACTGTGTACGAAGGCATGGATAAAAGAAAAAAGTCTCCCTTCAGAGATGTGCAGCTTGTCATGTACATGTGCATTTACCCGGCGGCGTGGTAACTACTACTACATCATCCCGTATCGTAAGATATTTTTTACACTAGTGTAGTGTCAAAAATGTTTTATATTTGAGGGAGTACAACTTCGCGCAGCCGGCTGCTGTAGTTTTACTGTGCACACCATGGGAACATGTTTTCTTACTCCGTGTCATCACATGCAGTAGGCAGAAGGCAATGTACTCCCTCCGTTCGGAATTACTTGTCGTAGAAATAGATGTATCTAGAACATCCATTTCTGCGACAAGTAATTCGAAACGGAAGGAGTACATGATACGGTAACAAATGGCAGGAGGGAGTGTATATCGTTCCGGTCCGGAATTTGTCAGTTCTCTGAAGAGGGAAAGAACGGTTAAGGCGATATCGTCTCTGTGTTCTGTGAACTGCTACAGGTTGTGTTTTTCATGTACACAAGGCAATGTATGGCAGGGGTCAGGGTAGTACTAGTACTGCTGCATGCTCACCAATTCGTCTACTGATTCTGATTACGGCACCGGTGCACCACATGTATGGATGCGATGTATGTGGGGGGCTAGGATGCAAATTAGCTGAGCAAATGCTAACCCAAATGATAAGTGTCACACGTCTGACACGAAGCATTTCGACCCTGACCTTTTTTATAACTAAAGTTGTCATTTGAAAAAAAAACAAAC
This sequence comes from Triticum timopheevii, assembly GCA_963921465.1. Taxonomy (NCBI): domain Eukaryota; kingdom Viridiplantae; phylum Streptophyta; class Magnoliopsida; order Poales; family Poaceae; genus Triticum; species Triticum timopheevii. Next base: position 617,400,263 of record OY997274.1, on the reverse strand, counting down.
TCCAAAAAAAAACTGAAAATTGTCATCCGAAAAGAAAGTTGTCATCCTCGAGTTACTAAATTAGCCATAATAAACATTTGAAGTTGCCATATATTCGTGCCACAGTGTGGCACTTATCAGGGTCCAATGCTAATGTGTGCATTTCGAGTGGCAATGGATAAATTTGAGCCCCCATATGTCCGTGGACTGCAGCGGCCGAGTCTCATTTGTCCGCCCCTATAACGGCACACTTCATTTCCCCTTCCCAAATCCATGCAACTTATGCAACGTAGATCATTCAGTAGGATACAGTCTCGACGTTCAGTAGTTCAATATATGGCATTTCATGGTTCAACGTACAAACAAATTAAAATTTAAAACATAGCCAAGTAAGAAAAAAACATAAGACATGACAACATAGTTCAACATAGGACATGACACAAATTGCGTCATCCATAGTTTAATTCACAGTAGGTACCGGCGCCGCACCCGACCATTTGGGCAACCTGGGATGGAGTGAACTATGAAAAATTGTCCCCGCCGTTGCTCCACTCATACTGCGATGACGACCCGATTTTGGTTGACTAGCGTTGGGGTCGCTGAGAGGTTGACCGATTGCTGGATCCGCGGTGGGCTGGTGGCGACGACACCCAACCACCGGTCTCCACCCATGACCAGCTGAGCGTGATCCGAAGGCGAGTTGTTGCTGATGGAGTCATGTACCTAGGGTAGGGTCATAGACCTGATCTAAGTACCCTACCCAAGGACACCCTTAGAAGAGACTACCTTCCAGTCGACCAAGGAGGACTTCACTCGACAGACTCGACCATGAAGACAAACTCGACCACCAGAAGGTCAAGAAGCACTCTGTACCGTAACGGTCTGTAATTAAGTAGACTTTATGGTATTTAGGACACTTTATGTGAGGCGTTACCAGTAACGCCTAGACTTAATGTACTTTAAACCCCGCATTACTGAGGGCCGGAGGGGTCTGGCAGGCACTATATAAGCCACCCCTCTCCTCAGTATAAGGGGTTCGCACCCCTGTAATCCATACACACATAATCCACTCGACCGCCTCCGGGCTCCGAGACGTAGGGCTATTACTTCCTCCGAGAAGGGCCTGAACTCGTACATCTCTTGTGCGTACAACTGCTCCATAGCTAGGACCTTGCCTCTTCATACCTACCCCCACTCTACTGTCAGACTTAGAACCACGACAGTTGGCGCCCACCGTGGGGCAGGTGTCTTAGCGATTTTTGGAGAAGTTGCGATTCTTCCGATTACTTTCATCATGGTTGTTGGTGGAGTTTTGGTCGAGGGTCGCGAGATCCGTCTCGGCGCTCTCACCTTCGTCGCCGACGACTCCGCTTGGCTCCAGGAGGCTCCACTCGACGTTGATGCGCTCCCCGTCCGCGGTGCGACACATTTTCGCGCATGTGTCCGCGGCGTTCTGCTGCGGCAACCGTCGACTCCAAATCGGTCGACTCCCCTATCGATCACCCTCCCGGTCTCCCGCCAGCGCAAGCGCTCTGGTCGGTCGAGACTCCAGCGGTGGGTGAGGCACGCGGTGGCACGCCAGACAGCCACCACCCAAGTTGCGGCAATCGAGCCCGACGAATCTCTCTACGGCCTGTTCGATCTGTCGACTGGCTCCGTAGAGACTGCATCCGAGTGTGATAGCAGTGATCCAGTGGCGGAGGTCTTGATGGTCAACGGGCCTCGCAGCCCTGCCGGTTTCCCTCGTGAGGACGGGGTAGACGGTGGAGGCGACCCCGCTCAAGTCCATGAAGAGTACCAGCCCGAGCCACTTAATTCCCTTCAGAGGGAAGAACTTCGCCGCAGGAACATGGATGCCCTGCATACTCCCATCGCGGGAGAAACCCCCGAGGCTCGCGCCTTGGAGGAGGCACGTTTGGCCAACTTGGCTGAACGCGCTCGTCTGGAGAACCTTCAGCGAGCACTCGAGGAGCGCGCGCGGCAACGAGTTCCCGACGCCAATCGACATCAACTCTTCCCGCCGACTCAGGTATATCGAACCCCGATTCAGAATTTAGCAGCTGCAACCCGTATAGCAGAGTCCATCCAGCCCTCTCAGTCGGAAACTGGCAGAGGCTTGATGCAGATCAGAGATTTGCTCCGGGCAGCAGGAGATCAGAATTTAGCCGTGTCGCAGTCACGCAACAGAATTCACAGTCGATCCGTCGCTGCGAATATGGTTCAGTCGGCTCATAGTCCCAGATCGCCTCTGCAGCGTGAAGGACGCGAGAATCGGCGAGACCAGTACGGTGACCGACATGATCGTGATGATAGGCGTCGAGTGCCCACTCCCCCCCGAGGGATGGGTCTTACGCTCCTCGGCAGCAGGATGACAGGCGTCAACACAGTGTGGGGCGAAGAGCTCCAGTCGACCCCCGGGAACCAGGCTTCGACGCGCGATCCATCATCGTGCAAGGCTTGGTCGACCGAAATAGAGCCCATCGGGGCGGCCCCGACAGAGATGCGCCCATAAGCAGTCGAGTGCATGTTTCTGGTCCAGAATGTTTCAGCAGGGCTATCAGAGCCGCGGTGATTCCCCCCAACTTCAGGTTGGCAACTGGAGTAAGCAAGTTCACTGGTGAGTCTAAGCCTGAAACCTGGCTTGAGGACTACCGAGTGGCGGTTCAGATTGGTGGCGGGAATGACGAGGTGGCCATGAAGCATTTGCCCCTCATGTTGGAAGGTTCTGCCAGAGCATGGTTGAATCAGTTACCTCCTAGCAGCATTTACACTTGGGAAGATCTATCCCGAGTGTTCGTCAGAACATTTGAAGGAACTTGCAAGCGACCAGCTGGATTGACAGAGCTACAAGTCTGTGTGCAGAAGACGAATGAGACTCTCAGAGAGTATATTCAGAGATGGATCACTTTGCATCATATCGTGGAGAACGTGTCTGATCATCAGGCAGTCTGCGCCTTCAAGGATGGTGTTAAGAACAGAGAATTGAGTTTGAAGTTTGGTAGAACCGGAGACATGACCCTGATTCGGATGATGGAGATTGCTACCAAGTATGCCAACGGCGAAGAGGAAGACCGACTCCGAAGCGGCAAGTACAAGCCGAGTCAGTCGGAGAAGGGAAACACCAGTCGGAAGCAGAAGCGGAAGGCCAAACCAGCAGCTCCTGGAGAGGCTCTGGCCGTGACTGAGGGCAAGTTCAAAGGGAAACCCAAAGGATCCTGGAACCCTAAGAAGGTGAAGGATAAAGAAGGAAATGACGTGATGGATATGTCGTGTCACATCCACACGAAAAAAGATGAAGAGGGTAATATCATCTAGCCGAAGCATACCACTCGCCAGTGTCGACTCCTGATCCAGCAGTTCCAAGGAAAACAGTCCAAGGACAAGGAAAAGGAGTCGGACAAGGCCGAAGACAAGGAGGACAGTGAGGGAGGATATCCACATGTCAACTCCACTCTGATGATTTTCGCGGATGTGGAAAGCAAGAGCCGACTGAAGGTCATTAACCGTGAGGTGAACATGGTTGCCCCGGCGAAACCTAGTTATCTGAGATGGTCCCAAACGCCCATCACATTCGACCAGTCTGACCACCCGACTCATATTGCCACCCCTGGGAGGCAAGCTTTGGTGGTCGACCCGGTTGTCGAAGGCACTCGGCTGACGAAGGTGCTGATGGACGGTGGTAGCGGACTGAACTTATTGTATGCGGACACGCTGAAGGGAATGGGCATTCCGATGTCCCAACTGAGCACCAGTAACATGAGCTTTCATGGAGTTATACCAGGAAAGAAAGCCGAGTCACTCGGTCAAATAGCTCTGGACGTGGTGTTTGGTGATTCAAAGCATTTTCTCAAGGAGAAGCTGATGTTTGAGGTCGTGGATTTTCAGAGCGCGTACCATGCTATTTTGGGGAGACCAGCTTACGCACGGTTCATGGCTCGACCATGTTACGTCTACCTCAAACTGAAGATGCCCGGCCCCAAAGGAGTGATCACTGTCACTGGTGATCGGAAAAAGGCAGAAGAGTGTTTCCAGAAAGGCTCAAAGCTTGCCGATTCCCAGGTGACAGCGGTCGAGTTTGAAGAATATAAGCAAAATGCAGATCCGAGTGATTTGCTGCGAGCCAAGAAGCCCGCCACAGAGTCTGCATTTCAGTCGTCCGGTGAGACAAAGCCTGTCCACATTCACCCGACCAACCCCAATGCAGCCCCGACCCACATCTCCACAACACTCGACCCGAAATAGGAAGAAGCGCTCATCCAGCTCCTCCGTGAGAATTGGGACATTTTTGCATGGAAGCCAGCTGACATGCCGGGTGTTCCCAGGGGACTGGCTGAGCATCGTCTTAGAGTCGACTCAGCAGCAAAACCAGTTAAAGAGCATCTTCGGCGGTCTGCCGTCCAGAAGAGAAAAGCTATTGGTGAGGAAGTGGTTCGACTGTTGGCGGCAGGATTTATCCGAGAGATATACCACTCCGAGTGGCTCGCTGATGTCGTCATGGTTCCTAAGAAGGACAATTCACTCCGAATGTGCATTGATTTCAAGCACATCAATCGGGCCTGCCCGAAAGATCATTTCCCTCTCCCTCGCATTGATCAAATTGTTGACTCGACCGCGGGATGCGAGAGATTGTCTTTTCTAGATGCCTATTCCGGGTACCATCAGATCCGTCTGTACGGACCCGATGAAATAAAAACAGCTTTCATCACTCCATTCGGGTGCTTCTGCTATATCATCATGCCATTCGGCCTCAAGAATGCCGGAGCCACGTTTATGCGAATGATTCAGAAGTGCTTGCTCACTCAAATCAGTCGGAATGTGGAAGCGTATATGGATGATATCGTGGTCAAATCGCGAAAAGGTTCCGACCTGCTCATTGACCTCGCCGAAACATTTGCCAACCTCAGAAGGTATGATATCAAGCTCAATCCATCAAAGTGCACATTCGGAGTTCCTGGTGGCAAGTTACTCGGTTTTCTCGTTTCCGAACGAGGGATCGATGCTAATCCAGAAAAGATCGGCACTATACTCCGAATGAAACGCCCCGTGCGAGTGCACGATGTCCAGAAGCTTACTGGATGCTTAGCCGCATTAAGTCGATTCATCTCACGACTCGGTGAAAAGGCATTGCCTCTTTACCGACTGATGAAGAAGGCAGACAAGTTCGAGTGGACTCCAGAAGCTGATGCAGCGTTTGCCGAGCTAAAAGCTCTGCTCTCCACCCAGCCGGTGCTTGCTGCTCCAATCAGCAAAGAGCCTCTGTTGCTTTATATCGCAGCCACAGGACAAGTCGTCAGTACAGTACTTACGATCGAGCGGGAAGAAGAAGGGAAAGCCTTCAAAGTTCAGCGCCGAGTGTATTATCTGTCTGAAGTTTTGACTCCATCCAAGCAGAGATACCCTCATTATTAGAAGCTTGTGTATGGGATATACATGACCACGAAGAAGGTTGCTCATTATTTCTCTGATCATTCTATCACAGTCGTCAGCGACGCTCCACTTTCAGAGATTTTGCACAACAGAGATGCAACTGGTCGAGTGGCGAAATGGGCGATTGAACTTCTTCCCCTTGATATCGAGGCAAAGAAAGCCATTAAGTCCCAGGCAATAGCAGATTTCCTCGCCGAGTGGATTGAACAGCAGTAGCCGACTGAAGTTCACTCGGAGCATTGGACCATGTTCTTTGATGGCTCTAAGATGTTGAATGGTTCCGGTGCTGGGGTTGTCCTGGTTTCCCCCAGAGGAGATAAGCTCAGATATGTGCTCCAGATTCACTTTGATTCCTCCAACAATGAGGCAGAATATGAGGCCCTCTTGTATGGGTTGCGCATGGCTATTTCACTCGGCGTCCGTCGCCTTATGGTCTATGGCGACTCAGATTTAGTGGTCAACCAAGTGATGAAGGAGTGGGACGTGAGAAGCCCAGCCATGACTGGATACTGCAATGCAGTGAGGAAGCTGGAAAAGAAGTTTGAGGGGTTAGAGCTCCATCACATACCCCGACTGAAAAATCAAGCGGCTGATGATCTAGCAAAGATAGGTTCCAAGAGAGAAGCCATTCCGAGTGGTGTGTTCTTGGAGCATATTCGTACTCCGTTAGTTAAAGAAGATCCTTTCACCGAAGAAGCTCTGCAACCCAAGAGTGCCACAGATCCGACTGAAGTAGAAGTCCCAGCAGTGGTTGACTTGGTTATGGAGGTCTTAGTAGTCACTCCTGACTGGACAGTTCCATATATCGCGTATATCCTGAGAAAAGAGCTCCCGGAGGATGAGGAAGAGGCTCGACAGATCGTCCGTCGATCCAAGGCCTTTACCGTAATCAAAGGATAGTTGTACAGAGAGAGCGCGACTGGAGTTGGTCAGAAGTGCATAACGCCAGAAGAAGGTCGAATCATCCTTGATGATATCCACTCGGGGACCTGTGGCCATCATGCGTCCTCTCGGACCATCGTGGCCAAAGCATACCGTGCCGGATTTTACTGGCCAAAGGCAAATGAGATGGCAAAGGAAATAGTGGACAAGTGCGAAGGATGTCAGTTCTACTCCAATATGTCACACAAGTCTGCGTCAGCTCTGAAGACCATACCACTCGTCTGGCCCTTCGCAGTATGGGGGTTGGATATGGTGGGCCCCTTGAGAACAGGTCGAAGCGGTTTCACGCATGTACTGGTGGCAGTCAACAAGTTCACCAAGTGGATTGAGGCTAAACCCATCAAGAACCTTGACGCCGGTACTGCTGTTAGCTTCATCAGGGAACTGATATTCAGATATGGAGTCCCGCACAGCATCATTATAGATAATGGGTCGAACTTCGACTCGGAGGAATTCAGGGATTTCTGCACCTCTCAAGGCACACGAGTCGACTACGCTTCGGTCACCCATCTGCAGTCGAATGGACAAGCAGAGCGAGCCAATGGCCTGATCCTCAAAGGGTTGAAACCCCGACTGATGCGTGATCTCAAGCATGCGGCTGGAGCATGGGTCGACGAACTTCCTTCAGTGCTTTGGGGACTGCGGACCACGCCTAATCGGTCGATCGGGAGAACTCCATTCTTCTTGGTCTATGGAGCTGAAGCAGTCTTGCCGAGTGATCTTCTCCACAATGCTCCTCGGGTTGAACTTTACAACGAAGCTGAAGCTGAACAAGCGCGGCAGGATGCAGTCGACCTTTTAGAGGAACAAAGGGAGATGGCTCTGATCCGATCGACCATCTACCAACAAGACTTGCGTCGCTTTCACGCCAGAAACGTGAAGAGTCGAGCCTCCCAGGAAGGAGATTTAGTTCTCCGAGTGGATCAGCAGAAACAACACAAGCTTGCTCCTTCTTGGGAAGGACCCTTCATCGTCACCAAGGTCCTCCACAACGGGGCGTACCGTCTTTACAATGTCAAGCACAACATCGATGAGCCCCGAGCTTGGAACGCGGAGCTACTCCGTCCATTTTACACTTAAGTTTTTCACTCGGATGAGTTGTAATAAAAGTACTTCTGTAGTCCACATTTTGCAAGATAATAGTTTCATAATTTCCCCAATAATTTTTGTCACTTTTATTTGTTCAGTAAAAATTTCCCCTCAGTGGGTGACTTAGCCGCGAATCCGTTTCGCCTAAGTTTGTAAAAAAAAAAATCCTTACCGAGTGGTGAGCCGGCCTCCCACTCGGGGGCTTAACCGCGAATCCGTTTTGCCTAAGTTTGTAAAAAAAATCCTTACCGAGTGGTGAGCCAGCCTCCCACTCGGGGGCTTAGCCGCAAATCCGTTTCGCCTAAGTTTGTAAAAAAAAAATCCTTACCGAGTGGCGAGCCAGCCTCCCACTCGGGGGCTTAGCCGCGAATCCGTTTCGCCTAAGTTTGTAAAAAAAATCCTTACCGAGTGGTGAGCCAGCCTCCCACTCGGGGGCTTAGCTGCAGTCTAAGCACTCGCCTAAGTTTCAATAAAATCCTACCGAGTGACAAGCCAGACTTTCACTCGGGGGCTTAGCTGCAGTCTAAGCACTCGCCTAAGTACAAATACAACATGCGCTCGCAAGGAGGACGAGGTGCAGGTCGACTGCTACCCTCTCCTCTGAGCTACGCCACAAGTACAATGTGCGGTCGCAAGGAGGACGAGGTGCAGGTCGACTGCGACCCTCTCCTCTGAGCTACGCCACAAGTACAATGTGCGGTCGCAAGGAGGACGAGGTGCAGGTCGACTGCGACCCTCCCCTCTGAGCTACGCCACAAGTACAACGTGGGGTCGCAAAGAGGATGAGGCGCAGGTCAACTGCGACCCTCTCCTCTGAGCTACGCCACAAGTACAACGTAAAAATCCTACCGAGTGAGGAGCAGACCTCCCACTCGGGGGCTTAGCTGCAGCCCCGTGCTCGCCTAAGGTATAAAAATCCTACCGAGTGAAGAGCAGACCTCCCACTCGGAGGCTTAGCTGCAGCCCAGTGCTCGCCTAAGGTATAAAAATCCTGCCGAGTGAGGAGCAGACCTCCCACTCGGGGGCTTAGCTGCAGCCCAGTGCTCACCTAAGTTATAAAAATCCCGCCGAGTGAGGAGCAGACCTCCCACTCGGGGGCTTAGCTGTAGCCCAGTGCTCGCCTAAGTTATAAAAATCCCACCGAGTGAGGAGCAGACCTCCCACTCGGGGGCTTAGCTGCAGCCCAGTGCTCGCCTAAGTTTCAATAAAATCCTACCGAGTGGCGAGCGCACCTCCCACTCGGGGGCTTAGCCGCAGCCCAGTGCCTGCCTAAGTGAATTGAAGAATAAGTCGACTGCAGTAAGCATCTTGCTTTAAACCTGCAAAAGACATTTCGAGCCAAATGCAAGCGTATTCAAACATCGAATCCAAGTTCAGATAGATACCTAAAGGAATCGAAAGTGCTCAGGCACTAAGCCTGTTAAGGTTTATCGGTTACAAAATCACTCGGCATACCGAGGCAAATTTAAAGTGTCGAGCTCAAAGAAGTTTTTTACCCCTCTTGTGGAGGGCTGGAAGGTGCAACAAACTCATCAAGGTCAATTCCGTCCGCGATCCGAGTGGCGGCAGCGATGAAGGTCTCCATGAAGGACCTGAAGTCGTGTTTCTTGGTGTTGGCCACCCGAAGAGTCGCCAGCTTGTCTTCTCGCGCATCCTTGCAGTGGACTCGAGCCAGACACAGAGCAACATCTGCACCGCACCTAGCGGAGGACTTTTTCCACTCCTGCACTCGACCAGGAACTGTGTTTAGTCGAGGCATCAGAGCTCGAGGTCGTTCTGGAGTGTCTCCCTGGGCCAGAGCGTGGTGTCAATGCGGGAAGTGGCGACCTTCAGCCTTGCAAGATAGTCAATGACAGCAGCAACGCGAGACTCAAGCCGGAACACGTTCATGGCAACTTCATCGTTCACCGGAGAGTTGATGGGGTCCAGGTTTGGTTCCAGCCGACTAGTTTCCTCTTCAAAGTTTTGGCAAAATTCTGCAAGTACAATCACTGAGTCAAGGCAATGGTCGAATGGAAAGATCACTGTAAAAATGATTGTTGAACACAAAGGATTACCTTCGAGCATGAGGAACAACTTCTTGGCAAGTCCACTCAGAAAGGCCTCCAGATCATTCTTCTTCCCAGTCAACTGACTGGCCTTGTCGTTCAGGGCAGCTTTGTCACTTTTCAGTCGACTGACCTCCTTGTTGGCAATCGCAAGAGCATCTTTCAGATTAGTATTTTCTTCTTCAAGCTTGGTGACCGAAGCTAACTTCTCGTCAGCAAGCTTGGTCTTCTCAGCTAGCTCAAGGTCTTTCTTTTTCTGGGCCTCCTTCACCTTGCCTGCAAAGTTACAGCAAGGTCAGATTTTGAAACAAATGAAGGATAAAAGCAGTCGTCGAGGTCTCACCGAACGTACCTTTGGTCTCCTCCTTCGCCTTCGTCAGATTCTCCTGGACCAGCTTTAGATCCAGCTCGAGCTGGATGTGCTTGTTCTCCAGCTCGGTGTAACGAGCCGCAAGGTCGCAGGATTTCTGCGAAGAACCAATCGACAAAATGTCAATGATAATTCACTTCCGAGTGGATAAGAGAAAATCATGTGTTTCTAAGACTACAGCCGAATACAAACATTCGACCGTAGTCTCGGGGACTACACCCAGTGGGTGCACTCAGCGTGCCCCCACTAGTTCTATTAAGATAGAGTCGACCAGTCGACCAAAAAAAACAACAACAGGACGTATTCTTCAGACTGTAACCGACTGCCAGCAGTCGACCACAATCTCGGGGACTACACCCAGTAGGTGCACTCAGCGTGCTCCCACCGGTTTGAGAAATCCATTCGACTTAGTCGAATGACGGAAGAACTTAACTTATAAAGCCTATGGCCGACTGCCAGCAGTCGACCATAGCCTTGGGGACTACACCCAGCGGGTGCACTCAGTGTGCCCCCGCTAAACCGGAGTTTCAATCGACACACCCAGTGGGTGACTACTATGGATTCCGAAAAGAAAGATTTCCAGATAGCATATCCTAACAGAACAAGCGATGATCGACTGACCTGAACGTTGCTTTGAAGAGCAGAACTGGCGTCGTAGGCTGCCTCTTGCCTCCCGGATGGCCTTCACCTGCTCCATCATGACTCCCGCTTGGCGTATCGCTTCCTTTGCAGCACTGGCTTGGTCCTCTGGAACATAGTGTGTCGAGAAGAGGGAAGGCTGTGCGGCACTCGATGACGCGGGGTGAGCACTCGTCAGCGGCACCGCGAAAGGTACGGAGTGCCGAGTGGTGTTCTCCTCCTCCGCGACCAGAGTCTCGGGTGCCGTCACATCCTGGGCCACCCTGCCGGTAGACGCTTTCCTGCTCCTCCTATGCTTCAGCGGTTCCTCATCGTCGTCGTCGTCGGGAAGGGTGATAACGACATTGGATAGAGCTGCAGAAAAGAATCAGAATTAGAGACCAAGAGCCAATCGATTAAAAAACGGAATTAAGAGAGTGGTACCAGATTTTGAGGTTGCTGCATCCTCCATCTCATGGTCGTCAGCCCTGGCTGAGGTATCAGAAGTAGCAGCACTGCAATTCCGAAAATCAGTCGGTTAACTCAAGAGTCGATCAAAGATAAACTCATATAAAACAAGAAGACTCAAGCAGCATTTTTACCCTGATATGGTGGGGATTGACACCTTCATCTTCGGCAGGACCTTGGTCGGCTTCGACGGTGCCACCCTGGATTGCTACGGAGCCTTTTCAGTCGGCGCTGGAGAAGTGGTCCGAGGGCGCTTGGTCGACTGCGCGACAGTCGCAACCCCCTTACCATGTTCAGTCGCAGGGTCATGGACAAGCTTCGACCGCCTTTCCGAGCGCGGTGGTGCGACCTCCTCCTCCTCCTCTTCTTCTTCCTCCTCCTCCTCCTCCTCATCATCATCATCTTCAGCAGCATCCGAGTCCCACTCCTCCTGGCTTTCGCCCCCACTCGCTTCTCCCTCCTCAGTCGGAGTTTGTGCTCCATTGGGCATTGAGTACAGTTCGGTGAGGGTCTGTCAGGCATCAAGACAAAGATCAATCGACCAATTTACGGCGAAAACGGAATAAGTATGGCAAGAATACAATTGGAGATAAAGTAAACACACCTTGTCTGGAATGCTGGAATTATCGAGTGGCGGAATCCTCCTGGCTCCACGAGGGTTATCTTTGTTCCCGGTGACCGCCGCCATCCACCTCTCTAGCGTGGCGTCGTCGACTGCTTCAGGATTGATCCGAGTTTCATCTTCAGTCCCGCAGTACAACCACATGCAATGGCCTCGGTACTGAAGAGGCTGGATACGCCGCCTAAGGAAAACCTCCAGGAGATCCATACCAGTCACTCCTTCCCGAACTAACTGGACTACACGCTCCATCAACATCTTCACGTCGGCTTTCTCCTTCGGGAGCACCTTCAGAGTGGATGGTTTGTTGGCTCGGTCCGTGGTAAACGGAGGGCGGCCACTCGACTGCCCCGGCGTCGACTCGCTCTGGCAGTAGAACCAAGTCGACTGCCAGCCTCTGACCGACTCGGGAAGCATCATAGTTGGGAAGGTGCTCTTGTTCCTCATCTGGATCCCCGGACCTCCACACATCTGAATAACCTTGGTTTTGTCGTCATCTGGACTCACCTTCTTCACGGTCTGAGAGCGATACGTGAATATATGCTTGAACAGACCCTAGTGCGGTCGGCAACCCAGAAAGTTCTCACACATGGATACAAAGGCAGCAAGGTAGGCGATCGAGTTCGGATTGAAGTGGTGGAGTTGCGCTCCAAAGAAGTTCAAGAAACCACGGAAGAAAACACTCGGCGGCAAAGAAAACCCGCGGTCGACGTGGGTAGCCAGAAGAACACACTCACCCTCTTCCGGCTGGGGTTGCCACTCGTTCCCCGGGAGCCTTGCTGCTCCGTGGGGGATCAGACCGTCGTTGGCCATGTCGGTGAGATCCTTCTCCGTGATGGTCGACCGGATCCAATCTCCTTGGACCCAGCCGTGCGGCAGACGAGATCTGGACGAAGACCCGCCCCGACTGGTTGTTCTCCCTTTCGCCTTCCCTGTCGCCGACACCTTCTTCGCGCATTCCAGCGCCGCCTTCTTCTCCTTCACCATGGCTGCCGGCGAAGCGTACGAGGAGCGGTTGCGCGGAGGCGAGAGCGGGCGCAGTGGGCGGAGGCAGGGAGAGCAGAGAGAGAATGGAGAGATACTGTTCAAAGACCCTCGCCGGGCGCCTTTATAAGATCACTTCCGAGTGGATAACAGATGGGCCCGGGCGATCCAATCACATCCCGAAACAGTCGCGCATACGCGATACGTGGCGGAAAAGGTGGCGCAAGAATCGAGGCATCTATGCCCTATCCCATCCGAGCGCCGCGGTCCGTCCCGCTTCGCACACTTCCCCAAATTTCGTATCGCACAAAATCCGCTAACGGCAGATCGATCTGTCAGGCGCGAGATTTCCTACGATCCGTCGCTCGGGAATTGTTAAGTTCAAAAGGTCACTCGACGAAAGAAAAGAATGGATCAAGTCGACTGAAGAAAAGTTGCCGATTATCAACGAAGAGATTATTGGTCCAAGACAACACATATCCAGAACGCAAAAGCAGGTCGGAAATAATATCAACTCCTTCCTCACTCAAGTCTCAATCCATTCGGGGGCTAATGATGGAGTCATGTACCTAGGGTAGGGTCATAGACCTGATCTAAGTACCCTACCCAAGGACACCCTTTGAAGAGACTACCTTCCAGTCGACCAAGGAGGACTTCACTCGACAGACTCGAAGGACTCGACCATGAAGACACACTCGACCACCAGAAGGTCAAGAAGCACTCTGTACCGTAACGGTCTGTAATTAAGTAGACTTTATGGTATTTAGGACACTTTATGTGAGGCGTTACCAGTAACGCCTAGACTTAATGTACTTTAAACCCCGCATTACTGAGGGCCGGAGGGGTCTGGCAGGCACTATATAAGCCACCCCCCTCCTCAGTGTAAGGGGTTCGCACCCCTGTAATCCATACACACATAATCCACTCGACCGCCTCCGGGCTCCGAGACGTAGGGCTATTACTTCCTCCGAGAAGGGCCTGAACTCGTACATCTCTTGTGCGTACAACTGCTCCATAGCCAGGACCTTGCCTCTCCATACCTACCCCCCCACTCTACTGTCAGACTTAGAACCACGACAGTTGCCCTTCCTCGGCCTCGAGTAGCTCCATCAGGATTTGGAGCTAGACACTGAAAGGAAAAGAGAGGAGAGGGGCGGAGAGGAGACATGGGTGAGAGTGAGAGCTTGGGTTAGGGTTTTGGGTAGATCAGTCGGAGGGGGTTCTTATGGGGTCTGGGTGGGCTAGGCCTGTGCGACCCAATGTGGAGGACAAGTCCAGATGTGTTCGAATAGCCGCATACTCGCCCCACATTTGGACTGGATTTCGGGTGGTGTTGTCTGTTGGGACAAATGGGGGTGGTTTACGAAGCCCTGTTGGACCAGTGTTTTCTGTCCATACAAATAGGCCGGCTATATGGTGAAGCGCAATATGTACTGATAACTCATATCACCTTATTCACATAGTTGAACTCCAATCGGAACAATCACAAGTATATCCCGTAAAAATAAGTATGTATACACCCATCACATTCCATTGCAATATGCATACATGTATCAATAATATTGATATTTCACTGTTCGAAAACGTCTTTGTTGAGCTGTGACAAGGGGTGAAAGTCTGCGTGGTAGGTGTTTGTTCTTCATGGTCTCATCAACTGCCATTCATAGACATAATTAAATTATGCGAGGTGGTGTGCATGTTTGTTGTTATAGATATGTGCAAAACTTGTACTATCCAGAAATTCAACATTGTTGCCAACTACATGAATAATGTAAAGGACTATTGCTATGACTCGGACCGTGCTTTCCCGATATATAATTGCATGATATGTACAAAATTGTATGTATGCATGAATTCACCTACATTACAATGCATTTGCTTCTCCAAACATAGCGTACACTATAGAAAAATATCTTTAGCAGAATAATCAGTGATTTCCATTAGTAATTTGATTTGCACTTATTAACTAAGCCTATGCAATCAAAAATTCCCACTTGTTGGTCCCATATTTTTTTTTTGGTTAAGCCTTACCCTTGAGCGTGCTATTCATCCAGAAGATAGCTTGCAACATGTCTGTGGCGGCATTGGCGGCTTGAATGAAGGCGGCGCGCTTGGACTCCGCCAGCCCCACTTTAAGGAGATGGTCGTTGAATCCGCACCGACTGCAGGTGTCCGACTAAACGATGGTCTTAGAGCACCTAGCTAAGTTGGCGCGACCTGGTTCTTTGTCAATGCCACCCCGCGCCTCGCATTGCGCCGCTATTGATGCACCACCTCCGCTTTGGCTTTTCTCTTGGATGACGAGATGCTAGCATCAACACCTTTGAGCAAGTAGTGGTGGTGGGGCTGGTGATGCGGCGGGAACGTGAGTTCCTCCTTCTTTACAGCGAGGAGGACAGGATGCCACTAGCTGCCCAGCTTGCGATGTAGCGGGGAGGACGGCTCGTTCTTCACGCGGCGACCTATTTGGATGCCATAGTTGTGTGACGGCAAGGGTGGCTCCTCCTCACGCGGCATCCGAATTGGACTCACCGGTTGTTCAGAGGGGGCATTGGTGCCGGACCGAGGTCGATGAAAGACCGTTGCAGGACGATTTTCATCTACCTCACAAACTCCTTGCCCTTTGCAGCTGCCTCCGCCAGGAGGGCCGGCTTCTCCTCCTCGCCTAAGGAGATCGGCTCCACCTTGACATCAATCAGAGTTGTGGAGGAGGCGAGCCCAGAGCTCCTCCTTCCCCCTTCCCGCTCCCTGGATCCGAAACCAGGCCCCAACCCCCACTTGTTGGAGTTGTAGGGCTTCTTGCCCATCACGGCAACCGGTCCTGGAGGTGTGTTGGTGTGCGAAAGAGGTGGGACGGGAGAGGAAGAGGATAGGGTTTGCTTCTGCGCTCGTCAGGCTTTAATAGACGGGAAAGGGTTGTCGAAGCTTCAATTCGATGGAGTAGGCTTCTCGGTCGCCACATCGATATGAATGTCATATTGGCGGATGGCCTGTCAGCCATAATGAATGTGACGAAGTTTTCCAGAGCGAGCACACACGGGAGACGGGTTTTGGGTGAGTTCGGTGCGTCGGAGTCTGTTGCGGCAGACGTTCAAACTGGTTCGGACAATGTTTGTAACCGTTGTTAAATGGCTAAAAGCTTTCGAGTTGTTTCATCCAGACAGTCGAGGTTGATTTCGTGATCCACGTTGGAGTTGGCGTGGGAACACAGAAAGTTTCGCACATGGGGCTCAAGAGATCACGTGAGTACATGTTCGAGTCAGAATCATATTTAGATTTTGCAAGCACAAGAAAAACAGTGCGAAATAAGTAAGTAGCCCACGCAAGTGTCCATGCATGTCTTCTCTCCGGGGGTATACGCTTCTCTCTCCAAAACAACCACGGCGACTTCTTGCACCAAAACAGCAAGGAGATGGCCCGGCCATCTTCGTCCAGTGAGGCAGCTGACACATACACACTCCCGGACAAGCCACGCGCCAAGAGTTATTGCCAACGGAGACGCACACACTCCCACTCTCTACTCTCTCGCTCTCTCTCTCTTGGTTGCCTTTTTGGCCTTTTTCACTATTTTGACCCTTTGAACAAACTTTGTCACAAAATGAACTCGACATGAAAGTATTTCACGATCTGACTCTTTTAGCAACGCCACAGACCGTGGCGTTTCTTCTCCATATAAAAACGCCGAGCTAGCTAGCGTTTCAAATCCACATTCAAACGCTGGAGTAGCTAGCGTTTCCAATCCACATAGAAACGCCAAGCAAGTGGGCGTTGCTGCCTTGGCCAGAAACGCCATAGGGCTTGGCGTTTAGGCCCTGGGTTTAGGAGCAGCTTCTTACTTTGGCAACGGGGAAGCTAATGGGCTGGGTGCCAGCGCAGAAACGCCAAAGCCCTTGGCGTTGCTTACCTGGTTCGCAACGCGAGCAACTTGGGCGTTTCTCCTTTGGGCAGGAACATTAGCTAGCTTGGCGTGTCTCCTTTGGGCAGGAACGCTAGCTAGCTCGGCGTTTTTATTTGGGGAAGAAACGCCGCGGGCTCTGGCGTTGCTAAAAGGGTCAGATCGTGAAATACTTTCATGTCGAGTTCATTTTGAGACAAAGTTCATTCAAAGGGTCAAAATAGTGATTTCGGCCCACCACCTCACACAGCACAGCACAACCACACTGATTCATACAGCTAGCGAGTGAGCTTAGCCAACCACACGCCTCCTTGCTAGCTCACCCCGGCTTTCTCTTCTTCAGCTCCGACCGACCACACACTCGGCACTCGGGCCATGATGAGCGGCGGCAGGATGAACGCGGCAGCGAGCGACGACTTCCCCTTCGCGGCAATGGAGCCGCCGCCCTACGTCGGCTTCGAGCACGCCGGCGGAGGAGGCCAGCGCCACCAGGGCGCGATGATGTACGACAACTTCGACTTCGCGGCTGCCTTCGGCCAGTTCCAGGACGCGCCGCACCACCAGATGCTCGCGCTGCCGCCCAGCGGCAACGGCGCCGGGGGGCTGGTCCCCATGGCTCCGCCGCCCATGCCCGGGATGCAGCTGCAGATGCCGCCCATGGCTATGCACGGCCACGGCGATGTGTACCCGGCGATGGGGATGGTGAAGCGCGAGGGGGACGCGGGGAGAATCGGGCTGAACCTCGGCCGGCGGACCTACTTCTCCCCCGGCGACATGATGGCCGTGGACCGGATCCTGATGCGGTCCCGTCTCGGCGGCGTGTTCGGGCTGGGATTCGGGCGCACCCACCACCAGGCACCTCGGTGCCAGGTGGAGGACTGCAAGGCGGACCTCTCCGGCGCCAAGCACTACCACCGGCGCCACAAGGTGTGCGAGTACCACGCCAAGGCCGCCCTCGTCGCCACCGCCGGCAAGCAGCAGCGCTTCTGCCAGCAATGCAGCAGGTCAGACCCCACACCCCACCCCCACTCTCCATCAACTCTCTCTCGCTCTACTCATGTTCTTGCACAAGTATACTCCGCATAGCTTAGCTAGGTTGCAGCTTGGCTGGTGGGAACTGTTTGCCTTTCCAGTCTTCGCTCTGTTTTGGGTTCACGTCACTTGTCCGTTGCGGCGGCCATGGTGCAAAAGCAGGTCTCAGTCTCAGAGACGACCAGTCATGTCAAACTAAAAAGACAACACAAAACACTAGTCCATGTAGCGAAAACGAGAGCTTTTCCATGGCCGTTTTCCCGTCCTGGGGATCGATGGAGACAGGATCACGAAAACAAAAAGAGATCCAAAAGGCAGCGTTCTTTCTTTGGGCTAGCTGCACACTCCAGACTGCTGCGTGCTGCGACGAGCGGCTGATCCTTTGGCAGGCTTTTGCACTGGGCATATCTCTGCCTTTCTCCCATTGACCAATGCTGTGTGGCGGTGCCAGTGGCGACTAGACTTTTGCATATGGGTTCACATGCATGCATCACTTGTTGAGCTAGCTAGATTTTGATTTTGTTGAGTGTAGTACGTACGGCTTAAAGGATTTTGGTGCTCAAGGTTAGCTTAGCCTAAAGTGTTCTTGAAATTGGATTGGCCTTAGGTTCCACGTGCTCACGGAGTTCGACGAGGCCAAGAGGAGCTGCCGGAGGCGGCTCGCAGAGCACAACCGTCGCCGGAGGAAGCCGGCGGCCGGCAGCACGGCGACGTCGTCCAAGGAATCGGCTCCGCCTTCCAAGAAACCCAACGCCTGCGCCATCTCTAGTTCCTACACTGCCGACAACAACAGTAAGCTGACACGTTCGCTTTATCTAATTGCATCCTACCAAGTGTAATTGATCTTCATTTATCGGGGCTAATTTGTACGTACGTACGACCTGTTTATCAGGTTTGAGCGCGACCAAGTCGACCATCTCCTCCAACACGAGCGCGATCAGCTGCCCCCAGCAGGGCCAGGCCAGGGACGTAGCGGCGACAAGGCCGACGGCGCTCACCCTCGGTGCGGCGCCGGAGGAGGACGACCACCAGCAGCAGCTCAGGAACGCCGTGCAGCTCCACCACCATCAAGAGCAGCAGCACTTCATCACCTCCCTCTTGCAGAACAACATCAATAACAGCAACATCCTGTCGTGTTCCTCGGTTTGCTCCAGCACCATGCCATCGGCGGCCGCGGCGGCCAACGGCGAGGTCTCCGACCAGAACAACGACATCAACAACAACAACGGCAGCAACAACGTCAACAACGGCATGCATATGTTTGAGGTGGACTTCATGTAGATGTTTGATCTTGAGCATTAGGCTAATAACATAATTATATGATCTAACTGCAGTTTAAACACCACATTTGAAGTAAGCGGAAATGCTTTATTTCCGCCGGTTATAAGGCGAGGTGCCGAGGTCGAGTGCTTTGGTGTATTGGGGCTAAATAGGAACAAAGTGTTAGATGATCTTACCCGCAAAAAAAAAAGTGTTAGATGATCTTGTCAGAGTCGACTCTGACAAGACCCAAGCGAGAGTCCTCTCATAGCAACTACTAGCATAGATTGATAGTTGTACACGTCTAGGAAATCGTATAAGCAGAGTCCTAGCACTGGTATTTGGAGTAGTAGTAGTCCTAGATGGAGTTGAATCGTGTAGGCTTAGGATGGGTATGTCGTGTATATAAGCACATCTAGCCCATGTTTTTGTAACGTGTAATTTTCAGAGAAACAAAGAGAAAAAGGGGAGTCATGTCACGTGCCATTGGCAACCAAAGTTTTTGTTCGCATGTGTTCAACTACTCTAATGTGATCGATCCTGCAAATTCCAACGCAAAGCAGTGTACTAATTCACCGACACAGTTAATAAACATGATCCTCTAAAAAATAAATAGTATCCATGATATCATCGCTTTAGCAGCCCAGTTTAGAATAAACATTGAGATAGTTCTAGCCAACACGTAAGCAGCCGAATGACAGAACAATAAGCACAAGTGACACAATAATTTCACGAGGAAGAACCTTCACAGAACGGGAGTAAAAACACAGACACGGACGAACCAGCCCACACAACTTTCACTATGAGAATAAGGGTACACGGCCTTCTCTTGAAAACCATGCAGACTCGGACGAGCTCACAGGTAGTCAGTACTAATCACAATAATCCAAAGGGAATCACCTTCTCATACAGAAGGTCAGATGCAGAGGAGGCAGTGGCCATATATTGGCGGATGACAACAAGAAGCTCGCCTGCAGATTAACAAATCTATATAGCGGCGGCAGCGCGGCTAGATGTGGCAAGACATCACTAGCTTCTCCTTTCCTTATCAACTAACACAGGGGCGACCTGATGATTCAAAGCTTACTACCTAGCCGCTGTAGCCAAGCTGGCGAATCTGGATGGCAACACAGCACCGCCAACCTCAAATCATAGGAGAAACACAGTGGATTTCAACCCGCTCCGATGCCATCTTAAAAATCATGCAAGATTTGAAAGAATAGATTTAGGGATTGGAAGAACCATGGAGAGGATTTGGGGAAATTTCTGGACCTTTCTCCTTTGTCCCTCTCTCAGTATACATTTATATTATGTGTACATTTTACATTTTAGTCCCTTAGGACTAAGTAAATATAGTCATACACCAACACTCCCTCTCAAGATGTGCGAATACATCATAAAAACCCATC
The DNA here is from genome assembly GCA_963921465.1 of Triticum timopheevii. Classification (NCBI taxonomy): domain Eukaryota; kingdom Viridiplantae; phylum Streptophyta; class Magnoliopsida; order Poales; family Poaceae; genus Triticum; species Triticum timopheevii. The sequence continues at coordinate 617,380,123 of OY997274.1, read as the reverse complement.
TTGCTACAAAACATGGAGAATGTTTTTTCGGGGAGTCCTTTTGCAAGGACATCTGCTACCTGACTAGCTGAGGTTACGTACGATAGGCAAACTATCCCTCTATCAAGCTTCTCCTTAATAAAATGACGATCAATTTCTACGTGCTTCGTTCGGTCATGCTGAACAGGGTTATTTGCAATGTCAATGGTAGCTTTGTTGTCACAGTACAACATCAGAGGCTTGCACCTTTAGAACCGCAGCTCTGCTAGGAGGATATGTATCCATAATAACTCGCATATGCCGTGAGCCATAGATCTAAACTCAGCCACTCCAGTAGACCGAGCCACTACACCTTGCTTTTTTACTTCGCCAAGAAACTAGGTTTCTCCTACAAAATTCACAATAACCAGATGTTGAGCGTCGGTCATCTAGGGAACCAGCCCAACCAGCGTCAGCATAGCACTCAACTTGCAAGTTTCGTCATATGGTATATAAAAGGCCTCTTCCTGGGCACCCCTTAACATACCTTAGGATCTTGTTTACATCTTCCATATACTGGCTAACTACACTCACAGCAAAAGCAATATCTGGACGAGTATGAGATAAATATATTAACCTTCCAACAAGTCTCTGCTAGCTCTCTCGATCCACAGGTGTACCTGCATCACTACTTAAATGATGATTTTGCTCAATAGGTGTAGCTGCAGGTCGACAACCAACACTAGTAGAAAAGGGGGCAATGGTCCAGGCCGGGTCAGCCCATTAGTCCCGGTTCAATCCAGAACCGGGACCAATGGGGGCATTGGACCCGGTTCGTGAGCCCCCGGGGCCGGCCTGGCCACGTGGGCCATTGGTCCCGGTTCATCTGGACCTTTTGGTCCTGGTTGGTGGGACGAACCGGGACCAATGTGCCTTGCTCCTGGCCCACCACCATTGGTCCCGGTTGGTCGCCTGAACCGGGACCAAAGGCTTCCCTTTAGTCCCGGTTCAAGCCACGAACCGGGACCAATTAGTTGCCTATATATACCCCGCGAGCAGAGCACTCTCACTACTCTGTTTTTCGTGGCATGCGAGGAGGGAGCTTTGTGGTGCTCTAGCTCACCTCCTATGCACACGAGGTGTTCGATGGAATGCCCGAGCCACACTACTTGAGCTTTCTCCTCTCCAAGCTCCACCTCCAAGCTCCATTTTCCTCAATATTTGTCTAGGTTTAGCGGTCCGTCACGTCCCGTCCCCGTCTTCACCGCCGTCGATCGCCCGCGCCGATCTCGTCGCCGGCACCACCGTGGTGAGCCTCTTACTTGTATGTTTATATAGATACTTGTATAATTTTCTTACTTTTATTATTGCATCTTATATAGTGCAATGGTTTTGGTATCCGCCCCCGTCGGCCCTCGTCCTGTCTATGATTCGGATGTGGTATATATTATCTTTTCATAACTATTGGTTCATTTATTGTTTATGACAATTATGCCGACCAACGTGACATAGATTTTATTTATCTAGGAGGTTGTTGAACCGGAAATTCCAACCGACCCTACTGTCGAGAGGTTAAATTCAGTTGAAGAAGAAAACAATTTGTTGAAGGAAAAAATTAGAAAAATTGAGGAGGAGAAGATGATATTGGAGTTGCATGTTGCGGATGTCGTCGATGATCACAAGATCAAGATGGATGCAATGCGCTTGAAGATTAGAAAGATTAGAAAATATGCCATTCATACCGAGGCTTGGTATCATTATGCTGTTAGATCAGTTGTTACATTGGTTGCGATTATGATCGCGTTTGTTTTCGCATTGAAATGTTTTACATAGTTTCAGTGTATGGTTTAATTAATTTAGATGCTCTGCAGAGCTTTATGTTGTTAGATGAGAACTATGTATGTACTTTGGTTTTAGTGTGATGATGAACTTCTATTAATTTGGTTACTTCATTATCTATTCATGATGTTCTCTAATGATTTTTGACAAACTTAATTATATATAATGCACGCAGATGAACCGGCAATGGATGTACGGTTCAAGACACACCTCCGAGTATATTAAGGGCGTGCATGATTTTCTCGAAGTGGCTGAGGCAAACAAGAAGAATGGTTTTATGTGTTTTCCATGCCCTATATGTGGGAATACGAAGTCTTACTCTGACCGGAAAATCCTCCACACCCACCTGCTTTACAAGGGTTTCATGCCACACTATAATGTTTGGACGAGGCACGGAGAAATAGGGGTTATGATGGAAGACGGCGAAGAAGAAGAGTACGATGACAACTATGTGCCCCCTGAATACGGTGATGCTCCTGAAGATCAAGAGGAACCAGACGATGTGCACGATGATGCTGCAACGGGCGAAGCTGCTGAAGATCAAGAGGAACCAGACGATGTGCCCAATGATGATGATCTCCGCCGGGTCATTGTCGATGCAAGGACGCAATGCGAAAGTCAAAAGGAGAAGCTGAAGTTCGATCGCATGCTAGAGGACCACAAAAAAGGGTTGTACCCCAATTGCGAAGATGGCAACACAAAGCTCGGTACCGTACTGGAATTGCTGCAGTGGAAGGCAGAGAATGTTGTGCCTGAAAAAGGATTTGAGAAGCTACTGAAAATATTGAAGAAGAAGCTTCCAAAGGATAACGAATTGCCCGATAGTACATACGCAGCAAAGAAGGTCGTATGCCCTCTAGGATTAGAGGTGCAGAAGATACATGCATGCCCTAATGACTGCATCCTCTACCGCGGTGCGTACAAGGATCTGAACGCATGCCCGGTATGCGGTGCATTACGATATAAGATCAGATGAGATGACCCTGGTGATGTTGACGGCGAGCCCCCCAGGAAGAGGGTTCCTGCGAAGGTGATGTGGTATGCTCCTATAATACCACGGTTGAAACGTCTGTTCAGAAACGGAGAGCATGCCAAGTTGATGCGATGGCACAGTGAGGACCGTAAGTAAGACGGAAAGTTGAGAGCACCCGCTGACGGGTCGCAGTGGAGAAAAATCGAGAGAAAGTACTGGGATGAGTTTGCAAGTGAGCCAAGGAACGTATGGTTTGCTTTAAGCACGGATTGCATTAATCCTTTCGGGGAGCAGAGCAGCAATCACAGCACCTGGCCCGTGACTCTATGTATGTATAACCTTCCTCCTTGGATGTGCATGAAGCGGAAGTTCATTATGATGCCAGTTCTCATCCAAGGCCCTAAGCAACCCGGCAACGACATTGATGTGTACCTAAGGCCATTAGTTGAAGAACTTTTACAGCTGTGGAATGGAAACGGTGTACGTACGTGGGATGAGCAAAAACAGGAGGAATTTAACCTAAAGGCGTTGCTGTTCGTGACCATCAACGATTGGCCCGCTCTCAGTAACCTTTCAGGACAGACAAACAAGGGATACCACGCATGCACGCACTGTTTACTTGACACCGATAGTATATACCTGGCAAGCTGCAGGAAGAAAGTGTACCTGGGCCATCGTCGATTTCTTCCGACCAACCATCAATGTCGAAAGAAAGGCAAGCATTTCTAAGGCGAGGCAGATCACCGGAAGAAGCCCGCCATGCGTACCGGTGATCACGTACTTGCTATGGTCAATGATTTACACGTAATCTTTGGAAAAGGTCCCGGCGGACTAGCTGTTCCGAGTGACGCTGGGGGACACACACCCATGTGGAAGAAGAAATCTATATTTTGGGACCTACCCTACTGGAAAGACCTAGAGGTCCGCTCTTCGATCGACGTGATGCACGTGACGAAGAACCTTTGCGTAAACCTGCTAGGCTTCTTGGGCGTGTATAGGAAGACAAAAGATACAACTGAGGCATGGGAGGACCTGCAACGTTTGCACGAAAAAGACGGCATGCCTCCAAAGCAGTATGAAGGTCCTGCCAGCTATGCTCTTACCAAAGAAGAGAAGGAAATCTTCTTTGAATGCCTGCTTAGTATGAAGGTCCCGACTGGCTTCTCGTCGAATATAAAAGGAATAATAAATATGGCAGAGAAAAAGTTTCAAAACCTAAAGTCTCATGACTGCCACGTGATTATGACGCAACTGCTTCCGGTTGCATTCAGGGGGCTTCTACCGAAAAACGTCCGATTAGCCATTGTGAAGCTATGTGCATTCCTCAATGCAATCTCTCAGAAGGTGATCGATCCAGAAATCATACCAAGGCTAAGGAGTGATGTGGTGCAATGTCTTGTCAGTTTTGAGCTGGTGTTCCCACCATCCTTCTTCAATATCATGACGCACGTCCTAGTTCATCTAGTTGACGAGATTGTCATTCTGGGCCCCGTATTTCTACACAATATGTACCCCTTTGAGAGGTTCATGGGAGTCCTAAAGATATATGTCCGTAACCGCGCTAGGCCAGAAGGAAGCATCTCCATGGGCCATCAAACAGAGGATGTCATCGGGTTTTGTGTTGACTTCATTCCTGGCCTTAAGAAGATAGGTCTCCCTAAATCGCGGTATGAGGGGAGACTGACTGAAAAAGGCACGCTTGGAAGGGACTCAATAATATGCAGGGACGGATATTCTTGGTCTCAAGAACACTACACAGTTCTACAGAACTCTACCTTGGTGACCCCGTATGTCGATGAACACAAGAACAGTCTGCGCTCCAAACACCCGGAGCAGTGCGACGACTGGATTACATGTGAACACATCAGGACTTTCAGCAGTTGGTTGGAAGCACGTATCAGAGGTGACAACACTGTTTGTGATGAGCTGTACTTGTTATCCAGGGGACCATCTTTGACTGTATTGATTTGGAAAGGATACGAGATAAATGGGAATACATTTTACACGATTGACCAAGATCAAAAGAGCACCAACCAAAACAACGGTGTCTGCTTTGATGCAACAACCGAGAGGAGAAAGGACATATATTATGGTTACATAGTGGACATATGGGAACTTGACTACGGACATGATTTTAAGGTCCCTTTATTTAAGTGCAAATGGGTCAATCTGTCAGGAGGCAGGGTACAGGTAGATCCACAGTACGGAATGACAACAGTGGATCTGAAAAATCTTGGGTACACTGACGAACCGTTCATCCTAGCCAATGATGTGGCACAGGTTATCTATGTGAAGGACATGTCTACCAGACTGAGAAAGAGAAAAGATAAGGAAGCGAATACATCATACGATGAGCCAAAGCGCCACATAGTTCTTTCAGGAAAAAGGGACATCGTGGGAGTGGAGGACAAGACAGACATGTCTGAAGATTATGAAAAGTTTCATGAAATTCCTCCCTTTAAAGTCAAGGCTGACCCCAGCATCCTGATAAACGATGAAGATTATCCATGGTTACGGCGCAATAAGCTAATGACACAAGCGAAGAAAAAGTGAAGACTTTCTCCCGCAACTATTATGATGATACCATGCCAACTTTGTAACTGACGAGTATGATAAAATTGTCCGTTTTGTACATGCACATGCTATGTGTGGGTCAATTTATGATACCATGCGAACTTTCAACTTTTTCAGAGTTCATTTGAAATGCTTTAATGTCTTATGGTTCGGCCCTCGTAATAATTAAAAATAGCAACAATAAGTATTTTGTTGTAAATAGAAACAAAATAAAATAAATAAAGCAAGAAAGAAAACAAAAAAACAAAAAAAGTGTTTTCAAATGAAAAGTAATGGCACTAACAGAAAGTTTATAATTTTCCTAAAACTAAAAGCAAAAAGAATTAAAAAATAAAGCAAAAAACAAAAGAAAATAAATAATGCAGAAAACAAAACAAAAAAACAGGGAAAAAAGGAAAATAAAGCAAAAATAAAAATAGCAACAATAAGTAAAGAAAAAAAAATTGCCTCCTACTGGGCCCCCACGGCCTGAATACGACATGAAACCCTACTATGGGCCAGGATTCAGGCCCGCGGAAGGCCCAGTAAGCCCACCAGGCAAAGTTTAGCAAGTAGGCCCGAAAGCCTGGGGTCGAGAGGAGTTCGAGAGGGGTGCGGCAGTGGGGCTTATAAACCACTGCGCGCCCCTCTCAACTAGCGAGGTGGGACTAAACTTTGGCCCTGACGCGGGCAGCACAGGGACCTTTGGTCCCGGTTGGTGGCACCAATCGGGACTAAAGGGGGGGGGGGGGCATTGGTCCCGGTTGGTGCCACCAACCGGTACCAAAGGTCGCCGCTTCCCGCCCTTTGGGCTGCCGAAAAAGAGGCCTTTGGTCCCGGTTGGTGGCACCAACCGGGACTAAAGGGGGCATTGGTCCGGTTGGTGCCACGAACCGGGACCAATGCTCTTGCTATATATACAGGACTTACATTTTCGCCAAAACCCATCTCTTTCTTCTCGCCCCGACGCCTCTGCTCCTCGTCGCCGTCGCTGCCGAGCCCTGCCCCAACACCGTCAGACTGGTCCAGCTCGCCGTCGCCGCTGCCGAGCCACTGCCTCGACACCGTCGCCGCGCCCGCCGCCCCTGCCGGCCCCGACGCCATCGTCGTCGCCGCGCGCGCCACCGGCCGTTCCCCGACCCCGTCGCCATCGCCGCGCGCGCCGCCCCTTCCCCGACCCCGTCGCCGTCGCCACGTGCGCCGCCCCTTCCCCGACCCCGCCGCCGTCGCCGCGCGCGCCGCCCCTTCCCCGACCCCGTCGCCGTCGCCGCGCGCGCCTCCCCTTCCCCGACCCCGTCGCCGTCGCCCCGACCACACGCCGCCGTCTTCGGTCCGGCCGCCGGCGCCCTTTCCTCTTTTTTTTATATATGCAGAAGTTTATATATGCAAAAATTTATACATATATGCAAGTATATATGTATTTTTTTTCATAAGTGTATTTTTTTTGTTCATTGCATTCTTTTCATATATATAATGTATATATGTATGTGGTAGCTATATATATGATGAATGGATGTGGCTATATATGTATGTATATGAATATAATGTTCATAGCATTTTTTGTTTATATATGTTTTTTCATATATGTATTAATTTTATATTTAGGTTGTTAGTAGATATCGATTTTAGGTTAGTGCATTTTAGGTTAGTGTAGAGGAGAAAGTAAAATAAGGAAAAGGAAGAAAAGAGGAAGAAGGAAGAAGGAAGAAGAAGAAGAAGAAAAAGAATGAGAGGAAAAAGGAAAATAAGAAGAGGAAGAAAGGAGAAAAAGAGGAGAGGAAGAAGAGGAGAAATAAATAAGAAGAGGAAAAAAGAAGAAAAAGAAGAGGAGAAGAAGAAAGGAATAGAGGAGAAAGAACAAAAAATAGAAGAAAAAAATTCTATTTTTTCTTCTTCTCCTCTATTCCTTTCTTCTTCTCCTCTTTTTTTTCTTCTTTTTTTTCTTCTTCTTCTTCCTTCTTCCTTCTTTCTCTTTTCTTCCTTTTCCTTAATTATTTTCCTTTCTCGAGGGAGAAGAAGAAAAAGAAGAGGAGAAGAAGAAAGAAAGGAATAGAGGAGAAAGAAAAAACTTCAACACGAGCTACGGGGTGGTACCGATACCCCCTCCCCGATAACATTATTTTCCCATGTATATGTATGTCGCGTCGTTGTCAATATAACCCCCTCTAGATAACTTAGACATGAGGGGCGGTCGATATATATACCCCATCTCGACCGTGATAACTTATACAACTGCAGCACCCCCCCCCCTCGGCCCTCTCGCTCGACCAAAACTCTCGAGGACACCCAAACCCTAGAGAGAAAACGATGTTGGTCTCCTACCCCCTCCCGCCGCACCCCTACCTGACAAATTAACTCTCTCGAGGCCACCCAAATTTATCAAGTTAAAAGAGCGTTGTCGTCGAGGCCACCCCAAACCCTTGAAGCGTTGTGTCGAGGCGACCCCAAACCCTAGAGAAGCAGCGTCGAGGCCACTAACATGATTCCTTATTGTGATTAGCTAGCTAGTTCTACGTTTGCCACTAATATATATATATATATATATATATATATATATATATATATATATATATATCCATCTGTACCATGTTTGAATAATAATTGACATGTTGTAAATATTTGCAGAAACTATGGAGCACTCCGAGATGAATAAACAGAAGCGATGTTGGGGGAAATAATCGCACAAGGAAGTGATGAAGTTGTGTCATTTCTCAACGAGACCGATGGTCAGGAAGGACTGGATGAAGAAGAGGGCTATGTTCATGATGGCTTCGACCCATTAATGCCGGTATAAGAAGAGGACTATGTTCATGATGGCTCCGGTGACACAATGGAGGTACAATAAGGAGACCGTGCTGACTGCTCCGGTCACCGAACTGAGTCCGGCCAGGTATATATATATATTTGTTAAGCCCGTGCTGACTAGTTAACTGATGCATTCATTGTTTTGGTATATGTACACATATTAATTACTCTCGTCTTTCTTCCTTATAATTTCTAGCCCTGAAGAAAAAGTTGAGCTCAGATGAAAAGTTTGAGATCATAGAAATCGCGCCCGACGGCGAACCCATTGAACCCATCCGGACAAGGAAGGCATTTTCTGCTCAGTGCGGGGTTCTTGTTAGGGACAAGATCCCGATCAGCATCCAGCAATGGTATAAGCCTGCTAAGGATGAAGACCCTGAGGTGTCTTATGTCAATGATATGCAGAAAGAAGATCTTTGGACTGAGCTAAAGGCAAATTTCACCCTACCGCCAGAGGAGGATCCGGAGAAGCCAGTTAAAGAGCAATTAATCAAGTCTTGTGCTCTTAAGAAGATGGCAACCCTAATGAGGAGGTGGAGGAAAGAGCTGAACCAGTTTGTCAAGAAAAAAAGACACCAGAATTCATCGGCAAATATGAGAAGATCAAAGATCACTGGCCCGCATTTGTGGCCCACAAGACATCGGAAAAGAGTAAGAAGATGTCGGCGACAAACAAGCAAAATGCTGCGAAGAAGAAGCTTCACCATCGCACGGGGTCAGGTGGCTACCTCAAAGCCCAACCTAAGTGGTCCAAGGCTGAGCATGATCTGCTTGAAAAAGGGATCGAACCAGAGACAATGCGCTGTACAGACCGTTGCCGGACTTGGTTCTTCGGGGCTGGCGGAACCTTGGACCCTGTAACAGGGAAGTGTCAGTGGACGGACGAGCAACTGCAAACACCAGTCAAGAACCTTCGACACTATATCGATGCAACGCAGCGAGGGACGTTCCTTCCAAACAGGGAGAAGGACGAGCTCACAATGGCCCTTGGGAATCCTGAGCACCCTGGATGGACATGAGGCATGCCTGGCTCCATTCTGTGGAAGGTTAGTTTTCCGGACGCAGGGGGTTAAAAAACCCACGAGAGGTGGAAGAAACTGGAGAAGGAACAAATGCAGGCGCTACACGAAAGGGTAATGGGGCTAGAGGAACGAGAAGAGGTACGAGAAGCAGCAGATCGCAACAAATGACCTGCCGAAGCTTCCCCCGAAGCTACCCCGCCATCTCAGCGGAGAAGCAGCGTGGCTTCCACTGAGCTGCTTCAGCCGCAGCATGTCTTGAAGGCTCCTGCCAGCTATCCCGTGGATGGTATCACGGAGTCTCAAAATTGCCACATTATGGTGCGATGGATGAATTTGAAGGTCAAGGCGGCTGTTGGCCAAGTTTATCCTAGTGGACCCGGAACAACTTATCACTGCCAGCCGATTCCAGAAGGATATGCTAAGGTGATGGTGGCTGAAATAACGGAGGGATTTGAGGACCTCGTGCTTGAGCACCCTACTGGTGAAGGGGAGACTAGGCTGGTTTCTGCTCTGAAGACTCCATGCCTATGGCGGAAGGAGCTCATCAACCTTCTGAACTGGACGCCTCCGCCTCCTCCTCCTCCTCCGGCGAGTCAGGGCACTCCGCCTCCTCCACCGCCTCCTCCTCCGGCGAGTGATGATCAGGGCACGCGTGGCGGCACTCCGCCTCCTTCTCCGGCGCATGGCGGCACTCCGCCTCCTTCTCCGGCACGTGGTGACACTCCGCCTCCTCCTTTTCCGCCTCGCCAGCAAGGGCGGAAGAGACCCGCCGCCGCCCCGGCTGCTCCGGCGCGTCATAGTCCTTCTCCTCCGCCTCGTAAGCAAGCACGAAAGAAGACAGACATTGCAGCCGCTCCGTCTGCTACGGTGTCTAGCAGCACAAGAAGAGGAGAGAGGCAATACAGATACGGTCCAACTCTAAAGCCTCTAGAGAAGTTACCGTACGAGAGGACCAAGGAGGAAAACAATACGATCGTGCAGGACCACGTGAAGGAGTTCTTTGAAGGGGTGAAAGCAAAGAGACATCCACCTCCGGAGGAGAAGGTAGATCCGGTGAAAGCAAAGCGCACTCTCGATGCCCTGTGGCAACCACCAAAGTCTCCGCCGAGAACCAACTATGAGCGCATTACTGAACAGACATATCTCCAAGCCAAGCGGTCGGGAACTACTGTCAGTGATAAAAGGTTAAAAGAACGAGCAAAGGGGAAAAAATTGCCCAGCTCGGCGAACAAGCACAGCAATCGTGCCCCCCGCTCAATGTGTCTAATCCTCCGGGGATGGTGGCCGGTTATGGCAATCTTGAAGATTACCTGCCTGATGATGCACTTCCTGATTTCATGGAGGTGGACGAATTCAGATATGAGTACGGGAAGCCTCTCGTCAAAGATGAAAAATCTCTGACAACTATGATGCGAAGATTCCATAGTTGGTACATGAAAACCTGCAGAGAGTCTGAGGGGACGAACAGTTTGTATCTGAACATTAAAGAGGAGCACGACCTCGTTACAAATGATCTGTTGTGTGTTCCATTTGAGGAGTTCTTCGAGTTCTTCAATCAAAAGGCCCTCGATAAATTAATGGTCTTTTGCTACTGCCTGTAAGCACTATTTCTGTCATTAAGTCTCTATTTATAGCTCGGCTCTTTCATTGCATGTATTTATAATTAATTATCCTCAATATATTATGCAGATTGAAGATCGTGGAGTGCAAAAAACAAGAAATTTATGATATTGGGTTCATTAACACAAATATCATAGATGTATTTCTGGTTGAAAAGCACGTCGAAGAGGCCGAGGACAACTTGCTACAATCGTTGATCAAAAATCAAAACAAAGATACCATACTCTTTCCTTACAACGGCCCGTGAGTGTTACTGTCGTGTGCATATTCGGTTTCCCTTATTACTCGAGCGAGGTTATAGTAATGTAATTGATGAGTTATGCATGCGTGCGCAGGTACCACTATATTCTTATGGAGATTAAGCTTGAGCGTGGACTAGTAACCGTCTTAGACTCGAGACGGAAAGATCCCGAAACCTATGCGGAGATCACTGAAATGCTCAGCAAGTAAGTTCAATCGATCATTATCGCACCATATTGGCAACTTTTTGTTCATTTCCTGATATCTCAAGTAATAATAATTATTTTCTTTTCTTGCAGGGTTTGGAATAAGTTCACCGCACAAGCTCCGGGACTGCCGAAGGAGCTGCGATATACATACCCGAAAGTAAGTACTACTGACTAGCTAGTTGCGTGCATCTCCCGTTGATTCTATAGCTATACTTTCATCAATGCCATTTATAATGCTTCATTATCAGTTTGATTAACCTCTATTTCTCGTAAAGTGCTTGTGGCAGGAGGAAGGGAATGATTTCTGTGGATACTACGTGTGCGAGTTCATCCACAACGCGACTTTGAAAAACAAGCGGGGCTACTCTAGAAGTCAATATGAAGTGCGTAAGCAATATATTCACAATTTCATTTTATTACACCATCATTTCTGTTGAGTTTCATTCATATATATGTATTAATTAACCCCCTTCTTCAAATTAGACATGGCAGATGCGGGATGAACTCCTAGAACCAGATCGCATGAAAGCAATTCAAGAGGAATTGGCGGGATTCTTTCTTGAACACGTCATCAGTAAAGCCGGAGAATACCATGTGGAAATTGATTTCAAATGCTAGGGGTTTGTAATTAAGAGATCTTATACATATTGTACATGTATGTAGCCAGTAAAAAACTTGTTGTTCGACCAATCTCTTGGAGAAGGAGAGGTCGATCGATCACTTCTCTCGGTATGCATGACGAACTTCTGTACTGAATGGTTCTCTCGATCACTTATGTATATATACTACGTAGCGTCGACCAAGCACGGACATAAGAGAGGACACTTCTCTCTATTAATTAGCTAGCTAACACAATATACGAAACACCTAAATTAACCCCCCAAAACCCCCAACCCCCTCCTTTCAAAAAACAAAAAACAAAAACCCCAGCCACTGGAATGCAGACGCGTGGATGCCTTTTGGTCCCGGTTGGAGCCATCAACCGGGACCAAAGGCCCCCTGACTGGGCTCGGCGCACAGGGCCACGTGGAGGCACATTGGTCCCGGTTCGTGTTTGAACGGGGACTAATGGGTGGAGGTATTAGTAACGACCCATTAGTCCCGGTTCATGAACCGGGACTAAAGGCCCTTACGAACCGGGACTAATAGGTGTTTTTCTACTGGTGCAAGCATAACCGTTTCCTTGAGCAAATCCAAGATATATTTCCGCTGTGAGAGAAAAATGCCATTTGACCCCCTTGAGACCTCTATACCAAGAAAATATCTCAGTTTTCCCAAGTCCTTCACTTCAAACTACTGTGCAAGATGATATTTCAGATTTGTAACTTCTGTGGAATCATCTCCGGTATTCACAATGTCATCGACATACACTATCAGTATTGCAACCTTGCTATTACTATGCTTGTAGAATAGTGTATGGTCGGCATTGCTTTGAATATAGCCCATTTTCGGCATGGCTTGTCTAAACCTGTGAAACCAAGCTCGTGGTGACTGCTTTAAGCCATATAGAGAACGATGTACGCGCAACACCTTTCCACTGGTTTGACTTGACTCAAACCCAGGAGGTATATGCATGTATAGTTCTTCTTGTAGATCACCATGAAGGAAAGCATTCTTCACATCCATCTGGTAAATATCCCAATCAAGGTTAAAAGCACATGACATAAGTGTCCTTACCGAATTCATCTTTGCCACCGGTGCAAAGGTCTCTTCATAGTCGATTCCATATGTTTGTGTGTAGCCCTTCGCCACAAGACGGGCCTTATACCTCTCCACCTTTCCCTCAGGGGTGTGCTTAATAGTGAAAACCCACTTAAAACCTACAGGTGGCTTACCTAGTGGTAGATCCACGAGCTCCCAAGTCTCATTCTTCTCCAAGTCTTTCATCTCATCAAGCATTGCTTCCTCCCATTTTGGATCCCCTATAGTTGTTTTCCAATTAGATGGTATGGAGACAGAGTCTAAAGAGGCAATAAAGCTTTTCAAGGGTGGATTACAATATTCATAGGAAATGAAATTGGCAATATCATGTTTATAATCTTTGAGGTGCCTTGGAATATTTTGATTTCTAGTAGGTTTTCGCAAAGCAATTGGTAGATTATTTTCAGTAGCAAGGGTAGATAATTGATTCTCACTCTGCCCCGCGGTGCTAATAGGAGTCGCAGAAATACATGGGTTAGTGTTAGTACCTGGGTCCTCATGCATGTGAAGCTCACCGTCTTGTGAAGGAAATGAAGAATTTTCGATTACATTTTGTGTGTCTCCATGACCAGAAACATTATTGCACCCATCATTATTTGTCTCCTCCCCCTAATTTTGAGAATTATCTAGAATGGGTAAACCACCCGAACTGGAAACAAGAATGGGGCTTAATAGAGAGTCTCCATTACTAATCTCCCCTTCTGGTTGCACTTCACGTTGGGATAAGGCAATGCTGCTGTCACCTGTTGAGCCATAATATGATTCATGCTCACAGAACGTTACATCCATGCTAAAAAACTGGCACTCCGAAGGGCACCAACATCTATAACCCTTTTGAGAGGGGGAATGAGGGAGTCCTGGATAAGGGGGTATCCGGACAACCGGATTGTATACATCGTCCGGACTGTTGAAGCGTGAAGATACAAGACTCAAGACTTCGGCCCGTGTCCGGATGGGACTCTCCATGGCGTGGAAGGCAAGCTTGGCGATCCGGATATTGTGTTTCCTTCCTTGTAACCGACTCCATGTAAACCCTAGCCCTCTCCGGTGTCTATATAAACCGGAGAGATTGGTCCTTAGAAGGCCGATCACAATTACAATCAACCATCATAGGCTAGCGCTTAGGGTTTAGCCTCTACGATCTCGTGGTAGATCTTCTCTTGTACTACCCATATCTTCAATATTAATCAAGCAAGAAGTAGGGTTTTACCTCCATCGAGAGGGCCTGAACCTGGGTAAACATCTGTGTCCCTTGCTTCCTGTTACCATCAGCCTAGACGCGCAGATCGGGACCCCCTACCCGAGATCCGCCGGCTTTGACACCGACATTGGTTCTTTCATTGGGATTTCCTCTGTGTCGTCGCTATAGGGCTTGATGGCGCCTCCAATCATCAACAACACTGTCTAGGTAGAGGCTTTTCTCCCCGGACAGATCTTCGTGTTCGGCGGCTTCGGCCTGCGGGCCAATTCGCTTGGCCATCTAGAGCAAATCGATAGCTATGCCCCCGACCACCAGGTCAGGTTCGGAAACTTGAATTACACATCGGATATTCGCGGAGACTTGATCTTCGACGGATTTGGGCCTGCACCAGGAGCGCCGAACAGTCACGATGAGCACGGCTTAGACCTGCTGCCGGATGAAGCTCGGGATATCACCTCGGCAGAAGCCTCGGATCTAAATCCGGAGCAATTTGCGTTCCCTAAGGACGGAGGGCTGGACCCCGCCCCACAGGCCGCACACTCATCGACGGCGGAGCCGAACACAGGTCTCACCTCCGTGGAAGCCTGTAACCCCGGGCCCCCGGACTCTTACCCGAGGTTGTTGGTCCCGGTCCGCACACCCTCGAGCCAGCCGAGCCAGGTTGGGCTCCGGTAATGGATTTTACCGCTGCGGACATCTTCTAGCACTCGCCCTTGGGTGACATGCTGAACTCATTAAAGTCTCTCTCTTTGTCAGGAGGCTCTGGGCCGAACTATGTCCGCCTTGAGTGGGAAGCAGGCGACGAAGGAATTCACTGCCCACCCACCACCCACTTCATCTCTACGGTTGATGATTTAACCAACGTGCTTGACTATGACTCCGAAGACATCGACGGTATGGACGACGATGCAGTAGAATTACAGGAGCCACCGCTCATAGGGCGGTGGACGGCCACCTCCTCATACGATATATACATGGTGGACACTCCGAAGGAAACCAATGGCGACGAGGCAATGGAGGATAACCCCTCAGGAAGAAAAGCAAAGCATGGGCATCGTCGGCGCCGCTCCAAGCCCCACCACAGCAATACCGGCACCGGAGGTGAAGGCAATCCGGATGACGCCGAAGAAGAATACGACCCTGACCAGCCCGCCTTCGAGTAGGCCGAACAGGAAGATGAGTAGGTCAGCCCAAACGAATAGGTGACCGACGGATATCCGAAGGAGGACAATTATATGCCCTCCTCCAAAGACAAGATTAGCCTCGGCGACGACAAGTTAGCGTGCCTGAGGATCCCGTGGAGCAGGAGTGCTTCAAGCGCCGGCTTATTGCCACTACGAGGAGCCTGAAGAAGAAGAAGCAGCAACTCCAGGATGATCAAGACCTGCTCACAGTTAGCAGCCGAGGAATACGGACTCGAGCGCCAAACGGCTGACCGGCCACCCCGTGGCTAGGATAAAACGGGATATCAGCCTGAATACCAGCCCACACCCCCACGGCAATACACTACGGCCCGGGGCAACAGGCAAGACCCGCAAGATATTCTGGAAAATAAAGCAGGACAGCCAAGATCGATCTACGGATTGCGGGGGCGTGCCCCAGCGTGCGACGATGACCGTCACGCCGGATACATCATCAACAAGTCCGGCCGGGCCGAACACAGCAACCTAGACCAATTCAAACTGCGTAGCCACATAGCCCGGCATAGAGGCGCCGCACACCCCCTCTTCTTCACTGACGAAGTGATGGATCATGAATTCATAGAAGGTTTCAAACCCGTAAACATCGAATCATACGATGGCACGACAGACCCCGCAGTATGGATCAAAGATTTCCTTCTCCACAATCACATGGCCCGCGGAGACGATCTACACGCCATCAAGTACCTTCCTCTTAAGCTCAAAGGACCAGCCCGACACTGGCTAAACAGCTTGCCAGCAAATTCCATTGGCAGTTGGGAAAACCTGAAAGACGCATTCCTCGACAACTTCCAGGGCACATATGTGCGACCACCGGACGCTGATGACCTGAGCCACATTACTCAACAGCCTGGAGAGTCAGCCAGGAAATTCTGAACTTGGTTCCTAACCAAAAAGAACCAAATAGTCGACTGTCCGGATGTTGAAGCCCTGGCGGCTTTTAAGCATAATATCCGTGACGAGTGGCTTGCTCGACACCTCGGCCAGGAAAAAACCAAGTCCATGGAAGCTCTCACAACACTAATGACCCACTTTTGCGCAGGCGAGGACAGCTGGTTGGCTCACAGCGGCACCACGCCATAGTCCGGCACTTCGGATGTCCGCGACAACAACGGCAATCCACGGCACAACAGACATAAGCGACGGAACAATGGTGACAACACGGAAGACATGGCAGTAAATGTCGGATTCAGCGGATTCAAGTCCGGTCAGCGGAAGAAGCCGTTCAAAAGAAACAATCAGGGACCGTCCAGTCTCGACCGTATACTGGAGCGCTCGTGCCAAATTCATGGCACCCAGGACAAACCAGCCAACCACACCAATAGAGACTGTTGGGTATTCAAATAGGCCGGCAAATAAACGTCAAAAACAAGGGCAAGGGGCTGCACAGCAAAGATGACGAGGAGCCCCGGCGTCCGAACACAGGGGCACAGAAGAAATCCCCCCGCCCCCCCAAGTGAAAACGGTCAACATAATCTACGCCACTCACATCCCCAAGCAGGAACGGAAGCGGGCACTACGGGACGTCTACGCGATGGAGCCAGTCGCCCCCAAGTTCAACCCATGGTCAGCTTGTCCGATCACCTTTGATCGTAGGGATCATCCTACTAGCATCCGTCATGGCGGCTCGGCCGCATTGGTCTTAGACCCAATCATCGACGGATTTCACCTCACGCGAGTCCTTATGGACGACGGCAGCAACCTGAACCTGCTTTATCAGGACACAGTGCGCAAAATGGGCATTGACCCTTCAAGGATCAAGCCCACCAAAACCACCTTTAAAGGTGTAATCCCTGGAGTAGAGGCCCACTGTACGGGCTCCATAACATTGGAAGTGGTCTTCGGATCTCCGGACAACTTCCGAAGTGAAGAGTTAATCATCGACATCGTCCCTTTCTGCAGTGGTTACCACGCACTGCTCGGACGAACCGCATTTGCTAGATTCAATGCGGTACCACACTATGCATACCTCAAGCTCAAGATGCCAGGACCGCGCAGGGTCATCATTGTCAATGGAAACATGGACCGCTCTCTTTGAACAGAAGAGCATACTGCATCCCTCGCGGTGGAAGTACAATGCGGCCTACTCCGAAAAACCAATCCGGCAACAACAACTTCGAGCACCGTCAAGAGAGTCCGGAGCACCCCGCAACAGGACCATCAAGCACGCCAAGAGCGCGACTAGCAGTCCGGCCTCCGCTCAAGCCCCATCAAAGCAGCATTCGTGCCACGCGTACACAATTACGCACTCAAGATACCATGGGCGTAGGCGGAGGCGCAACAATGACTTACTCAATAATGCGGGTCACCGCTACATACCTTCTTAATCTTTCCCTTTTACCTTTCAGGACATTGCTTTAGCGCAGCCTATTTATAAGAGCCGGATCGCCGGACTCACATAGGAGAGAAACCCAAGGAGGCAACAGGCGTTGCGCACAGAAGGAAATACACAGGTGGAATCTATTTACAATCGTTATACCTATTTTATCTATCTGTACGCGGCCTTCCCCTGGATAGGACATGTCAAATAGTCCTATTTATCTCCGCTTAATGCATCCATTATAAACATACGCTTAAACCTATTATTCATCAATGGGAGATCATCAATAGCGTCAGCTTATTATTCTTATTTGAGCATTTTTTTTCTTACAAATGTTTATTTTATACTGCATCCGTACACCTTGGTACGTTCAGTTTGCCAGGGGCTTCTTATGGCGCCCCATAATACGGCAATACAAGTCCAAACACTTTCAACAGTGCGGCACCCCGAACTTATAGCACTATATGCATCAGCTCCGAATCATGTCTTGGGTCTACAGTTGGGTTAGACCGGCTCCCTTGTTTTGGTACCTTACATTCCATTATATCGGCTAAGGTAGCGCAGGGAGAACTACTGCGATTGTGTCCCTGTTCTTCCGGACGAGCACCTTAGTAGAGAAAGCCGAAAACTGACCGGCATGATGTGGCGAGAGCTGGTCGCTGTTCGAGAGGTCCTAAAATCCTTAAAGATTTTCCTCTTTAGGCGATAAATCGGCTTCGTCCGATCTAGGCGTGTATAGCGCCCCAATTCAGCCTTCCAGATTCTAGGGGCTTCGCCGAAATTTAAAATTGTAGACTTCTATGGCTACGTGAAAGTTATAAAGCTGCATAGTCCGATTGCCTTGTTCGCTGCGCTGGACACCTCCTTAAGGGACCAAACATTTGGATAAAGAGTGTCCGGGTTTTCCACGAACACCCCAGTACTAAGTTACATGGGGGCGGAAGCTGACGACTGGCCTACTTTCAGAATTTTATAAACAGCTGCACAGAAGGTAATATTTTAAATAACAAAAGCACTACATAGTGCAAGTAACTTCTTCTTTAAATTACAAACATGACAGAAGTGAATTCATTCTAAAATGGTGTCCTTGGTACATTCATCGGCCACGAGACGAGCACCCTTCATAATGCCATCATAGTACATCTCGGGATGGCGATGCGCCTTGCCCTCCGGCGGCCCGTCCTTCACCGGCTTCTCCGCATCCAGCTTGCCCCAATGCACCTTGATGCGGGCAAAGGCCCGGTGGGCACCCTCAATGCAAATGGATCGCTTGATCACTTCAAGCCGCGGACAGGCATCCACCATCCGCTTGATCATGCCAAAGTAGCTAGTGGGCAGGAGCTCACCAGGCCACATCCGGACTATGAAATCTTTCATAGACAGTTCGGCCGCCCTGTGGAGTTCGACCAACTGCTTCAGTTGGTCACTCAGAGGCATTGGGTGTTCGGCCCCAGCATACTGGTACCAGAACAGCTTCTCCGTTGAGCTCCCCTCCTGGGCACGGTAGAACTCCGCAGCGTCTGATACGCTGCGTGGCAGATCTGCGAATGCCCCTGGAGAGCTCCGAATTCGAGTAAGTAAAATAAACGCCTCCTCCACATGTTTGCTTTGCATAAAGAATTTCTTACCCGCTGCTATCTTTTTGGCCTCCTGGATTTCTTGCTATGCCTTCTCGGCTTCGGCCTTGGCGTCTTTTATACTCATAAGGGCCTTCACAAGCTCGGCCTCTTTCATCTTCAGATCATGCTCCACGGACTCGTACTTCTTGCCGAGGTCCCGGAACTCTTGCTGTACCTCGCCCACTCTAGCACTTTGCTTTTCACGCTCCTTGCATTCCAAGGCCGCTTTGTCTTCGGCCTCGGACAACGCCTTCTTTAGGGACGCCACTTCGGCGGTGGCCCCTGTTACACAGTCATGATGCTTTGGCGTTAGACTAACCAATTTTGTCTATCCTTACATACATAAGAGCGGGGAATCATTTACCCTTGTTCTCTTCAAGCTGCCTCTTGGATAGGTCAAGCTCTCCCTGTGCCTGCTCCAGGTCCCGCTTTAGTTCGGCAACCTCGACTGTGCGGGCAGCAGCGGCAAGCAGCACAGCCTGCTTATTCACACGAATATTTATTATTAGACTCCTGCGGATCATAATTGACCCTCTGTTTGGCTTTTCCTTTCGAACACCAAACAAAGTATCAGGGGCTACTGCCTATCGGGTGGTAATCTCATACATTTTTATTACTTACCTCAAAGCCTGTCAGTAGGCTGGTGCAGGCTTCGGTTAGTCTGCTCTTGGCGGACAAAACCTTCTGAATCACCACACTCATAAGAGTGCGGTGCTCTTCATCCATGGAAGCGCCGCGAAGCGCTTCCCGCAGACAATCCGACGCCTAGGGCGCAACGGAAGTCCTCGACACAGACGGCTCGCCCTCCCTAACGAGGGGCCGCCCGCCTGAGTCCGGAACCATTGAAGGTTCCGGAACTATGTTCGGCTGAGAGCCCGGCTTACCGTGGCTCTCATCGACATGATCCGCGGGGATCTTGAACCCCGCGTGTCCGACATATGGAATCCCGCCTTGGGGCGTCTCCAAAGTCACCACCCCCCGCTGTGGGAGCCTTCGGGACAACACCTCCGTGTCATCCGCGGGTTGAGGAGTAGTGGCCGTCGGAAGCGAATTCATCTCCGAATCTCTCAGGGATCCGGAGGAAGATACCTCGGGATGAACCCTGGCCGGACTGCATATATGTTCGGCATTATAAATACAAAAACTATGAAGTAAAGTCATGATAGAGTGTGGACACTTACGATCACAATGGGGGCTTCCCCCTGGGCAGCCACCCCTCCTCGCTGAGACCGGCCGTGGCGGAGTGGTCCGGAAGTGACACCTTTCCCTTCTTGGATGTCCCAACCTCCCCTTCCGGGGCGGCTTTTCTCTTTTTCTCCTCCCCAGTGCGGGGAGGTAGAATTTCTTCTTGCTTCCCCCCGCCTCCGCGGGTGGAATCCGTCTCGTTGTTGTCAGACGACGTGGGTATGACGGCCTTCGCCGAGGGCCTTTTTCGGCCCCATGGTCCACCTCCTCAGGCCCCTCATCCTTTCCGAATGGGGCGTCTTCATCTTATTCCTCCTCCCCTTTGTGGGAGGAGTGCGCCTCGTCTTCTTCGGACGAGGCCTCCGGCACAACCTTACGCCGGAGACCCTTTCGGGTCCCCGGGGCCTTCTTATCGGCCTTCTTCTTCGGCGCCTTGTACTGCGGTGGGACCAGCATCTCCGTCAGGAGAGCATCAGCTGGGTTTTCTGGTAGCGGAGCCGGACAGTCAATCTACTCCGCTGTCTCCATGTAATCCTGAGCAAATATGCACAATTACTTAAGACTCCCCCATGAGTTTATTGGGAAGGACTGAATCCGGCGATAGCCTGAAAACTCACCTTGCTAGGAGGCCGCGCCGCGTGGAGTCCACGGTCCTCGGATGTGGGAGGAGGTACTTAGGAGGCCTTGAACAACGCCTTCCACGCGTCTTTGTGCTTCATGCCGTAGAGCCTATGAAGCATCTGGTGTTCGGACGGGACGAACTCCCACAGATTGAATGCCCGCCTTTGGCGCGGCAGAATCCAGCGAACGAGCATGACCTGGATCACGTTGACAAGCTTGATGTTCTTGCCTTCATGCTCTTAATGCAGGTTTTGAGTCCAGTCAGCTCTGTAGATTCGCCCCAGGACAGGCCCTTCCTCTCCCAGGAGGTGTGCCGCATGGGGGTGCCGGATCGGAACTCGGGGCCGCCGCCCAGTTGGCGTCGCGCGGCTCGGTGATGTAGAACCACCCCGATTGCCACCCTTTTACGTCTCCGCTAAGGAACCGTCCACCCAGATGACGTTGGGCATCTTGCCCACCATGGCCCCTCCGCACTCCGCTTGCTGGCCGCTCATGATCTTCGGCTTCACGCAGAAGGTTTGCAGCCACAAGCCGAAGTGAGGCTTGATGCGGAGGAAGGCCTCGCATACGACGATAAATGCCGAGATGTTGAGGACAAAATTCGGGGCTAGATCATGGAAATCTAGCCCGTAGTCGAACATGAGCCAGCGGACGAAGGGATGAAGTGGAAATCCCAGTCCACAGACGAAGTGGGCGATGAACACGACCCTCTCGTGGGGTCCTGGGGCCGGAATGACCTGCCCGGCGTCCGGTAGCCGGTGCGCTATGTCTGCGGCCAAGTATCTGGCCGCCCGAAGATTTGCGATATGCTTCTCCTTGACGGTGGAAGCCACCCACTTGCCTCCTGCTCTGGACATGTTTAGCTGTACGGAGAAGACTTGGGCTTGGGCTCTGGAGCTCGAGGGGGCAAGAGTGGGAAAAGGAGGAAGAAGGCGTGGGTAAAAAAATGGGGAAATCTTATCCGTTTATAGAGGCGACGAAAGCGGTGTGCCTCCCCACTTGCCCATTGGGAATCGCTTGCTTCCCAAGCGCCACGATTGATGGCGTGGTGGGATTACCCATACCCGTATTGATGAGAATCCCATGATAAGGGGACACGATCTCTGTTTTGACAAGACGTGTCAAGGAAACCGCCTCGCAATATGCGTTGTGGCTGGTTGTGGGAAAACGGTTCGAATAATGACCCGACCGTAATGACACGCCGCGTTGTCTGAAAAGTTGTCAGCAGATTGCATTTGTGAAATATCATTCTCTCTACAGCGATATGTGAAGATTATTTTTTGGATCCGGACACGACTGAAGTGTTCGATAATTACTTTGGAGTATTCGGAGAAGGAACCTGCCCTGCAATGCCGAAGACAAGACTGCGCGCCGGACTCATCGTCATTGAAGGCTGGTTCAGGGGCTACTAAGGGAGTCCTGGATAAGGGGGTATCCGGACAGCCGGATTGTATACATCGTCCGGACTATCGAAGCGTGAAGATACAAGACTCAAGACTTCGGCCCGTGTCCGGATGGGACTCTCCTTGGCGTGGAAGGCAAGCTTGGTGGTCCGGATATTGTGTTTCCTTCCTTGTAACCGAGTCCATGTAAACCCTATCCCTCTCCGTGTCTATATAAACCGGAGAGGTTGGTCCTTAGAAGGCCGATCACAATTACAATCATACCATCATAAGCTAGCTCTTAGGGTTTAGCCTCTACGATCTTGTGGTAGATCTAATCTTGTACTACCCATATCTTCAATATTAATCAAGAAGGAAGTAGGGTTTTACCTCCATCGAGAGGGCCCGAACCTGGGTAAACATCTGTGTCCCTTGCTTCCTGACCATCAGCCTAGACGCGCAGATCGGGACCCCCTACCCGAGATCTGACGGTTTTGACACCGATAGGGAATAACCCATGAAAACACATTTGAGAGCACGGGAATCTAATTTTCCAACAGAGTTCCTATAATCATGCACAAAGCACACACAACCAAAGACCTTTGGAGGAACTACAAAGTCATTAGAATTCAAGAGACACTCAGCGGGAGTCTTGTGACCAAGAACCCGAAGAGGCATACGGTTTATCAAATATGTTGAAGCTTTTATTGCTTCCCCCCAAAGAAATTTAGGCACATTCATTGTAACATAAGTGAGCGTGCAACCTCAAGCAAATGTCTATTTTTACACTCTGCAACACCATTTTGCTCTGGAGTGTCAACACAGGTAGTTTGATGTTGAATGCCATTTGAGCCAAGGAACTGTCCAAACTCGTTATTGATATATTCGGTATCATTGTCTGAACACAAGGTTTTAGTAGTTGCCCCATGTTGATTTTTAATGAGAGCACATAAATCCTTAAAAACCAAGAACACATCACTCGTATGCTTCAAGTGATAAAGCCAAGTGTAACGACTAAAGAAATCAATAAAAGTCACAAACCATCGATGCCCAGAAATGGAACAAACCTCACAGGGTCCCCAAACATCCGAGTGAATCATTTCAAATGGTTTGGCACTTCTTAAACCTATACTAGGATAGGAATCCCTTGTATGTTTAGCCAACTCACATGCATCACATACAAGGAGATCCTTGGGACACAACTTGGAAAGAGAAGGGTAAATACATCATAATGCAGCAAAAGAGAGATGGCCAAGCCTGCAATGATGGAGTAGCAGTTCTTGGCTAGGAGACAAGCATGATGCAAAAGCAACTTCATCACTTCCTTCATCAAGATAGTAGAGTCCATCATGCACAGTCCCAGTCCCTAACAGTACGTCTCCCTGTCGCTAGCTCCTGAAAAGCACAATAGGTAGGATCAAACCAACCTCTACAGTTCAGGGATTTAGTAATAGAGCTAACAGATAAGAGGTTGATTGGAAATTTAGGAACATGTAGGACCGGAGATAAGAACAATGTCTTAGTGCAAACGAACGGAACCATGTCCTACAATAGGTGAAGGAAATATGCCCTAGAGGCAATAATAAAGTTATTATTTATTTCATCATATCATGATAAATGTTTATTATTCGTGCTAGAATTGTATTACCCGGAAACATAACATGTGTGAATACATAGACAAACAAAGTGTCACTAGTATGCCTCTACTTGACTAGCTCGTGAATCAAAGATGGTTAAGTTTCCTAACCATAGACATGAGCTGTCATTTGATTAATGGGATCACATCATTAGGAGAATGATGTGGTTGACTTGACCCATTCCGTTAGCTTAGCACTTGATAGTTTAGTATGTTGCTATTGCTTTCTTCATGACTTATACATGTTCCTATGACTATGAGATTATGTAACTCCCGCTTACCGGAGGAACACTTTGTGTGCTACCAAACGTCACAACGTAACTGGGTGATTATAAAGGTGCTCTACAGGTGTCTCCAAAGGTCATGTCTACATAGTTCTCGAACCCGTAGGGTCCGCATGCTTACAGTTTTGATGATGGTTATATTATGAGTTTATGAGTTTTGATGTACCGAAGGTTGTTCGGAGTCCCGGATGTGATCACGGACATGACGAGGAGTCTCGAAATGGTCGAGACATAAAGATTGATATATTGGAAGCCTATATTTGGATATCGGAAGTGTTCCGGGTGAAATCGGGATTTTACCGGAGTATCGAGGGGTTACCAGAACCCCCCGGGGGCTTAATGGGCCATAGTGGGCCTTAGTGGAGAAGAGGAGAGGCGGCTAGGGCAGGGCCGCGCGCCCCTCCCTCCTAGTCCAAATAGGACAAGGAGAGGGGGGCGGCACCCCCCTTTCCTTCCTCTCTTCCTCCTCTTTCCCCCCTTCTCCTAGTCCAACAAGGAAGGGAGGAAGTCATACTCTCGGTGGGAGTAGGACTCCTCCTGGAACGCCTCCTCCTAGCCGGCCGCACCTCCCCCCTTGCTCCTTTATATACGGGGGAGGGGGCACCCCATAGACATAACAATTGATCATTGATCTCTTAGCCGTGTGCGGTGCCCCCCTCCACCATAGTCCTCCTCGATAATATCGTAGCGGTGCTTAGGCGAAGCCCTGCGACGGTAAAACATCATCATCGTCACCACACCGTCATGCTGACGAAACTCTCCCTCGACACTCGGCTGGATTGGAGATCGAGGGACGTCATCGAACTAAACGTGTGCAAGAACTCAGAGGTTTCCGTGCTTTCGGTGCTTGATCGATCGGGCCGTCAAAGGCGTACGACTACATCAACCGTGTTGTGCTAACGCTTTTGCTTACGGTCTACGAGGGTACGTAGACAACACTCTCCCCTCTCGTTGCTATGCATCACCATGATCTTGCGTGTGCGTAGGAATTTTTTTGAAATTACTACGTTCCCCAACAGTGGCATCCGAGCCTAGGTTTTATGCATTGATGTTATATGCAGGAGTAGAACACAAGTGAGTTGTGAGCGATACAAGTCATACTGCTTACCAACATGTCATACTTTGGTTCGGCGACATTGTTGGATGAAGCGGCCCGGACCGACATTACGCGTACGCTTACGCGAGACTGGTTCTACCGACGTGCTTCGCACACAGGTGGTTGGCGGGTGTCAGGTTCTCCAACTTTAGTTGAACCAAGTGTGGCTACGCCCGGTCCTTGAGAAGGTTAAAACAACACTAACTTGACGAACTATCGTTGTGGTTTTGATGCGTAGGTAAGAACGGTTCGTAGTAGCCACGTAAAACTTGCAACAACAAAGTAGAGGACGTCTAATGTCAGGTCCCCGACTCAATGCCACATCGATCTAGCATGTAACACCTCATATCACTTTGCGGCCTCACGCACGGTATCCCCACGGATGTCGCCTTACCTTTGCTCGGGACCGTTTGCTCCTTTTGGCACACCTATATGATAGTGTCGCTAGCATCCATATGATAAGGAGCCCGGGCTGACATGGTTAGTCGTAAACCCAAAGTGGCACAAACTTACAGGGACAGGCATCCATGACCCAGCATCGAACGTGTCGGTCATCAGCGAGTGAATCCAGGCTGTAGCACTGGGCTAGCAGGACTCCGGTGAACCGGGCTGTAGCGGGCTAACAGGACTCCGGTATTCATCGCGTGACATTTCCCCGAAGGGACAGACACAGGAAAGAAGAAGGACACATGCCGGCCAGCCTAAGTGTTCTAGAGCAGTAGCAAGCTACCATGGCTCGGTGGAAGCACTAGGAGACATTTCCCGGTAAGAGAGGCTACTAAGGATAAACAACTAGATAGTCAGATCCCACACATACCAAGCATTTCAATAACATACACACAATATGCTCGATATGTGCAAATACAACATGGCATCACAACATGACTCTACAACTCAAGTATTTTATTCAATAGGCTCCGAGGAGCGAGATATTACAAGCATGGGTCTCATGACCCAACATTCAGAGCATACAAGTCAAGCACAAGCGGAAGCTTAACATGTCTGAGTACAGACATCTACAAATGAAAAGGGCTGAGAAGCCTGACTATCTACTAGATCCTGCCGAGGGCACAAGATCGTAGCTGAGGTAACAAGCTAAACGTCGAAGTCCACGCGGAACTAATAGCGAGACTGAGTCTCTCTGCAAAAACATAAAATAGGCAAACATGAGTACAAATGTACCCAGCAAGGCTTACATCAGAACTAACTACATATGCATCAGTATCAATAAAGGGGGGGGGGGTGGTGGAGTTTAACTGCAGCAAGCCAGCTTTGACTCGGTGGCTATCCTAAACTACGACTGCAAGTAACTCTTTTGAGGCGGCACACACGAGTCCACATATTCACCATATCAATACACCACTATGGATCCGCTCCTGTCTCCCTAGGGAACGCCATCCATAGCACTCACGCTTATCTTGCGCATTTTAGAGTATCCACTTTCACTTGTCTATGAACTGTACAGGAAACCCAGAAGTCCTTTACCGCGGACACGGCTATTCGAATGATAATGTTAACCCTGCAGGGGTGTACTTCTTCACACACGCTCTCGCCACTTACTGCCATGTACACCTCGTGTATCTCGGCAACCTTCAAGCGGAAGCCTGGCGAGGGAGTCGGCCACGACCTGACTAACCACACAAGTCTCTCATCCAGGTTTATCGCCTATTCGGGTTCCATCCGCAAGGAGATCCGGACGGAGTGTCGCTCACGGCCCCAAACGATGTGAGCAGGGTTCCCAAGCCCACCATCCGGGTGCCACTTGGTACACCGTGCCACTGTGCCTAGTCTGTTCCAAGCCCACCTGTACCAGGTGCCACGTGGTAGACTACTAACACTACCTACAAACACCAGAAACTAGTTGCAACTCCTGGATAGGGATCAGGTTGATTAATAAGTCGAGAGAGTCAATTAAGGATCCCAATGTGTGGTAGTAGCTGTTCATGGATCACAAACACAGAACTCAATGAGACAACCCACCATGTACTCCTACATGGCCTCTCACCGCTACCACCAAATCGTGTTCCCACACTTAGCTCTCAATAGTAGGACATGTTCACCACATTCCAATTCATCCCCGATGAATCAGACCTGACTCAACTCTAAGCAGTAGCAGGCATGACAAACAAGCATGAATGAGTAGGCACATCAGGGCTCAAACAACTCCTACTCATGCTAGTGGGTTTCATCTATTTACTGTGGCAATGACAGGTCATGCAAAGGAAAGGGGTTCAACTACCGCGGCATGTAACAGTTGATTCGTTGTTGTCCTAATGCAGTAAAAGAGAGCAAGAGCGAGAGAGTGGGATTGTATCAGAATGAACAAGGGGGTTTTGCTTGCCTGGCACTTCTGAAGATAGTATATTTCTTCATTGGTGTCATTGATCATATCGTCGGTATCACGTCTATCGAGAGGGGACAAATACTGGCAACACAGAAGGAAACACCATCAATGCAATGCACAATATGATGCATGATCATGACATGGCAGTATGCTGTGGTTTCAGCTAATGCAACTAGCAGCAAGTTAAATGGGGTTGGTTTGAACCCTAGGTTCAAATTCAAACTCCATATGTGAAGGTTTAAATGTCATTCATATGATTTGTCCTAAACAGCATCTATAAGTTGTTCTAACATGCACGAAAATGGTACAGATGGATAGATTGGATTTTTCTGATCATTTTTCATATATAAATTATTTAATTTGGAGTTACGGTTGAATTTCTATGAATTTTAGAAGTTTTGACTATTTTTTGGGATTTCCTGAATTAAAATTAATCCAGAAAATGAGTTATAGCGTCAGCACTACGTCACTGTGACGTCAGCAGGTCAACTGGCCCGGTCCAGGTCAAACCTGACAAGTGGGGTCCACACGCAGTGTCTCAGGCTGGTTTGTGTCACTGAACTGTGGGACCTGTAAACGGCCACGTCAGCTTATTTTGTGTCACTGAACTGTGGGACCTGTAAACCCACTGAGGTTAATTAAAACTAAATAGAAATTAAGCTATGTTTAGTTAGACAGTGGGGCCTAGCTGTCAGTATCTCTAAGCTTAATTAGTGGGGCTGTTAGTGGCTAATGACGGGCCACGTCGACATCGCCGGAGTTCGGCCAGCGGCGACCAAAACCGACGACGGAGACGCTGCGGGAAGGCGCTACAGGGGACGGTTTCGAGCGCGGTTTGCGGCTATGGGTTGCTGGCAGTGTGGCGCATCTGGTGGTGGCTGCGTGGTGTGTTGTGGGTATGTGTAGCAGCGGCGGCAACGAGCCAGGCGGCCACCAAAGTTCGGAGGTGCTTCGAGACGGCACTACGAGGCGCGGCAGGACAGATGAGTGGGTGCGTTCGGCTCCTGGGGATTGCTGAGCACGAGGGTGGGCTCGGACGCAAGCGGCGGCGGCTAGAACGGCGACGACGACATGCGCGGCAGAGCCGAGCTTTCGGCCAAGGCGGAGATGCATCCTGGAGGTCGCAAACGCGAGGAGAAGAGAGAGGTTCGGATCAGGAGCTCACTGCGAGGCCATGGCGGAGATGCATCCTGGGGCGTTCTGCGTGCGGCGAATCGTAGGCAGCGATCCACGGCGGCCGAGGCCGAAGACGACGATGGTGGCGATGAAACAGGCCTCCGGCGCCGTGTAGTTCGGTGGAGAGGAGTAGGAAGATGCTGCAGAGCTTCTGGGCTGCTCGAGGGGGGCGAGGGAGAGGCGATGGCTGCGGTGGTGGCGAGCGGCGTCGGCGGTTGTGCTCGGGCGCGAGAGGGAGAGAAAGCAGAGGAGGGGAGAGGCATGGGAGAGAGTGAGAGGGGGCCAGGGGCTGCGTGGCGTCGCCTGGTGCATTGAGGAGGAGCCACGCAGGTTGGGAAGGAGGAGGTGGAGGCCTCGGGCGCGCTGGCGTCGACACGCCTCTGCCTACTGGCAGAGGTTGAAGACGACCGCTTCGCCCTGGTGGGCTGGGCCTCAGCTACAGTGTTGGGCCAGCTGGGCTACTAGGTGAGCGCCAGGTAAGTTCTCTCTCGCTCTCTGGTTTCTCTATTTTAATTTCTGTTTTCTATTATTCTGTAATCTTTAGGGCTTTTCTAAAAATACCTAGACCCTTTCAAAATCACTAAACTGCACATGCCCACTGTATAGAATATATCCAACATGGAACATTTCAGTTTAGGAGTATTTGGACATTTAAAATAATTTATAGAATTTAAATGTCCAAATTCAAATACTTATGATTTAATTCAGTGACCTTAGGATGACCTAGAAAATGGTGCACCATTTTTGTCAGAGGTTTAAGACCAAGGCAAAGATGATGAACATTTTAGAAGGGCATTTCAGGTTCATTGAAAATGATTTTATGTTGAACCTATTTGATTTGATCTGGTGCTAGGGTTTGATCAGTCCCCATTTCAAGTTCATTTGAAAAGTTAAACATGACGCACACATGAAGGGCTAGCCTACTGCATACCAGGACCAGGGATGTGACAACTCGCCCCCACTAAACAAGAATCTCGTCCTGAGATTCAAGCATAGGGTAGAATGAAGGGGAAACACAACTAACGCAATCTTCACGATCCGGGTTGCACCTCAAATGAACGTTGATTCAATCACCATCTTTGTCTCGTCGTCTTGCTCTGAGAACTCCAGCCAACATGACAATGAGAGGGGAAGGAGACCCTAGAAGGATCGATCTTTTCGAAGGTCGAACAACTCAGGATTAACTCACGGAATGAGACATAGCAACATCTCTTGAGTTGAGACACGAAGCACACATCTAGAGGGATGGAGTGGAATAGATGACGAGGGTTCACTAGTTAGACAACAATTCCACACTTAAGAAGGTGGTGAACGGTTGTCAATGTAGCGAGGAACTGAGTTGCCATGATACCATAACGGGGCACCTTAGGGAAGGTGACTCGTAGAATTATCCCTTAAGTGGCAAAAGGAATTACCTTTGATTCAACGATCATTGAAACTCTTTATACCAGCTTAAGGCAAATCACAATCGATCATTTGGAGGGGTTCGGTAGAATGGCATACCCGGATTAGAATGGATGATGTGGATTACCTTGTTGAAACAACACAAAGGATGATTTTAGTAACTGGGGAGAAGCTCAACAGTAGAAGGTGAGTCCACTATTTGAAAAGGTTATAGCATAACCGAGGAAATCCGGGGCAATCCCAGTTAGTGCCGGTGATAACACCTAGTGTTTGTGCATGCTCTCAAGAAGTTGAGCATTTCCATAATCATCAAGATTTACCAACATCCGTGTCAAGGGTGCTGACAACACAACATACTACCATGATGAATAGCGGTGGATGATGCAAATTTAAAGGAAGACAACACCTTCTCAGATTTCACCTTAGCGAGGCCAAGGGGACGAAATCTGGATGATCGACTGAGGGACATTTATCACTCCGCTTCTAATGTTCTCCTTGACGTTCTAGGTACCACGATCATGCTTAAAAGCATCAACATGGCCATCAAGTAAAGGTCGGACTTTGGAATACAAAGGATCCATAAGGAGCAACTTCTATAATAAGTCATTCGAAATCCTCATGGAGAAGATGGTTGACTTGCTCAATCAAGATACTACAATGATAGATCTTCTGGCTAGGTGTGTCGGCCAGAACAACAACCTTGTCAGGACCTACATCATAGATCCTGGAAAGGTTCCAACCATCATATCTGCCTAAGATTCAGATCTGGTTGGTAACATGATATTCCAGACTCATCAAGTCTAGAAAGAAAAAAAAAGGAAGTTTGCAACACGAACCAACGAGATGACGTTGCGAGATTCTCGGGAAATGAACTACGATAGGAAGCTCCAAAACATGAGCTGGTTCTGCTACAAACATGTGAACACGTTGTCCTAGACAAGCATGGCCACATTTTAGTCTTATAATAAAACACTACCGAGTGCAGGTGGGGAACCATCATCGAGGATAACGAGATCTTGTACAAATCCGTATGGTACCTTCGGGACTAGCACTTAGAACTTATTAACCTTGAACAAATCAATCAGTGGCTTGGTGTGCTAGGGACACATATAGAATGAAGGGTGCAAATCTCCAAACCACAGAATACTTCGCACGTATGCATGACTGATTTGGGACGATTCAAAGGAAGCAACATTGACTTTCTCGAATTCACGACGGCAACTTGCATCAAATGCACATGAACTGGAGGAAGTCACTTCTTACGTCCGAACATATGCTTCATGGGCTAGCATGAAGAAATGCTTTCAAAAGTTTCCAACACTAGCTTAATGCTCAACAAAATCATGGAGAAGATAAAAATGTTGCTGATGGGCTCAACAACAATTCATCCAGGTTTCCATGAAGATGGAGTTCCATAATTATGTGAACAAGTGATAGTATTGGTCAGGCCAAAGGATGTAATGGTGTATGCTCGAGGAATCAACCAAGAGTAAGACAACATTAAGAGCATCGTTGGTTCTGATTTGATTTGAGGATAGCCCATACTCAAATCAAAGTTTTGACAAGACAATAGATCCAATAATTGACCACGAGGTTCAATCAAGGAAGATATCATCTATCTTCAACACACACACACACAAGATATCACTTAAAATGAACTAAGTCGGACAAGCTTTCATATTCCAACTCTCCAAGTTGTTGTTTAGGCTAACCAACTCGCTCGGGGTATCTGACACAGATTCTTGGAGAAGGGGTGGTTCATAGAGAAACCAACTTGATCACGAGCTTAACACAGCGGTCAGGTGACGGCCTGCTGATACTTCTGAGAAGACATTCAGAAAATCACGAACCACCACATGTTACTAAGCTTGAGAACAATCTTGCTTTTCAGGGCAAGACGATATGATCAACAAAGCGAGGGATTGATACAATCCTAACTCATTGATCAGAGGGTGCACCAGAAATAAGGACTAGGTAGCACGATCAATCTTAGAATGATGATTCCATAACCAACACACTAAGAATGAGATTTTTCGTCCATTAATCACTAAGCAACATGGTTGCTAGGGGTATTGATTTCACACATCATAGTTCATCTGTCAGAATTCCAGCTGCAACAACACGGGAGCCGAGAAATGACTAATGAGGGCGAGAAGTATCACTGTATCAAGAATTCATAGGAGGGTGTGCAATTCCCATGATATTCTTGATATAAAGATGGTAACACTCCAATGTGGAACAGAACAAAAACTGGATTAGTATTTTGATCTGCGGAGTATGACTAGTTTGACCCAATCCTAGATATAGATGAGGTTCTGGAGTTTGTTTCTCCTGTTCATTCTAAAATAGAACGGATTGACGGACCACAAGAATAGTACGCATCGAAGAACACGAATGCACGACATAAACTTGACTATCAATTGATAGACAAGGATCGGAATACAACTATAGAGAGACAACTCAAAGGAACATATATCTTTCTGAGTTGTGGATGCATAGGTTAGTATGTCGAACAAGTTCAACATATTTCTTCCAGATAACCCATGCTGAAGAGGAAGGACTGGCAGATTCACAACTATGAATGGAGGACTCATCAAGAGCACTCTGGTTGCGATCTTTTGGTTCAACGAGGAACTTCTGCCAAGGGTGGTTCATGGTATTTGGAAGAATGATATACCACGCTCGAAGACTATCGCAAAGCTTACTAATATCCTAAAGAATGAGCAAACACTATCAACAAGAAGTAGGTAGGGTGAATATCGGGTTCAAAACCCAGGAGTACAATACCTACTAACTAAATTGCATCACGGGATGCTTTCGAGAATGGTGGCCAGAATCATCACACTGGGAACAAAAGCATGGCTAAATTACTAGGTGATACTATAGACACCAAGGGTCATAATAATAGCTCCAACATAAATGCTGAGGCAATGAAATACCTCAACACACTAGTTAGTGTGGTTGGTCTGGCACAAAGGATCTTCAGAACGGTAAAAAGGAATTTGCAAATGCATCAGACTATTTGGAAACCTGGGATGACTCGGACAGCATAACGGTTGTAAATGCTCAAAAAGATTCGAGACATCCTGCAAATTAGTGGCATGACCACTCAACAACATCATATCAAGGTTTTTAGACCAACTGTCAACATACAGAAGTAGAGGAGACTGAACTGAGGCTTGAAATCCATCAATCCTATAAGTCTACGGATTAGTAACACGTGATCCTGATAGAAGAAGAGAAAGCCTAGTTCCTTAACCCCGTAGGAAAGATAAGATGACTCAGATCAGAAGGGCATGAGGTAAAGGAGTAAAAAGAGACTTACGTTCCCAACCACAATCAATTCCCTTATATAACTAAAGCATTTCTAGACTCAACTTCGACCAGTTTAGCTTGGTAATCCTACAGGCAGTCAGGCTCTGATACCAAAGCTGTTAGGACCCCGACTCAATGCCACATCGATCTAGCATGTAACACCTCATATCACTTTGCGGCCTCACGCACGGTATCCCCATGGGTGTCGCCTTACCTTTGCCCGGGACCGTTTGCGCCTTTTGGCACACGTATATGATAGTGTCGCTAGCATCCATATGATAAGGAGCCCGGGCTGACATGGCTAGTCGTAAACCCAAAGTGGCACAAACTTACAGGGACAGGCATCCATGACCCAGCATTGAATGTGTCGGTCATCAGCGAGTGAATCCAGGCTGTAGCACTGGGCTAGCAGGACTCCGGTGAACCGGGCTATAGCGGGCTAACAGGAATCCGGTATTCATCGCGTGACATTTCCCCGAAGGAACAGACACAGGAATGAAGAAGGACACATGCCGGCCAGCCTAAGTGTTCCGGAGCAGTAGCAAGCTACCATGGCTCAGTGGAAGCAC
Organism: Triticum timopheevii; assembly: GCA_963921465.1. Taxonomy (NCBI): domain Eukaryota; kingdom Viridiplantae; phylum Streptophyta; class Magnoliopsida; order Poales; family Poaceae; genus Triticum; species Triticum timopheevii. The sequence goes on along the minus strand of OY997274.1, from coordinate 617,345,852 downwards.
TAGGAGACATTTCCCGGTAAGAGAGGCTACTAAGGATAAACAACTAGATAGTCAGATCCCACACATACCAAGCATTTCAATAACATACACACAATATGCTCGATATGTGCAAATACAACATGGCATCACAACATGACTCTACAACTCAAGTATTTTATTCAATAGGCTCCGAGGAGCGAGATATTACAAGCATGGGTCTCATGACCCAACATTCAGAGCATACAAGTCAAGCACAAGCGGAAGCTTAACATGTCTGAGTACAAACATCTACAAATGAGAAGGGCTGAGAAGCCTGACTATCTACTAGATCCTGCCGAGGGCACAAGATCGTAGCTGAGGTAACAAGCTAAACGTCGAAGTCCACGCGGAACTAATAGCGAGACTTAGTCTCTCTGCAAAAACATAAAATAGGCAAACGTGAGTACAAATTTACCCAGCAAGACTTACATCAGAACTAACTACATATGCAACAGTATCAATAAAGGGGGGGTGGTGGAGTTTAACTGCAGCAAGCCAGCTTTGACTCGGTGGCTATCCTGAACTACGACTACAAGTAACTCTTTTGAGGTGGCACACACGAGTCCACATATTCACCATATCAATACACCACTATGGATCCTCTCCCGTCTCCCTAGGGAACGCCATCCATATCACTCACGCTTATCTTGCGCATTTTAGAGTATCTACTTTCACTTGTCTATGAACTGTATAGGCAACCCAGAAGTCCTTTAGCGTGGACACGGCTATTTGAATGATAATGTTAACCCTACAGGGGTGTACTTCTTCACACATGCTCTCGCCACTTACCGCCATGTACACCTCGTGTATCTCAGCAACCTTCAAGTGGAAGCCTGGCGAGGGAGTCGGCCACGACCTGACTAACCACACAAGTCTCTTGTCCAGGTTTCTCACCTATTCGGGTTCCATCCGCAAGGAGATCCGGCCGGGGTGTCGCTCACGGCCCCAAACGATGTGAGCAGGGTTCCCAAGCCCACCATCCGGGTTCCACTTGGTACACCGTGCCACTGTGCCTAGTATGTCCCAAGCCCACCTGTACCGGGTGCCACTTGGTAGACTACTAACACTACCTACAAACACCAGAAACTAGTTGCAACTCCTGGACAGAGATCAGGTTGATTAATAAGTCGAGTGAGTCAATTAAGGATCACAATGTGTGGTAGTAGCTGTTCATGGATCACAAACACAGAACTCAGTTCCTGAGGACGGCTGCAATGAGACAACCCACCATGTACTCCTACATGGCCTCTCACCGCTACCTTTACCAAATCGTGTTCACACACTTAGCTCTCAACAGTAGGACATGTTCACCACATTCCAATTCATCCCCGATGAATCAGACCTGACTCAACTCTAAGCAGTAGCAGGCATGACAAACAAGCATGAATGAGTAGGCACATCAGGGCTCAAACAACTCCTACTCATGCTAGTGGGTTTCATCTATTTACTGTGGCAATGACAGGTCATGCAAAGGAAAGGGGTTCAACTACCGCATCATGTAACATTTGATTCATTGTTGTCCTAATGCAGCGAGAGAGTGGGATTGTATCGGAATGAACAAGGGGGTTTTTCTTGCCTGGCACTTCTGAAGATAGTATATTTCTTCATCGGTGTCATTGATCACATCGTCGGTATCACGTCTATCGAGAGGGGACAAATACCGGCAACACAGAAGGAAACACCATCAATGCAATGCTCAATATGATGCATGATCATGACATGGCAATATGTTGTGGTTTGAGCTAATGCAACTAGCAGCAAGTTAAATGGGGTTGGTTTGAACCCTAGGTTCAAATTCAAACTCCATATGTGAAGGTTTAAATGTCATTCATATCATTTGTCCTAAACAGCAGCTATAAGTTGTTCTAACATGCACGAAAATGGTATAGATGGACAGATTGGATTTTTCTGATCATTTTTCATATATAAATTATTTAATTTGGAGTTACGGTTGAATTTCTATGAATTTTAGAAGTTTTGACTATTTTCTGGGATTTCCTGAATTAAAATTAATCCACAAAATGAGTTATAGCGTCAGCACTACGTCACTGTGACGTCAGCAGGTCAACTGACCCGGTCCAGGTCAAACCTGACAAGTGGGGTCCACACGAGTGTCTCAGGCTGGTTTGTGTCGTTGACATGTGGGACCAGTCAACGGCCCTGTCAGCTTGGTCAAAGCTGACGCGTGGGCCCACTGAGGTTAATTAAAACTAAATAGAAATTAAGGTATGTTTAGTTAGACAGTGGGGCCTAGCTGTCAGTGTCTCTAAGCTTAATTAGTGGGGCTGTTAGTGGCTAATGACGGGCCACGTCGACATCGCCGGAGTTCGGCCGACAGCGACCAAAACCGACGACGGAGATGCTACGGGAAGGCGCTACAGGGGACGGTTTCGAGCGCGGTTTGCGGCTATGGGTTGCTAGCAGTGCGGCGCATCTGGTGGTGGTCGTGTGGTGTGCTGTGGGTGTGTGTAGCAGCGGCGGCGACGAGCCGGGCGGTCGCCGGAGTTCGGAAGTGCTTCGAGACGGCGCTACGAGGCGCGGCAGGACAGATGAGTGGGTGCGTTCGGCTCCTGGGGGATTGCTGAGCACGAGGGTGGGCTCGGACGCAAGCGGCGGCAGCTAGAATGGCGACGACGACATGCGCGGCGGAGCCGAGCTTTCGGCCATGGTCGAGATGCATCCTGGAGGTCGCAAACGCGAGGAGAAGAGAGAGGTCCGGATCAGGAGATCACTACGAGGTCGGAGAGAAGCCCGGCGGGCGCGGGGGCGTTCTTCATGCGACGAATCGATGGCGGCGATCCACGGCGGCCGAGGCCGAAGACGACGATGGTGGCGATGAAACAGGCCTCCGGCGCCGTGTAGCTCGGTGGAGAGGACTAGGAAGATGCGGCAGAGCTTCTGGGCTGCTCGAGGGGGCGAGGAAGAGGCGATGGCTGCGGTGGTGGCGAGCGGCATCGGCGGTTGCGCTCGGGCGCGAGAGGGAGAGAAAGCAGAGGAGGGGAGAGGCACGGGAGAGAGTGAGAGGGGGCCAGGGGCTGCGTGGCGTTGCCTGGTGCATCGAGGAGGAGCCAGGCAGGCTGGGAGGGAGGAGGTGGAGGCCTCGGGCGCGCTGGTGTCGACACGCCTCTGCCTACTGGCAGAGGTTGAAGACGACCGCTTCGCCCTGGTTGGCTGGGCCTCAGCTACAGTGCTGGGCCAGCTGGGCTGCCAGGTGAGCGCCAGGTAAGTTCTCTCTCTCTCTGGTTTCTCTATTTTAATTTCTGTTTTCTATTATTCTGTAATCTTTAGGGCTTTTCTAAAAATACCTAGACCCTTTCAAAATCACTAAACTGCACATGCCCACTATATAGAATATATCCAACATGGAACATTTCAGTTTAGGAGTATTTGGACATTTAAAATATTTTATAGAATTTAAATGTCCAAATTCAAATACTTATGATTTAATTCAGTGACCTTAGGATGACCTAGAAAATTGTGCACCATTTTTGTCAGAGGTTTAAGACCAAGGCAAAGATGATGAACATTTTAGAAGGGCATTTCAGGTTCATTGAAACTGATTTTACGTTGAACCTATTTGATTTGATCTGGTGCTAGGGTTTGATCAGTCCCCATTTTAAGTTCATTTGAAAAGTTAAGCCTGAGACTGAGTGCTTCTATTGCAAGCAGACTGGTCACTGGAAGCAGAACTGCCCTAAGTATTTGGCGGATAAGAAGGATGGCAAGGTGAACAAAGGTATATGTGATATACATGTTATTGATGTGTACCTTACCAGAGCTCGCAGTAGCACCTGGGTATTTGATACTGGTTCTGTTGCTAACATTTGCAACTCGAAACAGGGACTACGGATTAAGCGGACACTGGCTAAGGACGAGGTGACGATGCGTGTGGGAAATGTTTCCAAAGTCGATGTGATCGCCGTCGGCACGCTACCTCTACATCTACCTTCGGGATTAGTTTTAGACCTAAATAATTGTTATTTGGTGCTAGCATTGAGCATGAACATTATATCTGGATCTTGTTTGATGCGAGACGGTTATTCATTTAAATCTGAGAATAATGGTTGTTTATTTACATGAGTAATATCTTTTATGGCCATGCACCATTAAAGAGTGGTCTATTTTTGATGAATCTCGATAGTAGTGATACACATATTCATAATGTTGAAGCCAAAAGTTGCAGAGTTGATAATGATAGTGCAACTTATTTGTGGCACTGCCGTTTAGGTCATATTGGTGTAAAGCGCATGAAGAAACTCCATACTGATGGACTTTTGGAATCACTTGATTATGAATCACTTGGTACTTGCGAACCATGCCTCATGGGCAAGATGACTAAAACGCCGTTCTCCGGAACTATGGAGCGAGCAACTGATTTGTTGGAAATCATACATACTGATGTATGTGGTCCAATGAATATTGAGGCTCGCGGCGGGTATCGTTATTTTCTCACCTTCACAGATGATCTGAGCAGATATGGGTATATCTACTTAATGAAACATAAGTCTGAAACATTTGAAAAGTTCAAAGAATTTCAGAGTGAAGTTGAAAATAATTGTAAAAAGAAAATAAAGTTTCTACGATCTGATTATGGAGGAGAATATTTGAGTTACGAGTTTGGTTTAAATTTGAAGCAATGTGGAATAGTTTCGCAACTCACGCCACCCGGAACACCACCGCGCATTGGTGTGTCCGAACGTCGTAATCGTACTTTACTAGATATGGTGCGATCTATGATGTCTCTTACTGATTTACCGCTATCATTTCGGGGTTATGCGTTAGAGATGGTCGCATTCATGTTAAATAGGGCACCATCAAAATCCGTTGAGACGACGCCTTATGAACTGTGGTTTGGCAAGAAACCAAAGTTGTCGCTTCTTAAAGTTTGGGGCTGTGATGCTTATGTGAAAAAGCATCAACCCGGTAAGCTCGAACCCAAATCGGAGAAATGTGTCTTTATAGGATACCCAAAGGAAACTGTTGGGTACACCTTCTATCACAGATCTGAAGGCAAGACATTTGTTGCCAAGAATGGATCCTTTCTAGAGAAGGAGTTTCTCTTGAAAGAAGTGAGTGGGAGGAAAGTAGAACTTGATGAGGTAACTGTACCTACTCCTTTATTGGAAAATAGTTCATCACAGAAACCGGTTCCTGTGATGACTACACCAATAAGTGAGGAAGCTAATGATGTTGATCATGATACTTCAGACCAAGTTACTACAGAACCTCGTAGGTCAACCAGAGTAAGATCCGCACCAGAGTGGTATGGTAATCCTATTCTGGAGGTCATGTTACTTGACCATGGCGAACCTACGAACTATGAGGAAGCGATGATGAGCCCAGATTACGCTAAATGGCTTGAGGCCATGAAATCTGAGATGGGATCCGTGTATGAGAACAAAGTGTGGACTTTGGTTGACTTTCCCGATGATCGGCAAGCCGTCGAGAATAAATGGATCTTCAAGAATAAGACTGACGCTGATGGTAATATTACTGTCTACAAAGCTCGACTTGTTGCGAAAGGTTTTCGACAAGTTCAAGGGGTTGACTACGATGAGACTTTCTCACTCGTAGCGATGCTTAAGTCTGTCCGAATCATGTTAGCAATTGCCGCATTTTATGATTATAAAATTTGGCAAATGGATGTCAAAACTGCATTCCTGAATGGATTTCTGGAAGAAGAGTTGTATATGATGCAACCAGAAGGTTTTGTTGATCCAAAGGATGCTAACAAAGTGCGCAAGCTCCAGTGATCCATTTATGGACTGGTGCAAGCCTCTCGGAGTTGGAATAAACGCTTTGATAGTGTGATCAAAGCATATGGTTTTATACAGACTTTTGGAGAAGCCTGTATTTACAAGAAAGTGAGTGGGAGCTTTGTAGCATTTCAAATATTATATGTGGACGACATATTATTGATTGGAAATGATATAGAATTTCTGGATAGCATAAAAGGATACTTGAATAAAAGTCTTTCAATGAAAGACCTCGGTGAAGCCGCTTACATATTGGGCATCAAGATCTATAGAGATAGATCAAGACGCTTAATTGGACTTTCACAAAGTACATACCTTGATAAAGTTTTGAAAAGGTTCAAAATGCATCAAGCAAAGGAAGGGTTCTTGCCTGTCATACAAGGTGTGAAATTGAGTCGGACTCAATGCCCGACCACTGCAGAAGATAGAGAGAAAATGAAAAAAGTTCCCTGTGCTTCAGCCATAGGCTCTATCATGTATGCAATGTTGTGTACCAGACCAGATGTGTGCCTTGCTATTAGTTTAGCAGGGAGGTACCAAAGTAATCCATGAGTGGATAACTAGACAACGGTTAAGAACATCCTGAAATACCTGAAAAGGACTAACGATATTTTTCTCGTTTATGCAGGTGAGAAAGAGCTAGTCGTAAATGGTTACGTCGATGCAAGCTTTGACACTGATTCAGACGATTCTAAATCGCAAACCGGATACGTGTTTATATTGAACGGTGGAGCTGTCAGTTGGTGCAGTTCTAAACAAAGCGTCGTAGCAGGATCTATATGTGAAGCGAAGTACGTAGCTGCTTCGGAAGCAGCAAATGAAGGAGTCTGGATGAAGGAGTTCATATCCGATCTAGGTGTCATACCTAGTGCATCGGGTCCAATGAAAATCTTTTGTGACAATACTGGTGCAATTGCCTTGGCAAAGGAATCCAGATTTCACAAGAGAACCAAGCACATCAAGAGATGCTTCAATTCCATCCGGGACCAAGTCCAGCTAGGATACATAGAGATTTGCAAGATACATATGGATCTGAATGTTGCAGACCCGTTGACTAAGCCTCTTCCACGAGCAAAACAGGATCAGCACCAAAGCTCCATGGGTGTTAGAATCATTACTGTGTAATCTAGATTATTGACTCTAGTGCAAGTGGGAGACTGAAGGAAATATGCCCTAGAGGCAATAATAAAGTTATTATTTATTTCCTCATATCATGATAAATGTTTATTATTCATGCTAGAATTGTATTACCCGGAAACATAATGCATGTGTGAATACATAGACAAACAAAGTGTCACTAGTATGCCTCTACTTGACTAGCTCGTGAATCAAGATGGTTAATTTTCCTAACCATAGACATGAGTTGTCATTTTATTAACGGGATCACATCATTAGGAGAATGATGTGATTGACTTGACCCATTCCGTTAGCTTATCACTTGATCGTTTAGTATGTTGCTATTGCTTTCTTCATGACTTATACATGTTCCTATGACTATGAGATTATGTAACTTCCGCTTACCGGAGGAACACTTTGTGTGCTACCAAACGTCACAATGTAACTGGGTGATTATAAAGGTGCTCTACATGTGTCTCCAAAGGTACTTGTTGAGTTGACGTATTTCGAGATTAGGATTTGTCACTCCGATTGTCGCAGAGGTATCTCTGGGCCCTCTCGGTAATGCACATCACCATAAGCCTTGCAAGCAATGTAGCTAATGAGTTAGTTACGGGATGATGCATTACGTAACGAGTAAAGAGACTTGCCGGTAACGAGATTGAACTAGGTATTGAGATATCGACTATCGAATCGAGCAAGTAACATATCGATGACAAAGGGAACAACGTAGGTTGTTATGCGGTTTGACCGATAAAGATCTTCGTAGAATATGTAGGAGCCAATATGATCATCCAGGTTCCGCTATTGGTTATTGACCGGAGCCGTGTCTCGGTCATGTCTACATAGTTCTCGAACCCGTAGGGTCCGCACGCTTAAAGTTTTTATGACAGTTATATTATGAGTTTATGAGTTTTGATGTACAGAAGGTTGTTCAGAGTCCCGGATGTGATCACGGACATGACAAGGAGTCTTGAAATGGTTGAGACATAAAGATTGATATATTGGAAGCCTATATTTGGATATCGGAAGTGTTCCGGGTGAAATCGGGATTTTACCGGAGTACCGAGGGGTTATCGGAACCCCCCGGGGGCTTAATGGGCCATAGTCGGCCTTAGTGGAGAAGAGGAGAGGCGGCTAGGGCAGTGCCGCGCGCCCCTCCCCCCTTGTCCGAATAGGACAAGGAGAGGGGGGCAGCCCCCCTTTCCTTCCTCTCTTCCTCCTCATTCCCCCCTTCTCCTAGTCCAACATGGAAGGGAGGGAGTCGTACTCCCGGTGGGAGTAGGACTCCTCCTGGCACGCCTCCTCCTAGCCGGCTGCACCTCCCCCTTTCTCCTTTATATAAGGGGGAGGGGGCACCCCTTAGACACAACAATTGATCATTGATCTCTTAGCCGTGTGCAGTGCCCCCCTCCACCATAGTCCTCCTCGATAATATCGTAGCGATGCTTAGGCGAAGCCCTGCGATGGTAAAACATCATCATCGTCACCACACTATCGTGCTGAAGAAACTCTCCCTCGACACTCGGCTGGATCAGAGATCGAGGGACGTCATCGAACTGAACGTGTGCAAGAACTCGGAGGTGCCGTGCTTTCGGTGCTTGATCGGTCGGGCCGTGAAGACGTACGACTACATCAACCGCATTGTGCTAACGCTTTTGCTTATGCTCTACGAGGGTACGTAGACAACACTCTCCCCTCTCGTTGCTATGCATCACCATGATCTTGCGTGTGCGTAGGATTTTTTTTGAAATTACTACGTTCCCCAACAATAGGTGCCATTGATCCATCAGCTACACGTACCTTGTCCTTACTTGAAGAAGGTGTGTAAGATGTGAAGAAATTTGAGGCTCCTATCATGTGGTTAGTAGCTCCTGTATCAATAACCCAAGGGTTTGATTGTGTTGTAGAAGTGTGGGTCTGGTGAGGTTTCATACCTTGGTGTGAATTGATATAAAAACTAGATTCAGCTTTAGAGGAATCCTGGGAAGTAGACGAGCCTTCTGAGAGTCTAAGCCTGGAAGTAAAATCCTCAAGAGCTCGCACATCGACCACTGGTATCCCGCCCTTGGATGTAATGAGGTTAGCTTGTTTTTTGTTTGCTCCATGAACTCCCCCTTGCCGAGACTTTCCTTTTTCCCACCTAGTTGGAAAGCCATGCAGATGCATCCTATACGTGTCTAGTCCTTTTACAATGGTTGCAAAAAAGTTTGTTTTTATCTGATTAGCCAACTAACTTTGGGGCATGTCGAGCTTGCATGGATAAGGCTGCACGAGCATATGTATACTTTAGTCCATTCTCAGGCTGAGCCAATCGAGTCTCCTCCTCTATCGCACTTGAGATAACATAATCAACACTAAGCCACTCAGTTTTTGAGAATATAAGTTGGCGTCGCAGGTCAAATTCCTCATTTAAGCCATCAAGAAAGAGCTTACTCACAAATGGCTCAAACCAGGTATGATGAATAGCCAAGTCTTGTTTATCAACGGGCTCAAAGGGATGATAATAATGTAGTTCTCTATACAATCTTTTGGTCTCACAAGCATACTCTGTCACAAACTTCGCGCCTTGCTTCAGGTTAGTCGATTCATGCATAATACGAGTACATTTCATTTTATTGGATTTCCTTGCAAACTGCTTCTCCAAAGTTGCCCATACTTCAGATACAGTAGACATAATCTCAACTTGTTCTGGAATTGGTGGTTCCATGCTTCCTAATAACCAGACCAACACTCTGTCATTAACTTGTTTTGCGCTAGTGTCACTCAGTAGTTTTCTTTCATCGGCACAAAACAATTCATCATAACCATGAGAACTCAGGAATACCTGGGCATGTCATGCCCGGCTGATGTAATTGCCCGATCCAGCCAGCTTTACTGGATTAGGCTCAAGTACATACTTGACTCCTTCAGGAACCACTTTGAGTTGTTGCTGCTGCTCAAACATTTTGCTGAAAATTTCATATAGCTTATCCACACTAGAATCCCCTGCTTTATCCTTGCTTGGATCTGCCATAGTTCACCACGACAAATCAAACACCCAGTCGCACAGAACTTGTTTTCGAGCACTCGGCCAACAACACACACGTACACAATGGCAGGTAGATGTACTAGTATGAGTTGCCCTCAGATGCACACACGCAGCATAAGCAGAATATTTTAATCCAGCCACCAAGTAAAGATAAGCTTGACTTGACGAGCTCACAGGCAGTCGGTACTAATCACAATAATCCAAAGGGAATCACCTTCTCATACAGATGGTCAGATGCAGAGGAGGCAGTGGCCGTATATTGGCGGATGACAGCAAGAAGCTCGCCTGCAGATTAACAAATCTGTATGGAGGGGGCAGCACAGCTAGATGCGGCAAGACATCACTAGCTTCTCCTTTCCTTATCAACTAACACATCAGCGACCTGATGATTCAAAGCTTACCACCTAGTTGTCGTAGCCAAGCTGGTGAATCTGGATGGCAACACAACACCGCCAACCTCAAATCATACGAGGAACACAGTGGATTTCAATCCGCTTCGATGCCATCTTGAAAATCATGCAAGATTTGAAAGAATAGATGTAGGGATTGGAAGAACCATGGAGAGGATTTGGGGAAATTTCTGGACCGTTCTCATCGGTCCCTCTTTCTGTATACATTATTTTTATGTGTACATTTTACACTTTTAGTCCCTTAGGAACTAAGTAAATATAGTCATACACCAACATCTTCTTTAGAAACTCTAGCAATTTGCAGTACTATCAGAACCTTGCCAACCAGCATCCGCAACAACAGTATCCACAATTGGCAGGACAATAACAAAACAGAGTTAATGCAGGTTCTATCCCCTCCGATAACCTCCGAGTAGCTCTCAAACCGTTGAACTAGATGGCATGAAATTTGAGAGATTATTAGACTGATGAGTTTGCAACATATGCTAATCAAATTTCATCTCAATTGAATGTTTTTTGTGTACCTAATCTAGTGTTCACTACAAGAAATATGTCAACTAGTGACCTTCTGTCAGTGACCCTGGAAGAATTGGTCATAGAGCTATGACCATTTCAGACCAATTGGTCAAAAGCTATTCGGGGGGCTCCAAACCCTAAACCATTGCGACCATTTTGGTCAGAAAGGTCGTAATTTCCTTACACGAAATGGTCACAAAGCAAATAGTGCTAGTCCGCTGACTTATTTCTAGTTGTTAATGACCAATATAGATGGTCATAGCCTTGTAGATTGTGGTGGGTTGTGATGACTAGGCGCCATCTCATCAGTTTTGCCTATGTGTCATGTCCATGTGGCAGTTTTTGCCCTAGGTTGTGAAGCAACCTATATTTCTGTTATTCCAAAGATTCCAAAAAAATTCTCACAAATGTTTTGGATCATATCTTCATCAAATATGTCAAAAACATTCCTTGCCTAGTTCAAAAATAATTCAAAAATATGCATTTTCCTATTATGTTCAGAGCAGCACTTTGTGAAGGAAGTACCACTTTGGCATGTCCAAATGGTATACATTTTCTACAGTGCTTTCATATGCCCAAATAACAATCCTCCACCAAATGCCAGCTCAATCCATTCATTATTTTGAGCCCAGCTTCAACATTCGTATTTATGTCCAGTGTGGTACTTTGTAAAGCAAGTACCACCTAGGCTCCTCCTTTTGAGGTGAAAATTTGTGAAGACGGTCTTCTTAGTAACTGATCATCCTTAGCCAAAACTCACGCCCATTAGCCATGTGCATTTCCCGTACCGTAAATCAAACACTTGGCTGCTTATTCATGTTTGAGCATCGATCGGTCTCCTGGTGAGAATCTTATGTTGTGATTTTCTTTCTAGCACCTAACCGGGGAGTGCCCAACCCACTAGACATGCCTAGGCCGCCCAGAACACAAGGCAATGCCACGGTCACGCGGTGACCACGCGGCGGGCATGCGAGCTTACGCGCTCTAGAGTTGGGGCCCTCGGCTACCGTCCAAACGTCGATGTCTCGCCATAAAACCATTTATTTCTGATTAAATAGTTACTTATTTACCTAGAAATGATTTTTGTAAAAAATAAATAGCAAACTATGAGGCAGTTGCAGTTCAAATTTGACCCGCTTCCAACTGAATCGGCGACAATTTGTCTTTTTCACCAGAGGTGGATCAAAACTTTTTACACCCAACCATTTTGTCAATTGTGCATTAAACATGGCCTAGTATTTTATAAAATTGATTTGGTCCATTTTTGCAACAATTATTTGGTAGTTCCTTCACAAAAAAACCTCATTTCGGGCACTCGGAAAATGGAAAATGAATTTTCCGTGCAAAGAAAATGAAAACTCCCTTAGGCAACATTTTGGGAATTCCAAGATGCACCCTTGTGCACAATATGAGATCATTTGGACAAACTATGCCATGAATGTGGCCATAAGATTGATCATTTGGCTTGAAAGCCATGAATCTTCACTCATGATAGCTCATTTCTGAGAACACTTTTTTAAAATAATTATCGTATTACAAGTTTATTATTTTTCCTGGAAACTTGGTCACATATAATGACACAATGCGAAGGTTTTCCAATTTTTTGATTTTTTTTGAATTTTTTATGCCCGTCTCAAAATGCGGTCAAAACGGCGGGCTTGACCGTTTCTAGCTAGTGGTTGTATCTTTGAAAACTTTTGGTGTTTCTATGATAAAATAGATACTTATGTACCTAGAAATGGTTTTTGTAAAAAATAAATAGCAAACTATGAGGCAGCTGCAGTTCAAATTTGACCCGCTTCCAACTGAATTGGCGATAATTTGTCTTTTTCACCAGAGGTGGATCAAAACTTTTTACACCCAACTATTTTGTCAATTGTGCATTAAACATGGCCTAGTATTTTATAAAATTGATTTGGTCCATTTTTGCAACAATTATTTGGTAGTTCCTTCACAAAAAAACCTCATTTCGGGCACTCGGAAAATGGAAAATGAATTTTCCCTCCAAAGAAAATGAAATCTCCCTTAGGCAACATTGTTTGGAATTCCAAGATGCACCCATGTGCACAATATGAGATCATTTGAACAAACTATGCCATGAATGTGGCCATAAGATTGATCATTTGGCTTGAAAGCCATGAATCTTCACGTATGATAGCTCATTTCTGAGAACACGTTTTTAAAATAATTACCGTATTACAAGTTTATTATTTTTCCTGGAAACTTGGTCACATATAATGACACAACGTGAAGGTTTTCCAATTTTTTGATTTTTTGAATATTTTATGCCCGTTTCAAAATGCGGTCCAAACGGCGGGCTTGACCGTTCCTAGCTAGTGGTTGAATCTTGGAAAACTTTTGGTGTTTCTATGATAAAATAGATACTTATGTACCTAGAATGATTTTTGTAAAAAATAAATAGCAAACTATGAGGCAGCTGCAGTTCAAATTTGACCCACTTCCAGTTGAATCGGCGATAATTTATCTTTTTCACCACAGGTGGACCAAAACTTTTTACACCCAACTATTTTGTCAATTGTGCATTAAACATGGCCTAGTATTTTATAAAATTTATTTGGTCCATTTTTGCAACAATTATTTGGTAGTTCCTTCACAAAAAAACCTCATTTCGGGCACTCGGAAAATGGAAAATGAATTTTCCGTGCAAAGAAAATGAAAACTCCCTTAGGCAACATTGTTTGGAATTCCAAGATGCACCCTTGTGCACAATATGAGATCATTTGAACAAACTATGCCATGAATGTGGCCATAAGATTGATCATTCGGCTTGAAAGCCATGAATCTTCACACTTGATAGCTCATTTCTGGGAACACTTTTTTAAAATAATTACCGTATTACCAGTTTATTATTTTTCCTGGAAACTTGGTCACATATAATGACACAATGTGAAGGTTTTCCATTTTTTTGATTTTTCTTGAATTTTTTATGCCCGTTTCAAAATGCGGTCAAAACGGCGGGCGTGACCGTTCCTAGCTAGTGGTTGAATCTTGGAAAACTTTTGATGTTTCTCTGATTAAATAGGTACTTACGTAACTAGAAATGATTTTTGGAAAAAAATAAATAGCAAACTATGAGGCAGCTACAGTTCAAATTTCACCCTCTTCCAGCTGGATCAGCGGAAATTTGTTTTTTTTACCAGATGTGGATAAAATCTTTTGACACCCAACTATTTGGTCATTTGTACATTAAATATGGCCTAATAGTTTATAAAATTGATTTCATACAATTTTGCAATAAATATATTGTAGGTCCTTCACAAAAAAACTCATTTTGGGCACCCGAAAAAGGGAAAATGTTTTTTTTCTTGCAAAAAACTCATTTCCGACGACACCTTTTTAAAGATATTTATCTTATTCCATGTTGTTATTTTTTTTGAAAACTTGTTCAAATCTTGGTGACACAATGAGAAGGCTTTCCATTTTTTTAGAATTTCTCAGATCATAAAGTAGCTTAAATGATTTTAACACATTATTTTAAGTCAACTACGACCAATTTAGATGGTCATAAAATCGTGCCGCATTCTGATTGGTCCGTGGACATATCACGCGGATCGTGCATCCAACACCGTCGGATGCTCGGGGATCCAACGGTTGTCCTCGACCCATCCACACCAACCCCGAAACCCTAGCTATGTTATCCGGGTAAATTTCCATCCACCCCCCGCCTCCTTTCTTTCCCTCGCTAGCTCCACCGATCCCTCCCCGCCTCCACTCCTCTCCCCGATCCAGATCCTTCCGCCGCCGCCCCGTCCTCCCCTTCCTTCTGCCGCCCACCTCTCTCCTCGCCTCCGCCGCCCACCTCTCCCCTCGCACTCAGTCCCCAGCCGCTCCCGCTCCCTTTTCCCCATCCCCACCGCCGCTCCCTTCCGCACTGCTCCTGCTCCCGCTCCCTTCAGCACCCGCAAGTTCATGACGAACCGCCTGCTCGCCCGCAAGCAGTTCGTGCTCTTCCACCGCGGCCGCGCTGGGCTGGATCCAATGCGGGCGCTACTACTTCTTAGGAGGAGGAGGAGGAGGCGCGGCGGGGATGGCGGCTGCGGCCGGGGCGGCGACGAGCGGTGGCCCGGTGAGTCCGCCAAGGTCTCCAAGGTTAGAGATCTCGCCCCCTTCCTCTTGTTCCTTAGCTCTATTGCATTTCGTCGGTGATTCTGAAGTGCTCGTGTGCTTGTGCGCAGGCGCAGTTGAAGGAGAGGATGGCCAAGGTGTACGAGGTCAAGGCGCAGTTGAAGGAGAAGGCGCCACCGGTCTCTGGCTCCTCGTCGCGGCTAGCTCCGGCCACATTGGACGGCGGGTAGGAGCCCATCTTCCGCCGCTTCTCCATCCTCTGACGCGACTCCTAGGGCGCGGCTCCTCCCTCGCAGCAGCTCCTGGTCGGTCCGACCAGGGCACCACTCTGGCGAACGGCGACCCACTCCGGCCGACGACCCAGTCAGGTGAAGGACCCTCATTCGTGCCCCCTCCTCTCCTGGTGCATTCACTGCTTGGATGGCATTCGTTGCTTTATTGGGGTTCATATTTTTTTGTGTGTATGGTTTATTTAGGGTTCATCTTAACTGTACTATGTAAAAAGCAGTGCTTAAGTTTGAGGATTGTGTATACACTGGACAACACTAAATGTTGTATATAAACATCGACATATATATCACTGTCAAATAAATCAATGACATTATCAACCAGAGAGTTGTTGAGATATCCTGCAACCTTGCTCATTTCCATCCACTACATATAAACATCTTTTGATATAACTATGAAGTTCTTCTCCAAACTGGGCTGATTATAGGAATACTTCACTTGATACTCAGCCTCTTTCTATACGACATGCTTAGACCATCTGAGTCTTTTTTCTGCGCGCAGCACACATATGCTTGGATCATGATTTATGGGATTTTCTTTATCTCACATATTAGCCTGAGGGATTCACTATCTTCAGTGAGGCTATCAAGAATTCTTTTGTTTAAATGGTGGTGTTTGATCAAAACTTACATCGACTGCATCACACTCTAATGCCTCTTGGTTAGACTAGCCTGTAGAATGAACTAAGTATTGTATTTGCCTCTGGATGCTAGCATTGTATTTCCATAGAGGGAAAAAATGATGGTTCTGTGTTAGATCTTTCATACTGAATCAATACTGGCTCACCAGAATATATACACTACACACTACCAGTAGGCTCGTCACTTCCAGTAGGCTCTGAGTGCCCGTCACTTCCACTAGGCTCTCTGTCAACCAGCTCCAGCTCCCTGTGGCAGCAAAATGGAGGCCATGGTTCAGCAGCACCAAGGTGCTTACTTATGATCACCACTTCCCTGCCCAAATCTTTTCACTGCAACAACAAGCTAATGCAACAGATTGTTGCTAAAACTTATAATTCAGTTGCTACAGACGTGCATGGAAATAATTTTAACCTGTTGAGACTCTCATATCATGATTATTACCTGCTTTTGCTTGGACTCGGTAAATATGATGATCTGTTCGATGTTGTGAATGTAGGATGATGTTGTGCTTGTTCAGGGAGTAGCTGATGTGCCCATGGTGCAGACAAACCGAGCACCGGCAATATGGGTGACAGATCTGGGAGCAGTGCCCTTCTCCTCAAGCTGCAGCTGCCGGCCTTGTCCTGCTCAAGGAGCGGCAGGGGCGCACCCAGCCACCAAGGTCAAGGTCGCCGCCGTCAAGGGATTCTTCAACCTGGACCTTGACGTCCACGGCGCCATCGTCCAGCCATCCAAGGGAAAGGTGCTCCCCTCCCTCCCTCCCCCATCTGTTTGATTCGATCCGACAGCTATGGACTTGGGTTTCTCACGCCTCTCTGTTTGTTTATTGGTGCTCTGCAGGGGAACTCAACTCGCTTGTTGCAAGGAAGGAGAGGAGGGTGACGCACGGCCATGGAGAGGAGCAGCAGCACCAACTCAAGGTCCTTTCTCCTCTCTTGTTTCTAAGTTAGCTAAGCATAATCTGTTGTTTAATGCAAATTGTGTTATCAAAAGTTGCGCAGAATGTGTTTCTTTTGATTGGTATTTGTTCAAACACATTCAACTGTGTTGCGATGCTATCATTCTACTCCTAAGGCAAACACATAAGGATGTGCTAGTAATATAGTTGTTCAAATCATATATTTGCTTGTCTGCTTTCCTCTTCTATTTTAGTGGTTCGCTGGATTGCGATGCTCTGAACAACCAGTGATGTTGCTGCTGTTCAAACCATATAGTTGTTCAAATCATATATTTGTTTAGCTGTGTTGCGATGCTATCATTCTACCCCTAGCATGAAACTATATGCTCAGGCATTTGTGATTTTGTGAACAACCAGTGATGCTGCTGCTGTTGTACACCATAAATGCTGTGATTCTATGCACAACCAGTGATTCTGTGCACTATAATCTTTTCATTTAAGTGTACTCTGGACAGCAGTAGTATAGCACTTGCTACTGCTGTTAAGCTTGCATCAGAATTGGTTGCAGTAGTTTTGTGTAGGACAACAGTACTATAGGACTTGCTGCTGCTGTTAAGTTTCTCTTTCTCTTCTCTCTGCTCTTCTCTTTGTCTACTGGAGTAAACTTTTCCAGTATACTCCTAGGAGTAAACTTTCTTTCTTGGAGTAGGAATTGCTCTCTGCTCTTCTCTTTGTTTAACAGCAGCAACAACAACAGTGCATATCAATTTATCATGCTGACAACAATAGTGCAAAGCCAACTTGGAACCTTTTGGGAATTCTAGACTTTTCTTGCAGGTGACATCCATTAATCTCACTTAGGTGAATCTGTAACTTTGTTAGAATGCAACCTTTTGGGAATTCTAGACTTTTCTTTTGTGGTAATCTAATGATGTTAGATGTCTACTGGTTGCTGTATAGGGACAAGATGAATTGAATCCTGTTGTTTTCTTCTTGATGTACACACATGCAGATGATTGACACTCATGAACAGCAAGCAACCATACTAGTTTCACATGGTGGCTGCTGTTGTTTCTTGTCGGGTTCTGACTCGGTTTGGTTTGCTCATTTTGTATTAAGCTAGGATAAACATCTTTTTTAGAACATGGGTTGAAGCATACTGTACTTGCCTATTGAGAATATGAAAATGAGATATTCTGTTTGCTAATATGAAGATAGCATTGTGTTTAATCCAATACTGATGATTGTCTTCATTCCCATATAAACTTGTTAATGATGGTGATTTTGTACTAGCATATAAACTTGTTTTTGTTGTCACTTGATACATACTTAGCTTGTACTTTAAGTTGTGGGTTTATGCCGGTAATTTTGTTCTACTTGTATGCATTGGTACCCCCATCATCGAGCGCACGGATGCAATAGTGGCAAGAAGATCATGGTCGTGTGCATCATCAAGCACACCATGGCGAGCATCCACCTACTCACACTGGCAAGAAGAGCAGGTGCCTAGTTTGTAATCGCTGTCGAAGGAGCTCCATGCTGATGAAAATAACACTTGTAGAGCTTGTAAAGTACCATGTTATTGAACGTGTGGAGCATGTAACTGTGACTTCCACTATTGTATGTTAGAGTTATTTGTACAGCTTGCTATACTTGCCGAAGAACATAACACTTGTATAGCTTGCAAAGTGTATGTTAAAGTTATTTGTACAACAACAACTCTGTATTGACAGCAGCAACACTAGCTGGTATTTGAAGTATTTTGTGTGTTTTCTGTGCCAATTTAAATATTGTGTATTTATTTACGTCAAATTGGAAAAAAGAAAAAAAATGAAACTGTTGAGACAAAAAGGCCATGGGCCAAATATAAAAAGGCTGCAATGAAGGCCATGGGCCAAAAATTCATAGGAAAAAAATGTAAATGGGCTGAATTAATGGGCTCGGCCCATATAAACACCGAACTGGACCGGGCTGGATCTTGTGCCACATCAGCTTGCCATGCTGGATGCCTACGTGGCCTGGGGAGGCTGCTAGTGACCAAAACACCACAGTAGACGTATTTTGGTCATAAACATCTACGACCATTCCAGAAGAAAGGTCGCTATAATCAGTTTACGACCGCCAGCTTTTGACCTTCTGTTTTTGGTCACAAAAAGGTCACAAATTGAAAACAGTGACCATTCAGTGACCAATAGTGGTGGTCACAAGTTGACATATTTCTTGTAGTGGTTGGTTATTATTTTGTTTTCACCAACATGTGTGATGGTCTTTAAAAGAGATCATCTCAGTAATCTTTGTTGGGTATGCTGAAGATAACCTCTACATGGCTAAAAAATCACTTGACTTGAGACATGCCTAATTGGGAATGTTGAAGATAACCTATACGTGGCTACAAAAAACACTAGACTCGATGTGGGAGGGTTAGGCATTGTAGGCTTGGCCACATCGGTAAGAGAAATCTTAAAGATCTACTAAAGGGCGCACACCTCCTTTGACGAACTAATTCAAGAAAGATTGTACGTGTAGTGCTTACATTAATTGCCAGAAAAGCAACATGGAAAGAGGCACTATGTCAAAGAGCATTATCACAATTATAAGGTCTTTTTAGCTCCTTTATATGGATCTTTCTGAGCCTCCACATTATGATAGACTTGGTTGGAGAAGTATTGTCTTGTCATTGTGCATGAATTTTGAAGATACACTTCAATGTCCTTTCTTTGCTCCAAGAAAGAGATTCAACAGACATGAAACAATTTGGCAGGTTAACAACATCAATTTTAAGTGGATCTCTGGGCAAAACAAAGAAATAATGGTGCTAAGTACAAGAAGTACACCATGAAGGAATTATAGGGAGATGACCGGACCATGCACCAATTCTAGGCACCTTACATCCATCCACAAAATGTGTGGCGAAGAGGAAGAACCACACTCTTCTGAAGAGGGGTAGGTCCATGTTGGATGAGTATAAATCTCCATGCACTTTTGAGATGAATGTGTCAGCACAGTGTGTCATGCATGAAATCATCAATACATTTGCAAGAATTTGACAAGACCACTATGATCAAGTAACCGTGTGCAAGCTAAATGTTAAATACTTTAAACTATTTAGTTGTGGTGCTTCATTCTCAACAGAAAATATTAAATGGGGCGATAAGGAGGAAAAGATGGTGTCCACCTTCCTGATCCTAGCCACCCCCACCATCAGCGAACTCGTCATTTAGCTGTGTTTTCTCTCTTCTGATCTGGCTATTCTCTTTGGTGTCCTCTCCTCTACCGTCTAGTTGTTATCTCAATAGCGGTCCATGCTTCCATATCCCTTAGTTTGGGTTTTTCCCGGAGAATGGCTTTCGCTCAAGAAGTAACGAGATCTTGCCAACGATCCGTACATCCTTCTGATCATTCGGGGCATTTCATCATGGTGGTCTAATTTGTGAGGCTTTTTATGATTGACTAAAATATTTGAGATTAGCACTTGAAGCGGCCATTGGTGAATATTGTTTGGAGATTAAGGTATCTTGTGTTTGAGATTGTTTCTTTCCTTTCAATATTTTATGCAAGCAAGTTGGTTTCTTCATACTGCATCAGAGAAGGTTTGTTGCCTTCAATTCAAGTGATGTTTTCATCTTTTTGGCCATGCTGATCCTGAATCACAAAAGGAATTTAGGCTTTGGCCAATAGAATGTGAGGAAGAATTGATTTTCGTTAGTCCCTCTAAACGGCGAGCTCAACTGGGTTTTGTTAGCTATGAAAGTCATCCAAATTTTCTTTGCGATCCAGTAGTTCTTCTGCCACAAAAAAGAAAAGTAGATTTTGCCACCTCCTTAGTTATGATGCTTGCAAGGGATGTCATTATCGTGCTTTAGCTAAAGATACTGCAACTATTTCCATGGATGGTAAGAATTTGAGCCACATGAACATGTGTCAGTGGGTCTAACATCGCCAGTGAGCCATCTGGTAAACATTCAATTCGGATCATTTCAAATTTCCACAAAACAGGCGGTTACAGTTGGCGGCTACCAGGCCCAGATCCTCAATGATTTGAAAATATACTAATGGGTAAGATTTTTTGGGATTTATTACCCCTTTGGCTTGTGATGACCCTTAATCTAGGATAGTGGTTAATCCCATGGGCTTCGACATTTCCCATCAAGATCTTTGACGATGATTTAGTTGGTTCGCCTTCCACAATTTCTCCCCCCCCCCTTAAAGATATCACCCACAATTCGCAGAATTTTGATGAAACGGTAGAGGCAATTGGGGCTACCAAAGCATCCTTGGTACGGGCCACCAATCAAAAAATGGTACTAGTCGTGTTAGGTGCAGGCAGTGTTTTTGTTCTGCTCACATTAAAAAACGTCTAGGGAATACCATGGTCTTGCCTCTCGCTAGAATAGCCTCTGACCATGTTCCATCTGTGGTGTCCATTGACACAACTATACCCAATGCCAAAAGTGTTTTTGGGTTGACATGCCAGTGTTCATGGATTGTTTCTCTGCTTCGTGGATTGCTGGTATTGTTTCTTCCGGTTTAGCTACTGCCATTTTGTCCAAGTTCAAGAGATTGAGGTATGGCCTTAAGAAGTGGAGTGTCATTTCAGATATCCTTGACAAATTGAAAGGACATCTAGCCCTTAATGATAATTTTCGTGTTAAAGGTATTATAATTAGATTACTAAATATGTTTTGAGTATGTCCACAATATATATGCCATATAAAACGGAACATAAAGTTGATCAGCGAACCCCTAAGCTAAAGGATAAAAGAAGGCGTCATGTCAACTTTCTACCGAAGATTTCTCATTTTTTAGCCGGAGGTATGTCGCACTGTTAAGAGGGGCACCATGGATCAAAGTGCGGGAGTAGATAAACCAAGTATTAGCCATGACTACCCATACCCCCATGAGATAGATAGGAATCAAAATTCAGCTTGATGTTTGCTATTACTTAGGGTTGGACCCACCTCATACTGTGTGAGTGAGGTTGGACTTCTGTGTCAACTCTATTGAATGGTTTTGATACTACAACACAGTTCAAACCATCAAAGCTCTTGGACCCTTTGATAAATATCCAAGGCACAGTTGACCTTAAGTATACGTCTCTGCTTATGCTCGGATATTCCCCGGACCTTGCCTAGATAGTTCAGTAAGTTAGACTATACAACTTGGGCTGGACTGTACGACTATGCCAAGACAATACATAACGGATAGATTTTTCGTAGACCTATTTAGAGACCTTTGTCGGGGGGATGACCCTCGGGTAGGCTGCAGAACCCTGATCCCTCCTTTTCAAAACATCGGGGCGATCGGTGCCCCTCAACACGGCAGACCGCTGGCAGGCTCCCCAGCGCGAGCCGGCCGGCTGGCTGCATGCCGACTGACATCAAGTCAGCTGTTGTCCCATCGAGACGTACGACAAGACCTCTCCCCATGATAGGGCAGGCGTGGCAACCGTGTCCCACCTACCCGTGTTGACCGAAGAAAGCATGGCTACAACGTCCCCCATACCGCTGACTGGGGGGGGGGACAGCGACTGAGCTACGTGGTACTGTAGCCACACGATATCAACCACTCTGTGACACCGGACAAGACGGAGCATAGTGTTGTGCAGTTGGTGGGACCCGCGCCCAGCGGACCATGGCTGGGCGTGCCTCACACCGGCTCCTAAACGATGACATCCGGGCGCGCGCCCGTGTAATCTTACCATTGTACCCCGAGGGCCAGCCTATAAGCCCCCCCCCCCACCCCCGATGCTCTTCATGAAGAGGGTCGATCCATAGTTTACCTCACCCAATGCTGAGAACACCCCACCCGAAAAAAAAACCACACAGACCACAGGCAGGGCAGAAGGCCAGCTCCTTCTTCCCTTTGCTCAATACAGCTCCAGGAGCAACCTTGTTGCCCTTCTGCTCTCACACTGGTGGCGCGGCTACCAACAACTCTCAGGCGGCCACTAATCCATCTCCATAGGACGCGGCCAAGTTGTGACAACCATTACGGGCAGTGGTGCTCTGCTACTAGCCAGAAGCAATCAGAATCGGCCCACTGCTAGATCCCAAATCCAGGGGGCGACGGCGGCCATGCGAGTGGCGGGGCCGTAGGGTAATCAGGGGCGGTGGACGACCGACGACCATGGTGTTGGGAAACGTAGTAGAAAACAAAAACAAAATTTCACCTACGATCACCCAAGATCAATACGAAGATGAATAACGGGTTGGGATCACGATCGTTACTGTTCATCGAGTTGCAGTGGAAGGAGAATGTGTCGATGTAGATCGTACTTGGAGTCCCTTGAACCATCGATGAACAATCACTTGTACCACCCATGAATGATCCCTCGACCCGAAGACCGAAAGAACGACCTCTCTACTTGGTTGCAAGCGTGCAGCCTTCACGCTCCGGCAGCGCTTTGTCATCCATAGCTAATCGTCGCCGGAGAATCAGAGAGGTGAGATTAGAACCACACCGGGCTTTTAATTATGAGGACAAGAGGATTGGCCAACCTCTGATTAGTCAACTAGGACCAACTAGAACATGAACTAGAAGAAGTAGAGGAGGCTCCAAAAATTGTATGTCCAATAGAGCAAAAATCCCTAGTATATGTAGTTTAGAGCAGGAGGAGAGGGCAGCCACCAAGAGGGGAAAGTCCCCCCTTGGGGCGCCGCCATGGGGAGTAGGACTCCGGCCACCCACAAGGAAAGGGTGGGCGACTTCCCAACTTGGGCCTTTGTGGCCCAAGTTGCCTTCCACCTTTTGGCCTTTTCAGACCACTATATATATATATATATATATATATATATATATATATATATATATATATATATATATATATATATATATTACCATCTCCGAAAAAAATCTACTTATATATCATTTATCGGTATTACCCGATACTCTCTGAAACCCTTCCGGTGACCCCGTAACGCTTCCGGATCCTCTCGGAACTATTCCAAATATTCATGAAGAAACTCTACAAATATAATATCGTGACTCCCATCCTACTAACACTCAAGAGATTGTGATTGCCTTAAGCTTGTGACCCCGTAGGTTCGGGAACCCATAGACATGAACAAAACCGTTCGTTCAATGACCGGCAGCGGGACCTTAAACGTCTGTATTGGTCCCTATGAGCACATGATTGATACGTTATCATGTGAAGTTCCCTTTGCTTCGCGATACTTCACAAAACCCGGGATGCATCGGTATCCTCTTGGGTCATCACTATACTCGTTATACCAAAATCCTCGTTACCCGTTTTGTTCTTCTTTCTTGGTATTGTGTTCCGGCATCCCCGTGACGAAGTCATGAGTGTCTGGCCGGACGATGATTGATGCCGTCAGGCCCGTCACACCAGGAGGGCCCTAAGAATATCTCTTCGTCTTTGGAGGAGCAAATCCCACTCTCGAGCTATCCGGTCACTTGTGAAACTTTCCGATGAACCTATAAGTTGTTGTTATGATCACCGTGTTACAGGTGATGTTTGAGCAACCCCAAAGCCCATCATACGGTAAGAAGTGACCACTATACTCTCATGATCTAAGGAGCACTTTCACAAGTTAACACTCCATGTTATTACAATTGAATGCAGACGATATAAACTCAATTCATAACAAACAAGATTGGGTCGGATTCAATGAGATCGTTCTTGCAACATCATAATCTTAATGTTGTTTTAGGATCATCATTATATTTAATGATATCCTAAGATCTGGAAAACATGATCATCAATAACACTTGAGCTAGTGTTAGAGGCAAGACTAGGAATCTTTTATCTTACCGTTTATCATTCCACACGTGCATATGAGTTTTTCACTAAATCACATATTACAGGAGCATAGCAGTTATAGCATAGAATATGAACACTTTAATTATGAATATGGAAATATAATAATACAAATATTATTGCCTCTAAGGCATATTTTCGACATGTGGCCCATGCGGCCGAAATAGCCAGCGGCAATGGTCAGGTGGGAGGTGTGCACATGGACGGGGTACGCTCAAACAACTACTAGGGCTTGTCGCGCGACTATTTCTGTTTTGCGGCAACAGCCCAAGTCTTTTATATTTGCAGCACTTGGTGTTGTTTTTTGACATCCATTAAAAATTGAAGCAAATTTGACATCAAGGGCAGCTATTGGAGTAACGTTTCTTTTACCAAAATGTCCTATAAACTATTATGGCCTAGTATCGGGCTGCTATTGGAGATGCTCTAAGTTAGTTGAATGACAAACTCACACGGATCACCCTCGACGCTCTATGTGCATGCCAGGAGGGACACTAGTTTCTCTTTACCTCTTTTTTCCAGTGATTTTCTTTTCATTTTTCATGCCAGTTTTTACTCTTTAGGTTTTTAGATGGGCAAGGCCCTCTCGAGTTTTTGTTATTTTTTATTCTCCATTATATTTTTTGTTAGTTTTTTTCATTTATTTATTTTTTGTTAGTTTTTATTTCCCCCTTTTTCTTAATTTTCTTTCTTATAAATTGAAAATTTTCTCTTTGTTATATCGATATCTATATTCACACATGCATGATTTTTTATTTTAATCTATATTTTCCCCCAAAATATATGATTTTCTTAATATATACTGTTTTTCAAGTACGTGCGTAATCTTATTAAAATATGAGAAAACTTAGTTTGAAGATGCAATGAACATTTTTTTAACATAAGGTGAGCACCCTTAGATCACAAGATCGGCATGGATGCAAAGCCCTCATGATCTGCGCATGGTGATGAGGCTGACGACTCTTGTTGTTGTCCAGGCGGAGCAGGAGGCAATCATGAGGAGCATACCGCCGGGGCAGAAGGGGCGAGCATTTTGTTACCTTTTTTAAGTTTCTTTTTTTTTGCTTAGATAATTTCCTATTTTAAATGTATGAAATTAAAAAAAAAACATAATTGGGCCGTGGCCTAGTACCGCTGGGTGTGTGTTACCGGTCTCATCCCACGCCCATTTCTTGTCCAGGCCCACTCTGCAGAGCCCAAGTTGACCGGGGTAGGGCTTGCCACGAGCGTCTCCCGGCAGGCACTGCGAGGGATCAGGTCCGGTTCCTACATGACGTCCGCGACCCGACTTGGGCCCCTCTGCAAGCTGCAGCGAGCAGGCAGGACTGCTCAACGCTGCACGCAGATTCGGCGTTTGCGGATAAACGCGCACTGGCACGCGCAGATTTGGCGTGCCTGCGAAGTCGCCGGAGGGGTCGGTCCGTGGCAGCACCGACGAGCTAGACACGGCCCCAGATCAGATTAGCGGAGCGGGTTAATTAAGTGCTCAGTGAATCTTGGCGGAAGAACAAGACTGGGTTTACCCAAATAAGAATTTGTGGAAGCAACAAGCGTCGACCCTAACAAGGTCGAGCCAGACCTCACCGGTGACGGGGATGGTCATGCAACGTCCCGGCGCAGGTAAGGAAATACGTTCAGGGGTGCGTGGGCAGCCGGCGTGGAACAACTGGAGATTGGACAAATTTAGAGGGACGAACTTGGGTAGCGCCAGAAACGTTGAGTGAGAGGCGGTGAGGGCAGAGGCCGGTAGAGCAGCGCCGCCAGCACCAGGGTACGTTCGGCCGGTGGTTGTTGGCGACGCGGGAAGAAGAAAACAGGGAAGAATAGTGGTCGTTGTATATGCTGATCTAATGGTCCAAAAATTCAGCTAACGCTATTTTTTTCTCCAGGTGTCTGATTATAGGCTGTCCCTTCTTTTTATTTCCCTTCGAAACATCAGCGTTTCATTTCCTCGTTCCCTATTAAAGCGGGGTATTCTCATCGACATCCATTCCGTTGAGCACAAAGCTAGTACAAAGTCGAGTCACTTATTCTGAGATGAAGAGAGTACTATATATATATATGTGCATCTATCCTCTGTGTAGACGCAGTGTGTTAACGCTTGAATGCGCGGTCCTGGCCCTCGGAGGCAACCGAATCGGCAAGCAAATACGCCATGAATGGCCGGCTCATGCATGCATGCATGCATTACGATCGGCCACCCATGTCTCAACGATAGCGAGCGAGCAGACACGATTTGCCTCGCCCTGCGCCGCATGCATGCAAGCAAGCAACGGCCCCCGCCGCATTAACCCCCCCTGCACGCAGGCAGCATTCAATCTTCTGGCGCATGCATGCACGTACGGCCCGCCAAATACACACGTACGACGGGATGAACGCCCCACATCCCAGGACGGGCCGCTACAGTCCCACGTCGTATCGGGGGGGCAGCAAGACGCCTAGGTAGGTCGATCCCCACCCGGCCACCCCACGCAAAATTAGCAGCCATGCAGATCCATCCATCCATGGCTTTAGTTAATGTCGATGAACTCCATGCGCATGAATGCATGATGCAGTACCACTACCACCACCACTACTGTAGATGAGCGCGTACTACGCACTCTAGCCAGGTAGCCTTGTCGTGAATTAGCCCTTCGAATACCAAGAGCAAAGCATTTGCTGCATGCATGGTCCAACCCTTCGAATTACTCCTGATACTCCGTGCGCGCGTTGCATTGGATCCGGGTAAAAACGGTCGAGGTTAATAGCTTAGGCAATGCCAGATTCGAAAAGATTCTCGAGTAATGCGAGCTGGGACCTCTCTTGGCTAAAGCTTTGGGCACGCAGTTAATGTAGTACTCTCTTCATCTCAGAATAAGCTACACACCCCTTTCTAAATTCTAAGTGTAATGTGTTGATTACCTGCAGAAGATGTAAGATGTAGCACAGAAACTTAAATGCAAGGAGGCAGTAAAAGGATTCATAACAGGGCAAGAATAACACTAACACAAACATTATTTCCTCACTGAAACAGAAATGGCAGGAAGGCATGCTTGCTTGCAGCGCTACAGGAGCACTGCAGGGAAGGAAGGTTAAAGAAAGGCATGCATGCTTGCACAGCCTTTGCTAGCTGATCTCACCACTTTGAGACTATGGACTATACCCCTAAGGTTTTTGCTCTCCTTTTTTTTTACCTACACACAAATTAATTAAAGGACACTGTTGAGACAGTGCTAGGCTTAGGCTGGTCACCACTCCATGGCTCCATGTACGGGTCTCCATGTCGATCGGTCGTCTACATGAAGTCCACCTCAAAGAGATGCATGTTATTGTTGTTGCCGCCGCCGCCGTGGTTGCTGTTGTTGTTCTGGTCGGAGACCTCGCCGTTGGCCGCCCCGGCAGACGGCAACCCGCTGGAGCACACCGAGGAGCACGACAGGATGTTGCTGTTGTTGTTGCTTTGCAGCAGCGAGGTGATGAAGTGCTGCTGCTCCTGATGGTGGTTGTGGAGCTGCATGGCGTTGCTGAGCTGCCGGTGGTGCTCGTCCTTCTCCGGCGGCTCCCCGAGGGTGAGCGTCATGGGCCTCGCAGCCGCCGCCGCCGCCGCCGCCTTGCTCTGGCCGTGCTGCTGCAGGCAGCTGATGGCGCTCGTGTTCGACGAGATGGTCGACTTGGTGGCGCTCAAATCTGCTCGATTCGTACGTGTAAAAGGAAGAATTAATTAGCCGTGCGTGGTTAATAGTGGTGATCAATTGCACTAGGTAGGATGCAAATGAAGCAAAGGTGCGTGCACGTTAGCTAGCTTACTGTTGTTGTCGGCGGCGTAGGAGTTCGAGATGGCGCCCGGGTTGGGTTTCTTAGAAGGCGGCGCTGAGTCCTTGGACGTCGCCGTCGTGCTGCTGGTCGCCGGCTTCCTCCGGCGGCGGTTGTGCTCGGCCAGCCTCTTCCGGCAGCTCCTCTTGGCCTCGTCGAACTCGGTGAGCACGTGGAACCTACACGACCAACAAACTTAACTTAATCTTTGCTACCTTTACTAACAAAATACCTATAGCAGTAATTAGCATCCACCATTCAACCAAATAATGCTCATACATGGATTGTCAAGAAAACTATAATTGGCATGCAAAAGTCTAGTCGCCACTGGCACCATGGCCGCTACAACATTGGTCAATGGGAAGATAAAGAGGAAGGGCAGCAGGCAGAGATATGGTCAGGGCAAAAGCCTGGCACCGGATCAGCCAGCAATCGTCTCCCTCCTCTCCTCTCCTCTCCTCTCCCAGTCTGCGCTCTGCAGCGGCATCCCGAAGCACGCAGCCTTTTCCCTCCCCCTTTCCACGACCCTTTCTCCGGTCTCCGCCCGCTGATCGATCGATCCCCGGAAAACCACCAAGGAAAACGCCATGGGCAGACGCGAGCATGAGCATGACCTAGTACTCCTCCATGCCATGGAGCAGTGTTTTCTCTTGTCATTTTTTGGTTTGACATGACTGGTCGTCTCAGTGTAGTGCGCGACTGCGGCCAAGCTGGGCTTGCTTTTGCACAAAGGACAGCAGAGCTTTGCCATGGCTGCCCGCAACGGACAATGGGCACGAGCCGAATCAGAGCGCGAACTGAAAAGGCCAACAGCTTCCGCTGGCCCTACCCCTAGCCTAGCTGCCACCTGGCTCTAGCTATACTGGGCTTCTGCAAGAACATCACCTCACAATGCAAGAACTACTGTTCCATTTGTAGAGAGAGAGAGAGGGAGGGAGAGGGAGTGGGTGTGTGGGTCTGGCTCTGGCTCTGACCTGCTGCATTGCTGGCAGAAGCGCTGCTGCTTGCCGGCGGCGGCGACGAGGGACGCCTTGGCGTGGTACTCGCACACCTTGTGGCGCCGGTGGTAGTGCTTGGCGCCGGAGAGGTCGGCCTTGCAGCCCTCCGCCTGGCACCGCGGCGGCTGGTGGTGCGCGCCACCGAACCCGAGCCCGAACACGCCGCCCAGCCGGGACCGCATGAGGAGACGGTCCACCGCCATCATGTCCCCCGGGGAGAAGTAGGTCCAGCGGCCGAGGTTGAGCCCGATCCTCCCCGCGTCCGCGGCGCCACCGCCGCCCTCGCGCTTCACCATCCCGAGCGCCGGGTACACGTCGCCGTGGCCGTGCATGCCCATGGGCGGCATCTGCAGCTGCATCCCGGGCATGGGCGGCGGCGCCATGGGGAGCAGCCCGCCGGCGCCGCCCCCGTTGGGCGGCATCGCCAGCATCTGGTGGTGCGGCGCGTCTTGGAACTGGCCGAAGGCGGCGGCCGCCGCCGCGAAGTCGAAGTTGTCGTACATCATCGCGCCCTGGTGGCGCTGGCCTCCCCCTCCTCCGCCGCCGGCCTGCACCATGCCGGCGTGCTCGAAGCCGACGTAGGGCGGCTGCTGCATTGCCGCGAACGGGAAGTCGTCGCTCGCCGCCGCGTTCATCCTGCCGCCGCTCATCATGGCCCGAGTGTGTGGTCGGTCGGTCGGAGCTCAAGAAGAGAAGGCCGGGGGGAGCTAGCTAGGAGGCGTGTGGTTGGCTAAGCTCGCTCGGCTCGCTAGCTGTATGAATCAGTGAGGTTGTGCTGTGCTGTGTAAGGTGGTGGAGGGCGCAGAGGTGGTTAAAAAGGCAGCCAGGAGAGAGAAGAGATTGAGAGGGTAGTGTACTGTGGTGTAGAGAGAGAGTGAGGGAGAGTGGAGGAGGGGAGGAGAGTGATGAGTGTGCGTGTCCGTTGGCAATAACTCTTGGCGCGTAGCTTGTCCAGGAGTGGCATGTATGTGTCAGCTGCCTCACTGGGCGAAGATGGCCGGGCCTTCTCCTTGCTGTTCCGGTGCAACAAGTCGCCGTGGTTGTTGTGGAGAGAGAAGCGTATACCCCCACAGAGAAGACATGCATGCATGGACACTTGCGTGGTCTATGTACTTATTTTCTTATTGCTGTTTTTCTTCTGCTTGCAAAATCAAAATGTGATGCTGGTTCGAATATGTACTCACGTGATCTTCTTTGGGCCGGATGTGTCCTCAATCTGTTGTGTTCCTAGGGCAACTACAACGCGGATCACCAAATCAACCCTAAAATGTTCCTCCGACCGGACGGTCCGGACATTTTTAATCATCCAACCACGGTTATTAAATTTGTACAGACCGATCCAGACGTCTGCATTATCGCAAACCGACACCAAACTGAGGGCAGTTTTGGGGCAATCCAGGCGTCAGTCACGGCAGTTTGCAACACCCTGGACCCACCAAAAAAACCCTCTCCGCGCCTTGAGAATCCTCCACGCATTCAGAGTGGACGTGATCGGTCGGCTAATGACCATCCGTCCGCCTAAATGGCATTCACACCAACGCGGTGCCTGTAAAGCTTACTCCGGCACTCTGCATTCAACCCGTTGCTCCGCCTACCCTAGTTATTTATGTCGATTGGCCATGACCGAGTACCCTGCCTTTTCCAGTGTCCAAGCCATCGTCAAATTACCCCTTCTCACCCCCATTTGAGCACCTTCGCGTCATTGTCCGCCATGTGATGACATAATTGCTGGTGGCACCGCTCGTGGGTGGTAGAGGCAGCTCTCACCGTGCTGCCTCGCCAAAATCTTGGCGGAGGTCCATGTCCCAAAGTCCCGGCCCCGCAATGCGGGCCAACTCCAAGCTCTACGGATTCGGAGCTGAGATAAAAGGAGGAGGATATGGAGGAGGAGGTGGAGGGGGACCTGGTGCCGGTGGAGGAGCCACTCGTGTCCGTGTTCAGACTGCTACTGGCAGAGTGTCACTACAACATCCAACTCCTAGGAGGGGCAATGGCTGGTAAATGACTAGCTGGACGCGGAGCGCGCGGACGAAGTTACTGTCAAGTCCATGGTTGTGGTGGATCCAACGATCGTCGATGTCAACCTGCCATGGTTGCCTCCAAGCACAGCTCCGCACCATCCGCCATGACCACTGGCAGCTCCCCGTGAACAACTAGGGGAGCACAACCGGCTCTTCGAGGGGCTGGAAGCGGACGATGGCGACGCGCCTGCCAACACGACAATGTTGCCACATCCGTCGCCAGCTCCTCCTCATTCGCACTGACCGCTAATGACGATGAGGCGAGACCGCCCGCGTGGGGCTCGTCAGCCTCATCTCCGACGGGGAGAAGTAGAATGCAGTTTTTAGGTCCTTTTGCTATGTAGAAATTATTCAAAAATCAATAAAAAAATCATGAGCGCTTTTATTTGTTGACTCTGGTTGGAGGGCCGGCGCCCACTGTCTGCGGACATGTCTAGACGTATCCATGGACATTTTGTGCCGTTCATTTTGTGATCCCGTCGGAGTTGTCCTTGCTCTCAACATTTTATTCCTCAAAATGCATGCTCGATCCCATTGACCATGTGTGCATGTATGTGTACTATCAAAACGATACAGACAGGAAGAAAGAACAAGGGAAGGGAGAGGGAGAGGACTAAACAAACACTACCACCGCTACTACTTGTGATACTATGATCTTTTTTCTGTTTGTTTCCTGTGCACAAAAGGCACCTACCAAGCAGCCAGGGAGCAGTTGCTGCTTTCTTCAGGGTAGCTTGGCTGCTTTCTTGTGTAGGGCAAAGCTATAGGGTTTGTTTCTTACTTTCCCACAATGGTCCGGCTTTCCTCTGTTAACACATCAGCAACTAGCTAGCCAACACTCAATGCAAAATAATTGTGTGGGCTGACTCTTGTGGAAACATGAGCTGTTTTCTTTGAGCAAGAAAAATGAGATGTTTATGTTACCCCCTACATGATGAAACTTAGTTAACATAATACAAGTTAGGAGGGCGTGGAATAATTGGGATATGGATGGAAACACTTTGATGGCATGCTTGTCAATAAAAATAGCAAAATCATGGGATGGGTTAAACAAAAAAAAAGGTTTACTGAACTAACAAGTGGCATTTCACAATTGTATAAGCTTGTTTAATAAGCACAAATCAAACTACTAATGGAATTTCTTATTATCCTGCAAAAGATATGTTTATATGCTGTAAGATATGTTTGGAGAAGCAAATGCATTGTACTGTAGGTGAATTCATGCATACATAATGTTGGGCACATAGCACTAGTCCTTTGCATTATTCATGCAGTTGGCAACAATGTTGAATTTCTCGTTGACAGTACAAGTTTTAGCACATATCCATAACAACAAACATGCACATCACCTCATATAATTGCAATTGATGCTCATAATTTAATTATAGTCATTGAATGACAATTGATGACTCCATGAAGAAAAAACACCTACTGCGTAGACTTTCACCCCTTGTCACAGCTCAACAAGATGTTTTGGAACATTGAAATATGAACAATTTTTAAATGTTGATACATGTTTGCATATTGCAGTGGAATGTGATGTTGTGCATAAATGCTTATTTCTATAGGATATACTTGTAAATGTTGTTATCTGCGTTCAACTATGGGAATAAGGTGATATTAATATATATTTGTGCTTCAGCATATATCGCTATATAGGCTTTGCTGAGTCAACAGGTATCATAATGAGCCACACAATGGAGTCAAAATTGAGAATTGTTTTTAGTGAAAAGTGGCATAGAACAAGAAACGAGGCACACTGCTCATTGGTACAGTGATAATTGAGAATATAAGTTTGTAGTAACTAAGAATGCTAACCCTCGCAGCTAATAGTAAGGGTTTAAGAACATCTCCATAGGAATTCCCATATAGCCACACCATTTGTCCAGA
Organism: Triticum timopheevii; assembly: GCA_963921465.1. Taxonomy (NCBI): domain Eukaryota; kingdom Viridiplantae; phylum Streptophyta; class Magnoliopsida; order Poales; family Poaceae; genus Triticum; species Triticum timopheevii. The sequence goes on along the minus strand of OY997274.1, from coordinate 617,312,614 downwards.
CAAAGAACACAGGCCCAACGGGTCTTCCCAAACCATCCCGATTTGTCCGAACAAGTTGCACCGTCCCAAATCTAGCTCACCTCTGGGGTGGGTATGGGGCTATTCAGACACGTTTGGACATCCACCATGTTGGTCCGCACTAGTATGGCCCATCCGTACCCCATAAAATCCTCATATGTCTGATCTACCCAAAACCCTAACCCTAGCTCTCACTGTCACTCCCCTCTCATCTCATCTATGCCCCTCTCCTCTCCTATCATTTCCATGTCCAGCTCCAAATCAAGATCAGACCCCAATGGGGTGAACTAGGAGCTCATCGAGGCCAAGGAAGAGTAGCAGCTCCTGCTCCGTCGGTACTGGGCGGAGACCTGTGGCCGGGCACCATCCCCCCCCCCCCCCCCCAGCCTGGCATGGATCCAACATCCGGGCGGCATCCCGGTCACCCCGGCACGGGTCAAGCAGAAGCAAGCGATCACTGTAGCACGAGTGGAGTAGCGATGGCGCCGGTTTTCCTCATTCGCTCCATGCCATACAGTCTGAGGGGCGGGTGCAGTGGCGGCAGCGGCTAATGTGAGTTAAACAACGTCCGGCGCAATTTGTCTTAGCCTCAATGTTGTAGCATGTCATGTCCTATGTTTTAGTTTTTCGTATGTTGAACTATCAAATGTCGTATGTTGAATTATTGAATGTCCAACGTATCATATGAATGATCTACTACTTTGCATGGGTTGCATGGATTTTGAGAGAAGAAACGGTTGGCGGTTGTAGGGGCGGACAAATGAGGCTTGACCCCTCCTGTCCGCGGATATATGGGGGCTCTAATTTGTCCATTGCCTTTAGAAATGCATGTTCCAAGCTCGCAGGCATGTTTTCCCATAAAACTAAATGCACACAGCTCATTGATCTGGTGCACATAAAGATCTGCTCAGCTAATTTGCATCCTACCCCCCCCCCCCCCCCCCCCACACACACACACACACACACATCCATCGTAATCCATACACGTGGTGCATCCGTGCCGCCCGTAATCAGTATCAGTAGACGAATTGGTGAGCATGCAACAGTACAAGTACTACCCTGTCCACCCCTGCCATGCATTGCCTTGCGTACATGAAAACACAGCCTGTAGCAGTTTACAGAACACTGACACGATCGCCTTAACCGTTCTTTCCCTTTTCAGAGAACTGACAAGTTTCCGGACCGGAACGATATACACTGCCCGCTGCCATTTTTCACCGTATCGTGTACAGTACTGGTTTCCGGACCGGAACGATATATAGTGCCTTCTGCCTGCTGCATGTATCTAGGCTTCTCTCACTCTTGGTGCCCATGATGGCACGGAGTGATAAATACTTACCACTGGTGGCACCGCAAGAAGATTTGCGTAGCGTGGTCCGGTCCTACGTGCACACCGACGCATTTCCCGTATAAGTGTGTGGTGCACAGTAAAATTACAGCACATTTGCACGTACTGAGCGTAAGTACGTAGTTACCACGCGGCCGGGTAAATGCATGTATATATACGAACATTGCAAGCTGCACACCTGAAGCAGATGTTTTTTATCCATGCCTTCGTACCCACTTGTATGTTTTACTTTAACTCTTTTTTACATGGAAAAACAAGGCCACACACGCACATCACTACACTGCACGTACATCCCACGCACAAAGACATTACACAAAATACATGTGTCCTTGAATCAAGTTTGAATCACAGGGATCAAGAATAATTATGCTGAGTCTCACTAAATTTTTAGGGTTTTGCTAAGTCTCAGCTATTGAGTTTTCCTTGGTCTTAGTTGATTGAGATTTCTTGATCACTTGTTTAGTTGCTTGTTGCACAGACTACAGTGCCACACAATCGGTTGCCGTCTCTCCAACTGGTGCTAGGGATGTAAACGGGTCCTGACAATTTCGTTTAAACCCACTAATGGTCTAACAATTCAATAATTTGTTGTTTTCAGAGAAAGCGAACTATGGAGCTAGCTAAAGGTAACTAAACGGGACTTGCGGATCCCACTTATTTTCCCTTTACATCCCTAATTTGTGTGCTCCCGTAGGGCACACTAGATTGAGATTTCCGACGTTTTAGTCTATTTAGAAAAACCCAACCTCAGTTCCGTGAAAACTGGAAATTACATAGAAACAACCGTAGGTCAAAAGGAATTCTCAGTCGGTTGACACTTAGCAAAACCAAAATGTATATCGTGTATGTTTAAGTAGAGCCTCTTTGGATCCCATGACTATAGAAACACATGAAGAAATAGGAAAGACACACCAGTAGAATGCCATTATGTCTTACATCCTATAAGATGAAAACATATGAATATTCAAAGAAGTCCCCTTTTTTTTTAAACACGCAAAAAAAAAGTCCCCTTTGGATGCTGCACATGAAAAAAAATACAAGGGTCTAGAGTACTTGATTAGATGGACAAGGGAAAGAGAAAGACCCAAAATGCATTGAAACTTACACCCTTCATGAACAGAAAAACTAAAAAAACAATCAATAACTTTTTAATTTTTGCGGTTTTTTCTTACTTCGGGATTTCAGTCTTGCCTCGCTGACGTGCGGGGTTCATCCCTGGTGGGCTGCACTTGTCAGTTGCCGTGGCTGGGAGGGTGCCCGTTGCGGCCCATCGGCGCCCTCCAGCGGTAAAAGTCTCGTGCCACCGCCTATAATTTTGGTGCCCCGCCGAGGGCATTCTTGGGTTTTCATGCTTTGGGTCGTTGTGTGTTAGCCGCAGGTTGGCTGTGGTTCGGCGAGGTGAGGGAAGACGGCCGGCTTGCCTCTTCGTGCTCCAGTTCGTCCCCTTCTCCCTGGATATGCTCCTCCTCTCGCCGCTGTTCGTCCTTGTTCCTATGATCCAAGGAGTTTGTAGGAATAGGAAAGGATAGTCCCCATTTTTGTTTCTCCAAATTTATTTTGCTCCCAAAGAACATTGTAAGAGTGAACATCAGGATTTGAACCGCATAGCTCCACCACCTCACCAAGAGCCAGCTCTCTTGAACATCATCTTATGACAAGTATATTTACTAATAAAAATAGTGCATAAGTATGACTGTGCAGTACACATTAGACAACAAAGATTTGCAATTTGCATAGCACCTTTCTAAAATGTAAATATCCACTGTCTATGCGGGACCCATATGGCCCATGTCTTGCTACTACTCCCTCCGGCCGGAATTACTTGTCGCAGATATGAATGTACTATTTAGATATATTTTAGTTTTAGGTACATGTATTTTTATCCATTTTCGCGACAAATAATTCGGGACGAAGGGAATATTATATATGTCGAGCAGAACTACATCGAGCAGCTGCTGTATATACGTACGGACATGCGAGTACTACGTGCTTGCCTATGGTCACCACGTACACGCGCAAAAGGAATGATCGCGCACGTACGGCGTACGTGGTGTAGGCGACATTGCTCGATGATTAATTGGCTATTGATGTCGACCGCCACCAATGGATCTTTCGTGCAAACGTGCACGAATCTTTCGCCATCGATGCCACGGTACCCAAATGGATCCATCGATGTGTGTATTTAAGCTTGCATTGCATGCATGCATGGCTGGCTAGCTAGCTGCTCGTTGACTTGCATGCCATCGCGTGCGCATGTTACCCGCTTTGAGTGTCACACGGGTACGTAGGTTCACCATCGATCCCACTACTTTGTACACCATGTATGGCTACCATGTACGCACGATGTACTCTCTCTCTCTCTCTCTCTCTCACTCACACACACACACACACACACACACACACACACACACACACACACACACACACACACACACACACACACACAAGTATCTCTCGTATTTTAAATTGACCGAGACTAACTATCTCTCCTGGCATTTGTATGCAAGAAACAAAGGAAAGAAAATAAGGACAAGGAAACAAAGGTGGATGGATCGATGATAGATATCATTACGATATTATTAACTGGAACCACATGCTGACATGCGCGCATGCATGCATTAGTTACATTACCATTGAATTCCGTGGGGGCAGGATCCTCTTCCCAGAGATTTGGCCTCAGAGGCAGTTAAGTCGGGGCTAGGCTAGGTGGTGGCGGAGTAGTAGTACTAGAACGTCCTTCGCTCTAGCGCAAGCAAGTCCACTGTTCACAGATCCATGCATACATATCGTTAGATACGCCAGTGCAGATCAACCATCATACGTATGAACTTCATAGACCATCAATAGTGGAGTAACTTTGTAGCCAGTAGCCATAGGGTAGCTAGAGATTGCTAGGGGTCATACGTCGATCTACAGTGTGCGATATACGCATAGATCCTATATTTACGCGAGTATATACATGTCGACGGTACGTACGTGCGTTATATTGATCGGTCGATCGAGCTAGCCAGCCAGCCAGCCCATGACACGCATCCGCATGATCGCATCACGTGCATGCATGCTGTACGCACGCACGCACGCAGCCGGCCGTGGCCGTAACGCGGAAAACAGATCGAAATGCACTTACTTACGCGTACGTGTACGTGCCAACTTAGTATCGGCGCACGTACGGGACGGCCGGCACATGGGAATCGGTAGAACGTAGGTAGGTGCACGTAGCACGGATGGTTTAATACATTGGCATGATGCCATGATGGCTAGACATGTATATACACGATCCTGAGTACAGTACGTACTTGTCATTAAGTCTCCTCAATGCATCAGTAGGAGTTTCTCCATGCACGGCTCACTTTTTTTTACTGATGTATTTGCACAGTGTGTTCGGTGAACCGTACGTGTGTTCGATCGATCGTAATTCGTCCACGGGGTAACGTTTTGTTACAGTGTGCATGGACACTTGGTCAGTACTCAGTAGTCAGTAGTGACATGTACTAGTATAGTAGTACTAACAATTGTTTTGGGAACCTTTCACAGTTGGAGCATGTGTGTATCAGTGCATGCACCCATCCACGCACAACCACACGGCCTTCAGCTCATATGTACGTACTCTGGAGTGTAGAGTGAACTCTCTGAAACCATTTGGAGCCAGCCAGTGCTCAGCAGGTAGTAGGTCCAACAAACAATTACCTCACGGCTAATTCATTTTGACTGTGCACCGGGCCCTTTGTATGACACACAGGAACAAGACTCGAGACCCAGTCTTATTAAACTGATAAACAAATATATGTGGATTTAAGACGCATGATCAATACTAGTAGTACTATACGTCGTCTGCAGAAAAATCTGGTACGCATGCAGGCACGTACTACAAGGTGGCAAATGGCAACTAGGCTGCGGCTGGCAGGCTAGGATACAAATTTCTCGCCCGGATTTCCCTGGGCTAATGATGCGTACGTGTATGTATATTGATTGACAGATTGAATATATCCCCCTGCCTTTAAATTGGTTCCAGGATGTACGTACTGAGCCAGTGCAGCAACTAGCTATATATCCGACAGGCATGCAGGATCGATGCATGCAGCAAATATATCAGGGCAGAAGATCTTCGCAGTGATCTCGTAGTAGGATGTCTTCATGAGTATTAATAGCGTGGGGCTGCAAAAAATATATTTACTCACCGCAGTGGTTACGGCCTTAACGGTGCATCAATCGACCTCTGCTCTTGTTTTATTGGATTCCTCATTGTTCTTGTCCTTGACCGATAAATAATATTTACTCACCGCACAGGTAGTACATGACAAATTAACGGTGTTTTTTTATCACATCCGATCAACAACGAACTCGTATGGTAATTAGGATCATGCTAGTTAAGTAGTTTCGCCATCATATATCTCCGCTGGGGCTTTGGTTGGATTCCACTAATCAGAGCATGTATAAAGGTGGGTGGTGTATGATCGCAGACACAAGTGAATCTCGCGGTTTCATTTTGCATCCCGTACGACTTGGAGAAGATAATGATGCTGATCTGGCAAGCTTCATTATACTATTGTTGTTTTCTACATGAACTAATAAAGGGAGGCATGCCTGTCGTTTCAGACCAGGCGGCGGCCCTACTAGTCATTTCATCAATGGATAAGGGTCACGTTTTTGTTAATGCCTGTTCCTTCATAAGAAATTAAGGAGTATCGGAGCAGCTACAGCATGACTGGGCAAATCCGCCCTGCTAAATGTCGACGTACGTGCCCGGGCGCAACCCAGGACAACGTCAGACGGCCCCTTGCCGGACAGCTGGCCACACTTCTCATATCAAATCCTCAAATGCATGCACGGTCAATCGTATAACACAAATTCATCATAGTTCAACGATGCAACAAAGCAAAATAAATCACAATTCAACTATTTGGACATGCCAACATGAAGAAAAAAAAATCACCCGCCCGGTTGCGTCCGTTACTCCGGCCGCCATCCTAGTTGCGTCCGTTGTTGCCGCAGCCATCCTAGCCGCGTTCGCTGCTGCTCTCGCTGTCTCGTAGTAGGTTGATCTCTTTCTTCCTCCCCTCAAGCCACTTTTTTCCTTCCGCATCCAAAAGGCTTGCGTCCGTCAACACTATACTCGATCCCTCTGTGTCTCGAGTAAATTGCAACCTCTCCTTTTCAAGCTCCATTGGTCCGAAATTTCGGGCCTTCTCGAGCTCCCATTTGACACACGCCTCTTGCTTCTCCAAGTCTATCTTCTTCCACTCAATTTTCAACTTGTTGTTCACCCTCTCTCGGTACCAATCCATCCTCTCTTTTTGCGCATCCAACATGATCTTGTACCTCTAATCTTTTCTTATCCACCCCCGGGGAAAAATGTGAAGGAAATATGCCCTAGAGGCAATAATAAAGTTGTTATTTTATATTTTCTTATATCATGATAAATGTTTATTATTCATGCTAGAATTATATTAACCGAAAACTTGATACATGTGTGAATACATAGACAAAACATGGTGTCCCTAGTAAGCCTCTACTAGACTAGCTCGTTAATCAAAGATGGTTAAGTTTTGTAACCATATACATGTGTTGTCATTTGATGAACGGGATCACATCATTAGGAGAATGATGTGATGGACAAGACCCATCCGTTAGATTAGCATGTTGATCGTTCAGTTTTATTGCTATTGCTTTCTTCATGTCAAATACATGTCCCTTCGACTACGAGATTATGCAACTCCCGGATATCGGAGGAATACCTTGTGTGCTATCAAACGTCACAACATAACTGTGTGATTATAAAGATGCTCTACAGGTATCTCCGAAGGTGTTTGTTGGGTTGGCATAGATCGAGATTAGGATTTGTCACTCCGAGTATCGGAGAGGTATCTCTGGGCCCTCTCGGTAATGCACATCATAATAAAGCCTTGCAAGCAATGTGACTAATAAGTTAGTTGCGGAATGATGTATTACGGAACGAGTAAAGAGACTTGCCGGTAACGAGATTTAACTAGGTATGAAGATACGGACGATCGAATCTCGGGCAAGTAACATACCGATGACAAAGGGAATAACGTATGTTGTCATAACGGTTTGACCAATAAAGATCTCCGTAGAATATGAGGGAGCCAATATGAGCATCCAGGTTCCGCTATTGGTTATTGACCGGAGAGGAGTCTCGGTCATGTCTACATAGTTCTCGAACCCGTAGGATCCGCACGCTTAACGTTCGATGATGATTTGTATTATATGAGTTATGTGATTTGGTGACCGAATGTTGTTCAGAGTCCCGGATGATACCACAGACATGACGAGGAGTCTTGAAATGGTCGAGAGGTAAATATTGATATATTGGATGATAGTATTCGGACACCGGAAGTGTTCCGGAATGTATCGGGTATATATCAGAGTATCGGGGGGGGGGGGGGTGTTACCGAAACCCCTCTGGGCAAGATATGGGCCTTATGGGCCTTAGGATGTAGCACACCAGCCCACAGAGGGGTGGCGCCCCCCCCCCCCACCGCAAGGAAGGAGGCCGAATTGGAGTAAGAGAAGGGGGCGGCGCCCCCACTTTCCCTCCTTCCCCCTCTCTTCCCTTCTTCCCCCTTCCGATAAAAGGAAGGGGGGGGGGGGGGGCGAATCCTACTAGGAGCCCAAGTAGGACTCCTCTTACTTGGGGCGAGCCTAGGGCTGGCTCCCTTCCCCTCCCTCCTTTATATACGTGGGAAGGGGGCGCCTAAAACACACATCAACTATTCCTAGCCGTGTGCGGCGCCCCCCTCCACAGCGAAGCCCTGCGTGCACTAGTAGAAAAAGGCCCATTTGTCCTGGTTCATAAGGCCCATTTGTCCCGGTTCCGGAACCGGGACTAAAGGGTCGGTACTAAAGCCCCCCCACCCTTAGTCCCGGTTCGTACTAAAGGCCCTCCACGTGGCCGCTGTCTGGACACTAGTAGAAAAACACCTATTAGTCCCGGTTCGTAAGGGCCTTTAGTCCCGGTTCATGAACCGGGACTAATAGGTCGTTACTAATACCTCCCCCCTTTAGTCCCGATTGGTGGCACCAACCGGGACCAAAAGGCATCCACGCGTCAGCATTCCAGAGGTTGGGGTTTTTGTTTTTTTTGAAGGGGGGGGGGTTGGGGGTTTTGGGGGTTAATTTAGGTGTTTCATATATTGTGTTAGCTAGCTAATTAATAGAGTGAAGTGTCCTCTCTTATGTCCGTGCTTGGTCGACGCTACGTACTATATACATATAGCACTCGACACGCTAGCTAGTAAGAAAATGAAGGGAACCATCGAGTACAGAAATTCACCATGCATACCGAGAGAAATGATCGATCGACCTCTCCTTCTCCGAGAGATTGGTCGAACAACAAGTTTTCGTATCATGTACGTCCGACGCTACTGGCTACATACATGTACAATATATAAGATCTCTCAATTACAGTCCCCTAGCATTTGAAATCAAGTTCCACATGGTATTCTCCGGCTTTATTGATGACGTGGTCAAGAAAGAATCCCGCCAATTCCTCTTGAATTGCTTTCATGCGATCTGGTTCTAGGAGTTCATTCCGCATCTGCCACGTCTAATTTGAAGAAGGGGGTTAATTTATACATATATATGAATGAAACTCAACAGAAATAATGGTGTAATAAAATGAAATTGTGAATATTATTAATTGCTTACGCACTTCATATTGTCTTTGAGAGTAGCCCCGCTTGTTTTTCAAAGTCGCGGTGTGGATGAACTCGCACACGTAGTATCCACAGAAATCATTCCCTTGTTCCTACCATAAGCACTTTACGAGAAATTGAGGTCAATCAAACTGATAATGAAGCATTATAAATGGCATTGATGAAAGTATAGCTATAGAATCAACGGGAGATGCGCACAACTAGCTAGCCAGTAGTACTTACTTTCGGGTATGTATATCGCAGCTCCTTCGGCAGTCCCGGAGCTTGTGCGGTGAACTGTTTCCAAACCCTGCGAGACAAAGAAAATAATTATTATTACTTGAGATATCAGGAAATGAACAAAAAGCTGCCGATATGGTGCGATAATGATCGATTGAACTTACTTGCTGAGCATTTCAGTCATGTCTGCATAGGTGCTGGGATCTTTCCGTCTCGAGTCTAAGACGGTTACTAGTCCAAGCTCAAGCTTAATCTCCAGAAGAATATAGTGGTACCTGCGCACGCATGCATAACTCATCAATTACATTACTATAACCTCGCTCGAGTAATAAGGGAAACCGAATATGCAAACGATCAGTAACACTCACTTGCCGTTGTAAGGAAAGAGTATGGTATCTTTGTTTTGATTTTTGATCAACGGTTGTAGCAAGTTGTCCTCGGCCTCTTTGACGTCCTTTTCAACCAGAAATACATCTATGATATTTGTGTTAATGAACCCAATATCATAGATTTCATTTTTTTTGCACTCGACGATCTTCAATCTGCATAATATATTGAGGATAATTAATTATAAATACATGCAATGAAAGAGCCAAGCTATATATAGAGAGACTTAATGACAGAAATAGTACTTACAGGCAGTAGCAAAAGACCGTTAATTTATCGAGGGCCTTTTGATTGAAGAACGCGAAGAACTCCTCAAATGGAACAGGCAACAGATCATTTCCAACGAGGTCGTACTCCTCTCTAATGGGCAGATACAAAGTATTCGTCCCCCGAGACTCTCTGCAGGTTTTCATGTACCAAGTATGGAATCTTCGCATCATCGTTGTCTTTGACGAGAGGCTTCCCGTACTCGTATCTGCGTTCTTCCACCTTCATGAAATCAGGAAGTGCATCATCAGGCAGGTAATCTTGTAGATTGCCATAACCGGCCACCATCCCCGGAACATTAGCGACGATGTTGCCGCTAGACACATTAAGCGGGGGGCACGATTGGTTTGCTTGTTCACCGAGCTGGTCAATTTTTTTCGCATCTGCTCCTTCTTTTGCTCTTTGATGTCTGACAGTACTTCCCGACCGCTCCGCTTGGAGATATGTCTGTTCAGTAATGCGCTCATAGTTGGTTTTCGGTGGAGACTTTGCCGGTTTCCTCAGGGCATCAAGAGTGCGCTTTGCTTTCACCAGATCTACCTTCTCCTCCGGAGGTGGATGTCTCTTTGCTTTCACCCCTTCAAAGAACTCCTTCACGTGGGTCTGCACAATCGTATTGTTTTCCTCCTCGGTCCTCTCGTACGGTAACTTCTCTAGAGGCTTTAGAGGTGGACCGTATCTGTATTGCCTCTCTACTCTTCTTGTGCTGCTAGACGCCGGAGCAGACGGAGCGGCTGTGGCGTCTGTCTTCTTTCGTGCTTTCTTACGAGGCGGAGGAGAAGGACTACGACGTGCCGGAGCAGCCGGGGCGGCGGCGGGTCTCTTCCGCCCTTGCTGGCGAGGTAGAGAAGGAGGAGGCTGCTGCCTGCTCGGGAGCGCCGGTGCAGGCGAAGAAGGAGGCGGAGTGCCGGCACGCGCCGGAGAAGGAGGCGGAGTGCTGCCACGCGCCGAAGAAAGAGGCAGAGTGCCTCCACGCGTGCCCTAATCATCAATCGCCAGAGGAGGAGGCATTGGAGGAGGCGGAGTGCCCTGACTCGCCGGAGGAGGAGGAGGAGGCGGAGGCGTCCAGTTCGGAAGGTTGATGAGCTCCTTCCGCCATAGGCATGGAGTCTTCAGAGCAGAACCCAGCCTAGTATCCCCTTCACCGGTAGGGTGGTCAAGCACGAGGTCCTCAAATCCCTCCGTTATTTCATCCACCATCACCTTAGCATATCCTTCTGAAATCGGCTGGCAGTGATAAATTGTGCCGGGTCCACTAGGATAAACTTGGCCAATAGCCGCCTTGACCTTCAAATTCATCCATCGCGCCATAATGTGGCAATTTTGAGACTCCGTGATACCATCCACGGGATAGCTGGCAGGAGCCGTCAAGACATGCTCCGGCTGAACCAGCTCGGTGGAAGCCATGCTGCTTCTCCGCTGAGATGGCGGGGTAGCTTCGGGGGAAGCTTCGGCAGGTCGTTTGCTGCGATCTGCTGCTTCTCGTTCCTCTTCTCGTTCCTCTAGCCCCATTACCCTTTCGTGCAGCGCCTGCAGTTGGTCCTGCTCCAGTTTCTTCCTCCTCTCGTGGGTTTTGTAACCCCCTGCGTCCGAAAAACCAACCTTCCATGGAATGGAGCCTGGCGTGCCTCGTGTCTGTCCAGGGTGCTCAGGATTCCCAAGGGCCATTGTGAGCTCGTCCTTCTCCCTGTTTGGAAGGAACGTCCCTCGCTGTGCTGCATCGATATAGTGTCGAAGGTTCTTGACTGGTATTTGCAGTTGCTCGTCCGTCCACTGGCACTTCCCTGTTACAGGGTCCAAGGTTCCGCCAGCCCCGAAGAACCAAGTCCGGCAACGGTCTGGCCAGTACATTGTCTCTGGTTCGATCCCTTTTTCAAGCAGATCATGCTCAGCCTTGGACCACTTAGGCCGGGCTTTGAGGTAGCCACCTGACCCCGTGCGATGGTGAAGCTTCTTCTTCGCATCATTTTGCTTGTTTTTCGCTGACATCTTCTTACTCTTTTCCGATGTATTGTAGGCCACAAATGCGGGCCAGTGATCTTTGATCTTCTCATATTTGCCGATGAATTCTAGTGTCTTTTCTTTCTCGACAAACTGGTTCAGCTCTTTCCTCCACCTCCTCATTAGGGTTGCCATCTTCTTAAGAGCACAAGACTTGATTAATTGCTCTTTAACTGGCTTCTCCGGATCCTCCTCTGGCGGTAGGTGAAATTTGCCTTCAGCTGAGTCCAAAGATCTTCTTTCTGCATATCATTGACATAAGACACCTCAGGGTCTTCCTCCTTAGGCTTATACCATTGATGGATGCTGATCGGGATCTTGTCCCTAACAAGAACCCCGCACTAAGCAGAAAATGCCTTCCTTGTCCGGATGGGTTCAATCGGTTCGCCGTCTGGCGCGATTTCTATGATCTCAAACTTTTCATCTGAGTTCAACTTTTTCTTCGGGCCTCGTCTCCTTACCAAAGTTGTGCTCGATCCGGAGGGCTAGAAATTATAAGGAAGAAAGACGAGAGTAATTAATATGTGTACATATACCAAAACAATGGATGCATCAATTAACTAGTCAGCACGGGCTTAACTAATATATATATATACCTGGCCGGACTCGGTTCAGTCACCGGAGCAGTCAGCACGGTCTCCTTCTTGTACCTCCATTGTGTCACCGGAGCCATCGTGAACATAGTCCTCTTCTTCTACCGGCATTACTGGGCCGAAGCCATCATGAACATAGCCCTCTTCTTCACCCAGTCCTTCCTGACCATCGGTGTTGTTGAGAAATGATGCAACTTCATCACTTCCTTGTGCGATTATGTCCCCCAACATCGCTTCTGTTTCTTCGTCTCGGGAGTGCTCCATAGTTTCTGCAAATATTTACAACATGTCAATTATTATTCAAACATGGTACAGATGGATATATATATATATATATATATATATATATATATATATATATATATATATTAGTGGCAAACGTAGAACTAGCTAGCTAATCACAATAAGGAATCATGTTAGTGGCCTCGACGCTGCTTCTCTAGGGTTTGGGGTCGCCTCGACACAACGCTTTAAGGGTTTGGGGTGGCCTCGACGACAACGCTCTTTTAACTTGGTAAATTTGGGTGGCCTTGAGAGAGTTAATTTGTCGGGTAGGGGCGCGGCGGGAGAGGGTAGGAGACCAACATCGTTTTCTCTCTAGGGTTTGGGTGTCCTTAAGAGTTTTGGTCGAGCGAGAGGGCCGAGGGGGGTGCTGCCGTTGTATAAGTTATCACGGTCGAGAGGGGGTATATATATTGACCGCCCCTCATGTCGAAGTTATCTCGAGGGGGTTATATCGACAACGACGCGACATACATATACATGGGAAAATAATGTTATCGGGGAGGGGGTAACGGTACCCCCCCCTCGTGTTGAAGTTTCTTCTTTCTCCTCTATTCCTTTCTTCTTCTTCTACTCTTCTTTTTCTTCTTCTCCCTCGAGAAAGGAAAATAAGGAAAAGTAAGAAAAGAGGAAGAAGGAAGACGAAAAAAAGAAAAAAAAGAGGAGAAGAAGAAAGGAATAGAGGAGAAGTAGAAAAATAGAAAATATTTCTTTTTTTCTTCTTCTCCTCTATTCCTTTCTTCTTCTCCTCTTTTTTCTTCTTTTTCCTCTTCTTATTTATTTCTCCTCTTCTTCCTCTCCTCTTCTTCTCCTTTCTTCCTCTTCTTATTTTCCTTTTTCCTCTCATTCTTTTAGTATTGCTTGTTTCAAAAAAATGTTCAAATAGAAAATTTCGAAAAAAAACAAAGGTTTTGCCTAATGCATTGTTCACGTCTTTTCGCACTGCAACCGCTGCCGCACATCGTTGGAAGCGAGCAGGGCAAGCAGTAACTTGTCGACACTCCATTGAAGTTACAGTACACAGCAGGCCAGTTACTCTGAGTATCTGACTGACCACTCGACGTCAGTGGTGGACTGGCGGTAGCACCGGGTTGCCTCGCCACACCTACCCACCAACTCGATCGCTCGCCCTCGCTCTGGCTTCCGAAGCACGCACGCTCCGGCGCTGGCGCCAATGGTATGCTTCCCTTCCCTACTTTCCTCACATTCTGGAAGAATAAGAATGGATTTCGATTATTTCGTCTCCTTTTGAGCTCACCGCACTTTACACGGAATAGAACATGAGAAATATGTATCTTTAGTTATGCAATTCCCATATATCCATTCAGTGCATGGTGGCCTGCTAATTCCAAACATGTTGTCAAGTATAATTCTAATCGAACCGTGTTGTGTTGCCCCAAAGCCGTGGCCGCCTCGTCCTGATTCATTTGCCATCAATCGGGGCACCGCCCTGTTTTCCTTTCAAAATTTCAAGCCCCCGATCCCAACACTTGCACTGCAAATTTCTAATCTACTCCAGTCTAGAGGAAAAATAGATTTACTAGCCGACAAAGCAATTGAAGGGAAGGGAGTAGTGGTTTAGGGAATCTCTAGTCGATCCCCTATAAGTTAATGGAGTAAAACCCTTAGTGGAGTATATATACTTCATCATTTTTTTGTACCGTTTCTAGCCGTTTCCCTAAACTTAATGGAGTAAACTTTGATCAAATTCAAAGCAATTTGAACCGAAAGTAGCATGCATTCAAATATAAACATAGATTGTTTTGCATAATCAAATATACAAACATTTGCATATTCTACAATAATTAATATCACCAGAAAAAATCTATGAACAGAAAAAAAACCTAACTTTTCTAAAAATCTATCTTTTGCATATATGAAAACATTAATACACATATGAACAAAAAATACATATATGAACAAAAACATGCTGTGAACAATTTTTGAACATCTACATACACATAGCCACATACATACACATATACATTATATATATATATATATATATATATATATATATATATATGAACAAAATAACTAAACTAATAAAAATGAAAAAAACAGAGCCGCATATATATATATAGCCACATACATACACATATACATTGAACAAAAAAATTAAACTAATAAAAATGAAAAAAACAGAGCCGGTGAGGCGCGGCAGCTCACAGCGGGGGCGGCTAGATGACGATGGCGATGGTGGGGGCGGCGAGGGCGCCGGCGCGCGGGGGCGGGACGGGGCAGGGGCTCGGGGCGGCGCGCGGGGGCGGGCGACGGCGACGGGGCAGCCTGGCGGCGACGACGGCGGGTGAGGGAGTCCTGGACTAGGGGGTGTCCGGATAGCCGAACTATCATCATTGGCCGGACTCCAAGACTATGAAGATACAAGATTGAAGACTTCGTCCCGTGTTCGAATGGGACTTTCCTTGGCGTGGAAGGCAAGCTTGGCGATACGGATATGTAGATCTCCTACCATTGTAACCGACTCTGTGTAACCCTAGCCCTCTCCGGTGTCTATATAAACCGGATGGTTTTAGTCCGTAGGACACATAACAATCATACCATAGGCTAGCTTCTAGGGTTTAGCCTCCTTGATCTCGTGGTAGATCTACTCTTGTACTACCCATATCATCAATATTAATCAAGCAGGAGCAGGGTTTTACCTCCATTGAGAGGGCCTGAACCTGGGTAAAAACATCGTGTCCCTTGTCTCCTGTTACCATCCGCCTAGACGCACAGTTCGGGACCCCCTACCCGAGATCCGCCGGTTTTGACACCGACATTGGTGCTTTCATTGAGAGTTCCTCTGTGTCTTCACCTATAGGCCCGATGGCTCCTTCGATCATCAACGACAACGCGGTCGAGAGTGAGACTTTTCTCCCCAGACAGATCTTCGTATTCGGCGGCTTTGCACTGCGGGCCAATTCACTTGGCCATCTGGAGCAGATCGAAAGCTACGCCCCTGGCCATCAGGTCAGATTTGGAAGTTTAAACTAAACGGCCAACATCTGCGGAGACTTGATCTTCGATGGATTCGAGCCACAGCCAGGCGTGCCGCACTGTCCCGATGGGCATGATTTAGCCCTGCTGCCAGACAGTGCCCTGGAGGCCGCACAAGAGTCCGCTCCGACACTTGGTTCGGAGCCGATGACGCCAATCGAGGATGGGTGGTTGGACACTGCCTCGGGGGCTGCTACCTCTACGGTGATAGAGCCGAATATGACCTGTCCCTCATGAAGCTTGTGACTCCAAGGTGCCGGACTCCTCTTTGGACCCCGAACCTTCCGCGCCCCTGCCAATCGAATCTGGTTGGGCGCCAATCATGGAGTTCACCGCTACGGACATCTTTCAGCACTCGCCTTTCGGCGACATCCTGAATTCGCTAAAGTGTCTCTCTTTGTCAAGAGAGCCTTGGCCGGATTATGGCCAGGACGGTTGGGATGCGGACGACGAAGAAATTCAAAGCCCACCCACCACCCACTTCGTAGCCACTGTCGATGACTTAACCGACATGCTAGACTTCGACTCCGAAGACATCGACGGTATGGACGACGATGCCGGAGACGACCAAGAACTAGAGCCTACTGGGCATAGGAAAGCCACCTCGTCATACAACATATACATGGCGGACATCCCAAAGGATGGGAATGGCGACGGAACAGCGGAGGATGATACCTCCAAAAAGCAGCCTAAGCGCCGGCGTCAGTGGCGCCGCTCCAAATCCCGCCACAGCAAGAATGGAGATTCCGGCACCGGAGATAATAACACCCCGGATAGTGCCGAAGACAACCCCCTCCAGCAAGATTCAGCACAGGAGGACGGAGAAGCCAGCCCTCATGAGAGAGCGGCATTCAAAGAGGTAGAGGACGATAATTACATGCCTCCCTCCGGAGACGAGGCAAGCCTCGACGACGACGAATTTGTCGTGCCTAAGGATCCCGTCGAACAAGAGCGTTTCAAACGCAGGCTTATGGCCACGGCAAATAGCCTCAAGAAAAAGCAGCAACAGATAGAGCTGATCAAGATTTGCTAGCCGACAGATGGACTAAAGTCCTCGCAGCCGAAGAGTACGAACTCGAACGCCCCTCCAAAAGCTTCCCCAAACGCAAGCTGCTGCCCCGATTAGAGGAGGAAGCATATAAACCTACATCACCAGCGCACAATACGGCCGACCGGCCACCTCGTGGCCGCGACAGAGAGGCCTCTAGGCCCTCCACTAAAGCCGCACCCTGGCATCGCTCGAAAAGTACAAAGCCACGGGGGAATGCGCCGGACTTGCGAGAAATATTGGAGGATAAGGCAAGACAATCAAGATCGATCTACGGATCGCGTGGGTGCCCCACAATACGCGACGACAACCGTCGCGCCGGATACAGCAATTCCGGCCGGGCCGCGCACAGTAGACAAAGCTCGCTTGAGATACGTCGTGATATAGCCCAATATAGAGGCGCCGCACACCCACTATGCTTCACAGATGAAGTAATGGATCATCAAATCCCCGTAGGGTTCAAACCCGTGAACATTGAATCCTACGATGGCACAACAGACCCCGCGGTTTGGATCGAAGACTATCTACTTCATATCCACATGGCCCGCAGTGATAATCTTCACGCCATCAAATACCTCCCACTCAAGCTTAAAGGACCAGCTCGACATTGGCTCAATAGCTTGCCAGCAGAATCAATTGGATGTTGGGAGGACCTGGAAGCCGCATTCCTTGATAACTTCCAGGGCACATATGTGCGACCACCAGACGCTGATGACCTAAGCCACATAATTCAGTAGCCAGACGAATCGGCCAGACAATTCTGGACTCGGTTCTTAACCAAGAAAAATCAAATCGTCGACTGTCCGGATGCAGAGGCCCTTGCAGCCTTCAAACACAACATCCGCGACGAATGGCTGGCCCGGCACCTAGGACAGGAAAAGCCAAAATCAATGGCAGCCCTCACATCGCTCATGACCCGCTTCTGTGCGGGAGAAGATAGCTGGCTAGCCCGCAGAAACAACCTAACCAAAAACTCTAGTAGTTCGAATACCAAAGACAGCAATGGAAGGTCGCGTCTTAATAAGCACAAACGCCGCATTAACGGCGATAATACTGAAGATACGGCAGTCAACGCTGGATTCAGAGGCTCTAAACCCGGTCAGCGGAAAAAGCCATTCAAAAGAACTACTCCAGGCCCGTCCAATTTGGACCGGATACTCGATCGCTCGTGCCGGATACACGGCACCCCCGAAAGGCCAGCTAATCACACCAACAGAGATTGTTGGGTGTTCAAGCAGGCAGGCAAGTTAATCGCCGAAGGCAATGACAAGGGGCTGCATAGCGACGACGAGGAGGAGACACGGCCGTCGAACAATAGAGGACAGATGGGATTCCCCCCATAGGTGCGGACGGTGAACATGATATACGCAACCCACATACCCAAAAGGGAGCGGAAGCGTGCGCTCATGGACGTATATCATTTCATGCATGATTAATTATCTTCATAAGTTGAAGTGGATCTCCACAAGTATAACCTGCCATGTGCATTTGCATTCCAAAAGCAAATTACTTATATGCACATCTTCAGGGGGAGCCCTTGCTACTTATGAAGACAATTCCCTATCCTTACAATTTCACATACTTTATCCCCGTTGAAAACTTCAACCAGTTTGTCATCAATCACCAAAAAGGGGGAGATTGTAAGTGCATCTAGTGCCACCCCTAGTTGGTTTTGGAGTATTGACGACAAAGTTGGTTGAGGGACTAATGCGTTTGTGAGAATTGCAGGATAACGTAGGTAGTGTCCCTCATTGTTTCGGTTTACCTACCGGAGATGACCCCTAAAAATGTATGAAGACATTGAAGACAATGGTGGTATGAGAAGATATTCATATTGAAGACTATGACATGAGAAGACATTAAGTGAAGACTATGGTGCACGAAGACTATGTGGTTTCGTTGTTTCCTTTTCTTCTTTGTTGAGTCATAGGAAACACCGTACTGTTAAGTGGGGTCCAAGTGAACTAAGTCAGAGTGACTGAAGTGATGCTCAACTCAAATCCTATGTCTTCGAGCGAAGACAATGAGAGCAAATCTTATCCAGAGCTAGATGAGTCAGCTTTGCTTGTAGCCCAAGTAAATCTGTCACGTGTGTTTGAAATCTGACTGTTGGAACACGTGTCAGTTCCTTAGTGACCCAGGGTCATTTTGGACATATCAGGTCGGGTTGCCTTGTGGCTATAAATAGCCCACCCCCTACACCATAAATTGGTGGATGCTCAGAGTTTGTGCACGGCTTTTGCCGTTTGAGAGCAACCCACCTCGAAGCATTTGAGAGAGAGAGAAATCCTTGCGAGGACAAAGCCCAAACACCCAGAGCCAAAGAGTGTTAGGCATCACTGAAGTATTTCTGTCTGTGTGACATGAAGACTTATTACACTTGAGGACTATGAATCCTCCAGCCGGTTCGTTCTGAGCATCCAAGAGTCATTGTGGATTGCCGGTGAACGAAGTTTGTGAAGGTTTGGAAGTCTCCCTTGAAGACTTACCAGAGTGATTGGGCGAGGACTGGGTGTCCTTAGCTCAAGAGGAATAAGGTGAAGACACGGTCTTCTGAGTTAAATCTCAGCCTCCCTAACCAGACGTACAGTTGTCACAGCAACTGGAACTGGTCTAACAAATCCTGTGTCTTCAACAAGCGACTGGTTCTATCCCTTCCCAACCTTACGTAAGTTTGTCTTCATGAAGTCATTTCCTATCTGTGTATCTGTTTGACTTCATTGCTTGACTACTACTGTTGATTGGCTTCATACTATCTTCCATTCTGATCCTTACTACCTAGCTGCTATTAGTCTTGTACTTTCACATCATTGCATACTTGACTATGGCTTGCTTGGGGTAGTTTATCTTCCGCTGCATATTAATTAGGTCATTTCTGTTGTTTGTCTTTGAAACTTTTAAGTTTTGAAGACTTTCATAAAAATCGCCTATTCACCCCCCCTCTAGTCGATGCTAGCACTTTCAATTGGTATCAGAGCAAGGTACTCCCTTGTTCTGTGTGATTCGGTTTAACCACCTGGAGTTTCAGCTACGTCGACTGCAGGGATAATCAAAGTCTCCGCTGCTTGCCCCATTTTCGATGGGACTGAATATCCCTACTGGAAGAATAAGATGCGTATGCATCTTGAAGCCATTGATGTTGACCTCTGGTATGTCGTCAAGAACGATGTTCCCAAAACTGGTGAAGGTGCCACCCCTACTGATGTCAAGAAGTTCATTCAACTGGACTCTACTGCAAAGAACATTATCTGTGGTCATCTGACCAAAGGACAGTATGGCTGTGTGAGTGCTCTGGCAACGTCGAAGCTAGTCTGGGACTGGCTGTCCAAGGTCAACGAAGGCGTCTCAACCCAGAGAGATCAAAGAATCAGTGTTCTTCGCAACCTCTTCAACCGCTTCAAGAGAAACGACAATGAGAATGTCCAGCAAACATTCGATCGCCTCACTGACATCACAAATGAGCTTCAAGCTCTTGGCACAACTGAGATTACCAAGCATGAAATCGTCAAGACACTGCTGAGATCACTTGACAGCTCCTTTGACACCCTTGCCCTCATGATACAAGAACATCCTGACTTCAAGACACTCGATCCGTCTGATATACTTGAGAGGCTCAACACACATGAGTTCCAGCTATCTGAGAAAAAAGATATCTATGGCCCAAACTATGGCCGAACTCGTGCCTTAAAGGAAAAAGTTGTTTCCTCATCTGAAGAAGAATCTGACTGCAGTTCTGAAGATCTTGAAGACATTGGAAAGGAACTTGCTATGCTTGTGAAGAAGTTCCAGAAGTTCACTAAGAAGAAAGGCTTCAGAAAGTCTTCACGATCCAGCTCAAGGAATGATGAAGCTTCCACCCATGACCACAAAAAGAGAACCTGCCACAAGTGCAAGAAACCTGGTCACTACATATCTGAGTGTCCATAGTGGGACAATGAGAAGAAGAAGAAGAAAAGCTAGGAATATGATTCTGATGACAAGAAGAAGAAGAAATCCTCAAAGTCTTCTAAGTCTTCTTCCAAGTTTTCATCATACAAGAAGAGCTCATCTGGCAAGGCTCGTGCTTTTGTTGGCAAGGAAATGGATTTAGAGGAGGAGTCTGCTTCTGAGGAGGCGGAGGTGGAGTCTGGAGAGGAGTCTGACCCTGGCGTTCCAAGTCTGGCTCTAGCCATAGCCTATGTCGCCAAGTCCATCTTCAACACTGAAGACAATGACTTCCACACCAACGCTGAAGCTAATGACGAAGACGATCCTACTCCCACCTACTGCTTCATGGCACGTGGTGCCAAGGTAAAATCACGCGATGCTTACTTTCAAACTTCAAGTGAAGATGACTTTGATTGTGAATCCAAACCCAGCTACAAAACACTTGCTAAAATTGCAACTGAACAACAAAAGGCTATGGAACATACTCAAAAACTGTTAGACAAAAGCGATGACCTGTTGGACGCTGAAATGACACGTTCACAGTCCTTAGTTGATGACATAAAAAATCTTCATGCTAAGTACCAAGAACTTGAAGGTCGTCATGAATCGCTCTCAACTACTTACGAAAGGCTCTCCTATGATTATCTTCAAAGGAAAAAGAGCTTGAGAAATTGAGAGCGGCTCATGAAGATCTTCAAAAGGTGAATGAGTCACTTCGTGCTCAATAGATCAGTTCCGCTCAGGATGGATTTGAACCACCATGTCTAAAATGCATTGAGCGTGATAACGCTACATCTGTTGCTGAATGTTCCACTGCTGCTACTGTTTCATTGTCTTCACCTACTGATGTGGTTACTAACCCCTCTGCGGAGGATACCACTACTGTTGCTGATGAAAATGCTATGTTGAAGACATTGCTTGAAACAGGGATGTACAAAAGTTTGAAGGGACATCAGACTCTTTGCGATGTCCTCAAAAAGCAGATTCTGAACCGAAACCCTAGGAAGGAGGGTGTTGGGTTCGAAAGGAAAATGAATGTTGATGGCTCGTACTGGAAGCGTGAGCAGTACCCCAAAACCACATGGGTTGCTGCAAAGGAACCTTCAGTAGATCCATCCACTTTATCTGGCTTTACCTGTGCTAATCCTATTATCATTGATGAATCCTTTGATGCAAACTATAAGCTGTTCAAAAATCAGAATGGTGAAGTGTTTGCCAGGTACATTGGTACTAACTGCAGGAATGGACCACCTATGAAGAAGATCTGGTACCTAAGCAGTACATTAAGAATCTTCCTGTGAATGTCGTCATGACACCACCAAGGAAGAAGACAAACCCCAGACCTATAGCTTCATGTGGCCCAAAGGCTTCATACAGATACAGGACTCACATGAGTCACCCTAACGCCAATGTTTTGTAGGGAAATCATGCTCAGACTTATGAATATGAGTGTGTATCTTCGAACCGCTATGTTCATAGGACTAAGAACTTTTCTGCTTATTCATATGAGTATCATTCATCTCCTGCAAGGCTATTTGCTAGGGCTTCAAAGCCAAAATTCTCAGAGGCTGCACTTAGACTCATTGCTTCTAAGCCACCACTGAAGATGTGGGTGGCAAAGAAGAACTAACTCTCTTTTGCAGAATACGGTCTCCAGCCAGCAATCAATGGAGTCCGATACTATTGCTGTGGACCTAAAACCCATTTAGGACGCACAATAAAATGTCATTCTATATACTTCACATTTGAATCTCTTATCAGTCATACTATGTCCTAACTTTGATATAAGCTGTGACTGTCCCTGTATGTGTCAAATGCTTATGCTTCACAACACTCTTGTGAAGCCTATCCTCCTAACTGCACTGTAGGGTACATCACCAAAAGCTTCAGAATGGATTATGGACAGTGGATGCACAAATCATATGACTGGTGATCGAAGTCTTCTCATGGACTCAACCTTACGTCCATCCGACAAGAGTCACATTACGTTTGCTGACACTGGTAAAAGCAAGGTATTGGGTCTAGGTAGAGTTGCAATCTCAAAGGATCAACACATGGATAAAGTGATGCTTGTTGAATCCCTTGGTTTCAACTTAATGTCTGTCTCAATGTTTGTGACTTGAACATGATTGTGATATTTGGAAAATATCGTTGCCTTGTACTAATGGAATCTGACAAATCTCTAGTCTTTGAAGGGTATCGAAAAGATGATCTATACATGGTAGATTTCTCAGCAGGTCCACATCTAGCCGTATGTCTTCTCACAAAAGCTTCAGAATGCTGGCTTTGGCATCGAAGGCTAGGACATGCTGGCATGAGGAACTTACACTCACTCATCAAGAAGAAGCATGTCATTGGCATCGAGGATGTCAAGTTCTAGAAAGATCATCTGTGTGGTGCCTGTGAAGCTGGAAAGATGACAAGGGCAAAGCACCCCTTGAAGACAATCATGACAACATCTCAACCCTTCGAGCTGTTACACATGGACTTATTTGGACCTACTCACTACTCCACCCTCACAGAAACTGCCTGTCTCTATGGCTTCGTCATTGTTGATGACTACTCAAGATACACATGGGTTCATATAATTCTTTACAAGACTGAAGTGCAAGATGTCTTCAGGCACTTCGCAAATCGAGCAATGAACAATTATGGTGTGACGATCAAACACATCAGAAGTGACAATGGCACTGAATTCAAGAACACTGGACTTGATCTGTATCTAGATACAATGGGAATCACTCATGAGTTCTCTGCTCCATACACACCTCAGCAAAATGGCATCGTTGAGCGCAAAAACAGAACCCTCATTGAGATGGCTCGAACAATGCTAGATGAGTACAAGACACAAAGAAAGTTCTGGCCTGAAGCTATTGATACAACATGTCACATCATCAACCGTGTGTACATCCATAAGCTTCTGAACAAAACATCGTATGCGCTCCTTACTGGCAAGAAGCCAAACGTCAGTTACTTCAGAGTATTTGGAGCTAGATGCTGGATCAAGGATCCCCATCACAAGTCAAAATTTGCACCTAAGGCTCACGAAGGCTTCATGCTTGGCTATGGAAAGGATTCACACTCATACAGAGTCTTCAACCTTTATCTCTACAAAATCGTTGAAACTGTGGATGTGAAATTTGATGAAACCAATGGTTCACAGAGAGAGATTCTGCCAAGTACACTAGATGAAGCTCCTCCAAGCGAGTCCATCAAGCTGATGGGAACTGGTGAAATCATGCCCTCTGAAGCACAGCCTGAAGAGGAACTTATCATCTCTACACCAAATCAACCTGAAGACAATGCTCAGACCCAAGACAATCCTCCCAATGATGACAATGATCAGATAGAGCAAAATCTTCGTCCTGTTCATCCTCGTGTTGCAAATGAAGTTCAAATAGAGAAGATAAATGACAGCATCAATGCGCCTGGTCCACTCACTCGATCAAGAGCAACACAGCTAGCAAACTTCTGTGGGCACTTTTCATTTGTGTTAATATCAGAACCCAAGAGAGTTGCTGAAGCTTTTATGGAACCTGAATGGATTCAAGCCATGCAAGAAGAACTTCAACAGTTCAAGCTGAATAATGTTTGGGAACTTGTCATGCGACCTGACCCTCGCAAGAATAACATTATTGGAACAAAGTGGATATATCGAAACAAGCAAGATGAGCATGGTCAATTCGTCAGAAACAAAGCACGTCTTGTGGCTCAAGGATATACTCAAGTTGAAGGAACTGACTTCAATGAAACATTTGCTCCTGTTGCTAGGCTTGAAGCTATTCGCATACTACTAGCCTACGCTAATCATCACAACATCCTGCTATATCAAATGGATGTAAAGAGTGCATTTCTCAATGGCAAGATTGAAGAAGAAGTATATGTCGCACAACCACCTGGCTTTGAAGATCCAAAACATCCTGATATGGTGTACAAGCTAAACAAAGCACTGTATGGCCTCAAACAAGCTCCTCGTGCATGGTATGATACAATCAAAGACTTCCTGAAGAGCAAAGGCTTCAAACCTAGATCCCTCGATCCCACACTCTTCACAAAGTCATATGATGGCAAACTGTTTGTGTGCCAAATATATGTGGATGACATAATCTTCGGCTGCACCAACCAAAAGTATATTGATGAGTTTGGGTACATGTTGCAAGAGCAATATCAGATGTCCATGATGGGTGAGCTGAAGTTCTTCCTTGGTCTTCAAATTCGTCAGCAAAGAAATGGCATCTTCATATCTCCAGAAAAATACCTCAAAGATTGTCTGAAGAAGTTTGGAATGGAAGACTGCAAAGGCTACACGACGCCAATGCCAGCCAAACACCATCTTGGTCCCGACGACAATGGTAAAGAGTTCGATCAAAAGGTATACCGCTCCATGATTGGTTCTTTGGTTTATCTATGTGCATCTAGGCCAGATATTATGCTTAGTGTTTGCATGTGTGCTCGACTCGAAGCGGCACCAAAGGAATCGCATCACTTAGCTGTGAAGCGAATTCTTCGATATTTGGCTTACACCCCAACACTCGGATTATGGTATCCCAAGGGCTCAAATTTTGATTTGGTTGGATTCTCGGATGCTGATTATGCTGGTGACAAGGTGGATCGCAAGTCTACATCAGGCACATGTTATTTTCTTGAACGATCACTTGTCTGTTGGTCTTCAAAGAAGCAGAACTGTGTATCACTCTCAACTGCTGAATCTGAATACATTGCTGCTGGATCCTGTTGTGCTCAGCTTCTGTGGATGAAGCAAACTCTCAAGGATTATGGCATCAACCTGAAACAAGTACCTCTCTTCTGCGACAACGAAAGTGCCATCAAGATAGCCAACAATCCAGTCCAGCACTCGAAGACAAAACACATTGAAATTCGTCATCACTTTCTCAGAGATCATGTTATGAAGAAGGATATCGATATCATTCATGTCAACACTGAAGAGCAACTGGCAGATATCTTCACAAAGCCCTTGGATGAGAAAAGGTTTTGCAAGTTACGGTGTGAGCTAAATATCTTGGAATCCTCTAATGTCCTGTGATCAGGCACACATCCTAACACTTATGCATGTTGATGACTTAGATGTGCAACACACAAAGTAATGTATATCTTCAATCAATGAAGATTTACACTCTGAGTGTGAATACATTAACATGGAATTTGACTTCGGAGCGCCACGATAATTGTGCGCCGTGTCTGGGTCTAATACTTCCTATACGGTGGGTAACGCCACCACCAAATTTTTCTGTTTGAAGTGTTTCACTCATGGCGTAATATTGCAATGACTTCGCATTTGGTTTGTCTTCAGTTTCAATTTATCTTCATGATTTTCTACACTATGATGATTTGATTGCTTTCTGATATATATATATATATATATATATATATATATATATATATATATATATATATATATATATAGGGGTAGGATTTTCTACAATAGCTTGCCACAGAACTAGTTAAGGTTTTCGACGGTGTAAAAGTTCTCAAAAATCTTGAAAAAAATACTGAATCAACACACCTATAATATAACATGATCCAACGGATGGATTGAAAAAATATGACTGCATGTGTCCTGGACAAAAAGAACAAATGTTTCAATATATATTGATCCTGCAGTGAGCTGAAATGCTTGTTTTTTTTGCTGAGGACATACAAATGCATATTTTCACAATCATACCGTTGGATCATCTTATTATATTAAAGTGAGGCTCCCCTATTTATTTCATAATTTTTAGTTTGTTTTAAACCATTAAATGTTTAGCAAGCATTAACTAGTTCTGTGGCAAGCTATGGTAGACACAGTTTTACCTATATATATATATATATATATATATATATATATATATATATATATATATATATATATATATATATATATATATATACTAGTGTTCTGTCCTCTACAACATTCACTTATAGCTATGTCTTCAAGATTGGATCTTTTGAACTAAGTGAATGTGATCGGACCCTAACCTCTCTATGCTTCCTATCTCAAACTCTATCTGTCCAAATCATATGCATTGCATTCTATTGAAACTGTCGAATGTCTTCTCTGCGTCCTAGTCAGCAGAAGGCAAAGATACAAACATTAAATCTGTTTTAAATGACTAATCTTTATTGTTGAAATCGGGAGAAGCCGGAACAACTCTCCGACATGCCTAGCGGGCGTGGGAATGTGGGACAACTCTGAGTATGTTTCATGCTTGCCACGTGCCCCTCAGATGTGAACCGCCAAGGGCACCAGCGTAATTGTGCTGTGTCGCTCACCTACTTATAAATACTTGTCCCCTGCGGTAAAGAAATCCTTCTTCCACCTCTCCACCTCCGTCAAAACCCTAGCGCCACCGCTAGCTCTCGACGACGCCGGCGACGAAGCGCTTAGCTGCCGCGACTTCCCCGACGCCGTCCTCACGCCGGCCGCGGACATCGTCCTCTCCGCCGTCGCCATAGGTGTCCTCCGTCGCCAAGTTAGGGCACAGTGGGCTGAACTGCTCGGTCTCCTATTCATCCCATCTAGCAGTTCTTTGTGCGGTAATTATAACTCTATTTTTACCACCTTTTTGATCTTCAAGATTCATCCTGTTTACCGGAAGTGGTTTTTGCCTATTCAATGTTTGATCTATTCTGTCTGCATCTCATACTGCCTAGTCAATTCACTTAGATTTCCTGTCTAGTTTGATTCCTCACTTGTACTTATTCACGGATTGGTACAAATCTGGAACCAACTCACCTATATAAGTGAATGTCTTCGCATCATGAGGTCAATGTCTTCAAACTGATTTATCTTCAAAATCTTCTGAGAATGCATATGACCTCTTCCCCTTCCCTCGCATCTCTAATGCTGTCGCAGGTACTGCCAGGACCCCGACTCAATGCCACATCGATCTAGCATGTAACACCTCATATCACTTTGCGGCCTCACGCACGGTATTCCCACGGGTGTCGCCTTACCTTTGCCCGGGACCGTTTGCGCCTTTTGGCACACGTATATGATAGTGTCGCTAGCATCCATATGATAAGGAGCCTGGGCTGACATGGCTAGTCGTAAACCCAAAGTGGCACAGACTTACAGGGACAGGCATCCATGACCCAACATCGAACGTGTCGGTCATCAGCGAGTAAGTTCCGGGCTGTAGCACTGGGCTAGCAGGACTCCGGAGAACCGGGCTGTAGCGGGCTAACAGGACTCCGGTACTCAACGCGTGACATTTCCCCGAAGGGACAGACACAGGAACGAAGAAGGACACATGCCGGCCAGCCTAAGTGTTCCGGAGCAGTAGCAAGCTACCATGGCTCGGTGAAAACACTAGGACACATTTCCCGGTAAGAGAGGCTACTAAAGATAAACAACTAGATAGTCAGATCCCACACATACCAAGCATTTCAATAACATACACACAATATGCTCGATATGTGCAAATACAACATGGCATCACATCATGACTCTACGACTCAAGTATTTATTCATTAGGCTCCGAGGAGCGAGATATTACAAACATGGGTCACATGACCCAACTTTCAGAGCATACAAATCAAACACATGCGGAAGCTAACATGTCTGAGTACAGACATCTACAAATGAAAAAGGCTTAGAAGCCTGACTATCTACCAGATCCTGCCGGGGGCACAAGATCGTAGCTGAGGTAACAAGCTAAACGTCGAAGTCCACGTGGAACTACTAGCGAGACTGAAGTCTCTCTGCAAAAACATAAAATAGGCAAACGTGAGTACAAATGTACCCAGCAAGACTTACATCAGAACTAACTACATATGCATCATTATCAACAAGGGGATGGTGGGGTTTAACTGCAGCAAGCCAGCTTTGACTCGGTGGCTATCCTGAACTACGACTGCAAGTAACTCTTTGAGGTGGCGCACACGAGTCCACATATTCACCATATCAATACACCACTATGGATCTGCTCCCGTCTCCCTACGAGAACGCCATCCATAGCACTCACGCTTATCTTGCGTATTTTAGAGTATCCACTTTCACTTGTCTATGAACTGATATAGGCAACCCAGAAGTCCTTTTCCGCGGACACGGCTATTCGAATAGATGATGTTAACCCTGCAGGGGTATACTTCTTCACACACGCTCTCACCACTTACCGCCGTTTACACGACATGTACTCGGCAACCTTCAAGCGGAAGCCCAACGAGGGTGTCGGCCACGACCTACCTAAACACTCAAGTCCCTAGTCCAGGTTTATCGCCTATTTGGGTTCCATCCGTGAGGAGATCCGGCCGAAGTTTCGCTCACAGCCCCAAACGATGTGAACAGGGTTCCGTGACACCAAACGGGCGCCCGGTTTACCCGGCCACGTGCCTACCGCATCACAGCCCACCCCTACGGTCAGCGCTGCGCACGGCCTCCAGCATACTACAAACACCAGAAACTACTTGCAACTCCTGGACAGAGGACAAGGGTGATTAAGAAGCCGAGAGGGTCCATTGGTTTCGGGCCCAATGCGTGGTAGTAGCTGAATCATGGATCACAAACACAGAACTCAGTTCCTGAGGACGGCTTCAATGAGACAACCCACCATGTACTCCTACATGGCCTCCCACCGATACCTTTACCAAATCGTGTTCACACGCTTAGCTCACACACCGTAGGACATGTTCACACACCTCTGATTCATCCTCGATGAATCAGACCCGACTCAACTCTAAGCATAGCAGGCATGACAAACAAGCATGAATGAGTAGGCACAACAGGGCTCAAACAACTCCTACTCATGCTAGTGGGTTTCATC
Source organism: Triticum timopheevii (assembly GCA_963921465.1). Lineage (NCBI taxonomy): Eukaryota > Viridiplantae > Streptophyta > Magnoliopsida > Poales > Poaceae > Triticum > Triticum timopheevii. The sequence goes on along the minus strand of OY997274.1, from coordinate 617,283,086 downwards.
TATTTACTGTGGAATGATAGGTCATGCAAAGGATAAAGGGGTTCAGCTACCGCAGCAAGTAACAGTTGAATCGTTGTTGTCCTAATGCAGTAAAAGAGAGCAGGAGCGAGAGAGTGGGATTGTATCGGAATGAACAAGGGGGTTTTGCTTGCCTGGCACTTCTGAAGATAACATTGAGTCTTCATCAGTGTCAACGATCACATCGTCGGTACAACGTCTACCCAGGGGGAACAACACCGACAAAACACAGAAGAAACACGATCAATGCAATGCACAATATGATGCATGCTATGACATGGCAATATGAATGTGTTTTGGGCTAATGCACCTAGCTATGATTTAAATGAAGTTGGTTTGAATACAAGATTCAAATTTCAACTCCATATATGATTATTTAAATGCCCTTTATTTGATTTGTCCAAAACAGAGGACAAACATTGTTCAAACATGCATGAAAATGGTACAGATGGATAGATTGGATTTTTCTGATCATTTTTCATATATAATTTATTTCATTTGGAGTTACGGTTGAATTGATATGAATTTTAGAAGTTTGGGGTATTTTCTGAAATTTATAAATCATTTCCTGATTTATTTTAATTTCAGAAATACTTACTGCGTCAGCATTGCGTCACTATGACGTCAGCAGGTCAACAGACGCTGCTGCTGGTCAAACCTGACCAGTGGGGTCCACTGGTCAGTGACTGGAGCTGGTTAGTGCCGCTGACGTGTGGGCCCGGTCAACGGCCACGTCAGCACGGTCAAAACTGATGCGTGGGGCCACTGTAATTAGATTAAACTAAACAGGAAATCAACTAGGATTAATTAAAGCGTGGGGCCTAGGTGTCAGTGACATAGTGCGGTGTTTAGTGGCTAATTAAGCCAGCCACGTCAGCAAGTGACGCCGGCGACCACGGCGACGGCGAGACCTCGCCGGAGTTGCTCGGAACGGCGCTACAGCCCATGGCTGGTCGCGCTGAGGGCACCAAGAGGGAGCCCGTGCTCCCGCGCATCTAGGGGCGCACGCAGCTGGGCACAGGGAGGCCGGGGTTCGCCGGAAACGAGCTCCTGGCGGCGGCCGGAGTTCGGGCGTCGGGCGTTTCGACGCTGCTGCTCACAAACGAGGGAGCTGAGGCGCTGGAGGGGCTCTACGGGTCGCGGAAAGCACAATGGGTGCACGCCCGTGACCAAATGGTCACCGGAGCTATGCCGGCGACGAGGCCAGGCGGCGGCGCGATTCGGTCGGCAAGGGGGCGGCGGTTACGGCAATCAAACGGAGGCGGAATTAAGGGGAAGAGGACCGGGGGCTCACAGCAGATCCATTCGAGGCGGAGACGAGGCCGGGGACGGTCCGGAGCCGACGAATCGGGCGACGGCGACAGGCGGGTCCGAGGAGGGGAAAAACGTCGGGGCGGCGCTTCGGGGGCTTCTGGAGGGGCGTGGCTCGGTGAGGTGGGTCGAGGACGGAGTGGCGGAGCTTGTGGGCTAGTCGGGGAAGCGAGGGAGGCCCGGTGGCCGTGGTGGCAGTGGACGGCGGCGACGAGCTCCGCTCGGTGGCTGCGTGCAAGAAACAGAGGAGGGGGGAAGGAGCGAGGAGAGTGAGAGAGGGAGCCAGGGGCTGCGTGGCGACGCTAGAAGGCCGTGGCATCGCGGTGGAAGCAGGAGGTGGCCGGGGAAGCAGGAGGTGGCCGAGGCGTGCGCCGGCGTGCGTCGGCCACGCGCGCTGCCTACTGGCGCGAGGAAGACGACAGGGGGGAAGTGAAGATGGGCTGGGCCGGCTTCTGCAGCAGGCCGCACAGGTAGGCACCAGGTAGGTCTTCTGCTCCCTTTTTTTTATTGTTCTGTTTTCTATTTATTAATATCTTTTGCCATTGTTTTTGAAGTTTAGGCAAATTCAAACAATGCCAAAACTCCTCTGAATATTTTTATTTTGCTAGATGGACTTTTCCAAAAGCTCATAAAATATTTCAGGGGTATTTGAAATTATATTCTAATTATATGAATATAATTCAAATTCAAATAGCTAATGATTTAAATTCAAAGTCCCAAAAATAAATCCTTAAAAATGTTCAATATTTTGGTTGGGACCAGAACCCTTGCCAAAAATTATCAAACATTTACGAAGAGCATTTTGGAACAATGAATGAGATTTTAGGGTTTTTGCCCTTCTTTTATTTAAGTTTTTGAGGCTTTCCAAATTTCCTCAGTTCAAGTTTTCAAAATTTAAACATGATGCAAACACTAGGCAGCACCAGAAGCTAGGGATGTGACAGGTACATGTCCGTGGGAGAATCCCTTGGTTCTCATAGTCTGCATTCGTTTGCAGAATACTTAGAGCATCATATCAATTCTCTCGAAGCCAGTTCCTGCTTGACCAGCAAGCGTAAGTCTCTGAAGCCTTTGAACGTATTGAAGCCATTCAGTTTGAAGTTCATGGCTATAGAAAAATCAGCAAGGAAGGGTGGCAGACAGCGCAGAGAAGGAACATCCAAAGATCTGCCTGATGACCTAGCAGAACTCTACAAGACAGATCCCGAAGAGAATTATCATCAGAGAAAGACATGAATCCAATGGATTCGACGCTATTGGGCCGAGGAATGGTTCAAGTACAAGTTTGTGACGAAGGAATATGCAGAGAAGAATGCCATCAAGAGACCTTGGGGTGATATCCTCTATCGAGGCCTTCAACCCAAGAACAGAGCTGAAGCCATTGCTCAAGGCTTCTATCCTTGCATGGTCCATGGACCACAGCCTGAGAACGCCGATCCCACTTCACTACTCTGGTGTCGTGACGACTCTCTCTTCAAGCGCAACTTCCAGTTTGTTGTGGCTTCGGCCAAGAAGAACAAGAAGTCATTGTGATTGGACTTCAACCCAGGTCCCTCTGCTCCCCGTGTTGACGGCTCCCGTGATGCTGATCCCAATGTTATTGGCCCCTTCTCCAACCTTGACGGCCTCATCACCTACATCGTGGTACAAGGTGCCGGAGTAGATCATTCTGAAAATGATGCTGACTCTGATGAAGCCCCAGCTCCTCCTCCAAAGCCGCAGAAGCAAAAGAAGCCAAAGGCTTCAAGATCAGCTGCACCTCTGAAGACTTCCCGTGCGAAGCCACTGGCCACTGCACCTCCCGAAGCCAGTGTGCAGTCTGAAGATCAATCCCGTGTCTCCAAGAGAACGGAGAAGAAAAAGCAACTTGTCAGACCAACTGATCAAACCTTGACTCCTACCGCCATTCTGCACGAAGAACCCATTGATCTGTCAAGTGATGAAGATCTTGCTGATGATGCCCTTGAGCAGCTGATAAAGAGCAAGGAAGAAGCAGAAATCTTCAACAACTTGCCTCTCTTTGATGTGGCAATCATCCACAACTTCATTGATGAGTGGTTCGACACCCCCAATCTCAGCTTTGAAGATTTGCAACTTCCCATTGGCCTCAGTGTCGCCTTCAATGGCGCCATTACTTCTGAGCTAGCTCTCGCTCAGCGCATCGTTGAGCTCAAGAACAAGATTGATTATGAGAAGGCTGAATTCAAGAAGCATGTGGCCAAGCTAAGTGTTCAAGACGTCAGAAACTTCAAAGTCATGCTACATGAGCTTAAAGAAGCTTTTCCGAAGAAGCGTGAAGAAGGTCAGGGCTCTCGAGAGCGCATGAAGATTTTGGCTGATAAGTGTGTGCTCGCCTGCAATGAGGCTGAGAAGCGCAAGTCACTTGGCTGTCCTGGCATTGACCCCGGGATGACTGCAAAGAAAAAGAAGAAGCTTCCTACTGACCAGCATGAACCTTCAAGCCAAGAAGCCCCTTGCATTATCTTCCGAAGCAGCATGACTGGCTCGAAGCCAAAGGTCACCACAACTGGTTCAGAACAGAAGAAGACGAGGGCTGCCGAGGCTGAAGCCAGAAAGAGAAAGAATACTCAAGCCTCTGATGCCGCTCCCTCCAAGAAGAAGCGCAAGACCAAGAAGACTAGGGCTGCTTCCATAGAGCCCTTAGTTGTTGAACCCATTTCAGTGGTTCGCCCAGCGTCAGAACATCAAGAACGAAGGATGATAGTCCATGAGCCTGCTCCCACAGAGGCACATGAAGCTGAAGATATTCTAGCAGCTGAACCCACCGCTGCTGAAGACATTGGTCATGATGACAATGTAGCAGATGATGAAGTTCTTTCTCAGATCGAACATGACGTGGTATCATCGCCTGTTCATGCGAACATCGAACTCATAAGCATTGGTCATCCTCTGACGCCAATTGCTCAGGATGCATCGTAGGCTGATCGCCCACAGCTACAAGACTCCCCCAGTACTCCCCAACAACAACAACAAGCTACACCCCCCGTGCAAGAAGAGGATGAAGACTTTGAGGCCTAGCCATCTCCATCTCCTAAGGCGTTGCCAGCATTTCGCAGGCTTTGCAAAGGACAAAGGCCTCAAGTCCCTCTGTCGAGCGTTCCAGAAGGAGAAGTGCAACATTCACCTGTTGCTCGTCAAGTCTTTTCTGAACCTACTGCAACAGTGAACGTCTCCGAGTCTGAAGCACAAGCTCCTGAAGACATTCCGGCTGCATCAGCCGAGGAAAATCAAGAAGAAGTACGTGTCCCTACTCCCCCAGTAATTGAAGAAGTAGTTCCTGATGTGAATGTGCCTGTGCCCGACCCTCCTGTTCATCAAGAGGAGGTTGAAAATGTTGAAGCTACCACCGCCAACGCCAATGAAGCCAATGACGTAGTCATGGCTGACGCTAATGTGGAGCCTGCACCAACCAGTGTGCCTGAAGCAAATGTGGCCACTGAACCTGAAACCAATGAGGCTGCTGCACCTGAAACTAATGAGACAACTGCTCCCGAAGCACCTGTTGTGCAGCCTGATGCCTCAGCTGTTGCCCCTGCTCCTGTTCCGCCACCAATGCCCCATACAATTGAGCAAGCATACAGTCATGGTCAGCAAACCACTGTCCGATGGCCCATTCTGGTACCTCCGCCTACTACCTCTGGACCTCAATTTGACTATCATGTTGAGCATAGGCCTCAGGTCCAGAAGCCAAAGCCTAGACTGCCAAGGTTTCCAGGTACTACAAACTCACTAGGGTCCTTCAATGCAAATGGCTTCAAAAGCCGCAATACCTTCTTTGACAGTGCCAAGAACCCCTACTCCAAGCCAAGAATATCATCAGATTGGTTCTGGAGCTATCAGCAAAGAAGCTATTACTCCTGTGTTTTATATGATCAAGGGCGCATTTTCCCTCATATGCGCCTTGACACTGAAGCCATTGCTGGACTGCCGTGCTTAGAAGAAGCACTTGATTGCTTTCGTGATGCTGGTCTGCTCCACTTTGTGACAGACAAAGAACATTGGAATGAAGAGCTATTGCTTCAATTCTATGCTACTCTACACATTCGCGGCTACTACAGAGACATCAAGACATGGGTTCTCAAGTGGATGACTGGAAATGTTCATCATGAAGCCAAAGCTATGGATATCATCGAGCTCACAGGGCTAGCCACTCATGGAGAACTATATGAACCTGACTGTCAGCTACACCGCACTGCAGTGGAGAGTATCTTCCATAAGCCTGAACCCAATATGAGCCAGATGTTGAGCATGATGAAGCCCTTGCCATCTGACTGAATATCCAACAGAGTTCTTTGTTGAAGACCTTGAGTATCTGCCTCGCACCATATATCATATCATCAGGCAACTCTATGGCCTGTCAAAGGACATTCATCAGCGGCCAAGCTTGAAGGAGCTATGAAGACTTTGTTCTTCTATATTCTCAATGGCATCAGCTTCAACACTCAAGAATTCTTCATCAGGCAACTTGCTGCTTCTGGCACTGACCTATTTGGTCTGAAGTTTTATGCTCCATGGATCATGCGCCTCATCAAGAGACACTCATCTGTCAACTATCAGCCCCCTACTCGCAATCATATGATCTTTTTGCCAGAGGTTGATATGTCAGTTGAAGCTATATACTCTGACCATGCGAAGAGGCCTCTTTGTCTTCAGAATGCCGAGCACCAAAGCTTCACTCAACCCATTGAAGGTGTTCAAGCAGCGACATGAATCTATCCATTGGCTGCAAATAATCGTCTGCCTCATCGAGCACCTACTGAAGCCACTGAAAGCACCATTGCACAAAGGCCTCGGAAGCGTTCTCGCGTTCTCAATGACCGAGAACTTCTTGTGGCCCTTCATCAGAAACAGGATAAGCATCATTTTTGGCTCAAGAGACAGATGCAGAGCCTCTTGGTGGATGTCAATCGCATTCGCAACCTTGCCACGAAGAATGCCTTTGTTGCTCATGAAACTTGCCAGCGATCATGGAAGAGTTTGACTCTGCTTAGTGCTGAAGCAGATCTTCAAGACGATGGCTTCAATGAAAGATTCCAGTTTGACTCCACTCCTCCACGGACTGCTGTCCTACGTCGCACTCCATCTCTTGAAGACTCTGCATATTCCTCCTCCGCGGCAACGGCAAATGCCAGAGTGATCGATGATGAAGATGATGCTACTTCACCACCTCCTACTACTGCGCGCATCAACACTGCACCAAGTTCATCTGCACCGCCAACCAATGACGACAACCCTGCTCCTTCACCTACTCATGAGGACGAGTAGATGCTCTATGTCTTCAAACCTTTTTGGTCCTTACTGACAAAAGGGGGAGAAGCGTATGAGTTGATAGTCTTCAAGCGGGTTCATATGGGCGGTTGCATTATATTTTGCTTCGTGCTTACAACTCTTGCTTCTAAAACATTTGGTTCTCTGAGTTGTAACACCTAAACTTGATGGTCGTCTGCTACTTATTTGCTTCACTATGATGCGATGATAAATTCCGCATGTGCGATGATAACTTCTGCACTTAGATCATTCTGCAGACGTCCAATTTTCATTATGCATGTCATTCTACTTGCTATATCATTTCATGCATGATGAATTATCTTCATAAGTTGAAGTGGATCTCCACAAGTATAACCTGCCATGTGCATTTGCATTCCAAAAGCAAATTACTTATATGCACATCTTCAGGGGGAGCCCTTGCTACTTATGAAGACAATTCCCTATCCTTACAATTTCACATACTTTATCCCCGTTGAAAACTTCAACTAGTTTGTCATCAATCACCAAAAAGGGGGAGATTGTAAGTGCATCTAGTGCCACCCCTAGTTGGTTTTGGAGTATTGACGACAAAGTTGGTTGAGGGACTAATGCGTTTGTGAGAATTGCAGGATAACGTAGGTAGTGTCCCTCATTGTTTCGGTTTACCTACCGGAGATGACCCCTAAAAATGTATGAAGACACTGAAGACAATGGTGGTATGAGAAGATATTCATATTGAAGACTATGACATGAGAAGACATTAAGTGAAGACTATGGTGCACGAAGACTGTGTGGTTTTGTTGTTTCCTTTTCTTCTTTGTTGAGTCATAGGAACCACCGTACTGTTAAGTGGGGTCCAAGTGAACTAAGTCAGAGTGACTGAAGTGATGCTCAACTCAAATCCTATGTCTTCGAGCGAAGACAATGAGAGCAAATCTTATCCAGAGCTGGATGAGTCAGCTTTGCTTGTAGCCCAAGTAAAGCTATCGCGTGTGTTTGAAATCTGACCGTTGGAACACGTGTCAGTTCCTTAGTGACCCAGGGTCATTTCGGACATATCAGGTCGGGTTGCCTTGTGGCTATAAATAGCCCACCCCCTACACCATAAATTGGTGGCTGCTCAGAGTTTGTGCACGGCTTTTGTCGTTTGAGAGCAACCCACCTCGAAGCATTTGAGAGAGAGAGAAATCCTTGCAAGGACAAAGCCCAAACACCCAGAGCCAAAGAGTGTTAGGAATCACTGAAGTCTTTCTGTCTGTGTGACCTAAAGACTTATTACACTTGAGGACTGTGAATCCTCCAGCCGGTTCGTTCTGAGCATCCAAGAGTCATTGTGGATTGCCGGTGAACGAAGTCTGTGAAGGTTTGGAAGTCTCCCTTGAAGACTTACCTGAGTGATTGGGCGAGGACTGGGTGTCCTTAGCTCAAGGGGAATAAGGTGAAGACACGGTCTTCTGAGTTAAATCTCAGCCTCCCTAACCAGACGTACAGTTGTCACAACAACTGGAACTGGTCTAACAAATCATGTGTCTTCAACAAGCGACTGGTTCTATCCCTTCCCAACCTTACGTAAGTTTGTCTTCGTAAAGTCATTGCCTATCTGTGTATCTGTTTGACTTCATTGCTTGACTACTACTGTTGATTGGCTTCATACTATCTTCCATTCTGATCCTTACTACCTAGCTGCTATTAGTCCTGTACTTTCACATCATTGCATACTTGACTATGGCTTGCTTAGGGTAGTTTATCTTCCGCTGCATATTAATTAGGTCATTTCTGTTGTTTGTCTTCGAAACTTCTAAGTTTTGAAGACTTTCATAAAAATCGCCTATTCACCCCCCCCCTCTAGTCGATACTAGCACTTTCAGAGCAGCCTGAACCTGCTTTATCAGGATACAGTGCGCAAGATGGGCATAGACCCCTCAAGGATTAAACCCACAAAAACGACCTTCAAAGGCGTCATACCAGGTGTAGAGGCCAACTGTACCGGCTCAGTCACACTTGAAGTGGTCTTCAGATCCCCGGATAACTTCCGAAGCGAGGAGTTAATCTTCGACATAGTCCCGTTCTGCAGCGGCTATCATGCACTGCTCAGACGAGCTGCATTTGCAAAGTTCAATGTGGTGCCGCACTACGCATACCTCAAGCTCAAGATGCCAGGCCCTTGAGGAGTCATCATGGTCAACGGAAACACTGAACGCTCTCTCCGCACGGAGGAGCATACAGCGGCTCTCACGGCGGAAGTGCAGAGCAGCCTCTTAAGGCAATTCTCGATTCCGGCCGTTAAGCGACCGGACACCGTCAAGCGCGCCCGGAGTAACCTACAACAAGACCACCTGGCACATTCCGAGCACGCGTAGCAATGCGGCCCCATCCCCAGCCCTCGCGACATCGCGATATCAGTGCCACGCGTACATCATTACGCTCTGGAGATACCATGGCATAAGGGGAGGGGCATGACCACGGCAGGCCCAGAGTGAGGATCAACCACACCAGGGGCTCCCGAATTGGTCATTCTTTTTTCTTCTTATTTTTAGGACTCCGTTTTTCAGAAGCCCTGTCCGGCAGTGGATCTGCCGAACTAACGATGCAACAGCCAGGGAAGCAGAAAAGCTACAATGAGTATCCAGGTGGTCTCCATTACGAGCATTATACATGTTCTACATACCATTCCGCAGCCTACCCCTGGAGGGGGACATGTTAAATAGTCCCACCCCTTGGTTATCGCACTATTTGTATCATTCTGCCCTTATTGCAGTATCTTTTGAATAAAAAATACATTGCTTTTTTGCCTATAATTGCATTCCTTTTTATATGTTCGCTTATGACATGTTGCATCCGTACGCTTTGGTATGGCTAAGTACACCAGGGGCTTAAGTTCCCCAAAGTATGGTGTGGTAAGCCCGAACACTTTCACAAGTGCGGCACCCCGAACTTATAGCATTATATGCATCGGCTCCGAATCATGTCTTGGGTCAATAGTTGGGTTTTCCCGGCTCCCATGTTTTGGTACCTTACGTTCCGTTATATCGGCTAAGGTAGCGCTGGGAGAACCACTGCGATTGTGCCCCAGTTGAGCTGGGCGAGCACCTCAGTGGAGAAAGCTAAAACTGACCGTCATGATGGGGCGAGAGCCGGTCGCTGTTCGAGAGGTTTTTTCGAGTCCCTAAAGACTTATGCTGCTTAGAGCGAGGAACCGGCTTTGTCCGGCCCAGGCGTGGATAGCGCCCGAAACTCGGTCTTCCGAACACTAGGGGCTTCGCCGAAATTTAAAATTATAGAATTCTATGGCTAAGTGAGAGTGTTCGAGCATTATAAGTCCGGTTGCCTCATTTGTTGTGTTGAGCGCCTCCCTAGAAGGACCCAAAAATGGGAACAAGAGCACTCAAGTTTATCCCGAACACCCCAGCACTCGTAGCACGAGGGCCGAAGCCAACGACTTGCCATCTCTCAGATTTGATAAACGGCCGCACAAAAGGTAATATTTTAAATTAACAAGCGTTGCTTAGCGCATATGAACAAAGTTTTCAGCGCACAGGGTAACAAAATGCGAGTCTACTCAAAAATTACATCTTTGGAGCATTCACCCGCAATAATGTGGGCACCCTTCAGGACACCCTTATAATACATCTCGGGCGTGCGATACTCCTTGCCCGGCGGTGGTGCGTCCGTCACAAGCTTCTCGGCGTCCATCTTGCCCAAGTGCACCTTAGCGCGGGCAAGGGCCCGACGGGCACCTTCAATACAGGCGGAATGCTTGATGACGTCAACCTATGGACAGGCGTCCACCAGCCGCCGCACCAGACCGAAGTAGCTCCCAGGCATGGCTTCCTTGGGCCATAGCCGAACTATGAGGCCCTTCATGGCCTGTTCGGCCACCTTGTGGAGCTCGACCAGCTGCTTCAGCTGGTCGCTCAGGGGCACCGGATGTCCGGCCTCAGCAACTGGGACCAGAACACCTACTCTATCGAGCTCCCCTCCTCGGCTCTGTAGAATGTGGCAGCATCGAACACGCTGCGGGGCAGATCTGCGAACGCTCCTGGAGAGCTCCGAATTCGGGTAAGTAACAGGTAATTCACTTTTACATGCTTGCTTTGCATGAAGAATGCCTTACCCGCCGCTATCTTCTTCACGCCTTGAGTTCCTGGAGGGCCTTTTGGGCTTCGGCCTTAGCGACTTTGGCAATCTCAAGAGCGGACGCAAGCTTGGACTCTCGAGTCTTCGAGTCACGCTCCAAAATCTCGTGTTTTTCCATGAGAGCCTGGAGCTCTTGCCGCACCTCCACCACCCGCGCCTCCTGCTTCTCTCGCTCTGCGCGTTCTGCGGCCGCATTGTGCTCGGCTGCGGACACCGCCTCCTTCAGGGTCGCCACCTCATTTGTGGCCCCTGCAGTACCCACGTTATCCCTGTCATTTTTTGCAACCAAATCCTTTTTATAAGGTACAACTTTAATAAGGTGATACTTACCTTCCTTTTCCTCGAGCTGCTTCTTGGCACGGCCGAGCTCGCTCTCGGACCGCCCGAGACTTTCCTTCAAAGCACCGACCTCCGCAGTCAGTGCGGCAGAGGTCAGCAGTGCAGCCTGCATCCCCATATTGACATATTTGTGTTAGACTCCTGCTTATATCTTTTTAGATCCTCAGTTCGGCTTTTCTTTCCGAACACCGACCTGAGCATCAGGGGCTACTGTCTATGCGGTACTATTTTTACATATCTTGAAACCCTTACCTCAAAGACTGTTAGAAGGCTGGTGCAGGCTTCAGTCATCCCGCTCTTGGTGGACTGAACTTTTTGAATCACCACACTCATGACAGTGCGGTGTTCCTCGTCGATGGAAGCGCCGTCGAGCGCCTCCAGCATCCGGCGCCTCCGGTTGGACGAAGGCCGCCGGCGTCGCTGTCTTGCCCTTCTCACGAAGGGGCCGCCCGCCGTACTCCGGAACCACTGAAGGTTCCAGTGCGGAGTCTGGTCCGAAGTCCGGGAGGCTGCCCTGCGGCACCTCCGGGACCTCCTCCTCCTAGCGGGTCCTCTTCTGGAACCCTACCTCGGTGTCGTCTGCGTCACGGGGGGAGGAGGCGGTCGGAAGTGAAGCGCTGTTCGCATCCGACGAACCCAAGGACAAGCTCGACGAAGGGGGGAGATCATGCTTGGGCGGACTACAGAGTTGTATGCGGCGTTAGAAGACACTATGCGACAAAAAGAAAAATTATGAGTTATTCAGGAGTCCAGACACTTACGATATCGCCAGGGGCTTGGCCCTCGAGGGCCACTCCTCGTTGCTGTCATCGGCATTGGTGGAACAGTCCGGGGGAAGGGTCCTTCCTTTCTTGGACCCTTCGGCCTCCCCCGTTGGGGAAGCCTTCCTCTTCCTCTCTCCCCCCGCTGGGGGAGAGGCCTCTTTCTTCTCCTCCCCATCTTCGTGGGAGGAGTCCTCCTCGGAGTCGTCGGACGATGAGTCCGATAACACCTGGCACTGAGAACTCCTCCGAGTTCCCGTGGCCATCTTCTTGGCCTTCTTATCCGGCACCACATAAGGCGCCGGGACCAGCAGCCCTGCCAAACGGGCATCCGCTGGGTCTTCTGGAAGTGGAGCCGGACAATTAACCTGTCCAGACGTCTTCTGCCAGGCCTGCTAAAGGTATTGGGAGTTTAAATCCCGCATAGAGTCAAACTATGGAAAGCAAGTGTCCCGTAAAGGATAATATAGCTTACCTCGCCAGCCGGACGCTGCGAGCTGAAACCGCGATCTTCGGTAGCGTATGCGGGTGCCTCGGCGCCCTTGAACAGCACCCTCCAGGCCTCTTCGTACATAGTGATGAAGAGCCTACTCAAGGTCTGGTGCTGTGCCGGATCGAACTCCCACAGGTTGAAATCCCGCTGTTGGCACGGGAGAATCCGGTGGATGAGCATGACCTGGACCACAATGACAAGTTTGAGATTCTTATTCACCAGGGTTTGGAGACAGGATTGGAGTCTGGTTAGCTCCTCCGAATTGCCCCACAACAGACCCTTCTCTTTCCAGGAGGTGAGCCCCGTGGGGATGCCAGATCTGAATTCGGGGGCCGCTACCCATTCAGGGTCACGCGGCTCATTGATGTAGAACCACCCCAATTGCCACCCTTTGATGGTTTGCACGAAGGCGCCCTCGAGCCAGGTGACGTTGGGCATCTTGCCCACCATGGCGCCTCCGCACTCCGCTTGGCTGCCGTCCACTACCTTCGGCTTGACATTGAAGGTCTTTAGCCATAAGCCGAAGTGGGGCTGGATGCAGAGGAAGGCCTTGCACACGACGATGAACGCCGAGATGTTGAGGATAAAATTCGGGGCCAAATCATGGAAATCCAGGCCATTGTAGAACATGAGCCCCCGGACAAAGGGGTGAAGTGGGAAGCCCAGTCCGCGGAGGAAATGGGGAAGGAATACCACCCTCTCATGGGTCCCGGGGGTGGGAACGAGCTGCCCCTCGTCGGCGAGCCGGTGCGCGATATCATTGGACAAATATCCGGCCTTGCGCAGCTTCTTGATGTGCCCCTCCGTGACGGAGGAGACCATCCACTTGCCTCTCGCTCCGGACATGGTTGGAGAAGGTTGAGGTGAGATGTGCGGACTTGGGTGCTGGAGCTCGAGTGCACGGAGATGGATAAGCAGAGGAGGAAGAAGGCGTAGGTGAAAAGGTGGATCCTTATCCCCTATATATGAGCGGACGAAACTATGCGTCCCCACCGGCCTAGTAAAACTCGCTTATCTCCCAAGCACCGCAATCAATGGCGCGGTTGGGTTACGCATGTCCGTATTGATGAGAATCCCGGAATAAGGGGACACAATCTCTGCTTTGACAAGACGTGCCAATGAAACCGCTTCGCTAAACGCGCTGAGGTGGAACAATAAAAACAATTCGAATAAAGGCTTGGCCGTGGTATATGACGTCATGCCACGAAATACGTCAGCAGATTGAACCTGTGTAAATATTATTCTCTCTACGGTGGTATGTGGAATTTATTTTGCAGAGCCGGACACTATCCTGGTGTTCAAAATCTTCTATGAATAATTCGGAGTAGGAACCCGCCTTGCAATGCCGAAGACAATATGCGCGCCGGACTCGTCGTCATTGAAGCCTGGTTCAGGGGCTACCGAGGGAGTCCTGGACTAGGGGTGTCCGGATAGCCGAACTATCATCATTAGCCGGACTCCAAGACTATGAAGATACAAGATTGAAGACTTAGTCCCGTGTACGGATGGGACTTTCCTTGGCATGGAAGGCAAGCTTGGCGATATGGATATGTAGATCTCCTACCATTGTAACTGACTCTGTGTAACCCTAGCCCTCTCCGGTGTCTATATAAATCGGAGAGTTTTAGTCCGTACGACACATAACAATCATACCATAGGCTAGCTTCTAGGGTTTAGCCTCCTTGATCTCGTGGTAGATCTACTCTTGTACTACCCATATCATCAATATTAATCAAGCAGGAGTAGGGTTTTACCTCCATCGAGAGGGCCCGAACCTGGGTAAAAACATCGTGTCCCTTGTCTCCTGTTACCATCTGCCTAGACGCACAATTCGGGACCCCCTACCCGAGATCGACCGGTTTTGACACCGTGGACAGCGGGCGCGGGCTCGGGGAGGCCGGCGACGACGATGGGCGCGGGCGACGGCGACGGCGACGGCGGGGGCGGCGGGCGGCATCGGGGCAGCCTGGCGGCGACGATGTGCTCGGCATCGTCGGGGGGCAACTGTGGTGATGAACTCTGCAAAATTGCGAAGTGCTACTTATATACCAGGAGCATTGGTCCCGGTTCGTGGCACCAACCGGGACCAATGCCCCCTTTAGTCCTGGTTGGTGCCACCAACCGGGACCAAAGGCCTCTTTTTCGGTAGCCCAAAGGGCGGGAAGCGGCGACCTTTGGTACCGGTTGGTGCCACCAACCGGGACCAATGCCCCCCCCCTTTAGTCCCGGTTGGTGCCACCTACTGGGACCAAAGGCCCCTGTGCTGCCCGCATCGGGGCCAAAGTTTAGTCCCACCTCGCTAGTTGAGAGGGGCGCGCAGTGGTTTATAAGCCCCACTGCAGCACCCCTCTCGAGCTCCTCTCCACCGCAGGCTTTCGGGCCTACTTGCTATTGCTTTGCCTGATGGGCCTTCTGGGCCTACTGCGGGCCTGAATCCTGGCCCATAGTAGGGTTTCATGTCGTATTCAGGCCGTGGGGGCCCAGTAGGAGGCATTTTTTTTGTTTTTTTGTTTTCTTTACTTATTGTTGCTATTTTTATTTTTTTCCAGTTTTTTTGTTTTGTTTTCTGCGTTATTTATTTTCAGTTTTTTTGTTTTGTTTTCTGCATTATTTATTTTCTTTTGTTTTTTGCTTTATTTTTTTTTAATTCTTTTTGCTTTTCGTTTTAGGAAAATTATAAACTTTTTGTTAGTGCCATTACTTTTCAAATTTGAAAACACTTTTTTTGTTTTTTTGTTTTCTTTCTTGCTTTATTTATTTTATTTTGTTTCTACTTACAACAAAATACTTATTGTTGTTTTTTTGTTTTGCTTTCTGCATTATTTATTTTCTTTTGTTTTTTGCTTTATTTTTCAATTGTTTTTGCTTTTTGTGTTAGGAAAATTATAAACTTTCTGTTAGTGCCATTAGTTTTCAAATTTGAAAACACTTTTTTTGTTTTTTTGTTTTCTTTGTTGCTTTATTTATTTTATTTTATTTCTACTTACAACTAATTGTTTATTTTCAAAATACTTATTGTTGCAATTTTCAATTATTACGAGGGCCGAACCATAAGACATTAAAGCATTTCAAATGAACTCTGAAAAAGTTGAAAGTTGGCATGGTATCATAAATTGACCCACATAGCATGTGCATGTACAAAACGGACAATGGAATCATACTCGTCAGTTACAAAGTTGGCATGGTATCATCATAATAGTTGCGGGAGAAAGTCTTCACTTTTTCTTCGCTTGTGTCATTTGCTTATTGCGTCGTAACCATGGATAATCTTCATCGTTTATCAGGATGCTAGGGCCAGCCTTGACTTTGAAGGGAGGAATTTCATGAAACTTTTCATAATCTTCAGACATGTCTGTCTTGTCCTCCACTCCCACGATGTCCCCTTTTCCTGAAAGAACTATGTGGCGCTTTGGATCATTGTATGATGTATTCGCTTCCCTATCTTTTCTCTTTCTCAGTCTCGTAGACATGTCCTTCACATAGATAACCTGTGCCACATCATTGGCTAGGACGAACGGTTCGTCAGTGTACCCAAGATTTTTCAGATCCACTGTTGTCATTCCGTACTGTGGGTCTACCTGTACCCCTCCTCCTGACAGATTGACCCATTTGCACTTAAACAAAGGGACCTCAAAATCATGTCCGTAGTCAAGTTCCCATATGTCCACTATGTAACCACAATATGTGTCCTTTCCCCTCTCGGTTGTTGCATCAAAGTGGACACCGCTGTTTTGGTTGGTGCTCTTTTGATCTTGGTCAATTGTGTAAAATGTATTCCCATTTATCTCGTATCCTTTCCAAATCAATACAGTCAAAGATGGTCCCCTGGACAACAAGTACAGCTCATCACAAACAGTGCTGTCACCTCTGATACCTGCTTCCAACCAACTGCTGAAAGTCCTGATGTGTTCACATGTAATCCAGTCGTCGCACTGCTCCGGGTGTTTGGAGCGCAGACTGTTCTTGTGTTCATCGACATACGAGGTCACCAAGGTAGAGTTCTGTAGAACTGTGTAGTGTGCTTGAGACCAAGAATATCCGTCCCTGCATATTATTGAGTCCCTTCCAAGCGTGCCTTTTCCAGTCAGTCTCCCCTCATCCCGCGATTTAGGGAGACCTATCTTCTTAAGGCCAGGAATGAAGTCAACACAAAACCCGATGACATCCTCTGTTTGATGGCCCAAGGAGATGCTTCCTTCTGGCCTAGCGCGGTTACAGACATATTTCTTTAGGACTCCCATGAACCTCTCAAAGGGGTACATATTGTGTAGAAATACGGGGCCCAGAATGACAATATCGTCAACTAGATGAACTAGGACGTGCGTCATGATATTGAAGAAGGATGGTGGGAACACCACCTCGAAACTGACAAGACATTGCACCACATCACTCTTTAGCCTTGGTATGATTTCTGGATCGATCACCTTCTGAGAGATTGCATTGAGGAATGCACATAGCTTCACAATGGCTAATCGGACGTTTTCCGGTAGAAGCCCCCTCAATGCAACCGGAAGCAGTTGCGTCATAATCACGTGGCAGTCATGAGACTTTAGGTTCTGAAACTTTTTCTCTGCCATATTTATTATTCCTTTTATATTCGACGAGAAGCCAGTCGGGACCTTCATACTAAGCAGGCATTCAAAGAAGATTTCCTTCTCTTCTTTGGTAAGAGCATAGCTGGCAGGACCTTCATACTGCTTTGGAGGCATGCCGTCTTTTTCGTGCAAACGTTGCAGGTCCTCCCGTGCCTCAGCTGTATCTTTTGTCTTCCCATACACGCCCAAGAAGGCTAGCAGGTTCACGCAAAGGTTCTTTGTCACGTGCATCACGTCGATCGAAGAGCGGACCTCTAGGTCTTTCCAGTAGGGTAGGTCCCAAAATATAGATTTCTTCTTTCACATGGGTGCGTGTCCCCCAGCGTCACTCGGAACAGCTAGTCCGCCGGGACCCTTTCCAAAGATTACATGTAAATCATTGACCATTGCAAGTACGTGATCACCGGTACGCATGGCGGGCTTCTTCCGGTGATCTGCCTCGCCTTTGAAATGCTTGCCTTTCTTTCGACATTGATGGTTGGTCGGAAGAAATCGACAATGGCCCAGGTACACATTCTTCCTGCAGCTTGCCAGGTATATACTATCGGTGTCAAGTAAACAGTGCATGCATGCGTGGTATCCCTTGTTTGTCTTTCCTGAAAGGTTACTGAGAGCGGGCCAATCATTGCTGGTCACGAACAACAATGCCTTTAGGTTAAATTCATTCTGTTTGTGCTCATCCCACGTACGTACACCGTTTCCATTCCAGAGCTGTAAAAGTTCTTCAACTAATGGCCTTAGGTACACATCAATGTCGTTGCCGAGTTGCTTAGGGCCTTGGATGAGAACTGGCATCATAATGAACTTCCGCTTCATGCACATCCAAGGAGGAAGGTTATACATACATAGAGTCACGGGCCAGGTGCTGTGATTGCTGCTCTGCTCCCCGAAAGGATTAATGCCATCCATGCTTAAAGCAAACCATACGTTCCTTGGCTCACTTGCAAACTCATCTCAGTACTTTCTCCCGATTTTTCTCCACTGCGACCCGTCAGCAGGTGCTCTCAACTTCCCCTCTTTCTTACGGTCCTCACTGTGCCATCGCATCAACTTGGCATGCTCTTCGTTTCTGAACAGACGTTTCAACCATGGTATTATAGGAGCATACCACATCACCTTCGCAGGAACCCTCTTCCTGGGGGGCTCGCCGTCAACATCACCAGGGTCATCTCGTCTGATCTTATACCGTAATGCACCGCATATCGGGCATGCGTTCAGATCCTTGTACGCACCACGGTAGAGGATGCAGTCATTAGGGCACGCATGTATCTTCTGGACCTCCAATCCTAGAGGGCATACGACCTTCTTTGCTGCATATGTACTGTCGGGCAATTCGTTATCCTTTGGAAGCTTCTTCTTCAATATTTTCAGTAGCTTCTCAAATCCTTTGTCAGGCATAGCATTCTCTGCCTTCCACTGCAGCAATTCCAGTACGGTACAGAGCTTTGTGTTGCCATCTTCGCAATTGGGGCACAACCCTTTTTTGTGGTCCTCTAACATGCGATCGAACTTCAGCTTCTCCTTTTGACTGTCGCAGTGCATCCTTGCATCGACAATGACCCGGCGGAGATCATCACCATCGGGCACATCGTCTGGTTCCTCTTGATCTTCAGCAGCTTCGCCCGTTGCAGCATCATCGTGCACATCGTCTGGTTCCTCTTGATGTTCAGTAGCATCACCGTATTCAGGGGGCACATAGTTGTCATCGTACTCTTCTTCTTCGCTGTCTTCCATCATAACCCCTATTTCTCCGTGCCTCGTCCAAACATTATAGTGTGGCATGAAACCCTTGTAAAGCAGGTGGGTGTGGATGATTTTCTGGTCAGAGTAAGACTTCGTATTCCCACATATAGGGCATGGACAACACATAAAACCATTCTGCTTGTTTGCCTCAACCACTTCGAGAAAATCATGCACGCCCTTAATGTACTCGGAGGTGTGTCTTGAACCGTACATCCATTGCCGGTTCATCTGCGTGCATTATATATAATTAAGTGTGTCAAAAATCATTACAGAACATCATGAATAGATAATTAAGTGACCAAATTAATAGTAGTTCATCATCACATTAAAACCAAAGTACATACATAGTTCTCATCTAACAACATAAAGCTCTGCAGAGCATCTAAATTAATTAAACCATACACTGAAACTATGTAAAACATTTCAATGCTAAAACAAATGCGATCATAATCGCAACCAATGTAACAACTGATCCAACGGCATAATGATACCAAGCCTCGGTATGAATGGCATATTTTCAAATCTTTCTAATCTTCAAGCGCATTGCATCCATCTTGATCTTGTGATCATCGACGACATCCGCAACATGCAACTCCAATATCATCTTCTCCTCCTCAATTTTTCTAATTTTTTCCTTCAACAAATTGTTTTCTTCTTCAACTAAATTTAACCTCTCGACAATAGGGTCGGTTGGAATTTTTGGTTCAACAACCTCCTATATAAATAAAATCTATGTCACGTTGGTCGGCATAATTGTCATAAACAATAATGAACCAATAGTTATGAAAAGATAATATATACCACATCTGAATCATAGACAGGACGAGGGCCGATGGGGGCGGATACCAAAACCATCGCACTATATAAGATGCAATAATAAAAGTAAGAAAATTATACAAGTATCTATATAAACATACAAGTAAGAATTTTTTTTTCCTTTCAGAAAGAAGATAAGAACAAGAGGCTCACCACGGTGGTGCCGGCGACGAGATCGGCGCGGGCGATCGACGGCGGTGAAGACGGGGACGGGACGTGATGGACCGCTAAACCTAGACAAATATTGAGGAAAATGGAGCTTGGAGGTCGAGCTTGGAGAGGAGAAAGCTTAAGTAGTGTGGCTCGGGCATTCCATCGAACACCTCGTGTGCATAGGAGGTGAGCTAGAGCACCACAAAGCTCTCCCCTCGCTGGCCATGAAAAAAGAGCACTGGGAGTGCTCTGCTCGCGGGCGAGGGGTATATATAGGCAACTAATTGATCCCGGTTGGTGGCTTGAACCGGGACTAAAGGGCAGCCTTTGGTCTCGGTTCATTCCACCAACCGGGACCAATGGTGGTGGTCCAGGAGCGAGGCCCATTGGTCCCGGTTCGTCCCACCAACCGGGACCAAAAGGTCCAGACGAACCGGGACCAATGGCCCACGTGGCCCGGCCGACCCCTGGGGCTCACGAACCGGGTCCAATGCCCCCATTGGTCCTGGTTCTGGATTGAACCGGGACTAATGGGATGGCCGGGCCTGGACCATTGCCCCCTTTTCTACTAGTGGGACTAAAGGAGTTTTTTTGAAAAAAAAAATGATTTTTTTCTTGATTTTCAAATTTCTGAATTATTTGTATTTAATCTCTATTCACCCCTCATCACTGCTCAATTTAATCTCTAATCACCAATCTTCATTCTAAATCATCTAACTTCTCAATTTTCAAATCTCTAAATTATTTGTATTTAATCTCTAATCACCCCTCTTCATTCCGAATCGTCTAACTTCCCGGTCGGTCACCCATCCTTTCACTACTCCAGCCTGAGCACGCTTAACTTTCGAGTTCTATTCCCTCTTGTTTCCAAGTCTGCACTTGTTGTTTTCCGGACAATACTAAGCTGTCAATCCTATTAACCCTTAGGAGTTGAAGTTGAGCATGAAGTCACATGTTACACTATTTGAGTTTGAAACTATTATTCTTAAAACCAATAATTATTTAGTAACATTAATATTTCTTGAATAAGTAGTTTGACCATAGTTTGACTAGATTTGACCAGATTTGACAAAAATTCAAAAATACTGAAATAATTATTTAGTAACACTAATATTTCTTTAATAAGTAGTTTGACCACAGTTTGACCAAAATTCAAAAAAACTGAATTTTGAGCATATCTTTTTTCCTTTTAGAATTTGAGGATTCTTAAAATTTGCAAACAGCCCTATGGCCGTCAAAATCGGATGCGGAATTTCGAGCTGATTTATTTGATATATTATGCTTTTTTTTCAACATCGTATGCAAAAGATATGGTCGTTTTACCTTTTCATAACACTTTTTTGCAAAACATGTCCAAATTTAAGTTTTTAAATTTTCCTAACTACTAGATGTAGTAACATAACTACATCTCAGAGGATTTTAATTTTTGAAGTTTTTATCATTTTCTTTTGTTTTTTATAAAACTGAAAAGGCAGTACACAGGGGGGGGGTGTTAGAGTTTGAACCTTTAGTCCCGGTTTGAGACACGAACCGGGACTAAAGGGTATCACACCCTTCAGTCCCAGTTTGTGTCTCAAAGTGCCCTTTAGTCCCGGTTCATGTCTCAAACCGGGACTAAAGGTCCCATTTGAACCGGGACTAATGCCTTCTCGAAGCCTTAGCCGCTCTAATCGGGACTAATGCTCACTTTAGTCCCGGTTCGTGATGCAACCGGGACTAATGTGTACATTGAGCTGTGACCAAAGCCCTGTTTTCTACTAGTGGCGGGTCACTTCACCATCACCGTCACCACGCTGTCATGCTGACAAAACTCTCCATCGACACTTTGCTAGATCAAGAGTTCGAGGGACGTCATCGAGCTGAACGTGTGCAGAGCTCGGAGGTGCCGTACGTTCGGTGCTTGATCGGTCGAAACGAGAAGAAGTTCGACTACATCAACCGCGTTAACAAATGCTTCTGCTTTTCCCCTCTCGTTGATATGCATCTCCCAGATAGATCTTGCGTAAGCGTAGGAAATTTTTGAAATTCCATGCTATGTTTCCCAACAGTGGCATCCGAGCCAGGTCTATGCGTAGATGATATGCACGAGTAGAACACAAAGAGTTGTGGGCGGTGATAGTCATACTGCTTACCACCAACGTCTTATTTTGATTCGGCGGTATTGTTGGATGAAATGGCCGGACCAACCTTACATAACCACGTTCAAGAGACCAGTTCCACTGACAGACATGCAGCTAGTTTTGCATAAGAGCATCTCCAATAGCCGCCCAACGCGCAGCGCGCTAAAAACTAGTTTGCGGCGCGCCCATCCTAGGTTTGGCGCGGCGCGCAACGCTGGCTCCAGCAACCTCGCTAAAATGCAGCACGCGCATAGCTCCGGCAGTGTGCACGAGCAGCCGGCGCATTCCATTTGTTGCATTTTGGACACAAAATAAATTTCACACATCACAAAACGAAGACATGGCATTTAATTTAAATCACACAAACTAGTTGATGACCAAAAGTTGATGCCTACAAGTTCAAATTCATGCCCACAACATCATCCAACCAAGTTCAAAATGCAAACCAAGTTCATGACACAAACAAAAGGCACAATGCTACCTCTTGATCTTGCGTTGGTTTTTTCCTTGAAGAGGAAAGGGTGATGCAGCAAAGTAGCGTAAGTATTTCCCTCAGTTTTGAGAACCAAGGTATCAATCCAGTAGGAGACGACGCACAAGTCACCTAGTACTTGCACAAACAATCAAGAACCTTGCAACCAACGCAATAAAGAGATTGTCAATCCCTTCACGGTCACTCGCAAAAGTGAGATCTAATAGAGATAGTAAAGTAAATATTTTTGGTATTATTGTTGTATAGATTGGAAAGTAAAGATTGCAAAATAGTAAACTAGATTTAAATAGATGCAATATAATGGAATAACATAATATAATAGAAAAGAGACCCGGGGGCCATAGATTTCAGTAGTGGCTTCTCTCGAGATAGCATGTATTACGGTGGGTGAACAAATTACTGCCGAGCAGTTGATAGAAAAGCGCATAATTATGAAGATATCCAAGGCAATGATCATGAACATAGGCATCACGTCCGCGTCAAGTAGACTGAAACAATTCTGCATCTACTACTATTACTCCACACATCGACCGCTATCCAACATGCATCTAGAGTATTGAGTTCATAAGAATGGAGTAACGCATTAAGCAAGATGACATGATGTAGAGGGATAAACTCAAGCAGTATGATATAAACCCCATCTTTTTATCCTCGATGGCAACAATACAATACGTGCCTTGCTGCCACTACTGTCACTGGGAAAGGACACCACAAGATTGAACCCAAAGCTGAGCACTTCTCCCATTGCAAGAAAGATCAATCTAGTAGGCCAAACTAAACCGATAATTCGAAGAGACTTGCAAAGATATCAAATCATGCATATAAGAATTCAGAGACGAACCAAATAATATTCATAGATAATCTTGTTCAGTAAATCCACAATTCATCGGATCTCGGCAAACACACCGTAAAAGAGTATTACATCGAATAGATCTCCAAGAACATCGAGGAGAACTTTGTATTGAGAATCAAAGAGAGGGAGGAAGCCATCTAGCTAATAAGTATGGACCCGAAGGTCTATGGTAAACTACTCATGCTCATCGGAGAGGCAATGGTGTTGATGTAGAACCCCTCCGTGATCGATTCCCCCTCCGGCAGATCGCTGGAAAAGGCCCCAAGATGGGATCTCACAGGTATAGAAGGTTGCAGCGGTGGAAAAGTGGTTTCGTGGCTCCCCCTGATGTTTCTAGGGTATAAGAGTATATATAGGCGAAAGAAGTAAGTCGGTGGAGCTACAAGGGGCCCACGAGGGTGGGGGGCTGAAAGTGCAACTATCCCTAGGTGGTTTTGGTAATTCCTAACAACATATAGCTTACTGAGATAATGCCATTTCAAGATGAATATTTCAGGAAAGCTCAATGATTGGCATGGCATGGATGAGAAAAGTGGACCCCTCAAAATGCTAAGAACAAAAGGATTGGCTCAAGCTCAAAGCTCAAGACTCTACATTATATATTTTAGTGATCCAAGATCACATTGAGTCTATAGGAAAAGCCAATACTATCAAGGAGGGATGAGGTGTTGCTTAATGGCTTACATTCTCAAAGTGCTTAGTGATATGCTCCAAGACCTCAAATACTTTCCCACATCCACATATGGCCTAAAGCAAAAGTCAAACTCGGCCCCACCGATTCTTTCTATCCGACGCCACCGAGTTCAGATGTCATAGCCACTGCCACAAACCCTAGGCAAATCAGTCTCACCGATAGGGATCTCGGTCTCACCGAGATGGGATTGTAATATCTCTGTTTCCCTTCGTAATGTTTCGGTACCACCGAGATGAGCGATCAGTCCCAACGACATTGCAATGTAAACTCTCTGTTTCCTTTTCGTAACATTCGGTCTCACCGAAATGAGCGAACCGGTCCCATCGAGTTTACCTGACCAACTCTTTTGTTAGCTTATTACCAAAATCGGTCCTACCGAGTTTGTGTAATCGGACTCACCGAGATTACGTTATGCCCTAACCCTAACCATATCGGTCCTACCGAGTTGCATGTCAGTCCCACCGAAAATCCTAACGGTCACTAGATTTGCTGAATCGGTCTGACGGAGTTTCTCAATTTGATCCCACGAGATTGGCAAGTTGTGTGTAATGGTTAGATTTTGTGTGGAGGCTATATATACCCCTCCACCTCCTCTTCATTCGTGGAGAGAGCCATCAGAACGAACCTACACTTCCAACTTGCATTTTCTGAGAGAGAACCACCTACACTTGTGTTGAGGCCAAGATATTCCATTCCTACCATATGAATCTTGATCTCTAGCCTTCCCCAAGTTGCTTTCCACTCAAACCTTCTTTCCACCAAATCCAAATCCCGAGAGAGAGAGTTGAGTGTTGGGGAGACTATCATTTGAAGCACAAGAGCAAGGAGTTCATCCTCAACACACCATTTGTTACTTCTTGGAGAGTGGTGTCTCCTAGATTGGCTAGGTGTCACTTGGGAGCCTCCGACAAGATTGTGGAGTTGAACCAAGGAGTTTGTAAGGGCAAGGAGATCGCCTACTTCGTGAAGATCTACCACTAGTGAGGCAAGTCCTTCGTGGGCGACGGCCATGGTGGGATAGACAAGGTTGCTTCTTCGTGGACCCTTCGTGGGTGGAGCCCTCCATGGACTCGCGCAACCGTTACCCTTCGTGGGTTGAAGTCTCCATCAACGTGGATGTATGATAGCACCACCTATCGGAACCATGATAAAAACATCCGTGTCTCCAATTGCATTTGAATCCTCCAAACCCTTCCCTTTACATTCTTGTAAGCTGCATGCTTTACTTTTCGCTGCTCATATACTCTTTGCATGCTTGCTTGAATTGTGTTAAGATTGCTTGACTTGTGTTAAGTTAGCTAAAATCTGCCAAAGACTAAAATTGGGAAAAGGATAAGTTTTTATTTGGTCAAGTAGTCTAATCACCCCCCCTCTAGACAACTTCCGATCCTACAAGTGATATCAGAGACTTGGTCTCCATTTGCTTTGATTTCCATATCTTTTGGTAGTCATAGCCTTGGTTTCACAACCTAGGAGAGTATGGCGTCTAGCAAGGGAAACTATCACCGTAGACGTCCTTACTTTGATGGTACTAATTTTGCTAGTTGGAAGCATAAGATGAAAATGCATATTCTTGGACATAACCCCGCCGTTTGGGCTATTGTGTGTATTGGCTTGCAAGGTGAATTCTTTGATGGGAGAGAACCAAATCGTGAAGCTAGCGCGGAAGAGTTGAAGATGCTGCAATACAACGCTCAAGCCTGTGATATCCTCTTCAACGGATTGTGCCCCGAAGAATGCAAAGGAAATTTGGGATACTTTGATTGATATGCACGAAGGTACGAACTCCGTCAAGGAATCCAAGTTGGATGTGCTTCAAAGTCATCTTGACAAGTTCAAAATGAAGGATGGTGAAGGTGTCGCTGAAATGTACTCTAGGCTTGCTCTTATCACAAATGAGATTGCCGGCTTAGGAAGTGAAGAGATGACCGACAAATTCATCATCAAAAAGATCATAAGAGCTTTGGACGGAAAATATGATGCCGTGTGCACATTGATCCAAATGATGCCAAATTACAAATATCTCAAGCCAACGGAAGTCATTGGAAGAATTGTTGCTCATGAGATGTCGCTCAAGGATAAGGAGGAACTTCACAACAAGTCAAGTGGTGCTTACAAAGCCTCATGTGAAGCTCCCACATCATCAAGTGAGAAACAAACCTTCAATGAAGAATTGAGTCTAATGGTGAAGAACTTCAACAAGTTCTACAAGAGTAGAAGCAAAGAGATAAGCTCCAAGTCAAGGTCCTACAATGACAAAAGATCTTCTAGTCAAGAGCATAATTGCTACAATTGTGGAAGACCCGGACACTATTCCAATGAGTGTACGGTTCCCTACAAAAGAAGAGAAGAATCACCTAAGAGGAGAAGTAGAAGAGAAGAATCACCACCAAGAGAGAGAAGGAGTAGAGATGATCGTTATGAACGAAGAACATCCCGGAGAAGCAAGGATTCAGAAAGGAAGGACAAGTCATCAAGGGGCTACACAAAACGAAGACATCAAGCTTATGTTGGTGAATGGGTATCCGGCTCCGAATCCGACAATCACTCCGAGAGAAGCTATCACTCCGACTCTGAATATACTCAAGATGAAGGTGTTGCCGGTCTAGCACTTGTGTCAACCAACTCCGACGACATATTTGATTCACCAAATGATGGACTTGGAAGATGCTTCCTGGCTAAAGGCCCAAAGGTATCACATCCGAGTATGTTGATTTCAATAGTGATGAAGATGACTTGTTAGGTGATGATGATTTACTTGTTGACAACTCTAGTGATGAATACTATGATGAAATGTCAATTAATCGTGCTACTCAAGATAAAACGAATGACAATGATAAGGAGAAGATTGAGCTTCTAACTAAAGAACTAAACAATCTTAAGTTAGCTCATGAAACTATCTTAGAAGATCATCAAGAACTTTTAAGGACTCATGAGAAGTTACGCTTTGAAATGCTCAACCCAGAGAAAGAGTATGAGTTCTTAAAGGCAATCAATGATGATCTTCGCAAGAAAAGTTCTTCTTACATTGCCAAGCGTTTACTCTTATCAACTTACATGCCTCAAGTCAAGTCTAGTAATAAGAACAAGAAGGATTCTTCCTCTAGTAGTAATAATAATCATGCTAAATACAATGTTGTTGCTTCTAGTAGTTCTCTTGATTCCACTAATGATTCTCTTAGCCAAGTTACACTTGAGCAAAAAAATAGCTTATTGAAGGGAATTATAGAGAAAGGTGTTTACAAGAGCCTTGCCGGGAGTAAGCAATTCAAGGAAATTGTACGCAAGTAAGGAAGGCACCGGAAGAATCAAGGTGTTGGTTTTGAACGAAAGTTCAATGCCAATGGAGTTGAGTGGGAAGAAGATCAATACCCCAAGACGAAGTGTGTTACTCAACAAGAGAAGTATGATCCTACTTCCTTCAAAGGGACACAAGATCAAGATGATCTTCCACCACAAGACCACAAGCAAAAAGGCAAGGATAAGCTTCAAGAGGAGATTGATGCATTTGAAGAAGCTCCTAAGGCCTTGGTCAAGTGGGTTCCCAAGACTTCATCAAGTTCTACTTCATAAAGTATGACTACAACTCCAAGGATTCCCATCAAGATGATGTGGATCCCGAAGAAGAACTAGAGAGTTCTTGAGGGTGACTCCGCCAACATATTTCACTCATATCATTTTGGCAAGAACAAGTGCAATCAACTTCCACATCTTGCACTAGTTCAAGGAGTCAGAAACCCTCTTGTTGGTAAGACAAGGGACAAGGTAACCTAATGCTTTCATAGACATCATCTTGTGTGTGCATCACTCTATGTATATGGACATCCTTGTTTGTTCCTTGTGGGACTAACCCGTGTAGCTATTGAAAGTGCAACTCACTCCAAAGGATTGCTTCAAATGATCTACATCAACATTGAGCATCCACATCTTCAACACTTACATGAAGTCATCGTCGACAAAACCCAAGGTTAGTTCATCCCTCTAAGGGGGGATCTCAAATCTAGGGGGAGCTTTACTCTAAGAATTGAGTCAAAGCAACTCTAATGGTGTGAACACAACAATGCTTTATGTAAAAGTGGTAACCCCACTTGTGCTTAAACGATGAGTATGACCTATGATCAAATGTTCTCATTTGACTCCTAAGTCAATATACTCATATATAGATGACCTAGTCATCCCGAATTGCTTGATAGATGCTAGAATTGGTTGTGCATGCTTTGCCACATATTTCATTTGCCATTTTATTGTGTGAGCATGTTGGTTGCATATTTTACTCATTCGAGGACATCCACTTGTTGTTTTGATTGTTTGGTTCCTTTTCTTTTGCCAAGTGGATGGACAAGAATTCCTAAGAACCTTCTCTAGCTATCTATGCTTTTCTTGTCTCAAACTCTATTCATGATACATCACGAAATTTGATCAAGTCAGATTCGAACCACTCTGTGTGAGGAGCACTCGGAGTCCCCGATTCGTTATAGACTTAAACCTCCAAAACTTCTTTGTGCTTCTCGGTCTGACCAATTCTTCCATTTCGGTCATACCGAGATCACTAAGTCGATCTAGGTTTTCAATCTCGGTGCAACCGATTTGAACTTTTTGGTCACACTGAGTTGTTGTAACTGCTTGCAGTTATGCATCTCGGTGCCAACGAGTTGTTCCACTCGGTCACACCGACAGGGTCAGGCTATATATATCCACGGGTCAAATTTTGGAAATTTCTCCGAACTCTTTCGCCCGCGCTCAGCCTGCTCTGCCTCCCTGGGTCTCCGGATCGTCCTCCTCATCGCCAGCTGCCTCCTGCCGCTGGTCTCCGCCGCCGTCAACGGGAATCGTCTCCGCCGTAGCAAGTCCATCGCCGAACTAGGGTATGGACTTGGTCTTTGTGCTATTCCTAACTCCTAATCTCTAGCACATTGTTTTGCCATTAATCTTGCCACGATTGAGATCATCTTATTCACTGAGAACACCCCGTAGATTAGATGTGAATTGAAAATTTAGGGTTAGGTTTCCGCTGAAACCATCTCGGACCAACCGAGTTGTAGAACTCGGTTCCACTGATTCGGCTAAGGCCATTGCACATGTGATTCTCAGTCTAACCGAGAATTGCAAATTGGTGTGACCGAGTTCAGGACTTTGTGAAACCCTAGCAGTCTCGGTGCCACCGAACGGTGACTCGGTCTGACCAAGTTCACTAGTTTAGGTTCCAAAAGCTGCTTCGGTATCACCGAGTTCACAAATCGGTAGATCGAAATGCTTTTTGTGGAAAACTAAAACTAAGTTTTTGACTCATTCTTTTGCAAAAACCTCTGTATTTTGTGATGCTCATCCATTCTACCTCATCTAAATCTATTCACAGGGTCTGCTGTCAGTGTTTGCAATATGTCTGATCAAAGTGACAGTCAGAACAAGTCTGAGGAGCAGGTTCGGATGAGTGAGGGCACTAGTCCCTCTAGCAGCTATGATGAGGGTAGCAGAAGCACACCCAGCAACTTGCCCAAGGCAGCCACCAGGGCCAGAAAGAAGAGAATCTCAGATTCTGAGGATGAAGACTATGTGGCTGTTGAGGATGAGGCCACCTCCAAGAATAAGGTGCTCAAGAAGGAGTATGGCACAGCTGCTGCCACTAAGCCTGGTATGAAGACCAAAGCACCTGCCAAACGAATCCCCATGTCTAATGCCAGAGCCTCTACTCAAGTACCTTTGGAATCTAAACCCAAAGAGGCTGCTGCAGAAGGGAAGAAGAGGAAGGAAAGGGTCAAGAAGACCATGGCCAGGGTTGTTGGAAATCCTTCCAGGATGGAAAACGAAGAAGAGGAAGAGGTTGCTGCACCAGCACCCAAAGCTCAAAAGCTTATGGGTGATGCCATCAGGTCAGGGGCTGCTTCATCAAAGCCCAAAGAAGCTCCTAAGGCAGCTGCTCCAAAGCCCAAATCTGCACCCAAGAGGAATACAAGGAACATTCCTGTTGGAGAGAAGAACAAGACCCCAGTGCCTGAAGCTGCCGTTGAAGAAGAAGATGATGAGGAACATGTCTTGAGAAAGTTGAAGCCCAAAATTCTAGATCACAATGATGTTCATCCTGTAGCTGAGGATATGAAGCTGAGGAAGGATGCAGGACTCAGGCAGTGGAGATTGACTGATCCCTATGCAGCCAGGAGGAGAACTGCTGTGGACTACAGGTTCCATACAAAGGAACAGCAGGATTCTATGAGACAGTGCTGCTTGACAAGAAGCCAATTGTGTGTGATATGAGATGGGTGGACTGGGAGTACATCAGGAAGAATGAAGAGCATTATCCAGGGGTGTATGATAGTTTCAATGCTTGTGGAGTGGATGACTTTGTTGGGCAGAAGCTCAAAAAGTGGAATGATGAGCTTATTATGCAGTTCTACTCCACAGCTAACTTCTACCCAGATGGAAGGATTGTCTGGATGTCTGAAGGTACTAGGTACCGATCATCAGTTGAAGAAAGGGCAAAGTTGATCAATGCACCTAAGGAAAATGAGGATGACTTGGATGTCTATGCCAAGAAGAAGAAGGATCAGAACTCCATGGCACATATGTACAGAGAGATCCCAGATGCTGCTGTTGAGACACACAAGTTTGGATCAGTACATTACCTTCTGTCAGGATTGCCAACAATCAACTGTATCCTCAGGCACACTCTTTTGCCTAAGTCTGGAGATCACAAGATGATCAGAGGCCATGCTATCAACCTATTTCACATAGTTGATGTGCCTCAAAAGTTCAAGGTAATGAGCCTCATAGTGGAAACTATCAAGAGGACAGCTGCAGATCAGAAGAGAAGTTGTGGGTATGCTCCACAGATCCAGGAGCTAATCAACTGCAAGATGGGCACTGGCACATACCTCTTGGACAAGGAAAAAATGCATATCTATCCAGATTTTGAGGACAACACAGTGGTACTGGATGAAGATGAACCATCTTCTGTGCAAGCACAAGCAAAGAAGAAGAAGGCAAGGACTGAAAAGGCTGCAAAGATGGCAACCATTGATGATGCATCTCAGTACTTCTTGAAGAGCAAGCAGGATCAGCTTGGCTACTTGATTGCCTCCACTCTGAGGATTGAGAAGGGATTGGCCACCCTGACTCAAAACCAGGAGAGCCTGGAGAGGATCATGGAGCAGAAGTTCTATGACTTGGATGTGAAGGTCACTGAGATACAGTCAGTTGTTGAGCAACTTCAGGATGACATGCAGGAGAGGAAGGGCAAGACTACTACTGATGCTTTTGCCAGAGTGCCCAGGAGCCAGAGATCAGCTGCAGTGCCTGTTCCAGACACCAGAGCCACTTCATCTACACCAGCTACAGCTTCTGTGCAACCAGCTCCAGCACCTACTCCACCATCTCCATCCACATCAATTGAAGTCTTCATCCAAGGAGCCATCTCTACACCACCACCTGAATACCAAGCCTGAGAGTCGAATTAGTGTTATGCATTTTCTATGAACTTTTTGGTAACTTGTTGCCAAAGGGGGAGAAAAATGTATAGATCATAGGCTTCGAGAGAGAGTGTTTCTTTTGTTCTCTCTAGTTTTGGTGGTTGAACTTTATTTGCTTGTTTGAGATACTTTCTGCTTTTGTGAGATACTTGGATGATCATGTGTTTGATGATATGCTACCTGAATGCTTGTTGGATGACATTATCCTTTTATCTCTATATGATCATTCACATTGCTTGGTGATGAGTGCATGTATTTAATTATTATCATTTTGAGCGCTCCACCAAGATGTATGTGACATGGAAGAGTAACTCATGATCCGAACTCATTGTGCATTTGCAGTCCAAAGCAAATCCTAATCTATGCAAACATTTAGAGGGAGCTCTTACATTTCACATACTTCTCAAAGCGACAATGTTTTTCAATCTTATTATCATTTGTCGAAGTTTTGATCTATATGTTGTCATCAATTACCAAAAAGGGGGAGATTGAAAGTGCAACTATCCCTAGGTGGTTTTGGTACTTCCTAACAACATATAGCTCATTGAGCTAATGCCATTTCAAGATGAATATTTCAGGAAAGCTCAATGATTGGCATGTCATGGATGAGAAAAGTGGACTCCTCAAAATGCTAAGAACAAAAGGATTGGCTCAAGCTCAAAGCTCAAGACTCTACATTTTATATTTTAGTGATCCAAGATCACATTGAGTCTATAGGAAAATCCAATACTATCAAGGAGGGATGAGGTGTTGCTTAATGGCTTACTTGCTCAAAGTGCACAGTGATATGCTCCAAGCCCTCAACTACTTTCCCACATCCTCATATGACCTAAACCAAAAGTCAAACTCGGCCCCACCGATTCTTTCTATCCGGCGCCACCGAGTTCAGATGTCATAGCCACTGCCACAAACCCTAGGCAAATCAGTCTCACCGATAGGGATCTCGGTCTCACCGAGATGGTATTGTAATCTCTCTGTTTCCCTTCGTAACGTTTCGGTACCATCGAGATGAGCGATCGGTCCCACCGAGATTGCAATGTAAACTCTCTGTTTCCTTTTCATAACATTTCGGTCTCACCGAAATGAGCGAACTGGTCCCATTGAGTTTACCTGACCAACTCTCTGGTTAGCTTATTACCAAAATCGGTCCTACCGAGTTTGTGTAATCGGTCTCACCAAGATTACGTTATGCCCTAACCCTAACCATATCGGTCCTACCGAGTTGCATGTCGGTCCCACCAAAAATCCCAACGGTCACTAGATTTGCTGAGTCAGTCTAACCGAGTTTGTCAATTCGGTCCCACCGAGATTGGCAAGTTGTGTGTAACGGTTAGATTTTGTGTGGAGGCTATATATACCCCTCCACCTCCTCTTCATTTGTGGAGAGAGCCATCAGAACGAACCTACACTTCCAACTTGCATTTTCTGAGAGAGAACCACCCACACTTGTGTTGAGGCCAAGATATTCCATTCCTACCATATGAATCTTGATCTCTAGCCGTCCCCAAGTTGCTTTCCACTCAAACCTTCTTTCCACCAAATCCAAATCCTGTGAGAGAGAGTTGAGTGTTGGGGAGACTATCATTTGAAGCACAAGAGCAAGGAGTTCATCATCAACACACCATTTGTTACTTCTTGGAGAGTGGTGTCTCCTAGATTGGCTAGGTGTCACTTGGGAGCCTCCGACAAGATTGTGGAGTTGAACCAAGGAGTTTGTAAGGGCAAGGAGATCGCCTACTTCGTTAAGATCTACCTCTAGTGAGGCAAGTCCTTTGTGGGTGACGGCCATGGTGGGATAGACAAGGTTGCTTCTTCATGGACCCTTCGTGGGTGGAGCCCTCCGTGGACTCGCGCAACCGTTACCCTTCATGGGTTGAAGTCTCCATCAATGTGGATGTACGATAGCACCACCTATCGGAACCATGACAAAAACATCCGTGTCTCCAATTGCGTTTGAATTCTCCAAACCCTTCCCTTTACATTCTTGCAAGTTGCATGCTTTACTTTCCGCTGCTCATAGACACTTTGCATGCTTGCTTGAATTGTGTTAATATTGCTTGACTTGTGTTAAGTTAGCTAAAATCTGCCAAAGACTAAAATTGGGAAAAGGATAAGTTTTTATATGGTCAAGTAGTCTAATCACCCCCCCTCTAGACATACTTCC
Source organism: Triticum timopheevii (assembly GCA_963921465.1). NCBI lineage: Eukaryota > Viridiplantae > Streptophyta > Magnoliopsida > Poales > Poaceae > Triticum > Triticum timopheevii. Next base: position 617,249,665 of record OY997274.1, on the reverse strand, counting down.
GATCCTACAGGGGCGCGCCTACCCCCCTAGGCGCGCCCTCCTGCTTCATGGACACCTCGTGGCGTTTCTGACTTCAACTCCAAGTCTTCTGGTTTGCTTTTGGTCCAAGAAAGATCATCAAGAATGTTTCATTCCATTTGGACTCTGTTTGGTATTCCTTTTCTGCAAAACTCTTAAATAGGCAAAAAAAAACAGAAACTGGCACTGGGCCTCCGGTTAATAGGTTAGTCCCAAAAATAATATAAAAGAGCATATTAAAGCCCATTAAACATCCAAAACAGATAATATAATAGCAGGGAACAATCAAAAATTATAGATACGTTGGAGACGTATCACACATCAATCAAGTCTCGTCCTCGTCTTCATCCTCATCTTCCTCCGATTCATCCTCTTCGCAGAAAACTTGCCCTTCTTCGGCCGTGCTGCATTTGGGCACTTCGAGAGGGGGGCACGTGGTATGGCGGGCGCCGGCGCGATGCCACCCGCCGTCGAGGTCATCCGCGGCGCCATAAAGAGGCTGCACGCGATGCCGGTGCTCGGAGGAACTCCGGCAAGGCTGTAGCCAAAGCTCCCTATGCTAGGGTTTGCACCGTCGGTGGTGGAGTGGTCGAGGCTGTAGGAAGGGGTGAGGGGGTGCCGGCGCGGGCGTCCATCGGGCCAGTTCACCGGCGGCAGCGCGTGCGGGGCGAAGTGGCGCGGCGGAGAGAGTGCGGAGAGAGCGCTTGAGTGTGTCGCGTGCGGAAGCGAGTGCACCAAATACACAACACGCGATGCGATTCGGACCGCGCGCCCAACTCTATGTGCTGCGCGTGCTTATTGTGCGTCCGCTGGAGCCACTCTACCGATTGCGCGTGCTAAAAAGGGCAAATTTGCGGCGCCACGCTCATTTTGCGCGGCTGTTGGAGATGCTCTAAAGGTGGCTGGCGGGTGTCTGTTTCTCCAACTTTAGTTGAATCAAATTTGACTGCGGCCGGTCCATGTTGAAGGTTAAAACAACAAACTTGATGAAACACCGTTGTGGTTTTGATGCATAGGTAAGAACGGTTCTTACTAGGAGCCCGTAGCAGCCACGTAAAACTTGCAACAACAACGTAGAGGACGTCTAACTTGTTTTTGTAGGGCATGTTGTGATGTGATATGGTCAAGACATGATGTGATATACGTTATTGTATGAGATGATCATGTTTTGTAAAAGTTATTGGCAACTGGTAGGAGCCTTATGGTTGTCATTTATTGTATGTAATGCAAATGCCATGTAATTGCTTTACTTTATCAATATGCGTTAGCGATAGTTGTAGAAGCAATAGTTGGTGAGACGACCATGGCTCTACGATGGAGATCAAGGTGTCAAGCCGGTGACGATGGAGATCATGACGGTGCTTTGGAGATGGAGATCAAAGGCACAAGATGATGATGGCCATATCATGTCACATATTTTGATTGCATGTGATGTTTATATTTTATGCATCTTATTTTGCTTAGTACGGCGGTAGCATTATAATATGATCCCTTAACTAAATTTCAAGGTATAAGTGTTCTCCCTGAGTATGCACCGTTGCGACAGTTCATCGTGTTGAGACACCACGTGATGATCGGGTGTGATAGACTCTACTTTCACATAAAACGGGTGCAAGACAGTTTTGCACATGTGGAATACTCGGGTTAAACTTGATGAGCCTGGCATGTACAGACATGGCCTCGAAACACTGGAGACCGAAAGGTTGTACATGAATCATATAGTAGATATGATTAACATAGAGATGTTCACCATTGATGACTACTCCATCTCACGTGATGACCAGACATGGTTTAGTTGATTTGGATCACGTATCATTTAGATGACTTGAGGGATGTCTATCTAAGTGGGAGTTCTTAAGTAATTTGATTAACTGAACTTAATTTCTCATGAACTTAGTCCTGATAGTATTTGCATATCTATGTTGTAGATCAATAGCTCGCGATATAGCTCCATTATTTTTTGATATGTTCCTAGAGAAAAATAAGTTGGAAGATGATAGTAGCAAAGATGCGGACTAGTTCCGTGATCTGAGGATTATCCTCATTGCTGCACAGAAGAATTATGTCCTTGATGCACAGCTAGGTGACAGACCTATTGCAGGAGCAGATACAGACGTTATGAACATTTAGCTAGCTCAATATGATGACTAATTAATGGTTTAGTGTGTGATGCTTTACGGCTTAGAACCGGGACTTCAAAAACGTTTTGAACGCCACAAAGCATATGAGATGTTCCAAGAGCTGAAATTGGTATCTCAGACTCATGCCCGTGCCGGGAGGTATGAGACCTCTGACAAGTACTTTGCCTACAAGATGGAGGAGAATAGCTAAGCCAGTGAGCATGTGCCCAGAATGTCTGGGTACTACAATCTCTTGAATCAAGTGGGATTTAATCTTCCATATAAGATAGTGATTGACAGAGTTCTCTACTCACTATCACCAAGCTACTAAAACTTCGTGATGAACTATAATATGGAAGGGATGACGAAAATGATTTCCGAGCTCTTCGTCGATGCTGAAATCAGTGAGGGTAGAAATCAAGAAAGAGCATCAAGTGTTGATGGTTAAACAAGACCACTAGTTACAAGAAAAAGGGCAAGGGAAAGATAGGGAACTTCAAGAAGAATGTCAAGCAACTTTCCGCTCCCATGAAGAAGCCCAAAGCTGGACCCAAGCCTAAAACTGAGTGCCTCTACTGCAAAGAAAATGGTCACTGGAAGTGGAACTGCCCCAAACATTTGGCGGATAAGAAGGATGGCAAAGTGAACAAAGGTATATTTGATATACAGATTATTGATGTGTACCTTTCTAGTGTTCGTATTAGCCCCTGAGTATTTGATACTAGTTCAGTTGCTAAGATTAGTAACTCGAAATAGGAGTTGCAGAATGAACAGAGACTAGTTAACGGCGAGGTGACGATGTGTGTTGGAAGTGATTCCAAGGTTGATAAGATCACCATCGCATACTCCCTCTACCTTTGGGATTAATGTTGAACCTAAATAAATGTTATTTGGTGTTTGCATTGAGCATGAATATGATTGGATCATATTTATTGCAATACGGTTATTCATTTAAGTCAGAGAATAATTGTTGTTTTTTTACATGAATAAAAACTTCTATGGTCATACACCCAATGTAAATGGTTTTCTGAATCTCGATCAAAGTGATACACATATTCATAATATTGATGTCAAAAGATGCAAAGTAGATAATGATAGTGCAACATACCTGTGGCACTGCCGTTTAGGTCATATTGGTGTAAAGCACATGAAGAAACTCCATGTAGATGGGCTTTTGGAATCACTTGATTATGAATCATTTGATGCTTGCGAACCATGCCTCATGGGCAAAATGACTAAAACTCCATTCTCCGGAACAATGGAGCGAGCCAATGACTTATTGAAAATAATACATACCGATGTATGCGGTCCGATGAGTGTTGAAGCACGTGATACGTCTCCAACGTATCTATAATTTTTGATTGTTCCATGCTGTTATATTATCATTCTTGGATGTTTTATAATCATTTATAGTCATTTTATATCACTTTTTGTTACTAACCTATTGACATAGTGCCCAGTGCCACTTGTTGTTTTCTGCATGTTTTTTACATTGCATGGAATCAATATCAAATGGAGTCCAAATGCAGCGAAACTTTTTGAGGATTTTTTTTGGGCCAGAAGACATCCAATGGGCCAAGGAAGCACCTGGGGGTGCCCCGAGGGGGGCAGCACCCACCATGGTGCGCCTGGAGGACCAGGCGCGCCCAGGTGGGTTGTACCCACCTCGGGTGCCCCCTGAACCGTTTTTTCACTCTATAAATACCCCAATATTCCAGAAACTCTAGGAGAGTTGACGAAAATCAATTCCAGCCGCCGCAGAGTCCAGAACCACCAGATCCAATCTAGACACCATCACGGAGGGGTTCACCACTTCCATTGGTGCCTCTCCGATGATGTGTGAGTAGTTCTTTGTAGACCTTCGGGTCCGTAGTTAGTAGCTAGATGGCTACCCCCCCCCCTCTCTCTCTTGATTATCAATACAATGGTCTCATGGAGATCCATACGATGTAAGCCTTTTTGCGGTGTGTTTGTTGGGATCCGATGAACTTTGAGTTTATGATCAGATCTATGTTTTTATGCAAGAAAGTTATTTGAGTCTTCTTTGATCTCTTATATGCATGATTGCTTATAGCCTCGTATTTCTTCTCCATTGAGTTTTGTTTGGCCAACTTGATCTAATTATCTTGCAATGGGCAGAGGTGCTTCGTGATGGGTTCGATCTTACGGTGGTTGATCCCAGTGACAGAAGGGGAAATGACATGTATGTATCGTTGCTATTAAGGATAACAAGATGGGGTCTATTTCTACATAAATAGATCTTGTCTACATCAAGTCATCATTCTTATTGCATTTCTCCGTTTCTCCATGAACTTAATGAAGGAAATATGCCCTAGAGGCAATAATAAAGTTATTATTTATTTCCTCATATCATGATAAATGTTTATTATTCATGCTAGAATTGTATTAACCGGAAACATGATACATGTGTGAATACATAGACAAACATATAGTCACTAGTATGCCTCTACTTGAATAGCTCATTAATCAAAGATGGTTATGTTTCCTGACCATAGACATGTGTTGTCATTTGATTAATGGGATCACATCATTAGGAGAATTATGTGATTGACATGACCCATCCCGTTAGCTTAGCACTTGATCGTTTAGTATTCTGCTATTGCTTTCTTCATGACTTATACATGTTCCTGTAACTATGAGAATTATGCAACTCCCGTTTACCGGAGGAACACTTTGGGTACTACCAAACGTCACAACGTAACTGGGTGATTATAAAGGAGTACTACAGGTGTCTCCAAAGGTACATGTTGAGTTGGCGTATTTCGAGATTAGGTTTTGTCACTCCGATTGTCGGAGAGGTATCTCTGGGCCCTCTCGGTAATACTCATCACTTAAGCCTTGCAAGCATTATAACTAATGAGTTAGTTATGAGATGACGTATTATAGAACGAGTAAAGAGACTTGCCGGTAACGAGATTGAACTAGGTATTGGATACCGATGATCAAATCTCGGGCAAGTAACATACCGATGACAAAGGGAACAACGTATGTTGTTATGCGGTTTGACCGATAAAGATCTTCGTGGAATATGTAGGAACCAATATGGGCATCCAGGTCCCGCTATTGGTTATTGACCGAGAATGGTTCTAGGTCATGTCTACATAATTCTCGAACCCGTAGGGTCCGCACGCTTAACGTTTTGATGACAGTTTTATTATGAGTTTATAAGTTTTGATGTACCGAAGTTTGTTCCGAGTCCCGGATGTGATTACGGACATGACGAGGAGTCTCGGAATGGTCGAGACATAAATATTGATATATTGGAAGCCTATGTTTGGACATCGGAATGGTTCCGGGTGAAATCGGCATTTTACCGGAGTGCCGGGAGGTTACCGGAACCCCCCGGGGGGGGGGGGGTTAATGGGCCTACATGGGCCAAGAGGGAGAAGAGGGAAGGAGCCAGGAGGGGTCCGCGCGCCCCTCCCCCTCCTAGTCTGAATAGGACAAGGGAAGGGGGGCGGCGCCCCCCCTTTCCTTCCCCTTTTCCTCCTCTTTCCCCCCTTCTCCTACTCCTACTTGGAAAGTGGGAGTCCTACTCCCGGTGGGAGTAGGACTCCCCCCCTTGGCGCGCCCTCTAGGCCGGCTGCCTCCTCCCCCTTGGCTCCTTTATATACGGGGGCAAGGGGGCACCCTAGAACACACAAGTTGATCTACGGATCGTTCCTTAGCCGTGTGCGGTACCCCCTTCAACCATATTCCACCTCAGTCATATCGTCGCGGAGTTTAGGCGAAGCCCTACGCCGGTAGAACATCATCATCGTCACCACACCGTCGTGCTGACGGAACTCATCTCCGGAGCCTTTGCTGGATCGGAGGGCCGGAGATCGTCATCGAGCTGAACGTGTGCTGAACTCGGAGGCCCCGTACGTTCGGTGCTTGGATCGGTCGAATCGTGAAGACGTATGACTACATCAACCGCGTTGTGCTAACGCTTCCGCTTACGGTCTACGAGGGTACGTGGACGAACACTCTCCCCTCTCGTTGCTATATCATCACCATGATCTTGCGTGTGCGTAGGAAATTTTTTGAAATTACTACGTTTCCTAACAGTGGCATCCGAGCCTAGGTTTTATGCGTTGATGTTATATGCACGAGTAGAACACAAGTGAGTTGTGGGCAATACAAGTCATACTGCTTACCAACATGTCATACTTTGGTTCGGCGGTATTGTGAGATGAAGCGGCCCGGACCGACATTACGCGTACGCTTACGCGAGACTGGTTTCACCATTACGAGCACTCGTGCTTAAAGGTGACTGGCGGGTGTTTGTCTCTCTCACTTTAGCTGAATCGAGTGTGGCTACGCCCGGTCCTTGCGAAGGTTAAAACAGCACCAACTTGACGAACTATCGTTGTGGTTTTTGATGCGTAGGTAAGAACGGTTCTTGCTAAGCCCGTAGCAGCCACGTAAAAATTTGCAGCAACAAAGTAGAGGACGTCTAACTTGTTTTTGCAGGGCATGTTGTGATGTGATATGGTCAAGACGTGATGCTATATTTTTTGTATGAGATGATCATGTTTTGTAACCGAAGTTATCGGCAACTGGCAGGAGCCATATGGTTGTCGCTTTATTGTATGAAATGCAAACGCCCTGTAATTGCTTTACTTTATCACTAAGCGGTAGCGATAGTCGTAGAAGCAATAGATGGCGTAACAACAACAATGCTACGATGGAGATCAAGGTGTCGCGCCGGTGACGATGGTGATCATAACGGTGCTTCGAAGATGGACATCACAAGCACAAGATGATGATGGCCATATCATATCACTTATATTGATTGCATGTGATGTTTATCCTTTATGCATCTTATCTTGCTTTGATTGACGGTAGCATTTTAAGATGATCTCTCCCTAATTATCAAGAAGTGTTCTCCCTGAGTATGCACCGTTGCGAAAGTTCTTCGTGCTGAGACACCACGTGATGATCGGGTGTGATAGGCTCTACGTTCAAATACAATGGGTGCAAAACAGTTGCTCACGCGGAATACTCAGGTTATACTTGACGAGCCTAGCATATACAGATATGGCCTCGGAACACGGAGACCGAAAGGTCGAGCGTGAATCATATAGTAGATATGATCAACATAGAGATGTTCACCATTGAAACTACTCCATCTCACGTGATGATCGGACATGGTTTAGTTGATTTGGATCATGTGATCACTTAGATGACTAGAGAGATGTCTGTCTAAGTGGGAGTTCTTAAGTAATATGATTAATTGAACTTAAATTTATCATGAACTTAGTACCTGATAGTATTTTGCTTGTCTATGTTTGTTTGTAGATAGATGGCTCGTGCTGTTGTTCCGTTGAATTTTAATGCATTCCTTGAGAAAGCAAAGTTGAAAGATGATGGTAGCAATTACACGGACTGGGTCCGTAACCTGAGGATTATCCTCATTGCTGCACAGAAAAGTTATGTCGTGGAAGCACCGCTGGGTGCCAGGCCTGCTGCTGATGCAACTGACAACGTTAAGAACGTCTGGCAGAGCAAAGCTGATGACTACTCTATAGTTCAGTGTGCCATGCTTTACGGCTTAGAACCGAGCCTTCAACGACGTTTTGAACATCATGGAGCATATGAGATGTTCCAGGAGTTGAAGTTAATATTTCAAGCTAATGCCCGGATTGAGAGATATGAAGTCTCCAATAAGTTCTATAGCTGCAAGATGGAGGAGAATAGTTCTGTCAGTGAACACATACTCAAAATGTCTGGGTATAATAATCACTTGATTCAACTGGGAGCTAATCTTCCTGATGATAGTGTCATTGACAGAATTCTCCAATCACTGCCACCAAGCTACAAGAGCTTCGTGATGAACTATAATATGCAAGGGATGAACAAGACTATTCTCGAGCTCTTCGCAATGCTAAAAGCTACGGAGGTAGAAATCAAGAAGGAGCATCAAGTGTTGATGGTCAACAAGACCACTAGTTTCAAGAAGAAGGGCAAAGGGAAGAAGAAGGGGAACTTCAAAAAGAACGGCAAGCAAGTTGCTGCTCAAGAGAAGAAACCCAAGTCTAGACCTAAGCCTAAAACTGAGTGCTTCTACTGCAAGCAGACTGGACATTGGAAGCGGAACTGCCCCAAGTATTTGGCGGATAAGAAGGATGGCAAAGTGAACAAAGGTATATGTGATATACATGTTATTGATGTGTACCTTACTAATGCTCGCAGTAGCACCTGGGTATTTGATACTGGTTCTGTTGCTAATATTTGCAACTCGAAACAGGGACTACGGATTAAGCGAAGATTAGCTAAGGACGAGGTGATGATGCGCGTGGGAAATGGTTCCAAAGTCGATGTGATCGCGGTCGGCACGCTACCTCTACATCTACCATCGGGATTAGTTTTAGACCTAAATAATTGTTATTTGGTGCCAGCGTTGAGCATGAACATTATATCTGGATCTTGTTCGATGCGAGACGGTTATTCATTTAAATCAGAGAATAATGGTTGTTCTATTTATATGAGTAATATCTTTTATGGTCATGCACCCTTGAAGAGTGGTCTATTTTTATTGAATCACCATAGTAGTGATACACATATTCATAGTGTTGAAACCAAAAGATGCAGATTTGATAATGATAGTGCAACTTATTTGTGGCACTGCCGTTTAGGTCATATCGGTGTAAAGCGCATGAAGAAACTCCATACTGATGGGCTTTTGGAATCACTTGATTATGAATCACTTGGTACTTGCGAACCGTGCCTTATGGGCAAGATGACTAAAACGCCATTCTCCGGTACTATGGAGAGAGCAACAGATTTGTTGGAAATCATACATACAGATGTATGTGTTCCAATGAATGTTGAGGCTCGTGGCGGATATCGTTATTTTCTCACCTTCACAGATGATTTAAGCAGATATGGGTATATCTACTTAATGAAACACAAGTCTGAAACATTTGAAAAGTTCAAAGAATTTCAGAGTGAAGTGGAAAATCATCGTAACAAGAAAATAAAGTTTCTACGATCTGATCGTGGAGGAGAATATTTCAGTTACGAGTTTGGTCTACACTTGAAACAATGCGGGATAGTCTCGCAACTCACGCCACCTGGAACACCACAATGAAATGGTGTGTCCGAACGTCGTAATCGTACTTTACTTGATATGGTACGATCTATGATGTCTCTTACTGATCTACCGCTATCGTTTTGGGGTTATGCTTTAGAGACGGCCGCATTCACGTTAAATAGGGCACCATCAAAATCCGTTGAGACGACGCCTTATGAACTGTGGTTTGGCAAGAAACCAAAGTTGTCGTTTCTTAAAGTTTGGGGCTGCGATGCTTATGTGAAGAAACTTCAACCAGATAAGCTCGAACCCAAATCGGAGAAATGTGTCTTCATAGGATACCCAAAGGAGACTATTGGGTACACCTTCTATCACAGATCTGAGGGCAAGATTTTTGTTGCTAAATTCGGATCCTTTCTAGAGAAGGAGTTTCTCTCGAAAGAAGTGAGTGGGAGGAAAGTAGAACTTGACGAGATAATTGTATCTACTCCCTTATTGGAAAGTAGTTCATCACAAGAACCGATTCGTGTGACAACTACACCAATCAGTGAGGAAGCTAATGATATTGATCATGAAACTTCAGAACAAGTTTCTACAGAACCTCATAGGTCTACCAGAGTGAGATCCGCACCAGAGTGGTATGGTAATCCTATTTTGGAAGTCATGTTACTTGACCATGATGAACCTACGAACTATGAGGAAGCGATGATGAGCCCAGATTCCGCAAAATGGCTAGAGGACATGAAATCTAAGATGGGATCCATGTATGAAAACAAAGTATGGACTTTGGTTGACTTGCCCGATGATCAGCAAGCTATTGAGAATAAATGAATCTTTAAGAAGAAGACTGACGCTGATGGTAATGTAACTGTCTATAAAGCTCGACTTGTTGCGAAAGGTTTTCGACAAGTTCAAGGGGTTGACTACGATGAGACTTTCTCACCCGTAGCGATGCTTAAGTCTGTCCGAATCATGTTAGCTATTGTTGCATTTCATGATTATGAAATTTGGCAAATGGATGTCAAGACTGCATTCTTGAATGGATTTCTAGAACAAGAGTTGTATATGATGTTTGTTGATCCAAAAGGTGCTAACAAAGCGTGCAAGCTCCAGCATTCCATTTATGGACTGGTGCAAGCATCTCGGAGTTGGAATAAATGCTTTGATAGTGTGATCAAAGCATATGGTTTTATACAGACTGTTGGAGAAGCCTGTATTTACAAGAAAGTGTGTGGGAGCTCTGTAGCATTTCTAATTTTATATGTAGATGACATATTATTAATTGGAAATGATATAGAATTTCTGGATAGCATAAAGGGATACTTGAATAAAAGTTTTTCAATGAAAGACCTTGGAGAAGCTGCTTATATATTGGGCATCAAGATCTATAGAGATAGATCAAGACGCTTAATAGGACTTTCACAAAGCACATACCTTGACAAAATTTTGAAAAAGTTCAAAATGGATCAGGCAAAGAAAGGATTCTTGCCTGTGCTACAAGGTGTGAAGTTGAGTCAAACTCAATGCCCGACCACAGCAGAAGATAGAGAGAAAATGAAAGATGTTCCCTATGCTTCAGCCATAGGCTCTATCATGTATGCAATGCTGTGTACCAGACCTGACGTATGCTTATCCATAAGCTTGGCAGGAAGGTACCAAAGTAATCCAGGAGTGGATCACTGGACAGCGGTCAAGAACATCCTGAAATACCTGAAAAGGACTAAGGATATGTTTCTCGTATATGGAGGTGACAAAGAGCTAGTCGTAAAACGTTACGTCGATGCAAGCTTTGACACTGATCCGGACGATTCTAAATCGTAAACCGGATACGTGTTTATACTAAATGGTGGAGCTGTAAGTTGGTGCAGTTCTAAACAAAGCGTCGTGGCGGGATCTACATGTGAAGCGGAGTACATAGCTGCCTCTGAAGCAGCGAATGAAGGAGTCTGGATGAAGGAGTTCATTTCCGATCTAGGTGTCATACCTAGTGCATCGGGACCAATGAAGATCTTCTGTGACAATACTGGTGCAATTGCCTTGGCAAAGGAATCCAGATTTCAGAAGAGGACCAAGTACATCAAGAGACGCTTCAATTCCATTCGGGACCAAGTCCAAGTGGGAGACATAGAGATTTTCAAGATACATACGGATCTGAATGTTGCAGACCCGTTGACTAAGCCTCTCTCACGAGCAAAGCATGATCAGCACCAAGACTCCATGGGTGTTAGAATCATTACTATGTAATCTAGATTATTGACTCTAGTGCAAGTGGGAGACTGAAGGAAATATGCCCTAGAGGCAATAATAAAATTATTATTTATTTCCTCATATCATGATAAATGTTTATTATTCATGCTAGAATTGTATTAACCGGAAACATGATACATGTGTGAATACATAGACAAACATATAGTCACTAGTATGCCTCTACTTGACTAGCTCATTAATCAAAGATGGTTATGTTTCCTGACCATAGACATGTGTTGTCATTTGATTAATGGGATCACATCATTAGGAGAATAATGTGATTGACATGACCCATCCCGTTAGCTTAGCACTTGATCGTTTAGTATTCTGCTATTGCTTTCTTCATGACTTATACATGTTCCTGTAACTATGAGAATTATGCAACTCCTGTTTACCGGAGGAACACTTTGGGTACTACCAAACGTCACAACGTAACTGGGTGATTATAAAGGAGTACTACAGGTGTCTCCAAAGGTACATGTTGAGTTGGCGTATTTCGAGATTAGGTTTTGTCACTCCGATTGTCGGAGAGGTATCTCTGGGCCCTCTCGGTAATACTCATCACTTAAGCCTTGCAAGCATTATAACTAATGAGTTAGTTATGAGATGACGTATTACAGAACGAGTAAAGAGACTTGCCGGTTACGAGATTGAACTAGGTATTGGATACCGACGATCAAATCTCGGGCAAGTAACATACCGATGACAAAGGGAACAACGTATGTTGTTATGCGGTTTGACCAATAAAGATCTTCGTAGAATATGTAGGAACCAATATGGGCATCCAGGTCCTGCTATTGGTTATTGACCGAGAATGGTTTTAGGTCATGTCTACATAATTCTCGAACCCATAGGGTCCGCACGCTTAACGTTTCGATGACAGTTTTATTATGAGTGTATAAGTTTTGATGTACTGAAGTTTGTTCGGAGTCCCGGATGTGATTACGGACATGACGAGGAGTCTCAGAATGGTCGAGACATAAATATTGATATATTGGAAGCCTATGTTTGGACATCGGAATGGTTCCGGGTGAAATCGGCATTTTACCGGAGTACCGGGAGGTTACCCGAACCCCCCGGGGGGTTAATGGGCCTACATGGGCCAAGAGGGAGAAGAGGGAAGGAGCCAAGAGGGGGCTGCGCGCCCCTCCCCCTCCTAGTCCGAATAGGACAAGGGAAGGGGGGCGGCGCCCCCCCTTTCCTTCCCCTCTTCCTCCTCTTTCCCCCCTTCTCCTACTCCTACTTGGAAAGAGGGAGTCCTACTCCCGGTGGGAGTAGGACTCCCTCCCTTGGCGCGCCCTCTAGGCCGGCCGCCTCCTCCCCCTTGGCTCCTTTATATACGGGGGCAAGGGGGCACCCTAGAACACACAAGTTGATCTATGGATCATTCCTTAGCCGTGTGCGGTGCCCCCTTCCACCATATTCCACCTCGGTCATATCGTAGTGGAGTTTAGGCGAAGCCCTGCGCCGGTAGAACATCATCATCATCACCACGCCGTCATGCTGACGGAACTCATTCCGGAGCCTTTGCTGGATCGGAGGGCCGGAGATCGTCATCGAGCTGAACGTGTGCTGAACTCGGAGGCCCCGTACGTTCGGTGCTTAGATCGGTCGGATCGTGAAGACGTACGACTACATCAACCGCGTTGTGCTAACGCTTCCGCTTACGGTCTACGAGGGTACGTGGACGAACACTCTCCCCTCTCGTTGCTATATCATCACCATGATCTTGCGTGTGCGTAGGAATTTTTTTGAGATTACTACGTTCCCTAACACTTAATACACTAGATGCATGCTGGATAGCAGTTGATGTGTGGAGTAATGGTAGTAGTTGCAAGCAGGAGTCGGTCTACTAATCTTGGACGTGATGCCTATATAATGATCATTGCCTGGATATCATGATTATTTGAAGTTCTATCAATTGCCCAACAGTAATTGTTTTCCCACCGTTTGCTATTTTTCTCTTGAGAAGCCACTAGTAAAACCTACGGCCCTCGTGTCTCTTTTCATCATATTTGCCTTTGCGATCTATTTTCCTTTGCATTTATTTTCAGATTTATTAAACCAAAAATACAAAAATACCTTGCTGCAATTTATTTGTTCCGCGGTCTATTTATCCAATCTACCACTTTTACCTCACGTTATCTTGCCTACTGAAGGCATCGTGCCCGAAATGGATTGACAACCCCTTTAACACGTCAGGTTGCGAGTATTTGTTATTTGTGTGCAGGTGTTGTTTACGTGGTGTGAGGAGGTTCTCCTACTGGTTCGATAACCTTGGTCTCATCACTGAGGGAAATACCTACCGTCGCTATACTGCATCATCCCTTCCTCTTTGGGGAAATACTGACGTAGTTCTAGCAAACATCAAAAGGAATTTCTGGCGCCGTTGCCTAGGAGGATCTTCAACATCAACCAGGTACCTAATCACAAAACTCATCTCCTCGCAATTTACATTATTTGCCATTTGCCTCTCATTTTCCTCTCCCCCACTTCACAAAAATTTGTCATTTTTTCGCCCTCTTTTTCGTTCGCCGTTTTCTCGTCAGATCTCTTATTTGCTTGAACACGTCACCATGAGTGACTTTGGTATGGCAGAAACGGATGATGGCCTAACTCCTAAAATGGAGCGTACGGGTAATCTGGATGCCAAAACTTTTTTCTTGGGGCAAGGGAATTTTATGGGAAAAGAACATATCCAATAATTTTTCAATTGTGTCAGAAAATTAAGTCTTGATGATACTCCTATACTTAAAAGGACTAAATCTTATGCGGAAGCTATTTCGGCACTTGTTTTGAAACTTGAAACTAGATTTATTCGTACTCATCCTACCTTGCAAAGATTGTTCATTGAGTTGCCCGTTATATAGGATCCTAAAGGTAAAAAGTTGGCCACTCTTGTTTCGATGAATGAATTTGAATACATAATACGAGAAGCTAGGGAAATCTTTGACTTTTATGGCATGAATCGTGAAAAACCCGTGATTGATGAAATTCTTTATAATAGTGATTATGCTTTAAGACATTTGCTTGGATATAACCAAATCTTTGATGAGAATGTTAAAAAGCATGTCCCCGTTTTACATATGATCCAACAAGTTTTTAATGATGTCAATCAACACTATTCTTGGAGCACTGCCGGAAATCAAAGGGGTTATGATAAAAAGCAACTTGATAGTGCTAAGGTTTCCATGGATAATGTGTTTTATGTTTTATTTGCAGTACCTCCGGACACAAATACCTCCAAGGAAAACAAGGATAAAGATGACAAACTTAGATCCTATGTGTTATGCCTAGCTAGGGGTGTAAAACGATAGCGCTTGTTGGGAGGCAACCCAATGAATAAAATTTATTTTTGCATTTTGCTTTCTGTTCTTGTGTGTTAGAACAATTATGCTGCTGTTATAATAGTGTTTATTGTGTTTTAGTCAGTGTTTGTGCCAAGCAAGACCTTTGGGATGATTTGGGTAAAAGTTGATTTGATCTTGCTGAAAAAAAGAAACTTTTGCGTTCACGAAATTAATTCTAATTTTTAGCAGAAGAGTGATTTTGAGTTGATTACTTTTGCAGAAGATTAATAAATCATGTCGTCCTAATTGTTCAGAATTTTTGGAGTTTCATAAGTATTCGAAATATTCAGATTGCTACCAGCTGTTCTGTTTTTGACAGATTGTGTTTTCTTTGTGTTGTGTGCTCGTTTTGATGATTCAATGGTTTTCTTTGATGAGTTTTTGCCATAGAAAAGTTGGAATGCAGTAGATATAATGCAAAAACAAAATATGAATAGGTTTTCTATAGTACTTATAGTAGTGGTTTGCTTTCTTATACTAACGGATCTCACGAAGGTTTTGTTGAGTTTTGTGTGATTGAAGTTTTCAAGTTTTGGGTGGTCTTACTATGGATGAAGGAATAAGGATTAGCAAAAGGCTAAGCTTGGGGATACCCGAGGCACCCCAAGATAATATTCAAAGAAGTAGCAAGCAACTAAGATTGGGGGTGCCCCCGAGTGGCATCCCCGCTTTCTTCTAACAACGATCGGTATTTTACTTGAAGCTATATTTTTACTCGTCACATATTATGAGTTTTTCTTGGAGCATCTTGTATGATATGAGTCTTTTCTTGTTTTGCTTTGTGTTTTAAGTAATCAATCCTTGCTGAACACACCTTTTTGAGGAAGCCACAAATTATGCTATGCTTGCTCCTATGCTTCACTTCAATTTTTAGAGCCATGGATTTGCTCTAGTACTTCACTTATATCTTTTTGAGCATGGTGTGCTTTATTATTTTTGAAGAAATACTCTCATGCTTCACTTAGATTTATTTGGGAGTTAGTAAAGTTTTAAGTAATTCTCTCTTGCTTCACTTAGATTATTTTGAGAGAAATAAAAATTATGCTCATGATCTTCACTTATATTTGTCTGAGCTTATTAAAAGCAACATATGAAAATAGTCCCAAAGTGATAGATATCCAAGGAGGATATAATAAAAACTTTCATGAAGATCATTGGACAAAATAAACTTAATTCTTAGTAATGGTTTTGAGATATGACGATATGATATGTGAGTCATGTTGATGAGTAATTGTGCTTTAGTAAGAATACTGATGTTAAGGTTTGTGATTCCCGATGCAAGCATGAAAGTCAATAGTTATGCAATTAAATTTATATCCTACTTATGGTGCATCATTCGGTGTTACTTGTGCTTAATGCTTGGGTATGAGATTTTTCGCTTTTTTGGTTGGTCGCTTCTCAATCTTTTTGCTAGCCTTCATTTTACACTAAGTATGATCACTACTTGTGCATCCAAAACCCTTCAAACCAGCTTTTCCTAAAACAAATTTCTCTTTTGTGTGCTCTACCGCTCGCGAGGCGGTGAAGGGTGACCAATATTTTCCATGCTAGATGTGTTATTCTCACGATGAGTGTTTATTCACTTGTCATTGCATGAGAGTACGGCAAAGGTATTAGGGATGCCCAGTCCCGAAATGAAATATGAATTTACTTTATGTTGTCAAATAATAAATTCCTTGGAAAGTGTTGGTATGGAGGGCACCCGTGGATACGGTTAGCCATGGAAAGTGAAAGTAATGGTGGAAAAAGGAATAAACTTTATTTTCTGTTTGGGAACCGCTTATGATGTATCTAGCATGGAAAGTGTTGGGATCTCTAAGTCGTTTTCGTTGGTGGGAAAAGTATGCCTCTCAAAAATATTTTTATCTCTCAATTTAAGCTTTGAGCTCTGTCACCTCTACAAATCCCTACTTCCCTCTGCGAAGGGCCTTTCTTTTACTTATGCAATTTTTTTGGGAATTTGAGTCTCCATCTTCTCTTCTAAAGCACCAACTAAGGGGCACTATGATCGTATTTGAGCATTGGGTGTAGCTAATATTCGAGTGTGTTTCATGAATGGATCAATGATTGAGCATAATGGGCTAGGGATAACTTGCTTTAGTGTTGATATTTTGAAAGACATAGTTGCTTGTTGGTATGCTTGAGTATTAAAGTCTTCATTTCAAAACTAGACTATTGCTTTGAATCATATAAAAGTCTAAATGTCCATGCTATAAAGAAAAGAAATGTCATGAACATGTTAGGCAGCATTCCACATCAAAAATTCTGTTTTTACCATTTACCTACTCGAGGACGAGCAGGAATTAAGCTTGGGGATGCTGATATGTCTCCAACGTATCTATAATATTTAATTGTTCCATGTTGTTATATTATCATTCTTGGAAGTTTTACAATCATTTTATAGTCATTTTATATCATTTTTGGTACTAACCTATTGACATAGTGCCCAGTGCCAATTGCTGTTTTCTGCAAGTTTTTTACATCGTAGGAAATAAATATCAAACGGAGTCCAAACGCAGCGAAACATTTTGAGGATTTTTTTCTGGGCCAGAAGACATCCAGTGGGCCAAGGAAGCACCTGGGGGGTGCCCCGAGGGGGCAGCACCCACCAGGGCGCGCCTAGAGGCCCAGGCGCGCCCAGGTGGGTTGTGCCCACCTCGGGTGCCCCCTGAACCGCCTCTTTGCTCTATAAATACCCCAATATTCCAGAAACCCTAGGAGAGTCGACGCAAATGAATTCCAGCCGCTGCAGAGTCCAGAACCACCAGATCAAATCTAGACACCATCACGGAGGGGTTCACCACTTCCATTGGTGCCTCTCCAATGATGCGTGGGTAGTTCTTTGTAGACCTTCAGGTCCGTAGTTAGTAGCTAGATGGCTTCCTCTCTCTCTCTCTCTTGGTTATCAATACAATGGTCTGTTGGAGATTCATATGATGTAAGCATTTTTTGTGTAGTGTTTGTTGGGATCCGATGAACTTTGTGTTTATGATCATGTTTTTATCCATGAAAGTTATTAGAGTCTTCTTTAATCTCCTATATGCATGATTGCTTATAGCCTCGTATTTCTTCTCTGATATTTTGGTTTTATTAGGCAAACTTGATCTATTTATCTTGCAATGGGAAGAGGTGCTTTGTGATGGGTTCGATCTTACGGTGCTTGATCCTAGTGATAGAAGGGGAAAAGACACGTATGTATTGTTGCTATTAAGGATAACAAGATGGGGTCTATTTCTACATAAATAGATCTTGTCTGCATCATGTCATCATTCTTTTGCATTACTTCATTTCTCCATGAATTTAATATACTAGATGCATCCTCGATAGCGGTCGATGTGTGGAGTAATAGTAGTAGATGCATGTAGGAGTCGGTCTACTAATCTTGGATGTGATGCCTATATAATGATCATTGCCTGGATATCATCATGATTATTTGAAGTCCTATGAATTGCCCAACCGTAATTTTTTTCCCACCATTTGCTCTTTTTCTCTAGAGAAGCCACTAGTGATACCTACGGCCCCCGTGTCTCTTTTCATCATATTTGCCTTTGCAATCTATTTTCCTTTGCATTTATTTCCAGATCTATTAAACCAAAAATACGAAAATACATTGCTGCAATTTATTTGTGCCACGATCTATTTACCCTATCTGCCACTTTTACCTCATGTTGTCTTGCCTACTCGAGGCGCCGTACCCGAAAGGGATTGACAACCCCTTTAACATGTCAAGTTGTGAGTATTTGTTATTTGTATGCAGGTGTTGTTTATGTGGTGTGAGGAGGTTCTCCTACTGGTTCAATAACCTTGGTCTCATCACTGAGGGAAATACCTACCGTCGCTATACTACATCATCCCTTCCTCTTTGGGGAAATACCGACGTAGTTCTAGCAGACATCAGCACGCGACGGGTATCGTTATTTTCTGACCTTCACAGATGATTTGAGTAGATATGGGTATGTCTACTTAATTAAACACAAGTCTGAAACATTTGAAAAGTTCAAGGAATTTCAGAGTGAAGTGGAGAATCATCGTAGCAAAAAAATAAAGTTTCTACGATCTGATCGTGGAGGCGAATATTTGAGTTACGAGTTTGGCCTTCATTTAAAACAATGTGGAATAGTTTCACAACTCGTGCCACCTGGAACACCACAGTGTAATGGTGTGTTCGAACATCGTAACTGCGCTTTATAGGATACGGTGCGTTCTATGATGTCTCTTACCGATTTACCACTATCGTTTTGGGGTTATGCATTAGAGACAGCTGCATTCACATTAAATATGGCACCGTCTAGATCCATTGAGATGACACAGTATGAACTATGGTTTGGCAAGAAACATAAGCTGTCGTTTCTTAAAGTTTGGGGTTGCGATGCTTATGTGAAAATATTTCAGCCTGATAAGCTAGAACCCAAATCGAAGAAGTGCGTCTACATACACTAGTAGAAAAAGGCCCATCTGTCCCGGTTCTAGAGGCCCATTTGTCCCGGTTCTGGAACTGGGACTAAAGTGTCGGTACTGAAGCCCGTGACCTTTAGTCCCGGTTCGCTCGTGAATCGGACAGATGTGGCTCCACGTGGCCATTGTGGCTTGCCCAGGTAGGAGGGCCATTAGTCCCGGTTGGTAACACCAACCAGGACCAAAAAGCATCCACTCGTCAGCAGTTCAGAGGCTGGGGTTTTTGTTTTTTTTGAAGGGGGGGGGGGGGTTGGGGGGTTTTGGAGGGTTAATTTAATTAGGGGTTTCATATATTGGGTTAGCTAGCTAATAGAGAGAAGTGACCTCTCTTATTTCGTGCTTGGTCGACGCTACTTACTATACGTATAGAGGACTCGACACGCTAGATAGTAAGAAAATGAAGGAAACCATTAAGTATTGAAGATCGTCATGAACATATACAGAGAGAAGTGATCGACCTCTCCTTCTCCGAGAGATTGGTCGAATGACAAGTTTTCGTATATCTATCCAACGCTACTAGCTATATATATACTATATAAGATATATTACAATCCTTAAGGTCTGAAGTCAATTTCCACATGGTATTCTCCGGCTTTCTTGATGACGTGGTCAAGAAAGAATCCCGCCAATTCCTATTGAATTTCTTTTATGCGATCACGTGGTAGGAGCTCATCCCGCAGCTGCCAGATCAAAATCGAAGACGAGGGTCAATACATGTGTATGAATGAAACTCAACACAAATGATGCTAATAAAATACAATTGTGAATATTTTTGCTTACGCACTTGATATTGTTTTTCAGTGTAGCCCCGCTTATTCTTGGCCGTCTTGTTGTAGATGAACTCGCAAACATAGTATCCACAGAAATCATTTCCTTTTTCCTACCACGAGCACTTTACATGAAATAGAGGTCAATTAAACTAATAAGCAAGCATGCTAAATGGTATTGATGAAACTAGCTACAATCAATGGAAGATGCGGGGAACTAGGTTACTTTCGGTTGTTTAAATGTCAGCTCGGTCGGCAGTCCGGGAGAAATTGCGGTGAGGTTTTTCCAAATTCTGCCAGACAAAGAAAATAATTACTTGATATCAGGAAATGAACAAAGTTGCTGATATGGTGCGATAATGATCGATTGAACTTACTTCTGGAGCATTCCAGTCATGTCCGCATAGTCCTCGGGATATTTTCATTTCGAGTCAAAGACGGTTACTTCTCCCTTCTCAAGCTTAATCACTAGGAGAATAAAGTGGAAGCTGCGCACGCATGCAAAACTCATCAGTTACATGACTATAACCTCGAGTAATAAGGAAAACGGAATATGCACAAGACAGTGTAACACTCACTTGAAGTTGTAAGGAAAGAGTATTTTATCTTTGGTTTGATTTTTGAGAAACAATTTGAGCAAGTTGTTCTCAATCTCTTCAGCATTTTTTGACCGTGTATTCATGTCTGACATTTGGGTTAATGAATGCAATGTCATAGATTTGGGCTTTTCTGCATTCGATGATCTTCAATCTGCATAATAATATAGTGAGGATAATTATATATACATGCAATGAAAGAGCTAAGCTATGTATATAGAGACTTAATTATAGAAAATAGCAAGCCACAAGTGATTTTTCGAGAGCCTGTTGATTGTAGAACTGGAAAAACTCGTCAAAATCAACAGTTAACAGTTCTTGGCCAATGAAGTCATGGTTGTCGGTGTCAAAACTAGCGGATCTCGGGTAGGGGGTCCCGAACTGTGCGTCTAGGCGGATGGTAACAGGACAAGGGACACGATGTTTTTATCCAGGTTCGGGCCCTCTCGATGGAGGTAAAACCCTACTCCTTCTTGATTGATATTGATGATATGGGTAGTACAAGACTGGATCTACCACGAGATCAAGGAGGCTAAAACCTAGAAGCTAGCCTATGGTATGATTGTTGTAATGGTTGTTCGTCCTACGGACTAAAACCCTCCGGTTTATATAGACACTGGAGAGGGCTAGGGTTACACAGAGTCGGTTACAATGGTAGGAGATCTACATATCCGTATCGCCAAGCTTGCCTTCCACGCCAAGGAAAGTCCCATCCGGACACGGGACGAAGTCTTCAATCTTGTATCTTCATAGTCTTGGAGTCCGGCCGATGATGATAGTCCGGCTATCCGGAAACCCCCTAGTCCAGGACTCCCTCAGTAGCCCCTGAACCAGGCTTCAATGACGATGAGTCCGGCGCGCATATTGTTCGGCACTACAAGGCGGGTTCCTCCTCCGAATAATTCATAGAAGATTGTGAACACCAGGATAGTGTCCGGCTCTGCAAAATACATTCCACATACCACCGTAGAGAGAATAATATGTACACAAGTTCAATCTGCTGACGTATTTTGTGGCATGACGTCACACCACCACCAAGCCTTTACTTGAATCGTTTTTATTATACCACCTCAGCGCGTTTAGCAAAGCGGTTTCCTTGGCACGTCTTGTCGAAGCAGAGATCGTGTTCCCCTTATTCTGGGATTCCCATCAATACGGACGTGGGTAACCCAACCGTGCTCGTTTCCATGCCTCCTCTATTGAAGGTGAGTCCCAAATGGTCACGGGGACGGCTCTTGGTATTCTCCCTCTTTATAATGAGACCAAGGCTCGTTTCTTTTCTTCAATCCTCAATCGAATCTACCCCTCACCCCGAGTTCCAACACCTAGAGCCCCAGATTCGAGCGCTTCGGACCTTCAACAATGTCCGGCTCCGACCTATAGGGCCGGTGGATGCCCTCCTCCGTCACGGAAGAGGACGTGCTAAAGCTGCGAGAAGCCAGGTACCTGACCTGCAAGATTTCGCATAGGTTGCCCGCCAAAGGGCAAGTCATTCCTACTCCCGAGCCCGGCGAGAGCGTCGTGTTCGTGTCCCACCTCCGTTGGGGTTTAGGCTTCCCGATGGATCCTTTTGTGAGAGGGCTCATGTTTTACTATGGGTTGAAATTCCATGACCTGGCTCCGGAGTCCATCCTCCACATCTCATCATTCATCGTCGTCTGCGAAGCCTTCCTCCGCACTACTCCCCACTTCGGTTTGTGGCTCAAGACCTTCATCGTGGAGCCGAAGATGATCGAGGGGCGTCAAGCAGAGTGCGGCGGGGCGGTTCTAAGCAGAAGGGCCGATGCTCCTTGGCCCGAGGGCTCTTTCCAGGAGGAGCTCGGCTTGTGGCAACAGGAGTGGTTCTATATTACCGCTCCTAGGGGCAGCAGGCAGAAGCCGCCGCCCATCTTTCCCTCGGGCCCTCCACAGCGGCTGATGTCGTGGGTCAACCAAGGGCTCAACTGGGTGCCGTCAAAGGACGTACCCCTATTGCAGGGCCGGATTCGAGACCTCCAAGAGAGGGAGATCAATCTGGTCATGGTGATGCAGGTTATGCTGATTTGGCGTCTTCTGCCCTGCAAGCGTCGCCCCCTCCGCCTGTGGGAATTCAATCCAGAGGGGCCACGAGCTCTCCAACACTTCATGGGTACGACACCCATGGAGATGTATAAATTGTTCTTCGGATCACAAGAAATGTGTACGAAATTGATCGAGGATTCCGGCCTAAGCTGCAACCGCCCGGATGCTCAGGTAAGTGGCCCTGCGTCCGGACACACCGTTTGTTTGCGCCTTCTTGAATTTGCCTTTTAACCCACCGTCTCTTGAATAGGAGTGGATAGCGCAGGCGAAACTGATACGGTGTCCGGCCCCCCTCCCAGAGACCGCGCCGGATCCCGTGCTGGTTAGGATGCTGAAGGTTGCGCCTTCAGGAGAAGGCGAAGGGGAGAACAGAGACACTACCGCCTCTACCAAGGAGGCTTTTGAGAAAGGGGGAATCGAGAATCCCTCCTTCCAAGGGGAGAAGAGGACTGCTTCCGAAAACCCGGAGGCCAAGGCCTCGAAGCGGGGGAAGAGATCTTCACCAGAGGGTCCTGCGTCTGGGGAGGCCCCGGCCGCACTATCTCCACTAAGGAATCAGCCCTCCAGCGAGCCGTAAGTAGAAAAAAGGGGGGTTCTGTTATAAGAGACATCCCTATTTTTGCTTCGAAGTTTTTACCTTGTAGTTCGGATCTCCGTCCTTCCCAGATGAGCTCGTCTTCGGGGGACCTTCGTCCGGAGATGATGGAGAACGAGACGCCTCCATCTGCCGCACCATCAGGTAGGGCGGACGAACCTGAGGTGTCATCACGGAGGGTATCCCCGAGTCCGGCAGGGCTGGAGAGTTCGGCACCAACTGGTGTGCGGCCGGGGGAGCTGAAGGATCTGCTTGAGAGGGCGTCTATCTCAGAAGGTCACCGTACATTGATGAGTATGGTGACTGGAAGAATTTCGTCCGCCGAAGGCGGGTTGCATGATGCTGTTACAAGTTTGCTGGCGGGGTTTGAGGTACGTAAAAATGACATACCTTTTGACAGTTTTACACATAAAGTGCGCCCTGTATAGATAGTAGCCCCTGAGACTCGGTATGTTGTCGAAAGCGACTGCGTGCCGAGGATCAAAATCGCAGGTATTAATTTTCGCCTTTCCTATGCAGGTGGCGGATAGTCCGGTGGCCAGCCGGACTGATGGAGTTGCCGAACTAAAGTGGCAACTCGACGTTGCGGATGCGGACATCGCGCTGGTCAATAAGCGACTTGACGAGTCACAAGGTAGGTTGTTTCTCCGTGGTCACCTAGTAAGGGAGCCAAAGCCCATTCCTTAGAACATGTGTGCTTAATGCAGATGGTGTCGCTGCTGTGGAGGGCCTTCGGGCAGAAGTTGCTCGAGCCAAGGAGCAGGCCAGAAGGAGTGATGCGGCTGCCTCGAGGGCGGCCGAAGAGCTATAAGCCGAAAGGGCTGCTCACTGCTGAAGCAGGGAGGAGATGGCCGAAATGGCCGTGAAGTTGAAAGATGTTACCGACCGCTATGAGGTTCTTGAAAAAGAACGCCGAGCGGAGCAAGAAGACCTAAGGAAAGCCACCGCCAAAGCCAAGGATGCCCGTTCTGCAATGAGGGCTATAAAGGAGGAGCTGCGCCAGGCCGGAGATATTGCGGCTGGCAAGCCCTTTCTACTGCACAGGAGGTTTACAGATCTGAAGTATGCTCAGCTTGGCTAGCTGTGGGGTCCGAAGGATCCTTATATGGATTTAGCGGCGAGTGCGGCAGATGCTGTTGTGCACTTCCGAAGTCAAAAGGATCACGAGAAGGAAGAGCTTTTTTGGTCTCAATTCCATAGTCCGGAACGTTCACTTCCGCTGACCGATCGGTTGGCTGAGTGGGCTGAGCTGAATAGATTGTCCGGACTTGCCATGACGGATTTTGTGGCTCATGTCTGTCCGGATAGGCCCAAGCCAAAGAGTTATTTCGGCTTATTGCAGCAATTCCTTGGGGCGGTGCCGCATATAAAGGCGATGAAGCGGTCGGCCTACATAGAGGGTGCACGGATGGCCCTCGCCCGTGTGAAGACATACTGGACGGAAATGGATGCCACCGATGTTGCAACCCGGGGTTCGGACAAGAGCCGGTTACCCGCCGAGCACTATTTTGGGGAAGTTCTGTGTGGTGCTCGTGTAATAGAGTCGCAGTGCTCAAAAAATGTCATGTTCAAATGATCTTTATTGTTTGTAAAACTATGTTTATAATATAAGCGCTTTTTGTACTTGTGCGTTCAACTATTGAAATATCTCCTATGCGGCCGTTAATGTATACTTGTATATAACCTGAAAGATGGCAGTCTTCGGCTTCAGCCCCCATGCACGTGGTGCGGGGGTGTTTGCGAAATAGCGCATTTTCACACTTAATCCAACGTCTTGGTCCTATGAAGGAGGTGGTAGCGTAGCAAACGAGGCAACCGGACTATAATGCTTTATCACTTTCACTTAGCCATAGGAGTTCGAAGGTGGGGCTACGATATAGCCCCTAGGGGCACCGCACTCTCCGGATTTGGGGCGCGTGTGTGCCTGACCGGGAAGCGGTCCTTCGTCAAAGCGGAGGAATTCTAAACATTCCGGAGGTCGATCGAGTGGTTGACCAGTCTCTCGCTACATCATGACAGTCAGTTTTCGGCTGTCTCTACTGAGGTGCTCACCCGGCCGAACGGGGGCACAATCGCAGTAGTTCTCCTGGTGCCGCGTTAGCCGATGATACGGAACGTAAGGCAGCAAAACACAGGAGCCGGGCAAACCCAACATTTGACCAAAGACATGATTCGGAGCTGATGCATATAAGGCCTAACTCGAGACGCCGAACACTCCTTGAGGTGTTCGGTCTTTATGATGATGGGCAGATCAATGCCCTAAGCCCCTAGTGTCTAGGTACACGCGAGATCCTTTGACGCGGAGGATGCCAAAACGTCAGCCTCCTCTCTGGTTATGATGAGAAACCAGGGGATGTATAGCAACAAGAGACAGTAAAAAAGGTTTACGCAGGGTCTTAATCTGAAAAGAATCCTTGCAACGGGTCCCTACTGCACGTCTGCGCATGTGTCTCCGTTGTGCTGTATCCTGGACGGGTGTAACACGCTGTTCATCTGTAAAAGAGAGGAACTTAGTTTGAAAAGAAATTGTGTGAAAAATGTATTTAAAACAGAGTATGAATAAATGAATAAAGTTGAGCTTTTGTTGGCTCTTTATTGCTCATACGCACAGCCCCTTGTGAAGGGGTGTGCGGCTAGGGAGCCCCTAGTTTATTTATGCCGGACTCGCCTAGCCGTGTCCGGGGTCTTGAACGACCTTTTAATGAGATGATGCCGTGTGGACCGGGCATTTTAAGTGTAAGAGACGCGTAGTGTGGTATTGCGTTAAAGCGGACAAAAGCTTCACGTCCCAATAGTGCTTGATGGCTACTTTTGAATGGGGCGACATGAAAGATTAGCTTTTCGCGTCGGAAGTTGTCGGGTGACCCGAACACAACTTCTTGTAGTAAGGAGCCCGTGCACTTGGCGTAAGGGCCTGGCGTCACTCCTTTGAAGGAAGTGCGGCTATGGCGAATTTTAGTAAGGTCTATCCCCAACTTGCGGATTGTGTCCGAATATAGCAGGTTTAAATCGCTGCCGCCATCCATTAGGACTTGTGTAAATTGTAGTCCGTCGATTATAGGATCCAATATCAGAGCAATCCATCCTGCGTTTCGAATACTTCTGGAATAGTCCAGGTGGTCTAAAGTAATTGGTTCTGACATCCAGTCTTGAGGTTCCGCTGGGGTGGACCGTGCGACACCTACTTTGGCAGGTGCCGCACTGTTGTTCCGGATTATCACATGAAGTGAGTTTACTGTTTTGACTTCTTGTGGGAAAGTCTTTTGTTTTCTGGCGCTCTGCTGGTGGGGTTCGTCGTCATCCTCGCTTGGCGCGTCGAGCCCCTTGTGTTCGGCGTTGAGTCGGCCGGACTGTTTGAAGACCCAACAATCCCGGTGGGTGTGGTTTGCAGGCTTCCCGAAGGTACTGTGGATTTGACATATCCGATCCAAAATTTTGTTTAGGTTGGATAGCTCGTCACTGTTGTCCTTAAGAGGCAGTGTTTTATTGTTCGGCCGCGGGCTTTTGAATCCGGCGTTGACCACCGTGTTCTTTGGGCTCTTTTCTTTATTTCGGCGCTGGTCCTTTCTGCGCCGTGATTTCCCGTTTCCATCTCTGATCTCGGATGTACTCGGGTCGCTGGTGCTGCATCTTGCAAGCCAGCTGTCTTCCCCCGTGCAAAAGCGGGTCATGAGGCTTGTTAGCGCGGCCATTGTTCTCGGCTTCTCTTGGCCGAGGTGTCTGGAGAGCCATTCGTCTCGGACATTATGTTTAAAAGCTGCTAAGGCTTCGGCGTCCGGACAGTCGACTATTTGGTTCTTTTTGGTGAGGAACCTATTCCAGAATTTGCGCGCTGACTCTCCGGGCTGTTGAGTTATGTGACTTAAATCGTCTACATCCGGAGGGCGGACATAAGTCCCCTGAAAATTTGCTCTAAACGCGTCCTCGAGCTCTTCCCAACTTCCAATGGAATTTTCTGGGAGGCTTTTGAGCCAATGCCGAGCTGGCCCTTTGAGCTTGAGGGGTAGATATTTTATGGCGTGGAGATCGTCTCCTCTAGCCATATGTATGTGCAGGATGTAATCCTCAATCCAGACTCCGGGGTCTGTTGTTCCGTCGTATGCCTCTATGTTTACGGGTTTGAACCCCGCTGGAAATTCATGATCCAGCACCTCATCGGTGAAACATAGTGGGTGTGCGGCGCCCCTGTATTTAGGTGTGCCATTATCTTTGAACACGCGGCGTGTTGTGTTGCTTCCTGGGGCCCTCTTATTTGGCCCATAAATGGACCTGACTAGGCCATCCGTTTTGCGAGGATATTTATGTGTGTCATGTGCCGGATTATGTGCGGCGCCGCTTGCCGCTCTTGGCCTGTCATCTGGTCGTCTATCCGGCCAGGCGGCCTCTTTGCTTTTTGATTGTGGGGGCTCTACGACCTCCTCGTCGAATTCGGGCAGCAGCTTGCGCTTCGGGTAGCTCTTTGTTTGGTGGCTATTGCCATATTTGTCCGCGGTCTTGAGTACTTTGCTCCACCTCATTCTGAGTATGTCTTCCGTTGTTTTGAGCTTCCGTTTCTCCTTCTTCAAACTTCTTGCAGTGGCAACAAGCCTTTTTTGAAGGTTCTTATGCTCCGGTGGTGTGTCCGGCGTGAGATCGTCTGGACTGTTGTTTTCGCCGAGGATGAGTTGATTATCCGATTCATCCTGTTCGGATGGCTGCTTGGTTGCATGTTCGTCGCCCACTGGTTTGCCCCGCTCTATGGCTGGGTCATTATGAGTGCTGTTGTTATCGAGGCGGGTCTTGGGGCGGCGCTTGTGTCGCCGTTTTGGTTGTTTTTTGAGGGAACTATCCTTCGCCGCGTCCCGTTGTTCCTCGTTATCGCTCCCTTTTGGGGTGTCCAACATATATATATATATCATGAATTGAGGTGGCTTTCCGGTGCCCGATAGGTGCTGGTTCTTGGTCGTCTCCGGCGTCGTCGTCCATACCGTCGATGTCTTCGGAGTCGTAGTCTAGCATGTCGGTTAGATCATCGACAGTGGCTACAAAGTGGGTGGTGGGTGGGCTTTGAATTTCTTCGTCGTCCGCATCCCAACCATCCTAACCGCAGTCCGGCCAGGGCTCTCCTGATAACGAGAGATACTTTAGCGAATTCAGGATGTCGCCAAAGGGTGAGTGCTGAAAGATGTCCGCAGCGGTGAACTCCATGATCGGCGCCCAATCGGATTCGATTGACAGGGGCGCAGGGGGTTCGGAGTCCGGCGAGGAGTCCGGCACCTCGGAGTCACGAGCTTTGCAAAGGACGAGGTCAGTATTCGGCTCCATCGCCATAGAAGTTGCAGCCCCCGAGGCGGTGTCCAGCCACCTATCCTCGATCTGCGCGGTCGGCTCCGAACTATGGGTCAGAGCGGACTCATGTGCGGCCTCCAGGGTACTGTCGGGTGGCAGAGCTGAATCGTGCCCATCGTGACAGTGCGGCGCGCTCGGCTGTGGCTTGAATCCATCGAAGATCAAGTCTCCGCGGATGTCAGCCGTGAAGTTTAGGCTTCCAAACCTGACCTGATGGCCAGGGGCGTAGCTTCTGATCTGCTCCAGATGGCCACGTGAATTGGCCCGCAGTGCAAAGCCGCCGAACACGAGGATCTGTCCGAGGAGAAAAGTCTCACCCTGGACTGCGTTGTTGTTGATTGAAGAAGCCATCAAGCCTATCGGTGACGACACATAGGAACTCTCAATGAAAGCACCAATGTCGGTGTCAAAACCGGCGGATCTCGGGTAGGGGGTCCCGAACTGTGCGTCTAGGCGGATGGTAACAGGAACAAGGGACACGATGTTTTTACCCAGGTTCGGGCCCTCTCGATGGAGGTAAAACCCTACTCCTGCTTGATTGATATTGATGATATGGGTAGTACAAGAGTGGATCTACCACGAGATCAAGGAGGCTAAACCCTAGAACCTAGCCTATGGTATGATTGTTGTAATGGTTGTTCGTCCTACGGACTAAAACCCTCCGGTTTATATAGACACCAAAGAGGGCTAGGGTTACAGAGAGTCGGTTACAATGGTAGGAGATCTACATATCCGTATCGCCAAGCTTGCCTTCCACGCCAAGGAAAGTCCCATCCGGACACGGGACGAAGTCTTCAATCTTGTATCTTCATAGTCTTGGAGTCCGGCCGATGATGATAGTCCGGCTATCCGGACACCCCCTAGTCCAGGACTCCCTCAATGGTCCTATTTAATCAGCATCGACAATGCATCCTTCCCAGACTCTCTACAGGTTTTCATGTACTAGTCATGGAATCTTCGCATCATCGTTGTTAGAGCAAGAGTATCTTTGACGAGAGGCTTCCCATAATGGTATTTGAATTTGTCCACCTCCATTGTTTCAATATCTACATCATCGGGCAGGTAATCACCAATAGTGAAACCGGGCAGCAGCGGCTGATTTGTGATGATATTGCTAGACACCTTGAGTGGGGGGAATGATTGGTTCTCCTGTTCTCCGGCCTGTGGAATTTTCTTCCCACATCTTCGTTCTTTTAACTTTTTGTCAGTTGAAGTACTTCTCGACTTGCGTGCTTCTTGCAATGTCTTTTTAAGACAGCGAAGATGGTTGTTATCCGGCAAACGCAGTGGTGGTCGCTTCAAGGCATTGAGAGTGCGCTTTGATTTCACCGGATCTATCTTCTCCTCCGGAGGTGGATGTTTCATAGCTCTTTTTGTTTCAAAGAAGTCCTTCACTTGGGCTTGAACGATCTATTCAATTTCCTCCACGGTCATATCGTATGGTAACTTCTCTACAAGCTTGAGAGATGGACCGAATCTGTATTGCCTCCTGCATCTGGCTGTACTGCTAGACGCCAGAGCGGTGGCAGCTCTCTTCCGTTGCTGCTGACGAGTTTTAGAAGGAGGCGTAGTGGTCCGACGCGCCGGAGCAGTCGGAGCAGAGGCGTCTGTGTTCCGCCGTTGCCGACGAGGCGAAGGAGGAGGCGGGCTGCTCGGACGCGCCAGAGTAGGTGGAGAAGGAGGTGGAGTACTGCCGCCCTCATGCGCCGGAGCAAGAGGAGGATGCTATGTCTTGAGCTTGCGTTGGTTTTCTTGAAGAGAAAAGGGTGATGCAGCAATAGTAGCGTAAGTATTTCCCTCAGTTTTTGAGAACCAAGGTATCAATCCAGTAGGAGGCTCCACAAAAGTCCCACACACCTACACAAACAAACAAAGAACTCGCAACCAACACAATAAAGGGGTTGTCAATCCCTGCACAGCCACTTGCGAAAGTGAGATCTGATAGAGATAGTATGATAAGATAAATATATTTTTGGTATTTTATAGTATAGATTGGAAAAGTAAAGATGGAAATAAAAGTAGATTGAAAGCTTATATGATAAAAGATAGACCCGGGGCCCATAGGTTTCACTAGTGGCTTCTCTCAAGATAGCATAAGTATTACGGTGGGTGAACAAAGTACTGTCGAGCAATTGATAGAAAAGTGAAAAATTATGAGATTATCTAGGCATGATCATGTATATAGGCATCACGTCCGCGACAAGTAGACCGACTCCTTCCTGCATCTACTATTATTACTCCACACATCGACCGCTATCCAGCATGCATCTAGAGTATTAAGTTCATAAGAACAGAGTAACGCATTAAGAAAGATGACATGATGTAGAGGGATAAACTCATGCAATATGATATAACCCCCATCTTTTTATCCTCGATGCATGGCAATAATACAATACGTGCCTTGCTTCCCCTGCCGTCACTGGGAAAGGACACCACAAGATTGAACCCAAAGCTAAGCACTTCTCCCATTGCAGGAAAGATCAAACTAGTAGGCCAAACCAAACTGATAATTCGAAGAGACTTGCAAAGATAACTCAATCATACATAAAAGAATTCAGAGGAGATTTAAATATTTCTCATAGATAAACTTGATCATAAACCCATAATTCATTGGATCTCGACAAACACACCGCAAAAAGAGTTACATCAAATAGATCTCTAAGAAGATCGAGGAGAACATGGTATTGAGATCCAAAAAGAGAGAAGAAGCCATCTAGCTAATAACTATGGACACGAAGGTCTGTGCTAAACTACTCACAACTCATCGGAGGGGCTATGGTGTTGATGTAGAAGCCCTCCATGGTCGATTCCCCCTCCGGCGGTTCGCCGGCGAAGGCACCAATATGGGATCTCGCGAATACAGAAGGTTACGGTGGTGGAAATTGTTTTTCGTTGGCTCCCTGGATGTTTTCGGGGTACGTGGGTATATATAGGAGGAAGAAGTAGGTCGGTGGGCGCCCGAGGGGCCCACGAGATCGGGGGCGCACCCTGTAGGGGTGGGCGCGCCCTCCACCCTCGTGGCCGCCTCGGCTGCTTCTTGGCTTGCACTCCAAGTCCTCTGGATCACGTTTGTTCCAAAAATCACGCTCCCGAAGGTTTCATTCCGTTTGGACTCCGTTTGATATTCCTTTTCTTCGAAATACTGAAATAGGCAAAAAAAATAGCAATACGAGCTGGGCCCCGGTTAGTAGGTTAGTCCCAAAAATGATATAAATGTGTAAAATAAAGCCCATAAACATCCAAAACGGGTAATATAATAGCATGGAACAATAAAAAATTATAGATACATTGGAGAAGTATCAAGCATCCCCAAGCTTAATTCCTGCTTGTCCTCGAGTCGGTAAATGATAAAAACAGAATTTTTGATGTGGAATGCTACCTAGCATATTTCTCAATCTAATTTTCTTTATTGTGGCATGAATGTTCAGATCCAAATGATCAAAATAAAAGTTCATATTGACATAAGAAATAGTAATACTTCAAGCATACTAATCAAAGCAATCATTTTCGTCACACAGATATGGTCCCAAATTCTACACCCCCGATGACAAGCTAAGCAATTGTTTTGTACTTAAATAATCTCAAACTTTTTCAACCTTCATGCAATACATGAGCATGAGCCATGGATATAGCACTATGGGTGGAATAGAATATGATGATGGGGATTGTGTGGAGAAGACAAAAAAAGAGAAAGTCTCACATTAACGAGGATAATCAACGGGCTATGGAGATGCCCATCAATTGATGTCAACATGAGGAGAAGGGATTGCCATGCAACGGATGCACTAGAGCTATAAATGAATGAAAGCTCAACAAAAGAAAACTAGTGGGTGTGCATCCAACTTGCTTGCTCACGAAGACCTAGGGCATTTTGAGGAATCCCATCGTAGGAATATACAAGCCAAGTTCTATAATGAAAAATCCCCACTAGTATATCAAAGTGACAACATATGAGACTCTCTACATGAAGAACATGGTGCTATTTTGAAGCACAAGTGTGGAAAAAGAGATAGTAAAATTGCCCCTTTTTTATTTATTTTCTTTTTTTCCTTTTTTCTTTTCTTTTTTTTCTTTGGCTTTTCTTTTTTTCTTTTGGCCTTTCTCCTTTTTTCTTTTTTTTCTTTGGCCTTTCTTTTCTTTTTTTTTGGCCTTTCTTTTTTTGGGGGGACAATGCTCTAATAATGATGATCATCACACTTTCATGGATTTACAACTCATGAATTACAACTCAAAACTAGAACAAGATATGACTCTATATGAATGCCTCCGGCGGTGTACCGGGATGGGCAATGAATCAAGAGTGACATGTATGAAAATTATGCAAAGTGTCCTTTCCACAAATACGATGTCAACTACACGATCAAGCAATGGCAATATGACAAAAGTAATGCATGTCATCATGATTAACCGAATGGTGGAAAGTTGCATGGCAATATATCTCGGAATGGCTATGGAAATGCCATAATAGGTAGGTATGGTGGCTGTTTTGAGGAAGATATAAGGAGGTTTATGTATGATAGAGTGTATCATATCACAGGGTTTGGATGCACCAGCGAAGTTTGCACCAACTCTCACGGTGAGAAAGGGCAATGCACGGTACCGAACAGGCTAGCAATGGTGGAAAGGTAAAAGTGCGTATAATCCATGGACTCAACATTAGTCAAAAGAAATCATATACTTATTGCAAAAATCTAGAAGTCATCAAAAACCAAGCACCACGCGCATGCTCCTAGGGGGATAGATTGGTAGGAAAAGACCATCGCTCGTCCCCGGCCGCCACTCATAAGGATGCACAATCCAAGGGCACCTCATGTTTCAAATTTGTTACACAACTTTAACCATACGTGCATGCTACGGGACTTGCTAACTTCAACACAAGCATTCATTAAATTCATAATCACCCAACTAGCATGACTTTAATATCACTACCTCCATATTTCAAAACAATTATCAAGTATCAAATTGATCATAGCATCCAATTCACTTCCTATGATAGTTTTTATTATACCCAACTTGGATGCCTACCATTCTAGGACCAATTTTATAACCATAGCAAATACCATGCTGTTCTAAGAGACTCTCAAAATAATATAAGTGAAGCATGAGAGACTAGCAATTTCTACAAAATTAAGCCACCGCCGTGCTCTAAAAGATATAAGTGAAGCACTAGAGCAAAAACCATCTAGCTCAAAAGATATAAGTGAAGCACATAGAGTATTCTAATAACTTCCAATCAAGTGGGCTTCTCCCAAAAGGTGTGTACAGAAAGGATGATTGTGGAAAACTAAAAAGCAAATACTAATATCATACAAGACGCTCCAAGCAAAACACATATCCTGTAGCGAATAAAAATATAGCTCCAAGTAAAGTTACCAATGAACGAAGACGAAAGAGGGGATGCCTTCCCGGGGCATCCCCAAGCTTAGGCTTTTGGCTATTCTTGAATATCTTGGGGTGCCATGGGCATCCCCAATTTAGGCTCTTGCCAATCCTTATTCCATAGTCCATCAAATCTTTACCTAAAACTTGAAAACTTCACAACACAAAACTCAACAGGAAATCTGATAAGCTCCGTTAGTGAAAGAAAGCAAAATCACCACATAAGGTACTGTAATGAACTCATTCTTTTTTTATATTGGTGTTAAACCTACTGTATTTCAAGTTCTCGATGGTTCATACCACTTAATACTAGCCATAGATGCATCAAAATAAGCAAACAACACAGGAAAAACAGAATCTGTCAAAAACAGAACAGTTTGTAGCAATCTGTAACTAACGCAAACTTCTGGAACTCTAAAAATCCTACCAAAATAGGACGTCCTGGAAAATTTTTCTATTGATCTACAGCTAAAAGAATCAACGCAAAAGCACGTTTCTGTGATTTAACAAAAATAATTTCGTGTGTGCTAAGTTTCTGTTTTTTCAGCAGAATCAAATTAACTATCACCGTAGGTTATCCTATAGGTTCTACTTGGCACAAACACTAATTAAAACATAAAAACACATCTAAACAGAAGGTAGATGCAAAATTTATTACTAAACAAAAACAAAAACAAAAAAACAAATAAAATTGGGTTGCCTCCCAACTAGCGCTATCGTTTAACGCCCCTAGCTAGGCATAAAAGCGAGGATAGATCTAAGTAGTGCCATCTTTAATTTTCAATTTTTTAGCGGAGTCATGCTCGAATCCGGGAGGTTCTATTCGTTTCCCTTCATACTCGGAAATTTTTAGATCTAAAGAATCCAACCGCTTATTGCAAAGAGTAATCAACATATTCATGAGGTGAAGATTTCCGCTAACACTTTTAAGAGGCTCAAGAGACTTTTGTAATATTTTTGTTACTTTGCAAATCTTTCCAAAAATTTGTGTTTCTTCTTGGGTAGGATGATGTCCCCCTTTTTGAGGTAGTGTTCCCACTATTCCCTCTATAATTTCACGCGCAATACTAGGATCAATTTTAATAAAATTTCCCTTGGCAATGCAATCCAAGAGTTGTCTATGCGACATATTTAGCCCAACATAAAAATTGTGAAGTAGAATTCTAAAATTCACCTCTAAGGTGCAATTGCGATAAGATTCCATCATCCTATACCAAGCATCTTTTAAGTTTTATCCTTGCCTTTGCTTGAAGTGAAGAACTTCAAACTCGGGAGACATAGGAGCGGATAAGTAACTAGCCATTACGACAAGGTAAACGATCTAACACATGTGCAAACAAAAGAGGCAAACGAAGCGAGAGAGGAGATTGGAAAAGAGAGGGAAAATAAAACGGCAAGGGTGAAGTGGGGGAGAGGAAAACGAGAGGCAAATGGCAAATAAGGTAAATGCGAGGGAGATGAGTTTGTGATGGGTACTTGCTATGTCTTGACTTGAGCAAAGACCTCCCCGGCAACGGTGCTAGAAATCCTTCTTGCTACGTCTTGAGCTTGCATTGGTTTTCCTTGAAGAGGAAAGGGTGATGCAGCAATAGTAGCGTAAGTATTTCCCTCAGTTTTTGAGTACCAAGGTATAAATCCAGTAGGAGGCTCCTCAAAAGTCACACGCACCTACACAAACAAACAAAGAACTCGCAACCAACGCAATAAAGGGGTTGTCAATCCCTTCACGGCCACTTGCGAAAGTGAGATCAGATATAGATAGTATCATAAGATAAATATATTATTGGTATTTTATAGTATAGATTGGAAAAGTAAATATGCAAATAAAAGTAGATTGAAAGCTTATATGATAAAAGATAGACCCGGGGGCCATAGGTTTCACTAGTGGCTTCTCTCGATAGCATAAGTATTACGGTGGCTGAACAAATTACTGTCGAGCAATTGATAGAAAAACGAATAATTATGAGATTATCTAGGCATGATCATGTATATAGGCATCACGTCCGCGACAAGTAGACCGACTCCTGCCTGCATCTACTACTATTACTCCACACATCGACCGTTATCCAGCATGCATCTAGAGTATTAAGTTCATAAGAACAGAGTAACGCATTAAGAAAGATGACATGATGTAGAGTGATAAACTCATGCAATATGATATAAACCCCATCTTTTTATCCTCGATGGCAACAATACAATATGTGCCTTGCTGCCCCTGTTGTCACTGGGAAAGGACATCGCAAGATTGAACCCAAAGCTAAGCACTTCTCCCATTGCAAGAAAGATAAATCTAGTAGGCCAAACCAAACTGATAATTCGAAGAGACTTGCAAACATAACTCAATCATACATAAAAGAATTCAGAGGAGATTCAAATATTTCTCATAGATAAACTTGATCATAAACCCACAATTCATCGGATCTCGACAAACACACCGCAAAAAGAGTTACATCGAATAGATTTCCAAGAAGATCGAGGAGAACATGGTATTGAGATCTAAAAAGAGAGAAGAAGCCATCTCGCTAATAACTATGGACCCGAAGGTCTGTGGTAAACTACTCACAACTCATCGGAGGGGCTATGGTGTTGATGTAGAAGCCCTCCATGGTCGATTCCCCCTCCGGCGGTTCACCGGCGAATGCTCCAAGATGGGATCTCGCGGATACAGAAGGTTACGGCGGTGGAAATTATTTTTTGTTGGCTCCATGGATGTTTTCGGGGTACGTGGGTATATATAGGAGGAAGAAGTAGGTCGGTGGCTGCTCGAGGCGCCCACAAGATAGGGGGGCGCGCCCTGTAGGGGTGGGCGCGCCCTCCACCCTCGTGGCCGCCTCGGCTGCTTCTTGGCTTGCACTCCAAGTCCTTTGGATTACGTTTGTTCCAAAAATCACGCTGTTGAAGGTTTCATTCCATTTGGACTCCGTTTGATATTCCTTTTCTTCGAAATACTGAAATAGGCAAAAAAACAGCAATACGGGCTGGGCCTCTGGTTAGTAGGTTAGTCCCAAAAATGATATAAATGTGTAAAATAAAGCCCAAAAACATCCAAAACGGGTAATATAATAGCATGGAACAATCAAAAATTATAGATACGTTTGAGACATATCAGAGGAGTGCCCTGATCACTCACCGGAGGAGGAGGAGGCGGAGTGCCCAGTTGACTCGCCGGAGGAGGAGGAGGAGGCGGAGGCGTGAAGTTCAGAAGCTTGATGTGCTCCTTCTGCGATAGACATGGAATCTTCAGTGCAAGACCCAGCTGTGTCTCCCCTTCACTTGTTGGGTGGTCAAGCTGGAGCTCCTCAAATCCCTCCGTTATTTCATCCACCATCACAACAGCATAGCCTTGTGGAATCGGAAGGCAGTGAAAAGTTGCGTCGGGTTCAGGAGGGAACACAGAGCCGACAGCCGCCTTGACTTTGAGGTTCTGCCATTGCGTCATAAGTTGGCACTGGTGTGACTCTGTGATAGCATCCATGGGATAGCTAGGAGCTGTGAAGTCAGGCTGCTGAACGAGCTCGGTGGAAGCCACGCTGCTTCTTCGCTGAGATGGAGGGGTAGCTTCTGGGGTAGCTTGGGCAGGATCTCGTTGGTTCTCAACAGCTTGTCGTTCCTCTAGCTTTCGTACCCTTGCATTCAGCTTCTGCAGTTCGCTCAGCTCCACTTTCCTCCTCCTCTCTTTGGTTTTGTAACCACCTGCGTTGGGAAACCCAACCTTCCATGCAACAGAGTCTGGCATGCCTCGTGTTCGTCCAGGGTGCTTAGGATTCCCGAGGGCCTGTGTGAGATCGTCGTTCTCTCTGTCGGGAACGAACGTCCCTTCCTGCGCTGCCTTGATTGCTGCCTGAAGCTTCATGATGGGTGTTGCAAGTTGCTCGTCCGTCCAATAGCACTTCCCTGTTTTAGGGTCCAAAGTTCCACCAACCCCGAAGAACCAAGTCCTTGAACGGTTTATCCAGTTCAATGTCTCTGGTTCGACCCCTTTAGCAATCAGGTCACTCTCAGCCTTGTCCCACAATGGTCGGGCTTTGAGGTATCCACCTGACCTCGTGCAATGGTGATGCTCCTTCTTTGCAGCATTTATCTTGTTTGTCGCTGACATCTTCTTACTCTTCTCCGATGTCTTGTGGGCCAGAAATGCGGCCCAGTGATCTCTTATCTTCTTAAATCGGTCAGTGAATTCTGGAGTCTTGTTTTTGTCGACATACATTGATTTCAACTCATTCTACCACCACCTGAATAGATCTGCCATCTTCTTGAGAGCATGAGCCTTGACCAATGGCTCTATAACTGGCTTATCCGGATCCTCCTCTGCCGGTAGGGTGAAATTTTCCTTCAGCGCGGTCCTAAGATCATCTTTCTGTCTATCTTCGGCATAAGAAACTTGTGGGTCTTCGTTCTTAGACTTATACCATTGGTGAATGCTGATCGGGATCATGTCCCTAACAAGAACCCCGCACTGAGCAGAAAATACTTCCTTGGTCCGGAGGGGTTCAATCGGTTGGCCATCGCCCGCGATTTACGTGATCGTGAACCTTTCATATTGGCGCAACCTTTTCTTCGGGCCTCGTCTCGTTACCGAAGTTTGGCTCGATCCGGAGGGCTATAAAAGAAGAAAGAAGAGTTAATATATGTAAATACCAAAACAATTAATGCATAAATTAGCTAGTCAGCACAGGTTTTATATATATATATATATATATATATATATATATATATATATATATATATATATCTCACCGGACTTTGCAACAGCTGATCGCGACTCCGTTCTGTCACCAGAGCCGTCATCACGGTCGTTGGAGCCATCATGATCATGACTTTCCTCCTCCATTGTTCGATCACCGTAGCATGCTTCCTCGCCTTCCAGACCATCGGTGTCGTTGAGAAATAATGACAAGACATCACGTCCGTTGCGGATTATGTCCCCCAATATCTCTTCTTGTTCGAAGTCTCTTTGTTGATCCATAGTTTCTGCAAATATTACAACATGGCAATTAATATACAAACATGAGAGATGGATATATTAATAGTGGCAAACATAGACCTAGCTAGCTAATCACAACACTTCTAGGTTTGGGGTCGCTGGCCTCGACAACGCCCTTTTAACTTGGTAAATTTGGGTGGCCTCAATGGTTCTAGGGTTTGGGGCGGGGCGGGAGGGGGTACGAGATCGACAAGGTTTTTTTTCTATGGTTTGGGTGTCCTCGAGAGTTGGTCGAGCGGGGGGGGGGGGGGGGGGGGGGTTGATCGACGTCCCCCTCTCGACCCCTCGGCGATCCTCGACCCTCGACCCTCATCCCCTCGGCGACCCTTGACCATCTACCCTAGTTCTGATCCTTGACCGCTCGGATTCTCTTAACCTTTAAGGGATTTAACAAGATGGCGCCATTCTGGATGTGCAGGAAATGGTCCATATTTTTCCTGATCTCATCTACCATTCTATATGTCACATTGTCTAGTGTCAAACGATTCAAGAAAACCATTGCTTGATCATTTGCCAGAAGTAACAGGCGCATAATGGTACGAAGCTCTCCGAAATTGTTTTGGAACGGAGTCTCGGATAGGATAATTAGCTTTTTGGTACGATGTTCAGCAAGAGCCTTCCGAATATCGCTCTTTGGAAGCCTTTTATGAAATTCATACGAAAAAGCGAATCATTCTATCAGGTGCTCCGTTCCAAAACAACTTTGAAGAGCTTCGTAGCATCATACGCCTGTTACTTCCAGCAAATGATGTAGCCACGGATTTCTTCAATACTTTGACAGACAACGTGACATATACAAGAATATATATATATATATATATATATATATATATATATATATATATATATATATATATATATATATATATATATATATGAGATCAGAAAAAAATGGATCAACATGTGCTCATCCATCATGGGGCCATTCTTGTTAAACGGAGACCCTCGACCCCTAGACGACCCTCAACCCCTCGGTGATACTCGACCCTCGACCCCTCGACGACCCTCGACCCTTGACGACCCTCGACCCCTGACGACCCTCGACCCTTGACCCTCGACCCCTCGACGACCCTCGACGACCCTCGAACCCTCGATGACCCTCGACCCCTCGGCGACCCTCGACCCTCTATCCTAGTTTCTGACACCCTAGTTTCCGACACCCTCGTTCCCGATAAAAAATAAGAAGAGGAAGAAGAAGAAAAAATAGAGGAGAAGAAGAAGAAGAAGAAATAGAGGAAAAAAAGAAGAAAAAGAGGAGAAGTATTCTATTTTTTCTTCTTCTCCTCTATTCCTTCTTCTTCTCCTCTTTTTTTCTTCTTTTTTCCTCTTCTTATTTAATTCTCCTCTTCTTCCTCTCCTCTTCTTCTCCTTCTTCTTCTCCTTCTTCCTCTTCTTATTTTCCTTTTTCCTCTCTTTCTTTTTCTTCTAGATACAAACATATACATAAATGACTTTGATCATACACAATTTTCCTATACATACACATTTTTTTACAAATATGCACATATATATGAACATATACATAAGTTGTCAAAAAAAATACATTTCTGAAAAACACATATACACACATATATACACATACACACACATATACACAAAAAATACATTTATGAAAAAAATGCTATGAAAAAAATGCAGGGCAGGGGCGGCGGGGCGGCGCGCGGCGCTAGCGCAGGGCAGGGGCGGCGGCGTGGCAGACGCGCAGGGCAGGGGCGGCGCGCAGCAGCAGCGAAGGGCAGGGGCGGCTGCAGTGCACGGCGGCGACGGCGGCCAGTACAGGGAACATGAGGAGGGGATCGGGGCAGCGCTCACAGCGAGGACGTGTCGGCGGCGAGGAGCGGGCTCAGGGGCGGCAGACGGCGACGACGTGCTCGGGATCGGGGCAGGGGCGCGCGGGCTCGGGGACGACGTCGGTGGCGGTGATGATGAGGCACGGGCGACGGTGACAACAGACGGCAACGGCGTGCTCGGGGGTGACGGCAGGTGTGGCGGACGGCGTTGGGGCAGCCTGGCGGCGTCGATGAGCTCGGCGTCGTCGGGCGGTGGGGTAACTGGCGATGAAATTGTGAAAAATTGCTAAGTGTTTCTTATATACACAGATTATTGGTCCCGGTTCGTGGTACGAACCGGGACGAATGCCCACGTTTGGTCTCTGTTCGTGCCACCAACCGAGATCAAATGTCTCTTTTCAGCAGCCCAAAGGGCGGGAAAAGGAGACCTTTGGTCCCGGTTAGTGGCACCACCTTTCGGCCCGGTTGGTGCCACCAACTGTGACCAAAGGTGGGCATTGGTCTCGGTTGGTGCAACTAACCGAGACGAAAGGGTGGCACAACGGTGGTGTGGTGGGAGTTTAATCCCACCTCGCTAGCTGATAGAGCTCAGCACCTGTTTATAAGCTGCATTGCGGCTGAGATGCTGAGCTCCTCTCTAAATTGCAGGCAGTACTTGCCTACCCTTGTCACAGCCATGTTGGGCCTATTGGGCCTGCGGTCCTGCATCCTGGCTCATGTTTAGATGGGTTTCTAGTCGTATGCACGCCGTGTGGCCCAGTAGACGGCATTTTTTTAATTTTTTTCAGTATTTTTGTTTTGTTTTTTGCATTATTTATTGTGTTTTGTTTTTGCTTTATTTTTTTAATTCTTTTTGCTTTTAGGTAATAAAAATTATAAACTTTCTATTAGTGCCATTTATTTTCCCATTTGAATAGTTTAAATTTGATTTTTTTTGAAATTTGTGTGAATCACTAGTTTTTGAATAAGTTTACTATAAAAATAGATTTTTGAGTGGTTCTTTTTCCTGCTATTTAATATTACTTTGTTTTATCATTATATTCAAAAACACATTTTATTATTTTAGTTTCTAACAAAAAATTCTTTATGATAATTCTTTTTGCTATTAAAGTTTCTAATAAAAAATTCCTTATGAAAATTCCTTTTGCTTTTAATGTTTTGAACAGAAAATACTTTGATAATTTTGTTTGCATAAATTTTATATAATTTTAGTTTCAATAATATTAGAGGTTTATAAAAGTTTTTTGAGTTGATTCCTTTTGCTATTGGAGTTTTATAAAAGCTTTTTAGTAGATTCTTTTTGCTATTAAAGGATATTATAGTTTTGTTTTAGTTGATCATAACAGAATAGTTTAATTGATTATTTTTAGTTCAATCTCTTTGCTATTAGTTCATTCTTTTTGCTATTAGTTCATTCCTTCAGCTAAATGACCCTTAAATTGAAAAGCACTACAAATGAACAATAAAAAGGTTGAAAGTTGGCATGATATCATCATTTCACCAAATAGCATGTGCTAAAAAGTTGAGAGGGTTACGACAAAAATTGGATGCACTTCATGTACAAAACAGACAATCTTTTTGAAAGTATAAGGGTTTCGGACGAAAACTCATCTGTTACAAAGGAATTTCATTTGTTCCCATGTAACTACAATGATATTCTAGATCGAAGGCATCATCATATAATAGTTGTGGATAGAAAGTCTTCACTTTTTCTTCACTTGTGTCCTTTGCTTATTCGCTGTAACCATGGATAATCTTCATCGTTTAGCAGGGTGCTTGGGCCAGCCTTGACTTTGAAGGGAGGAATTTCATGAAACTTTTCATAATCTTCAGACACGTCTGTCTTGCCCTCCAATCCCACGATGTCTCTTTTTCCTGAAAGAACTATGTGGCGCTTTGGCTCATCGTATGATGTATCCACTTCCTTTTCTTTTCTTTTCTCGGTTTGGTAGACATGTCCTTCACATAGAAAACCTGCGCCACATCATTGGCTAGGACGAACGGTTCGTCTGTGTACCCCAGATTGTTCAGATCCACTGTTGTCATTCCGTACTATGGGTCTACCTGTACCCCGCCTCCTGACAGATTGACCCATTTGCACTTAAACAAAGGAACTTAAAATCATGTCCATAATCAAGTTCCCATATGTCCACTATGTAACCATAATATGTGTCCTTTCCCCTCTTGGTTGTTGCATCAAAGCAGACACCACTGTTTTGGTTGGTGCTCTTTTGTTCTTGGGCGATCGTGTAAAATGTATTCCATTTATCTCGTACCCTTTGTAAGTCATTATAGTCGAAGATGGTTCCCTCGCCAACGAGTACAACTCGTCAGAAACAGTGTTGTCACCCCTGAGATGTGTTTGCAACCAACTGCCAAAACTCCTGATGTGTTCACATGTAATCCAGTCGTCACACTGGTCTGGGTGTTTGGAGCGCAGAATGTTCTTGTGTTCATCGACATACGGGGTCACCAAGATAGAATTCTGTAGAACTGTGTAGTGTGCTTGAGACCAAGAATGCCCGTCCCTACATATTATTGAGTCCCCTCCTAGCGTGCCTTTTCCACTCAGTCTCACCTCATACCGCGCTTGAGGGAGACCTATCTTGTTAAGGTTAGGAATGAAGTCAACACAAAACCCAATGACATCCTCTGTTTGATGGCCCATGGAGATGCTTCCTTCTGGCCTAGCACGGTTATGGACATATT
Source organism: Triticum timopheevii (assembly GCA_963921465.1). Classification (NCBI taxonomy): domain Eukaryota; kingdom Viridiplantae; phylum Streptophyta; class Magnoliopsida; order Poales; family Poaceae; genus Triticum; species Triticum timopheevii. The sequence continues at coordinate 617,206,227 of OY997274.1, read as the reverse complement.
TCTTAGGACTCCCATGAACCTCTCAAAGGGGAACATATTGTGTAGAAATACAGGGTCCAGAATGACAATCTCGTCGACTAGATGAACTAGCACGTGCGTCATGATATTGAAGAAGGATGGTGGGAACACCAGCTCGAAACTAACAAGACATTACGCCACATCACTCCTTGGCCTTGGTAGGATTTATGGATTGATCACCTTCTGAGAGATTGCATTGAGGAATGAACATAGCTTCACAATGGCTAATCGAACGTTTTCCGGTAGAAGCCCCCTCAATGCAACCGGAAGAAGTTGCGTCATAATCACGTGGCAGTCATGAGACTTTAGGTTCTGGAACTTTTTCTGTATCATATTTATTATTCCCTTTATATTCGACGAGTAGCCAAACGGGACCTTCATACTGAGCAGGCATTCAAAGAAGATTTCCTTCTCTTCTTTGGTAAGAGCGTAGCTGGCAGGACCTTCATACTGCTTTGGAGGCATGCCATCTTTTTCGTGCAAACATTGCAGGTCCTCCCATGCCTCCGGTGTATCTTTTGTCTTCCCATACACGCCCAACAAGCCTAACAGGTTCATGCAAAGGTTCTTCTTCACGTGCATCATGTCGATTGAAGAGCGGACCTCTAGGTCTTTCCAGTAGGGTAGGTCCCAAAATATAGATTTCTTCTTCCACATGGGTGCGCGTCCCTCAGCGTCATTCGAAACAGATAGTCCGTCGGGACCCTAAGATTACTTTTAAATCATTGACCATAGCAAGTACGTGATCACCGGTACGCATGGCGGGCTTCTTCCGGTGATATGCCTCGCCTTTGAAATGCTTGCCTTTCTTTCGACATTGATGGTTGGTCAGAAGAAATAGACGATGCCCCAGGTACACGTTCTTCCTGCATTTGTCCAGGTATATACTTCCGGTGTCATCTAAACAGTGTGTGCAGGCATGGTATCCCTTGTTTGTCTGTCCTGAAAGGTTACTGAGAGCAGGCCAATCATTGATAGTTACAAACAGCAACGCATGCAGGTCAAATTCCTCCTGTTTGTGCTGATCCCACCCACATACACCGTTTCCAATCCACAACTATAAAAGATCTTCAACTAATGGCCTTAGGTACACATCAATGTCATTGCCGGGTTGCTTAGGGGCCTTGGATGAGAACTGGCATCATAATGAACTTCCGTTTCATGCACAGCCAAGGAGGAAGTTTATAGATACATAGAGTCACGGGCCTGGTGCTATGATTGCTGCCCTGCTCCCCAAAAAGATTAATGTCATCCACGCTTAAACCAAATCATACGTTCCTTGCATCACCTGCAAACTCCTCCCAGTACTTTCTCTCTATTTTTCTCCACTGCGACCCGTCAGCGGGTGCTCTCAACTTCCCGTCTTTCTTACGGTCCTCTCTGTGCCATCGCATCAACTTGGCATGGCCTTTGTTTCTGAACAGGCATTTCAACCGTGGTATTATAGGAGCATACCACATCACCTTAGCAGGAACCCTCTTCCTGGGGCGCTCGTCGTCAACATCACCATGGTCATCTCTTCTGATCTTATACCGCAATGCACCGCATACCGGGCATGCGTTCAAATCCTCGTACGCACCGCGGTAGAGGATGCCGTCATTAGGGCATGCATGTATCTTCTGCACCTCTAATCCTAGAGGGCATACAACCTTCTTTGATGCATACGTACTATCGGGCAATTCGTTATCCTTTGAAAGCTTCTTCTTCAATATTTTCAGTAGCTTCTCAAATCCTTTGTCAGGCACACCATTCTCTGCCTTCCACTGCAGCAATTCCAGTACGGTACCGAGCTTTGTGTTGCCATCTTCGCAATTGGGGTACAAACCTTTTTGTTGATCCTCTAACATGCGATCGAACTAGAGCTTCTCCTTTTGACTTTCGCACTGTCTCCTTGCATCAACAATGACCTGGCGGAGATCATCATCGGGCACATCGTCTAGTTCCTCTTGATCTCCCCCGTTGTACCATCACCGTATTCAGGGGGCACATAGTTGTCATCATCCTCTTCTTCTTCGTTGTCTTCCATCATAACCCCTATTTCTCCATGCTTGGTCCAAACATTATAGTGTGGCATGAAACCCTTATAAAACAGGTGGGTGTGAATGGTTTTCGAGTCAGAGTAAGACTTCGTATTCCCACATATAGGGCATGGACAAGACATAAAACCATTCTGCTTGCTTGCGTCAGCCACTTCAAATTATGCACGCCCTTAATGTACTCGGAGGTGTGTCTGTCACCGTACATCCATTGCCGGTTCATCTGCGTGCGTTTTATATAATTAAGTGTGTCAAAAACCATTACAGAACATCATGAATAGATAATTAAGTGACCAAATTAATAGAAGTTCATCATCACATTAAAACCAAAGTACATACATAGTTCTCATCTAACAACATATAGCTCTCCAGAGCATCTAATTAATTAAACCATACATTGAAACCATGTAAAACATTTCAATGCGAAAACAAATGCGATCATAATCGCAACCAAGCTAACAATTGATCCAATGGCATAATGATACCAAGCCTCGGTATGAATGGCATATTTTCTAATCTTTCTAATCTTCAAGCACATTGCATCCATCTTGATCTTGTGATCATCGACGACATCCGCAACATGCAACTTCAATATCATCTTCTCCTCCTCAATTTTTTTGTTTTCCTTCAAGAAATTGTTTTCTTCTTCAACTAAATTTAACCTCTCGACAATAGGGTCGGTTGGAATTTCCAGTTCACATACCTCCTAGATAAATAAAATCTATGTCACGTTGGTTGGCATAATTGTCATATACAATAAATGAACCAAATAGTTCTAAAGATAATATGTACCACATCCGAATCATAGACAGGACGAGGGCCGACGGGGGCGGATACCAAAACCATCGCACTATATAATAGAAGCAATAATAAAAGTAAGCAAATTATACAAGTATCTATATAAACATACAATTAAGAATTTTTTTCCTTTCACAAAGAAGATAAGAACAAGAGGCTCACCACGGTGGTGCCGGCGACGAGATCGGTGCGGGCGATCGACGACGGTGAAGACGGGGACGGGACGTGACGGACCGCTAAACCTAGACAATATTGAGGAAAATGGAGCTTGGAGGTCGAGCTTGAAGAGGAGAAAGCTTAAGTAGTGTGGCTCGGGCATTCCATCGAACACCTCATGTGCATAGGAGGTGAGCTAGAGCACCACAAAGCCCTCTCCCCTCGCCGGCCAGAAAAAACAGAGCAGTGTGCTCTGCTCTTACGCGAGGGGGTATATATAGACATCTCATTGGTCCCGGTTCATGGCTTGAACCGAGACTAAAGGGCAGCCTTTGGTCCCGGTTCAAGCCACGAAGCGGGACCAATGGTTGTGGGCCAGGAGCGAGGCCCATTGGTCCCGGTTCGTCCCACCAACTGGGACCAAAGGGGCCAAACAAACCAGGACCAATGCCCCCACGAGGCCCGGCAGCCCCCCTGGCCTCACGAACCGGGACCAATGGGCCCATGGGTCCCGATTCGTGACTGAACCGGGACTAATGGGCTTATCTGGCCCGAACGAAAGCCCTGTTTTCTACTAGTGGTAGTTGATACTAGGGATCAAGCCCTAACAAATTGACCCAATTACATGATAAATCCCATCCATCTGCATCACCATCCAGCAAGCCTATGAAGTAATTACTCACTTCTAGTGGTGAGCAACATGGCAGTGTTGATAGAGAAGGGTTATTGATGACAATGGCGATGAATCCCCCTCACCAGAGCCCCGAGTGGACTCCAAATCAACCCTCCAGATGAAGAGCAAGAGGTGGCAGCGGCTCCGTATTATGAAACATGATAATTCTTCCTCTCTGATTTTTCTCTCCACAAAACGGAACTTATAGGACCGGAGGTAGGGCAAACTGAGCCACAGGGGCCCCACAAGGCAGCAGGGCGCGCCCTAGGGGGTAGGCGTGCCCCTTGCTTTGTGGGCAGGTGGTGGTCCAAGTTTGATAGATCTTTGCACCGGTATTGTTTATGTATTCAAGAAAAAATCTTCGCCAAGTTTCGTCCAATTTTGAGAACTTTTATTTCTACACAAAAAACAACACCAAGGTAGTTCTGCTAAAATCAATGTCGGTCCGAGTTAGTTTCATTCAAATCATGCATGTAGAGTCCAAAACAAGAACATAATTGTTTGGAAAAGTAGTTACGTTGGAGACATATCAACTCCCCCAAGCTGAACTAATTACTTGTCCTCAAGCAATTCAATAGATAAACTAAAAGTGATAAAGAAAAACTTTTACAAACTCTTTTTCCTTATGTTATGTATATAAGCTTAACTAGTAACCAAGATTTCAGCAAAGATCGTGAACTAACCATATGAATGGTATCACTTAGAACTCACATTTACTCATATCAAAATGGCATAATCAACTAGCGAGCAATAATAGTATATCTCAAATGCCAACACTTTATCAAAACAATCATGATATAATATGATAGCATGCTACCCCGCTAGGTCTTTCTAGGACCGCAAAACATAAATGCAGAGCACCTCCGAAATTCGAGCAACGCCTAAACATTCTAATTCAAGGTAGAAAAGATCTAGTCATGCACAGATCCAACATTAACTAGACTCAATGCATGTTAAACTAAGAATGACAATAATGTCGGGGTTATGATCCTGACAATGAGTACTAACATTCGATGGCGAGTCGTCGGTGGATCCTCGTCTGCTTCAATGTCATCTACATCAAGGTCAATCTGCCCCCACCCCCGCGCTTCGTCTACATCAGCAGCAACATGGGAACAGGCCTGCTGAATCAACGCCCCGCTCCTCTATTCAGCTGCTTTGATGAGTTCGATCAACCCTCGATTCGGGTTGCTGGATAACAGCTTTGTTGGTAAATTTAGTTCCCATTAGAACATAATCAATTTGCATATTAGAATGTTTGATTGTGTCTTCTAGAAGTTTTCTAGAGTGGTGTTGAACTAGCTGTATCTTTATGTTGAGAGAAGTATATATTAGTTGCCATGTCCACATGTCAAAAAATGCAGGTATACTATTTTGGGATTTGACCATGGTAAAAAATATGTATTCAACATGGTATTGGTATTGTATTCTCCATGGAAACTTTTACACCCACGACAATTCTCTTCTATAAAACATGACGATTGAATTTAAACCCCATGGTAATTTTTTTGATATGCATCTAGCAAGGCGTCTGTTGTTCATAATTGTGTTTTCTTTACATGCATGGCAAAATTCTCACAAACACATGGCAATTTTCAATTAAATACCATGGCAAATTTTAATTTAAGGACCGTGGCAATCTCTTTCCCATATCATGGGAATACAAATTCATGGGGCCATGGCAATTTTATTAAAGAATCATTTCCACATTATATCTTTTTTTCTCTAATACGGCAAACTTAGTTATCAACCATGGTAAACTTATTTTATGGACCATGGCAAGTATAATACAATTACCCTGGCTATTTTGTTTTATAGCGCTAAGGAAAAATTATTTACATATATGGCGATTCGTATAAAGCATTACAATTGTAATGAAAATAAAATGTCATCTTTTTAATATGCATCTGCCATTGCAATTTTTGTTTATTTCTTAATTAGGCCCCTTCATCTTCTAGTTCATTGATCATATCATGGCAAAAAAAATCGTGTGCATTGGTAACATGGCAATTTTTTTCTCAAAAAGTGTGTCTCATACATCATAGCAAATTTCCAAACATTTTTTGGGAATAGTCACACGATAAATGTATGAAAGTCTAACCACCATAACATTTTTACCTTTTAAGAAGATGGCTAATTTTACTTGTAGCGTGGCAAAAAAAAAATACTTCATTTGCATGGACAAATTCAAATTTTATTTTGCCATGGAAAATTTACCTAAATCACCATGCAAAATTTAACTAAATCGCCATGGGAATTTTTAAACATTTATTGCCATGGCAATTTTTACTATTTATTTGCCATGGCAAATTTATATTTATTTCCATGGAAAAATTACCAATATCGACATGGAAAATATTTAAATTTTATTGCCATGGCACTTTTTACCTTATATGTGCCATGGAAATGTTACATTTCTTTGCCATGGCAAAATTACCTTTATTGTCGTGGCAAATTTACTTTTACATAGATATCAATTATATTTTAATATTTCATGGCAAAATTTTCCTTTTTTTGTCATGGCAATTTAACTTTTCATGGTCCATGTCCATTTTTTATTTTTAATGCCATGACAAATTTCACTTCATATTTTTTTCATGGGACTTTTTTCTTTTTCATGTCATGATAGTCCATTTCCTTTATGAAACATCGCAATTACCGCCGAAGAATATATGGCACTTTTTAGTGTTCTACATGATGGCAATTTTTAATCCATATTTTTCGTGTCTTCATGTCTATAGTAAAATACCATGACAATAAAATTAACCTTTTATTTTGCCATGGCAAATTTACCTTAATTGACATGGTAAATTTAGCTAAATCTCCATGGCAATTTTAAATTTTATTGTCATGGAAATTTGTATTTTTATTTGCCATGCAAAATTTACATTTATTGCCATGGCTAAATTACCTATATCTACATGGCAAATATTTAAATTTCATTGCCGTGGCAATTTTGCCTTTTGATTGCCAAGGAAATTTTACATTTATTTGCCATGACAAATTTACTTTTACATACATGTCAATTATACTGTCATATTTTCATGGCAATTTTTTCCTTCTTTTCATGGAAATTTAACTTTTCATGGTCCATGTCCATTTTTTAACTTTTAATGCCATGGCAAATTTCACTTTAATCTATTTTTCATGGGATTTTCTTCTTAATCATGGGACCAAGGTACATTTCCTTTATGAAACATGGCAATTACTACCAAAAATATATGCTATACTTTTTTTGTTCTACATGATATCAATTTTCAATCCACATTTTTTTTGTTTCATCATGTATATAGTAAAATACCTCACGATATTTAATGCACATAATTTTCGCCACTATGTACACATGTGAATTGCCCTGACGTTTTCTCTTATTTTTTCCATTGGAAGAAAAAAACTTGAACCACGGCAAATTTTGCTTCTAATGATGATGGCAACCCTTAGTTTTCATCATCTATTTGTATTTTTTATTTTTAAACCATGGATTTTTTTTTATTCATTCTCTCCACGTCAAATTTTTTCCATTACTTTTGGGCCAAGGCATTTTTGTTCATAGCACGGCAAACATTGGGCTTTATTAATCACAGCCAAAAAAAGGCATTATTAGCCAAAGCAAAAAAGGTCAGAAAACTGGGCATTATTTTTATATTTTTTATCATAGTAAAAAGCCCTGTACGTTTTCTGGGGTGTCGAACAAATTCGTTCGATCCATCCCCCCTCCAGTAGCGAGCGAACGAGTCGTTCTGTCCTGGGGTGTCCCAGACCGAACTTCAGCGCCATATCGACGTCCTAAAACATCGGCTGCTAGACTGCACCGAGGCCGATCAATGGATCGGCTGAACAGTGCGTGGCTTCAGTCCCGCAGTCCGCCGGCCGGCTCGCTGGTGCGCGCGCGTATCATCTAATATTCCATCATCGTCGGCGCCCGGTTTTGCCTCGTGTATCTTGTGTTCGTCTATTTTGACGCCAAGATGGCACTCAGTGAGCCAGGGAGCCACGAGCCCACGACGCACGTACGCGGGGCGCCGTGATTATGTTGCACGCATGCGCCGGTGCAACTGCAGGCTACTGCTATACGTAGTGCCCATCCACGCTACTGCTAGCCAGTACTCACGCACTTACGCCTACATATATAAGACGCGCGCAGGCGCAGGTGGCCGGCCGGCCGGCGGCGGCACTGTCGCGCGATCGCGTGCAGTCGCCGTGACGGCGGGCCTGCGTGACCAGCCATGATCACGTAAATGATGGATTGGCGGTCGGACCGGCGGCGCCGGGGGGCGGTGGTTTAAAGCCATGGGCCGATGTTGCCGCGCGGAACTGTGCACGGTGGTCCTGCGCCGTCCCGCCGTGGGGATCCGCTGCCGGCCGGCTAGCTGATAGGAGCAATTAAGGTGTTCCTTGAGCTCGCGCGGCCCACCGGGACGTATTTGCCAATGTTTTTTATATGGTGACTCACTGTAGCCCACTGGGCCCGCTGCGGATTAACTGCCTGCGTGTGTGTGCGCGCATTCATGCGAAACAGTGAAAGACTCTCTTCTCCATCGGACCCTCTCTCAGGAAAACAAGGGGCCAAAAGCCAAGAAATAATATTCTACCGTTCATGTGTGACATAATTTATTTTTGTTTAAAGTGTTATTACATAATGTTTCGTCCTGTCTTTTCTTGTTGAAAATTACTCCCTCTGTTCCCTAATTATTATTTTTAGTAAAGGAGGTTAAGACCTTCGGCCTCTGCATCAATCGATGTATACGGACGTCTTTATTTATTATTCAACATATGTTTAACAAAAATATACATCAAGCCACCCGAAGCCACCTCTCACACCTACAAAACTCGATAATGTGGAGTGCTCTCACTCCACATAGCTAAAACCGGTGTCGTCGTCGATTCATCCACATAACGTATCGGAACTCACAGCCGGAGCAGCAGACTTAAAGCGTACACCACATGCACATGTTTTAGACGCCGCCATCATCATCGAACCGCTGAGCCATCTTCAGAAGAGAGATCCGTATCATCCTTGTCAGTCCGTCCATCCGTTGATGTCACCATGGCACCACCGCCCCGCGCTCGTCCGTCCAGACGCGAAGCTTCCGGAAGATCTATCGTGCGTAGCACCTGCCGACCAGGCATGACACAGCGTAGCATCTGTCGGCTAAGCATGACTTGACATCTCCATCGAATATTAGACCTTTTAGCTTTTTCTTGATTCATATGTATCTAGACTCATTTTTGTATGTATGTAGTCAATATCTTGAAATAGCTAAAAGATCTTTTATTAGAGAATGGGGGGACTATATGTCTATATCCTAGTGTTCGTTGCATACCATCAACTAAGAGTGCACTTGTTTCAAAATGGATGTGCTCGTACGCAATGGAACGTTACGGTACAATTTGAAACAAGCAAAAGTAATCTGATGAAACATCATATAATGCTTTGAAACTAAACTAATTATGCCAGAAATCATGGCACAAATCTCAAACCAATGACTGACGGTGAATACATGAACGGTATTTTTGTGCATGATAAAAATATCACCCACGTGGTCGTGGGGATCCTTTGAGTTCATCGCCAGGACTTATTATTTTTCACCTTAAGTGTTTTGTGTGGAACTGCGAATTTTGGTGGTCTTCTAAGACAAACCTTCTACATGGGAATTTTTGAAGTTTCTAAGGAAATACAGATCCATGTATTGACGTCATGTAATGGTTCATTCCAAGTAATTTGTTTAGAGTTTGGCGTGTGGAGATTGCTAGTTTTAAATAAAAGGGACTGACTATGTGCAAGTCGTTTGAAAATTAGAGTTGCGTAAGTTGATTTTTACCAAGCAATCCTTCTTCTTTCCAACAATCCCCATATGCCAGAAAAACTGCATGTCGGCGCCACCTGTGGCTGGCAGGGCTGCCACGTGCCTCGCCGCCCTGCCTACCCTCCAAACCTCCCCTTCTTCTCCTACACTGGCCACAGACCCTACACGGCATCGACACCGCCTCTGCCTCGTAGTTCTGTGCCTCACCTTCTTCTTCAGTGAAACTGATTCACACCAAGTCTGCGGTTCAAATGGCTTGCAAATAGCAAACGCGTAAATGAACATGCGTGCGTGTGTGATACATGTGGTAAGCAATACAAACTATTTGAAGAAAATGGACTGGAATAAATTTGGGCAGTGGATCCTGATCCCAGGAGCCGTACCGTACGTACACCGTGTACGTACCTCCGCCTCGAAATGGAAACTCGAGAGCAGGCTAGTAGAACGGCGGATTTGCCGGCCGTGTGCTCTCCTCGCTCGCAGCCGCAGGAGGAGGGTCCGGCCAACGGCCGTATCCCCGCATCTGAAAGATGACTTGAGCAAGCAGCAGCAGCTTGGGCATGCATGCATGTATGTCAGGCACGCACATGCTCGCTCCATCGAGGCCCTGCCCTGCGCAGGATCTGCAGCCTCCACGACATGGCGCAGATCGTGTAGACCCGTGCAGCATCACCTATCGGCACGGCCGGTAATAGCTAGTAGTATATACTCTGTTGTGTGCAACTCTACGGGGCAAGCTACATGACATTGTTCTTGCATTCACAGTGTATGGGCCCATGTATGCATGCTCAACGAAAATACTCCATGGTGCAAGGAGGGGGAAGGAAAGGATCAAAATTGCAGCATGCTTGGCTAAGCTCACTTTTATTCAGGCACCAACCTCAGTTATCCATGTTTTATGGCACCGCCTCAACTTGGCAACAAATAGTTAAATAATCTTCTTTTTTCATTCTGTCCTCCAAATGCACCTTCTCCGCCCCTCCCCCCGCCGGCCCGATCCAACCGTCTCCTTCCTCTCCTCCTGTCACAGCCTTCGGTGGCGTCATGTCCGACCCCTCGCCGTCAACGGTACTACAAGCTTCTCCAGCTTGGGCTCCGTCCAATCCGACCAGCGGTCAATATGAAAAGGCCCGTCCACCCGAACTGTCAAACCTGCGACTGCGCGTTGATGATGTTGTGGCCCACCGCGTCGCTGCTGGCTTTGGTTAGTTTTTTTCGAACATCAGTACAGACACAAGCGCTCATATACACGCACATACGCTCCCCCTATGAACGCACACACGCATACTCTGCCTTTATGAGCATTTTCAAAAGACTCAGCCAACATATCATCTTAAGATTTACAAAGTCACCGTAAGCATCTCGTCGTCGACGGGAACGTCCCTTTCCATTGAATGCACATCGCCGGAAATTCTGAAATAGATCCAAGAATAAATGCGAGCACCAGGATTTGAACCCTGGTGGGCTGGGATACCACAGTCCCTCTAACCATCCAACCACAAGTTGGTTCACGCCTCTGGTTAGCTCCTAACACTGCAGAACCTCGCAAGAATAGACTGACCCAATTGGAATTTCAGGCAACTGAGGAATAGCTAATGTGATATTTTATATATGCATGCATAAAAATAGAATACCTACGATTTGGGTGTGTCATAATCTTATTTGAACCTTGAGTTACAAATGTGTATAAATACGTCGTCTAGCGGCCAATATTTCGCATTTAAGTGAGATCAAACGGCTGCTAGGGCTGCCCTCGGGGTAGCCTACGTACCATCCGACATGATTTCGACAAAGCCGTTAACACGATTGAAAAAACAAAACAAAAGGCACGATTGGACCTTTGGCTCGAGGGGATTGATCGACGTGACGTCGCGATCGCGCGTCGGATTGACTGATTGACTGATTATCTGTGGCCTGGTTTAACTGGGTCGAGCGAACAGTCCGCGGCTTCAATTCCACTGTCGGCCGGACCCCGGAGCCATCAATTGCCACCCACCCACGCGCGCGCCATCGCCGATCGTACGTGCGGTACTAGCAGCTGGTTTTGGCTTGTCTCTAGCGCGGTGTGAATGTGTGATGCGAGGCGTTTCTTTTGCCAGATCGAGCGCGCGGTTCTACGCGCGCGCGCCCGGCTGGCCGGCGGCGTCGACCCGGAAATGGCGAGCCGTGAACGTGGGAGTACGTAGCTGTGCATGGTCTTGGCGACACGGCAGTGATTGCAGTGGAGTGAAATCTGAAATAAACCTTATGTTTATGGAGGTCGACGCAAATAAACCCTCATCTTCAAATCCCTGAAGTTGGTACCCTGAATTTACAAATCCTAGTCAATCCAGACCCTGTATGAATAAAGTCTTGTTTGGCGTAATAGAAAAGGTTCGATCCCAGCCAGGATTGAATCTAATGTCACTTACTACATGGGCCCACCTGTCATGCATCTCCTTCCCCAATCTCTTCCACACAAGTTCAATCCCCACCGGACCGAAGGACGGAGAGCGCGTCTAGGCGCGCGTAGGTGACGAGGAGCAGAGCGGAACGAGGAGGCGTGGGTCGCGGTTGCGTTGTAGACGAGGGCGTCCCTCTCGCAAGTCGCAACTCGGATGCATGTATAGTGTTGTCCGTGTGGAGTGGGCAGTGTGCAGGCGTGCGTGGTTGCGCTAGTTTAGCTCTGCTCGTCCAACACCAACAGTGCTTGCTTGCTATCCAGGCCTCTGCTGCTGCTGTCCATGCATGCACGTACTACGTACGTAGGTGACAGGCCGGGCGGCGTCACGGTTGCGGAGCCGCGTAGGCGTTTAGCGAGTCAGCCGTACGGTACGTACGTGCCGGCCGGCGACGCTGCTGTCCGCGGGCGCATCTGCGAGGCAGCCAGCCGGTCTGATACCTCTCGCACGCCTATATATACGTTCCTCTCAGGCTCATTTATTGCAGGCATTTCACGGTGCATATTACTGCTACTCCATCTGTTCCCTAAATACGTATAAGACGTTTTGGTAGATCAATTTGAACTGCCAAAATGTCTTACGACATTTTTTTCAGGCGTGTATTTTTTGACCTACGACATTTTTTCAGGCGTGTCACGGTGCAGATTACTGGAGTAATATACTTATAGTCCTACATCTGATGTGAGTGGGTGCATGCACTTGCTTAACTCGCTACTTATTTAGCTGAGTTTAGCTCAAAACCAAAGTACGCACGCATTGATCATATCGGAGCAGCGGCGCTGGGGCGGGTCTGGTTTAAGTTGCCGGCACGGCTGCACGATCCGGCCATCTGATTTGCGAGCAACTGTTCACGGCGGTCTGGCTCCGTACCACCACCGTGGGAGCCCCTGCCGGCCTAGCCGCGGACAGGAGCAATTAAAGTGTGCTTCTCCCACCCAGGTCTTACCTTAAGGCTGGCCATAGTGGGAGTAACATAAGTAGTATCATGCACTTGGGACTCGCAAACATACTTATGAGGCAGACAATTAAAGAAGAGAGAGATGGTTATATAACATAGGTAGATACCGTAACATAATAAATATGGTGCTATTATGTGTCATGCATGACAATAAATGGGACCATCTATGATACTAATCTATAATACTACTCCCTCGTTCCATCTATATAGGGCCTAATGCGTTTTTTAAGACCGCTTTTGACTATCGACAAGATTAATAGTACATGACATGCACAATGTGAAAATTATATCATTGAAAGCTCCTTTCACACACGAATTTAACGGTGTGCTTTGTGTAAATTGCATGTCATATATTATTGCTTTAATATTTGGTCAAAGTTAGCCTCGAAAAACGCATTAGGCCCTATATAGATGGAAGGAGGGAGTATGCACTATAGAGGTAGTAACATAGACTAGTAACGTATGCATGTTACTAGTCTAAGTTAGTCCCCACTATGACCAGCCTAATACGCTTGCGGCCCACCGGGCCCGGAATGTCTTTGCTTTGTTTTTTTACCAGGACTTGCTGGGCCAAGAGTATATTTGTGAAATCACTAATTAATGAGTATTCCTCGCAAAGATCACTCCCACCTTTCCAGGCTGTAACAAGTGGCACGCTGCATCTGTGCCACTTGTCATAACCTGATAGTTTTCTCTTTTATCGTAGATCTGTTTATTCAAAACCTTTTATCTCTTAAACCGTACGTCCAAATCTTGAACCATTTTCACCGTTGGATTGCTCCCGTCGAGATCTTTAAAACTAGATCCAATGTTGATAAGTTTTGACGATTTTTTGCACGAAAAAAACCTGACCAAAAAAAGGAAGAAAAAATCGAACCGGGAGCACGATTTTTTCCCTCCCCGAAAGAGGCACGACCGTGCCTCTCGCGAAATCACAACCGTGCCTCTCGCAGAAGCAAAACCGTGTCTCTCGTGAAAGGAAAAAAACAAAAACATGTTTCGAGAAGGCACGGCCGTGCCTCTTGCGAAAGCACAACCATACCTCTCGCGGAAACAAAACCGTGCTTCTCGCCGAAGAAAAAAAAACAAAAAACACGTTTTTTTTTCATTTTTGAGAGGCACGGTCTTGGCTCTCACGGAAGCAAAACCGTGACTCTCGCGGAAGCAAAACCGTCCCTCTAGCGAAAGCAAAAATATGCCTCTCCCGGAAGCAAAACCGTGCCTCCGGCGGATGAAAAAAAATGAAAACACGTTTTTTGTGTAGAAATAATTCTGAAGTTTTTTTGGTCCAAAAGTTAAGGAAGACCGGTGAAAAACCGAAATGTCAAAAAAGGAAGAAACCAATTAAAAAGCAAAAAATGGTGCGGAAAAGTAAAAAAACAAATCCGAAGAAAGCACCTAGAGCGCGACATGTGGCGGGTGGCCGAGAGCCATGAAAAAGACTTTGCTATCTCTTCGCATTTGCACAAACCTCAATGTTCAGGTCAGACATTTCTTTGCAACCACTTGGAAACATCTACATTTCTACAGTCCTTGAAAAATAGCTAGAGTTCGTACTGAGCCCCTCCTTAAAAAAATCGTACTGGCAGCATCCATCTGGTACCACCTCGTTGGACGTGGCGTTCCACACTCGCCACGATTCAATGGCCACACATCCAGGCGCCCAAGGCAGGCGCCGTACGCCATGTACGTTCGTCTCGTCCTTTCGAAATGGGCACACCGCAGCGGCGTGGGCGCCGGCCGCTTATGTTCTCGACCACAGCAGCCTCACGGGAGAAGAAACAGATTAGAGAGCGAGGGGAGGGGCCGGCGCCAACGGCCCTGCCATGCATCTGATCGGTGCTGACTTCGGCGTTGCCACCGGCAGGAGTGGCCCGGGCCGGGCATGCATGCTTGCCACTCCATACTGTGTCACGTTCGAGCACCAGCCGCAGTACATCCGCGCAGGCGCGCTCAGCCGCCGTGCGCCGTTCACGTCTCTTCCTTCGCTCCCTTCGAGACGGGAACACCCGGCGTGCACAGCGGCCGGCATGGCGGTATTGCCACCGGCCTCGTTGACACAGGGAAGGGGCCGGCCACCACGGCCCTGCCATGCATCCGATCGGCGTTGACTTCAGCAATACTACCGCCAAAAGCAGCCGGCCCGGGCATGCAAGCATGGCGCCCACTGTTTAAAAAAAAAACATGCGGCCTGCTGGCACACACATGCTCCATCCCAGCGCCCTGCGCAGAATCAAGCCATACGGCGGATCGTACGAGCGCGCTCTCGCCCGCCGGCCGGCCGGCGTCGATCAGGGAACGGCGTACCCCGCGCGGATAGCGTGACTAGTAGTACATGCATTGCTAAGAGCATCTCCAACAGGCGCCGAATGCGCCGCGCGTTAAAAACTGCTTTGGCGCGGCGCGCAGCGCTGGCTCCAGTAGCCGCGCTAAAAAGCAGCGCACACAGCTCCAGCAGGCGCGCTAAAAATGTAGCGCGCGCGCGCTCATTCTACAACATTTTTTAAATTACATTGCATAGATAAAAGAACAATACAAAGGTATTTTACATCGGTGCAACTAGATAGATTGTTCGAAAGCATAGATAGATACTCCCTCCTTTCCAGTTTATAAGGCTCAATTCAAAAATCTCACCAACCAAGGTAGATGGTGAGTGGTGGAATATTTTTTGTAGTTTGCAAAATCATCCAATTAATGCTCTTGTTTTTCTCAAAAAGTATGTTTACCAATGCATTAATTGCAATGCATGCATGCATAAACTACATGCATTTGTCAATTTTCTCTTAATACTTGCATGCAATGATTTAATACACTTTGGAATCTGAACATGTGATGGGAAACAACCAAATGAGCCTTATAAAATGGAAAAACTAAAATTTTGAGATAAGCCCTATAAACCGGAAAGGAGGGAGTAGAAACTACTACGGCATACATAGATATAAACTACTCCAAGTCGCTCCCATCATCACCATCATCATCCTCGTCGGTGTTGTCCGAGGTTGAAAGGCATATGTCGTACCAACGTTCATCGTTGGCCGTGAAGAACGACCTCCCACCTGCTTGGACGATATCGCACTGCGCATTCGTCAATGCCTTCCGCCGACACCGGTCAGGCCGCTCCGCGCGGCGCCTTGCCGTCCTCTCCGCCCAGTAGGCACGCTCGTCGGCGACGTCCTCCGGGTGGCGACGGTGCCACTCCGCCATGGCTCGCTCGTCCTTCTCGGCGATGAGGAGGCGGCGCTGCCGCCGAGCGTGGTCGGCACGGTCCATGTCGGTGATGAGACGTGGCGGAGGGCGACGCGTTGCGCCTGCTCGCGCGTGAAGACGTCCTGGAAGTTCATCTGCGACCGGGGCCTTTCCAAGCGCCACGCCGCCGCGTCGTACGCGCGGGCCGCCTCGTGCGCGCTCCGGAACGACCCGAGGCCGAGCCGGACGTCGCCGTCCCGGATCTCGGCGGAGTACCAGCCGTTGGGGCGCTCGCGGACGCCGCGGTAGCCCGAAGAACCCCGGCGGCGCGATGGCATGGTGGCGCGGTGGTGGCGCGGAAAGCGGCGAAGTGACGAGGTGGCGAAGCGGCGAGGTTGCGAGGGGAGGGCGCGTGGATGTGTTCTGTGCGCGTGGCGAGCGCGGGATTTTATAGGCGCGCCGCTACCGCGCCGCGTGCCACTTTCTCCCTCGCGCGGTAAGTTCCCGCCACCGCTAAAACCAAACTTTACTGCGCGGGCTCGCCTTTTGCCGCGCCTGTTGGAGATGCTCTAAGGGCATCTCCAACGACAAGCGGCAAATTTCCTCCCGCATCCGTCCGCAGACAGAGGATCAGTCCGCGGACACAGATGCGAAAGACAGCCATCCAACCGTAATCGTATACATTTCAAATTCTTTTTTAACAAACCGGATAAAATTCGTGCACACAAGACCAGATTTCATATGAACTGACGGATTTCATACAATCACCATGGAATTTCGTTACATTTAGAACATTTAGAAGAAGAAAAACGACCCGGCCCTAAATCTATCCTACGGCGGCGGTGCCAGGCGTCCAAGCCTATGTCATCCTCCATCTCTCGTCTCCATGAACACCGGCGATAAGACCGATGAAGTGAAGGTGTGATCTCCGGCGAGGAATAGTAGATCACAGGAGACGGTCTGGCCCACATGGGACACAAGGCCCTCCCACCTCCAGTGTCCTACTCATCGTTGGAGGAGTCCATGACCTGTCTGTCGCCGGTAGACGTGGTGCCGGTGCTGTCGTCGTCCCACCGGGCCACCTGATGGTTCATCGCCGGCGCGCGTAGGAGGCGCAACTAACGTTGTTCTCCTCCGTGGTCGCCTGCAATTGCGCCTCCGCGGGGGCCGCTTCCTGGCGAGCAACGGCTTGAGCGCGAGCGACATCGTAGATGGCACGCTACTCCGCGATGAAGTTGGGGTTCGCCACGGCCTCCTCGCTCGCCCGCTTGTCGTAGATCTGGCTCTCCGCCAGCTGGTGCTGCTCCAAAAGGAACAGGTTGTACCGCTGTTTTTCCTGCGCCTGCTGGAAAGTCGACAAAGGCACCGGTATAGGCTGCACCTCTGCCATGGCGGCATTGTAGTGCGTATGTGTCTGCTCCGTGGTGAAGCCGGCGTTGCACGGGAGGCGCAGGAGCCGAGGCGGTGTCGTTGGAGCCCGTCTCCATCATGGTGTCGTCCTCGTCGTCGGGGACCTTGGACAAGCTGGTACAAGCCGGCCGCGATCCGCTTGGCATGGCGGCTCTGCCGAGCAACGGCGAGGGCGGCCACGGCGTGCTTCATCTCCGTGGAAAGGCTCTTCATAGAGCTTCGCCGCGTGCAGTCATTGCGGATGCAGTGCAGCGGAGGAGGATGGGGAGGGGCTTGTGTTGTGGTTTGGAGTTAGTCGAGGTGTGGCCGCATTTAAATAGCGGATTCCAGTGAGGCGAGACGTCCGGATGCGTCATTGCGCGGCGCCAGAGTGGGTTTCTCCGCGGCGAGCCTGCTTAAGGGCGTCATACAGACGGACAACGGCATTGATCGAGTGAGGTAGAAATTCGTCCCATCCCTTCCAGTCACGCATCTCTGGCATTGAACAGGCGTGCATACCGGAGATGCGTCGCGGGCGACGCCCTCAGTCGGCGCGTCGCCTTAATGGTAGACGCAATATGAGGTCATGTCCGCCCTGAGCCGCCTTCAATGTTGAGCGGCACGCTCTATAGTGGCAAGAATACGGGCAGCATGTGCCGGGCGGGAACGCGTGCGGGCGAGGGATGAGGGGTTTCGGTGGGCCAGGTCTGCCAGAAAGCGGGCGTTGGATCGGTCCGGACTCCCGCAAAGCCCCCATGTTTGACTCCGGTTTGAGGGAGAGATCACGTTCGGACCGCGCCGCAGATCGACATAGGCCCTTGTTGGATGGCTTCAGCTGTCCGAACAGCGCAGTAAAGACGCATGCGGGTTGGCATTTGAGATGTCCTAATTAACGCTAAAATGTATGATTCAGTACGTGGTTGCTGCTGCATGAACGCACGGGTCCAATAGTGCTTCCTTGCTAGAGGCTATATTGATTCCTGAGAATCACTTCACCTATGGATTCATCAGCTACAGCTGTGGATTCTGAAAAATCAGAAGTTGGTTGTTTGTGTACTCTATTATTGAACATATGTAGGAACGATAAATGTTGTGCAATGTCTATAATGTCTATAAATGTTGAGTTTGAAAATGAATAAATTAACTGATAGAACTTCATATGCTACTGGCCAAATCCTGAATCTCTTCGAACAGATCCATCGATTGAGACTGGGGCTAGAGGTAGCGAAAGGACGGACGGTGATGGCCAGAGGTCTAAGGAGGGGTGGAAGCACTTAGATCCGGCTGCCTAGGAGGAGATTGGGGGTGCAGGTAACAGAGGTTGGGGATGGGCGGGCGCAGTTCGGGCATGGGTGGAGGTGACCTGACGCGACCCGATTCGCCTGCCCAAGAGGCAACAGGGGCGACGCTGGTGTAGCCGCCAAAAGTCTGGGCGGCCACTGTTCTGTGTACATCCCTCTGTTCGCTCGGGTGTAGAATAATGGAGGGTTGGAGAACTGCTTGGAGTATCTATTGGGATGGTGGCATTAAGTTTGTAATAACGGGGACAAAGCTGGGTAGACTGGCAGTTGGATAAGTGGAATCTCAGGAATCACTGAAACTGCAGCTTCCGGCTCGTGCCACCTTGCAATGTGGTTTTCAAAATCCTTAGAATTGATTCCTAAGGATCTAAGGTGGGTAGCTGGCTGTTTGTTTCTGATTCTCATTTTCAGAGGAGTAGAATCCCATAATCTGTAACGGAAGGTCAAACAAAGGCCACGTGAGTGGCAGATCTAGAAATTCAACTTTGGATGTTTAAAAAGAATATTCACCGTAACAAAGCCAATTGGTTCACGACAATACAAATTGTTCATAATAGCAACAATATCCCAAAAGATGAAGGAAACTACAAAATAGAGAAGCAACTTATAACATGACCATACACTTTGTCATGGCTTGAAAGCGGGATACGACAACATCACCTTCACTTGAAAAAAGAATTCGCTCTCAGAAATGTAACCAAGCAATCATTCAAGAGTTGATTCCCCATTTTGTTCAGTAACTTGTTTCTCACAAAAGTGACTGAAGATAATACTCTCTCAACACTAAATGTTACCATAGGTAGGATTAGCACCAATTTGGGAAGCTTGTAAACAAGGTTATAAGTGGCACTTTTGTTTCTCTCAGCATGCATAATAGAAAGACTGGTTATATTTTTGACCTTTCCAAACCTCTCATTTATACGTTAATAATGAATTGTATAAGTTGATAATAAATATGCATCAAATCTTCCTCCATGAAATCCATAGGATAAAGATGTGCAAGCTTAACCAAGTCTCCCTTATGATCAACAGCAAAACAATTAACCGGACTGAATGATTCCATGAAATGAAGTAATTCAGTGTTACCTCATCAAACATATCTCCAAGCTCTCGAAGTTTCCTATCGATAAGATCCAAAAACATCTCAACATGGAAGCGATGGAGGTGTCTGAGGTTTTTGCAGAATCTTGAGGGTCTTCTGGGCGGCTTTTACAGACCATCCATTTGAGGAACTTTGACCTTCTGCTTGACACAAATAGAAGTGACCTTTTCAAGAAAAGTTTCCCATCCACCATCATCTCTCATTAACTGTAATTGAATCATCGTCAAATGATAGAGTTCAGACAATGTCTTCATCTTTCTTTTGCAAAGCACGACTTAACCCATTGGTGTACCCAAATATGATGTGCATCAAGTTTGCCATGAAAACAAATTCAAATGGATCAAAAATGTCAACATATTTTCAGCAAGAACTTGCCGGACTGAAGGCTACACACGAAGAATATGCGTAATAGTTTTGTGGTGAGATCCCCAACAAGTATCACCCAGCATACTCAAACCCATCTCTTGATTCATGCCTTCACCACTTCCTATTTCCTCCATCCAATCGTCTAGGCGTTTACTGTACTCAAGCCAACCATAAGATTATCACCTGGTGGAGGTCATGGTGTTGCACTGTTGGAAATATGCCCTAGAGGCAATAATATATGTATTATTATATTTTCATATTCATAATTATAGAGTTTATATTGTATGCTATAACTGCTTTGATCCTGGAATATGCGATTCAGTGAAAAACTCATATGCACGTGTGGAATGATAAACGGAATATAAAAGGTTCCTAGTCTCGAATCTAGGACTAGCTCAAGTGTTTTTCGTGATCACGTTTTCCGGATCTTAGAATATCGTTAAGTGTAACGATGATCCTAAAACAACATTGAGATTATTAAATTGGAAGAACGATCATATTGAATCGATCCAACCTTGTTTGTTATGAATTGCGTCAATATCATCTGTAATCAATTGTAATAACATGGAGTGTTAACATTTGAATTTGCTCATTATACCATGAGTGTATCGTAGTCACTTCTTTCCGGAGAGTCCCCGTTTCCTCATCGTTTCTGGTGAAGCCTAGCTGCCACCCGGGGCGGTTAGCCGCATTGCCCACCATCTTTGCGTAGTAGCTCTGTGCCTCACCATCTTCTTTAATAAAAACAGATTCACGCCAACTCTTCTTTCAGGCAAACGTGTAAATAAAGAGCCCGCGCGCGTGCTCATGGATTGAAGTAAGTGTGGTCACTATTTTATCCGTACCACAATATAATTTTTGCAGTTCAATGATAGGGAGGCAGTAGATCTTGACACGAGGAGCCGCACCGTGCACGTACGTCTCTGGTCTATGTCTATCCCCCTCCAAATGGAAATTGAGAGCAGGGTAGTAGCATGGGGGTGGCGGATTTTGCGTGCCGGCCGTGTCCTCTCCTCACTCGCGGCCACAGGAGGAGGGGCTGACCAACGGCCGTGTCCTGACATCGCACCTGAATGGTGACTTCACCAAGCAGCAGCAGCTGGGAATGCACATGCTCGCTCCATGGAGGGAGGCCCTGCGCGGGCAGGATCAGCGTGGATGACAACATGGCGCAGATCCTGTAGGCCCGTGCAGTGCACCACCTTGGCGATCGACACGGCCGGTAATAATTAACCAGAACTCGGCTACGTGCAGCACTACGGGCCAAGCTACATGACAATGGCTCGTGCATCCACAGTGCATGTGGCACTTCCTGTATATGAACGGCGCAAAACCCAAGAGAGTTTGCGCAACGAAGGCCGTCGCCGGCGATTCAACTGGGGTTCCAGCAGATCGCCAGTTAGGGCATCTCCAGCCGTTGAGCCCCCCAGGAGGCATTTTTTTCGCCGCCTGGAGGGCTGCCGGCAATAATTTTAGCCTGGGTGTCAAAACAATTCCACTCGTTCTCCCCCCCACCCCATCTCCTCCCTCGCCACCAGGACGACAGCAGCAGCAGCAGCCAGCTCCGCACCTTCTCCGGCGTTGTTGGACGCGCTGCTGCAGCAGCAGGACGCCACCGCGTGGCCCTGCGCCGTCCCGCCCTCGCCGTCCCGCCCACGGCCGCACCGCGCCCGCCCTCCCACGGCCGCGCTCGTGACGCCCACGGCCGCGCCCGTCTCGCCCACGGCCGCGCCCGTCTCGCCCATGGCCGCGCCCGCCCACCCACGCGGTGGCGGCCTCCCGGTCGATGCACACCTGGACGTGGCGCACAGGCGCGTCGACGAGGACCCAGTCCGGCTTCGCCTCCTCCTGGAGCAGTAGCGAGAGCTACCGCTGGAAGGCCGCGTCGTAGGGCAGCGCAGGTACAAGGAGACGGCTAGCGGGGCGGCGCGGGAGGCAAG
The DNA here is from genome assembly GCA_963921465.1 of Triticum timopheevii. Lineage (NCBI taxonomy): Eukaryota > Viridiplantae > Streptophyta > Magnoliopsida > Poales > Poaceae > Triticum > Triticum timopheevii. Next base: position 617,184,056 of record OY997274.1, on the reverse strand, counting down.
GCGAGACGACCCAACGCGGGCGCGCGGCCGCAGAGGAGCTGGCTGGTGGCTGGCGGGGCGGCGCGGGCGGTCGGGCGCGGCGACCCGACCTGTGAGCCGGAGCTGCGACCGGGCGCGGAGGCGACGCTGCGGGCCGAAACGCGGCAAGGCGTGAGGGCTTGGCCGGGGAGAGAGAAACGAAAAGCGGACGCGGAGAGGGGAGGTGGGGGCGGAGAAAGCGACGGGGAGAGAGAGAGAGATGTGGCTGCAGAGGCCGACGTGTGGGGTTTCGCATGCAAAAAGTAGTGCTGGCGCCCCCAGCTGACCCCCGGCTTTCTGCGTTTCTCTTGCCAGCGCCGGCCGTAATTTTAGCTCGTATCGGCGCAAAACGAGTTCGTGGGGGCGTGGCTGGGACAGTTTTTGACTGCAGGCGCTGAAAAAAGGCTCCTGGGGGCTTCCTGGGGAGCCTAGTGGAGATGCCCTTATCAAACGAAAGAACGGGGGTTCCTTGCACATGATATCTCTGCTGAGAGGAGAATAGTGCCGCCGGGAGGTCAAGGAGTAATGCTACACGTACAAACGAGTTACAAGGTTTTACAAAAAGGATTAATTTGATTGGTCAATAGGTGGGGAGGCGGCGCACCACCCTGAAAATCGGGGGGGGGGGGGGGGGGGGGCAAGTTTGTGATTGGTTGGTAGATGAAAAAAATCCTAGTCAGCGTGTAATTACGTGTAACTCTTTGTATGTTTAGCATTATTGGGAGGTCAAGGTGCTTAGGTGCACATGAAATGTAAGTTGGGGAGAGTTGGTTGGTTGGTTGGCCTGGCCATCATCTTCAAGGCGTGATCTAGGCTCATCACGGCTGGGATATTAAGGATGTACCGGCAAGAGCTAAGGGGATTTTATTGGGTGCCGTCCGTGGCTATTCGATTTTCAAACGGATTTGCACAGCTTTACTCCGGCACTTAAGTTCTTCCGTGTAGTTGTTTGCCATCACCTTAGCAGAGGAATGAGCAGGTACTGCGTCAAGCAGCTGCACAGCCATGTGAGATGTGACGAGTGAAATGCATGTGACTTAACACTTAGATGGGCATCATTAGTCGAGCGATTAATTGACAAGGTCCAAAGGCAGACAAATTGGTTTTTGGACGTACGCTTGGTTCTACAAGGAATTTTAACAAGGATGCACGTCAACAATTAGGCCAAACCGAACAACACGACCTGAAACGGGCGTCCGTTTTGTCCATTTGGGTAGGGAAATGAGGCGGCGACCCGCCGTTTTCCTGTATGCGCGGGCCGTGTGCCTAACGCGCGGACGCATCTCGTGCGCCACGGCCAGCCAGAAGCTCTATGCAGAAAAACATGGCCACTAAAACAAATTTCTTTTATTCATTCAACAAAATTCTGATACATTAGAATACATAATTCACCAATTCGTCGCTAGAAGAGCAAGACCAAAAAAAAAGGAACCACAATGAGACACTTTAAAATATATTCAATTTTCATAGCGGCTCTCACTTATTGGATTAATATCTTTTATATGTCTTCATTGTTGATTTGCGGTTCTCAAGCTTGCACACTTCTTTATTCTTCGATTCCGAAGAAGTAGACGTTGCTTCGCATCTACTCTAATCTCTAGCCTTGATTTTAGAAAGGAGTGCACGAGCATCTATCAATTTTCGTGCTATCAGTAGATCGATGTATTCTACTTTCCAGTACCAAAATTTGCATCCATCCTACACACAAATTAGAGCAAGTGATGTGCTACCCAAAATGTGCAACTTCGTGTATATGAACAACGCAAAACCCAAGAGAGTTTGCGCAACGAAGGCGGTCGCCGGCGACACAACGTGGTTCCTAGAAGATCACCAGTCATCAAACGAAACAACGGGGGTTCCTTCCAGATCATATCTCTTCTGAGAGGAGAATAGTGCCGCCGGGAGGTCAAGGTGCACATGGAATGTAGGTTGGGGAGAGTTGGTTGGTTGGTTGGCCTGGCCATCATCTTCAAGGTGTGATCTAGGGTCATCACAGCTGGGATATCAAGGACGTACCGGCAAGAGCTGTCCGTGGCCATTCCATTTTCAAACGGATTTACACACCTTCTCCGGCACCTATGTTCTTCCGTGGAGTTGTTTACCATCACGTTAGCAGAGGAATGAGCAGGCACCCTGTGTCAAGCAGCTGCACAGCCATGTGAGATGTGACGAGTGAAATGCATGTGAGATAACACTTAGATGGGTATCATTAGTCCAGGGATTAATTGGCAAGGTGCAGAGGCAAACAAATTTGGTTTTGGAAGTACGCTTGGTCCCACAAAGAATTAAAAAGGCAAACAAAGTTCATTATAAATCCATAAACCCTAATACATAAAATATTATGAAGTTAATCATAAAACCCTAAACCCTAAACATAAACTTATTAATTAAGAATTAAGCTGATTCATATGGAACTTGATAAAACTCGGCGAAAACTTAATACTAGTTACGACTATCCGTGGACATTTGAGGGATCGAATTAGAGGTACGTGACTGAAGATACTCTAAGTGTAGCAAAGTTCTCTTGCCCATGCATATAGGAGTATCTTGCATGGATACATGCCCCCCTGGAGTTCATTAACCGACTCACATCCATATACTATATAGCTAATATTTTCTGTGGAGATCTAGCTACCTCTAGAACACAGAAAAAACGTAAATAAACCTAGCCGTAACTAGCTGTCGTTCGTACCATGTACTACAATTTGTGGCCTTCATTTCATTGTACCCCTGTGTACGTGTATTCCCATGGACCAGAAGCTTGAATGCTGTCAGGGTTTGTTAATTAACCCGTGGGGTCGTGCGTGCGTGCGTGCATGCATGCAGGTGTAGCTTATATCATGGACAAACAGTGCCTATTTGCACTATTGGCTTAGGATAGCTAGAGGTTGATCATGAGCCATGCACCCATGGCACTATTGTCGTGGTAACTTCTATTTATCGCCTTTTTCTCTTCTGTTTAGCAGTTGGTGCCCTGAAACTGCCCTGACAAACGTAACTATGGCGGTGATGTGAACAAGTCGGTAGCCCTGTGATGTTTGATCTTGATTCGTTTTGCGTGCATGTCTGTGCCAGTGAGTAGTGCCATTTTGAATAATGCCACTACCTACAACTTTGAGAGTACGTACGTCCAAGGTCCTTTGCAACCAGACGAGAGGGCGCTCGCGTTTGCCTGTGTCAGCGCTGACGAGGCAAAGAGGACCTTATGTAGGAAAAGATCCCCGATCCTGCCTGCGAACAGGCACGGCTAGTTTTAGGCGGCAAAGGCGTACCCATCGGCGTGGGGCGAGCTAGGGCAGGGGAGTGATGATGGCGCACGGAGGAAACAGAGACGGGCACATGTTCCAACCCAGGGGCTCTCAGGGTCCAGCGTCTAGCTAGCCATAGCCACGAGGAAGCTAGCCAGCAGCAGCGTGCGTGCGTGCGCACTGAACGACGGGAGATCGGGGGAGACAGAAAGAATCATGGCCGTGGGGGCGGCGCCAGGAACGGCACATTGGAGTGTTGAATATCGGCAGAATATCCCGTCAGTGCAATGATCCCTGCTAGCAGCCTACTACACCATTGTGCATTTGTGCGACCGACCGACCGTGGAGCGTGCCACCCCCACAGGAGTCTGCACACGGAATTCGCCGGCACCCATGAGAGTACCTCGAAGATCACGTCATGCGGTAACGACGACGGCAGGATCGTCGCGTCGGCCATGCGATGGTAAGAACACGACAGTTCTGGAGGAGGGATTGGTTGGGGCAAACTCTCGTGTTCATGACATTTTCTCTTAGATTGTTTGTGTGCTGTTCTGACAATATATCGTGTAGAGTTGGACATCGAAAAGGAGTCGGATGGGTTTCCTACAGTCTGGATTTGTTGTTGCGACAGCCAACAGCCAACGTATATACGATTTCCTACAGTCCGGACGTGAGGTCGACTTCGTTATGGGTTTAGTCACGTAGCAATTTGGGTTTTTAGGAAGGGAAACGTTTAGGGACGGTGCGCCGGCCGAAGCTTCGGCCGGTCGCCCGCTCCCACACGCTCCTGCTTCTTCTCCCGTCCCACCCCGCTGCTACGGCGAGTTGCGACGGCGAGCGGCCCCGGCGAGCGAGCAGCCCCTGCGAGCGAGCGGCAACGGCGAGCGGCCCCGGCGAGGCTGTCGTCTACCCCCCCCCCCCCCACATCGTCCCCTCCCCCCGCCGTAGCTAAATCTCGTTGGTGAGGTCGTCCTCCACACCACGGCCGGCGATTTCCCCCCCCACACGACCACCTCTCATCCGCAAACTCCAGCTATTCTCCCAGCACGCCGTTTCCAGCACCAGCAGTCCCCCAGCTCCGACAGACGAGCTGCAGAGCTTCGACGGCGAGGCACACCCCACGACACAGGGGATGCTGGAACCGGCGTCTGATTTTGCTGCAACCGACAAATCCAGAGCTGGAACTAGCATGTAGTTTTGGTGCATCGCCTGGAGTGTTTTCCATGTCGCCGTCGACGGCCGCCTCATTTTGTTGCAAACGACGAGGCAAAAGCTTCTTCCCGCAAGAGTTTTTGCTACCACGGCAACCGGCGGAAGCAACGACCAGCAATGCTTTTCCAGCAAATGATTTTTGTCCCGGCAAACCCAGAGCTGGAACCAGCTTTTGTTTTTGCTACAACCTGCAAATCCAAAGCTGGAATAAACAACATTTTTTGTTGGAATCAAAGGAAGCAGGGGCTTCAATGGATGTACGTCAGAGCTGCAACCAGTGCTGAAAAATGCTACATCCGTCAGCCATGAAAGCTACAACCAGCTTGAAAAAAGCTTCAACTGGATATGAGGTAGTTGGGGGTCGGCATCTCGCAGCGACAAAAAGCTGCAACCGGCTTGGAGGAAAGCTACAACGCGCTTCTAGAAAAGCTTCAAACCGAGAACGGCTAGCTAACAATGGTGAGCGGCGGCGACGGAGCTGCATGACGTGCGGTGCTGCGACGGGCACGCGGCGAGCTATGATGGCGGACTGCGACAATGCTGGAACCCTCACCCGGCGTTGCTGCAACCAGACAGAGGGAGACACGCCCGGCCCGGCGGAGCTGCATACGGCGAACGCCCCAGGTGAGCTGCGACGGCGAGCAGCCCCGGCGAGCTGCGACGGCGAGCGGCCCCGGTGAGCTGCGATGCGGCGTCCAAGGGCGAGCACGAGGAGGCTAACCCGCAAAGATCCTTTTTTTCCTGTGTTTACGCGTGCGTGCGGGAGGAAGAAGATGACTTGGTCTCATCCACTCACGCGTGCAAATCCAACGCCCAGCAGCAAACCGGCCCAAATTTGGGCCGGTGCACCGGCGCAGAGTGCTGCCCTTTTAGGAACAGCCCACCAATTTTGTACACTCCGTAGTCTGTAATGTGGTAGTTTTTTGCTGTACACTCCGTACTCCGGCTTCCGGCCATGACGACCGAAGCCCAGAAATCACGCATCGATCGATCATGAGAGCAACGGGATAGATCTTCCCAGTGGGATTGTAATGATGACCTCTAGGCAGTTTAAGTTGGAATTGTTCTGCGATCTCCACATTGGCTGCGCTGCTCCGTCTCGCACGTACAAGGTCGTCTGCCTCAAGAGACAATGCTGTAAGGTTCTCACATTAGAAGATGGCACCAAGTGGAGGCAGGTGCAGTCTCCTCGAGAAGTAGTCATTACCCACGGCTATGACAACAATTTTGTCGTCACGATCAATGGTGCCATGCATTTCCTTTCTGGGTCCGGGTCACATCAGGTGAAAGAGCTCTATGTACTCCGCTTTGATCTTGAAAGTGAGGAATGGAGGGCATCGATCAAGGGCCCATTGAGATCAGGTGAAAAACTACGAGAGAAGACAACAACAAGATGTATCACCAAGCTTAATGATGCCCTATGCATGGTTCAACAGAGCTCAACCAACATATGGCTCATATGGATTCTGGCTGATCCCACCAAAGGCACATGGGTCAAGGAGTACACAATGCCAATGGCTTCATCCGTTGTCCGGGTGATGCCTTTGACAGTGATGTGTGATAGTCAAAAGTTGCTCTTCTATCTATGTGATATGAAGGAAATATGCCCTAGAGGCAATAATAAAGTTATTATTTATTTCCTTATTTCATGATAAATGTTTATTATTCATGCTAGAATTGTATTAACCGGAAACATAATACATGTGTGAATACATAGACAAACATAGTGTCACTAGTATGCCTCTACTTGACTAGCTCGTTTATCAGAGATGGTTGTGTTTCCTAGCCATGGACAAAAGAGTTGTCATTTGATTAACGGGATCACATCATTAGGAGAATGATGTGATTGACTTGACCCATTCCGTTAGCTTAGCACTTGATCGTTTAGTATGTTGCTATTGCTTTCTTCATGACTTATACATGTTCCTGTAACTATGAGATTATGCAACTCCCGTTTATCGGAGGAACACTTTGGGTACTACCAAACGTCACAACGTAACTGGGTGATTATAAAGGAGTACTACAGGTGTCTCCGAAGGTACATGTTGAGTTGGCGTATTTCGAGATTAGGTTTTGTCACCCCGATTGTCGGAGAGGTATCTCTGGGCCCTCTCGGTAATGCACGTCATTATAAGCCTTGCAAGCAATGTGACCAATGAGTTGGTTACAGGATGATGCATTACAGAACGAGTAAAGAGACTTGCCGGTGACGAGATTGAACTAGGTATTGGATACCGACGATCGAATCTCGGGCAAGTAACATACCGATGACAAAGGGAACAACGTATGTTGTTATGCGGTTTGACCGATAAAGATCTTCGTAGAATATGTAGGAACCAATATGGGCATCCAGGTCCCGCTATTGGTTATTGACCGAGAATGGTTTTAGGTCATGTCTACATAGTTCTCGAACCCGTAGGGTCCGCACGCTTAACGTTTCGATGACAGTTTTATTATGAGTTTATAAGTTTTGATGTACCGAAGTTTGTTCGGAGTCCCAGATGTGATCACGGACATGACGAGGAGTCTCGAAATGGTCGAGACATAAAGATTGATATATTGGAAGCCTATGTTTGGACATCGGAATGGTTCCGGGTGAAATCGGCATTTTACCGGAGTACCGGGAGGTTACCGGAACCCCCCGGGGGGTTAATGGGCCTACATGGGCCAAGAGGGAGAAGAGGAAGGAGCCAGGAGGGGGCCGCGCGCCCCTCCCCCTCCTAGTCTGAATAGGACAAGGGAAGGGGGCGGAGCCCCCCCTTTCCTTCCCCTCCTCCTCCTCTTTCCCCCTTCTCTCCTACTCCAACTTGGAAAAGGAGAGTCCTACTCCCGGTGGGAGTAGGACTCCCCCCTTGGCGCGCCCCCTTAGGCCGGCGGCCTCCTCCCCCCTGGCTCCTTTATATACGGGGGCGGGAGGCACCCCATAGACACACAAGTTGATCTACGGATCGTTCCTTAGCCGTGTGCAGAGCCCCCTTCCACCATATTCCACCTCGGTCATATCGTCGCGGAGTTTAGGCGAAGCCCTGCGCCGGTAGAACATCATCATCGTCACCACGCCGTCGTGCTGACGGAACTCATCTCCGGAGCTCGGCTGGATCGGAGGTCGGAGATCATCATCGAGCTGAACGTGTGCTGAACTCGGAGGCTCCGTACGTTCGGTGCTTGGATCGGTCGGATCGTGAAGACGTACGACTACATCAACCGCGTTGTGCTAACGCTTCCGCTTACAGTCTACGAGGGTACGTGGACGAACACTCTCCCCTCTCGTTGCTATATCATTGCCATGATCTTGCGTGTGCGTAGGAAATTTTTTGAAATTACTACGTTCCCCAAACAGTGGCATCCGAGCCTAGGTTTTATGCGTTGATGTTATATGCACGAGTAGAACACAAGTGAGTTGTGGGCGATACAAGTCATACTGCTTACCAGCATGTCATACTTTGGTAAAGCGGTATTGTGAGATGAAGCGGCCCGGACCGACATTACGCGTACGCTTACGCGAGACTGGTTTCACCGTTACGAGCACTCGTGCTTAAAGGTGGCTGGCGGGTGTCTGTCTCTCTCACTTTAGCTGAATCGAGTGTGGCTACGCCCGGTCCTTGCGAAGGTTAAAACAGCACCAACTTGACGAACTATCTTTGTGGTTTTTGATGCGTAGGTAAGAACGGTTCTTGCTCAGCCCGTAGCAGCCACGTAAAATTTGCAACAACAAAGTAGAGGACGTCTAACTTGTTTTTGCAGGGCATGTTGTGATGTGATATGGTCAAGACGTGATGCTATATTTTATTGTATGAGATGATCATGTTTTGTAACCGAAGTTATCGGCAACTGGCAGGAGCCATATGGTTGTCGCTTTATTGTATGAAATGCAAACGTCCTGTAATTTCTTTACTTTATAATTAAGCGGTAGCGATAGTCGTAGAAGCAATAGATGGCGTAACGACAACGATGCTACGATGGAGATCAAGGTGTCGCGCCGGTGACAATGGTGATCATGACGGTGCTTCGAAGATGGAGATCACAAGCACAAGATGATGATGGCCATATCATATCACTTATATTGATTGCATGTGATGTTTATCCTTTATGCATCTTATCTTGCTTTGATTGACGGTAACATTTTAAGATGATCTCTCACTAATTATCAAGAAGTGTTCTTCCTGAGTATGCACCGTTGCGAAAGTTCTTCGTGCTGAGACACCTCGTGATGATCGGGTGTGATAGGCTCTACGTTCAAATACAACGGGTGCAAAACAGTTGCACACGCGGAATACTCAGGTTATACTTGACGAGCCTAGCATATACAAATATGGCCTCGGAACACAGAGACCGAAAGGTCGAGCGTGAATCATATAGTAGATATGATCAACATAGCGATGTTCACCATTGAAACTACTCCATCTCACGTGATGATCGGACATGGTTTGGTTGATTTGGATCACGTGATCACTTAGATGACTAGAGAGATGTCTGTCTAAGTGGGAGTTCTTAAGTAATATGATTAATTGAACTTAAATTTATCATGAACTTAGTCCTGGTAGTATTTTGCAAATTATGTTGTAGATCAATGGCTTGCGTTGTTGCTTTCATATGTTTATTTTGATATGTTCCTAGAGAAAACTGTGTTGAAAGATGTTAGTAGCAATGATGCGGATTAGATCCGTGACATGGGGTTTATCCTCATTGCTGCATAGAAGAATTATGTCCCTGATGCACCGCTAGGTGACAGACCTATTGCAGGAGCAGATGCAGACGTTATGAACGTTTAGCTAGCTCAATATGATGACTACTTGATAGTTTAGTGCACCATGCTTAACGGCTTAGAATAGGGACTTCAAAGACGTTTTTGAACGTCATGGACCATATAAGATGTTCCGGGAATTGAAGTTAATATTTCAAGCAAATACCCGAGTTGAGAGATATGAAGTCTCCAACAAGTTCTATAGCTAAAAGATGGAGGAGAATCGCTCAACTAGTGAGCATGTGCTCAGATTGTCTGGGTACTTCAATCGCTTGAATCAAGTGGGAGTTAATCTTCCAGATAAGATAGTGATTGACAGAATTCTCTAGTCACCATCACCAAGTTAGTAGAACTTCGTGATGAACTATAGTATGCAAGGGATGACGAAAACGATTCCCGAGCTCTTCGTGATGTTGAAATCAACGAAGGTAGAAATCAAGAAAGAGCATCAAGTGTTGATGATTGACAAGACCACTAGTTTCAAGAAAAGGGCAAAGGGAAAGAAAGGGAACTTCAAGTGGAAAGACAAGCAAGTTGTCACTCCCGCGAAGAAGCCCAAAGCTGGACCAAAGCCTGAAACTAAGTGATTACACTGCAAAGGAAATGGTCACTGGAAGCGGAGAAACCCTGAATATTTGGTGGATAAGAAGGATGGCAAAGTGAACAAGGGTATATTTGATATACAGGTTATTGATATGTGCCTTACTAGTGTTTATAGTATCCCCTGAGTATTTGATACTTGTTCGGTTGCTAAGATTAGTAAATCGAAACAGGAGTTACAGAATAAACAGAGACTAGTTGAAGGGGAAATAACGATGAGTGTTGGAAGAAGTTCCAAGATTGATATGATCACCATCGCACACTCCCTATACTTTTGGGATTAGTGTTAAAACCTAAATAAATGTTATTTGGCGTTTGCGTTGAGCATGAATATGATTTGATCATGTTTTTGCAATACGGTTATTCATTTAAAATCAGAGAATAATTGTTGTTCTGTTTACATGAATAAAACCTTCAATGGTCATACACCCAATGAAAATAATTTATTGGATCTCGATCGTAGTGATACACATATTCATAATATTGAGGCCAAAAGATGCAAAGTTAATAATGATAGTGCAACTTATTTGTGGCACTGCCGTTTGGGTCATATCGGTGTAAAGCGCATGAAGAAACTCCATAAAGATGGATATTCGGAATCACTTGGTTATGAATCATTTGATGATTGCGAACCGTGCCTTTTGGGCAAGATGACTAAAATTCCGTTCTCCAGAACAATGGAACGAGCTACTGACTTGTTGGAAATAATACATACCGATGTATGCGATCCAATGAGTGTTGATGCTCGTGACAAGTATCGTTATTTTCTGACCTTCACAAGATGATTTGAGAAGATATGGGTATATCTACTTGATGAAACATAAGTCTGAAATAGTTGAAAGGTTCAAAGAATTTCAGAGTGAAGTGGAAAAATCATCGTAACAAGAAAATAAAGTTCCTGCGATCTGATCGCGGAGACGAATATTTGAGTTACGAGTTTGGTCTTCAATTAAAACAATGTGGAATAGTTTCACAGCTCACGCCACCTGGAACACCACAACGTTATGGTGTGTCCGAACGTCGTAACCGCACTTTATTGGATATGGTGCGATCTATGATGTCTCTTACTGATTTACCAATATTGTTTTGGGGTTATGCATTAGAGACAGCTGCATTCACATTAAAAGGGCACCATCTAAATCCGTTGAGACGACAACATATGAACTGTGGTTTAGCAAGAAACCCAAGTTGTCGTTTCTTAAAGTTTGGGGTTGCGATGCTTATGTGAAAAAGTTTCATCCTGATAAGCTCAAACCCAAATCGGAGAAGTGCGTCTTCATAGAATACCCAAAGGAAATTGTTGGGTACACCTTCTATCACAGATCCGAAGGCAAGATATTCGTTGCTAAAAATGGATCCTTTCTAGAGAAGGAGTTTCTCTCGAAAGAAGTGAGTGGGAGGAAAGTATAGCTTGATAAGGTAATTTGTACCTTCTCCCGAACTAGAAAGTAGTTCATCACGGAAATCAGTTCCAGTGATTCCTACACCAATTAGTGAGGAAGCTAATGATGATGATCATGAAACTTCAGATCAAGTTACTACAAAACCTCGTAGGTCTTCCAGAGTAAGATCCGCACCAGAGTGGTACGGTTATCATGTTCTGGAAGTCATGTTACTAGACCATGATGAACCTACGAACTATGAGGAAGCGATGATGAGCCCAGATTCCGCGAAATGGCTTGAGGCCATAAAATCTGAGATATGATCCATGTATGAGAACAAAGTATGGACTTTGATTGACTTGCTCGATGATCAGCAAGCCATGTTAAATAAATGGATCTTCAAGAGGAAGACGGACACTGATAGTAGTGTTACTATCCACTAAGCTCGACTTGTTGCAAAAGGTTTTTCAACAAGTTCAAGGGGTTGAATACGATGAGATTTTCTCACTCGTATCAAAGCTTAAGACTGTCTGAATCATGTTAGCAATTGCCAGATTTATGAAATCTGGCAAATGGATGTCAAAACTGCATTCCTTAATGGATTTATTAAAGAAGAGTTGTATATGATGCAACCAGAAAGTTTTTATCAATCCTAAAGATGCTAACAAAGTGGGCAAGCTCCAGCAATCCATCAATGGACTGGTGCAAGCATCTCGGAGTTGGAATATACGCTTTGATGAGTTGATCAAAGCATATGGTTTTATACAGACTTTTGGAAAGGCCTGTATTTACAAGAAAGTGAGTGGGAGCACTACAGCATTTCTGATAAGTATATGTGAATGACATATTGTTGATCGGAAATAATGTAGAATTATTCTGCAAAGCATAAAGGAGTGTTTTAAAGGAGTTCTTTAGAAGAAAGACCTCAGTAAAGCTACTTACATATTGAGCATCAAGATCTATTGAGATAGATCAAGACGCTTGATAAGATTTTCAATGAGTACATACCTTGGCAAGATTTTGAAATAGTTCAAGATGGAACAGTCAAAGAAAGAGTTCTTGCCTGTGTTGCAAAGGTGTGAAATTGAGTAAGACTCAAATCCCGACCAAGGCAGAAAATAGAAAAGAGAATGAAAGTCATTCCCTATGCCTTAGTCATAGGTTCTATAAAGTATGCTATGTTATGTACCAGACCTATTGTATACCTTGCTCTGAATTTGGCAAGGGAGTACAATAGTGATCTAAGAGTAGATCACTGGACATTGGTCAAGAATATCCTTAGTGAGGACTAACGAAATATTTCTCGATTATGGAGGTGATAAAAGAGCCCGTCGTAAAGAGTTACATCGGCGCAAGTTTTCACACCGATCCAGATGACTCTAAGTCTCAATCTGGATACATATTGAAAGTGGGAGCGATTAGCTAGAGTAGCTCCGTGCAGAACATTGTAGACATAGAATATTTGCAAAATACATACGGCTCTGAAAGAGACAGACCCGTTGACTAAGCTTCTCTCACGAGCAAAACATGATCACACCTTAGTACTCTTTGGGTGTTAATCACATAGCAATGTGAACTAGATTATTGACTCTAGTAAACCCTTTGGGTGTTGGTCACATGATGATGTGAACTATGGGTGTTAATCATATACATATATGAATATTGGTGTTAAATCACATGGCGATGTGAACTAGATTATTGACTCTAGTGCAAGTGGGAGACTGAAGGAAATATGCCCTAGAGGCAATAATAAAGTTATTATTTATTTCCTTATTTCATGATAAATGTTTATTATTCATGCTAGAATTGTATTAACCGGAAACATAATACATGTGTGAATACATAGACAAACATAGTGTCACTAGTATGCCTCTACTTGACTAGCTCGTTTATCAGAGATGGTTATGTTTCCTAGCCATGGACAAAAGAGTTGTCATTTGATTAACGGGATCACATCATTAGGAGAATGATGTGATTGACTTGACCCATTCCGTTAGCTTAGCACTTGATCGTTTAGTATGTTGCTATTGCTTTCTTCATGACTTATACATGTTCCTGTAACTATGAGATTATGCAACTCCCGTTTATCGGAGGAACACTTTGGGTACTACCAAACGTCACAACGTAACTGGGTGATTATAAAGGAGTACTACAGGTGTCTCCGAAGGTACATGTTGAGTTGGCGTATTTCGAGATTAGGTTTTGTCACCCCGATTGTCGGAGAGGTATCTCTGGGCCCTCTCGGTAATGCACGTCATTATAAGCCTTGCAAGCAATGTGACCAATGAGTTGGTTACGGGATGATGCATTACAGAACGAGTAAAGAGACTTGCCGGTGACGAGATTGAACTAGGTATTGGATACCGACGATCGAATCTCGGGCAAGTAACATACCGACGACAAAGGGAACAACGTATGTTGTTATGCGGTTTGACCGATAAAGATCTTCATAGAATATGTAGGAACCAATATGGGCATCCAGGTCCCGCTATTGGTTATTTACCGAGAATGGTTTTAGGTCATGTCTACATAGTTCTCGAACCCGTAGGGTCCGCACGCTTAACGTTTCGATGACAGATTTATTATGAGTTTATAAGTTTTGATGTACCGAAGTTTGTTCGGAGTCCCGGATGTGATCACGGACATGGCGAGGAGTCTCGGAATGGCCGAGACATAAATACTGATATATTGGAAGCCTATGTTTGGACATCGGAATGGTTCCGGGTGAAATCGGCATTTTACCGGAGTACCGGGAGGTTACCGGAACCCCCCGGGGGGTTAATGGGCCTACATGGGCCAAGAGGGAGAAGAGGAAGGAGCCAGGAGGGGGCCGCGCGCCCCTCCCCCTCCTAGTCCGAATAGGACAAGGGAAGGGGGGCGGCGTCCCCCCTTTCCTTCCCCTCCTCCTCCTCTTTCCCCCGTCTCTCCTACTCCAACTTGGAAAAGGGGAGTCCTACTCCCGGTGGGAGTAGGACTCCCCCCTTGGCGCGCCCCCTTAGGCCGGCGGCCTCCTCCCCCTGGCTCCTTTATATACGGGGGAGGGAGGCACCCCATAGACACACAAGTTGATCTACGGATCGTTCCTTAGCCGTGTGCGGAGCCCCCTTCCACCATATTCCACCTCGGTCATATTGTCGCGGAGTTTAGGCGAAGCCCTGCGCCGGTAGAACATCATCATCGTCACCACGCCGTCGTGCTGACGGAACTCATCTCCGGAGCTCGGCTGGATCGGAGGTCGGAGATTGTCATCGAGCTGAACGTGTGCTGAACTCCGAGGCTCCGTACGTTCGGTGCTTGGATGGGTCGGATCGTGAAGACGTACGACTACATCAACCGCGTTGTGCTAACGCTTCCGCTTACGGTCTACGAGGGTACGTGGACGAACACTCTCCCCTCTCGTTGCTATATCATCGCCATGATCTTGCGTGTGCGTAGGAATTTTTCTGAAATTACTACGTTGCCCAAACATGATAGATCCTCGGCAACCTCGACACTACAAGTCTACGATCCACACATACAAAAGTGCACAGAGCGTCTGAAATTTGCAAGCAACCTTGTGGGTGCTGTTCTGTGTGACTTGCATATGGAACATTTTGTCTGAACTAAGATCTTGCCAATGGCTCCGCAGAGTGTTTTGTCTCCACTAGTAGAAAAAGGACCTATTGTCCCGGTTCGTAAGGGCCATTTGTCCCGGTTTTTGAACCAGGACTAAAGTGTCGGTACTAATGCCCTAGACCTTTAGTCCCGGTTCTTGCATAAACCGGGACAGATGGGCCTCCACGTGGCCGGTGCGGCGAGCCCAGGCAGGAGGCCCTTTGGTCCCGGTTGGTGGCGCGTCAGCATTTCAGGTGCTGGGGTTTTTGTTTTTTTTGAGGGGGGGGGGGGTTAGGGGGTTTGGGGGGTTAATTTAGGTGTTTCATATATTGTGTTAGCTAGCTAATTAATAGAGAGAAGTGTCATCTCTTATCTCCGTGCTTGGTCGACGCTACGTACTATACGTATAAAGAGGACTAGACACGCTAGCTCGTAAGCAAATGACGGAAACAGAAGACCGTCATGAACATATGCATACAGAGAGAAGTGATATCGACCACCTCTCCTTCTCTGAGAGATTGGTCGAACAAGAAATTCTCGTATATCTATCCCACGCTACGTACTGGCTACATATATACAATATAAGTATCTCTTACAATATAATCTCCTAATTAAAAACGAGCTGATTAGGGTCCACATGGTATTCTCCGTCTTTAGCGATCACGTGGTAAGAAAGAATGCCGCCAATTCCTCTTGAATTCCTCGTATACGATCTGGTGGTAGGAGTTCATCCCGCATCCGAAATATCTAATTTGAAGAAGGGGGTCAATACAAATATATGAATAAATGAAACTGAACACAAATGATGGTAACAAAATAAAATTGTGAATATTATTATTTACGCACTTCATATTGTTTGTCAGAGTAGCCCCGCTCACAGGTCGTGTGACGGATGGACTCGCAAATATAGTATCCACAGTAATTATTCCCTTGTTCCTGTCACAACCACTTTACAAGAAATAGAGGGCAATCAAACTGATAATTAGCAAGCATGCTAAATGGTATTGATGAAACTAGCGCTTGAATCACTAGGAGATGCGTGCAACATGCTACTATAGTACTTACTTTCGGGTGTCTAAATCGTAGCTTCTTCGGCAGTCCCGGAGTTTTTTAGGTGAATTTTTTCCAAACCCTGCCAGACAAAGAAAACAATTACTCCCTCCGTTCCAAAATAGATGACTCAACTTTGTACTAACTTTAGTACAAAACTGGGTCATCTATTTTGGAACGGAGGGAGTACTTGATATCAGGAAATGAACAAAAAGTTGCCGATATGGTGCGATAATGATCGATTTAACTTACTTCTCTAGAATTTAGAATTTCAGTCATGTCCGCATACTCCTTGGGATCTTTTCGCCTCGAGTCTAAGACGGTTACTAGTCCCTGCTCAAGCTTAATCTCTAGGAGAATATAGTGGAAGCTGCGCACGCATGCATAACTCATCAATTACATTACTATAACCTCGACTAATAAGGGAAACCGAATATGCACAAGACAGTAACACTCACTTGAATTCGTAAGGGAAGAGTATTATAACTTTGTTTTGATTTAATACAAACGATTGTAGCAGCTTGTGTCGGTGTCAAAACCGGCGGATCTCGGGTAGGGGGTCCCGATCTGTGCGTCAAGGATGATGGTAACAGGAAGCGAGGGACACAGATGTTTACCCAGGTTCGGGCCCTCTCGATGGAGGTAAAACCCTACTTCCTGCTTGATTAATATTGATGATATGGGTAGTACAAGAGTAGATCTACCACGAGATCGTAGAGGCTAAGCCCTAGGAGCTAGCCTATGATGGTATGAATGTAATTGTGATCGGCCTTCTAAGGACCAACCTCTCCGATCTATATAGACACCGGAGAGAGCTAGGGTTTACATGGAGTCAGTTACAAGGAAGGAAATATAATATCCGGATCGCTAAGCTTGCCTTCCACGCCAAGGAAAGTCCCATCCGGACACGGGCCGAAGTCTTGAGGCTTGTATCTTCATGCTTCAATAGTCCGGACGTTGTACACAGTCCAGCTGTCCGGATACCCCCTAATCGAGGACTCCCTCAGTAGCCCCTGAACCAGGCTTCAATGACGATGAGTCCGGCGTGCAGTATTGTCTTCGGCATTGCAAGGCGGGTTCCTCCTCCGAATTCTCCAAAGTGGTTTATCGAACACGTAGACCGTGTCCGGATCTGCAAGATGATCTTCGTATGGTATAAATCTGATTTGCTGGAAATCTTCGTGCGTCGTGCCCTTGCATCGTGGTTCGGTCCAACGCGAACCGACGTTTCCTTCCTCACAACGACTCGTGTTACGAGGCGGCTTTATTGGCACATCCCGTCGAGGCAGAGATCGTGTCCCTTTTATTACGGGATTTTCCATCAATATGAGCGTGCGTGACCCCACAACGGCTGTTGGTATTACCCCGTGTGTTTTTAGATAAGCCTCAAACGGTCACACCATGGACTCTTGATATTCACCCTGTTTATAAAGGGGTCGAGACCTACGCCTCCTTTTTCACCTTCATCGCAGCCTCTCGCACCTCGAGTTCTAACACCCAAAACCTAAGCTCCACCCCTCAGGAATCCTCCAATATGTCCGGATCTGACCCTCAAGGCCGGTGGGTGGCCTCCTCAATTGAAGAGAAGGACATTGCAAAGCTTAGGAAAGTCAGATAACTGACCGTCGATGTCCAGCACAGGCTTCCTGTTCCGGGGCAGGTCATCCCTATGCCGGAGCCCAATGAGTGTGTCGTTTTCATCCCACACTTCCTCCGTGGTTTGGGTTTCACCCTCCATCCCTTCGTGAGGGGGCTCATGTTCTATTATGGGCTTGATTTTCATGATCTGGCTCCAGATGCTATCCTCCATATCTCGTCGTTCATTATCGTGTGCGACTTTTCTCCATATCACGCCACACTTCGGCTTATGGCTCAAGACCTTCAATGTGAAGCCGAAGATGATCGAGGGGCGACATGTGGAGTGCGGAGGTGCCGTAATAAGCAGAAATGCCTACGCCCCGTGGCCAGAGGGCTCTTTCCCAAAAGTATCTGATGTATGGCAGCGGAGGTGGTTTTACGTCACGGCTCCCAGAGGCACAAAGTGAGTGGCTCCCCCTGAGTTTCGCTCGGGCCCTCCGCCATAGTTGGCGTCTTGGACAGACGTAGGACGGAATTGGAGGCCCGCTGGTGATGTACAAGTACTGCAGAATCGCATCCGGGAGCTTCTTAAGAGGGACATTAACCTCGTCAACATAATGCAAGTGATGTTAATCCGGCGGATGTTGCCGTGCCAACGCCGGCCTCTCCGGATGTGGGAGTTCAATCGAGAGGGTCCGCGGACTGTCAAGCACTTCTTCGGCTTGAAGCTCGAAGAGATGTGCAAATTATTCTTTGGACGGAAAGTAATGTGTCCGGACACCACCGAGGATGCGGGCCTAAGCTGTAATCGCCTAGATACCCAAGGAAGTAGCCTTGATACCGGAGACCCTGTTTTGTATTTATCATGACTGTGTGCTCTAACAATCATCCGCGTCCAGGAATGGCTCAGCAAGGCAGAGAGAATCAGGTGTCCGGCACCGCTTCCCGAAGGCTCTCCCGCCCCTACCATGGCCAAGATGCTCGACCGGGTACTCAGCAGGATGCCCTCGGGGAAAGGCAAGGGGAGGGATGAAAAATACGAACCCCACACGCTACGCATCCGAACCGGGGGGGGGGGGTTGCTACCTCCCCCAAGGAGGATAGTCGGGGAGGAGAGGTTAAGGCCTCCTCCCCGCGCGGGAAGAAGAGGGCCACCTCTGAAGACCTGGAGACGGAGACGCCTAAACCAGGAAGGAAGGTGTCCCCAAGGGGCTCTGCCGCGACGGGCATCCTCACCGCGTTACGGCCACCAACGGGCCAGCCCTCCAACGAGTCGTAAGTCAATCCTTAACTTAAAGGTACTGTATTTCTCCTGGATCAATGACCAGGATTCAACTTTTTGCAGTCCGGCTGACAGCTCTTCTCAACAGGGATCGTCTTCGGGGGACCTTCCTCCGGAGATGATGGAGAGCGAGACCCCACCCGCCTCTCCGATTCTTGACGCGGGCGACACCGAGGTGTCGTCACGGAGGAGTCCTGATCCGCCAAGGCCGGAGGCCAATACGTCAGCCGCCCTGAGTCCAGACGTACTGACGGGCTTACTGGAGCGAGCTGCGCTCTCGGAGGAGCACCGCTCATTAATGAGTGTGGTGCTCAAGAAGATTTCATCTGCTACAAGCGGTTTGAATGAAGCATTTACAAGCCTTCTCAGAGGCTTTGAGGTACGTAATGAGGAATACACCATGTAGATAGTAGCCCCTGAGACTCTGGTTGCCCGCCCTAGGTGTGCAGGTACCTGTGGGTCCGGCCACCGGCCCGTCCGTTGAAGTTGCCGAACTATCAAGACAAATTGGGTCGATTGATGCCGATATTACTCTGATGAAGGAGCGACTGGATACAACACAAGGTATGTGCCCTGTCTCCATTGCATAGGAAAATATTAAGGTGGCACATATTAATATAATTGGTTCGGACTGCAGATGGTGCTGCTGCCGTGGAGGCCCTGAGGGCGAAACTTGCTCTAGCCAAGGAACAAGCTCGGGTGAGCAATGCGGCTGCCCTAAAGACGGCCGAGGAATTGAGAGCCGAACAGGCTGCTCATCGCCGAAGCGAGGAAAAGATAGCCGAAATGGCAATCGAGTTAAAAAATGCCGCTGACCAGTATGAGCTCCTGAAATAGGAGCACGAGGATAAATTGGCTGACCTGAGCAAGGCACTTAATGCCACCAAGGAAATACAGACCGAGCTCCGAAGTGCGTGGGAGGAGCTTCAACAGGCCGGTAAGATCGCGGCTGGAGGCTCCTATTTGCTGCGGACGAAGTTCTTCGATCCGAAGTACGCTCCCCTGGATGGACGCTGGAGCTCGGTGGACGCCTACGCGGACTAGGCGAAGAGTACGGCTGATGCTTTGGAGTTCTTCACAGGTCAGGGTGAGAAGGAGGTGGAGAAGCTTTTCTGGTCGCAGTTCGATGCTCCCACTCGCCCGCTGCCGTTAAGTGATAGGATGGCTGCTGTAGCGGAGCTTCACAGGCTGTCCGGTCTTGCAATGCGGTCTGTAATAGACCATCTTTGGCCGAAGGGGCCTAAGCCGGACAGTTACTTTGGTTTGGTGCAATAGTTCCTTGGGGCCGTGCCCCGGATCGATGCCATGAGGAGGTCATCATGCATAGAGGGTGCGCGGATGGCCCTTGCACGTGTTAAAGCGTATTGGACGGATATGGATGCCACTATGGTAGCGTCTCAGGATCCGGTGGGGGTCAATATCCGGTCGGGCACTACTTGGCGCAGGTCACGGAGGGTGCCTGCCTGATAGAGGCGCAGTGCCCGAAGAATCTCCTCTTCGAGTGATGATTTCAAATCGTTGTAAAAACATTTTGATTAGAAGGTTATATTTATAATTTGTGTCTGAATATATATATATATATATATATATATATGTGTGTGTGTGTGTGTGTGTGTGTGTGTGTGTGTGTGTGTGTGTGTGTGTGTGTGTGTGTGTGTGTGGGTAATCCAAAAGATAGCAGTCGTTGGCTTCAGCCCCCACGCATACAATGTGGGGGTGTTCGCGAAAAATGTGCTTAATCACTCTTTATCCAACGTCTTGGTCCGGCAAGGAGGTGATCGCACGTTGAACTAGGCAACCGGACTATATAGCTGTAACACTTTCGCTTAGCCGCCCGATTCTAACGTTGGGGCTACTATGTAGCCCCTGGTACCTTCGCGTGCATCCGAATACGGGCGCGTATGTACCTGGCCGGGAAATGGCCCTTCGTTAATGCGGAGGAATCCTAGAGATTCCAGTGAGTCGTCGAGTGGTTGACCAGTCTCTCGCTGTATCATGACGGTTAGTTTTCGTCTTTCTCTACTGAGGTGCTCATCCGGAATAACCAGGGCACAATCGCAGTAGTTCTCCTTTGGCCACCTTAGCCGATTATGACGGAACGTAAGGCGGCAAACCCAGGAGCCGGGCAAACCCAACATTTGACCAAAGACATGATTCGGAGCTGATGCATATAAGGCGAAACTCGTGACGTCGAACACTCCCGAAGGTATTCAGACTTTATAACAGATGATGAGCTCAAAAATGCCCATTCATTATAAACCCTGTATTTCCAGGTACGTGCGTTAATCTGTCGTGGCGAAATGCCAAAAACGGCAGTATCTTCTGTGGGTATGGAACCCATGGGATGATGAAACAACCAGAGGCAATAGAAAAGGTTTACACAGGGGCTTAATCTAAAAATAAACCTGTTGACGGGGCCCTGCTGCACATCTGCGCCTTTGCCTCTGTTGTGCCGTATCCTGGAAGGGTATCGCGCGAACGTTGTCTGCAGAAAAGGGAATCTCGTAGAAGAGTGCAACATAAGTGCGCGATGGATAGTAGAAAATGTAAGATTTTGGCCTGCCGATAAGGTTGAGCCGAGAGTGTGGGGCTTTATTATTAGCCCCTGGTGTCCACTATAGGATTACATATACAATGCCCTGGGTCAAAATTGCTGCTGGACTCGTCTAACCGTGTCCGTGGTCTTAACGACCCGGTATATTTTTTTAGAGGCCGCTTATAATCCGGCCGCTAGGGCCGTCGCGTATTCCTTTGTGCACGAAGAGCACCCTGTTATTCCGCTAACGGTGATGACCCCGCGAGGACCGGGCATCTTAAGTGTAAGGTAGCCATAGTGTGGCAATGCGTTGAAGCGGGCGAAGGCCGTTCTTCTGAGCAATGCTTGATAGCTGCTTTGGAAGGGTGCGATGATGAAGACTAGTTCTTCACTTCTGGAGTTGCCTGGAGAGCCGAATGTTACCTCCAGTTTGACAGAGCCCCTGCTGTAGGCTTCAACGCCTGGTATCACCCCTTCAAAGGTTGTGTTGATCTTGCTGATTCTGGATGAGTCTATCCCCATCCTGCGGACACTGTCATCATATATTAAATTGAGAATGTTGTCGCCGTCCATGAGGACATGAGTGAGATGGTATCCGTCTATTATTGGGTCAACTACCAAGGCGTTTGATCCCTCGCGCCGAATACTAGTTCGGCCGTCCAAGCGATCGAAAGTGATCGAACAAGACATCTAGTAGTTAGGTGTGGGTACGATAGGATCTATATCGCGCGCGTCTTTATGGGCGCGTTCGTGCCTCCCCAAGGATGTGCGAGTCGTGTGGATCATGTTCACTGTTTTAACCTCTGGCAGGAATTTTTTCTGCCCCTCAATGTTCGACTGGCAGGGTTCATCCTCGTCTTCACTTGGTGTTTCCCTTTCCTTGTGTTCTGCATTTAGTTTGCCGGCCAGCTTGAAGACCCAGCACTCTCTGTGCGTGTGGTTCGCAGGTTTGTCAGAGGTGCCATGAATTTGGCATAGTCTGTCCAAAACTCTGTTCAGACAGGACGGTCCTTCTTTACTGCCTTTAGATTGCTTATTTTGTTGGTTATGTCGAGAGCCCCTGAATCCGGCATTAACCGTTGTGTTGTCCGGGCTATCTTCCTTGTTTTGGTGTTTATTTTTATTACACTGTGGCTTCCCGTTGCCATCCCTTATTTCGGATGTGCTGGGTCGCTGGTGGCTTTACGGGCTAGCCAGCTATCTTCTCCTGTGCAAAAGCGGGTCATAAGGCTTGTTAGGGCTGCCATTGTCCTTGGCTTTTCTTGGCTGAGGTGTCTGGCGAGCCACTCGTCACAGATGCTGTGTTTGAATGCCGCTAAGGCTTCGGCATCCGGACAGTCAAGATTTGATTCTTCTTAGTGAGGAGTCTGTTCCAAAGCTTGCGGGTGGACTCTCCGGGTTGTTGGATTACGTGACTTAAATCGTCAGCATCCGGAGGCCGGGCATAGGTCCCTTGAAAATTGGCCCTAAAAGCGTCTTCTAGTTCTTCCCAGCTCCCGATTGAATTTTCGGGGAGGCTTTTCAACCAGTGCCGAGCTGGTCCCTTCAGTTTGAGGGGGAGGTATTTGATGGCGTGGAGGTCATCCCCACAAGCCATGTGTATGTGGAGGATAAAGTCCTCGATCTAGACCCCTGGGTCTGTCGTTCCGTCGTCTGCCTCTATTTTTACAGGTTTAAAGCCCTGTAGAAATTCATGGACCAGTACTTCATCAGTAAAGCACAGGGGGTGAGCAGCCCCTCTGTATCTGGACGCGCTGTGGCATGCCGTCGGCTGTTGCTGCGTTCGGTGTTTATTCCGAATTGGTATTTGGTTGGCATAACTGTTTTGACGACCACAGTCCCCCGCCGGGGTGTGTCCTTTGGATCCGTAGATGGACCTAGTTGCGCCAGCTTTCTTCTCCAGGTGCTCACGTAGATCGTGCGCGTCTTCGGTAGTTGATTTATTGCGGTTATGGAGTGGTACAACTGGTCTTCTGGTCGTGTTATTCTTCGGTGGGACGGCCTCGTCGTCGAATTCTGGCAGTAGCTTGTGTTTTGGGTAGCTCTTTGTATGGCGATCGTCGCCATATCTTTCTTCAGTGTCTAGCACTTTGTTCCATCTGTGATTGAGCGTTTCCTGCGCGGCTTTCAGCCGTTGCTTCTGCTTCTTCAGACTTCTTGCTGTGGCCATAAGCTTTCTGTGGAGGTTCTCTTGTTCCACGCGTTCTTCCGGAACGATGAATGCATCATCGTCCGGACTGTCTTCTTGTCCTGGGCGGTTTGATGAACTCGTCCCTCTGGATTGTTTTCTTTGGGGGTCTGTTCCGGACTATGTTCGACATGACCTGGTTCGTCCTGCTCCATCGCTGGTTCTGTTTGGTCGTTATTGCCCTCAGGGTTGACCGGAGTATCCATTCTTCTGGCGCTCTTGCTGATATTGTCACTGTTGCCGGATTTGGAACGGCATCTGCGCCGTCGCTTTGGTTTTTGCCCGGGGGTGTTATCTTCCAAATTATCACCGTCGCCTTCCTTGGGTGTATCCACCATGTATATGTCGTGTGATGAGGCGGGAATCCGGTACCCCATAGATTCTGCGTCTTCTCCTGCATCGTCGTCCATACCGTCGATGCCTTTGGAGTAGAAGTCCAGCACGTCAGTTAAATCATCAACCGTGGCTATCAAGTGGGTGGCGGGTGGGTAATGAATGTCTTCGTCGCCTGCTTCCCACTCGAGCCGGACATAGTTCGGCCCGAGATTCTCTGTCAAAGAGAGGATTTTGAATGAGTTTAGTATGTCGCCAAAGGGTGAGTGCTGAAAGATGTCCGCCGCGGTGAACTCCATCACCGGAGCCCTACCGGGATCGGCGGGCTCGGGGACGCACGGACTGGAGCCTACAACCGGACACGAGTCCAGAGGTCCGGAGTCACAGGCTTCCTTAGAAGTGAGGCCTGTGTTCGGCGCCATCGCCGATGAGGGTATGGCCTGCGGGGCGGGGTCTAGCCCTCCGTCCTTAGGCAACGCAACCTGTCCCGGATTTAGATCCAAGGCTTCTGCCAGGATGATAACCCGAGCAACGTCTGGCTGCAGGTCTAAGCCGTGCTCATCGTGACTGTTCGGCGCTTCTGGCGCTGGTTCGAATCCATCGAAGATCAAGTCTCCGTGGATATCCGCCATGTAGTTCAGTTTTCCGAACCTGATTTGGTGGCCGGGGTAAAGCTATCGATCTGCTCCAGGTGGCCAAGCGAATTGGCACGCAGCACGAAGCCGCCGAACACGAAAATCTGTCCGGGGAGGAAAGTCTCACCCTGGACAGTATCGTTAATGATGATTGACAGAGCCATCGAGCCTGACAGCGACGGCACAGAGGAACTCTCAATGAAAGCACCAATGTCGGTGTCAAAACTGGCGGATCTCGGGTAGGGGGTCCCGATCTGTGCGTTAGGGCTGATGGTAACAGGAAGCGAGGGACACAGATGTTTACCCAGGTTCGGGCCCTCTCGATGGAGGTATAACCCTACTTCCAGCTTGATTAATATTGATGATATGGGTAGTACAAGAGTAGATCTACCATGAGATCGTAGAGGCTAAGCCCTAGGAGCTAGCCTATGATGGTATGAATGTAATTGTGATCGGCCTTCTAAGGACCAACCTCTCCGGTTTATATAGACACCAGAGAGAGCTAGGGTTTACATGGAGTCGGTTACAAGGAAGGAAATATAATATCCGGATCGCCAAGCTTACCTTCCACGCCAAGGAAAGTCCCATCCGGACACGGGCTGAAGTCTTGAGTCTTGTATCTTCACGCTTCAATAGTCCGGACGTTGTACACAGTCCGGATGTCCGGATACCCCCTAATCCAGGACTCCCTCAGCTTGGCCTCGGTATCTCTGCCCTGAAATTTAACCATATATGCATCTATGAGATTTGTGTTAATGAACCCAATATCACTGATTTGCCTTTTCTTGAATTCGGCGATATTCAATCTGCATAATATAGTGAGGATAATTAAAAATACATGCAATGAAAGAGCTGACCTATATATAGAGACTTAATGACAGAAGTAGTACTACTTATCGGCAGTAGCAAGTGATCATTAATTTATCGAGGGCCTTTAGATTGAAAAACGCAAAGAACTCCTCAAATGGAACATTCAACTGTTCAATTCCAACGAGGTCATGCTCCTCTCTAACTCTCAGCGTCAAAATATTCCTCCCCTCAGACTCTCTGTAGGTTTTCATGTACCAATCATGGAATCTTCGCATCATCGTTGTGAGAGATCTTTCATCTTTGACGAGAGGCTTCCCGTACACGTATTTGTGTTCTTCCACCTCCAAGAAATCATAATGTACATCGTCGGGCAGGTAATCTTCAAGATTGTTAAAACCGGGCACCATCCCGCCCGGAACATTAGCAACGATGTCGCTAGACACCTGGAGCGGGGGGAACGATTGGTTCGCTTGTTCACCGAGCTGGGCAACTTTTTTCCCAGCTCGTCATTGACCACTGATAGTACTTCCCAACCACGACGCTTCCTTAAATGACTTTGTAAGAATGCGCTCATAGTTTCCTTTCGCCGGAGACTTTGGTGGTTTCTTTAGGGAAGCCAGAGTACGCTTCGCTTTTACCGGATCTATCTTCTCCTTCGGAGGTGGATGTCTCTTTGCTTACACCCCTTCAAAGAAGTTATTCACTTCAGCTTGCACGATCTGCGTGTTTTCCTCCACAGTCCTCTCGTATGGTAACTTCTCTGGAGTCTTCAGAGAAGGACTCGATTTGTATTGCCTCCCGGCTCTGGCTGTGCTGCTAGACACCGGAGCAGACGGAGCAGCTGCGGCTGTCTTTCCTTTCTTTCGAGGCGGAGGAGAAGGACTACGACGCGCCGGAGCAGCCGGAGCGGCGGCGGGTCTCTTGATCCGTCATTGTTGACGAGGCGGAGAAGGAGGAGGCTGGATGCTCGGGCGCACCGGCGCAGGCGGAGAAGGAGGCGGAGTGCTGCCACGCGCTAGAGAGAGGCTGAGTGCCCTGATCACACGACGGAGGAGGAGGCGGAGGAGGAGGCGGATTGCCCTGACTCGCTGGAGGAGGAGGAGGAGGCGGAGGCGTCCAGTTCGGAAGGTTGATGAGCTCCTTCCGCCATAGGCATGGAGTCTTCAGAGAAGAACCCAGCCGAATCTCCCCTTCACCCGTAGGGTGGTCAAGATCAAGGTCCTCAAATCCGTCCGTTATTTGATCCACCATCACCCTAGCATATCCTTCTGGAATCGACTAGCCATGGTAGGTTGCGCCAGGTTCATTAGGTAAAACAGAGCCAACAGCCGCCTTAACTTTCAATGTCATCCATCGCGTCATAAGGTGGCAATGTTGAGACTCCGTGATAGCATCCACGGGGTAGCTAGCAGGAGCCGTGAAGATAGGCTCCAGCTGCTGAGTCTGCTCGGTGGAAGCCACGCTGCTTCTCCACTGAGATGGCAGGGTAGCTTCAGGGAAAGCTTCGGCAGGTCGTTTGCTGCGATCTGCTTCTCGTTCCTCTAGCCCTTGTACCCTTTCGTGCAGCGCCTGCAGTTGGCTATGCTCCACTTTCTTCCTCCTCTCCTGGGTTTTGTAACCCCCTGCGTCCGGAAACCCAGCCTTCCACGGAACGGAGCCTGGCGTGCCTTGTGTCCGTCCAGGGTGCTCTGGATTCCCGAGGGCCATTGTGAGCTCGTCCTTCTCTCTGTCTGGGACGAACGTCCCTTGCTGCGCTTTCTCGATATACTCCTGAAGCCTCGTGACGGGTATTCGCAGTTGCTCTTCCGTCCAAAAGCACTTCCCTGTTACAGGGTCCAAGGTTCCGCCAACCCCGAAGAACCAAGTCCGACAACGGTCTGGCCAGCTCAATGTCTCTGGTTCAACCCCTTTAGCAATTAGGTCATTCTCAGCCTTGTCCCACAAAGGTCGGGCTTTGAGGTAGCCACCTGACCCCGTGCGATGGTGATGCTTCTTCTTCGCAACATTTTTCTTGTTTATCGCTGACATCTTCTTACTCTTTTCCGATGTCTTGTGGGCCAGAAATGCGAGCCGGTGATCTCTGATCTTCTCATACTTTCCGGTGAATTCTGCTGTCAAATCTTCGTCGACAAACTCTGTTTTCAACTCAATCTTCCACCTCCTGAATAGTTCTGCCATCTTCTTAAGAGCATGAGACTTGATCAATTGCTCTTTAACTGGCTTCTCCGGATCCTCCTCTGGCGGTAGGGTGAAATTTGCCTTAAGCAATGTCCAAAGATCTTCTTTCTGCATATCGGAGACATAAGACACCTCAAGTTCTTCATTCTTAGGCTTTAACCATTGCTGGATACTGATCGGTATCTTGTCCCTAACAAGAACCCCGCACTGAGCCCGAAATGCATCCCTTGTCCGGATGGGTTCAATCGGCTTGCCATCATGCGCGATTGCTGTGATCTCAAACCTTTCGTCCGAGCGCAACTTTTCCTTTGGGCTTCATTTCTTTACTAAAGTTGTGCTTGATCCGGAGGGCTAGAGAAAAGAAGAAAGATGAGAGTTAATTAATATGTGTACATACGAAAATAATGAATGCATCAATTAGCTAGCTAGTCAGCATAGGCTTAACTAATATATATACGTAGCCGGACTCAGTTCGGTCACCAGAGTCGTCATCATGGTCTACTTCTTGTACCGGCATTGGGTCACCGGAGCCATCATAATCATAACCTTCTTCTTCACTACCCCGTAGTCGGTGTCAAAACCGGCGGATCTCGGGTAGGGGGTCCCGAACTGTGCGTCTAGGCGGATGGTAACAGGAGACAAGGGACACGATGTTTTTACACAGGTTCGGGCCCTCTCGATGGAGGTAAAACCCTACTCCTGCTTGATTGATATTGATGATATGGGTAGTACAAGAGTGGATCTACCACGAGATCAAGGAGGCTAAACCCTAGAAGCTAGCCTATGGTATGATTGTTGTTCGTCCAATGGACTAAAACCCTCCGGTTTATATAGACACCGGAGAGGGCTAGGGTTACACAGAGTCGGTTACAATGGTAGGAGATCTACATATCCGTATTGCCAAGCTTTCCTTCCACGCCAAGGAAAGTCCCATCCGGACACGGGATGAAGTCTTCAATCTTGTATCTTCATAGTCTTGGAGTCCGGCCAATGATGATAGTTCGGCTATCCGGACACCCCCTAGTCCAGGACTCCCTCAGTAGCCCCTGAACCAGGCTTCAATGACGACGAGTCCGGCGCGCATATTGTCTTCGGCATTGCAAGGCGGGTTCCTCCTCCGAATAATTTATAGAAGATTGTGAACACCAGAATAGTGTCCGACTCTGCAAAATAAATTCCACATACCACCATAGAGAAAATAATATTTACACAAGTTCAATCTGCTGGCGTATTTTGTGGCGTGACGTCACACCACAACCAAGCTTTTACTCGAATCGTTTTTATTATACCAGCTCAGCGCGTTTAGCGAAGCAGTTTCCATGGCACGTATTGTCGAAGCAGAGATCGTGTTCCCCTTATTACGGGATTCCCATCAATATGGACGTGGGTAACCCAACCGCGCCCGTTGCTACGCCTCCTCCATCGAAGGCGAGTTCCAAACGGTCACGAGGACGGCTCTTGGTATTCTACCCCTTTATAATGAGACCAGGGCTTGTTCCTTTTCTTTGATCCTCAATCGAATCCGCCTCTCGCCCCGAGTTCCAACACCCAAGGCCCTTAGATTCGGGCGCTTCGGACCTTCGACAATGTCCGGCACCGGCCTTCAGGGCCGGTGGATGCCCTCTTCCGTCACGGAAGGGGATGTGCTAAAGCTGAGAGAAGCCAGGTACCTAACCTACGAGATTTCGCATAGGTTACCCGCCCAAGGGCAAGTCGTTCCCACTCCCGAGCCTGGTGAGAGCGTTGTGTTCGTGTCTCACCTCCGTCGGGGTTTAGGCTTCCCGATAGATCCCTTTGTGAGAGGGCTCATGTTTTACTATGGGCTAGAATTCCATGACTTGGCTCCGGAGTCCATCCTCCATATCTCATCGTTCATTGTTGTCTGTGAAGCCTTCCTCCGCACTACCCCTCACTTCGGTTTGTGGATCAAGACTTTCAACGTGGAGCCGAAGATGATCGAGGGGCGACAGGCAGAGTGCGGAGGGGCAGTTGTAAGTAAGAGGGCCGATGCTCCATGGCCCAAGGGCTCTTTTCAAGAGGAGCTCGGCTTGTGGCAACAGGAGTGGTTCTATATCACCGCTCCTAGGGGTAGCAGGCAGGTGCCGCCACCCTCCTTTCACTCGGGCCCCCCACAACGGCTGGCGTCATGGGTCAATAAAGGGCTTGACTGGGGGCCGTCAAAGGACGTACCAATATTGCAGGGCCGGATTCGAGACCTCCAAGAGAGGGAGATCAATCTGGTCGTAGTGACGCAGGTTATGCTGATTCGGCGCCTTCTGCCTTGCAAACGTCGCCCCCTCCATCTGTGGGAATTCAATCCGGAGGGGCCTCAAGCTCTTCAACACTTCATGGGTACGACACCCGTGGAGATGTATAAACTGTTCTTCGGATCACAAGAGATGTGTCCGGACTTGACCGAGGACGCCGGCCTAAGCTGCAATCGCCCGGATACTCAAGTAAGTAGTCCCGTGTCCGGACATACCGTTTGTTTGTATATCATGGATTTGCCTTTTAACCAACCATCCTTTGAACAGGAGTGGATAGCGCAAGCAAAACTGATACGGTGTCCGGCCCCCTCCCGGAGATCACGCTGGATCCCGTGTTATCCAAGATGCTGGAGGTTGCGCCTTTAGAAGAGGGTGAAGGGGAAAATAGAAAGACTACCGCCTCCACTAAGGAGGCTTTCAAGAAAGGGGGATTGAGAATCCCTCCTTCCAGGGGAAGAAGAGGACCGCTTCCGAAGATCCGGAGGCTAAGGCCTCAAAGCGGGGGAAGAAATCTTCACTGGAGGGTCCTGCGCCAGGAGAAGCCCCGGCCGCATTATCTCCCCAAAGGAATCAGCCCTCCAGCGAGCCGTAAGTAGAAAAAGGGGAGTTTGTAATAAGGGACATCCCTATTTTTATTTCTGAGGATAACCGAAGTTTTTACCTTGTAGTTTGGGTCTCAGCCCTTCTCAGCTGAGCTCATCTTCGGGGGATCTTCGTCCAGAGATGATGGAGAGCGAGACGCCTCCATCTGCCGCGCCGTCAGGCGGGGAGGACGATCCTGAGGTGTCGTCGCGGAGGGTCTCCCCGAGTCCGACGGGGCCAGAGAGTTCGACACCAACTGGTGTGCGGCCGGGGGAGCTGAAGGATCTGCTCGAGAGGGCGTCTATCTCAGAAGATCACCGTACATTAATGAGTACGGTGATTGAGAGGATTTCATCCGTTGAGAGCGGGTTGCATGAGGCCATCAGGAGTTTACTGACGGGGTTTGAGGTACGTAAAAATGACATACCTTTTGACAGTTTTTCACATAGAGTGCGCCCTGTATGGGTAGTAGCCCCTGAGACTTGGTACGTTGTCAGAAGTGACGGCGTGCTGAGGATCATACTCTCAGTGTTAAGATGTCGACGTTCCTATTCAGGGGGCGGAGCGTTCGGTGGCCAGCCGAACTGAAGCCGCAACTGGACGTTGTGGATGGGGACATCGCGCTGGTCCATAAGCGACTTGACGAGTCACAAGGTAGGTGGTTTCTCCGTGGTCACCTGGTAAGGTAGCTGATGCCCATGCCTTACAACATGTATGCTTGATGCGGATGGCGTCGCTACTATGGAGGGCCTTCAGGCAGAGCTTGCTCGAGTCAACGAGCAAGCCAGAAGGAGTGATCCGGCTGCCTCGAAGGCAGCCGAAGAGCTAAAAGCCGAAAAGGCTGCTCACTACCGAAGCAGGGAGGAGATGGCCGGAATGGCCGTAAAGCTGAAGGATGCTACCGACCGCTGTGAGGTTCTTGAAATAGAATGCCGAGCGGGGTAAGAGGGCCTGAAGAAGGCCACCGCCGAAGCCAAGGATGCCCGTTCTGCAATGAGGGCTATAAAGGAGGAGCTGCGTCAGGCCGGAGACATTGCGGCTGGAAAGCCCTTTCTGCTGCGTAGGAAGTTCACAGATCAGAAGTATGCTCAGTTGGGCCAGGTGTGGGGTGCGGAGGATCCTTATCTGAATTTGGCGGCGAGTGCGGTGGATGCAGTCGTGCACTTCCGAAGCCAGAAGGATCACGAAATGGAAGAGGTTTTTTGGTCTCAATTCCATAGTACGGAGCGTCCACTTCCGTTAACCGATCGGTTGGCTGAGTGGGCTGAGCTGAACAGGTTGTCCGGACTTGCCATGAAGGATGTCGTGGCTCATCTGTGGCCGGACAGGCCCAAGCCGAAGAGTTATTCTGGCTTGGTGCAGCAGTTCCTTGATGCGGTGCCACATATCAAGGCTATGAATCGGTCGGCATGCATAGAGGGTGCACGGATGGC
Source organism: Triticum timopheevii (assembly GCA_963921465.1). NCBI lineage: Eukaryota > Viridiplantae > Streptophyta > Magnoliopsida > Poales > Poaceae > Triticum > Triticum timopheevii. The sequence continues at coordinate 617,152,386 of OY997274.1, read as the reverse complement.
TCTCGCCCGTGTCAAAACATGCTGGGCGGAGATGGACGCCACCGCTGTTGCATCCTGGGGTTCGGACAGAAGCCGATTACCCGCCGAGCACTATTTTGAGGAAGTCCTGCAGGGTGCTCGTTTAATAGAGTCGCAGTGCTCAAAAAACGTTATGTTCAAATGACATGTATGATTTGTAAAACCATATTTACAATATAAGGGCTTTTTATACTTGTGCGTTCAAGTATTGAAATATCTCCTGTGCGGCCGTTAATGTATATGTATATATAACCTGAAAGATGACAGTCTTTGGCTTCAGCCCCCACGCACATGGTGCGGGGGTGTTTGCAAAAAAGCACATTTTCACACTTAATCCAACGTCTTGGTCCTGTGAAGGAGGTGGTAGCGTAGCAATCTAGGCAACCGGACTATAATGCTTTATCACTTTCACTTAGCCATAGGAGTTCGAGGGTGGGGCTACGATATAGCCCCTAGGGGCACCGCGCTCTCCGAATTTGGGGCGCGTGTGTGCCTGACCGGGAAATGGTCCTTCGTCAAAGCGAAGGAATTCTAAACATTCCGATGGTCGATCGAGTGGTTGACCAGTCTCTCGCTATATCATGACAGTCAGTTTTCGGCTTTCTCTACTGAGGTGCTCTCCCGGCCGAACCGGGGCACAATCACAGTAGTTCTCCTGGTGCCGCATTAGCCGATAGAGCGGAATGTAAGGCAGCAAAACACAGGAGCCGGGCAAACCCAACATTTGACCAAAGACATGATTCGGAGCTGATGCATATAAGGCCTAACTCGAGACGTCGAACACTCCCTGAGGTATTCGGTCTTTATGATAACGGTCAGAACAATGCCCTAAGCCCCTAGTGTCCAGGTACGCGCAAAAACTGCTGATGCGGCCGATGCCAAAACGCCAGCCTCCTCCTCGGTTATGCTAGGATAACAAGAGACAGTAAAAAAGGTTTACGCAGGGTCTTAATCTGAAAAGATTCCTTGTAACGGGTCCCTGCTGCACGTCTGCGCCTGTGTCTCCGTTGTGCTGTATCCTGGACGGGTGTAGCACGTTGTTCATCTATAAAAAGAGAGGAACTTAGTTTGGAAAAAATATCGTGCGGAAAATGTATTTAAAACAGAGTATGATTTAAAAGATGAATAAAATTGAGCTTTATTGGTTCTCATTGTTCATGCGTGCAGCCCCTTGTAGAGGGGTACGTGGCTAGTAAGCCCCTTGTTTATTTATACCGGACTCGTCTAACCGTGTCTGGGGTCTGAATGACCTGTTTTAGGAGCTCTGATCAGCAAAGCCGGATTAGTGTGTGGCTGTCAAGGCAGTCTCACGTTCTTCCGCGGTCGAGGAACACTCGAAGTTACCTTTTAATGAGATGATGCTGCGTGGACCGGGCATTTTAAGTGTAAGAGACGCGTAATGCGGTATTGCGTTAAAGCGGGCGAAAGCTTTGCGTCCCAGTAGTGCTTGATGGCTACTTTTAAATGGGGCGATATGGAAGATTAGCTTTTCGCGACGGAAGTTGTCGGACGAACCAAACAGAACTTCTAGTAGTAAAGAGCCTACACAATTGGCGCAAGAGCCTGGTGTCACTCCTTTAAAGGAAGTGCTGCTATGCCGAATTTTGGTAGGGTCTATCCCCATCCTGCGGATTGTGTCCTGATATAGCAGGTTTATATCACTGCCGCCATCCATTAGAACTTGTGTAAATTGTAGTCTGTCGATTATGGGCTCCAATATCAAAGCAGTCCTTCCTGTGTTTTGAATACTTCTGGAGTAATCCTGATGGTCGAAACTAATTGGTTTTGACATCCAATTTCGGGACTCCGCTGGGGTGGACCGTGCGGCGCGTACTTTAGTAGGTGCAGCACTATTTTCCCTTGTTATCACTTGAAGTGAGTTCACTGTTTTGACTTCTTGTGGGAAAGTCTTCTGTTTTCCGGCGCTCTGCTTGTGGGGTTCGTCATCTTCGCTTGGTGTGTCGAGCCCCTTGTGTTCGGCGTTAAGTTGGCCGGACTACTTGAAGACCCAACAATCTCCGTGGGTATGGTTTGCAGGCTTCCCGGGGGTACTATGGATTTGACATATCCTGTCCAAGATTTTATTTAGGTTGGATAGCTCATCACTGTTGTCCTTAAGAGGCGGTGTTTTGTTGTTCGGCCGAGAGCGTTTGAACCCGGCGTTGACCGTCGTGTTCTTTGGGCCGTTTTCCTTAGTCCGGCGCTCGTCTTTTCTACATCGTGGCTTCCCATTTCCATCCCTGACCTCGGATGTACTTGGGTCGCTGGTGCCGCATCTTGCTAGCCAGCTATCTTCTCCCGCGCAGAAGCGGGTCATGAGGCTCGTTAGTGCGGCCATTGTCCTTGGCTTTTCCTGGCCGAGGTGTCTGGTGAGCCATTCGTCTCAGACATTATGCTTCAAGGCCGCTAAGGCTTCGGCGTCTGGGCAGTCGAGTACTTGGTTCTTTTTGGCGAGGAACCTGTTCCAGAATTTTTGAGCTGACTCTCCAGGCTGTTGGGTTATGTGACTTAAATCGTCTGCATCTGGAGGGCGGACATAAGTCCCCTGAAAATTTGCTCGAAACGCGTCCTCGAGCTCTTCCCAACTTCCAATGGTATTTTCTGGGAGGCTTTTGAGCCAATGCCGAGCTGGCCCTTTGAGCTTGAGGGGTAGGTATTTTATGGCATGGAGATCGTCTCCTCTAGCCATATGTATGTGTAGGATATAATCCTCAATTTAGACTCCGGGGTCTGTTGTTCCATCGTATGCTTCTGTGTTTACGGGCGTGAATCCTGCTGGAAATTCATGATCCAGTACCTCATTAGTGAAACATAGGGGGTGTGCGGCGCCCCTGTATTTAGGTGTGCCGTTATTTTCGAACACTCGACGTGTTGTGTTGCTTCCTGGAGCCTTCTTTCTTGGCCCATAGATGGATCGGACCGGGCCATCCTTTTTGCTAGGATCCTTATGTGGATCGTGTGCCGTCTTGTATGCGGCGCCGCCTGCCGCTCTTAGCCTGTCATCTAGTCGTCTATCCGACCAGGCGTCTGCTTTGTTTTTTGACTGTGGGGACTCTACGTCCTCCTCGTCAAATTCGGGCAACAGCTTGCGCTTCGGGTAGCTCTTTGCTTGGTGACTATTGCCGTATTTATCTGCGGTCTTGAGTACTTTGCTCCATCTCATTCTGAGTACGTCTTCCGCTGTTTTGAGCTCCCACTTCTACTTCTTCAAACTTCTTGCAGTGGCGACGAGCCTTTTGTGGAGGTTCTTATGCTCCGGTGATGTGTTCGGCCTGAGATCGTCTGGACTGTTGTTTTTGCCGGGGATGGGTTGCTCGTCCAATTCATCCTGTTCGGACGGTTGCTTGATGGCATGTTCGTCGTCCACTGGTTCGCCCTGCTCTACGGCTGGGTCTGTATGAGTGCTGTTGTTCTCGAGGCGGGACTTCGAGCGGCGCTTGCGTCACCGTTTTGGCTGTTTTTCGGGGGAATTATCCTTCACCGCGACCCGTTGTTCCTCGTTATCGCTTCTTTTTGGTGTATCCGCCATGTATACATCGTGAGTTGAGGTGGCTTTCCAGTGCCCGGTGGGCGCTGGTTCTTGGTCATCTCCGGCATCGTCGTCCATACCGTCGATGTCTTCGGAGTCGAAGTTTAGCATGTCGGTTAGGTCGTCGACAGTGGCTACAAAGTGGGTGGTGGGTGGGCTTTGAATTTCTTCGTCGTCCGCATCCCAACCGTCCTGACCGTAGTCCAGCCAGGGCTCTCCTGATAACGAGAGATATTTTAGCGAATTCAGGATGTCGCCAAAGGGCGAGTGCTGAAAGATGTCCGCAGCGGTGAACTCCATGATCGGCGCCCAATCGGATTCGATTGGTAGGGGCGCGGGAGGTTCGGAGTCCGGCGAGGAGTCCGGTACCTCAGAGTCACGAGCTTCGCAAGGGACAAGGTCGGTATTCGGCTCCATCGCCGTAGAGGTAGCAGCCCCCGAGGCGGTGTCTAGCCACCCATCCTCGATCTGCGCAGTCGGCTCCGGATTAAGGGTCGGAGCGGACTCTCGTACGGCCTCCAGGGCACTGTCTGGCAGCAGAGCTAAATCATGCCCATCGAGACAGTGCGGCGCGCTCGGCTGTGGCTCGAATCCGTCGAAGATCAAGTCTCCGCGGATGTCAGCCATGAAGTTCAAACTTCCAAATCTGACCTGATGGCCAGGGGCGTAGCTTTCAAGCTGCTCCAGATGGCCAAGCGAATTGGCCCGTAGTGCAAAGCCGCCGAATACGAAGATCTGTCCGGGGAGAAAAGTCTCACCCTGGACTGCGTCGTTGTTGATGATCGAAGGATCCATCGGGCCTATATGCAACGGCACAGAGGAACTCTCAATGAAAGCACCAATGTCAGTGTCAAAACCGGCGGATCTCGGGTAGGGGGTCCCGAACTGTGCGTCTAGGCGGATGGTAACAGGAGACAAGGGACACGATGTTTTTACCCAGGTTCGGCCCCTCTCGATGGAGGTAAAACCCTACTCCTGCTTGATTGATATTGATGATATGGGTAGTACAAGAGTGGATCTACCACAAGATCAAGGAGGCTAAACCCTAGAAGCTAGCCTATGGTATAATTGTTGTTCGTCCAATGGACTAAAACCCTCTGGTTTATATAGACACCGGAGAGGGCTAGGGTTACACAGAGTCGGTTACAATGGTAGGAGATCTACATATCCATATTGCCAAGCTTGCCTTCCACGCCAAGGAAAGTCCCATCCGGACACGGGACGAAGTCTTCAATCTTGTATCTTCATAGTCTTGGAGTCCGGCCAATGATGATAGTTCGGCTATCCGGACACCCCTAGTCCAGGACTCCCTCACCCGTCCTTCCTGACCATCGGTGTCGTTGAGAAACGACGCAATGACATCACTTCCTTTTGCGATTATGTCCCCCAACATCTCTTCTGTTGCTTCTTCTCGGGGGTGCTCCATAGTTTCTGCAAATATTTACAACATGGCAATTATTATTCAGATATGACAGATGGATATATTAGTGGCAAACATAGAACTAGCTAGCTAATATAATCACAATAAGGAATCATATTAGTGGCCTCGACGCTGCTTCTCTAGGGTTTGGGGTGGCCTCGACAACGCTTCAAGGTTTTGGGGTGGCCTCGACAATGCTTCAAGGGTTTGGGGTGGGCTCGATGACAACGCTCTTTTAACTTGGTAAATTTGGGTGGCCTCGAGAGAGTTTGTCGGGTAGGGGCGCGACGGGAGGGGGTATGAGACCAACATCGTTTTTTTCTAGGGTTTGGTGTCCTCGAGAGTTTTGGTCGAGCGAGAGGGCCGGGGGGGAGAGGGTACTCCCGTGGTATAAGTTATCACAGTCGAGAGGGGGTATATATATCGACCGCCCCTCATGTCGAAGTTATCCGGGAGGGGGTTATATCGACAACGACGACATACATACATGGGAAAATAATGTTATCGGGGATGGGGTATATCGACCCACCGACCCCCTCGTGTTGAAGTTATCGGGAGGGGGTATATCGACAATGACATACCCGATAAAAAATAAGAAGACAAAAGAAGAAATAAAAAGAGGAGAAGAAAAAAGGAATAGAAGAGAAGCAATCGAAGAAAAAAAGAAGAAAAAAAGGAAAAGAAGACAGGAATAGAGGAGAAGAAGAAGAAAATAGAAAAATTTCTATTTTTTTCTTCTTCTCCTCTATTCCTTTCTTCTTCTCCTCTTCTTTTTCTTCGTTTTTCCTCTTCTTATTTATTTCTCCTATTCTTCCTCTCCTCTTCTTCTTTCTTCCTCTTCTTATTTTTTTTCCTATCCTTCTTTTTCTTCTTCTTCCTTGTTAATATCACTTAGCAACTTTTGCAACGATAGGGTGGGGGGGTGTGCTCCCGTGGTCTAGAATCGGTCTATGCACGATAGAAAATTCTGAAAAAACTACATCTATGATCCCTCGACGTCCCCGCCTCTCTCATGAACAAAAAAAAATCTAGGAATAAAAAAAACATCATGTTCTATGAACAAACAAAATATCATATTTCATCCACATCAATGCATACATCATATATGTGATCATCTATGAAAAAAACATATACATGAAAAAAACAATTATGATAACAAGCATATATATCATCATATATATGAAAAAACAAGCATATACATGAAAAAAAACAAGCATATATATGAAAAAAATGCTAGGGAGGGCGCCGGCCAGACCAAGGTGTGGACGAGCGCAGGGTCGGCGGCGAGGACGGGGATGGGGTAGTGGGTGCGCGCTCGGGGTAGGGGGCGACGACGACGGCGACGACGGGGGCGGGCCGGGGTGGCGCGCGTCGGGGCAGGGGAGCGGGCGACGGTGAGGGCGCGGGCAACGGCGAGGGCGTGGGCGACGGCGATGGCGGGGGCCGCGGGCGGCGTCGGGGCAGCCTGGCGGTGTCGATGTCGTCGGCGTCGTCGGGGCGGCAACTGCGAGATGAGAGTGAAAATTTCCTAAGTGTGAACTTATATATCAAAGCCTTTAGTCCCGGTTGCTAGCACCAACCGGGACTAAAGGGGTGCATTAGTCCCGGTTGGTGCCACCAACCGGGACCAAAGGCCTCTTTTCAGCAGCCCAAAGGGCGGGAAGCACAGGGCTTTGGTCCCGGAAGCACAGGGCTTTGGTCCCGGTTGGTGGCACCAACCGAGACTAAAGGGGGGTCATTGGTACCGGTTGGTGCCACCAACTGGTACCAATGCACCCCTCTAGTCCCGGTTGGTGCCACCAACCGGGACTAAAGGCCTTGCGCTAGCGCGGTGCGGTGGGATGTTTAGTCCCACCTCGCTAGCTGAGAGGGGCGCGCAGTGGTTTATAAGCCCCACTGTCGCACCCCTCTCGAGCTCCTCTCCATTGCAGGCTTACGGGACTAATTGTGATTGCTATGCCTGATGGGCCTATTGCGCCTTCTGCGGGCCTGAATCCTGGCCCATGGATCGGTTTCTAGTCGTATTCAGGCCGTGGTGGCCCAGTAGGTGGCATTTTTTTATTTTTTCCAAGTTTTTTTGTTTTCTTTTTTGCTTTATTTATTTTGTTTTGTTTCTACTTACAAAAAATACTTATTTTTTTGTTTTATTTTGTTTCTAATTACTTATTTATTCTATTTTATGATAATCCTTTTTGCTATTAAAACCACATCATCAATTTACAACCCTTTCTGACTACATTTGTTATATTGCATGCATTTACTGATTATTTTGAGCTATAAGACCATGAAATTGAAAAGCATTTGAAATGAACTCTAAAAAGGTTCCAAGCCGGCATGATATCATCATTTCACCCACATAGCATGTGCGAGAAAGTAGAGAGGGTTACGGCAAAAACTGTATGCACTTCGTGTACAAAACGGACAATCACTTTCGAAGTATCAGAGTTTCATACGGAAACTCGTCTGTTACAAAGGGATTTCATTTTTTTGAACTTATTTGAACTCCATAGTTTTTCTGTGTTCAAAATGCACCATTCAAAGACACATCATCAATTTACAGCCCTTTCTGACTACATTTGTTATTTTTCATGCATTTACTGATTATTTTGAGCTATAAGACCATGAAATTGAAAAGCATTTGAAATGAACTCTGAAAAGGTTCCAAGTTGGCATGGTGTCATCATTTCACCCACATAGCATGTGCGAGAAAGTAGAGAGGGTTACGACAAAAACTGTATGCACTTCGTGTACAATACGGACAATCTCTTTTGAATTATCAGGGCTTCATACGGAAACTCGTCTGTTACAAAGGTATTTCATTTTTTTTGAATTTATTTGAACTCCATAGTTTTTCTGTGTTCAAAATGCACCATTCAAAGCCACATCATCAATTTACAATCCTTTCTGACTACATTTGTTATTTTTCATGCATTTACTGATTATTTGAGCAATAAGACCATGAATTGAAAAGCATTTGAAATGAACTCTGAAAAGGTTCCATGTTGGCATGGTATCATCATTTCACCCACATAGCATGTGCGATAAAGTAGAGAAGGTTACGGCAAAAACTGTATGCACTTCGTGTACAAAACGAACAATCACTTTCGAAGTATCAGGGTTTCATACGGAAACTCGTCTGTTACAAAGGGATTTCATTTTTTTGAACTTATTTGAACTCCATAGTTTTCCTGTGTTCAAAATGCACCATTCAAAACCACATCATCAATTTACAGCCCTTTCTTACTACATTTGTTATTTTTCATGCATTTACTGATTATTTTGAGCTATAAGACCATGAAATTGAAAAGCATTTGAAATGAACTCTGAAAAGGTTCCAAGTTGGCATGGTATCATCATTTCACCCACATATCATCATTAATAGAAGTTTATCATCACATTAAAACCAAAGTACATACATAGTTCTCATTGAACAACATATAGCTCTCCAAAGCATCTAATTAAACCATACATTGAAATTATGTAAAACATTTCAATGCAACAACAAATGCGATCATAATCACAACCAAGGTAACAACTGATCCAACTGCATAATGATACCAAGCCTCGGTATGAATGGCATATTTTCTAATCTTTTTAATCTTCAACCGCATTGTATCCATCTTGATCTTGTGATCATCGATGACATCCGCAACATGCAACTCCAATATCATCTTCTCCTCCTCAATTTTTCTTATTTTTTCCTTCAAGTAATTGTTTTCTTCTTCAACTAAATTTAACCTCTCGACAATAGGGTCGGTTCGAATTTCCGGTTCAACAACCTCCTAGATAAATAAAATCTATGTCACATTGGTCGGCATAATTGTCATAAACAATAAATGAACCAAATAGTTATGAAAAGATAATATATACCACATCTGAATCATAGACAGGACGAGCGCCGACGGGGGCGGATACCAAAACCATCGCACTATATAATAACAAGGAATAATAAAAGTAAGAAAATTAGACAAGTATCTATCTGAAGTAAGAATTTTTTTTCTTTCAGAAAGAAGATAAGAACAAGAGGCTCACCACGGTGGTGCCGGCGACGAGATCAGCGCGGGCGATCGACGGCGGTGAAGACAGGGACGGGACGTGACGGACCGCTATACCTAGACAAATCTCAGGGAAAATGGAGATCGGAGGTCGAGTTTCGAGAGGAGAAAGATTAACTAGTGTGGCTCGGGCATTTCATCGAACACCTCATGTGCATAGGAGGTGAACTAGAGCACCCAAATGCCCTCCCCTCGCCGGCTTGAAAAAACAGAGCACTGTGGAGTGCTCTGCCGTGGCGATGGGTATATATAGGCAAATTATTTGTCCCGGTTCATGGCACGAACCGGGACTAAAGCCACCCCTTCTACACCGGTTCAAGGCATGAACCAGTACCAATGGCTGTGGGCCAGGAGCACGGCCCATTGGTCCCGGTTCGTGCCTAAAACTCGGGCAAATGGATCCAGACGAACTGGGACCAATTCCCTCGAGGCCCCAGCCGCCCCCCTAGGCTCATGAACCGGACTAATCCCCCCCATGGGTCCCGGTTCGTGAGGAACCGGGACTAATGGGCTAGCCAGGCCCGAACGATAGCCCTGTTTTCTACTAGTGCTCCCCTAAGATCTTTCCAGTGGCTGAGTAGACTGAAACATCTTTCTCTCTTCCATAAGTCATTTTGGCGGACAAAATGACAATGTTTGACAGGAGGTTGAATAGGAGCTTGAGTGATCTTGTCATTGATGTCTACTTCATCAGAGGTTTGTAAGGAATGTGAAGATGTAAGGAGTGGACCTAGAGAGAATGACTTTGGAGAACTTGATGTAACTTTGTGCATCCATAGATGACGAGCCCTAGATGATGTTTATATTCAAAATAAACTTTGTAGAGCTTGACATAATCCAATTTTATCTACTATAGCTCAAGTCTTTCAGTTTGTGTTCGTTGTACTATCTTGTTTAATCATAAAGTTGGAGGCGTCTTACCCTTAATGGACGAGACACGTACATGCTCAATAGGCAGGGGCTTATTCATGACAACGCATACAAGTTCCTGAGATTACATCATGGGACAAAAGGAAGATCTAGAGATGATATATACGAACTACAACAAATAGCCAAATAGCTAACAACCTGAACTACATATGATATAGTGTGTAATCGTTTGGACACCTTCTGGAAGCCCTTTGCGACGTACTCTCTCCGTTCCAAATTACTCGTCGTGGTTTTAGTTCAAATTTGAACTAAAACCATGATGAGTAATTTGGAATGGAGGGAGTGCATGTTAGGTTCATTAACACCCTCCCTTAGTCACAAATTTGCCAAGTTGAGATTACACTTGAATTCTTCAAAACTCCTTGTGAGAAATACTTTGGTAAAGCTATCTGCAATATAATCTCTGGAGTGCATGAAGCGAATTTCCAATTGTTTATTAGCAACTCTTTCTCTAGCAAAATGAAAATATATTTCTATGTGTTTGGATCTTCCCTTGGAAACAAGATTGGAAGATAGGTCAGCGGCACCAAGGTTGGCACACTATAACCATGGAGCTTACATATAATTTACTTTAAATTTTAAGCATGGACTGAACACAGATGATTTTGCCGTTGCATTTGCTAATGTCTTGTATTTTTCTTATGTATATGACCTTGAGAGAGTAGGTTGTTTCATTGCACACCATAAAATTAAGTTTGATACCAAAAATACTTCAAAGCCACCAAGTGATCGTCTATCATCTAGACAACCCGCCCAGCCAGTCAGAATACATTAACAAGACTGCATGATGACATGCTGGATGTTAAACCAATATTCAGTGTATTTTTCACATATCTCGGTATGTTCTTACCTTAAGTGCAATGTACTGTAGTGGGTGCATGAAGGAACTGACATTTAGGACATTAAAATGGTGTAAGCCCATGCCTCCCAGAACAAGAAGCAAACTTAGTCACTCCATCGAATATCTCTCTCAGATCAGATCCTATATATACACGTGTGCATGATCGATGCTCATAAGATCATATTTTGGACAGCGTATTAAATTTAGCATCAACTTGGTTATTCCGCGAGCATAAGCAAACATGTGGGCGCATGTATGCATAGTAGTAGAAGAAAGAATACTCCATGATGCATGGAGGGGAAGAGATCGATCAAAATTGCAGCATGCTGGACTTAAGATCAACTTTAATACACATCAATTTCAGTTATCCCTATTTTGTACATATCTGTCGTGTAACAAAATTAAAGAACATCTATAAGAGCAACTCTAGCAGAGTCGCCATATGGGATATGGAGGTCTCAGCGCGCCGTGCACAAGCACGGTTTCGCCAAAAAGGCAGTATCCTTAATTTTCTTACATGTACGTCCCATTTGTCACTGACTACAATGGTTCTTCCCCTATAAACCAAATCCAATACAAATTTGATTTAGATTTTAGCCAGGTTTCATTCCAAAAAAATTTGGGCTGAAAGTGGGTCACAGTGCGACTTATATTGATACACCATACTTAGTTAAGCTATCTAATAGTTCTGCCACGACGACCGCCAACGTCATGGCCCGCGTAGAATGCGGCCATGTGGGTCTCGATGGTCTGGAAATGCGCCTCGGCTGCGTTGTCCCAGGCCGGCCATTTGTCCGCGGCGGCGACGCGAGGGACCAAATTTCTACTCCATTTGCGTGTCCATCTGCCCAGCCTGCTCCAGGGCTACATTCATCCCGTCACATAAGAGGTCCAGATGATCCTGCTGCCAGCTGCTCCTCCACCACCTGATCCCCAAAATTGTGTCGGGGAATGTAGTAATTTCAAAAAAATCCTACGCACACGCAAGATCATGGTGATGCATAGTGATACGTCTTCAACGTATCTACTTTTCCAAACACTTTTGCCCTTGTTTTTGACTCTAACTTGTATGATTTGAATGAAACTAACCCGGATTGACGCTGTTTTCAGCAGAACTGCCATGATATTGTTTTATGTGTAGAAAAGAAAAGTTCTCGGAATGTCCTGGAAATCCACAGAGGCACTTTTCAGAATTAATAAGAATTTTTGGCGAAAGAGTCAAGGCCAGGGGGCCCACGGGCTGTCCACGAGACAGGGGGGCGCCCCTCCCCCCTAGGGCGTGCCCTCCTATCTCGTGGGCCCCCTGGACCTCCTCCGACCTCAACTCCAACTCCATATATACCGTCTCGGGGAGAAAAAATCAGGGAGAAAGTTTCATCACGTTTCACGACACGGAGCCGCCGCCAAGCCCTAATCTCTCTCGGGAGGGCTGATCTGGAGTCTGTTCGGGGCTCCGGAGAGGGGGATTCGTCGCCGTCGTCATCATCAACCAACCTCCATCACCAAATTCATGATGATCACCGCCGTGCGTGAGTAATTCCATCGTAGGCTTGCTGGACGGTGATGGGTTGGATGAGATTTACCATGTAATCAAGTTAGTTTTGTTAGGGTTTGATCCCTAGTATCCACTATGTTCTGAGATTGATGTTGCTATGACTTTGCTATGCTTAATGCTTGTCACTAGGGCCCGAGTGCCATGATTTCAGATCTGAACCTATTATGTTTTCATGAATATATGTGTGTTCTTGATCCTATCTTGCAAGTCTATAGTCAGGTATTATGTGTTATGATCCGACAACCCCGAAGTGACAATAATCGGGATACTTCTCGGTGATGACCGTAGTTTGAGGAGTTCATGTATTCACTATGTGTTAATGCTTTGTTCCGGTTCTCTATTAAAAGGAGGCCTTAATATCCCTTAGTTTCCGTAAGGACCCCGCTGCAACGGGAGGGTAGGACAAAAGATGTCATGCAAGTTCTTTTCCATAAGCATGTATGACTATTTACAGAATACATGCCTACATTACATTGATGGATTGGAGCTAGTTCTATATCACCCTATGTTATAACTATTGCATGAGGAATCGCATCCGGCATAATTATCCATCACTGATCCATTGCCTACGAGCTTTTCACATATTGTTCTTCGCTTATTTACTTTTCCGTTGCTACTGTTACAACTACTACAAAAACCCAAAAACATTTATCTTTACTTTTGCTACCGTTACCATTACTATCATACCACTTTTGCTACTAAACACTTTGCTGCAGATACTAAGTTATCCAGGTGTGGTTGAATTGACAACTCAACTGCTAATACTCAAGAATATTCTTTGGCTCCTCTTGTGTCAAATCAATAAATTTGGGTTGAATACTCTACCGTCGAAAGATGTTGCAATCCCCTATACTTGTGGGTTATCACATAGCAACGAGAGGGGAGAGTGTCGTCCACGTACCCTCGTATACAGTAAGCGGAAGCGTTATGACAACGCGGTTGATGTAGTCCTATGTCTTTAAGATTGACCGATACTAGTACCGAACATACAGCACCTCTGCGATCTGCACATGTTCAGCTCGGTGACGTCCCATGAACTCACGATCTAGTAAAGCTTCGAGGAAGATCTCCGTCAGCACGGCAGTGTGATGATGGTGTTGATGAAGCTACCGACGCAGGGCTTCGCCTAAGCACCGCTACGATATGACCGAGGTGGATTTTGGTGGAGGGGGCACCGCACACGGCTAAAGATCAATGATCAACTTGTGTGTCTTGGGGTGCCCCCCCCCCCCGCCCCCGTATATAAAGGAGCTAGGAGGGGAGGTGGCCGGCAAGGAGGAGGGTGCGCCAAGGGGGAGTCCTACTCCCACAGGGAGTAGGACTCCTCCTTTCCTAGTAGGAGTAGGAGAAGGGGGAAGGAGGAGAGAAGGGGGAAGGAAAGGGGGGAGCTGCCCCCCCCCTCCTTGTCCAATTCGGACTAGAGGGGAGGGGGCGCGCGGCCCTGCCTTGGCCACCCCTCCTCTTCTCCACTAAGGCCCAATAGGCCCATTACACTCCCGGGGGGTCCAGTAACCCCCCGGTACTCCGGTATATGTCTGAACTTGCCCGGAGCACTTCCGAAGTCTAAACATAGTCATCCAATATATCGATCTTTATGTCTCGACCATTTCGAGACTCCTCGTCATGTCCGTGATCATATCCGGGACTCCGAACTACCTACAGTACATCAAAACACATAAACTCATAATACCGATCGCCACCGAACGTTAAGCGTGCAGACCCTACGGGTTCGAGAACTATGTAGACATGACCAAGACACGTCTCCGGTCAATAACCAATAGCAGAACCTGGATGCTCATATTGGCTCCTACATATTCTACGAAGATCTTTATCGGTCAAACCGCATAACAACATACGTTGTTCCCTTTGTCATCGGTATGTTACTTTCCCGAGATTCGATCGTCGGTATCTCAATACCTAGCTCAATCTCGTTACCGGCAAGTCTCTTTACTCGTTTCGTAATGCATCATCCCGCAAGTAACTCATTAGTGACATTGCTTGCAAGGCTTATAGTGATGTGCATTACTGAGAGGGCCCAGAGATACCTCTCCGACAATCGGAGTGACAAATCCTAATCTCGATCTATGCCACCTCAACAAGTACCATCGGAGACACCTGTAGAGCACCTTTATAATCAACCAGTTACGTTGTGACGTTTGGTAGCACACAAAGTGTTCCTCCGGTAATCGGGAGTTGCATAATCTCATAGTCATAGGAACATGTATAAGTCATGAAGAAAGCAATAGCAGTAAACTAAAACGATCAAGTGCTAAGCTAATGGAATGGGTCAAGTCAATCACATCATTCTCCCAATGATGTGATCCCGTTTATCAATTGACAACTCATGTCTATGGTTAGGAAACCTTAACCATCTTTGATCAACGAGCTAGTCTAGTAGAGGCATACTAGTGACGCTATGTTTGTCTATGTATTCACACATGTATTATGTTTCCGGTTAATACAATTCTAGCATCAATAATAAACATTTATCATGAAATAAGGAAATAAATAATAACTTTATTATTGCCTCTAGGGCATATTTCCTTCAGCCTCCCACTTGCACTAGAGTCAATAATCTAGTACACAGTAATTATTCTAACACCCATGGAGTCTTGGTGTTGATCATGTTCTGCTCGTGAGAGAGGCTTAGTCAACGGGTCTGCAACATTCAGATTTGTATGTATCTTGCAAATCTCTATGTCTCCCACTTGGACTTGGTCACGGATGGAATTGAAGCATCTCTTGATGTGCTTGGTTCTCTTGTGAAATCTGGATTCCTTTGCCAAGGCAATTGCACCAGTATTGTCACAAAAGATTTTCATTGGACCCGATGCACTAGGTATGACATCTAGATCGGATATGAACTCCTTCATCCAGACTCCTTCATTTGGTGCTTCCGAAGTAGCTATGTACTCCGCTTCACACGTAGATCCCTCCACGACGCTTTGTTTAGAACTGCACCATTGACAGCTCCACCATTCAATATAAACACATATCTGGTCTGCGATTTAGGATCATCCGGATCAATGTCAAAGCTTGAATCGACGTAACCATTTACGACGAGCTCTTTGTCACGTCCATAAATGAGAAACCAATCCTTAGTCCTTTTCAGGTATTTCAAGATGTTCTTGACCGCTGTTCAGTGATCCACTCCTGGATTACTTTGGTACCTCCCTGCTAAAATAATAGCAAGGCACACATCAGGTCTGGTACACAGCATTGCATACATGATAGAGCCTATGGCTGAAGCATAGGGAACATTTTTCATTTTCTCTCTATCTTCTGCAGGGGTCGGGCATTGAGTCTGACCCAACTTCACACCTTGTAACACAGGCAAGAACCCTTTCTTTGCTTGATCCATTTTGAACTTTTTCAAAACTTTATCAAGGTATGTGCTTTGTGAAAGTCCAATTAAGCGTCTTGATCTATCTCTATAGATCTCGATGCCCAATATATAAGCAGCTCCACCAAGGTCTTTCATTGAAAAACACTTATTCAAGTATCCTTTTATGCTATCCAGAAATTCTATATCATTTCCAATCAATAATATGTCGTCTACATATAGTATTAGAAATGCTACAGAGCTCCCACTCACTTTCTTGTAAATACAGGCTTCTCCAAAAGTCTGTATAAAACCATATGCTTTGATCACACTATCAAAGTGTTTATTCCAACTCCGAGAGGCTTGCACCAGTCCATAAATGGATCGCTGGAGCTTACACACTTTGTTAGCACCTTTTGGATCAAAAAAACCTTCTGGTTGCATCATATACAACTCTTCTTCCAGAAATCCATTCAGGAATGCAGTTTTGACATCCATTTGCCAAATTTCATAATCATAAAATGCGGCAATTGCTAACATGATTTCGACAGACTTAAGCATCGCTACGGGTGAGAAAGTCTCATCGTAGTCAACTCCTTGAACTTGTCGAAAACCTTTCGCAACAAGTCGAGCTTTGTAGACAGTAACATTACCACCAGCGTCAGTCTTCTTCTTGAAGATCCATTTATTCTCGATGGCTTGCCGATCATCGGGCAAGTCAAACAAAGTCCACACTTTGTTCTCATACATGGATCCCATCTCAGATTTCATGGCCTCAAGCCATTTTGCGGAATCTGGGCTCATCATCGCTTCCTCATAGTTCGTAGGTTTGCCATGGTCAAGTAACATGACTTCCAGAATAGGATTACCATACCACTCTGGTGCAGATCTTACTCTGTTTGACCTACGAGGTTTGGTAGTAACTTGATCTGAAGTTTCTTGATCAATATCATTAGCTTCCTCACTAATTGGTGTAGGTATCACAGGAACCGGTTTCTGTGATGAACTACTTTCCAATAAGGGAGCAGGTATAGTTACCTCATCAAGTTCTACTTTCCTCCCACTCACTTCTTTCGAGAGAAACTCCTTCTCTAGAAAGAATCCATTTTTAGCAACGAATGTCTTGCCTTCGGATCTGTGATAGAAGGTGTACCCAACAGTCTCCTTTGGGTATCCTATGAAGACACATTTCTCCGATTTGGGTTCGAGCTTATCAGGTTGAAGCTTTTTCACATATGCATCACAGCCCCAAATTTTAAGAAACGACAACTTTGGTTTCTTGCCAAACCACAGTTCATAAGGTGTCATCTCAACGGATTTAGATGGTGCCCTATTTAACATGAATGCAGCTGTCTCTAACGCATAACCCCAAAACGATAGCGGTAAATCAGTAAGAGACATCATAGATAGCACCATATCTAATAAAGTGCGGTTACGACGTTCGGGCACACCATTACGTTTGGTGTTCCGGGTGGCGTGAGTTGCGAAACTATTTCGCATTGTTTCAAATGAAGACCAAACTCGTAACTCAAATATTATCCTCCACGATCAGATCGTAGAAACTTTATTTTCTTGTTACGATGATTTTCCACTTCACTCTGAAATTCTTTGAACTTTTCAAATGTTTCAGACTTATGTTTCATTAAGTAGATATAACCATATCAGCTCAAATCATCTGTGAAGGTGAGAAAATAATGATACCCGCCGCCAGCCTCAATATTCATTGGACCACATACATCAGTATGTATGATTTCCAACAAATTTGTTGCTCGCTCCATTGTTCCGAAGAACGGCGTTTTAGTCATCTTGCCCATGAGGCATGGTTCACAAGCACCAAGTGATTCATAATCAAGTGATTCCAAAAGTCCATCAGTATGGAGTTTCTTCATACGCTTTACACCAATATGACCTAAACGGCAGTGCCACAAATAAGTTGCACTATCATTATCAACTCTGCATCTTTTGGCTTCAACATTATGAATATGTGTATCACTACAATCGAGATTCAACAAAAATAGACCACTCTTCAAGGGTGCATGACCATAAAAGATATTACTCATATAAATAGAACAACCACTATTCTCAGATTTAAATGAATAACCGTCTCGCATCAAACATGATCCAGATATAATGTTCATGCTTAACGCTGGCACCAAATAACAATTATTCAGGTCTAAAACTAATCCCGAAGGTAAACGTAGAGGTAGCGTGCCGACCGCGATCACATCGACTTTGGAACCATTTCCCACGCGCATCGTCACCTCGTCCTTAGCCAATCTTCGCTCAATCCGTAGTCCCTGTTTCGAGTTGCAAATGTTAGCAACAGAACCAGTATCAAATAACCAGGTGCTACTGCGAGCTTTAGTAAGGTACACATCAATAATATGTATATCACATATACCTTTGTTCACCTTGCCATCCTTCTTATCCGTCAAATACTTGGGACAGTTCTGCTTCCAGTGACCAGTCCCTTTGCCGTAGAAGGACTCAGTCGCAGGATTAGGTCCAGACTTGGGTTTCTTCTCCTGAGCTGCAACTTGTTTGCCGTTCTTCTTGAAGTTCCCCTTCTTCTTCCCTTTACCCTTTTTCTTGAAACTAGTGGTCTTGTTGACCATCAACACTTGATGCTCCTTCTTGATTTCTACCTCCGCAGCCTTTAGCATCGCGAAGAGCTCGGGAATTGTCTTTTCCATCCGTTGCATATTATAGTTCATCAGGAAGCTCTTGTAGCTTGGTGGCAGTGATTGAAGAATTCTGTCAATGACACTATCATCAGGAAGATTAACTCCCAGTTGAATCAAGTGATTATTATACCCATACATTTTGAGTATATGTTCACTGATAGAGCTATTCTCCTCCATCTTGCAGCTATATATCTTATTGGAGACTTCATATCTCTCAATCCGGGCATTTGCTTGAAATATTAACTTCAACTCCTGAAACATCTCATATGCTCCATGATGTTCAAAACGTCATTGAAGTCCCGGTTCTAAGCCGTAAAGCATGGCACACTGAACTATCGAGTAGTCATCAGCTTTGCTCTGCCAGACATTCACAATGTGTGGCGTTGCTCCTGCAGTGGGTCTTGCACCTAGCAGTGCTTCCAGGACGTAATTCTTCTGTGCAGCAATGAGGATAATCCTCAAGTTACGGACCCATTCCGTGTAATTGCTACCATCGTCTTTCAACTTAGCTTTCTCAAGGAACGCATTAAAATTCAATGGAACAACTGCACGGGCGATCTATCTACAACAACATAGACAAGCAAAATACTATCAGGTACTATGTTCATGATAAATTAAAGTTCAATTAATCAAATTACTTAAGAACTCCCACTTAGACAGACATCCCTCTAATCATCTAAGTGATCAGGTGATCCAAATCAACTAAACCAGTTCCGATCATCACGTGAAATGGAGTATTTTTCAATGGTGAACATCACTATGTTGATCATATCTACTATATGATTCATGCTCGACCTTTCGGTCTCGGTGTTCCGAGGCCATATCTGCATATGCTAGGCTCGTCAAGTTTAACCCGAGTATTTCTGTGTGTGCAAAACTGGCTTGCACCCGTTGTATGTGAACGTAGAGCTTATCACACCCGATCATCACGTGGTGTCTCAGCACGACCAACTTTGGCAACGGTGCATACTCAGGAAGAACACTTATACCTTGAAATTTAGTGAGAGATCATCTTATAATGCTACCGTCAATCAAAGCAAAATAAGATGCATAAAAGATAAACATCACATGCAATCAATATAAGTGATATGATATGGCCATCATCATCTTGTGCCTTTGATCTCCATCTCCAAAGCACCGTCATGATCACCATCGTCACCGGCGCGACACCTTGATCTCCATCGTAGCATCGTTGTTGTCTCGCCAACTGATACGTCTCCAACGTATCTATAATTTATGAAGCATTCATGCTATTATATTATCTGTTTTGGATGTTTATGGGCTTTACTAAGCACTTTTATATTATTTTTGGGACTAACCTATTAACCGGAGGCCCAGCCCAAATTGCTTTTTCTTGCCTATTTCAGTGTTTCAAAGAAAAGGAATATCAAACGGAGTCCAAACGGAATGAAACCTTCGGGAGAGTTACTTTTGGAACGGAAGCAGTCTACGAGACTTGGAAGAGACGTTAGGGCAGCTTCGAGGTGGCCACGAGGCAGGGAGGCGCGCCCTACCCCCCTAGGCGCGCCCCCACCCCCGTGGGCCCCTCGTGGATCCCCTGATCGACTTCTTTCGCCTATATATGTCCACATACCCCAAAAACATGGAGGAGCACAATAGATTGGAAGTTCCACCGCAGCAAGCCTCTGTAGCCACCAAAAACCAATCGGGACCCTGTTCTGGCACCCTGCCGGAGGGGGGATCCCTCACCGGTGGCCATCTTCATCATCCCGATGCTCTCCATGACGAGGAGGGAGTAGTTAACCCTCGAGGCTGAGGGTATGTACCAGTAGCTATGTGTTTGATCTCTCTCCCTCGTGTTCTTGATCGGCACGATCTTGATGTATCGCGAGCTTTGCTATTATAGTTGGATCTTATGATGTTTCTCCCCCTCTACTCCCTTGTAATGGATTGAGTTTTCCCTTTGAAGTTATCTAGTCGGATTGAGTCTTTAAGCATTTGTAAACACTTGATGTATGTCTTGCCGTGCTTATTTGTGGTGACAATGGGATATTCACATGATCTACTTGATGTATGTTTTGATGATCAACTTGCGGGTTCAATGAACTTATGCATAGGGGTTGGCACACTTTTTCGTCTTGACTCTCTGGTAGAAACTTTGGGGCACTCTTTGAAGTACTTTGTGTTGGTTGAATAGACGAATCGGAGATTGTGTGATGCATATCGTATAATCATGCCCACAGATACTTGAGGTGACATTGGAGTATATAGGTGACATTAGGGTTTTGGTTGATTTGTGTCTTAAGGTGTTGTTCTAGTACGAACTCTATGATAGATCGAATGGAAAGAATAGCTTTGTGTTATTTTACTACGGACTCTTGAATAGATCGATCAGAAAGGATAACTTTGAGGTGGTTTCGTACCCTACAATAATCTCTTCGTTTGTTCTCCGCTTTTAGTGACTTTGGAGTGACTCTTTGTTGCATGTTTAGGGATAGTTATATGATCCATTTATGTTATTATTGTTGAGAGAACTTACAGTAGTGAAAGTATGAACCTTAGGCCTTGTTTCCTAGCATTGCAATACCGTTTACGCTCACTTTTACCACTTGCTACCTTGCTGTTTTTAGATTTTCAGATTACAAAAACCTATATCTACCATCCATATTGCACTTGTATCACCATCTCTTCACCGAACTAGTGCACCTATACAATTTACCATTGTATTAGGTGCGTTGGGGACACAAGAGACTCTTTGTTATTTGGCTGCAGGGTTGCTTGATGGAGATCATCTTCATCCTACGCCTCCCACGGATTGATAAACCTTAGGTCATCCACTTGAGGGAAATTTGCTATTGTCCTACAAACCTCTGCACTTGGAGGCCCAACAACGTCTACAAGAAGAAGGTTGCGTAGTAGACATCAAGCTCTTTTCTGGCGCTGTTGCCGGGGAGGTGAGTGCTTGAAGGTATATATTTAGATCTTGCAATTGAATCTTTTAGTTTCTTGTTTTATCACTAGTTTAGTCTATAAAAGAAAACTACAAAAATGGAATTGAGTTTGCCTCATACGCTTCATCTTTTTAATATCTTTCGTGAAAATGATGGTAAGGAAAATTATGCTCAATTGCTAGAAGAAGAATGCATTAAAATGTTTGGTACTAGATCTTTGTATGATGAGCATGATTGCAATGTTGTTAGTATGAATTCCTTGAATATCCATAATGATAATGATATGCAAAGCCACAAGCTTGAAAGCTATGTTTGACAAAGATGATATTTTTTGTTCCCCAAGTTTAGATGAGCAAATTTATCATGATGAAAGCATGCCTCCTATTTGTGATGATTATTGTGATGATACGTATGCCATAAAGAAGAATTTTACTTATGTGGAGAGTGATAAAATTTCTATGCTTGTAGATCATGAAAAGAATGCTTTATGTGATGGTTATATTGTTGAATTCATTCATGACGCTACTGAAAATTATTATGAGGGAGGAACATATGCTTGTCGGAATTGTAATAATATCAAGTTTCCTCTCTATGTGCATAAAATATTGAAGTTATGCTTGTTTTACCTTCCTATGCTAGTTGATTATTGTTCCCATAAGTTGTTTGCTCACAAAATCCCTATGAATAGGAAGTGGGTTAGACTTAAATGTGTTAGTAATATGCTTCATGATGCTCTCTTTATGTTGCAATTCTTATCTTTTGTGTGAGCATCATTGAAATCATCATGCCTAGCTAGAAAGGCATTAAAGAAAAGCGCTTGTTGGGAGACAACCCAATATTTACCCTTACTATTTTTGTGTGTACACATGATAATGTTACTGTAGTAATCATGTTTTATAGCTTTTGTTTCAATAAAGTGCCAAGTAAGACCTTTAGGATAGCTTACGGTGATAGTTGTGTTGATCCTGCTGAAAATCAGAAACTTTTGCACCCAGTAAATTAGGTTTGATAATTCACAGAAACGTGATTTTGATCTGATTCATTTTGCTATAGATTATTATGCAAATTTCTCAGGATTTCCTAATTTGGTAGGATGTTTCGAGTTAGGGAAGTATGATAAATCTTGCATTCTTTACAGACTCTACTGTTTTGGCAGATTGCTGTTATGTTTGCATTGTTTGCATATGTTTGCTTGTTTAATGATTCTATTTGAGGATAGGAGTATTAAATATGCAGAGACATTTAGTATGCAATGTTGAATAATAATTTTAGTGATTTGTTACAGTAGAGTATGATAAAGTTATTGCATTGATTTATACTAACTTATCTCACAAGTTCTTGTTGAGTTTTGTGTGGATGAAGTTTTTAAGATGTAGGGAAGCCGTGATATAAAAGGAATTAAGGAGACACAAAAGCTCAAGCTTGGGGATGCCCAAGGCACCCCAAGATAATATTTCAAGAAGTCTCAATCATCCAAGCTTGGGGATGCCCCGGTAGGCATCCCACCTTTCTTCTTCAACAACTATCGGTTAGTATTGGTTGTACCTAAGTTTTTGCTTCTTCACATGATGTGTGCTATCCTTGAAGTGTCATTTTGTTTTGTTTTACTTTCTGTTTGAATACAATACCAAGATCTGAAATTCTTAAATGTTAGAGAGTGTTCACATAGTTGCACAATTATTTGACTACTCATTGATCTTCACTTATATCTTTTTGGAGTAGTTCATCATTTACTCGTGTGCTTCACTTATATCCTATGAGT
Organism: Triticum timopheevii; assembly: GCA_963921465.1. NCBI lineage: Eukaryota > Viridiplantae > Streptophyta > Magnoliopsida > Poales > Poaceae > Triticum > Triticum timopheevii. The sequence goes on along the minus strand of OY997274.1, from coordinate 617,129,358 downwards.
AAATGGTTGAATGAGTTGAATATCATAAATCTGAAATTATATATGTCTCATATGCTTATCCCATGGGGAGTAATGACTTCACATATACGAAGTAGAGGTGGTAAATTTATTGAAGGTTAGCAAACATTGTATTGGTCACTTGAACAATTCATGAAAGAATATTGAAGGAAGAGAGATTTCACATATAAATATACCATCTTAGACATGTTCTATGATTGTGAGCCCCATTAATTATTTTCAAACCTGAGCAAATTAGTTTAAATTGGACAAGGAAGACAACATAATGAGTTATGCTTGGGTATATTTGTATAGAAGTTATATTGTTATAGATCCTCCAACATGTGGTGCTTGCTATTTAGAATCCTTTGCTAGCCAAAATATCTGTACTAAGCGGGAATACTGCTTGTGCATCCAATCCCTTGAACAAAGTTTCTTCCATGAGTGTCCACCATACCTACCTATATGCGGTATTTACCTGCCGTTCCAAGTAAATTTGCATGTGCCAAACTCTAAACCTTCAAATAATAATCTATTTTGTATGCCCGAATCGCTCATGTAGTGACTAGGGGCTATCAGTATCTTCCATGCTAGGTGGATTATTCTCACGATGAGTGGACTCCGCTCATCATTCACGAGAAAAATGGCTGGTAACTGGGATCCTAGTCCCATGATCAAAAGATCAAAATCAAATCAAAATAATTGCAAACAAAACTCCCCCAACATTGTTGCTAGTTGGAGGCACCTGTTGTTTCAGGCAAGCCATGGATTGATGATTGTTGGTGGTAGGGGAGTAAAAACTTTACCATTCTGTTTGGGAACCATCTACAATGTATCTAGTATGGAAGATATTGGGAACTCTTGGTTGTTATGTTGACAATGAAAGCATACCTCTCAAAATTATTTTCATCTCTATGTAAAAGCTTCGAGCTCTGGCACCTCTGAAAATCCCTGCTTCCCTCTGCGAAGGGCCTATCTTTTACTTTTATGCAAGAGTCAGTAGTATTTCTTCTCATTCCAACCTACTCTTTAGTTGGCAAGCATCATGTGATGGGGAAAGATCTAAGCATATATGGCCATTCAAATATATTTGATCATGAATTATTATTGTTGACAATTATCTATATGATAAGTAAGTTGGGTGGCGAAAAATTAGCCACTATCTTTCTCTATGCTCGATGAATGCTATTTGTTCTAAAAATATGCTTTGAGCGGTAGCAATCATGGAAGACTATATGATAGTTGAGTATGTGCGATTTGCTAAATCAAAGCTCTTACATAGACCCTTCCTGAAAATAAGATAAATTGCAATTGTTTGATGACTGAGAACATAGTTTGCTAGTTTTCAAGAAAGTTTATGGTCTATTCTTTAACATTTGAATAGCTTGTTACTTGATCATGAGAATTTTTATGAGATGAGCTACTATTATAGCATATAATGATGCTAGAAAAGGTGATTGAAATTATCATTGATCAAACTTGTGCACCTACTAGCATTCACACTTCATAAATTATTTCTTTTATCATTTACCTACTCGAGGACGAGCAGGAATTAAGCTTGGGGATGCTGATACGTCTCCAACATATCTATAATTTATGCAGCATTCATGCTACAATATTATCTGTTTTGGATGTTTATGGGCTTTACTAACCACTTTTACATTGTTTTTGGGACTAACCTATTAACCGGAGGCCCGGCCCAAATTGTTGTTTCCTTGCGTATTTCAGTGTTCCGAAGAAAATGAATATCAAACGGAGTCCAAACGGAATGAAACCTTCGGGAGAGTTATTTTTGGAACGGAAGCAATCCACGAGACTTGGAGTAGGCATCAGGGCAGCTTTGAGGTGGCCACGAGGCAAGGAGGCACGCCCCCACCCTCGTGGGCCCCTCGTGGATCCCCTCACCGACTTCTTTTGCCTATATATGTCCATATACCCAAAAAACATCGAGGAGCACAATAGATTGGAAGTTCCGCCGCTGCAAGCCTCTATTGCCACCAAAAACCAATCGGGACCCTGTTCCGGCACCCTGCCTGAGGGGGGATCCCTCACCGGTGGCCATCTTCATCATCCCGGTTCTCTCCATGACGAGGAGGGAGTAGTTCACCCTCGAGGCTGAGGGTATGTACCAGTAGCTATGTGTTTGATCTCTCTCCCTCGTGTTATTTATTCGGCAGGATCTTGATGTATCGCGAGCTTTGCTATTATAGTTGGATCTTATGATGTTTCTCCCCCTCTAGTCCCTTGTAATGGATTGAGTTTTCCCTTTGAAATTATCTAGTCGGATTGAGTCATAAAGGATTTGAGAGCACTTGATGTATGTCTTGCCGTGCTTATCTGTGGTGACAATGGGATATTCACGTGATCTACTTGATGTATGTTTTGGTGATCAACTTGCGGGTTCAATGAACTTATGCATAGGGGTTGGCACACTTTTTCGTCTTGACTCTCTGGTAGAAACTTTGGGGCACTCTTTGAAGTACTTTGTGTTGGTTGAATAGACGAATCGGAGATTGTGTGATGCATATCGTATAATCATGCCCACAGATACTTGAGGTGACATTGGAGTATATAGGTCACATTAGGGTTTTGGTTGATTTGTGTCTTAAGGTGTTGTTCTAGTACGAACTCTATGATAGATCGAATGGAAAGAATAGCTTCGTGTTATTTTACTACGGACTCTTGAATAGATCGATCAGAAAGGATAACTTTGAGGTGGTTTCGTACCCTACAATAATCTCTTCGTTTGTTCTCCGCTTTTAGTGACTTTGGAGTGACTCTTTGTTGCATGTTTAGGGATAGTTATATGATCCATTTATGTTATTATTGTTGAGAGAACTTACAGTAGTGAAAGTATGAACCTTAGGCCTTGTTTCCTAGCATTGCAATACCGTTTACGCTCACTTTTACCACTTGCTACCTTGCTGTTTTTAGATTTTCAGATTACAAAAACCTATATCTACCATCCATATTGCACTTGTATCACCATCTCTTCGCCGAACTAGTGCACCTATACAATTTACCATTGTATTGGGTGTGTTGGGGACACAAGAGACTCTTTGTTATTTGGCTGCAGGGTTGCTTGATGGAGACCATCTTCATCCTACGCCTCCCACGGATTGATAAACCTTAGGTCATCCACTTGAGGGAAATTTGCTATTGTCCTACAAACCTCTGCACTTGGAGGCCCAACAACGTCTACAAGAAGAAGGTTGCGTAGTAGACGTCACCAACTATTGCTTCTACGACTATCTCTACCGTTTAGTGATAAAGTAAAGCAATTACAGGGCGATTGCATTGCATGCAATAAAGCGACAACCATATGGCTCCTGCCAGTTGCCGATAACTCTGTTACAATACATGATCATCTCATGCAATAAAATTTAGCATCATGTCTTGACCATATCACATCACAACATGCCCTGCAAAAACAAGTTAGGCGTCCTCTACTTTGTTGTTGCAAGTTTTACGTGGCTGCTACAGGCTGAGCAAGAACCATTCTTACCTACGCATCAAAACCACAATGATATTTCGTCATGTTAGTGTTGTTTTAACCTTCAACAAGGACCGGGCGTAGCCACACTCGATTGAACTAAAGTTGGAGAAACTGACACCCGCTCGCCACCTATGTGCAAAGCACGTCGGTAGAACCAGTCTCGCGTAAGCGTACGCGTAATGTCAGCCTGGGCCGCTTCATCCAACAATAACGCCAAATCAATGTATGACATGCTGGTAAGCAGTATGGCTAGTATCACCCACAACTCACTTGTGTTCTACTCCTGCATATAACATCTATGCATAAACCTAGCTCGGATGCCACTGTTGGGGAACGTAGTAATTTCAAAAAAATTCCTACGCACACGCAAGATCATGGTGATGCATAGCAATGAGAGGGGAGAGTGTCGTCCATGTACCCTTGTAGACCATAAGCGGAAGCGTTATGATAACGCGGTTGATGTAGTCGTACGTCTTCACGATCGACCGATCCTAGTACCAAACATACGACACCTCCGCGATCTGCACACGTTGAGCTCGGTGACGTCCCACAAACTCACGATCCAGTAGAGCTTCGAGGGAGAGTTTTGTTCGCAGGACGACGTGATGACGGTGTTGATGAAGCTACCGACGCAGGGCTTCGCCTAAGCACCGCTACGATATGACCAAGGTGGATTATGGTGGAGGGGGGCACCGCACACGGCTAAAGATTAATGATCAACTTGTGTGTCTTGTGGTGCCCCCGGCCCCCGTATATAAAGGAGCTAGGGGGAGGCGGTCGGCCAGGAGGAGGGCGCGCCTAGGGGGAGTCCTACTCCCACCGGGAGTAGGACTACTCCTTTCCTAGTAGGAGTAGGAGAAGGGGAAAGGAAAGGGGGGCCGCCCCCTCCTTGTCCAATTCGGACTAGAGGGGAGGGGGTGCGCGGCCCTGCCTTGGCCACCCCTCCTCTTCTCCACTAAGACCCAATAGGCCCATTACACTCCCTGGGGGTTCCGGTAACCCCCCGGTACTCCGGTATATGTCCGAACTTGCCCGATACACTTCCGAAGTCCAAACATAGTCATCCATTATATCGATCTTTATGTCTCAACCATTTCAGGACTCCTCGTCATGTCCGTGATCATATCCGGGACTCCCAACTACCTTCGGTACATCAAAACACATAAACTCATAATACCGATCGTCACCGAACATTAAGCGTGCGGACCCTACGGGTTCGAGAACTATGTAGACATGACCGAGACACGTCTCCGGTCAATAACCAATAGCAGAACCTGGATGCTCATATTGGCTCCTACATATTCTACGAAGATCTTTATCGGTCAAACCGCATAACAACATACGTTGTTCCCTTTGTCATCGGTATGTTACTTGCCCGAGATTCGATCGTCGGTATCTCAATACCTAGCTCAATCTTGCTACCGGCAAGTCTCTTTACTCGTTCCGTAATGCATCATCCCGCAACTAACTCATTAGTCACATTTCTTTCAAGGCTTATAGTGATGTGCATTACCGAGAGGGCCCAGAGATACTCTCCGACAATCGGAGTGACAAATCCTAATATCGATCTATGCCAACTCAACAAGTACCATCAGAGACACCTGTAGAGCACCTTTATAAACACCCAGTTACGTTGCGACGTTTGGTAGAACACAAAGTGTTCCTCCGGTAATCGGGAGTTGCATAATCTCATAGTCACAGGAACATGTATAAGTCATGAGGAAAGCAATAGCAGTAAACTAAAACGATCAAGTGCTAAGCTAACGGAATGGGTCAAGTCAATCTCATCATTCTCCCAATGATGTGATCCCGTTTATCAAATGACAACTCATGTCTATGGTTGGGAAACCTTAACCATCTTTGATCAACGAGCTAGTCTAGTAGAGGCATACTAGTGACACTATGTTTGTCTATGTATTCACACATGTATTATGTTTCCGGTTAATACAATTATAGCATGAATAATAAACATTTATCATGAAATAAGGAAATAAATAATAACTTTATTATTGCCTCTAGGGCATATTTCCTTCAAATTGAAGATGAGGGAGTGTTGCTTCTGGTGCGCCATTGGCGAGTAAGTAGTTGTTTGGTTGGAGGCAGGTGAGATGGGTTTGGCAGGCGTCCGAGAGAGGATTGAAACGAGAGAGAGAAAGGCACCAGCTCGAGGAGGCTACGAACTGCCGGGCCATTCCCAAGACCCCGACAGTTCCAGCCAATGATTTTCATTGATCCCGACGGGGCTGCTCCCGCAACCCTGCCGATGTGCTAGTGTTTGTTTCCTTCTCCTCCTCTACTTCTTTTCGATGAACCCCTTATGTAGCCTCCTGCATTCTTCCTTTCTTCTGCTCCTTTACCGATCCACCCTCCACCTTGCTTCTCTTGTGACCAAGAATCTCTTCCCTTTTCTTCTCATCATCCGCCCTACAGTCCTATCTTTCAACCTTCTTGTACTTCTTTCTTCCTGGGTTAGAGCTCTTTCCACGCCCCCTTCCTTGCCTGCTACTTTCCCTGTCTCCATCTTATTCTCCTTTCCTTCATGTGTGGCTTCCTGTTTACCTTCCTGCTCTATCACGATGTCAACTGATTGCACCAGGATATTACTGTTCTTTTCCTTCGCTGCATCTGAAGCTCGGCCTTCTGTCAAACCCTGGTTTATATGCCCTCCCACATCATCCAGTTCAACTTTTTTTGGGATCCCTGTTTTCTACTGAATTATTGCCAATTTGGATGAACTAGTCACTTCCTCTTCTCCATAATTCTTCCAATAGCCTCCCCCACTAGAGCGTGAACCACTCTTACGCCAAGACAAACTCTCACTGCCGCTACCAGACCTCCCACCCGACTTGTTGAACCCATAGCTCATGCTTCCTCCTCCATATCTTCTTGCATTCCTCCAGCCGCCCTCCTCAGTGCCTCCCTTTCGTTGCCCCATATCAGCTCTTAACCACCTCCCATACTGCTTGATGTCTCCTTTCTTCAGCTTCGTAACGCAGTCTTTATCCCCGTGCCCAATCCAGCCACATGTGTAGCAGAAATCTGGCAAGAATTAATACTCGAACCTACACCAACCTCCCTCTTCGTCATCCTCATCTCCCAGAACTTCCTTCTCCTTCTTCTTTTGTGTGGGTCGCTTATTCATGTCAACCTCCTAATCCTCAAGGGTAAAACCCCTCACGATCGGCCGATCCGTACACATCCTGATTTTCACCCGCAGGTATCTCCCAAACGCATTCCCATCGGAGACAGTATCAGCTTGCACAAACTGCCCAATAATGTTACCGATCTCCTCTGTCGACTCAATATTCATCACGCCGAGTGGGAGATTGAACACGCGGACCCAGATTGGAATATTATTGAATGCATAGTCATCTATCCTTTTACTTGGATCAAACTCCTCCACCACTACCAGATCCTTGTCAAACATCCATGGGCCATTGTCAATCGCCTTCCTCTTCCCCGATTCATGATGGAACAAGATCAGGAACACGTTTTCCCCAACCTCCTAGCAGCTGATACCTTTGATCGGGCACCACGCCCTCCCTAGAGACAAGCTGACTGCATCTGGATGGGCTAATTTTTCTGAGAGGATCTTACCCATAGCCCGAGCCTCCGTTGCTACGCCCTTATCTTTAGACGAGATCCGTATCTTCACTCCCTTCTTCTCCTCCTCCGAGAGCTTCAAGACTTTCATCAAACCCGCCACTCCCTCCATGCCTGATCTCCCTTCGAACCCCCCAATGCCTCCTAGGGTTTCAGTGTTTTACGACCGTGCGCCCTAGGGAACACACAGAAGGCTTATTATGGATGGGACGGACACCGGGGAAGAGAATTGGTGTGAGGGGAGAGGAAGAACGGCACGAAGGACCAAGGAACCCTAGACTCACACGCGATCGCCTCCGTGATTGCCGGACCAAACCGCCAACCGTCACCAGGTGGGACGGACCTATTTCAAGTACTAGTACAACTCCAACTGTTGATGCTCTTACTACCTATTTTACTCTCACTATGGATAGTCTAACGCCATCAAGACTGAATTGGACGTTGTACCTGAGAGTTTTATGGTGCAATGGTCTAACGGCCAAGATTTTGCATTTAATTGAGATCAACGCTGGGGAAGCATCGACGTGACGCTCGGGAACATAGTACCTTTCCACAGGATTTGACCAAAACCGTTAGATCGATCGAGGGGCTGCACGGCGACCGATCGGGGTTGATAGGCCTGACATCGCGATCGTGCGTGTGTTCTGATTGACTGATTATCTGCAGCCTGATTCAAGTCGATTGCATGAACAGTCGGCGGCTTCAGTTCTGCGGCCGGAGCCATTAACTACCGCATGCTCGGGCTGGCAATCACCCATCGTACGCGCTGTAGCTGGGTCTGGATCGTCTCTCCGGTAGCGGATCTGCACGCGCGCGCCGGCTGTTTTGGCGGCGTCGATCCGGAAATGGCGGGCCGTGAACTATGGGAGTACGTAGCGGCGCATGGTTTTGCGATGCGATACGGCGGTGATCGCAGTGTCGCAACTATGCGCGCATAGTGTTGTCCGTCCGTGTAGCCTGAGCGCTGCGCTGCGCCTGCACGCACGGGGTCCAGCAGTGCTTGCTAGCTACGGCCACTTCGGCTGATCGACGTCACGTGCACGCAGGTGGCCAACTGACCGGCCGGCGGCATTCTCGTGCAGCCGGAGGCGTGCTGCTGGCCACCGTACCGTACGTACGTGACGGCCCGGCCGGCCGGCGACGCCGCGGTCCGCGGGAGCACCGGCTGTACACACATTCTTGATTCTTCTGTGGCTCGTTTTTCCAGGCGTATCAGTCACTTGTAGTACTCGTACAAGTGGGAGGGTGCATGCATGCATGTGTCGATTTGCACCCGGAAATAAATCGATCCAAACACTCCTACACACGCAGTCAGTTGTAGTACATCGGACGAAATCGCTGTTTTGGCCCTTTTAGCAAACTTTGTCACAAAATGAACTCGACATTAAAGTATTTCACAATCTGACCCTTTTAGCAACGCCACAGCCCGCGGCGTTGCAGCCCAACATAGAAACGCCGAGCAAGCTCGCGTTTCTGCTACACATGAAAACGCCGAGCTAGCTAGCGTTACTGCTCAGGCCGAGCTGGCATCGCTCGCTGACACGACTCGTTGGAAACGCCAGTATGGTTGGCGTTTCTTGCATGTGCTGGCGTTGCTGTACAGGGCATGCCACTGACGCATGCATGCATCATGGAAACGCCAAAGCTCCTAGTGTTGTTGTCCAGGGCAGAAACGCCAAAGCCCTATGGCGTTTCTCACGTGGTCCGCAATGTAAGCTACCTCGGCGCTTCTTCTTTGAACAGGAACGCTAGCTAGCTCGGCGTTTTCATTTTGGGCAAAAACGCCGCGGGCTATGGCGTTGCTAAAAGGGTCAGATGGTGAAATACTTTCATGTCGAGTTCACTTTGTGACAAAGTTTGCTGAAATGGTCAAAATAGTGATTTCGGCCTAGTACATCGAAGAGAATCTCCCTGCTTAGTACTCGCTTGGTTAGCTATACTTACTGTAATTATCTCCAAACCAAAGTAGTAGTACTACACACGCAGTAATCTTTATCGGACCGGCGGGCGGCGGAGCTGCGACGATTGGGCGATCTGATTTGCGCGGAGCTGTTCCCGGCGGTATGCCGCGGACCGCGGTACCGCTCCGGGATCCACTGCCGGCCGGCCCGCGGACAACAGCATTTGTTTCTTGAGGGGCCCGCGGACAGCAGCAATTAATGTGTTCTTCCCTCGCCCGGTCTGGGCCCGCCATCGATTCTGCATGTACGTACACGTTCCAAGCATTGGAGGAGGATATCCTCAAAAGAAAGAATGGTTTGGGTGGAGGCCACCTGAAGTGGATGTGATTAAAATCACCATGGATGGTGCGCTCAACTTTGAAGATGGTCGAGGGGGAGCAGGGGGGTTGCTCGTTCGGCCACTGCTCTTCTCGGCGCATGGTGCAAGCCGTACACAGGGATCTCGGATCCCCTCATTATAGAAGCTTTTTCGCTGCGAGACGGAGTTCTTTTTGCTGCCTTAAAAGGATTCTCGCATGTGATAATGGAAGTGGATTGCTTGGAGCTGGTGATGCTCTGAAAAACCCGCCACAACTCTCGCTCCGTTGTGGCCCCGATCTTGCTAGAAATAGGAGAGCTTAGTAATAGTTTTGTTCTATTTGATGTCCAACATGTAAACTGGTCGGCAAATCTTCCTGCGCATTTTTGTGCAAAACATGCATGCACACTGAATATTACGGATTGCTGGCTAGAGGAAACCCCTAGCTTCCTTGTGACCAGCCTCCTGGATGACTGTCCGGGGAATGCTTTTATTTGAATAAAGCTCTCTGATTTGCCCGTAAAAAAAAAAGAAGGGTGGAGGTTGCATCGTAGGACGTGGTTTTGAGGTTTTCATACCTTGACACGTTCCAAGCATCAGCCGGAGTACGTACGTACACTGACTCGTGTGCACCTCCATCCACCCAGGCCGCCGCCGTACGCCACGTACGTCTCTTCCTTCCGCTCATTCGAAACGGGAACACCACAGCGGCGTGAGCACCGGCCAGCATACCGGGATTGCCGGCCGCGGACGTCCTCAACACGACAGCAGTGCACCAGCCTCACCGTCACAGGGGAGGTGCCGGCCAAGGGCACTGACATGCATGATGCATCTGATCAATGCCTGAAGCGAGTGCCAACGGGCTGGCACAATTCTGGCACCAGTTTATTTTCGTTTCTTTTTCTTATTTCGTTCCTCCTTAACTTTTTGTAAAAACTCAAATATCTAAAAACTTTAGTAATTTCAGAAGGTGTCAACGAATTTAAGCGATTTGAAATTTTCAGAAACTCAAATATCTGAAAAAAACTGTTACAAATTTTAAAAAATGTACATCAATTGAAATTTTATTCTCAGATATCAAAAATGGTTCTAAATTTCGAAAGTTATTCAATAATTTGAACACACCCTTAAAAAATCACTATATGTTTATCGTATATTTAAAATATTACACTATGTACTAGAAAAAAATTAGTATGTATTAAAAATGCTCGATGTAAATTATAGAATTTCTAATGTGTATTCAAAAAAATTTCAACGTATATTAATGTATTATTAATTGTCTATTAAAAAGTAAAAAATCCGAACATTTTTTGAAAACAAGAATATTTTTTGAACATTTGAAAAGTTTTTTAGATTGGAAATATTTTTTGAAATTCTGAATAAAAATTGAAAACACGATCATTATTTGAAATTTCTGATTATTTTTGTTAAACACAAGCATTTATTCAAAATCCAAAAAACCATATCTATAAGGAAAAAAGGAAAAGAAAAAGAAATAAAAAACCAAAAAGAAAAGGAAACCAAAAATAGAAACTGAAACACAAAACCACAAGCCCAAGAAAAAACTATGAACGAGAAAAACAGAAGCGTGCAAGTGAATCCTCGAATTGGGTCGGCCTTAGTGAGTCTTGGCGTCAACTAGACCCCCCCACCCCACCCCCACCCTCACACACACACCGCTGATGCCAGCACCGCGTTGTAGGTTGATGGCGTTGATCTTGGTTGGAACATAAAAAAACTTTAATAATGAAGTGCACACAATTCAAATACATAACAAATTTAATGTTGTCGTACATAAACCATTCGAATTCAAACACAATATACACTCCAAATGAACTAGGAATTCAAACAAACATGATTGAAACACAAGAATCAACTGCTATGGAGGATCCACTTATACTTAATAAGATCTTAGTGAAGTCGGTCGTGAGATTGATGGCTCTCGATCCTTTGGTGTGCCTGGAGGAATGATTCAATCCTGTTTGGGTTATGATCTGGCTTCACCCAATGGCCATTGAACATACACTGAAAGTCGTTTGGATCCTCTCTCACTCTCTATCATAGTCAATGATTATGTTGGTGCAAGGTAATACGTGTTGTCATGATCTTTGACATGGTCTTGGGCTTTCAATACTCATTAGGGACACGAAAAATCAAATATCATCATTGAAGCACCAAAAGCCACTACTAGGAAAAGGCCTACTAGTGGCGCACCAGTTTTGCCTACTAATGGCGCACTATGGTGCGCCACTATGACCACGCCACTAGTATTTTTTACTAATGACGCACCAGTGGTGCGCCATTAGTATCTGGTATACTAATGGCGCACCACTGGTGCATCATTAGTATAGGCCACGGTGCGCCATTAGTATAGGCCACTGGTGCGCCATTAGTATAGGCCACGGTGCGCCATTAGTATTTTTGAATTTTGAAGGCTGGAAAATAGTAGTGGCGCACTGTCTAACCCCCACCCTGCGCCATTGCTATTTTTGAATTTTGAATTTGGATCTGGATCGCGATTTTTTTGCCCATTTTTTGCTCGTTTTTTTGCACGATATTATTTCAAATTTTGTTCCCGTTTTTGGATCTTGTACGTTCTTCTGCCGGAGAGGAGTTCGCCGGAGAGGAGGAGGAGGAGGAGGTGACCGCAGAGGCGCTCGCGTACATCGCCGGAGAGGAGGAGGAGGAGGTCGCCGGAGAGGAGTTCACCGGAGCATCGAAGAGGAGGAAGGAGAAACCATGAGGGGATGGGAGGAGAGGAGGGAGGATGAGCTCACCGGAGAGGAGGGAGGAGGAGCTCGCCGGAGATGAGGGAGGAGGAGCTCACCGGATAGGAGGGAGGAGAAACCATGAGGGGGGGGGGAGGGGAGGAGAGGAGGGAGGAGGAGGTCGCCGGAGAGGAAGAGGAGGTCGCCAGAGAGGAGGAGGAGGAGGTCGCCGGAGAGGAGGAGGGTAGTATGGTGGAGGAGAGAAGGGAAGATGGAGTGAAGGAGAGGAGGAGATGGAGTGGAGGAGAAGTGGAGTGGAGGAGAAGAATGAAGAGGTAAGGAGGAGAGGACACGCCCAGCCATATATACGGTAATGGCGCACCTGAAGGAAATATGCCCTAGAGGCAATAATAAAGTTATTATTTATTTCCTTATTTTATGATAAATGTTTATTATTCATGCTAGAATTGTATTAACCGGAAACATAATACATGTGTGAATACATAGACAAACATAGTGTCACTAGTATGCCTCTACTTGACTAGCTTGTTGATCAAAGATGGTTATGTTTCCTAACCATAGACATGTGTTGTCATTTGATTAATGGGATCACATCATTAGGAGAATGATGTGATTGACATGACCCATTCCGTTAGCCTAGCACTTGATCGTTTAGTATGTTGCTATTGCTTTCTTCATGACTTATACATGTTCTTGTAACTATGAGATTATGCAACTCCCGTTTACCGGAGGAACACTTTGGGTGCTACCAAACGTCACAACGTAACTGGGTGATTACAAAGGAGTACTACAGGTGTCTCCAAAGGTACATGTTGGGTTGGCGTATTTCGAGATTAGGTTTTGTCACTCCGATTGTCGGAGAGGTATCTCTGGGCCCTCTCGGTAATGCACATCACTTAAGCCTTGCAAGCATTGTAACTAATGAGTTAGTTGCGGGATGATGTATTACGGAACGAGTAAAGAGACTTGCCGGTAACGAGATTGAACTAGGTATTGAGATACCAACGATCGAATCTCGGGCAAGTAACATACCGATGACAAAGGGAACAACGTATATTGTTATGCGGTTTGACCGATAAAGATCTTCGTAGAATATGTGGGAGCCAATGTGGGCATCCAGGCCCCGCTATTGGTTATTGACCGAAAACGTGTTTCGGTCATGTCTACATAGTTCTCGAACCCGTAGGGTCCGCACGCTTAAGGTTTCGATGACAGTTTTATTATGAGTTTATGAGTTTTGATGTACCGAAGGAGTTCGGAGTCCCGGATGAGATCGGGGACATGACGAGGAGTCTCTAAATGGTCGAGACGTAAAGATCGATATATTGGACGACTATATTCGGAGTTCGGAAAGGTTCCGAGTGATTCGGGTATTTTTCGGAGTATCGGAGAGTTACGGGAAATCATATTGGGCCTCAATGGGCCATAGGGAAAGGAGAGAAAGGGCCAAAAGGGTGGCCACACCCCTCCCCTTGGACTAGTCCGAATTGGACTAGGGAGGGGGGGCGCCCCCTTCCTTCCTTCTCCTTCTCTCTTCCCTTTCCTTCTTTCCTACTCCTACTACATGGAAGGGTTCCTAGTTCTACTAGGAAAGGGGGAATCCTACTCCCGGTGGGAGTAGGACTCCCCTAGGGCGCGCCATAGAGAGGGTCGGCCCTCTCCCTCCTCCACTCCTTTATATACGGGGGCAGGGGGCATCCCATAGACACAAGTTGATCTACGGATCGTTCCTTAGCCGTGTGCGGTGCCCCCCTCCACCATATTCCACCTCGGTCATATCGTCGCGGAGTTTAGGCGAAGCCCTGCGCCGGTAGAACGTCATCATCGTCACCACGCCGTTGTGCTGACGGAACTCATCCCCGACACTTTGCTGGATCGGAGTCCGGGGATCGTCATCGAGCTGAACGTGTGCTGAACTCGGAGGTGCCGTACGTTCGGTGCTTGGATCGGTCGGATCGTGAAGACGTACGACTACATCAACCGCGTTGTCATAACGCTTCCACTTACGGTCTACGAGGGTACGTGGACAATACTCTCCCCTCTCGTTGCTATGTCATCACCATGATCTTGCGTGTGCGTAGGAAATTTTTTGAAATTACTATGTTCCCCAACAGTGGCATCCGAGCCAGGTTTTATGCGTAGATGTTATATGCATGAGTAGAACACAAGTGAGTTATGGGCGATACAAGTCATACTGCTTACCAGCATGTCATACTTTGGTTTAGCGGTATTGTGAGATGAAGCGGCCGGGACCGACATTACGCGTACGCTTACGCGAGACTGGTTTCACCGTTACGAGCACTCGTGCTTAAAGGTGGCTGGCGGGTGTCTGTCTCTCTCACTTTAGCTGAATCGAGTGTGGCTACGCCCGGTCCTTGCGAAGGTTAAAACAGCACTAACTTGACGAACTATCGTTGTGGTTTTGATGCGTAGGTAAGAACGATTCTTGCTAAGCCCGTAGCAGCCACGTAAAACTTGCAACAACAAAGTAGAGGACGTCTAACTTGTTTTTGCAGGGCATGTTGTGATGTGATATGGTCAAGACGTGATGCTATATTTTATTGTATGAGATGATCATGTTTTGTACCCGAAGTTATCGGCAACTAGCAGGAGCCATATGGTTGTCGCTTTATTGTATGAAATGCAAACGCCCTGTAATTGCTTCACTTTATCACTAAGCGGTAGCAATAGTCGTAGAAGCAATAGATGGTGTAAACGACAATGATGCTACGAGGGAGATCAAGGTGTCGCGCCGGTGACGATGGTGATCACGATGGTGCTTCGGAGATGGAGATCAGAAGCACAAGATGATGATGGCCATATCATATCACTTATATTGATTACGTGTGATGTTTATCTGTTATACATCTTATTCTGTTTTGATTGACGGTAGCATTTTAAGATGATCTCTCACTAATTATCAAGAAGTGTTCTCCCTGAGTATGCACCGTTGCCAAAGTTCGTCGTGCCCAAACACCACATGATGATCGGGTGTGATAAGCTCTACGTCCATCTACAATGGGTGCAAGCCAGTTTTGCACACGCGGAATACTCAGGTTAAACTTGACGAGCCTAGCATATGCAGATATGGCCTTGGAACACGGAGATCGAAAGGTCGAGCGTGAATCATATAGTAGATATGATCAACATAGTGATGTTCACCATTGAAAACTACTCCATCTCACGTGATGATCGGTTATGGTTTAGTTGATTTGGATCACGTGATCACTTAGATGACTAGAGAGATGTCTGTCTAAGTGGGAGTTCTTTAGTAATATGATTAATTGAACTCATATTTATCATGAACTTAGTCTTGGTAGTATTTTGCAAATTATGTTGTAGATCAATAGCTCGCGTTGTTGCTTTCATATGTTTATTTTGATATGTTCCTAGAGAAAATTGTGTTTAAAGATTTTAGTAGCAATGATGCGGATTGGATCCGTGATCTGAGGTTTATCCTCATTGCTGCACAGAAGAATTATGTCCTTGATGCACCGCTAGGTGACAAACCTATTGCAGGAGCAGATGCAGACGTTATGAACGTTTGGCTAGCTCAAAATGATGACTACTTGATAGTTTACTGCACCATGCTTAAACGGCTTAGAATCGGGACTTCAAAGACGTTTTGAACGTCATGGACCATATGAGATGTTCCAGGAGTTGAATTTAATATTTCCAGCAAATACCCTGAGTTGAGAGATGTGAAGTCTCCAACAAGTTCTATAGCTAAAAGATGAAGGAGAATCGCTCAACTAGTGAGCATGTGCTCAGATTGTCTGGGTACTTCAATCGCTTGAATCAAGTGGGAGTTAATCTTCCAGATAAGATAGTGATTGACAGAGTTCTCTAGTCACCATCAGCAAGTTAGTAGAACTTCGTGATGAACTATAGTATGCAAAGGATGACGAAAATGATTCCCGAGCTCTTCGTGATGTTGAAATCGACGAAGGTAGAAATCAAGAAAGAGCATCAAGTGTTGATGATTGACAAGACCACTAGTTTCAAGAAAAGGGCAAAGGGAAAGAAAGGGAAACTTCAAGTAGAATGGCAAACAAGTTGTCACTCCTGTGAAAAAGACCAAAGCTGGACCAAAGCCTGAAACTGAGTGCTTACACTGCAAAGGAAATGGTCACTGGAAGTAGAAATGCCCTAAATATTTGGTGGATAAGAAGGATGGCAAAGTGAACAAGGGTATATTTGATATACAGGTTATTGATGTGTGCCTTACTAGTGTTTATAGTAGCCCCTGAGTATTTGATACTTGTTCGGTTGCTAAGATTAGTAACTCGAAACAGGAGTTACAGAATAAACAGAGACTAGTTGAAGGGGAAGTGACGATGGGTGTTGGAAGTAGTTCCAAGATAGATATGGTCATCATCGCACACTCCCTATACTTTCGGGATTAGTGTTAAACCTAAATAAATGTTATTTGGCGTTTGCGTTGAGCATGAACATGATTTGATCGTGTTTATTGCGATATGGTAATTCATTTAAAGTTAGAGAATAATTGTTATTCTGTTTACATGAATAAGACCTTCGATGGTCATACACCCAATGAACATAGTTTGTTGGATCTCGATCATAGTGATACACATATTCATAATATTGATGCCAAAAGATGCAAAGTTAATAATGATGGTGCAACTTATTTGTGGCACTGCCATTTGGGTCATATCGGTGTAAAGCGCATGAAGAAACTCCATAAAGATGGATTTTTGGAATCACTTGGTTATGAATCATTTGATGCTTGCGAACCGTGCCTTTTGGGCAAGATGACTAAAACTCCGTTCTCCGGAACAATGGAACAAGCTACTGACTTATTGGAAATAATACATACCGATGTATGCGATCCAATGAGTGTTGATGCTCGTGGCAAGTATCGTTATTTTCTGACCTTCACAAGATGATTTGAGCAGATATGAATATATCTACTTGATGAAACATAAGTCTGAAATAGTTGAAAGGTTCAAAGAATTTCAGAGTGAAGTGGAAAAATCATCGTAACAAGAAAATAAAATTTCTGCGATTAGATCGCGGAGACGAATATTTGAGTTACGAGTTTGGTCTTCAATTAAAACTATGTGGACTAGTTTCACAGCTCACGCCACCTGGAACACCACAACGTTATGGTGTGTCCGAACGTCGTAACCGCACTTTATTAGATATGATGCGATCTATGATGTCTCTTACTGATTTACCACTATTGTTTTGGGGTTATGCATTAGAGACAACTGCATTCACGTTGAAAGGGCGCCATCTAAATCCGTTGAGACGACACCATATGAACTGTGGTTTAGCAAGAAACCCAAGTTGTCATTTCTTAAAGTTTGGGGCTGCGATGCTTATGTGAAAAAGTTTCATCCTGATAAGCTCAAACCCAAATCGGAGAAGTGCGTCTTCATAGAATACCCAAAGGAAATTGTTGGGTACACCTTCTATCACAGATCCGAAGGCAAGATATTCGTTGCTAAAAATGGATCCTTTCTAGAGAAGGAGTTTCTCTCGAAAGAAGTGAGTGGGAGGAAAGTAGAACTTGATAAGGTAATTGTACCTTCTCCCGAATTGGAAAGTACTTCATCACAGAAATCAGTTCCAGTGATTCCTACACCAATTAGTGAGGAAGCTAATGATGATGATCATGAAACTTCAGATTAAGTTACTACAGAACCTCGTAGGTCTTCCATAGTACAGTCCGCACCAGAGTGGTACGGTAATCTTGTTCTGGAAGTCATGTTACTAGACCATGATGAACCTACGAACTATGAGGAAGAGATGATGAGCCCAGATTCCGCGAAATGGCTTGAGGCCATAAAATCTGAGATATGATCCATGTATGAGAACAAAGTATGGACTTTGATTGACTTGCTCGATGATCAGCAAGTCATGTTAAATAAATGGATCTTCAAGAGGAAGACAGACACTGATAGTAGTGTTACTATCTTCTAAGCTCGACTTATTGCAAAAGGTTTTCGACAAGTTCAAGGTGTTGAATACAATGAGATTTTCTCACTCGTATCGATGCTTAAATCTGTCTGAATCATGTTAGCAATTTCCACATTTTATGAAATCTGGCAAATGGATGTCAAAACTGCATTCCTTAATAGATTTTTTAAAGAAGAGTTGTATATGATGCAACCAGAAGGTTTTGTTAATCCTAAAGGTGCTAACAAAATGTGCAAGCTCCAGTGATCCATCAATGGACTGGTGCAAGCATCTCGGAGTTGGAATAAATGCTTTGATAGTATGATCAAAGCATATGGTTTTATACAGACTTTTGGAGAAGCCTGTATTTACAAGAAAGTGAGTGGGAGCTCTGTAGCATTTCTGATATTATATGTAGATGACATATTATTAATTGAAAATGATATAGAACTTCTGGATAGCATAAAGGGATACTTGAATCAGAGTTTTTCTATGAAAGACCTCGGTGAAGCTGCTTACACATTGAGCATCAAGATCTATATAGATAGATCAAGACGCTTGATAAGATTTTTTTCAGTGAGTACATACCTTGATAAATTTTTTGAAATAGTTCAAAATAGAACAGTCAAAGAAGGAGTTCTTGCCTGTGATGCAAAGGTGTGAAGTTGAGTAAGACTCAAGACCCGACCATGGCAGAAAATAGAAAGAGAATGAAAAGTCATTCCCTATGCCTCAGTCATAGGTTCTATAAAGTATGCTATGCTGTGAACCAGACCTATTGTATACCTTGCTCTGAGTTTGACAAAGGAATACAATTTTAATCTAAGAGTAGATCACTGGACAGCGGTTAAGAATATCCTTAGTGAGGACTAAGGAAATATTTCTCGATTATGGAGGTGATAAAAGAGCCCGTCGTAAAGAGTTACATCGGTGCAAGCTTTCACACCGATCCAGATGACTCTAAGTCTCAATCTGGATACATATTGAAAGTGGGAGCAATTAACTAGACTAGCTCCGCGCAGAGCATTGTAGACATAGAATATTTGCAAAGTAAATACGGCTCTGAATGTGACCGACCCGTTGACTAAGCTTCTCTCACGAGCAAAACATGATCACACCTTAGTACTCTTTGGATGTTAATCACATAGCAATGTGAACTAGATTATTGACTCTAGTAAACCCTTTGGGTGTTGGTCACATAACGATGTGAACAATGGGTGTTAATCATATACAGATATGAATATTGATGTTAAATCACATAGCAATGTGAACTAGATTATTGACTCTAGTGCAAGTGGGAGACTGAAGGAAATATGCCCTAGAGGCAATAATAAAGTTATTATTTATTTCCTTATTTCATGATAAATGTTTATTATTCATGCTAGAATTGTATTAACCGGAAACATAATACATGTGTGAATACATAGACAAACATAGTGTCACTAGTATGCCTCTACTTGACTAGCTTGTTGATCAAAGATGGTTATGTTTCCTAACCATAGACATGTGTTGTCATTTGATTAATGGGATCACATCATTAGGAGAATGATGTGATTGACATGACCCATTCCGTTAGCCTAGCACTTGATCGTTTAGTATGTTGCTATTGCTTTCTTCATGACTTATACATGTTCCTGTAACTATGAGATTATGCAACTCCCGTTTACCGGAGGAACACTTTGGGTGCTACCAAACGTCACAACGTAACTGGGTGATTATAAAGGAGTACTACAGGTGTCTCCAAAGGTACATGTTGGGTTGGCGTATTTCGTGATTAGGTTTTGTCATTCTGATTGTCGGAGAGGTATCTCTGGGCCCTCTCGGTAATGCACATCACTTAAGCCTTGCAAGCATTATAACTAATGAGTTAGTTGCGGGATGATGTATTACGGAACGAGTAAAGAGACTTGCTGGTAACGAGATTGAACTAGGTATTGAGATACCAACGATCGAATCTCGGGCAAGTAACATACCGATGACAAAGGGAACAACGTATGTTGTTATGCGGTTTGACCGATAAAGATCTTCGTAGAATATGTGGGAGCCAATATGGGCATCCAAGTCCCGCTATTGGTTATTGACCGGAAACGTGTTTCGGTCATGTCTACATAGTTCTCGAACCCGTAGGGTCCGCACGCTTAAGGTTTCGATGACAGTTTTATTATGAGTTTATGAGTTCTGATGTACCTAGGGAGTTCGGAGTCCCGGATGAGATCGGGGACATGACGAGGAGTCTCGAAATGGTCGAGACGTAAAGATCGATATATTGGACGACCATATTCGGAGTTCGGAAAGGTTCCGAGTGATTCGGGGATTTTTCGGAGTACCGGAGAGTTACGGGAATTCGTATTGGGCCTCAATGGGCCATACGGGAAAGGAGAGAAAGGGCCAAAAGGGTGGCCGCACCCCTCCCCTTGGACTAGTCCGAATTGGACTAGGGAGGGGGGCGCCCCCTTCCTTCCTTCTCCTTCTCTCTTCCCTTTCCTTCTCTCCTACTCCTACTACATGGAAGGGCTCCTAGTTCTACTAGGAAAGGGGGAATCCTACTCCTGGTGGGAGTAGGACTCCCCTAGGGCGCGCCATAGAGAGGGCCGGCCCTCCTCCTCCTCCACTCCGTTATATACGGTGGCAGGGGGCACCCCATAGACACAAGTTGATCTACGGATCGTTCCTTAGCCGTGTGCGGTGCCCCCCTCCACCATATTCCACCTCGGTCATATCGTCGCGGAGTTTAGGCGAAGCCCTGCGCCGGTAGAACATCATCATCGTCACCACGCCGTCGTGCTGACGGAACTCATCCCCGACACTTTGCTGGATCGGAGTCCGGGGATCATCATCGAGCTGAGCGTGTGCTGAACTCGGAGGTGCCGTACATTCGGTGCTTGGATTGGTCGGATCGTGAAGACGTACGACTACATCAACCGCGTTGTCATAACGCTTCCGCTTACGGTCTACGAGGGTACGTGGACAATACTCTCCCCTCTCGTTGCTATGTCATCATCATGATCTTGCATGTGTGTAGGAATTTTTTTGAAATTACTACGTTCCCCAACAGCACCGTGGGCAGGTGCGCCATTACTATTTTTTTTTATTTTTTTATTTTTTTGAATTTTGAAGGCAGGAAGATACTAATGGCGCACCATGGGCAGTTCCGCCATTAGTAACTTTTTATTTTTTATTTTTTTGATTTATTTTGAATTTTGAAGGCGGGAAGAGAGTAATGGCGCACCATGGGCAGGTGCGCCATTAGTAAGTTTGAATTTTTTTGAATTTTTTGCCTCCCCAGATCTTAATAGCCCCGTATCTTTTTTTCTGTTAGGTTTTTGAGGATTTTGAAAATGTTTAACGGGGTTCCCCCGGTTAAATTCGGATGTAACTTTTCGAGTAGATGATTTTTCATATAGAAAACTTTTTCATCTGAGTTCGTATGCAAAAGTTATGCCCATTTTGGGTCCCGATAACTGCCACACGTGTGGCGTGGGTAGGAACCCGCCCGCACGCCTCGTGTGGCATGGACAGGAACCCGCCCGCACGACCGCGTCCGGGCGCGCGTAGCCACAGCCCGCACGTCCGGTGCAGCGCGATCACCCCGCACGAGCACGTCCGGGCGAGCGAGCACGCGGCCCGCACGACCCGTCTCGGCCGTCGCCCCTCCCCGCCTGCGAGCCACACGCCCCGCGTGTCAGTAACCACGCGTCCCAACCCTCTTCAGTTGCCATGTTGCTGAACTACAGTTGCCCTGTCGAACAACTACAGTTGCCATGGTTGCTCAACTGCAGTTGCCATCTTAGGTCAAGTGCCGGATGTCATTTTTGGGCAACTGCAGCTGTTGCCATGTCGGACAACTACAGTTATCATGATTTGGAAAACTTTAAGAGTTGCCACCTACTAACACTGGACAGTTGCCATGTAGCACTAAAAAACATGGCAAAAAACATGTTGCGGGTAAAAAGAGAGTTGCCATCTGCTTACAAGCACGCTAGGGCAGTTGCCATGTATCCTGCAAAACACATGGCAACTGATGGCTTTTGGCGTGTGGACAGAAGACGGGCATGTGGGTGACGGTGGTATCTTTAGGAGTTGCCACCTACTAATACTAGACAATTGCCATGTAATGCTGCAAAATAGACGTGGCAACAATAACATGTTTGGGTAAAAAGAGAGTTGCCATATGCTTACAATCACAAATAGGGCAGTTGCCATGTACCCTTCAAAAAACATGGCAAATGACAGCTTGGCTATGGGAGAGTGGGAGAATGACAGTCGTGGAAGATGGGGAACAGGAGTGGTGCGTGGCGTGCGGGAGCGACAACAGTTCCATCGCACGCCCCGACTGGCGAACGTTGGCCGCGGAGAGAAAACAGGCGTGTAGGCGAACTCCCCCAATGCCACACACACGAGTTGTCCTACGTGGCACACAAAATCAGCCTTTTTATGCCAAGATTCGTGTAAAAGGCGCTGGATGGTGATGGAGGCGTGTGGGCGAGTTGGCTAACGCCCACACGTGTGGGCGTTAACATTTCCGCTTTACAAATTCTCGAGAGATTTTACAAAAAAGTCGAAAAATCATGTTTGTAAATCTACCATTCTTAAGAAGTTGCTTTCCACTACTCTCTATTCTCTCACCATGCATGCTGTTCACGTCAGCGATGTGCCACATCATCCCCCACTAACTGGTTTTCTGCCTTCTCTTGCATCCACATCATCACCGTTTCTCGTGGTGTTGTCCCTCCCACGATGAAATCACTACCTTCCCTTGATTTCCTGCGCCTGGGCCGTACAAAGCCGACCTAGGCTCCATCTGGGCTGTACCAAGCCTACAATTTTTGTACCTGGGCTGCCCGAGTGTAGGCTGGCTTAAGTTGGCTTCTTTCAACATTTCAAGCCTTAACAACTGAATCTCAGGAAAAGCGAAATCAGCCCATGTAAGTAGATCATAGTTCGTTTCTCTAAAAAAGAAAAGTAGATCACGATTTCGCCCCTAAAAAAACGTAATAGATCACGATTCATCTTCCCCGATGCAATTCTTATCGCCGCCGCTCTCTCTTCTGCCGCTCGATTGATCCTATCCCAGAAACAAATGCAACCACAAATTCAGGAAACCACAACATTCATTCATTACATGGTGCTCCATTACATGCAGCGCCCCCTCATTACCTCCCCTCCATTACCTACAATGCCTTTTAAAAAGGACACCGCCGGTGGCTCCCCACGATCGCCGCCTCAACGCCAGTCCAGCACCACGGCAACAAACCATGTGTGCAGGTTACCCTGAGCCAGCAGCAAGCACAGTTGCGCTTCCATTCCTTCCGCAATCGAAGATCGACAGGTACTACTACACCACACCACGTCAACAACACTAGCTAGGTTGTTGGATCCTCTCACAGATTTCTGATCTATTTTTGTTATGCCGCTGAACTTGATGGATTTTCATCAGTCACTTCCTTCTTCTTTTTAGTCCCAGACCGGAGTGCTATGGTTCATTGTGGTATCAATCCATCTACCGATTAATTCAAAATATCTGAAGCTCAAATCGATGTGCATGTCTAATGTGTTGATGGCGTTTATCGAATTCCAGATAATTTCATGGATCTCTCATGCCCATAGTCAATTGTCAAGTACATGGTCCTTATGTTTCAGTGTGTTGTTTCTTCAGAGATGTTGTTTGTCTGATAAGTCAGTGTGTGACAATGTTTAGTTCTTCCTGCGATGCAACCAAATCCTACTTACCGAATTGGTGCACAACCATCTGCCGGGTTTAGTACGTATGAGCCACATATTTTACCAGAATTTTATATTTTTTTAATCTCTGCTCTACATATGCACTTTGCATTTGATTCTGATAGCAAATTAAAGCACTTGATCCCCGCCGTGTGTAATATAGCCTATAGGAAAGTCTTGCTGCAGCCATTCAAATCTCCTTAACCATTGGTTATTTATTTTTTGCGGTGAAAAGCACATAGGTAATTGATTTCACATAGCATTACGCTTTTGGTCCACTGTTTTTATCAAATTTAACTATTACTATTTTCATTGTAGGGGACATGCATGGGTCCTCCCGACACACAGTTGATTCTTTTATATTGAGGTAAAAAAAACAGGAGACCAGGTATATAGACAACGTCCCAGGCTTGTGGACAGTTTACTGCAGATTTTTTCAAATTTATCAACATAAGATACATAGACAGTTAATTCATGTTATGCGTACACCGTGATAATTTGTAGATCAATTCTCTCATTTCTTGATATGGCTTATGAGAATAACACTTTCGTTTTATAGTGAAATAATTGAGGAGGGTTGCCTCACGTATTTATATTATAAGTTTTTGTAACTCCTTTTTTGGGAAGATAGTTCACTGACTTATTTTTGCATTGATTTTTATCATAAATTCCGCAGCAACGCGCGGGGTATCCACTAGTTTTGCTAACAACTAGACCACATATCACATGGGAATCTTATTTTCTTTTTTTTGACATTTCTATCATTTTCTTTTATTTATTTTTAACTGAAAAGGCGGTCCACGATGGGGGGTGCATTCGGGGAATGTTTGTGCCAAATTACTAATGGCGCACCGTGGGAGTGGTGCGCCATTACTAGTTTCAACTAGTAATGGCGCATCACTCCCACGGTGCGCCATTAGTAGTTTTGAAAAAATTTAAAGAAAATTACTAATGGCGCACCATGGGATGTGGTGCGCCATTAGTATTTGCACACTAATGACGCACCAACACATGGTGCGTCATTAATATTTAGTAATGGCGCACCACATGTACAGTGCGCCATTAGTGTCCATATTGGCTATAGCTGTTTTTGTAGTAGTGAGCTCTCTCGGCATCCTTTCTAACATATTATTTCTCAGTGCAAACCAAGGATCATGTCTCTCCACGGCCCTTGCAATCGTGTTGAAGTGAGTCTGGTGCATCCTGAATTGACGCCGAAAATAGTACAAGGGATAAACTGTATTTAACGCAAAGTAATC
This sequence comes from Triticum timopheevii, assembly GCA_963921465.1. NCBI lineage: Eukaryota > Viridiplantae > Streptophyta > Magnoliopsida > Poales > Poaceae > Triticum > Triticum timopheevii. Next base: position 617,104,372 of record OY997274.1, on the reverse strand, counting down.
TCTCACAAGTCTATCATGGCTCATGACTCGGTCTCAAAGAAACAGTCGTCGGCCTATCTGAGAACCACGTTGTGGCCTCCTGAAATCTTTGTCCTGCAACCATGACACTCGCAAACTCGAAATCATTGTCTTCTTCCTTATCCGACGAAGAATCGTCCAAGAAATGCATAGGGGAATTTCAACAAATACCTTCTGTCAGGCGGCAGTCGCAGCGATATCGACCGGCGATGGAGCTCTAGCTTGGTCCTCAAGGCGGCGAAGGAGACCTTCGATGCCGCGTAGGTCGCCGCACACGCGTTTCGTGAGCGAGGAGCCGACGAACAATGCCGAGAATGAAGGTTGAGCTGGTGACCGGAACGACCGGATTCTTCTTCGGATTCGGTGGCTTCTACGGACGCTAGCTTGCCTCGAGCTTCCTATGGCATCTCCGTTCTCAACTGGTCTAATTCCGAAAGAAATCCGTCTTTGGCGGCGACCTTGTGGAGTTGTAGCGATGACGGCCTCACTGGGTACGGCGACCGAGCTAATATAATCCGCAGCCACGTGTGCCGATTTGGTCAGAACTGCCGCATATAATCCTTGCATTTCTTACACCTTCATCTCATAATATAAGAACATTTTTTAAACTATGTTAGCTTAAAAAAGTTTATATTATGAAACAGAAAGAGTATGTTTTAGGATTCCCCAGAGATGCTCTTATATCCTTTTGCATTTGCAAAAAGAAGAAATCTTTGCATCCACCAGGGACACCGAAAACAACACTGCCACGTTCGAGCACCAGCGGCGGCACTGCGGGCACGTGCACCCAGCCACCGTGGGCCGTGTACGTCCCTTCGTCCCGTTCAAGCCGGGAACACCACAGGTCCACAGCGGCCGGCGTGGCGCGATCACCGCAGCACCACCGGCCTCGCACGGGAGCGGCCGGCCGGCTAACGGCCCTGGCATGCACCTAATCAGTGCTGACTTCCGCGTTACCGCAGGCAAGGGCTGGCACGCATACGGTCCATGCCTAGCGCCCTGCGCAGAATCAAGCCTCGACGATACGGCGGAGATCCCGTAGGCCCATGCGCCCAGAATGGCCGGTGCCACCCTTAAAAAGAACTTGCACATCCTTTTTTTTATAAAAACTTGCACATTCTGATATACTCCCTTTCTAAACTAATAAAAAATCTTGGAATCCAATAACTCCCGAACGTTCGGATTTTGAGCATTTTGTCCCGAACATTTTGACATGGCAACTTTAATTGATAGGAGATGACAACTTTAGTTGATAGGGGATGACGATTTCCTTTTTTTTTGTTTTTTTATCAGAAAATTGCCATGTTTCCCTAATCTCACGCAAACTAAACTTGCCATCTAAACCCGTTCGGGTTGCCATGCTTAACTCCCGAATGTTCGGGAGTTATCATTACTGGAAATCTTTTAGATCGCTATAGTAATACAGAGGGAGTACATGATGCATTGCATGGGGTAAAGAGAATTATGTATCGATCTATGGGCTAAGAGCATCAACGGCCGCGATGGGCAAATCCGGCCCCTTGACCGCCCGCCGACGCGTCCACGGACACTGACCGGTCACACCTCAAACAATGCAAACTACATCCGGATACCTATAATTAGAAATCTCGAATCCATATTATTACATGCAACAAAGCGATTTTGAGCGGAGCTCGTCTGATCGCCGTAGCCATGTCCGGCGGTCGGCTGCACTCCCTAGAGTGTTGGTCTGAACGCCAGCAAGGTAGAGTAGAGCAGCGACGGCTATCCTAGTGTCGGATCCATGCGCCATTTGGGCGGACGCAACGGATTCCCGACGGAAAGGAGTCCGAGCGCTGCCGTGAATGGGCCACCTCCCGGGAGCGGGGGAGCGCAAGCCGGACGGCCATCTCCTCCTCGGGGCCGCACGGGATGAGATAGGGGTCGACTGATCTGGAGGTGAAGGACTTGGATTCGCTTCCAGCCATTATGAAGACGACCAGGCGGCGCCGGAGACGAGCTTGGGTGGTGGAAAGAAGTGAATGGGAATGGAGTGAAGTGGTTAGGATTTGGTCCGGCGAGCGGATAGGGAGGAATAAATGTGGGGTCGCGTGAGCAGGGTCTGACATGACGTGCATGCCTGGGCGGCCACATATCCTCTCCATATTTGATCTGAATATCAGGGTGCAGGTCAGCTCAGACGTTTGAGGTCCGTTTAAGGCGCCCGGTTGAGTCGAAATTTTATGACCGGTTTGAAAAGGGTTTAAGGTGTCCGGTTGTAAATGCCCTAAATCGGAACACCAAGAGGATGACGAACAAGAGCAATAGGATGACGAACAAGAGCAAAATTCGCGAGTCCGCGTACAAAATAGTGTAGGTTTCGACAGATCGTATCTGACGATGAAGATGGCCGGTTCCACCACAAAATCAATGATGCGGACACCGGATGAAACGTAGTACGTACAACAGAATTTGATGGGGCACCATCTTAAAAAGATATGTGATGGGGCATGCAGCGTTACTTTTGTTTGCTAGCATCAACCAACCAACTACTGCTCGCTCGCCTGGCCCCGCCGGGAAACGTTGGGAGGATGGGAGATTGTCCATCTTTAGGTGGCGATCTCATGCCAACTCCAAAGCACGATCCCATTTGTCCGTGTCTATTTACGTTAAACTGATAGAATAGATGGTTCAACCGTAGACCTCATCGCATTATTTTGTCCGTATTATTTTGTCGTTTGAGACCATCTCTGAACCAAATTTGGTCGCATTTGTGTCCAAAGCGGACACAAACAGGACATTTTTTGTGTCGCGTTATCCGGTTGCGTCCGTTGCATGCAGCTGGTGGCCCATCTATCATCCAAACAAAAGGGACACACCACCCCACCCACCGCGCTCTCTCTCCTCCTTATTCACCAAGCACCCCACCCACCACGCTAGGCCAGTGGTCACGGCGAGGTCGACGAGCAGGGGCGGAAGCGCTAACGAGCAGCAGCGACACGAGCCGGGGCGGTCGAGCTCTGCTCCTGCTGCAACATCCCCGTTGGGCGAACACGTCGAGCAGCACGGTGGGCTGGCAGGCGAGCTGGCAGATGCGGGCAGGACGTGGTGGCTGCTGCTGCTGCATCACCCCGACGAGCGCACGACGGCAGCACCCGGCGCAGGTGAGGGCGGCGAGCTCGGCTGCTAATGCAGCAGCCCCATTGGGCGAGCATGCCGGGCAGCAAGACGGGGCCGGGTACCGGCAAGCGGGTGAACGCGGCAGGCACGGGCGGTCATGGCTGGATAGTTTGAGATGCGGCCGTCCGGTTAGGTGCACAATTTGACGGACGTCCAAAACCTGACTCGTGTGTTCATTTTTCTGCTCCAAACAGACAAAATTCAGACAAATTGGACATCCGTTTAGGGTCTAGCGTTGGAGTTGGCCTCATGATCTCATCATTCATGGTTTGAATACCAACGATGTACCAGGGCAGGCTCAGCGAATTTTATTGGGTGCCATCCATGGCCATTAAATTTGAGATGGATGAAGGCAAATTCACTTTGAGCGACACACACTTTTCGCTCCCATCCAAAACCCTATGCCCTCCCGTGCCGCCACCCACGAGGCGGTCGGGGAGGCAACCTCGATCTCCTCTGCTAGCTCCCCTCCCCCTCCCTACTCCTTCCTCGCCGATGCTGGAGGGTGCGGCAGGGCTCGGCCTTCCTCTTGAGTGGTGGGGTCGCGCGAGCCATCCTTTTCGGGCCACACGTGGCGGTGTGCCGCAATGCAGCTTCTGCACGGGCATGCAAGGGGCGTGAAGGGTCGCGGTGGATGGTGTGCGTTTGGTCGCAGCGGACGAATTTGGCCGGAAGGTGGCGCAGGACGGAGGCTGTTGCTCTGCCTTCCGACGGCAGAGGCTGAGGGTGGTGGTGGTGCTCTGCTTCACGCGGTTGGTTGTCCAGGGCCACAATTGGGCAGGGTGGCGACGTGCGCCTGGGTTAGCTGCCGCTGCCAGACTTCTACAGGTGGCATGGGGTGGTGGTGTGATGTCTACTACGCAACCTTCTTCTTGTATACTTATGGGAGGCGTAGGATGAAAATGGTCTCTCTCAAATGACCCTGCAACCAAATAACAAAGAGTCTCCTGTGTCCCCAATACAATGGTAAATTATATAGGTGCACTAGTTCGATGAAGAAATGGTGATACAAATGTAATATGGATGGTAGATATAGGTTTTTGTAATCTAAAAATATAAAAACAGCAAGGTAACTAGTAGTAAAAGTGAGCGAAACCGGTATTGCAATGCTTAAAACAAGGCCTAGGGTTCATACTTTCACTAGCGCAAGTTCTCTCAACAATGATAACATAACTAGATCATATGGCAATCCCCCAGTGTGCAACAAAACGTCACTCCAAAGTCCCTATTGCGGAGAACATAAGATGAAATTGCTTGTGATACGTGTCTCCAACGTATCTATAATTTTTGATTATTCCATGCTATTATATTATCCGTTTTGGATGTTTAATAGGCATTTATATGCTATTTTAGATTATTTTTGGGACTAACCTATTAACCTAGAGCCCAGTGACAGTTTCTGCTTTTTTGCCTATTTTAGAGTTTCGCAGAAAAGGAATATCAAACGGAGTCCAAACGGAATGAAACTTTCGCCATGATCTTATCTGGACGAGAAGAAAACCAGAAGACTTGAAGATGAAGTCGGAGACACAACGAGGCACCCACGAGACAGTAGGGCGCGCCCCCCTACCTTGTGGGCCCCTCGTGGGTCTCCTGACCTAGCTCCTTCACCTATATATACTCTTATACCCTGAAAACATCTAGGAGAGCTACAAAACCACTTTTCTACCGCCGCAACCTTCTGTACCCGTGATATTCCATCTAGGGACCTTTTTCGGCGTCCTGCCGGAGTGGATTCGATCATGGAGGGCTTCTACATCAACACCATTGCCTCTCCCATGAAGCGTGAGTAGTTTACCACAGACCTAAGGGTACATAGCTAGTAGCTAGATGGATTCTTCTCTCTCTTTGATTCTCAATACCATATTCTCCTCGATGTTCTTGGAGATCTATTCGATGAAATATTTTTTTGTGGTGTGTTTGCCGAGATTCGATGAATTGTGGATTTATGATCAGATTATCTATGAATATTATTTGGTTCTTCTCTGAATTCTTATATGCATGATTTGATATCTTTGCAAGTCTATTCGAATTATCGGTTTAGTTTGGCCTACTAGATTGATCTTTTTTTGCAATGGGAGAAGTGCTTAGCTTTGGATTCAATCTTGCGGTGTCCTTTCCCAGTGACAGTAGGGGCGGCATGGCACATATTGTATTGTTGCCATCCAGGATAAAAAGATGGGGTTTTCATCATATTGCTTGAGTTTATTTCTCTACATCATGTCATCTTACTTAATGTGTTACTCTGTTCTTTATGAACTTAATACTCCCGATGTAGGCAGGAGTCGGTCGATGTGTGGAGTAGTAGTAGTAGTAGATGCAGAATCATTTCAATCTACTTGACACGGACGTGATGCCTATGTTCATGATCATTGCCTTAGATATCATCATAATTATGCGCTCTTCTATCAATTGCTCGGCGGTAATTTTGTTCACCCACCATAATATTTGCTATCTTGAGAGAAGCCACTAGTGAAACCTATGGCCCCTGGGTCTCTTTTCTATTATATTGAATCTATTAGTTTCCCGTCAACTTTCCAATTTCTGTCATCGTTCCTTTAAATTGCAATCTTTACTTTCCAATCTATAAATAAAAAAACCAAAAATATTTACTTTACTGTTTAATTATCTTTATTAGATCTCACTTTTGCAAGTAATTGTGAAGGGATTGACAACCCCTTTTTCACGTTGGGTGCAAGTTGTTGATTGTTTGTGCAGGTATTCGGTGACTTGTGCGTTGTCTCCTACTGGATTGATACCTTGGTTCTCAAACTGAGGGAAATACTTACTCTACTTTGTCGCATCACCCTTTACTCTTCAAGGGAAAAACCAAGTCAAGCTCAAGAGGTGGCAGGAAGGATTTCTGGCGCCGATGTCGGGGAGATCTATGCCAAGTCAAGCCATACCTAGTACCCATCATATAATCTTCTCTCTTGCATTACATTATTTGCCATTCACCTCTCGTTTTCCTCTCCCCCACGTCTAAAATGATTTTCAAAAATATTTGCCTTTTCTTCGTCCCTCTTCCATTCGTCTTTTTTTCGTTTGCTTTTTGTGTGCTTGTGTGTCGGATTGCTTGCTTTGTTACGATGGCTCAAGATAATGCCAAATTGTGAGACTTTTTCAATACCAACAACAATGATTTTATTAGCACTCCGATTGCTCCCACTACTAATGTTGAATCTTGTGAAATTAATGCCGCTTTGCTGAATCTTGTTATGAAAGATCAATTTTCTGGCCTTCCTAGTGAAGATATCGCATCCCATCTAAACAATTTTGTTGATTTGTGTGATATGCAAAAGAAGAAAGATGTGAATAATGATATTGTTAAATTGAAGTTATTTCCATTTTCGCTTAGAGATCGTGCTAAAAATTGGTTTTCATCTTTGCCTAAAAATAGTATTGATTCGTGGAATAAGTGTAAAGATGCTTTCATCTCTAAGTACTCAACAGAATAAAATGACTCTCTAAAACTTCCCCTCTATGCATCAGCAAACTTTCACGATGATCGTCCCTCTCACTTTCACTTTTCTTTCTGTGGAGTTTTAAGTTCCCCTCTATATTTTTTGTTTTAAAACTTTATAAAAGCACTCAACAGAATAAAATGACTCTCTAAAACTTCCGGGTTGTATTCGTGGCAGCGCTTTCTTTAAAACCATTAAGCTAGGCATAAAGTGCTCAAGTAATTGATCCACCCGGATTCCAAGGTATATCAAAGCCAATTTTAATTAGCAATGATTTGGCATTTAGTAGTGAGCACAAAGCAACATATATCATGCAATGACAAAGTCTAACTCTCTTCCTATGCATCAGCATGTCGTACAAGAACAATTCATGCACATCAAGTAAAGGCCAATACATAGCATAAGCAGTTTCTTGCAATTTTATCGTGTTGGAAACATAGAGAGGCAGAGATGTAGTTTCTCTCTCATAATAATTGCAAGTAGGAGCAGCAATCACATGCATATTATATTCATCAAAATCATCATGTGCCACGGTAAAAGGCAACCCATCAATGTAATCCTTAATAAGTGCAAACTTCTCCAATATAGTGTGGTTTGGAGAATTCAAAAAGATAATAGGACTATCATGTGTGGGTGCAATAGCAACAATTTCATTTTTAACATAAGGGACTATAGCAAGTTCATCTCCATGAGCATAATTCATATTGGCATCTTGGCCACAAGCATAGCAAGCATCAATTTAATCAAAAAGAGATATTTCAAATGAATCAACGGGATCATAGCAATTATCTTAGCATTCATCCTTTGGTAAGCACGGAGGGACATTAAACAATGTATGAGTTGAAGAGTTACTCTCATTAGAAGGTGGGCACGGGTGATCAATCCGCTCTTCCTCCTTTTGTTCTTCACTCTCCTCATCATCTTTTTCATCAAATGAGCTCACAGTTTCATCAATTTCTTCTTCCATAGTTTCTTGCAAAATATTAGTCTGTTCTTGGATAGCGGAGACTTTCTCAATAAACGCATCAATATCGGCATTGTATTTAAAATTTTCATAGCAATATTTAAGTATAGCAAAAAAATTAGGTCTATAAACTGAATCATCAAAATCTTCATACTTTTAAACAAAGATTCAATTTCATAAGCACCCTTAAAAGCAACAAATTCTTCTATTTGTTCCACATCATAGTAATCAATCTATCATTAGCATAAGAAGCTAAGGTTTCATTATCATTAAATTTGCATGAAAAATGGAAGGTGTGGATTCATCCTAGAGCTACAAGTAAAATCATATCTCTAACATAAATTCCAAGCGTACCAAGGCAACATATCAATTTGATCCCATAACAGTTTCCCATTTTGAGTCAAGCGATAATCACGTAAGTATTCACGTTGATCCAACGTGTCTCCCATTATCAAGTTGAAGTTGAATGAGGTTTTCTCAGGATTATCAAAGTCTTGCATAATATTTTTCACATAACGAGCATCGAGGGTTTTAGGAGGTTCCCCATCTCCATGAGTAGCAAGTACAACTATTTTTTTTTGGTGTTTCGTGTTCCATATCCATAACTAAAGATAGAGAACAACTTAGAATAGAAAATAAAAACTACTCAGTGATAAAGCAAACAAGCACACACGAGAATATTCACCCCACGCTATTGCTCCCAGGCAACGGCGCCAGAAAAAAGTCTTGATAACCCACAAGTATAGGGGATCGTTTGTAGCCTTCTTCGATAAATAAGAGTGTCGAACCCAATGAGGAGCTAAAGGTAGAATAAATATCCCCTCAAGTTCTATCGACCACCGATACAACTCTACGCACACTTAACGTTTGCTTTACCTGGAACAAGTATGAAACTATTTTGCCAGGATAAAACTATGAGTACTTTGCGAGATTAAAACTATGAATAAATTAGAAGGTAATAAAAAGGGATATTTAAATTAGTGCCCCTGGTTCCTTAGTTGTGCTCACTTTTCCCCACGCTCCAAATGTTTGCTCACTTTTTCCCTCTTCCTTAGGTGAAACTCTCACAAATGCTCATAGCGGGCGTTTGCCGTCTTGAACGTCCATTGACCGTTAATTGCTGACGAGTGGGGCCGAGTCTTCGTCTGACTGTTGCTTGCTGACGGGTGGGACCGCAAGGAGACACGTATTGGGCAGCTTGTCTGAATCGGAAACAGATCTAGACAGGCCGCACTGCACCGCGCCGCCCCGCCCCCTCCACCGGCATCGTTCCGCGTCCACCGCTGTTGTTTCCTCCACCCTATGCCCTTTTCTGTTCGTCAGCGACGCCGCGTCTCCACCAGATATAGCCCACCTTCCCATCTGGGATTACATAGCGATGTTGAGTGAGGACGCCTGGAATGCAGTCGACCGTGGAGAGGATTGGGTCGAATCCGCGGCAGATAATTCATGGATTAAACCTGGGTAAGCATTGTTTCATCTCGAATTGACGTTCTAAGTCGTATTGTAGGCCGTATTTGACTTCTGTTTGCCTGAATCATTCGAATTTGTGCTCGATTTTACCCGGCTAACTGAAGCCTTTGTTTCGTTCCCCCAACAAAATAGGATTGATCCCGCGCTGGCTTTCCGGCTGGCGATTAGAATGGAAACTAGTGTGCTGCGTGGTACTAAACCGCATTTGATTTCATCATTTTTCTATCCCAAAGTGGTAGAAACCAGCATATCTTTCAAAGATTTGCGAGCTGAGCTCCGAAACACCTATCCCTGGAGTGATGCCGATGCCGTTGAACTGAATTACTTCAGCAGTGACGAGCAAAGGTTTCTCCCACTAACTTGCGACGATCATATGCCGTTGCTTTTTGCTGGGATTGCTGGCTGCCGATTCGGTAAACTCCAAATCGATGTGCTTCAGCCACGCGCAGAACGGGCGAAGGGGAAGGGAGTTCAGACATCATCTGTCTGTGCTAATAGCCAGCACCCCGGCACTCCTTGTAGGTCGACACCAATTAAAGCAAGTGGTTCGTGGAGCCACAACATGCCTGCTGCCAATTCTGGTTCTGATTCAGTTGCTGCTTCTCGTGTACCTTCTGCAGTTGGTGTAGAAGAAGATGTAGAACCTGACGAGGCAGTGCCTACAAATGATGATGAAGACGAGATGATGTTTCCTGAACTGGTCGATGTAGCCAGTCAGCAAGCAGTGGATGACGAATATATGGAGGAGCCCATCAGCCAAGCTAGGTTTGATGACACTGACGATGAAGAGAAGGTGGAGAACATGGACAGCTTAATCGAGGATGAATACGATGGTGATGACATGCCAACAATTGAGTGGAACAGAGAAAAACCTGAGCTTACTGTAGGTACCATTTTCCAATCAATGGTGAACTGTCGGAATGCAGTGACAACATGGTGCATTATATCTGAAAACACCTATAAGATTAAAAGGAGTGAGCCAGCAAGGTTCACAGTTTTTGTCCATATCCTAGGTGTAGGTGGAAGTTGCATGCATCTCGTATGAGAAAGAGCAAATATATTCAGGTAATCCAAGTTCAGTTAGTAATTTAGTTTCAGATCATTGAGTAAGGTTTCTTAACTGTTCTTTACCCTTTTATTTTGTTTCAGATAAAGAAAAACGCACAGAAGCACACTTGTCCACCTGGAGGGGGAGGGGGAAAGCCAAAACCAAGCTAGCAAAAACTAGGTGGGTGGCAGATGCTATATTGGATTGGCTGAGAGAAGAACCTGGACTTGGTCCAACAGCACTCCATGGGAAGCTTTTTGATAAGTACAAGATAGAAATTCCTTACATGAGAATTTTCAATGCTAGGGAAAAGGCTCTTGACAGAATTAATGGTCAATGGAATGACAGTTTTCAGCTGCTTTACACTTTCAAAGCTGAAGTGGAGATGGCAAGTCCAGGGAGTGTTGTGGAGATTGACAAGCATACAGTTCCATTCAAAATAAAAAGGAAGTCATTTCAGAAGGAGTGCTTCAGAATGGCTATTGTTTGTTTCAAGGCTTGCTGGCAGGGGTTTCTAGATGGTTGCAGGCCCTATTTGGCTGTAGATGCTACACATTTGACTGGAAGATGGAGAGGACAGCTAGTAGCAACTTCTGCAGTTGATGGACACAACTGGCTATTCCCACTTGCATTTGGTGTGGTGGAGGCAGAGTCTGAGGAAAGTTGGGTCTGGTTTCTGCAGCAGTTGCGCAACATTATAGGCACACCCCCAGGTTTAGCTATACACACATATGCTTGCGAGGGTTTAGAGAGTGCAGTGGAAATTGTATTCCCTGGAGTGGAGCATAGGGAATGTATGCGACACCTAGCGCATAATTTCAAAAAGAAGTTCAAAGGTAAAGTTTATGATGAGAACTTATGGCCAGCATCATACACATGCATCAAAAGGAAGCATGAACACCATTTGAGAGTGTTGTATGCTCAAAATCCTCTTGTGAAGGAGTACATGGATGCACATCATGGCAAGGTGTGGTCAAGAAGCAAATTCAACGAAATCTGCAAAGTAGATTATGTGACCAGTAACCTTGCAGAATGCTTCAATTCAAAGTTCAAGTCAGTGAAAGGGCTCTTGTTGTGGCAAGCATTTGACAAGATGAGGCAAATGATCATGATAAAGATGGCTCTTCGCAAAAGAATTGCAGAAACACAATATGTTGGTCATCAAATGCTCCCATCACTGATTAAGGCATTGCACTTGAAGGCAAGAGGACTGAAGATGAAATGTATTTGATTTGGTACATATGAGGGAGAGGTTACCTATACTGACACTAAAAATAGGGTATGGAGGTATCCTATGAACCTAAGTACTAGAGAATGTAGTTGTAGGCAATGGCAGATTCGTGGGAAGCCATGCATACATGCCCTACATCTGATGACCGTTATCGGGGGTGCAGATGGTGAAGTTGATCAATATTGCTCTGAGTATTTCTCTGTTGCCAAATTTATGGCTGCTTATGCTGACAATGTGCCTGCACTATTGGGGAAAGTTCAATGGAACGTAGTAGATCCAGGGTTCAAACTCCACGCTCCTGTCATTACTAGACCACCAGGAAGACCAAGGAACCAGAGGATTAGAGCAGGTGAGGAGGGTCGTCTACCAAAGAAGCGTGCTTGCAAAAAATGTGGAGTTCTGGGGCATATTGCTAGGCTTTGTACCAATGCAGTGGATGCATCATTTGGAGAGGAGGAAAGATGGACAGCAGCCAATGATGAGGATAATGCAGCAGCAATGGAGACTGAAGATGCAATGGAGAATGCAGCAACAATTGAAGCAGTGGAGAATGCAGCAGCAAATGAAGCATCTTGGTATGTGTTTGCACCCTTTGTAGAATGCAGCTACCCTTTTGTTTGCATTTATTCTCTTTTTTTCCTATGGCTTATAATTTTATTTACTAGCTCTAGGGAGAAAAGGCCAAGAGATGAAGAAGAAGAAGATTTTGAAACCATGGCCTTTGATGGTTTTGAATCTATAAGAGAGGAAGAGGAGGGCATAATTATTCCAATTGTGCCTTTAAAGATTACTGAACCCATAGATGACCGTCAAATGGTCGTCAAGTGCTCGGCGAGTGCAACTACTCCATCAGCACCTCCACGAGGAAAACCCCAAGTAAATCCCAAGATCAAAAGGAACAAGAGTCTGAAAGAAAAGAGCATCTCAACTAGGGAAACCAGGAGCAAGACGGTGAAGCCAGCTGCAAACACAAGGAGCAAGTCGAAAATTTGAATTAAGTTGTTGGGAAATGTATGTGTTGCCAATTTGAGGGCGAGTGGATCGCTTAAAACTTGGTAGATTTGTATTAAGATGTTGGCATCTTAAAACTTGGTAGATTTGAGCTACTGTGAAAACTTATCGGTTGTAATAATGTTGCTTCTACTTTGGTTTCTTATTTGAGTCAGAATTCAAATTTCCATCAAAATTTGAATTTAAATCAATATTTGAATTTGGGCCAAAATTTGGATCCGATTCAAAGTTGAAGTTGAACATTGGAGGTTCATTGCTCTATGCGGTGTATTTGATCGAGCATTTGAAGTCCAATATCCGTAGGTGAACAGTCCAAATGAGAAATGTGCTAGAAATGAGCTCGAAAGCTAGGGTAAACAGCCCTATTTGAAATTAAGTTTTTCTTGACCTAGCCTAAATGAGGCATATATATTTTTATTAACACTTGTTCCATATATATAGGGTAAAAACGAAGTCTCACTATTTATTGATTAATATTCATATTACTACATTTTTTGAAAAAATATGCTTTTATTTCAAAACCGTCAAATAACACGTTTTAGATATGAAAATGAAAAAGTAAGTTCAGATCCTTCTTACTCATTCCAAAATGAAGCTATGGAGATTTTTATGATTTTTTTTAATTATTTTGAAAAAAAATTCAAACCCTAAACCCTCCCTCCCTATTCTACGAACTCTGAAAATGTTCATAGGTGATAGCTCATTTGTGTGAAGACTTTTTTCATGAAAATGACCTACACCAAGTTTATATTTTTTTCTCATAACCTTGTCACATATGACGGCTATGTGCGCAAGAATTACAACATTTTGAATTTTTTTGAATTTTTTAAAAACATTTGAACTTGATTTCGACAGATCACTTCAAAAAATGATTTTTCGAAAAAACGCCCCTATACCGAGTTTATATTTTTTTTATGGTAACTAGGTCTCATAAACGGACGAACTACGTTTGTTTTATATTTTTGCGATTTTTTCTAATTTAGTTATGGCCATTTGAAATCTGGTCAAACCCTAATAACCCCGTTGACTCGCTCATAACCCCGCAGAAATGCTCCAAACCCTAGCGTCGAACGTGCGCCGTCGGATCCTACTAAGCGTCAAACACCACCCGTCAGATGTGGGGCAGGCATGCGCGATCCGCGTGATCCATCCTGATTGGCTACTGCACTGTTCTTCTCGGGTTTTTTACGATCTGCCCCACTTTACATATGAAATTGTATTTTTCGCACATGACCACCACATGTCAGTGTTAAGAGTTGGTTCAAATATTTAAACCGCAAAATACAATGTGGAAAATCATCAATATAGCTTCCCCTTCTCCTCTTCTCCATCTGACAGACAAATGCATCGAGCAGATTGAGCAATTCCTCTGTTTCTTTCCCCATCTTCTCGTTCTTCTTCCGCTCGAGAAACTCCTCTGTTTCTTCGTCTCGGGCGATATGTCGACCTCCTCGTCAGCCCCCCATTCCACTTGGCCGGTGTATGGTCCAGTGCCGATGACTCGATGCCCTGACTGCCCACGGACTGCACCACTGAAGCGGTTGACTTCGAAGGAGGAGACGAATGGGAACTTTGGGCGGGAGTTCGTCAAATGCGAGAGAAAGCCGGAGGGGCAGGTTAGATCTGAGTTTTCCTCGCATCCTTTATCTCTAATTTCTCAAAAAATCTGTCAGATTTGAATTTAGGATACATGATTTCGTTTTCAGATCGTGAAGAAATGCCACCATTTCGAGTGGATGGATGATTACATCCAGAGTCTTCAAGGGTCGGGCTTGCTGGATTCGAGGGGGAATGCAATCCGAGAGTCCAATCTGCCCCATGACAATGCTGCTCCGACAGCAGCAGCGCGTCCGAAATACCCGACGGCATTCGAACTGAAGACGGAATTGAAGAAGATGAACAAGAACTTCAAGGAGCTTATTGAGTTGAAGAAGCAATCCAATCTGATAGCTTTAGGAATACTTGCTCTAGGAATTTTTTACTTGATGGCCATCTCTCGTTAGAGATGTTTGTCTACTGTTTAGTGCAACTGTCGATCTCTGAATGCAACTCTGTTTAGTGCAACTGTCGATCTCTGAATGTATGTAGTTTACTGTTATGTTTTGACACTTTTAGTTTCGGCAGAAGACAACTACCAGTTCAGTGATAGGATTATTTTGTTAGCTAATAACCTCGAGTGTTGGATCATACCCTAGCTCGTCAGATGACATTAAGCAGTACTTGAGCAGCACAAGGGATATACATCAAGTTCATCTCTTCTCTCTCGCACTTGCCAAACTTTTGTCCTCGAGTTTGTCAGTTCTGCTAGAAAAAAACCTAGTTCGCGGGCCCAAAGAGAATCAAGCTGCAATAGGCCCACAAAGGATAAATGAGGCCCAGAAACAAGTGATGTTTTTGTTTAGGAATGATTGCTTTGTTCTTTCTTGTTTCTAATTGATTTTTTTATTAATTTGATTGCCCAATCTCTTCTATTTCATTGAGGAATTTTTGGCTTTCCTTTATGGGTCCCTTCACTTTTTTTGATTTGATTTCTCTTCACCGTATTTGCTTTTGTTTTGCTTTCTCACAACCTGGCTTAGTTTGGTAGTGAAGTAATTTTAGAATCAAAGTATTTGCAAACATCGGTATTATTATGCCTAGCAAACCAATACTTCAGTATTGGAAAAAGAGGTCCAACCCTCTTTTTTATATACTTCAAAAATAGTGTAGTTTTCTAGATATTAAATTATATAAAACTACACTTTTGACTAAAGCCAAACATCTCAAAGTATTTGATACTTCAATATTTCTGGAAACCAAAGTATTCTTGGAATACCTAAAAAATACAGAGCTCCCAAACCAAAGCCGTGTACAATATGTTCTTATTTTTAGAAGGCATCTATAAACACATCATTTTTAGTTAGTTTGGTTAATTTTGCCCACGTCAATTAGCCGTGTCTAAACTTGGGACAAACAAAATACAAACATAACAAATCATTAATATAACACACATAACTTAACTTAGATAGAGTTGCTAGGGCAACACAAGCTCTTACATATAACACGGCACCAATACATATAACACATAACTTAACTTAGATAGATAGGGTAGCTAGCTAGGGCAACACACACACCAAACTCACACTACATAGTAGTAGGGTAGCTAGGGCAACACCGCCATGTCTTCACCGTCGTCTTCACCTTAACCGCCGGCTTCACCGCCTTTGTCGCCGCCGGCTTCAGTACTCCTCCTCCTCAAGGCCATTGTCGCCGACGTGGTACGGGAGGCTGTGCATGCGGTTGCGAGCGGGGAAGACGCTTTCGAAGTCGGTGAAGATGTTATAGGTCGTGAATGCGATGAACTCGCACCCACACCAATACACCTTGCCGAGCAGGTAGTAGGCATCGAACCTGTTGGTGAAGTGGACGACGAGCCCTACCACTGGAGCGTTGGTGTGGGGACGCTGCTCCAGGAGGTTGAACATGGGCGGCGAGCCCGCCGAGAGGTGGTGGAAGCCCGCACGGAGGAACCCCAGTGCAAGCTCAGTGCTTCCCCTCCAGCGGGAGAACGCCCACACGCGGAGGGATTCCTCGACGACGACGTTGGCGGGGTACCGCTGTTCCGGCACGGTGGGCGGCGCTTGAAATGTCGGCCCGTTGTACTGCATCTTGCTCGCTTTGCTGAGTGGAACGGCTTTGGCTTTTGGGGGAAGAAGATAAGTTGGAGGTGCAGATGGATCTGTAGAAGAAGAGGCAATGAAGGGCAGTTTAAATAGCCGGGGGAGACGAAGTGGGTACACGCGCAACCGGCGTAGATCGTGACTCGGTCCGTGCGTTAACCGATGCGATCATCCATTTGTGAACGTGAATCGATGCGAGCGTGCTTTAAGTGCTCTGCGTTGGCAGCTGCCTGCCTTCCCCTTCTGCGTGCTCTGCGTTGGCGGCTGCCTGCCTCCCATTCACGAGCGTGCATGCAGCCTGCGGCGTGAACCGATGCCTCGACATATGGACACGACCGTGCGTGCAGCCTGCCCCTTCTGCCACCGACACATATGCCTGCGACGCGTGAAACGATGCTGCGGAGCGACTGAATCCACCGGCAACCGTGCGGCACGGATTGATGCGTGCGTGTCGGCGTGCATGCATGCGATTAGGTCTAGGTCACTAGATGCGTGCGTGGCGGTGTTCGCATGCATAGCAGGCTACATCGATGCCAAAGCCGGGCATGCATAGCAGGCTGCATCCATCCATAGCAGGCTTTTTTAATTGGGCTCCCTTTTTAATTTATTACCAACCAACTAACGAGCCCGTCCTATGAACACAAACACGGCCCAACCAGCGAAGCCACAGCCACAGTCAACAGAGTCCAACGTGGCCCCACAAGTTAGTTAATGGCCAAGACGGCAAACGTCTGTTATGAACATTTGTGAGAGTTTCAGCTAAGGGAATGGGGAAAAGTGAGCAAAAGTTTGAAGCGTGGGGAAAACTAAGCACAACTAAGTAATTGGGGGCACAGATGGAATAAGCCCTAATAAAAATGGATAGCTTTTGTCAACAAGAAAGTCATTTGTCTGTAGGCAATCGATAATTAGACCGGTAATCATTTTTGCAGTTTTATATGAGGGAGAGACATGAGCTATGATACGTCTCCAACGTATCTATAATTTTTGATTGCTCCATGCTACTTTATCTACTGTTTTGGGAAATATTGGGCTTTATTATCCACTTTTATATTATTTTTGGGACTAACCTATTAACCGGAGGCCCAGCCCAGATTTGCTGTTTTATGCCTATTTCAGTGTTTCCAGGAAAAGGAAAATCAGACGGAGTCAAAACGGAACGAAATCAACTGGAGAAGTTATTTTTGGAAGGAAAGCAACCCAGGAAACTTGGAGTGCACGTTAGGGGAGATACGGGCTGCCCACGAGGGTGGGGGGCGCGCCCACACCCCAATCCCCCGGGCGCGCCCCCTGCCTCGTGGGGCCCCCATAACTCCTCTGACGTACTCCCTGCACCCATATATACTCTCGTACCCTAAAACTTCCAGAATGGAGATTAGATCAGAAGTTCCGCCGCCGCAAGCCTCTGTAGCCACGAAAAACCAATCGGGGCCCTCTCCGGCACCCTGCCGGAGGGGGCCATCATCACCGGTGGCCATGGAGGAGCATCCCGGAGGAGCCTTCATCACCATGAAGGCCAAGGACCAGAAGGTGGAGGCCATGGATGAGGAAGCACAAGGGGGAGAACCTCTCCTCCTCTCTTCCGGTGGCGCCGGAGTGCCATCGGGAGGGGATCATCGCCACAGTGATCGTCTTCATCAATATCACCATCATCATCACCATCCTCATCTCTTTTACGCGGTCCACTCTCCAGCACCCCGCTGTAATACCTACTTGAACATGGTGCTTTATGCCACATATTATGATCCAATGATGTGTTGCCATCCTATGATGTTTTGAGTAGATATCTTTTGTCTTTTGGTTGATTGATGATCTAGATTGGTATGAGTTGTATGTTTTACTTTGGTGCTGTCCTATGGTGCCCTCCGTGTCGCGCAAGCGTGAGGGATTCCCGCTGTAGGGTGTTGCAATACGTTCATGATTCGCTTATAGTGGATTGGTGAGTGACTGAAACACAAACCCGAGTAAGAGGGATTGTTGCGTATGGGAATAGAGAGGACTTGATGCTTTAATGCTATGGTTGGGTTTTACCTTAATGATCTTTAGTAGTTGTGGATGCTTGCTAGAGTTCCAATCATAAGTTCATATGATCCAAGTAGATAAAGTATGTTAGCTTATGCCTCTCCCTCATATGAAACTGCAATAGTGATTACCGGTCTTGTTAACATTTGCCTAGGATAATTCCGCACACCGATCCACCATTTTTCCACAGTTGCTATTTATAATATTTAATATTATATTCTAACTTTATGATAACAGCAGCTACTTTTATGTCTTAGCTCTCCGATATCATACAAAGTTACCCTCTTCATACCCACAACGTAGTTTATTTCTCGTTGCTAGTTGGAAGCAAACGTTCGGTGCACGTAGAGTCGTATCAGTGGCAGATAGGGCTTGAGAGAATATTGATCTTACCTTTAGCTCATTGTGGGTTCGACACTCCATACTTATCACTTCCACCTTTGGAAAGTGCTACGATGATTCCTTGCACTTGGGGATTATCAAGCTCTTTTCTGGCGCCGTTGCCGGGGAGCAATAGCGTGGGGTTGATATTCTCGTGTGTGCTTGTTTGCTTTCTTCACTATTTAGATTTTGTTTTCCTTTTTGTTTCTGTTTAGTTGTGGGTGAAACATACAAAAAAAATTAAAAAATTAAAATACAAAAAAATTATTACTTGCCTTTCATGCCTAAAAAGTTTTTCAAAAAGAGAAGTGATTGGAAGGTTTTGCATTGAAGAAGTGGGGGTCGACCTTGAGCACTTGTGCTCATGCTCACGGAAACAATGTAGAATTTTTCATGGAAGTTTCTCTGTAAATAATTATCCCCTTGTATATATTCATTGTATTATAAAAATAATGTGCCAAGCCTTGGTGTTAGGATGATAAGATTGCTTGCTTACTATGTGCAGAAGAAAAACAGAAACTTTGGCTGTAGTGCATGAATTTACATTTTTAACTGGAAGATCAAATGGTTCTGATTCTTTCTGAACATTACTTCTGTACAAATTGTTCAAATTTTCAAATTTAGTTTATAATTTTAGGAGTTACAGAAGTTTGCCAAACTTCCAGATTACTACAGACTGTTCTGTTTTTAACAGGTTCTGTTCTGCATGTGTTGTTTGCTTATTTCGATGAATCTATGGCTAGTATTGTTGGGTATGAACCATAGAGAACTTGGAATACAGTAGGTTTAACACCCATACAAATAAAAAATAAGTTCATTACAGTACCTAAAGGTAGTGATTTACTTTATTACACTAACGGATCTCACAAGTTTTTGTTAAAGTTTTGTGTGGATGAAGTGTCCGAAGGTCGAGGGGCTATCAATATGAGAAGAATAAAGAGAGGCAAGAGTTCAAGCTTGGGGATTCCCAAGGCACCCCAAGTAAATATTCCCAGGGATACTCAAGCATCTAAGCTTGGGGATGCCCCGGTTGGCATCCCATCTTTCTTCTTCAACAATTATCGGTATACCTCGGGTTTTGTTTTGTTGACATGATTTGTGTCCTTTGTGTTTTTCTTTTTCTTCTAAAACCATGCTAGCATGAGATATCCCTTCATTGATTTATAGAATACTTCATGTGCTTCACTTAAATCTTTTAAGTACGATCTTATAGAATTACTCTTTGTGCTTCACTTCAATCTTTTGAGTATGGTTTTATAGAATGCTTCATGTGCTTCACTTATACATTTTAAGCTTGGATATTGGTCAGTTGTAGAATGCTCCATGAACTTCACTTATACCTTTTGGAGTATGAATAATACTATCATCTAAAGTGGGTTTGGAAGAGTGTCAACTTTAGGCATTAGTGATCCCACTATTTTGGAAGATGTTGAATCTTAGTGTGATATTTATGAAAGTGGATTCGGAAGAGTGTCAACTTTAGCTAGTAATGATTCCACTATTTCGGAAGAGATTCCAATTGAGTATGAGAGCAAAGTTGCTATGCATGATACTACTGAAAATTATTATGAAGGAGGAATACATGCTTGTTGGATTTGCAATAATATTAAGTTTCCTCTCTATGTGCTTAAAGTTTTGAAGTTATACTTATTTTGCCTTCCTATGCTAGTTGATTCCTGTTCCCATAAGTTGTGTGCTCACAAAATCCCTAGGCATAGGAAGTGTGTTAGATTTAAATATGCTAGTCATATTCTTCAAGATGCTCTCTTTGTGTTTCAATTCCCATCTTTAAAGTGAGCATCGTTGAAATCATCATGCCTAGCTAAAAGGCATTAAAGAAAAGCGCTTGTTGGGAGACAACCCAATATTTACCCTTACCTTTTTTGTTTGTTTACATGATTAAGCTACCATAGTAATCATGTTTTATAGCTTTTGTTTAAATAAAGTGCCAAGTAAGACCTTTGGGAAGACTTGGGTGAAAGCTAATGTGATCTTGCTGTAAAAAACAGAAACTTTGCGCTCACGAGAATAGATGTCATTTTTTACAGAAGAGTGATATTGAGTTGATTATTTTTTAATAAGATTAATAGACAAATTCCTCACGTCCACCAATTTATTTCATAATTTTTGGAGTAGCAGAAGTATGGTTATTATTCAGATCATTACAGACTGTTCTGTTTCTGACAGATTCTGTTTTCATTGCATAGTCTGCTTGTTTTCTAGTTTCTATGGCTTATATTTCTCAATATAATTTGTAGAATTGATATGGTACAGTAGGAATTGTGTGAAAACAATCATGAACCTTGTCTTTGTCAGTACCAAAGTGAATGGTTTGCTCTTTATCATACTAACCTATCTCGCGAAGTTTGGCTAAGTTTTGTGTGATTGAAGTTTTCAAGTTTTGGGTGAGATATCGATATGAGGAGAATAAGGAGTGGAAAGACCCTAAGATTGGGGATAACCAAGGCACCCCAAGGTAATATTCAAGGAATACTCAAGCGCCTAAGCTTGGGGATGCTCTGGAAGGCATCCCCTCTTTCGTCTTCAAAACTATCGGTACACCTTACTCGGAGCTATATTTTTATTCGTCACATGATATGTGTTTTACTTTGAGCGTCATTTTCTTTTGTTAGTATTAGCTAGCTGCTATTTATAATAGTGTTTTGCATCTTTATTTTCAATAAAATGGTCAAGGGTAGCCTTTACCATGCTTATTTTGCTAGTATACATGTTGCTGTTTGAAAACAGAAAGTTTACCGCTGTTGCAAAAATTCCCTAGAAAAGTCAGAGCATGATATCATGTTGAAACTTTTTTTATAATGAGATCTGATAAATATACTACAGTGGGAATTTTTTTCTCATAATTTTTGGAGTTAGGGAAGTATGATGAATCTTGCATTCTTTACAAACTATACTGTTTTGGCAGATTGCTGTTATAGTTGCATTGTTTGCATATGTTTGCTTGTTTAATGATTCTATTTTAGGATGGGAGTATTAAATATGCAGAGGCATTTAGTATGAAATGTTGAATAATAATGTTAGTGATTTGTTACAGTAGAAAATGATAAGGTTTTGCATTGGTTTATACTAACCTATCTCACGAGTTCTTGTTGAGTTTGTTGTGAATGAAGCTTTTGATAAAAAGAGAAACCATGATATGAGAGGAATTAAGGAGACATAAAAGCACAAGCTTGGGGATGCCCAAGGCACCCCAAGATAATATTTCAAGAAGTCTCAAGCATCTAAGCTTGGGGATGCCCCGTTAGGCATCCCACCTTTTTTCTTCGACAACTATCGGTTAGTATCGGTTGAACCTAAGTTTTTGCTTCCTCACATGAGTTGTGCTATCCTTGCAATGTCATTTTATTTTGCTTTACTTTATGTTTGAATAAAATCATTGGATCTGAAATTTTGAATAGAACAGGAACCCTCCCACGGCTAGTTAATTATTTGCCTACTCAGTGTCCTTCACTCATATCTTCTGGAGTAGTTTGTCATTTACTCATGTGCTTCATGTATATCCTATGAGTAAATAGGGGAATGAATTGAATGTCATAAATCTGAATTTTTATATGTTTCATATGCTTATAACATGATTAGTGATGACTTCACACATAGAAAGTATGAGGCATAAAAGTTATTGAGAGTTGGCAAACGTAGTTTTGGTCATCGTTGCAATTAATAGGAAGTAATAAGGAAAGAGAGGTTCACATACAAATATATTATCTTGGACATGTTTTATGATTGTGAAGCACTCATTAAGTATGACATGCTAAAAGAGTTGACGTTGGACAAGGAAGACAACGTAATGGTCTATGTTTTCCGACATCTCAGTTAAAGTATATTGTCATTGACCTTCCAAACATATTGAGCTTGCCTTTCTCCCTCATGCTAGCCAAATCCCTTGCACCAAGTAGAGATACTACTTGTGCTTCCAAATACCCGTAAACTCAGTTTTGCCATGAGAGTCCACCATACCTATCTATGGATTGAGTAAGATCCTTCAAGTAAGTTGTCATCGGTGCAAGCAATAAAAATTGCTCCCTAAATATGCATGACTTATTAGTGCAGAGAAAATAAACTTTGTACGAACTTGTTGTGGAAGTAATAAAGCGATGGACTGCATAATAAAGGTCCACATACAAGGGGCAATATAAAGTGACGTTTTTTTGCATTAAGATTTTGTGCATCAACCCTAAACGCGCATGACAACCTCTGCTTCCCTCTGCGAAGGTCCTATCTTTTACTTTATGTTTTTACTTTATGCTTGAGTCAAGGTGATCCTCGCCATTCCCTTTTTCATTTTATCCTTTGGCAAGCTCCTTGTGTTTGAAAGATCATGATATATATATCAAATTGGATGTAAGTTAGCATGGGCTATTATTGTTGACATCACCTAAAGGTGAATACGTTGGGAGGCAACACAATAAGCCCCTATCTTTCTCAGTGTCCGGCTGAAACTCCATAACCACAAGTATTGCATGAGTGTTAGCAATTGTAGAAGACTATATGATAGTTGAGTATGTGGACTTGCTGAAAAGCTCTATTCTTGACTCTTTCTGATGTTTTGATAAATTGCAATTGCTTCAATGACTGAGATTATAGTTTGTTAGTTCTCAATGAAGTTTCTGAACCATGCTTGACATTGTGAATAGATTGTTACTTGATCATGCAAAGCTTTATGAAATAACCTGCTATTATGACACTTATTGATGCTAGAAAAAGTGATTGGAATTATCATTGATCAAACTTAAGCACTTACTAGCATTCCACATCAAAAATTATCTTTTTATCATTTACCTACTCGAGGACGAGCAGGAATTAAGCTTGGGGATGCCTGATACGTCTCCAACGTATCTATAATTTTTTATTGCTCCATGCTACTTTATCTACTGTTTTGGGAAATATTGGGCTTTATTATCCACTTTTATATTATTTTTGGGACTAACCTATTAACCGGAGGCCCAGCCCAGATTTGCTGTTTTATGCCTATTTCAGTGTTTCGAGGAAAAGAAATATCAGACGGAGTCAAAACGGAACGAAATCAACTGGAGAAGTTACTTTTGGAAGGAAAGCAACCCAGGAAACTTGGAGTGCACGTTAGGGGAGATACGGGCTGCCCACGAGGATGGGGCGCGCCCACCCCCCCCCCCCCCCCCCCCGCCACCCCCCATCCCCCGAGCGCGCCCCCTGCCTCATGGGGCCCCCGTAGCTCCTCCGACGTACCCCCTGCACCCATATATACTCTCGTACCCTAAAACTTCTAGAACGGAGATTAGATCAGAAGTTCCGCCGCCGCAAGCCTCTGTAGCCACGAAAAACCAATCAGGGCCCTCTCCGGCACCCTGCCGGAGGGGGCCATCATCACCGGTGGCCATGGAGGAGCATCCCGGAGGGGCCTTCATCACCATGAAGGCCAAGGACCAGAAGGTGGAGGCCATGGAGGAGGAAGCACAAGGGGGAGAACCTCTCCTCCTCTCTTCCGGTGGCGCCGGAGTGCCATCGGGAGGGGAATCATCGCCACGGTGATTGTCTTCATCAACATCACCATCATCATCACCATCCTCATCTCTTTTACGCGGTCCACTCTCCCGCACCCCGCTGTAATCCCTACTTGAACATGGTGCTTTATGCCACATATTATGATCCAATGATGTGTTGCCATCCTATGATGTTTTGAGTAGATATCTTTTGTCTTTTGGTTGATTGATGATCTAGATTGGTATGAGTTGTATGTTTTACTTTGGTGCTGTCCTATGGTGCCCTCTGTGTCGTGCAAGCGTGAGGGATTCCCGCTGTAGGGTGTTGCAATACGTTCATGATTCACTTATAGTGGGTTGGTGAGTGACTGAAAAACAAACCCGAGTAAGAGGGATTGTTGCGTATGGGAATAGAGAGGATTTGATGCTTTAATGCTATGGTTGGGTTTTACCTTAATGATCTTTAGTAGTTGCGGATGCTTGCTAGAGTTCCAATCGTAAGTGCATATGATCCAAGTAGAGAAAGTATGTTAGCTTATGCCTCTCCCTCATATGAAACTGCAATAGTGATTACCGGTCTTGCTAACATTTGCCTAGGACAATTCCGCACACCGATCCACCATTTTTCCACACTTGCTATTTATAATATTTAGTATTATATTCTAACTTTATGATAACAGCACCTACTTTTATGTCTTAGCTCTCCGATATCATACAAAGTTACCCTCTTCATACCCACAACGTAGTTTATTTCTCGTTGCTAGTTGGAAGCAAACGTTCGGTGCACGTAGAGTCGTATGAGTGGCAGATAGGGCTTGAGAGAATATTGATCTTACCTTTAGCTCATTGTGGGTTCGACACTCCATACTTATCACTTCCACCTTTGGAAAGTGCTACGATGATTCCTTGCACTTGGGGATTATCAAGCTAACATACTTTCTCTACTTGGATCATATGCACTTATGATTGGACCCCTAGCAAGCATCCACAACTACTAAAGATTATTAAGGTCATGAAACCCAACCATAGCATTAAGTATCAAGTCCTCCTTACTCCCATACGCAACAACCCACTTACTTGGATCTGTGTATTCTGTCACTCACGCCACCCACTATAAGCAAATCATGAACATATTGCAACACCCTACAGCGGGGACCCCTCATGTTTGCATGAGATGGAGGGAACCATAGGGCAACACCATAAATAAAATATACAATCATACTAACCAAGATCACGATCAACCCACAGGACAAAACGGATCAACTCAAACATCATAGGATAGCCAAATATCATTGGGAAATAATATATGGAGTGAAGCACCATGTTTAAGTAGAGATTACAGCGGGGAGAAGAGGCCTTACACCGCTGCATAGAGGGGGGGAGTTGGTGTTGACGGTAGCAAGATTGTTGATGTAGATCGTTGTCATGGTCCTTGCCTCGGCGGCACTCTGGCGCCACCGGGAGAGAGGGGGAGAGAGCCCCCCTCCTTCTTCTTCTTCCTTGGCCTCCCCTTATATGGGAGGAGAGTTCCCCCTCTGGTCCATGGCCTCCATGGCGGTGGAGGGTGGGAGCCCCTCCGAGATTGGATCTCCCTCTCTGTTCTCTTTTGTTTCGCGTTTCCCAGATCTGGCTGAAAACCGTTTCTTATATTCCCGGAGATCCATAACTCCGATTGCGTTGAGATTTTAATACGATTTTTTCCGGATATAAGCTTCCTTGCGCCCGAAGTAGAGCTCCAACCGACGTTCGAGGAGGGCACAACCCACCACCACGCGCTAGGGGCCTGGGGCGCGCCCTGGTGTCTTGTGGTCACTGTGGGCCTCCGTTTGCATTGATTCCACCTCCCAAAATTCTCAAATATTCCAAAATAATTCTTCGTAAAATTTTATTGCGTTTGGACTTCGTTTGATATGGATATTCTGCGAAACAAAAAACATGAAAAAAAACAGGAACTGGCACTGGGCACTGGATCAATATATTAGTCCAATGAATCTTATAAAATGTTGCCAAAAGTATGTGAAAGTTGTATAATATTGGCATGAAACAATCAAAAATTATAGATACAATGAAGACGTATCATTCTCTGATAGCTTTTTGTCCTGGACTATGAAGTACTGCAAAGCTACTAACACATGGATATCGCAGAGGGTCGTCTGCTTTGACTCTCAATCGGTCAAAAACTTCTTGCGAATGGGCGAGGCATAACCTAATTAACTGTGAGAATCAGTGAATCTTTATCGCAACTACTTCCTCTCGGTTGTGTTCTTGTTGATCACATCGGATCTATCTTGTCTTTTTCATAGTGTTCCCGGTGTGATCGTATTTTTTTTATTGTGTAGTATGCTCCCCTACGGTGCAATGTTGGCTAAGCATGTAATCCTCTCTTTCAGCGGAAGTACCTTTCTTAGCTCGAGCTCAAATGCTCCTGGCACGAATAGTAGAATAAATAATATAATTCAAAATTTTCTGGGTTTTATTTGTAAACATTAAGAAAAGTTTTAATTGCTTGCAAAGTTTCATCATGAAATCACATTCGTGGAAGTCATGGAAAAAATATCCTCGTGTTCTTATTATTATTTTCCTCAATTTTTGGATCTCGCCTTACAGTTAAGATGGTGTTTGTTTCCAGGGACTTATTGGTTTAGGGACTTAAAAAAGTCCCTATAAGTCCCATCTAAACCAAACAGGAGGGACTTATAGGGACTTAAAGTGGGCATTTGGGACTTATGAAATAAGACTTTCAAGGAGAAACTTATAGGGACTTATAGTTGTAATATGGTCTTATAGGGACTTATAAGTCCCAGGAACCAAACAGGTAGGGACTTTTTAGAGACTTGGAACTTATAAATTGGGACTAAAAAAAGTCTTAGAACTTATGAATCAAACAGGGCCTAAGTCGTTGCATCTGTACCGGGATTTTTTATCTCGTACAGATAATTAATAGAGATGTGGCTAGATATCTCTATTCACTGCATGCCTACGAGTACGAGGTCCCAACTCACATTAATCCACAATCTTTGCAGATCTGGCATTGCTTCACTTCCGAATCTTGGCCATTTTTACTCTCATGGAGTAGTAATTTGGAGTTATTTTTTCGAAACGGAGGCAAAAGCTTTGCCTCATCTCATTAATAAAGAAGAAGGGTAACAGAAGTTTATGGCGAGGTCATTACTCCTCAACAAATGAGACAAAAGCTTTGCCTCATCTCATTGGATCCGGCTTGCCTGCTCCCTTCCCATGCTCCCATCCGTGCTCTCACTTTATCCTACGGCTGTTCTTTTTCCTTTTTCTTTTCTAATCTAATCATCTCCCTCTCTGATTTTCAGGGGGTGAGGCCTTGTCTTATTTTCTTCCAATCAAATCAAGCCACGTACGCGGAGCACGGATGGGAGCATGAGAAGGGAGCAGGCAAGTCTCGTCCCATCTCATTAATAAATAATTTGGAGTTATAACTGCATGTGAAAAGTGGAGCCCCCCTTGCACAGAGATCCTGCCCGGATACCCATGCATATATCTTTCATGGATGAATGTTCCTGGAGTTCATTAACCGACTCGCCATCCAGAATAGATGGATCCTCGCTAATATTTTCAGTGGGGATGTAACTACATCCAGAACGCAGATATACACCGTAAATAAACCTAGTCATAAGCACATAACTATCTCTTACTCGTACCACGTACTCGCTCCGTCCCAAAATAAGTGACTTAAATTTGTACTAATTTTATACTAAACTTAGTATAAAGTTGAGTCACTTACTAAAATTAGTATAAAGTTGAGTCACTTATTTTGAAACGGAGGGAGTACAATTTACAATTTGTGGCCTTCATTTCATCGCACCTGTGTATTGCGGATGGACCAAAAGCTTGAATGCTGGCAGGGTTTGATAATTAACCAGTGGGGTCCTGCGTGCATGCAGGCATAGCTATATCATGGACAAACAGTGCCTGTTGCATTATTGGCTTATTAAGTGAGCTAGAGCTCGATCATGCATCAGCCATTCATGCCATATGTTTTGGCCGATTAGGCTGCCTCCCTCCATAGGCTAGGACAGCGCATTCAAGTGTCGCATAAACTTAGTTATTTCCCGCGTACATTTGCACCGTATGCATGCTCAACGAAAGAATACTCCGTGGTGCATGGAGGGGAAGAGATGGATCAAATCGCAGCATGCTGGACTAAGAGAATCTCCAATAGAAGATGTATTTTGCATCACCAAATTATGGTTTCAGTAAAATATACATCACCAAAAAGTGCATTTTTACATCTCCAAAAATCTTCAACTACAATAGATGATGTAAAATACATCATCAATAGCTAGTGCTCCAATAGGTGATGTAAAATACATCAGCCGCACAGCAGCCGCTCCACAGCCGGCGACGGGACGGGAGGTGGTGTGGGAGGAGGCGCGGTAGCAGCTATAGCTGAACACAAAGCAACAGTTGCTAGCGACACCAGCGACGAAGTAGCAGCAGCAACAGTGGCCGTCTTCTTCGTCCGAGATGAAGCCGCGACAGTGTCACGCGGTGGCCACTTCGAGCCGCCACTTCGTGGTTTGGTCGCGGCTGCCTTCTTCCTCGCAGGTGGTTCCATTCCGGCGGTGGCGGCGGGACGAGGGGCTACAAATACATCGCACAATTTGGGGAGGCATCGCGGCGGCGGTGACGGCGGGACCACCGGCAGACGTGGAGGAGGCCATCGCCGGAGTGGAATTGGAAGCCGCAGGGTCGAAGGAGACGGTCATGGGGACCACCACCAGCGTGACAACACAAGGGTGGTCTGGCACGGCGCGAGAAAGTTTCGCGCGGCAGTTGGGCTGCGTGGGGGACTTGCGAGGTTGTAATCGAGAGGCGCAAGTGATGTAAATTTCGATCACCAAGTGCCCTATTTTACATCTAGAGCAAATCTTGGGTAATTTTTTTTTTGCATCTACATCATCTGTTGGTGCACCGTTTTTGGGCTTTCGTGATGTAAAAAGCAGTTATTTATACATTTACATCATCTACTGGAGATGCTCTAAGCCTAGCTGTCAATATTTTGTCGGACATCATAAACGTCACGCGACTGAACACCCGAGAGATGCTACACTTAAGGACACTTTGTATGCATTTTTTGTTTTAGAGTGAAGTGTAGCTTTATGGTTGGAGAGATTATGAGGGGAAGGCGGCGATCAACAGAAATAGGGGGCAGGGATTGGTGGAGTCGTCTTCCTAAAAACAACCCGTAGGAAGCTTCCGTAAGGGTAGGATTTTTGCTGAGCGCCCCTCCCCCGTTTTAGTCAATTTGGCAACAAACAGTTAGACCATCTACCTTTTTCATTCTAACGCGCAATGCCCCTCTCCTCCCCGGCGGCTGATCCAAGCGTCACCTGCCTCTCCTCCGGCCACGGTCTTCGATGGCATCCTGTCTGGCCCCTCCTTCGCAACGGCACTATAGGCCACGACGTCCCTTCTCCACCTCGATCTTCATCCAATCTGATCAACGGTCAGCATGAAAAGGCCCCTCACCTGAACATGATAAACCTTCGACTGGCCTCTGCGTGTGAAGTTGTGGCAATTTCTATATCTATGCGTAAGAATAGAATACCTATAATTTGAATGTGTCATAATATAATCTTAGTATTTGATAACTAGGATGAGTTCAGGATTGCTCACAAGTTTATATGTCCATGCGTAATAATAGAATACCTACAAGTGTTACAAATGTGTAAAAATACGTGGGAGTTTAATGGTGCAACTGTCTAGCGGCCAAGATTCCGCATTGAAGTGAGATCAGACGGCCGCTAGGGCCTAGGGCCGCCCTAAAGGGATCGAAGCGTATATGCCCTCCGACAAGATTTCAACAAAACCGTTAACACGATGTGACGTTTGGATCCGAGGGGATGACGGACGTGATGTGACGTCGCGATCGTGCGTTCTGATTGACTGATTACCTGGGGCCTGATTTAATTCGATCCCGTGAACAGTTGGCGGGTTCAATTCTACGGTCGGCCGGCCGCTCCAGGACCAGGGGCCATCAATTGCCGCCGGCGCGCGGCATCGCCGGTCGTACGCGTGGTACTGGCTGCTTCATGGATCGAGCGGATCTGCGCGCACGGTTGGCCGGCGGCGCCGATCCGGAAACGGCGGGCCGTGGACAGTGAGAGTACGTACGTACGTAGTACTGCATAGTCTTGGCGACGCCATACGGCAGTGATTGATTCCAGTGATCGATCGGATGTAGCGTGAGCAGTGGTGCACGCACGGGTACGTCCAACAGTGCGTGCGTGCTTGCTGGCTAGCCACTGCTGCTGCTTGCACGTACGTACTGTCACAAGAACGCAGGTGAACGCCAGGCGCAACTGTCGCGTACGTAGGCGTGCAGGCAGTCACCGTGCCCTGACCGTACGTGCGTGCCGGCCGCCGGCAACAGACCGCGGTCGGCGGGCGCACCGCATGCGCCGGTGCACTCGGCACGGGTGCATGCATGCATTGTACTCCCTCCGTTCCTAAATACTCCTTACGTTTCTAAATGTAATTCTTTGTAGAGATTTCACTAGATGGACTACATACAAAGCAAAATGAATGAATCCATACTTAAAATGCATCTAATACATCCGTATGTAGTTCATAGTGGAATCTCTACAAAGACTTATATTTAGGAACGAAGGGAGTATAAGTCCTTTTAGACATTTCAATATGAACTACATACGGAGCAAAATGAGTGAATCTACACTCTAAACTACGTCTATATACATCCGTATGTAGTTTACAGTGAAATCTCTTGAAAGACTTATATTTAAGAACTGATGGAGTAGGAGTACTGAGTAGGCGGGATGTCATGAGCTCCAAACCAAAGTAGTATGCACGTAATGATCCTATCGCGAGGAGAAACTCCGTGTTTACTTGCTTGCTTAGCTACTTAATTAGCTCCAAACCAAAGTACGCACGCAATGATCCTATCGGACCGCCGGGGTGCTTTAAAGTGGCCGGCACGATCGGGCGATCTGATTTGCGAGCACTTCTTCACGGCGGTCTGCCGCCGTACCGGTACCGCCCTGGGATCCACTGCCCGTCCCGCCGTACCGGTATCGAGCAATTTAAAGGTGTTTTCCTCTCGCCCAGGTCTTATTTTACTCAGGCCAACTCCACCGCGCGACCCCAAACGAACGTTCGGATTGGCCGAATCTGTCCCTTTGGCGCGCCGATGGGTACGCCCTTGTCCGCCTCTGTCCATTGGGACGAATTCACTGTTTTGACCTTGTCACAGTTTTTAGTCGAAAACTGAACCCGACGTGAAAGTATTTCACGATTTGACCCTTTTAGCAACGCCAGAGGCCGCGGCGTTTCGGGTGAACATAGAAACGCCGACCAAGCTAGCGTTCCCGGCCAACACAGAAACGCCGTGGTAGCTAGCGTTTCTTCCCTGGCCCACAGTCAGTCCGAACCCGCTGTTTTTGCTGACGTGGCACATGTGAAACGCCAATGTCCCTGGCGTTTCTGGGCTAGATGAAGTAATGCGCGGCGGGCCGAGGGGGCCTAACCCCCAGTCCACTCGCAGTCGCCCCGGTCGGGCAGTTCTTGACGAACTGGCGGCCGCCCCTTCCCTCTTCTTCACCAAATCCCCCCAGATCTGCTATATTGACCATCAAAACGAGTAGATCGAAGCACCCCCGAGTTGCTTGAGGTATTCTCTTCCCAATCCTCCATTTATTTTCAGTCAAGATTGGCTATTGTAGATGCATTTTTTCAAACATGGTGGAACCCTAAGATGAGTTATTAGTGATTTGTTTGATGAATATTTTGGGGATATACTGTTGAAGTATTCTTAGTTAACTTGTATGCTATTGGATTTAGAGAGAGCCCCTTTTTTAGGATTAGGTTGAACCTATCATTTGTTAATAATTAGTTGTGATAGATTCTTTAGGATAAAATAGGTTGAAAAGAATTGGTGTTAGTAATGTGGTTCGTGATTTATATCTTTGGGATAATTTGTAGTAGTCCTCGCACAATTTTGTATATGATGTGGTCATAATTTTAAGCATATATCATAACAAATCCATGTACCTTATTTTGTAGGATGTTTGAGCCGGATAAATATCCCGGCCTTGATGATTATTACGAGGAGAAGCATCGTGCTGTGCTTGTGAAAAGAGGGGAGGTAATTATGTATCTACATTGTCGATTCTCATATTGTGAGTATATTGTGAGTAGTTTAGAGAAGTATATAAATTGTGCGTGTGATTTTTGTAGGTTCCTCCAGTACTACGGTTGAGAGGCCACAACCCACGTGAGTCACTTGTGCATGACCGTCGCTACGAGCCTTATTTTAGAAGAATGGATCTTCTCCAGTTTGTGCTCAACTTTAAAGGCACACCACCATGGCTGAACTCGACGGCCATTACCGCCCTTACGGACCGTTGGAGGCCGGAGACGCACTCTTTTCACCTTGCTCTTGGTGAGATGACCGTCACTTTGGAGGATATTGCGATGATCTCCGGTCTTCCGATCGAGGGCAGAGCTCTTACCGGGAAGGTGAAGTCCGCGGGGTGGCGACAAAGGGTTGCAGGTTTGGTTGGTGTTGAACCTCCCTCGTGGACTCATGAAACAAAGAAGGATCCTAGGCCATCTGGTGTTTTGTTCTCGTGGCTACAAGAACATTTTTACGAGTGCCCGGAGAATGCTAGTCCGGCTGTTGTGGAGAGGTACGCCAGGGCTTACTTATGAAATCTTTTGACCCAAGTGGTGTTTCCTGACGGCACGGGAGACACAGCCTCGTGGATGTTCTTGGACCCTCTTCATAACTGGGATGTTAAGTGGAGTTGGGGGTCGGCGGCACTAGCCTTCTTGTACCGTCAGGTAATGCTAATTTGATGAATTTTCATTATATGAAAGAGTTTTTTGCATGTCATTGTTTAATGTGTATAAAAATGTGCAGTTGGACGGAGCATGCATGAGGAGTAAGCCGAAATCTTGTCTTGGTGGTTTTGTTTGGGCCCTATAGATTTGGATGTGGGAGCGTATCCCTGTGGGCCGTAACTTGACCATTGCCCCGGAAGAACCTTGGGAGTGGCCTTTTGACGGGGATGAGGAGCGGTATCCCACTATCGCATACACGTGGGCTAATGTCCAAGTGTCTAGTATTGCAGCCATGGGGCGGTACAAGGCATACATAAGCGAGCTTGACATGCTTACTTACAACCAGGTAATTATCAAATGCCTTGCTATCAATTCAGATTTTTTGTTGTTGTGCATGAGCTAGTGACATGTTGTGATGTAGGTTAATTGGAGGCCGTACATGGTACTTAGGCAGTTCCCTTTGAGCAATATGTGCTTTTGTGACCAACATCTTTGGCGTGTGCGTTGCCCCATGATATGCTTTTTTGCGGTGGAGTGGCATCTTCCACATCGTGTTTCGAAGCAATTTGGAGTACAACAACGCACCCCGCCGGATTATGTTGAGACAAGTGTGGTGCTACATAGGTGAGAGTTTTTGTACCATATGTTGATCAATGTGTAACCACTGAAAAATGAAATTGATACCGATACTTCTCATGCTTTGTAGGACGAGCCGGCAACACAACAAGAATGCATTAATTGGGAGGATCACCATCTTATGTGGGTGGACATGTGGAATGCGCAGAGGAATGCCCGAGTTGAAGATGATCACACACCTGACAACGACGAGGGGGCATATTTAAGGCATTTGGAGTGGCTTCGCAAAGAGTACAGAGTTATCCTTAAGGGTGCTTGGACTCGTGCCGATTGCTTGGAACTAATGCCAAGTGAGGCTGCTGATGGTGCATTCAACAACTCTATTAGGGAGACCATTGGAGCGCACCTAGATTATGGCCCTCTGCATGACCGAGTGGTATGCCTTTTTGTCTCTTTTTTGAACATGTGTCATTTCTTCATGAGTGGTGTGTCACTTAAGTTTTATTCAGGGCACGGAGCTATGGAGATGTATCAATGACAGTAATGTGGTGCTTGGCCGCGCACCTGGTAGAGAAACGGACGGTCTCGTTAGGAGTACTCTACAGGTTAGAGGCCTTTTTAATATGAACATATATTTTATATCATGTCAACTATTTTTGCATATTTACATGCCAATCATTTGCCTCTGCAGAAGGTTGTGAATCGTTGCCGAACACTAGCCGCTTTACTCTCTTGCCATGGCGGTTCATCAACGGATGTGCGTGCACGTGCTCAGTATAGAATGGATGTTCTTTCTTCCGCTCGTCCATCTTCGAGCCAAGCACGTGCTATTTCCGCACGTCCTTCTTCCAGCCGAGCACGGATTGATGAACAGGAAGATGAAGAGGAGGAGACAGACTACGATTCGGATCCGGACTATGTGGAGCTTGGGGCTTCGCGGATGGAAGATGCTCCACAGCCAACTCAACCTTCTCAGCCTTCTCAAGAAACACGCCGAGTTAGCTCAAGGAACATCCGACGTCCTGGATGGCAGAACACTCCAGAGGGCTACGTCAACAGGGGGAAGATGCCTGCGAAAAGAGGCAAGAAGTGAAGTGATGACTGATGCGAGCTTGTTAGTTCTATATCTGGTGAACTATGTCACCGAGACTTTTTAATTATTATGCAAGCTGGATCATGTTATTTCTATGTCACCAAGACTTGTTGTTTCTATGTCACCAAGACTTGTTATTTCTATGTCACCAAGACTTGTTATTTCTATGTCACCAAGACTTGTTATTTCTATGTCACCAAGACTTGTTGTTTCTATGTCACCAAGACTTGTTAATTATTTCTGTGTCACCAAAAAATGTCTCATTGCTATACTGTTGATGTACTTGGCATTTATATTGTGAAACTACAACATCATATGTTGCATCATCATGTTATTTCTATGTCACCAAGACTTGTTAACTACAACATCATATTTAGATAGAACAGAATGCTTGTACAACAAGACAGTACAAACAACTACATAGAAGTACATCTAAATTAAACGGTACGTACGAGTGAACTTACAACATACAACATACAACATAAAACTACATGAAGTCATCATCATCATCCTCCATCGATGCAGAACTCTTGCCCTTTGACGATGAAGAACTCTTGCCCTTCGACGATGAAGAAACCTTGCCCTTCGACGATGAAGAACTCTTGCCCTTCGAAGATGCATAACCTGGAAGCGGTGGCATGAAGATATCATCTTCGTCCTCGCTCTCCTCAATCCATAATAATGGATTATTTGCTGAAAGCCTTCTGAAAGATTCACTCTTCGGCACCACCACCTTCTTCCACCTTTCATGTATCCTAAGAAGTTCTTTACGTACCTATTCATACGTCCTTTCAGGACACCTAGCCCTACGTAATTGGTGAACCAACTCATTCATTATGGTGTCACTACCGGTGAGTTTGTCCCATGGAACTATCCTATTGTCCATCCTAAAATCGGTAGCTAGGCTCAGAAGAGTCCTGCTCATCCCAGGGTGAAAACTACGATCGAAAGGATAATGGGACATCTCAACTACACTACACTGGAATGCTTAGCCAACTCCGTCTGAAGGGGGTTTTATAGGTGGCGGGAACATATGGCGGGAAACGGGTAGCGGGAAAGAGTTGGCGGGAACACATGGCGAGAAACGGGTAGTGGGAAAGAGGTGGCGGGAACAGATGGCGGGAAACGGGTAGCGGGAAAGAGTTGGCGGGAACAAATGGCGGGGAGAGGCTGCTGGAAGTAGTAAAAATTAGCTATGCAAACAAGGTCAGAAACGCCATCTACTTTGGCGTTTCTGTGTGTCCAGGAAACGCCAGCTGTCCCTGGCGTTTCTGATGTGAACGGCAACGTTTCATGTACGTGTCCCAGGCAGCCTCTGTCTTAAAGGAATGCCAAGCCAAGTGAAGAGTTACAATGTAGAGCAGAAACGCCATGACCGTTGGTGTTGCAAGCGTACACCGCAATGTTTCGTGGAGAAACCCTAGGCAGCCTCTGTACTAAAGGAACGCCAAGACAAATACAGCGTTTCTATGTAGGTCTGGAACGCCAAGGTCGTTGGCGTTGCCAAAGTGCAGCGCAACGCCCCATGGTTTGGCGTTTCCATCAGAACATGAAGTCAAAGACAAACTTCAAACCAATTTTGACATCACATAGTTCACCACATAAAGTAATTGTGACATCAGATAGTTCACCACATAAAGGAGTACACATAGAGGAGGCCAAAGCAATTGTGACATCACATAGTTCATCACATAAAGGAGTACACATAGAGGAGTCCAAAGCAATTGTGACATCACATTGTTCATCACATAAAGGAGTACACATAGAGGAGTCCAAAGCAATTTAGAGTACACATAGCTCACGAAGGTCCAAAGCATGGCACAGTTCACATCATAGATCTATTGTGTAGAGCAAGGCCCCTTTCCCTTCTTCTTCCTCCTCCTCCCTTTTCCTTATGAGATGAGCCATCCTCAAGCCCCTTCATTGTTGCCTTGTTGGGTTGAGAAGCCACCATATCTACGAAAATTTGCAAGACATTAGTTAGTAAGGACAAAAACAACATGAAAATAATATTGGGAAACATGAAAATAATTATGAAGTGTAGCCACGTACGGAAATGGTCCATCTAGGTATCCAAACATTCCTCTAGCATTACCACGGCCTCTACCCATGAAACCTCTGTTGGGTTTCGTAGTAATTTCAAAAATTTCCTACGCACACGCAAGCTCATGTGATGCATAGCAATGAGGGGAGAGTGTTGTCTACGTACCCAACGCAGACCTACTTCGGAAGCGATGACACGATGTAGAGGAAGTAGTCGTACGTCTTCACGATCCAACCGATCAAGCACTGAAACTACGGCACCTCCGAGTTCGAGCACACGTTCAGCTCGATGACGATCCCCGGACTCCGATCCAGCAAAGTGTCGGGGAAGAGTTCCGTCAGCATGACGGCGTGGTGACGATCTTGATGAACTACAGCAGCAGGGCTTCGCCTAAACTCCGCTACAGTATTATCGAGGTATATGGTGGCAGGGGGCACCGCACACGGCTAAGGAATAGATCACGTGGATCAACTTGTGTGTTTAGAGGTGCCCCTGCCTCCGTATATAAAGGAGGAGAGGAGGGGAGGCTGGCCGGCCAAGGAGGGAGGCGCAGGAGGAGTCCTACTCCTACCGGGAGTAGGACTCCCCTCCAATCCTATTCCAACTAGGATTCCCCAAGTGGGAAAGAGGGAGAAGGGTGGCCGGCGACCTCTCCTAGTCCTAATAGGACTAGGGGAAGGGGGGAGGCGCGCAGCCCTTGTGGGCAGCCCTTTCACCTTTCCACTAAGGCCCATGAAGGCCCATATGGCTCCCGGGGGGTTCCGGTAACCCTCCCGGTACTCCGGTAAAATCCCGATTTCACCCGGAACACTTCCGATGTCCAAACATAGGCTTCCAATATATCAATCTTTACGTCTCGACCATTTTGAGACTCCTCGTCATGTCCGTGATCACATCCGGGACTCCGAACAACCTTCGGTACATCAAAATGCATAAACTCATAATGTAACTGTCATCGTAACCTTAAGCGTGCGGACCCTACGGGTTCGAGAACAATGTAGACATGACCGAGACACGTCTCCGGTCAATAACCAATAGCGGGACCTGGATGCCCATATTGGCTCCTACATATTCTACGAAGATCTTTATCGGTCAGACCGCATAACGACATATGTTGTTCCCTTTGTCATCGGTATGTTACTTGCCCGAGATTCGATCGTCGATATCCAATATCTAGTTCAATCTCGTTACCGGCAAGTCTCTTTACTCGTTCCGTAATACATCATCTCACAACTAACATATTAGTTGTAATGCTTGCAAGGCTTATGTGATGTGTATTACCGAGAGGGCCCAGAGATACCTCTCCGACAATCGGAGTGACAAATCCTAATCTCGAAATACGCCAACCCAACATCTACCTTTGGAGACACCTGTAATGCTCCTTTATAATCACCCAGTTACGTTGTGACGTTTGGTAGCACCCAAAGTGTTCCTCCGGTAAACGGGAGTTGCATAATCTCATAGTCATGGGAACATGTATAAGTCATGAAGAAAGCATTAGCAACATACTAAACGATCGGGTGCTAAGCTAATGGAATGGGTCATGTCAATCAGATCATTCAACTAATGATGTGACCTCGTTAATCAAATAACAACTCTTTGTCCATGGTTAGGAAACATAACCATCTTTGATTAACGAGCTAGTCAAGTATAGGCATACTAGTGACACTTTGTTTGTCTATGTATTCACACATGTATTATGTTTCCGGTTAATACAATTCTAGCATGAATAATAAACATTTATCATGATTATAAGGAAATAAATAATAACTTTATTATTGCCTCTAGGGCATATTTCCTTCAGTCTCCCACTTGCACTAGAGTCAATAATCTAGATTACACTGTAATGAATCTAACACCCATGGAGCTTTGGTGCTGATCATGTTTTGCTCGGGGAAGAGGCTTAGTCAACGGGTCTGCAACATTCAGATCCGTATGTATCTTGCAAATCTCTATGTCTCCCACCTGGACTAGATCCCGGATGGAGTTGAAGCGTCTCTTGATGAGTTTGGTCCTTTTGTGAAATCTGGATTCCTTTGCCAAGGCAATTGCACCAGTATTGTCACAAAAGATTTTCATTGGACCCGATGCATTAGGTATGACACCTAGATCGGATATGAACTCCTTCATCCAGACTCCTTCGTTTGCTGCTTCCGAAGCAGCTATGTACTCCGCTTCACATGTAGATCCCGCTACGACGCTTTGTTTAGAACTGCACCAACTGACAGCTCCACCGTTTAATGTAAATACGTATCCGGTTTGCGATTTAGAATCGTCCGGATCAGTGTCAAAGCTTGCATCAACGTAACCTTTTACGGTGAGCTCTTTGTCACCTCCATATACGAGAAACATATCCTTAGTCCTTTTTAGGTATTTCAGGATGTTCTTGACCGCTGTCCAGTGATCCACGCCTGGATTACTTTGGTACCTCCCTGCTAAACTTATAGCAAGGCACACATCAGGTCTGGTACACAGCATTGCATACATGATAGAGCCTATGGCTGATGCATAGGGAACATCTTTCATATTCTCTCTATCTTCTGCAGTGGTCGGGCATTGAGTCTTACTCAACTTCACACCTTGTAATACAGGCAAGAATCCTTTCTTTGCTTGATCCATTTTGAATTTCTTCAAAATCTTGTCAAGGTATGTGCTTTGTGAAAGTCCAATTAAGCGTCTTGATCTATCTCTATAGATCTTAATGCCTAATATGTAAGCAGCTTCACCGAGGTCTTTCATTGAAAAACTTTTATTCAAGTATCCCTTTATGCTATCCAGAAATTCTATATCATTTCCAATCAGCAATATGTCATCCACATATAATATCAGAAATGCTACAGAGCTCCCACTCACTTTCTTGTAAATACAGGCTTCTCCAAAAGTCTGTATAAAACCAAATGCTTTGATCACACTATCAAAACGTTTATTCCAACTCTGAGAGGCTTGCACCAGTCCATAAATGGATCGCTAGAGCTTGCACACTTTGTTAGCTCCTTTTGGATCGACAAAACCTTCCGGTTGCATCATATACAACTCTTCTTCCAGAAATCCATTCAGGAATGCAGTTTTGACATCCATCTGCCAAATTTCATAATCATAAAATGCGGCAATTGCTAACATGATTCGGACGGACTTAAGCATCGCTACGGGTGAGAAGGTCTCATCGTAGTCAATCCCTTGAACTTGCCGAAAACCTTTTGCGACAAGTCGAGCTTTGTAGACAGTAACATTACCATCAGCGTCAGTCTTCTTCTTAAAGATCCATTTATTCTCAATTGCTTGCCGATCATCGGGCAAGTCAACCAAAGTCCATACTTTGTTCTCATACATGGATCCCATCTCAGATTTCATGGCTTCAAGCCACTTTGCGGAATCTGGGCTCACCATCGCTTCTTCATAGTTCGTAGGTTCATCATGATCTAGTATCATGACTTCCAGAATAGGATTACCGTACCATTCTGGTGCGGATCTTACTCTGGTTGATCTACAAGGTTCAGCAGTATCTTGATATGAAGTTTCATGATCATTATCACTGGCTTCCTCACTAACTGGTGTAGGTGTCACTGAAACAGTTTTCTGTGATGAACTACTTTCCAGTAAGGGAGCAGGTACAGTTACCTCGTCAAGTTCTACTTTCCTCCCACTCACTTCTTTCGAGAGAAACTCCTTCTCTAGAAAGGATCCATTCTTAGCAACGAATGTCTTGCCTTCGGATCTGTGATAGAAGGTGTACCCAATAGTCTCCTTTGGGTATCCTATGAAGACACATTTCTCCGATTTGGGTTCAAGCTTATCAGGTTGAAGCTTTTTCACATAAGCATCGCAGCCCCAAACTTTAAGAAACGACAACTTTGGTTTCTTGCCAAACCACAGTTCATAAGGCGTCGTCTCAACGGATTTTTATGGTGCCCTATTTAACGTGAATGCGGCCGTCTCTAAAGCATATCCCCAAAATGACAGCGGTAAATCAGTAAGAGACATCATAGATCGCACCATATCTAATAAAGTACGATTACGACGTTCGGACACACCATTACGCTGTGGTGTTCCGGGTGGCGTGAGTTGCGAAACTATTCCACAGTTTTTCAAATGTACACCAAACTCGTAACTCAAATATTCTCCTCCACGATCAGATCGTAGAAACTTTATTTTCTTGTTACGATGATTTTCAACTTCACTCTGAAATTCTTTGAACTTTTCAAATGTTTCAGACTTATGTTTCATTAAGTAGATATACCCATATCTGCTTAAATCATCTGTGAAGGTGAGAAAATAACGATATCCGCCACGAGCCTCAATATTCATCGGGCCACATACATCGGTATGTATGATTTCCAACAAATCTGTTGCTCTCTCCATAGTACCGGAGAACGGTGTTTTAGTCATCTTGCCCATGAGGCACGGTTCGCAAGTACCAAGTGATTCATAATCAAGTGGTTCCAAAAGTCCATCAGTATGGAGTTTCTTCATGCGCTTTATACCGATATGACCTAAACGACAGTGCCACAAATAAGTTGCACTTTCATTATCAACTCTGCATCTTTTGGCTTCAACATTATGAATATGTGTATTACTACTATCGAGATTCAATAAGAATAGACCACTCTTCAAGGGTGCATGACCATAAAAGATATTACTCATATAAATAGAACAACCATTATTCTCTGATTTAAATGAATAACCGTCTCGCATTAAACAAGATCCAGATATAATGTTCATGCTCAACGCTGGCACCAAATAACAATTATTTAGGTCTAGTATTAATCCCGAAGGTAGATGTAGAGGTAGCGTGCCGACCGCGATCACATCAACTTTGGAACCATTTCCCACGCGCATCGTCACCTCGTCCTTTGCCAGTGCCCGCTTATTCCGTAGTCCCTGTTTTGAGTTCCAAATATTAGCAACAGAACCAGTATCAAATACCCAGGTGCTACTGCGAGCTCTAGTAAGGTACACATCAATAACATGTATATCACATATACCTTTGTTCACCTTGCCATCCTTTTTATCCGCCAAATACTTGGGGCAGTTCCGCTTTCAGTGACCAGTCTGCTTGCAGTAGAAGCACTCAGTTTCAGGCTTAGGTCCAGACTTGGGTTTCTTCTCTTGAGTAGCAACTAGCTTGCCGTTCTTTTTGAAGTTCCCCTTCTTCTTCCCTTTGCCCTTTTTCTTAAAAATA
Source organism: Triticum timopheevii (assembly GCA_963921465.1). Classification (NCBI taxonomy): domain Eukaryota; kingdom Viridiplantae; phylum Streptophyta; class Magnoliopsida; order Poales; family Poaceae; genus Triticum; species Triticum timopheevii. The sequence goes on along the minus strand of OY997274.1, from coordinate 617,062,756 downwards.
GTGGTCTTGTTAATCATCAACACTTGATGCTCCTTTTTGATTTCTACCTCCGCAGCTTTCAGCATTGCGAAGAGCTCGGGAATAGTCTTGTTCATCCCTTGCATATTATAGTTCATCACGAAGCTCTTGTAGCTTGGTGGCAGTGATTGGAGAATTCTGTCAATGACGCAATCATCTGGAAGATTAACTCCCAATTGAATCAAGTGATTATTATACCCAGACATTTTGAGTATATGCTCACTGACAGAACTGTTCTCCTCCATCTTGCAGCTATAGAACTTATTGGAGACTTCATATCTCTCAATTCGGGCATTTGCTTGAAATATTAACTTCAACTCCTGGAACATCTCATATGCTCCATGACGTTCAAAACGTCGTTGAAGTCCCGATTCTAAGCCGTAAAGCATGGCACACTGAACTATCGAGTAGTCATCAGCTTTGCTCTGCCAGACGTTCATAACATCTGGTGTTGCTCCAGCAGCAGGCCTGGCACCCAGCGGTGCTTCCAGGACGTAATTCTTCTGAGCAGCAATGAGGATAATCCTCAAGTTACGGACCCAGTCCGTGTAATTGCTACCATCATCTTTCAACTTTGCTTTCTCAAGGAACGCATTAAAATTCAACGGAACAACAGCACGAGCCATCTATCTACAATCAACATAAACAAGCAAGATACTATCAGGTACTAAGTTCATGATAAATTTAAGTTCAATTAATCATATTACTTAAGAACTCCCACTTAGATAGACATCCCTCTAATCTTCTAAGTGATTACGTGATCCAAATCAACTAAACCATAACCGATCATCACGTGAAATGGAGTAGCTTTCAATGGTGAACATCGTTTATGTTGATCATATCTACTATATGATTCACGCTCGACCTTTCGGTCTGCGTGTTCCGAGGCCATATCTGCATATGCTAGGCTCGTCAAGTTTAACCTGAGTATTCTGCGTGTGCAAAACTGGCTTGCACCCGTTGTAGATGGACGTAGAGCTTATCACACCCGATCATCACGTGGTGTCTGGGCACGACGAACTTTGGCAACGGTGCATACTCAGGGAGAACACTTCTTGATAATTTAGTGAGAGATCATCTTATAATGCTACCGTCAATCAAAGCAAGATAAGATGCATAAAAGGATAAACATCACATGCAATCAATATAAGTGATATGATATGGCCATCATCATCTTGTGCTTGTGATCTCCATCTCCGAAGCACCGTCGTGATCACCATCGTCACCGGCGCGACACCTTGATCTCCATCGTAGCATCGTTGTCGTCTCGCCAATCTTATGCTTCCACGACTATCACTACCGTTTAGTAATAAAGTAAAGCATTACATCGCGATTGCATTGCATACAATAAAGCGACAACCATATGGCTCCTGCCAGTTGCCGATAACTCGGTTACAAAACATGATCATCTCATACAATAAAATTCAGCATCATGCCTTGACCATATCACATCACAACATGCCCTGCAAAAACAAGTTAGACGTCCTCTACTTTGTTGTTGCATGTTTTACGTGGCTGCTACGGGCTTAAGTAAGAACCAATCTCACCTACGCATCAAAACCACAATGATAGTTTGTCAAATAGACTCCGTTTTAACCTTCTCAAGGACCGGGCGTAGCCATACTTGGTTCAACTAAAGTTGGAGAGACAGTCGCCCGCAAGCCATCTATGTGCAAAGCACGTCGAGGGAACCAGTCTCGCGTAAGCGTACGCGTAAGGTTGGTCCGGGTTGTCTCGTCCAACAATACCGCCGAACCAAAGTATGACATGCTGGTAGGCAGTATGACTTGTATCGTCCACAACTCACTTGTGTTCTACTCGTGCATATAACATCAACATAAATAACCTAGGCTCGGATGCCACTGTTGGGTTTCGTAGTAATTTCAAAAATTTCCTACGCACACGCAAGATCATGTGATGCATAGCAACGAGGGGAGAGTGTTGTCTACGTACCCAACGCAGACCTACTGCGGAAGCGATGACACGATGTAGAGGAAGTAGTCGTACGTCTTCACGATCCAACCGATCAAGCACCGAAACTACGACACCTCCGAGTTCGAGCACACGTTCAGCTCGATGACGATCCCCGGACTCCGATCCAGCAAAGTGTCGGGGAAGAGTTCCGTCAGCACGACGACGTGGTGACGATCTTGATGAACTACAGCAGCAGGGCTTCGCCTAAACTCCGCTACAGTATTATCGAGGTATATGGTGGCAGGGGGCACCGCACACGGCTAAGGAATAGATCACGTGGATCAACTTGTGTGTTTAGAGGTGCCCCTGCCTCCGTATATAAAGGAGGAGAGGAGGGGAGGCTGGCCGGCCAAGGAGGGAGGCGCAGGAGGAGTCCTACTCCTACCGGGAGTAGGACTCCCCTCCAATCCTATTCCAACTAGGATTCCCCAAGTGGGAAAGAGGGAGAAGGGTGGCCGGCCACCTCTCCTAGTCCTGATAGGACTAGGGGAAGGGCGGAGGCGCGCAGCCCTTGTGGGCAGCCCTTTCACCTTTCCACTAAGGCCCATGAAGGCCCATATGGCTCCCGGGGGGTTCCGGTAACCCTCCCGGTACTCCGGTAAAATCCCGATTTCACCCGGAACACTTCCGATGTCCAAACATAGGCTTCCAATATATCAATCTTTAGGTCTCGACCATTTTGAGACTCCTCGTCATGTCCGTGATCACATCCGGGACTCCGAACAACCTTCGGTACATCAAAATGCATAAACTCATAATGTAACTGTCATCGTAACCTTAAGCGTGCGGACCCTACGGGTTCGAGAACAATGTAGACATGACCGAGACACGTCTCCGGTCAATAACCAATAGCGGGACCTGGATGCCCATATTGGCTCCTACATATTCTACGAAGATCTTTATCGGTCAGACCGCATAACGACATATGTTGTTCCCTTTGTCATCGGTATGTTACTTGCCCGAGATTCGATCGTCGATATCCAATATCTAGTTCAATCTCGTTACCGGCAAGTCTCTTTACTCGTTCCGTAATACATCATCTCACAACTAACATATTAGTTGTAATGCTTGCAAGGCTTATGTGATGTGTATTACCGAGAGGGCCCAGAGATACCTCTCCGACAATCGGAGTGACAAATCCTAATCTCGAAATACGCCAACCCAACATCTACCTTTGGAGACACCTGTAATGCTCCTTTATAATCACCCAGTTACGTTGTGACGTTTGGTAGCACCCAAAGTGTTCCTCCGGTAAACGGGAGTTGCATAATCTCATAGTCATGGGAACATGTATAAGTCATGAAGAAAGCATTAGCAACATACTAAACGATCGGGTGCTAAGCTAATGGAATGGGTCATGTCAATCAGATCATTCAACTAATGATGTGACCTCGTTAATCAAATAACAACTCTTTGTCCATGGTTAGGAAACATAACCATCTTTGATTAACGAGCTAGTCAAGTATAGGCATACTAGTGACACTTTGTTTGTCTATGTATTCACACATGTATTATGTTTCCGGTTAATACAATTCTAGCATGAATAATAAACATTTATCATGATTATAAGGAAATAAATAATAACTTTATTATTGCCTCTAGGGCATATTTCCTTCAACCTCCTGTACCACCACCAGAACCTCTACCCCTACCACGAGCACCATCACCGGTAACTCGTCCTCGACCACGACCACCACTGGATCCTCGGCCACCACCGGAACTTCTACCCCTACCACGAGCACCATCACCGGTAACTCGTCCTCGACCACGACCACCACCGGAACCTTGGCCACCACCAAGGCCACCACCGGAACCTCGGCCAGCACTAAGTCCACCACCGGAACCTCGGCCACCACCAAGACCACCACCGGAACCTTGGCCACCACCAAGGCCACCACCGGAACCTCGGCCACCACCAAGACCACCATAGGAACCTTGGCCACCACCAAGGCCACCACTTGAAGAAGCATTGTGCCCTTTTGAAGTTTTGTTTGTTTTGCAAGTCCTTTTGTTGTGTGTCGTTTCATTGCAACCACCGCATTGGTTCCTATCACGTGGCTCCATGAAATTTCCACTACCAAACTCTCTGGTGCTCATGAGGTCATCCATATCATTCCTGTATCGCTTTGTTCTCCTTCTACCCTTAGGTTGTACCATCATCTCCGGATCAGGCCTAATGTTAGGACCGTGATACTCTGGCCACTGCGATGCGTCCAGAAAAGGCTGAAATCTAGACGCCCATGTTAACTTATGAGTTTGCAGGTTGAATTCATGCAACCTTACACTACTCCATCGGAGATATCCACGTTCCTGATGCGAGCCGCCGACATCATGTGTGAGCATGGCCAGTGATACTTACTAGGCCGCTCACAACTGCAATGTCTTGTCCTAAGAGCCACCTTAAATGAGCGAGCACCATATGATTGTCCATCTCTAGTTATCCCACCTGGCTCATCGTCACCAACAATGTTGTGATGCCTCTCATACTCTTCGCCGGAGTCATCACCATCATCTTTCATCGGTGCACTACCTCCGAACTCATATTGGGGATACTCATTGGCTTCAGCTTCAACTTTATGCTCAACAATAGGCGGCACACTACTAACCGGGCTCACATCATCTACTAAGGTTTGGTTCAAGTCAAGACGAAAGAGAGGATCCTTCACCACCTTACTTGCAAATACTTCGAGTGACTTGACTGCCGAGGATGCAACAACCTCCTTATATGCAACCCAATGCAAATTGGACTTGATAGGCATTGTCTTCATTCGACACTTGTGTGCCGACCCAACAACATATCTTCCTACTAATTCAACTTGGTCACTTGCATCCACCCACTTTAATCTTATCCGTGTTTCTTCCACAGCCTCTTCATAACTAGGAGTCTCAAGAAATATCAATACTTCCTCATGCTTGTCAACAATATCCACATTCATGAATGCCTCTTTGTCAACATAATGAATATTCACAATCTTGTCCATCTAAAAAAGGGGAACATAGGATTAAAAATGTATAATGCTAAATATACCACATTTCTAACAAAACCACTAACCCTAACCATAAATCTTAACATTAGGCATAACCCTAACCCTAAATCTTAACATTAGTCATAAACCAAACAATAAGGTATGCTCAACAACATCACAATGCAACACACCATTGGAACAACAATACTAAAAACATCACATTAGATATCCATGTTCAAAACTAGGGTTAGGAACAACAAGACCAAATCAATTCAAATGGGCAAATCCAACCAATAAAAATTTGTGAGATGAAGGAGGTTACCTCAACGAACGAAAATGACACCGGATCCATGGACCAACCCAATCGATTTGCAAGGATTTGAGAGGGGCTAAGTGAGGGACACAAAGGGGCAAAAGGGCAAGATCTCGGGATAGGCCAATGGGGAAGAAGAGAGTGAGGAGTGAGTGGTGGGTGCAAGCCCCACGGCCACCTAAAATATCTGCACCAGAAACGCCATTGGTGCTGGCGTTTCTAGAAACGCTAGCTGGCTAGGCGTTTCAATCCCGCCAGGTCAGCAAGCAACGCCAACTCGGCCTGGCAGTGGGCCAGGGAAGAAACGCTAGCTTGGTCGGCGTTTCCATGTTCATCAGAAACGCCGCGGGCTCTGGCGTTGCTAAAAGGGTCAAAACGTAAAATACTTTCACATCGGGTTCAGTTTGCGACTAAAAACTCTGACAAGGTCAAAGCAGTGATTTCGTCCTATCCATTGGGTCGTGCGTGCTCTCACCGCGCGGCCGCACCCCAAATCGTGTCCGGGGCGGACGGGATTAAAAAAATACTTAAATAACTAAAAAAGCAAATAAACGCATTTTAAAAAAAACATAAAACATATATATGGGTTGGCCACAAAACGGCCCAGTTTCAACGGCCACTTAAAAGGCCTGGATTCATAATTAACATAATAAGAAAAATAAAAAAAACTCCTCCCGCGCGCTCCTGCCGCGCCCGTCGGTGCCGTGGCCGTCGCCGTCTTCACTGGCCGCCGGTGTCGTCGTCGTCGCTGACGAGGTCGACGTAGTCCGGCGGCGTCCAGAGGTGGGTCGGCGGTGCGTGGTGGACGGGGGCGGGCTGGACGGCCGAGGGTGCCTGCACCACCTCCTCACGCGGCGACGCCTCCCACTCCGGAGTGGGGCACCAGTTCACGCCCAGGCCGGCGGCCATCTCCGGCGCAGTGCACGACCAGCCCCACCCCTGGCCCAGGAGGTTCTCGAATGCGGGCGGGCCCTCCTCCATTGGCTCCTCCGTGGGGGCCGCCGTGACGGCCGCCAGCTGCAGCTCCGGGAAGGCGACGTCCCCGGCGGCAGAGAGGGCCATGGCCTCCTCCAGGCCGTCCCACTGCCGCTCGTCGTGCGTGTTCATGGAGTCGTCCATGACACGCTGCAGGAGACGGGCCTCCTCCTCCGCTGTCATGCGAGGAGGGGGAGGAGGCGACGGAGACGGGGAAGGGGACGGCGTGGGCGTCAGGCGCGCACCCGCGTGCGCCCGCGCGGCTCTGCACGTGGCCTCTGCGGCCCCGACACGGTGCCGGTGAAGTAGGACGCGTGCCGCATGTCGTGCTCGTCCTGGAGCCAAGTGTCCCAGAGCGGCGAGTCGGGGGCGTACCTGTGGTCGTAGTACAGGTCGTCGGGGAGGAGGCGGCGGCGGCGGTTGATTTCATCGCGCCGTGCACGGCCGGTGGCCGGCATTGGCGGGATGGGGACCCGGTCCGCGGAGAGGTGCCACCCGTTGGGGAGGTGGGCGTCGCTCCACGGGACCGGCGTCCTCGTCTCCCAGTACCTCTGGCACACGTCCGCGCAGATGTACTGCCGGTCGCGCTCGTCGGAGGGCCGAGGGGCAATGGAGAAGGGGGCCTGTGCGGGGGCTCGACGGGAGGAGCGCGGCGGAGACGCGGGCACTCGACGGCCGGAGCGCGGCGGAGATGCGGGCTCCTCCTTCTTCACGGAGCCGCGGCGGCGCCCCGAGGATGAGCCGGCCTCGCGGTCGTGCTTGCCCGTGCCGTTCCAAAAGCCCATGGCGAGGCGGGCGGCCGGCGAGCTCGAGGAGGAGGCGGGCGGGCTAGGGTTTGCATGCTGTCGGGGTTCGAGGAGGCCGCTGGGTGGCGTGGGGCAGTGTGGACGACGACCCGTCCATGCTTCCCACTTAAAGAAGGACGGCGACCGCTCGACGTGCGGATGACAGGTGGGGCCGCCCGCTCGTGCGCATTGATGTGGGCGGGTGGGAGGTAGGTGGCCGCCTGCCACGCGGCCCCGAAGCGAACGAGGCGCGCGTCCGTTTGGTGTCCGCCGCGACCCAAACCCAGCGCAAGTTTGCGCTCGAAATGGGTCGGCCCGGACACAAAACGGACAGGATGGGTCCGGGCCGTCGCGCGCTGGGCCGCCTGCTTTGTCTCTTTTACCCCAAATGGACCGGGGTGGACAGGATAGGGTCGCGCGGTGGAGTTGGCCTCAGGTCACGGGCCACCGGGCTCGAGATGCATCTGCGTTGGTTTTGTGTGGTGGCGACTCGCTGGCGCCGGCCGGGCCAGTCATCGATGGGCGCCCCTATTCCTCGCCTTCAGCGAGCGGGGAAGAACCCCCTCGCTAAAGGGGGGACATAGATGGGCCGGCCCAGCAGAACGGGAGGCCACGTCCACCTTTGTTCCTTTTTTAAGTTTTCTGTTTTATTTTTTTCCTTTTGCTTATACTTTAAAATATTCTAATGTATATATTATAAAAAAACACTCTATTGAAACATGTTTAACAGTTATATGAAAAATGTTGAACTAGTATTTGAAAACTGTGTAATAGGTATTTGAAAAAATTTGAAGAAGTATTTTTAAAAATGTTGGTCATCTATATAAAATTGTTAATCAAGCATTTGAAAAAATGTTAAACAATTATTTGAAAAATGTTGAAAAAGTATTCTAAAAATGTTGAACAAGTATTCGAATAATGTTGAACAAGTATTTTTAAAAATGTTGGTCATGTATATAAAATTGTTAATCAAGCATTTGAAAAAATGTTAAACAATTATTTGAAAAATGTTGAAAAAGTATTCTAAAAATGTTGAACAAGTATTCGAATAATGGTGAACAAGTATTTCAAAAACTGTTGGTCATGTATAAAAAAAATGTTGAATAATGTTAACCTAGTTTTTGAAAATGTTTAATAAGGATTAAAAATCTTGAATAAGTATTAAAAATGTTGAAAAAGTATTTAAAAATGTTGAATAAGTACTAAGAATGTTGAACATGTATTTGAAAATGTTGAATAAGTATTCCGAAAATGTTAAACATGTATTACAAAAATGTTGAATAATGCTAAACAAGTGTTTAAAAAATGTTGAATAAGTGTTCGGACAATGTGAACTTGTATAAAAAAATGTTGATCACTTATTAAAAATATGTTTTTGACATATGCGAAAAATTAAAGTGAAAATGAAAACGAACATAAGGAAAAACAAAAAAATGGAGAACAAAAAACAAACTAAAAAAAGGAGAAGAAACAAAATGCAAGAAAACAAAAAACGAAGAAACAAACTTCAGGAAAGCATGAAAAGAAAATGGAGAAGAAAAAAGGAACAAAAGAAAAGAGAGAAAAAAACCCGACTATAATAGCCTCAAGTAGGATGCGCCCTATAAATAATCAATAGATGGACTTTAGGCAGAGTGGCTAGCAGCAGGCGAGATTTGATCAGCGACCAAGGATCAAACCCGGGTTCTCGCATTTGTTTGCCGCGAGCGGGCTGGCCCAGTACGTGGGACGCGCTCTAAGCCTTCAGCGAGCGTTCCCCTCTCGCCTCGCTTAAGGCTACTCTAACAAAAACGGTCTGAGAACCCCTCAAAAAAGAAACAGTCTGACTTTTTCTTTAGAAAAACTTTTGATTTATTCATCAACTGAGATTCTGTGAATGTAGTACAAAAAACATCAGAAATGAAAAATACATCCAGGTCAATGACAACCTAGCAACGACTACAAGAACTGGAGAGGGTCAAAGGCACGCTGCATCGTCATCGCCTCTCCATCACCGGAGTCGGGCGAACCTTGTTGTAGTAGACAGTTGGAAATGAAAAATACAACCAGGTCAATGACAACCTAGCAACAACTACAAGAACTGGAGAGGGTCAAAGGCGCGCCGCGTCGTCATCTCCCCTCCGTCACCGGAGTCGGGCGAACCTTGTTTTAGTAGACAATCGGAAAGTCGTAATGCCAAGGCTCAGAAGACTAGCGCACCAAAACAGCAACCACCGTCGATGAAGATAAGCATAGTTCGGAGGATCCAACCTGTAGACACACGAATCTAGGCGAACGAAGATTGGAAGCAGATCCACCGATGACAAACACCGACCGAATCCCACGAGATCTGCTGGAGACAAATATCCACACGCTCTTCGACGACGCTAGAAGCATCATCGGCACGGGGCTACACGGGTAGAACCTTATTTCATCTTCAGGGAGCCGCCACGGCTTCGTCTTCCTGAGCAGGACACAAACCCTACCAAAACTCCAAAAAAACATCTACAAAACGAAGCCCAACCACCGGCAAGGATCGGGATCCACCACGCCTCCATGACCCTAAGACCATAGGAAACGAGGCAGCCTGGCGGTTGCGCGTTTGGGAGGAAGCAGAAACCCCGCCTTGACTCATGAGAGCACAACGAAGGGGTTTAAGCAAATAGTTAACTAAAACAGTCTGAGTTCTCTCTGTGAAAACAGGCTTCGATGACAGTAGTACATTATTTTTTGCGACTAAGGGTCTGGAATTATAAATAAAATGATCTAAACGATACAAAACATCGTAAAAGAAGAAGAAAATTACAACCATACTGTCGGAGGGCCAAATAAACTCAATCTTACTAATACTACGTGTTTAGGCACACTCATATATGTACACATAACTCCACCACCTTACCAAGAGGCGAATCTCGCCATGTTAGAGCTGTACCATTTTTTCATGCATGGCGATGAACTGCGGGGGCTGGTGGGTTTCCTGGAAAAGAAACGTTGTCTCGGATTTTTAAAATTATGAAGCACAAGTAACCCAAACAGGGTGTTTGGTCTAGTGGTATGATTCTCGCTTCGGGTGCGAGAGGTCGTGAGTTCGATTCTCGCAAGACCCCAATTTTTCTTTTTCTTTTTTTTTGCCTCAAGCACTGATTGTTTTTTTTTTCAACAGTTTTCGTACGTCCTCGGCCGCAGTCGCACAGACTCACAGGAGAGAGAGGGGCCGGCCAACGGCCCTGCCATGCAGCCGATCGGTGGTGACTTCAGCGTTGCCACCGGCAGGAGCAGAGCGGCCATGCATGCCGCCCGCTGGCACGCACATGCTCCGTCCCAGAGCGCGCCCTGCGCATGCAGAATCAAGCCTCGACGATACGCCGGAGACGCCGTAGGCCCATGCGCCCAGAATGGCCGGTGGCTCCGGCCGGCGCCACGCCACAGGACAAGCTTTGCGTTGCGCACGCACTGCATGGCATGGGGGTCAAATCTCCCAAGAGAAATCTTTACCAGCCCTCCCATCCTCTTGCTGCTGCACGACATGATTCAAACCCATCCATCCATCCATGAGCTAAAAAAATTGTGTAAATGTTTGGAACACCCGAGAGGACGACGACGACGACGAACCGGAGCTCGAAATTCGCCCTACGGAAGGAACGACGGGGTTTCGACGGACTGTATGTGATGAGGATGGCCGGTTCCACCACAAAAGTCAATGTGCGGGTGAAATGTACTACTACAACAGAATGCAATGGGGGCGATGAGCCTTATTTTCCAGGCAGTGCGTGCCTGCCGCAGGGAGCTACATACAGCTCGCCCACCTGGCCCAGCATGGGCACGTTGGGAGGTTGGGAGATTGTCCATCTCTAGGTAGTGATCTTATGACCTCATCATTCACGGCTGGAATATCAACGGTGTACCGGGGCGAGGCTCAGGGAATTTTATTGGGAGCCGTCCGTGGCCATTCGATTTTTCAAACGGATTTACGCAGCTTGACTCCGCCACTGAAGTTCTTCCGTGGGGTTGCTTGTTGGTCCTCATCTCACCAGGGGGATGAGCGGGTACTCCGCGTAGAACAGCTGCGGAGCCACGTGAGGGGAGTGAATGTGAGTTAACAGGATACACAAGGCGCAGAAGGTGAACACTGATTGAATGTATTTGGACGGTACAAGGAATTTTATTTAAGCAGGATGCAGCGAAAGAACAGGGAATGGGTGATGTCAGCACTTACCCTCCAAAATCCAAATGAGCATGTAGAAGGATGTTATCGCAGCTTGGCAAGACGATAATGACACCGTAACAACGAGTGGGTCCAGAGAGTATCTCTTTATCATGAGAAGAGCAAGTCCCACTCTTGAACTATCGCTACCGAGACATATGTTTCCGGTAATACTTATAAGTCACCTTTATTTACACATCCATATACGGAGTAACATGTGGTATATCCCAAAGTAACCATCTGGTACGTTGGTATGCAATATTCTCATGGTCTAAGGAACAATGCAAACATGAAGAAGTTATATGAAGTACTCATATATTGATAGCATCATTGTTACATTAACAATGCTCGTGGTCAGGAATACAACATCATCATTAATACATGAGATAGTCTTAGAGGCAAGACTAGGGATCACTTGGTGTTTATATTCATGTATTTGGATTTTCCTCTTAATCTCATATTGAAGAACCAAATACAATTGTAGCATAGAAACATGAACTTAATAATGAACTTGAAAATATAATAATACATTCACTATTGCCTCTAGGCATATTTCCAACAGAGTTAACTACTTAACACCAATTAAAACAAGGGGAGGGCGCCGGATTTCACCACATCCTCACCGGACGCTTCCCCTTGGAGTCTCAGCGGCTAGACTCGGCGTAGGCATCGGCGGCTCTAGGTTCGTCGTTGCCGTCACTGTCTGAAGCAGAGGAGGAGGAGGACGAGATGACGATGCTCTCCATGCGCCGGGAGACATGGGTCTACTCCTCTTAGAGCCGTGCGGCTCTCTCGCCGTCGCCCGCTCCATCGCCGGCGGGCGAGGAGTGGATTTTGGGGGAGAATAAGTGGATTTGGGGGAGAAACGGACATGTCGAGTGAGGACAGACTGGGCCGCCCATATCCGTCCTAGATTTTGACTGAATATGAGGGGTGTCATTCAGCCGGGTCATTTGAGGCCGGTTCGAGGCGCCCGGGTGGGTCGGGTTCTATTTTTTACTCGCTCGCGGATAGTGGTTTAAGACGCCCGGTTGTAGATGCAGGGAAAAAAGCGTGTTCGTCCCTTCCCCCTTTGCTCTTCTTGGATCCCCTGCTGGCTGCCGCTACCCATCGCCCAAGCGCTAAGGCCAACTCCAACCGTCGACCCCAAATGGATGTCTGTTTCGGATTCTGACCGTTTGAGTCGGCAAAACAGACGCCTATGTCCGGTTTGGGTCGTCCACCGGTCGATGCACCCAACGTGCGGCCGGATCCCAAATACTGTCCGTGTTGGACCAAAAAGAACCCAAAAAAGGCATTGCACCTTTAAAACCCAAAAAAGGTATTTCAAAATAGTTTAAAACATAATATATTAAACAGTCCACATCTTTGTCATGGTACTTAAGTTCAAATTAAAAAAACTTAAAATCGGTAGATCTGCCGCCCGCCCGCGCCGTTGATGCCCTCGCTGTCTTCAAGCGCCACCGTCCTCGTCGTCATCATCTTGGTCAGGTCGATGTAGGGAGGCGACATCTAGAGGTGGGGCGGCGGCCCCAAAATGGGTCGGCGTTCGATCCGAACTCAGATGTCGCGCATTGGGGAGGTAGGCATCGGACCACGGCAGCAGAGTGCCAATCAGCCAATACCGGCGGCAGACCTCCGCCTTGACGTATGGGCGGAAGCGCACAGGAGCCGCCGGATGGGAGATTGAGAATGTGGCCGGCGAGGTGGAGTGGGTGGTCACGCTTCCAGACGAGGCGGACGACGAGCCTGTCTCGTGGTCGTGCTTGCCCTTCTTGTCGTGCACCCACTTCGAAAAGCCCATCGCGACGGCTGGCAGGGAGCGAGGTGGGGTGCCGCCGCTACGATAGGGTTTGGTGTCGGGCACGGAGGGAGCAATGGCATGGGGACGGGGTGGGAAGTGGAAGTGGACTGGCTTCATGTGAATTAAATGGGATCGATGGGAGGTAGTTGGATGGCCGACACGCGGGTCCGAGGCGGATGGCGAGACGATGCGTGTGCGTCCGTAAAGCCCGATTAAAATTTGCGCCCGAAATGGATCGAGCCGGATCTGAAACGGATATTTTTTTTGGATGCGGTCGCGCGGTGGTCAGTTTGGACCAAAACGGAGATTGGAGTCCTGAATTTGGGTCCTGAATTGGAGATTGGAGTTGGCCTAACCCTAATCGATCAAATCGCCCCGGTCCAGCCATGCCGCCGCCGCCGCCGGAGCGGTGGTCCATCCTGGCTCGAATCCCTAAAGTTGTGAAGGACAAGGTGGCGAAGCGCATCTTCCCACCGGGCGCCGACCCCGCGCCTCATAGCCTATACCATGTCAATGCGTCTTCCTTCAAAGATAAAGGGAAGACCTTCTTCTTAACAACATCATCGGGTATACCTGCAAGCTTAAATAATCCACAAACTTCATCCACATAAAATAGATGTTCATCAGGATGCTTTGTTCCATCTCCTGTAAAAGTATTAGCGAGCAGTTTTGCCATCATACCCGAAGGAACTTCCTCACCGTGCCGTTCCGCATCTCCCTGCCGCCCTGCCTCCCCAGCTACCCCTACGTCGCCGCCGCAGAACCCTCCGGCCTGCTCCTCCTCTGCGCCACGGAGCCTGGCGGAGAGGTCACCTACCACCTATGCCACGCGCGCACCGGCGAGGCCACCTGTCTCCGCGAGCACGACTGCCCCATGGGCTTCGACGGCGCCAACGTCGGCCTAATGGCGAGGGGCGCAGCTGCGTGGTGGCCGAGCTCCAGCCCTCCGGCGACGGCTCCGGCCGCGCCACGCTCCTCCGCTACACGGTGGGGCAGTAGTACAAGTGGGCCGTGACGGAGCTCGCCTACTCGCCGCCGCTGCACCGGCAGTGGTACTGCGAGGGGGTCGTCTCCTACGGAGGGATGCTCTGGTGGGTGGAGCTCTCGTACGGCCTCCTCGCCTGCGACCCCTACTCCGACAAACCGGAGCTGCTACACGTCCCACTTCCGACGGTCATCGACCCGCTTCCGGGAAAAGTGGCAAATTTGGCCAACAGGGCCTCCCACAGCTGCGTGAAGGTGAGCAGTGGGAAGCTGAGGTACGTGCAGATCCATGGCGACCCCGACGCCCCGGTGGTGAGCACGTGGGCGCTCACCGAGGCCGGAAAATGGAACCCCGAGCGCCGCGTGCCCTTGCCGGACATCTGGGCCGACGAGAGCTACCTTGATGCCATGCTGCCAGGGAGCCTCCCCGCGCTTGCGCTCCTCGACCCCGCGGACCCGGACAAGCTCTACTTCTTCCTCGGCTCCTGCATCTTCGCCGTCCACCTGCGACGGAGGAAGGTTGTGGAGTTGGGTGAATTCGATATGCCGGAGCCGCCAAACCAGCTGATCGTGCGCTCTTCCCACTTGGTCCATGCATGGCAGTATGATCCTTCAAGCAGCCGTAAGCGTATCTTATCTTGTTGTTATTTAGTTACTTTGCTTTGAATTATAATGCCACCTTGGTTGTTCACATCTTGCACAGTCACAATGTTGAGAAAGGGATAAGAGCTATTTTGAAGATACCCTGCTTAAACAAATCGTTTTCCTTAATATTAGTATATGGACATAGATGCTCTTGCACAATGGTACTCCCTCCGTCCCATAATATAAAAGTGTTAACCTGGTGGATAGATTAATGAGGTCAACCTCTACCTTCGCAAGGTCTCTTGGCCTGGTTACCACTTACCAGCACCAGCATTGACAAGCACATTCAAAATTAAAACTGAGTTCCTCAACCTGATGGCCTCCTGTGGGTTCCCTGATAGTTTTAGCTCGAATGGCGCAAATTTCCAGTGTACCGTTATAAAATAAGGAGTATGAATTTGCATATTATGGTTGTACAAATATTGAAACACTGTAGATGACCACTTATCTTGTATGGGGAATTGCTATCTTTTTACCTATATTGTTTGTTTCCGTACAACATAGTTTGACAGAGACTTACCTCTGTTGTAAGCATACAGTTTGCTCGCCCCGGCACACATTTAACCGTTGTAATTTCTTTTCCTTCAAGGGTCTGACTCTGTCTCTGTCCCGGCATGCTTGAGGGAGAAGGAGATTGCTGCTCGGAGCAGGTGACGCTACTTCACTCTTACATTCTTGTGCATATGCATAACCTTAATTAGCCTCTCTTTTTCGGAAGGCCTTACACAATTTTATTCTTTTATTTCAGCTGGGCTGCTGCCATGCCCTTCCGACGTAAAACTGATACTTACCATTACTATCCATGCCGCAGCCATATTCAACCGTTTTCGATGGTTGAGAGCTTATTTTCATTTTCTCTGGTTTATTTCAGATAAATTACAAAAGAAGTATCGTTACAATTTAATCATGCGGCAGCAGCACGGAATAATGACGAAGAAACCCGAGGCCACAGATATCGCCAAAAGGCAAAAGACTAGGCCATAGACGTTGACAGTCAAGTTGAGCGCCAGATAACCTTGTGTCGTACAGAATGGTTATATTCACTTGTTAAGATTTTAGTGGAGGGTTGAAACTTCAGAGAAGGGACCAATTTTGTCAATCATCACCCCTCCTGGCAAGCTTTAAGAAAGTTTGTGCGCAATGTTCCAAACATCCTAGACAACAGCGAACCAGAGCAAAATTCACAAGTTCTAAAACCGTACAACAGAATGTACTAGTTGGGAGTGGGGAGCCTTATTTTCCAGGCAGCCGCGTGCCTGCTGCAGGAGTTGTTGCTAGCATCAACTAACTACAGCTCACCTGGCCCAGCTCGGGTACATGGGGAGGTTGTCCATCGTTAGGTGATCCCACCGTTCATGGCTGGAAAATCAACGATGTACCCGGGCAAGGCTCGGGGAGTTTTATTGGGCACATCACAGCTTTACTCCGGCACTGAAGTTCTTCCGTGGGGCTGCTTGTCGGTCCTCATCTCACCAGAGGGATGAGCAGGTACTCCGCGTAGAACAGCTGCGGAGCCATGTGAGGGGAGTGAATGTTAGTTAACAGGGTGTGTCATTCCAGGATCCACAAGGCGCAGAAGGTGAACTGGTTGAATATGTTTGGACAGTACAAGGAATTTTATTTGAGGAGGATGCGGCGAAAGGTCGGGGAATGGGTGTTCATACCCTCCAGATGAGCATGTAGAAGGATGTTATCGCAGCTTTGCTTGTCAAATCGATGGACCGTGCGCTGCTCCACAAGATGCTGGCGAGGATTGCATGGCCCACGACCTGCAAAAACCCATGCTCATAAACGGGACTGCAAGCAACCACTTATACAATAGCCTATAGAAGTTTAAGCCTTTTTAATTATATAGTTGTTATGTTTTGGGCAAGCTTAAATGGATACAAAAGTTTCACTTACCTTGTAATGCTAAAACAGAACAAAGGTACAAGGCTCAGATCAATCTTGAATTTAAAAGAGGTTAAATTTCCATAATAAAGCCATATTAATTTCCATAACTAGTTCTCAATCATAAGAGAAATAAAAGCCTTCTACAGATCACTAGAGATGTTAGCTCCATGGTGGTAATCAATTCAGAACAAAGCCTAATACTCAAATTGTTTTGGTTGGCAAAAAATGGATAACTTAAATTTAATGATGGACATTGCAGTGGAAATCTATGAGATGTGGTGGCATACGGTTAGAGATTTGCTCCACAAACTGGAAGAAGTTACCCCCATCAGTATCGCAACACCGTAGGCAACCTCAAGTAGACCAACACAAGTCCAGAAAACCTGTGTGGGAGTTTAAATCAGCAACTACAACAAAGTTTCTTAGCACAATAGCAATGTTTATTATTTACTACTAACCTTGCTTTGACCTAATCTAACACTAAAAGATTGAATTCCAAAGATGCGGTCCCCTTCAATATCGGGTATATCCTGCAGGGAAAAAAAATTCTCAAGGGAACATTGTTTGTATCAAAAGCAATGCAACAAATGAGCACTGCATTAGCAAACCATGAAAGGATAGTTATGAGCATTCAATTAGCAAATCACTCTAGCCGCAGTAATGCAGTACAGAAACTAGATTTTGTTACCTTGAATAATGCTATTACGACTGAGAAGAATGTCATGAAAGCAGTTGCAAATATCAATGGCTTTGAAAAGACTGCCGGCCTTCTGAAAACAAATGTCTGAAAGAAAGACAAGGCAACACAGCATAAATCATATATGTAGCAGTTATCATGTGATCTTCATAGAACAAGCCACATCAAGATGTAATTACAATTGTAAACAGAACATTATGCCTTACTACAAGTTGCTTCTGTTTTCAAATAGAGCATCGGAAGAAGACTTGCCTGAATGTGGAGAAAAAATGCCAGTTGAACAATCACCGCACGCACTGCTAATATGCAGAGTGCTGCAACAACAGCAAATCTCTTCCATCGGAAGTACGGAAGCTGTAGAGCACCAAAATGGGAATGTCAGTTCTCTTTATTTAGGTAATAAAGGTTATCAATATCTCGAACCAGACACATTGATATTCCAGATAGTTATGCAGGAATACATACTAATGTACAAATAGCTTTTACATTAAACAACCAGTCATCATTCTGCGATTAAGAAAAACAAGATTTTAATCTGCCAACTTTGGGTTTTACCACATGCCAACCACTGGAAAAAAATAGGCCCATTTTAGCCCATCAAATTTAGGTCTTCTGCAGAATGCGGAGCAAAGTTTTCTGCTGTAACATGTTAGCCCATTACATCTCTAGATCAGTTATAGCCTTGTGGGTGGGTTCCACACAGGTCAGTTGTCCACATCTTTAAAGGCCCATAAGGTAAAAAAAATATGGCTGGTATGAGCATTTCACTTGTGAGAGTATTGTTCAAAAGTAGGTCCCTTAATTATTGTCATTTAGAGAAACATGTGTCATACTGTTTATTACAGCAAAATAGGCAAGAACACATCATGAAGAAATGTGAATAAAATGGAAACCTCAAGTCATATGTGGTAAATTGATGATCATTAAGACGTAAGCTCTTACATTGACTGAATAAGCAGTTCCAAGAACAAAGCTAATAAAAAGAGCCCAGAACAGAGGTGGTGATCCAACAACCCATCCAAGGCCAAAGCTCTGCAATTCAAACAGCAATGATCCTGAATTAGTCTGACAGACTGACAACAAAGAGCCTAAGTAGATCAACAGTTATAAGATTCGTCCAAGATTAGCGCAACTACAAACAATGGCAGTAGATTTTATTTCACTGCTGAGTAATAACTAGTAAACAGAAACAGGGAACTGCAACTATAAAGTACACCCTAACCGATTTAAAGAAAAATGTGAGTGTTATTAAGTGCAGCTGCTCAACCACGCATAGCCATCAAAGTTCAGAAGTAATTATGCAGGAATGCGTTTCTTACTGTGCTAAGTAATCTCATTGTCTAAGAGCACCATTAGTTACATAGAGCAATATTGAAGATATATGCTTAAGAAAACAAGCCAATTACTCTTAACACCCAACTCACAGTTTACAAGATCCTCGTACGTCGAAAATAGGCTAGAAGACTTCCAGCTCGACAAATAAAGTTAGTTACCATAGCAGTAATAGATGTCTTAAAAACGTTACCATGGCTGCAAATACTGACACTATTGCAACTCCAGTTGCAGGAGAGTATTCCCCAGATGCTAGTGGAAGAGTTGGCTTGTTAACCTGGTGAGAAACTAACATTAGCTCACACAGAAGTTTGAAGCAGTTATAATAAAAGGCAGCACTGTAAAGTCGAAACCGAAACATCTGGGATTACAATGAAACTACAATACCTTGTCTATTTCAATGTCGAACAACTGATTCAATCCAACAATATAGATGTTCATAAAAAGAGCAGCCACCACTGCCTACATAGGAGTAAAAGTGCATCATTTTTTATACAAGTCCATCACTGTAGAAGAAAAGTGCTGCTCAAAGTTGTACCTCCAGCAAACCAGTGAGGAACAAGGGCGAAATATCAGATAAGCTCTCGACAGCTAGAAGGGAAACTGAGACTATGCTTAGTGCCTGCCTAAACAAGAATTTTTTCTCTTAGATCCAGGGAGAGTAAAAGCAAACCACGGCCTAATACTAGCTTCATTAAGAGATCTTATATGCTGGCGATTCATCCAAATGAAATAATATCAACATGACTTAACTGTTCCTATGATGGTATGTGGCCGAGAAAACCTGTAGAACGCATCCAGAGAAGATGATATTGGTTTCCAGAAGTTTGCAGGATTGTGTGCTTCAGTTTCAGGCTGTAGTGATTGCCCAGCTTTTGCAGAAGTATTTATTGATTGATGTGATATCCTATGGTTGGAATATTTCCAATCCAAGAACTTTTTACAGTGATTAATGGTAGGGCCTTTGGATGCTTGGATGGACAAAGAAACTCGCCCTTTACCATTTCGTTGGATTGAACAAAATGATGGTAGAATATGATCTGGAAAATCAACATTTCAAAACTACATCAAGTACTCAGGAAACAAAGATTGAAGAACATCATCCATAATGCAAGATACACAACAATACGTTCACTGATAGGCCTTTACTACTGAATAGGGTCAATCAAATAAAATGGCATTTATTACTTCATCTCCATCAGGTTGGTTCGTCATGTTCACTGATAGAAGATGGGAAGTGCCTGATAGGCTGATACACAGAAACACTAGATTTATTGTAGTATAACTTCTTTTGATTATCACAGAGATGATTTTTTTTTTCACACGATTGACAAAGATCTATTACATAAGGAGAGGAATTGTGCATGAACAAATTTTGCATATAAGGAATCCATCAGTGCATCCATTTGTGTCTGACATAATCGACACAGAACGCTTGTTCAACTGAAACAAGCAACAACTCAGCATCTCCATGATACTTCACAGGCCGCACGCAGCATGACGGATCATACCAGTGAAAAAGGACAAGCTATTTACTAACATTAACAAGTTGATAACCTGAAGCATGGTTTCTCTATAAATATGTTCACTATTTACCTATCCTACTGGTACACATGCTAAAATTCACCACACAAAAAACATGCATCCTCTCTATGTTTCCCCAAAAGAAAACGATAATCAAAAGTACCAGAACGGCCTGACCATTCCACATCATTTACAAGTGCATTCACCCTGCCAATACATCCATTCCGCCGGCTCTGATCCCCTCTTAACACAGAGCCGGAGAGAAGAAACGCTTAACACAACTTTTCCAATGGATTTACTAGTAGAAGAAAGTAGAACTGATCCATTTTCCGTCGACTGACTAAACACTGACCCCTTTCGGCTTACTATTGCTATTCCGGAAAAAGGGCGCGTACTAGGAGGAGACTCCCATCCCATCCCAACGAATCCGGTAAGGTCAGTTCGCACTTGCTCCCGCTTAACTACATCCACTCGTACAGCGCCAGCATCTAGTCGAAGGTACTGACTGAAAGGCGCCAATCACCATCGGAGTAGACCAACCACGCGGAGGGGCAGGGGGGCGGGGGAGTCGAGGCACTCACCTCGCCGGCGGGCGGCGGCGGCGCCCGGCGCGGAGCGGAGCGAGGACGGCCGGAGGCGGAGCGAGTCCATCGCCGCGGCGGCGCGCGGGCGGGGAGCGGGCAGTGGGACGGAGAGCGGGCGGGGGAGTGGTGGAGAAGAGAAATGTAGGGGGGCAGCTCCAAATAGTCGTGCCCGTGCGACGCAAAGTCCAAATCGTTGGACTGTTGAACCATTTCCCTTTTTAGCGAGTATATAATTGAGCTTGACAGCGAGGTTAACACGTGGTGCATCATGCGTAGCCTTGTCAGCAGTGACATGTGTCCTGCAGAGAAGATTCGCGCAAAATCTAGCAGCCCCGTTTGGCTTGATGAATTAGCCGTGAGATCTAAGAATGTGAGCATCTACATCCGGACGTCTCAAATGATGTCAATTTACGCACAATTCTTTCGACCATAAAAGTATCGACTACCTTCATACTAATTCGCACACACAAAAAATCAAATTTACCCGTAACAGGGTGATCATAAGGGCAACTTTCAGGTGCGTAAAAAATGTATGCCAAGGGACTTCATAGCTCAAGACTGAGGTTTTCTCCTTCGACGATGGAGAGATATTCTTAGAACCCCTCTTGGTATTACGATATTCATCATTGTTTGGACAGACACAACATGACATGTTCACAGGGATGGCGGAATACGGAAAGGAGAAAAGTGAATAAAAACGGTAACAAGGATTACTTCGTATGGTGATCAGAAGTTGCTTCATATGGATACCGATAAGTCTCACCTCGGGTTTTGTAATGTGTCGCGGAGCAAAGGGAATAGCACATGGGAACAGTAGGTTTGCTCGGTATTAATTCGTGTGGGCGTAGGGTCAACACGGGTTCTGCTATTGATCATTGAATGGAAGGTAGTTACTAGTCATGTCTACACTTCACCAAACCTTCAGGGTCACATACTTAACATTTACTGGTTTGTTAGAATACTATGAGATAAATGAGAACATGATAATGGGTTCGAAAGTGTTTCAGATGGCTCTAAAAGTGTTTCGAGAGTTCCTAGAATGTTCGCTAGTGTCACAGTCTTACGGGCTTTCAGAGAGATCTGGAAGGTCCTAGAAGGTTCCTAGTGGATCAAAACCACGTCACCATGGGGGACAAGGTGCCACCAAGGGGCCCAAGGTGGTTGGACCAAAGATTTCATATGGATCAAGGCAACTTGGTGAGGAGTCCTCCTAGATGGGGACTACTGGAGTGGCCAATCCAGGGAGGACTCCTCCTCCCTAGGTCGACAAACCTCTTGGGCCTCCACCTATATATAGGTGGGAGGGGCACACCAGAACACACAAGCCACGGCTGCCCCTTCCCTCATTGCCTCCACGACCCGTTCTCTCCTCTCTAGTTTTCTCGGTGGATCTTTCATTCTAGACGGTGAAGCTCTATTGAACCACTACTTTCGTATGTGTGGATACCGGCAGATGCATTGTACTTTTGGTGCTCGATCTATAGATCAGTTCGAGGGATAAATTCTCATGGCTGAGAGGAATATAACCTAGTCGAGGACCAACACTCCACACCAACTCTACTTCTGCTGCACTCTAGTTGGTAATGATCCGATCCAATCTCATCTGCATCTTCATAGTGATCTTGGGAGTTGATTCATAGGGTTTGTTTTTGTTTTCTACTACGTTTCCCAACATTTTCACTTTCCCCCCAACGGGTCCCTAAGAAAAAACATTAGTGTTATCATGTGTTGAGTTTCTATTAGAAAAAGCGGCAGGGAGTAATGTAGGATCATAAGTATGTCTAGAGGGCGTGATTAGACTACTTGACCAAATAAAAATCTATCATTTTCCAATTTTAGTTGTAGGCAGATTTTAGCAATTATGACAAGTCAAGCAATCAACCTATACATGCAATTCTAAAAGTATAGCAGCGAAATGTAAAACATTGCACATGAAGGTAAAGGGAAGGGTTTGGAGAAGGCAAACGCAAATGGGGACATGAAGATTTTTGGCATGGTTCTGATAGGTGGTGCTATCGTACATCCACATGCATGGAGAGACTTCAACCCACGAGGGGTAACGGTTGCGAGAGTGCACGGAGGGCTCCACCCATGAAGGGTCCACTAAGAAGCAACCTTGTCTATCCCACCATGGCCATCATCCACGAAGGACTTTCCTCACTCGGGTTGATCTTCACGAAGTAGGCGATCTCCTTGCCCTTAGAAACTTCTTGGTTCAACTCCACATTATTTCGGAGGCTCCCAAGCGACACCTAACCAAGCTAGGAGACACCACTCTCCAAAAGATAATAGACGGTGTGTTAATGATGAACTCCTTGCTCTTGTGCTTCAAATGATAGTCTCCCCCAAAATCAACTCTCTCTCACGGATTTGGCTATGGTGGAAGAAGGATTTGAGTGGAAAGCAACTTGAGGAAGGCTAGAAATCAAGGTTCAAATGGTAGGATTAGAATCTCTTGATCTCAACACATGAGTAGGTGGTTCTCTCTCAGAAAATGAATGGTGGAAGTATAGGCATGTTCTGATGGCTCTCCTCAATGAGGAAGAAGGGGTGGAGGGGTATATATAGCCTCCACACAAAATCCAACCGTTACACACTTTTGACCCATCTCGGTGGCATCGATCAGAAAACTCGGTGGCACCAATCTGCGTAAAAATATGAACGTTAGGAATCTCGGTGGGACCAACGGGAACAACTCAGAGGGACCGATGTGCAAGGGCTTAGGGAAAACCTCGTCTTGGTGGCACCGATTGCATCATCTCGGTGGGACCGAAGTGAAGCAATAAGGCAACAGATAATTGGTCAAGCCATCTCAGTGGGACCGATTGCAATTCTTGGTGGAACAGAAACAATTGCAATAAGCAATAGAGAGCTGGCAAGGCCATCTCGGTGGGACTGAGATCCATATCGGTGGATCCGAATTGTTATGGTTTTGGCAATGGCTAAGTCCAGATGAACTCGGTGGCTCTGGGTAGGAAATATCGGTGGGACCGAGTTGGAATATGGGGTTTGGACATATTTGGATGGAGAAAGTGGTTGATGGTTTTGGAGCAATATCACTAGGCACTTGAGCAACAAGATCATTAAGCAACACCTCATCCCCCTTTAATATTATGGCTTTCCTATGGACTCAATGTGATCTTGGATCACTTAACCAAAAATGTAGAGTCTTGAGCTTTTGCCAATCCTTGTCCTTAGCATTTTGAGGGGGCCACATCTCTAGTCCTTGCCATGCCAATCATTGAATATACTGAAATATTTATCTTGAATGGACATTAGTTCAATGAGGTATATATTGTTATGAATTACCAAAACCACCCAGGGATTAGTTGCACTTTCAATCTCCCCCTTTTTGGTAATTGATGACAACATATAGATCAAAGCTTCAACAAATGATTAAAAGAATGAAATACATCGTTGCTTCAAGAAGAATGTGATAAGCAAGAGCTCCCTATAAATTTGCGCATTATTAAAAATTTGTGTTTGAATGCAAATGCACAATAGATTAGAATCATGGGACACCTTTCCATGCCACATACAACTTGGTGGAGCGCACAAAATGATACGAATGGAATAGTAAGCATGCATCACCAAAAACATAAGTGAATGATCATACAAGAATAATTATAGAAATAACCATTAAGCATCACATGAAGCATAGAACGATCAATCACATATAACCAAAGTAGCACATATCAAACAAAAATAGTAGCAAGAACTCAAGAAAAATCAACGAGCAAAAGTGATACACACTCTCTCTCGAAGCCTAATGATCTATATGAATTCTCCCCTTTTGGCAACAAGTACCAAAAAGTTCAAAAAAGTATAGAGTTATGCGTCTCTCTAGGCATGATCCTCGGCAGCTCCTGAAGGTGATATCTTGCTTGCGGCTCCGGTGTGCGTAGATGGCATTGAGAGAAGTGCATCCGCGAAGGCTTTATCTGACGTCCGCTGAAACAGTGGAGTAGAGACTAGAGGTGGCACTGTAGAAGTAGCAGCAGGTGTAGAGCGAGTCGTCCTTGTGTCTGCAACTAGCACTGTAGTAGATCTGGGTGTTGTGGGTACTGCCTGGTATTACACCTAGTCATCTGTCAGGCCGGGCCGGGCCTACCAAAGCCCGATGCAAAAAACCCAGGCCCGAGCCCGGCCCGGCCGTCGGGCCTAAAAATCGGCCCCGAGCCTGGCCCATCACACTAAAAGCCCGCCGAGCCTTGGGCCTCGGGCCGCGCCTCTTCGTTAACACACGAATACGACGGGCCCGGCCCCGCCCGGCTGTCAGGCTTGAAATCTAGGCCCGAGCCCGACCCATGGACAAGGCCGGGCCGGGTCGGGTCGGGCCGACCGGGCCGAGTTGCCCATGGCCAGGTCTACTTGGTATCTCTCAGTCGTAGCTTTGTCATCTCCACTGTCATAAGCTCTAGCTATGTCAACATCATCTCTGAGCTTCTCCACAATGGTCTCTACCGCAGTGATCTTCACATCAAGATCATTAACCTTCGTCTCCACTATCCACTCTAGGCTCTCCTAGTTCTTGGCGAGGTTGGCCAGACTTTGCTCAATCCTCAGGGTAGCTTCCAGCAGATAAGTCATCTGATTGTTCTTGGACTTGAGGCTGGCAATGGGTGCATTGGGAGTAGAGGCCTTCTGTGCTTATTTTGCTGCTGCTGATGTTGCCTGAATTTCCACTTGAGCTTGAGCAGACGAAGGATGTGAAGGGCCCATCACTACAACATTGTCCTCAAACTCAGGCTGTAATGGAAGATGCTCACGATCAAGTAAATATGTCCTCGTTCCAGCCTTAGAGTTGATGAGGAACTGAATGTGCGGAGCAAATCCACATGATCTCTTGTGGTCAGCTGCAGTTCTCTTGATAGTCTCAACGATAAGGCTCATTACTTTGAATTTCTGCGGAGTATCAAACAAATGTAGCAAGTTGATGGAGTGGCCATGGATCATCTTATCATCTTCAGACTTGGGCAAAAGAGTGTGCCTCAAGATAGTGTTGGTGGTAGCCAAACTAGCAAGCAAATGCTTTACAGAACCAAGTTTATGCGTGTCAAGATCTTTCTTGGGTATGGGCTTGTACATGTTAGCCATAGAATTGTGATCCATCATGGGGTTCCCATAGACATCAATATCATCTTCCTCCTCCTTTGGAGCATCAAGAAGTTCAGCCCATTCTGAGATGGTTGACTGGTATTTGGATCCCTCAGTCACCCACACTATTCTGCCATCTGGATAAAAATGTGCTGTGGAGTAGAATTGCATGATCATCTCATCATTTCACTTTGTGAGCTTCTTCCCAACAAAGGCATCAACTCCTGCAAGCCTGAAGCTCTCATGAACATGGGGGAGGTGACCCTCATTAGCATCAATATACTTCCAGCCCACCTATTTCATGTCATTGACAATTGGCTTCTTGTCAAGCAACACAGTTTCATAGAAATCTTGTTGCTCTCATGTGTGGAAACGATAATCACATGCAATCCTCCTCCTGACGGAATATGGATCAGACATTCTAAAATTTGATACAAAATGCAAAGTTGTATTAATATGTATTGGAACGATTTGTTTGTCTGGTGGTTGAAGTTCAGAAGTTGTCACGTATTCAAGATTTTCAATAGTTGCCCGTCCTGTGGTCCAAGTCCGAAATCAAGGTTCTATCTGATTCTAACTATATATATTCCACAAGCCTATACTTTATGTGAGTTCATCAGTTCAAATGCAGTCATATTATTTTTGTCTGGTCCATAAATAGAAAAAAAAATCATGCATTCCAGTTCTAGAAAAAAGTATGATTCTGGTGTCTTAAAGCGTAAGAAGAAACATAAATTAGAAGAAGATGCTCAATCTCAAAGAAGTTAATTTTCATCTAAGATTAAGTTAAGAAAACATTCTAAGATATAACATAAATTAAATTATATAGTTATGTGATTACGCTTGAGTTATTATATGTTTTTTTCAATTATTAGGGCCCCATTTTTCTTTTCCACCGGGCCCCGAATTCCTGGAGACGACCCTGTATCAAATAAATGCAATATGGAAATATATTCCACAATGGATATAATGGTATTAATTTGATATCGTAGATATTCGTATTTTTTCTATGAATTTTGGCCAAGCCTTCAAAAGTTTGACCAAGGAAAACTAAGAGCAACTCCAATGGGGCGACCCATTTCGTCCGCTGGCGTCCGTATGGATCGGCGCGGACACAAAAGTCGGCTCATTTTTTAGCCAGATTCGCGTCGGCGCGGACACGAGACGGAGCGCGCGCGCCTTCTCCTCTCCCCGGGCCCGCTGGTCGGTGGCAGCCTCCACCATTTTCCCTCCATTCCACCCAAAAAACCTCCCGCCCGCGCGCACTCCCGTCCCTCCCTCGCCATGGAAGACGACCTCGAGGCCGCCGACGGCCTCACCTCCCTCGCCTCGTCCGGCAAAGGTAAGCCACACGCCACCCACAAGACCGCTGCCCCGAAGCCGAAGAAGGTGCTGACACCCGAACAGCGGGCAAAAGAGTCGGCCAAGAGGAGGGACCGGAGGCACGCGACGGACGCAAGGGATGAAGCCATCGCGGCGGCCGCCGTCGCCGCCGCCACGCAGCAGGAGGTCACCAACGCCCGCGTCGCGGCGGCAACGAGGGAGGCGCTCTACATGATGGGGTTAAACCCTAGCCAGCACGGCCTCGTCAACGCCGCTGTGGCCGCCGCAGTTTGCACCGGCTCATTCGCCTTCCCTCGGACGGTGCTGCCCGACTCGCCCCGCGCGTCGGCTTGCACCCCGATGACCGGCTTCCACGTCTACCCGCAAGCCTCCCGCCTCTCCGGGGAGTGCTCGCACGACGTGAGCGTGGTCGCGCCTTCCACGCCCGTGCCTGCGCCCATCGACCTCAATGCCACACCGGTGGCCACTGGCTCGTCAGCCGGAGGCGCGAGGAAACGCGCGCGACAGATGCCAGCCGACCAGCTGTCGGGCGCATGCAACATGTTCGATGGAATGCCTGCCGCCAGCGACGACGGCTACATGCAGAACATGATCTTCGAGGGTGGTGCGCAGGCCACTGGCTTCGATCCCGACGAGACGCAAAGCCAGGATGGCCGAGGGCCGTTCACGCCGTCCGCTGGCTACAATGAAGATCAGGCGGGCTTCATGCCTGATCGGTCGGCCTGGACCTGGACGACTTCCCTCTCGACCATGAGTTTCCGGAGGACTACGGGCTAGAGGAAGAGGACGGGTGCAACATCGAAGGGGAGCCTTTGTTCGAGGATGAGCTCGCCAACCAAGCCACCGGCCCGAAGCCGAAGCGCAAGAGCAAGCGGACCAAGGCATACACGGCGGCCGATGACAAACTTCTTTGCGAGTGTTGGAGAGACATTGGGCAAGACCCCAAGACGGGCGCCGAACAAAAGCATTCAACTTTTTGGATTCGTGTCCACCGTGAGTACCATGAGCGCAAGAAGTTTCCGGCGTACCAAATAGTAAGCGCATGCGGGTGAGTGTCCATTTCGAAGCGATGGAGGGTTATCCAACAAGAGTGCAACAAATTTTGTGCCACTCTTGAGAGCGTCAAGGCCCGTCCCGTGAGCAGCGTCGGCATGCAAGACATGGTATGCTAGCAAGCCGCCCTCTTTTTGTGTCATCAAGTTTATGCTTGCGTGTTCGTTTGCATACCATTTTGCCAATATGCTTGCATGAAATACATTTGTAGGCATTCAAGGTCCAACACAATGGCAAGTGCTTCAACCTCTCGCATTGCTTTACGGTGATAAAAGACGAGGAGAAGTTCAAGTCGCAATATGCCGCCCTCAAGTCGTGTGGTGGGAAGCAAGCCATGGAGGAGGTTGGGGACGGCGAGAAGGCTCGTCCCCGGGGGAAGACCAACTCCAAGAAGGAGGACAAGCGGGATGCGGCATCGATCCCCTTGATCGCAAACGTGTAGGGCATGATCACCAAGGACTCAAGGAAGGAGAAGCGCCGGCAAGAAAGGGAAGAGAAAATGAACGCCTTCATGAAGATCCAAAGGAGGAGGCTTGACATGGAGGCGGAGAAGCAAGCACAAATGCTTGAGATGAAGGCGGAGAAGCAAGCCAAGATGCTAGAGATCGAGGTCGCCAACGCCAAGACCAAGGCGAAAGAAGTGGCTCTCGTGAGCATGATGACCGGGGTGGAGATCATGAAGGTGGATCTCAACACCGTGTCGCTAAGGAAGAGGCCGTGGTTCGAGAAGATGCCGGCCGACATGCTCAAGTTCGACGACGAGTGATCTATGGCGGCGAGCGCCATCTTTTTAGATGCCGACAGGTGTGCTGGCATGACCACGGGGGCCGCGATGACGTGGTCGAACTCAAGTCCTATCCTTTTTTTGTGTGCTGGCATGTGTGCCGACCGGCTGGCGAGTGCGCCAGCATGAACTGTGGTATTATTTTTTTAAGCCGGCATTGTATATAGAAGTAGACAAAAAAAGAGCCACGGCAGGCATATGGCATTTTTTTTTCGTCTGTCTTTTATCTTGTATTCCCCTGTCAAATGTGTTTTGCAGTTTGAAGGCAAGGCTTCTAGTCCCATTGCAAAGGTGCTACATCTGATCAAAATCGGCAGCGATGGATGGAGAGGCCGTGGTGGGACGGAGACCGACCGGCCGGCCGGGAGCCGTGGAAGCGAGCGTGTGGGAACCGCGGACTCCTTTGGATCCTCATGGGCTTTGCAGGTCCAAATGGATCAATGGAACCTTTGGATGGTGGCTGCAGTGGTTGCCGTGAGCCCGTGACCAAACGAAACGACAGAAGCCCTAGAAATGCTTTCCACTGCGATTGATTGATGGAAAACGAGACCGTGAGTTGCTCGCTTCCCCGGTTAAACTCTCTCCCTGCTCAAATCCAAACATTAGCTCATCTCTCTCTCTCTCTCTCTCTCTCTCTCTCTCTCTCTCTCTCTCTCTCTCTCTCTCTCTCTATCTCTCTCTCTCTCTTCTTTTTTTTTGCGGGTGAAATAGCTCATCTCGGTTTGACAATTACAGTGAAAAACGTAGAGGACATCACAGGAGGTCTACTTCACTATTTGCACGTCGCGTCCAGCTAAGCTGCCAAGGTACGTAACGTTAGCTCTGTCAGCTCGAGGGGACAAGACGGGCACCACAAAGAGGTGGCACCGCCGGTTACGCCACGCCAAGGAGCCGTGCACAGGGTGCACAGGGCAGGAGTGCGGACGAGCGAGAACCGCGAGCCACGGGTCATAGCAGAGAAGACCACGGAAGAAGGAGAAAGCGGCGAGGCCCTGCCACTGGCCGGCGTGGTCGGCAAGTGTCGGCCTCATTGGCACCGTCGGAGCGCCGGCTCTGCTCTGCACGTGAGCACGGTGCAGAGTAGGTAGCATGGTGGACAAGAGCACCGAGCAACCGTCCAACCAGTGTAGTAATACAAGGGTTGCGTGTAGCCGAGCGAGTAACCTGACACCGGCGCTGGCCGTGCGACGGAGACCGGCCTTCCTCCGGCCAGAGCTGTGGAGGCAACGAGATCGAGTGGCGCCCTCACGTCGCCGTCGGCCGCCGCGGACGACGACGACGACGGGTAGAACGGACAGGGCGATCGACGGCC
Organism: Triticum timopheevii; assembly: GCA_963921465.1. Taxonomy (NCBI): domain Eukaryota; kingdom Viridiplantae; phylum Streptophyta; class Magnoliopsida; order Poales; family Poaceae; genus Triticum; species Triticum timopheevii. The sequence goes on along the minus strand of OY997274.1, from coordinate 617,032,489 downwards.
ACCACTGCCTTCAGAGCGCCGGCTCTGCACGTGACCACGGGGCAGAGTAGAGCAGAGTAGCATCGTGGGCGAGGGTACTAAGGAACTGTCCAAGTACTAGCGTACAAGTGTGACCTGACACCGAATGCGTGTAGCCAAGCAAGTTGACAGTTTATGCAAGTGTGTGGCCAAAGATTACGCACGGATGGAGGGGAGGGGCCGTAGTCGAAAAGCAGGATTGGCCACTCCTGCCGCACAACTTGAGTTCAGGATTCAGCTACTGAGGATGCTCTCGACTTCAGAAACCGGCTACAAATCGAATGACAAAACCTGGAAATCACCCAGAATAAAATCTGTGACAAACGCACATCCAGGCGACTGAATTGACAGCGTGCAAGTGTGTAGCCAAGTGACTAGTGATTGACATGACAGGGTTTGAGCTCCCTAAACATTGCACCGACGGTTCAGAGACAGCTACTGCATAGGTTGCGTTCAGGCTTCAGCAACTGAGAATGATGCACAGTAGACTACGGGGAGCAACTGAGAATGACGTCGAATCCAGGGAGCAGCTCAGCCTTGCTGCTTCACGCACATATTTCCGCAAAACCAAACGATACACATCCGAAGCAGCTCAAAATTCAGACACTTAAGGCGGAATTCCACCAGCTCCACGAAATTTCAGGAGCTGTGGAGCCAGGAAATAGCTGCTCTGCAGTTTTCAACTGCAACTCCACCAACTCCGGGAGTGGAGTTGTGGAGTGGAGGTGCTCGAACAGGGCCTTACATAGGCTAACAACTGTACAGCCGAATGGGACTTTCATAGTAATAACTTCGTAAGAATGCGAGGAAAATCTTTTCTCTTCTGTGCCATTTGGCAGCACTATCATCTTCACAAGTAAAATGCTACGCTCCCCTGTCAAAACTTGGAAATCACCCAACATATCTGCCACAAAACACGCAACAACACAGCTCTATGAACAAGCACCTTGGTCACCATCTCATCTCCCGAACTGGGCGCTCTCCACGCGGGCCGCGAGCGCGCCGAGCAGCTTCTGGTCGGATTTCGGGTCAGTCTCCGCGACCACGGCGAGGAAGTCGCGGGCCTCCTCGTACCGCTTGGCCCTGCAGTAGCTGTCCACCACCCGCTTGTAGGTCAGCTCCATGGGCCTCAGCTTGCGCTGGATCATGTACCCGACCACCTCCCTCGCCTCCGCGAACATCTCCCGGCTCGCGTACCCTCCGACCAGCGTGTGGTAGGTGATCACGCAGGGCGCCACGCCGTCGGCGATCATCTCCGACAGCACCCTCTGGGCCTCCTTGATCAGCCCCTCCTTGCAGAACCCGTTGATGACCGTGTTGTACGACACCACGTCGGGTTTCAGCTGCTGCTGCTGGGACTGGGACTGGGACTGGGAGCTCCTGAGCCGCTTCAGGATCTTCTCGGCCTCCCAGGGCTCGTTGCTCTTGGCGTACATGTCCATCAGGCTGTTGTAGGTGATCAGGTCCGGGCTCAGCCCGGACTGCTCGATCGACTCGAACATCTCCATCGCCTTGCTGTACATCCCATTCTTCGCATATATTGACAGCATGGAGTTGAGGATGACGAGGTCCGGCTTGTGACCCCGGGCCTTCACCTCCTGGAACGCCCTCTCGATCCCATCCAGCCGCCGGCACTTGAAGTTGGCGATCACAAGGGTTCTCAGAATGACCCAGCTCGGGAAGATGGTACCTTGGTAGACTTCCTTCTCGATGGCCTCGATCCCCGCGGCATTTCCCCCCTTTGCGTGGCACTGGAGCAGCAGCGAGTATGACATGTCGTTTGGCTTGAAACCCTCGCTCTTCATCTTGCTTATGATGGAACGCGCAGTGGTCCAATCCCCTTGGCGAGACAGCACGTTCAGCAACGCATTGTATGTGGTGAGGCAAGGGGCGAATCCGGCGGCGGTCATTTCATCATACATCTTGAATGCGTTGGCCCTTGAACCACACCGGCCATAAGCACATATCAGTGTGTTGTAGGTGTCTCGGCACAGCTCAACCCTGCAGGACTTCATCCCCTCCAGCACCCGAGTGACATAGCTCTCCATGCCTCGCTTCCCGCAGACCGCCAGCAATGTGTTCCATGTCACCCGGTTCGGCGTGCATCCGCTCCTCGACATCTCCCCGAGCATCTCTAGCATTGCGGCGAACCTTGATTTCTTCCCCAGCATGCCGAGCACAAGATTGTAGGTGTTCGTGTATGGGACGAACCCATTCTTCTTCATCCGGTCGAACAGGGCGAGCGCCTCGTCCACCTTCCCGGCATTCCCGTACGCTGTCATGATGGTGTTGTAGGTGAAGGTGTTGGGCAGTAAACCCTTGCCGATCATCGTGTCGAGGCATTTGGCGGCCTCCTGGTAGAACCCAGCGCGGGCATACGACCCAGCGAGCTCATTGTAGGTGACGGCATCAGGCTTGCAGCCGGCGTCCTCCATCTCCTTGATCACCCGCAGCGCCTCCGTGTAGTTCCCGGCCTTGCCGAACACCTGCAGGAGGGCATTGTAGGTGACGACGCACGGGGCGTGGCCGCGGGCCTTGAGGTCCTCAAAGAAGGCGACGGCCTCGTCGACGAGCCCGTCCCGGCCCGCGGCGGCGATGACGGTGCTGGCGGTGAACCCGTCGGGCTCCACCCCCGCGGCCCTCATCTCGTCGAGCAGCGCGACGACGCGCGGCCAGGAGCGGCCCATGCGGCCGTAGACGTCGAGCACGACGTTGTAGGTGACGCGCGTTGGCGCCACGCCCTCGCGCCGGAGCTCGTCGAAGAGCCGGAGCGCGCGGTCGTAGCGGCCCTCGCGGGAGAGCGCGTGGAGCACGGTGGTGTAGGCGCGGACGTCGAGCCGGGCGCCGGGCGGGAGCGGCATTTCGTCGAGCAGCGCGCAGACGGCGTCGTGCCTGCCCTCGCGGCCGAGGGCGCGCACGACCATCTCGAGCGGCGCGGCGCCCTCGGCGGCCCCCTCGGCGCGCGCCCAGCGGAGGAGCGCCAGCGCCCACTCCCAGTGGCCGGAGAGCTCGAGCGCCTTGAGGAGGGACGGCAGGTCGGCGGCCCGCAGGAGGTCGTCGCGGCGGGCGGCGAGGAAGGCCGGGAGGGCCGGGAGCGGCGTGGCGGAGAGCTCGAGCACCAGCGCCTGCGCGGCCGGGGAGAGGAAGGAGCTCGACGGGGTCGGGGTGGGGTGGTGGTGTTGGTGGTGCGGCGCCTGCTGGTGGGTCCGGCGCGGGACGGGGGCCGGGGCCGGGGCCGGCGCGGCGGTGAGGTGGAGGAGGAAGGAGTCGAGCGGGAGCGAGGAGGGGGCCTGCGGCGGCGGGGAGGCCGGGAGGAGCGTCTGCTGGGACGGGGGCGCCCGCCTCTTGGGGCCCGGCGGGAGGGTGGGCTTGTTCGGGAACACCCCGCGGCCGGTGGCCTCCATCGCCGGCGCGCGGTGGGTGGCTGGTTGGCAGCTGCGGCGAGCTCAGTAAGCAGACGTACGGATGGGGGCGTGGACCGTGGAGTGTGTCAGTCAGGGGAGATGGGGTTTTGGGGAATGGGGATACGGTGGCGGCAGCGGGTGGACGGGGATTGGCGGCAAAGGATGACGATGACACGAGCGCCATCTGATCCGCGACGCGACGCCCTCCCGCTCGCCTGCCGTTTCGCTCGGAATATCTGTCTACCTGCGCCTGATCGCCACTTGATCTGAATCTGAACCACCTCTCCTCTCCTGTGTGCTGGTTATTCTATCTGTAGCAACTGACAGAGCAAATCGGAGCTAAAAACAGCACATGAGGCCAACTCCACCACGCGACCCTATCCTGTCCGCCCCGATCCGTTTGGAGTAAAAGGGACAAAGGAGGCGGCCCAGCGCGCGACGACCCGGACCCATCCTGTCCGTTTTGTGTCCGGGCCGACCCATTTCGAGCGCAAACTTGCGCCGGGTTTGGGTCGCGGCGGACACCAAACGGACACGTGCCTCGTCCGCTTCGGGGCCGCGTGGCAGGCGGCCACCTACCTCCCACCCGCCCACATCAATGCGCACGAGCGGGCGGCCCCACCTGTCATCCGCACGTCGAGCGGTCGCCGTCCTTCTTTAAGTGGGAAGCGTGGACGGGTCGTCGTCCACACTGCCCCACGCCACCCAGCGGCCTCCTCGAACCCCGACAACGCGCAAACCCTAGCCCGCCCGCCTCCTCCTCGAGCTCGCCGGTCGCCCGCCTCGCCATGGGCTTCTGGAACGGCAAGGGCAAGCACGACCGCGAGGCCGGCTCGTCCTCGGGGCGCCGCCGCGGCTCCGTGAAGAAGGAGGAGCCCGCGTCTCCGCCGCGCTCCGGCCATCGAGCGCCCGCGTCTCCGCCGCGCTCCTCCCGTCGAGCCCCCGCACCGGCCCCCTTCACCATTGCCCCTTGGCCCTCCGGCGAGCGCGACCGGCAGTACATCTGCGCGAACGTGTGTCGGAGGTACTGGGAGACGAGGACGCCGGTCCCGTGGAGCGACGCCCACCTCCCCAACGGGTGGCACCTCTCCGCGGACCGGGTCCCCATCCCGCCAGTGCCGGCCACCGGCCGTGCACGGCGCGATGAGATCAACCGCCGCCGCCGCCTCCTCCCCGACGACCTGTACTACGACCACAGGTACACCCCCGACTCGCCGCTCTGGGACACTTGGCTCCAGGACGAGCACGACGTGAGGCACGCGTCCTACTTCGCCGGCACCGTGTCGGGGCCGCGGAGGCCACGTGCAGAGCCGTGCGGGTGCGCGGCCTAACGCCCACGCCGTCCCCTTCCCCGTCTCCGTCGCCCCCTCCCCCTCCTCGCATGACAGCGGAGGAGGAGGAGGCAGTGGGACGGCCTGGAGGAGGCCATGGCCCTCTCTGCCGCCGGGGACGTCGCCTTCCCGGAGCTGCAGCTGGCGGCAGTCACGGCGGCCCCCACGGAGGAGCCAATGGAGGAGGGCCCGCCTGCGTTCGAGAACCTCCCGGGCCAGGGGTGGGGCTGGTCGTGCACTGCGCCGGAGATGGCCGCCGGCCTGGGCGTGAACTGGTACCCCACTCCGGAGCGGGAGGCGTCGTCGCGTGAGGAGGTGGTGCAGGCACCTCCGGCCGTCTAGCCCGCCCCCGTCCACCACGCACCGCCGGCCCACCTCTGGACGCGGCCGGACTACATCGACCTCGTCAGCGACGACGACGACACCAGCGGCCAGTGAAGACGACGACGGCACCAGCGGCCAGTTTTTTTTTCTTATTATGTTAATTATGAATCCGAGCCTTTTAAGTGGCCGTTGAAACTGGGCCGTTTTGTGGCCAACCCATATATATGTTTTATGTTTTTTTTAAATGCGTTTATTTGCTTTTTTAGTTATTTAAGTATTTTTTTTTAATCCCGTCCACCCCGGACACAATTTGGGGTGCGGCTGCGCGGTGGGCGCACGCACGACCCAATGGACAGAGGCGGACACGGGCGTACCCATCGGCGCCCCAAAGGGACAGATTCGGTCCAATCCAGACGTCCGTTTGGGGTCGCGCGGTGGAGTTGGCCTGAGAGCATGAGACCGTGTCAGAAAACAGCTGCACCATGAGAGAAGTTCAAGGCTGAACCAATGCAGTGTCACGCAAGATGAATAACATGGAACTGAATTCCTATGATTTACAGTGCACCCTATGCCCCATGATGCATGTACTAGCACATTAGTCGACTAAACCACTTGGTTATACTACTAGTGACATGGCACGCATGTTGTCCTTTCCCTTCTCCCTCTAAACACCTAAATAACCCATGTCCGGTAAGCATACGTCTCTACAAGAGATTCAGACCAGTCCTCACTGAAATTCCATGGCGGTAATGTCGCCCTGTCAGTTCATCATCCTCCCATACTGCAGATTTCTTGCCACCATCCAACCTTCAGAGGCGACGACGAGCCTGAATGGCAACGAGAAATATGCAGAGTCAGGATCAACGGTAACAAGGTCCTCCACCCGCGTGAAGCTAGTTTGCAGAAGTATACCCATGAACAGGATCCGGGACAAGTCACTTGGCCTTCTTCGGCCTCCCGGCAGGCCTCCTCTCTGGGACATAGTCTGGATCTTGCTTGTCCATCGTTATCGGCGTCGTTTGCTCTAGCAGGTTGACCTCTGCCTTGACCGTGGCGTCGCCGAGTCTGCGGCGTGTGCCCATGGCGGGCGAATCTGCGGCCCTCGGAGTTGTCCTTGGAGAGCTAGATTGCTTTCTTCTGCGGTTCTTGGAGCCGTTTTGTAGCTGCAAGCTGAAATGGGCAATCATATTAGCTAACCTCTTGACATCACATATACCAAGCGGGAGCTAATACAGTAGTAGAAATTGCAGTTCAAAAAGTGATCAATGAGGTGGCTCCTTATGAATGAGGCATTGCTGAATTGCTGATACAGTAAAAAAAAATGGTGATGATATCTGGCTATCCTAATAAGCACCGTATCAGCAACATCTTTGCATGATAGCAACTGCAAGCATAAATTTCAATCCAACAAATAATAGAACGGTCTAAGTTTTATTAATGACAAAGAACAGTCACCGCAATAATGAAATAGGTGAGGTGCAATATAGCATACCTAGGTGTGGCCTCAATATCCCCCATGAACATTAATTTTGAAACAGAACCTGAGTCATCGTATGCAGCATCTGCGCAACAGCAACCAACAGCATCAGATGTTAGGCGTCAGGCTCACCGCTGACCAGCAAACATAGCAAATCAAAGATCACAAACCCTTATGCTTTTGGTGTGACAAGTCCATCATCTTCTGCTCAAAGGGAATAAGACCATCCAAAGGTTCCAACTTCAAAGGAAAGCCGTTCTTCAGATCCTATGATAAAGGTGGACATTATCTTTCATGTCAGCACACATTACTGCATTTTATTTGACTGCTACAAAAGACACCCAAAAGTCATTTATTTAGAGGGGTTTTAGTACCTTATTTGGCACTGCCGGAGGTTTGCCAGGGACATCCAATTTTTCATCAGCTCTTGCAACTTTCGAGACAATGTTAGAATGTGCTAAGTTGTTTGGCCCAAGAAGGGGAACATCTGATAACAGTTTATCGCCTTCTCCTGAAAAAACTTCAGACAGATATTATCAGAATTGAAATTTTCGTAACAACTTGTAACTGATGAAGAAATATGTACACATGTAACTGTAAATGATTAGCAATACAAAAGCTTAACGGCACTTCTCAAGGAATTGCAGAAGCTCTTTTGTAATCTATACCTGGACGATTTCTAACAACATCAACTTTCTTAAATTTTGTGATGTGTATCGGATCTCCATCAGCCTTTGTCCTGACTCTTCGAAGGTCCTCAGGGATATCCCGCACAGCAGAGTACCTTCGTTTGAAAGCCTGCAGTCCAGTGTTCCCTTAGACAAACAGGGGTGGCATATAACCGAATGGGCTTCAGAGTTGAGATACCATACACATGACAAATTAATTTCCCTACAAGCAAAGAGCACTCACAGGCTGAATATTGTCAGCTTTATCGCTGAAAAGGCTACGACTGGCAGGAGTTAATATTGGAACTGTGTCGGCAGCAGCACTATTATCAAAACCATGGCCATGGATTTGAAAGCTTGATGTTGAAGGCAAGGACACATTTGGACTAAATGAAGAATATCCAAGGGTTGGTTGGTTGTCAGCCTTCCAACTGATCGGAAGAGCAATCTCACCATCAGCAATTCCACCTGAATCTGGATCCACAACCCGCTCTTGAATTATCTTTATTAGTGTACTGCACTCAGACCTAACATTAAAATTAAGGATTGGAAATAGTCTATCAGTAGTGTAGTTTAAATCTTCAGCAATGAACAGACGTTAGTTTGTCCAGAATAGAGGTATATGTTATACGATAAAGGAGTTTCCAGTCACAACTTTTGGTTGCCTTTATCATAACCGATTCTTGAGGGTACACAATACAGCAACTTTTAAAATAGTTAGATAATCATTATTAATGGTGTAACGAACTACACATTGTGCATGTGTAATCAATATACATAAAATTTTGAGAGCTGGGCACAGATAGTCTTAGATCAATTGTTTACACGAATGCCAAGACAAGAGAAAAGAGGTACTCTGGAAACACTGGGACTGTTTGGATCAAGGAATCACCTCATTCATCGTTGGGTGATCCCTCAAAATTGGTGGGGTGACCTAATCCCTCACTTATGCTTATGAAGGACGAGCTAGTGATGCACCAACCCATTCCATTCTTCAAACAAGGGCGCTAGGGTTGCATGGTCAATTCACAACGGTCAAACCAAACAATCCTTTTGCATAGGCCCAATTTTTCGTATTGTAGTACACAAAATGCAGAGTGCATTAACTAAAATAAAAGAAAGACTGCACTTCATTTTGTTTCATCAGTGTGAAACAAAGTACAAATAAAGCCCCATGTTTAAATATATATTCAGAAATAAGAATAGCCGTATGCTGGCACCACAAAGCAAAGTGCAAATTAAGCAGTACTTTCCAGGTGGACATCAATGGAAGTAAACAAGAGATATATATAATACCTTGAGTAGGTTTCCTGCATAAGCAACTGCATTATGGCATCTTTCGGCTCAATTTCTGAGACAATTGCTAGGGATCCCTGCATATAGTCTTTCAGGTCAGTCTCCTCACTCAAGAAAAAGCAACAACAAAAAATGACACAATGGAAAGTCCTTAGATAACTGAGGAATCACTCCTAGAAGTGAGAAATGGTTGTTCAGAAAATAATGGAACTGTAATTGGTAAGATAAAAATTACAAGGGTTGTGGGATACCTGGTTTAACTGATTGTTTTTCGATGGGACACGCACAGAATCATCAAAATCTGTGAAATACAAGAAATCGCCAGGTAGGCACATCAAATAATGTATTCACATGAGTTGCTGAATATAATGCCAACTAAGTTAGAGAACACTTTATTTACAGGAAAAATAACTAGCACAGAGTACTTAGGAATTTGCCTGAAATAAACACAAAATATGCAAGTGCGAAAATATGTTGTTCAGAGCTGAGAAAGTAATAAGCACCAAAGGGGGGAAATAAGGTGTATCTTCAGAAAATAGAAAATAATGGAGAAAAACTCTGAATGCGAACTCATTTAGGTAATTCTCTTTTAAATCACATTATTTAAATTCTGTCAGAATGCTAGAAGATTATGCAATAATATGCGGAAACTAAGAGGCTTCAAAACTATGCAATAGATTATGACATTTGATGGCTTCAACATTCTGCAGTAGTATTTCGGATGAGTATGGCCTTTCAGGACCAACTTATTATTATTGGTAAACAATGAAAGGCCTCCAAATATGCAGGCATCCAAATAAACGCTTGGCACAGGGATATATGGGTTATGCATAAACTGGTCTTCTAAACTAGTTAATTAGTGACTTAGTGCCGGTGAACTAAAGTTCACGTCCCAATGCCAGTTTTTATATTAGTGAACACTGATTGACTTTTATTAGGGAGCATTGCGAACAGAGTTGAAACACAACTAGCATGGCCGAAAGGCAAAACGACTGAATGATCGAACATTTTCTTCTACACAGATATGAAACATGGAAGCGCGAAGCATCAGATCCCGTTCTGTAATCCCTAGTGTGGACCGCTCCACGAACTTATCGTGTAACACATTAATGACTGGAAATGAGAACTCGTTTGGTTTCACTCGTGTTTGGTTGTGATTTCTGCGAGATTATGACGGAAACTGGTCCAAACACTGAGCTGCGCAGAAATTTTGGACAGATATTGATGTGGCACGGCATCCATGGCCCTGAGGGCGCCAACTTGGAATTCATAATTTGAGGAGTGGGGTTCGCCATAGAAGACACTCGAACAGGGTTGGAAATGCACTAGCATGGCTGAAACAACTGAGGAATCAAATATTTTCCTCTATTAAGTATCGAAGCACGAACCATCTATTCCTAAAAAAACACGAACCATCAGATTTCCCATCCTGCAATGCCAACTAAACTGGAGAACACTTTATTTACAGGAAAAAAAACTAGCACAGACCAAACACAATAGTACTTAGGAATTTGCATGAAATTCTTATGGAATAAACACAAAACATGCAAGTGCAAAAATATATTGTTCAGAGCTGAGAAAGTACTAGGCACCAAAGGGGAAAGTGAGGTGTGTCTTCCGAAAATAGTAAAGGATGGAGAAAAAAGTGGGTGCTAACTCATTTGGGTAAATCTCTTTTCATCCACATTTTCTAAATTTTGTCAAAATTGAGAACAGAATGATAGAAGATTATGCAACAAATATGGGAAACTAAGAGGCTTCAAAACTATGCGATTGATGATAACATTTGATGGCTTCAATATTATGCAAATGTATTTTGGATTAGAGCTATGAACGCTGACATGACCTTTCAGAACCTATTATTGGCAAACACTGAAAGGCCTCCAAAATATACATGCATGCCAATGAGCTTAGCACAGGAATCTACGGGTTATACATAAACTGGTCTTCTAAACCAGTTAATTAGTGACTTGGTGCCGGTGCACTTAAGCTCACGACCCGATGCCATTTTTTATAATAGCGAACACTGATTGACTTTTATCAGGGAGCATCACAAACGGAGTTGAAAATGCACCAGCATGGCCGAAAGGCGAAACAACTGAGAAATAGAACATTTACTTCACCGCATATATGAAACATGGAAGTGCGAGGCATCAGATTCCCGATTCTATGGTTCCTAGTGTGGACGGCTCCACGAACTTATCGTGCAATAGATTAATGATTGGAGATGTGAGATCATTTGGTTATACTCGTATTTCGTCGCGATTTCTGTGAGATCACGACGGAAACTAGACCAAATATCGAGCTACCTGCAAAATTTTGACGGAAATTGATGCGGCACGGCGTCCACGGCCCAGAGGGCGCCAACTCGGAATTCGTAATTTGAGGAGGGGGTTTCGCCATACAGGACAGTCGAACAGGGTTGAAAAATGCACTAGCATGGCGGAAACAACCGAGGATTCAAACATTCGCCTCTGTGTGAATTATGGAAGCGCGAAGCATCAGATTCCCCGTCCTAAAATTACTACCGCGGAACGCTCCACGAACTCATTGTTCGATAGATTGACGACTGGAAATGCGAAACCAACCATTTCGCTCGCAGCAATGCCGGCGAGATCGCGGCGAATAACCGGGCCAAAGCATCGGTGCACGCGGAAAATTCGGCGGAAAATTTAATGCGGCACGGAAACCGCGGCGCGGAAGGCGGCAATTCAGAATTCGTAATTCGAGGAGGAGGGGGAGGGGAGGGCTCGCGTACCAGCGCCGGCGCCGCCGTGGAGGCCCTCGCCGCGCGCGCGGGGATGCCGGAGCGAGGTCGGGGAGGAGGAGGCGGACCCGCCCGACGCGGCGGGGCCGGAGCCGCGCGGGGAGGAGGACGGGGAGGGGCCGAGCACGGAGGCGAGGAGCCGGCCGGCGCCGGAGACGAGGCCCGCGAGCCACCCGCTGGGCGGCGGGGGAGGCGGGGCCGGGGGCGGTGGGGAGGCGCCTCCGGACGGCGACGGGCGCGGGTCGCCGCCCGCGGCGGATGACTCCATGGGCGGGCGAGCGAGGGAGGAGGGGGCGGAGAGGAGCGGAGGAGTGGAGGGAAGGTGGAAAATAGAAATGGGGACCGAAAATAAACCGGGCCGGCGGTTTCGGGTCGCACACACGTTCGTGGGTGCCGTCCGTTTGGTATGTGGCGGGTTTGGGGGCGGTGCGGTTTCGAAAACGCTCCTGATTTTGGGGGCTCCCCCTCCGTGTGCTCAACGTTTCTCTTTGGGGCCCCACTTGCCAGCGGGCGTGCTTCGAATGAGAGCGGCTCCGTGGGCGTGGCGATGCGATGGTCGGACGGAAAGGTCAAGGCTCCTTTGATTCAAAGGAATTTTATATGATTTTTGGAGGATTGAAATCCTTAGGATTTTCTCCTCAAAAAAAAAAGGAAATCCTTAGGATTGGTCATTTGAATCATAGGATTGGATCCCATAGGAATTTTTTCTATGAAACATTTTGTACTATATTTATAAGAAATCTAATATCCACTCCAACCTCTTTTTACAATTCTTTTGTTTTTCCTGTGGCATCAAACACTCATTGCTAATTTTATAGGATTCAAGTGGGCATGCCACTCTAACCATATACTTTTCATATTCCTACATTTTTAAAATCATACGAATCGAAGAGGCCCTACACATTGTTTTCGTATGGGCTAATACCACGGCTCATGAGCTGGCCAGATTTAGTTTCTACATTTAAGTTTTTGAATAATCGGGTTCACGAACCTCCGAGTCGTGTCGTCAAAAGATTTGTGGATGATGTGATTTTGATTTTGAGTTAATGTAAAGCTAGTCATGACAACCTTTCCTTAACGAAAACAAAAGCAACGCAACACACTTGCATCAATTTTTTACCCCCAGAAGGATATTCCCTAGCTCCCAGGGCCTATTTGGATAACCACAACATTTTTGCATTCCATGAGTGCTTGGCTCAAGCCTCGAGCCCAGCGGAGCCTGGTTGAAGAAATACGGGCTCTGTACCATGTTGTGCATCGTGTTTGATTGCCACAAAGTCTCAGGCTGCACGAGAGCATGAACACGAGCATGGCATTTGGTTGCATGTTTGTGATCTTCAGATGCAACGTTCGATTGTTTGGGTGTGCACTGTAGTGATGGTTGATCTCACCTCTGGTTCACATAATGAACTTCCGTTGCACCGCTACACTTAAACAATTTTATCTATCACCTTGACAGACTTTTTTGATATACCTCAGACCCGGACGCAAGGGCGTGCAACCTGCGCGGCCGCACAGGGCCTCCAGACGGCAGGGACCCAAATTTAGAAGCACATCAGCAGTAGCTAAGCCGCTAAGCTCGTTAATGACATAGAGCCAGCAGGCCTATAAAGGCTAGGATAGCGCCACAACGACTAGTATTTGGCATCATAACTGGATTCCGAGAAGTGGTCTAATCCAACCGTTTACGCCTCGGGCGGCTGATCCTCCGCAGATGGTGAGTGCTCTCATCGAACCAACCATGGCATGCTGGAGAGAGGAGTTAGCCCGTCAAGTCTTTGTGACAGCTGATGTTGAGGCAATTCTGAAGATCCCCCTCTATACAAGGCAGGTTGATGATTTCCGGGCATGGTCAGGAGACCCGAAGGGGCGTTTCTCAGTTAACTCAGCCTACAAACTGATCCATAGAATGAATATGGGAAGGGAAGCCTGGCTAGAGGAGGCCGAGGAGATGTCCAGTGGAGAAACCAAGGGATGGTCATCTATATGGGGTTTGCAAGTTCCTTTGAAGCTGAAGATATTCACATGGAGGCAGGCTTGTCATTCACTTCCCACCAGTGATGTACTGCACCACCGAAACATGTCGTCATCCCATGTGTGTGCTTTATGTGGAGCAGAGGACAACTGGCGCCATTCTCTAATTGACTGTAACTATGCCAGGTGTGTGTGGGCTCTATCAAATGAGGACATGGTGCAGCATATGTGCATGCATATAGATGAACAAGCAAAGAGATGGCTGTTTCTGATGAGTGAATCGCTTCCTCAAGAGGAGTTTACTACCATGATTGTTATACTATGGGCCATTTGGGCAGCGAGGAGAAAGATAATCCATGAAGGCATTTACAAAACTCCTTTCTCAACTCATGGTTTTATCACTAGCTACATGGCAGATTTGAAGCAAATACGGAAGCCTTTTGGGAGGACAGCAGCAGCACCAACTGTTCGCCCAGCTACTTTGGCAGCTACCACCGGAGGATCATGTTAACATCAACGTTGATGCGGTAGTGTCGCGTGCAGGTGGATTTGGGGATGTGGGAGCCATTTGCTGCGATGCATCAGGGATGTATCAGGGGGCCTCGACAGTTATATTCAGCAACATAGAAGATCCGGAGGTTCTAGAAGTCCTAGCTACCAGCGAAGCACTGACGCTTGCCGAGGACCTGTACGAGCATAAAGTTTTCATCGCCTCGGACTGCATGGCAGCGGTGGAGGCAATCAGAGTAGGAACAACAACATCGTACGGAGCAGTGGTGCATGAAATAACGGAGAGAGCTCGTTTTTTCACTTCTTGCATTTTTAGTCATGAATTTCGGACCTCGAACTTTGAGGCCCACAACCTCGCGAAGCATGCGTTAACGCTGGGGACCGACCGCCATGTTTGGTTAGGCCACCCCGGCGATCTTTTGTTCGTCCATGTAAACATTGTGACGGTTGAATAAAGCTTCACGAGTTTGTCTAAAAAAAGTAATAATCTGGTACCCCTAAAAAATATCTGATATCCCGGCCTCCACGTTTGGTTTGGTGTGCCACATGATCAGAGATGTACCCCACTTTTCTCGTAATAAAAGATCGCCTAAACTCATGGATAATTTTCGGGAGGTTCTCTCTGATTGCAATTTATTTGATCTGGGTTTTCACGGAGTACCTTGGACGTATGATAACAAGCAGGAAGGTTGTCGAAATGTCAAAGTGCGTCTTGATCGGGCGGTGGCGTGCCCTCAATGGTCTGCTATGTTTCCCAGTGCAAGGTTCAACATGTCATTTCTTCTAGGTCAGATCATTGCCCTCTGTTTATTCAGTTGTTGGGTAGTCGGCCTAACGTCGCTTTTAATAAGCACTTGAGATATGAAGCTTTTTGGGAGAGGGAAAGTCTGGCCTTGGATGAACAGGTTAGGGAGTGTTGGAGCAAAAATACGCAAGTTAGGGATTTAAAGGATGTGGCAACTAATCTCGGTAATTTAATGAAATATTTGCACTCTTGGAGCCAAGCTCATATTGGTTACCTCCCAAAAAAGTTGGAGGCTGCCCGTAAGAGATTAAATATTCTTTTCAAAAGAAGTGATAGGGCAGCCGTGATGGAGAGAAATAAATTTCTCCTGGAGATGGATGAGTTGCTTATAAAGGAAGAAATCGTGTGGAAGCAAAGGTCTTGCATCGAGAAAATGACCTTGGGGGACTATAATACAAAGTTTTTTCAGAGAAAGGCTTCTTGCAGGGCAAAAAAATATATTTCTGCGATCAAGAGGAGTGATGGGTCTATCACGGAGAACTTGGATGAAATCATAGGTATCACAAATTCTTTCTTTCAGCACCTTTATACTTGTGATACTAATGTTGACCCATCTCGTATTATGTCCATTGTGAAACCTCTCGTCACTGATGATATGAATGTGGAGCTATATAAACCGTTTTCTGAGGAGGAGATTAGTGATGCTCTTTTCCAGATAGGTCTGTTAAAAGCCCCAGGTCCGGATGGTTTTCCTGCAAGATTTTTTCAGAGGAATCGAGGTTTAATCAAGGAGGACATTGTAAGGGCGGTTCAGCAGTTCTTTATCTCAGGTGTTATGCCCGAAGGTGTAAATGATACTATCGTTGTCCTTATTCCCAAAGTGAAGAATCCTCGGTCCATCAAGGAGTTTAGACCGATCAACTTGTGTAATGTCATTTATAAAATTATCTCCAAGTGCCTGGTAAATAGACTGAGACCTCTTTTGGATGGTATAATCTCTCCCACTCAGAGTGCCTTTCTTCCTGGAAGATTAATTTCTGATAACGCGCTTATTGCTTTCGAATGTATTCATTCGTTGAGTACATTAAAAGATAAGCATGGAGAGTTTTGTGCATATAAGTTGGATCTGGCAAAAGCGTATGATCGTGTAGATTGGCAATTTTTAAAGAGTATGCTGGGGGCTTTTGGGTTTGCTCCATCTTGGATTAACTGGATCATGACGTGTGTTACATCAGTGAAATTCTCGGTCTGGTTTAATGAACAATTGTTGGAACCTTTTTATCATTCGTGTGGACTCAGGCAAGGGGATCCCTTATCACCGTATTTGTTCCTATTTGTTGTTGAGGCACTTTCCTTGCTGTTAAAGGATGCTTGTGACAAAGGTGCTCTAAAGGATTTTCACTCGAACAGACATGCGCTAGGTATCTCTCATCTTTTATTTGCGGATGACAGTCTTTGTTTTCCAAAGGGTCCATAGATCAAGCCTTAGGCATTAAAAATATTTTGTCGGGCTATGAGGTGGGAACGGGTCAGCTTCTGAGCCCCGATAAATGTTCGATCAAGTTTGGCAAAAAGTGTAGTATGGAGGATCTGGTGGCCACTATGGTTATTCTTAATATTACTACAGAAGGTTTTGAAGATAAGTACCTTGGCTTACCGGTACCTGAGGGTAGAATGAAGGTGGGCAAGTTCCAATCAACAAAAGATAAGGCATTAAAAAGAGCATCGGATTGGATTGAGAAATATGTCTCAAGTGGTATAAAAGAAATCAAATTAAGGCAGTGTTGCAAGCGCTCCCAGTGTACGCCATGGGTATCTTTAAATTCCCAGTTTCTTAGGTGATGAGTTGGCTCAGATTATAAGAAATTTTTGGTGGGGAGATGAAAAAGACAGAAGGAAAACACATTGGCTAGCTTGGGATAAACTCACTAAACCAAAAAAAGAGGGAGGCATGGGCTTCCGAGATCTTAGGTTGTTTAATCAAGCTCTTTTGGCTAAACAGGCATGGAGGTTACTAGTTTGTCCAGATTCATTATGTGCTAAGGTTTTGAGGGCCAAATATTATCCCAATGGTCACATCCTGGATATATACTGCATTCCCGCAAGCTACTTCCGTGAATTGGCAGGGCATTATGCATGGACTGGATCTGCTAAAAAAAGGGGTGATCTGGAGAGTGGTAGATGGAAAAAATGTTAATGTTTGGAGAGATAACTGACTACCTAGAAATTCTGGCCTCAGAGTTTTAGTCAAAAAGAACCGCACTAGACTGAAATGGGTCTCTGAGTTATTTATGAGTGGAACAAGAAGATGGGATAAAAACTTAATAAGGCACTTGTTCTATAGCCATGATGCTGATGAGATCCTAAATTTACGTATTCAGACTGGAGGTGAGGGTGATCAAATTGCTTGGCACTATGAGAAAAATGGCATGTTCTCTATTAAAAGTGTGTATAGACTGGCCTTAAATCTGCAGGATGGCAAGGGTGAGATAGGAATGTCCAGCACTGCCTTTGGCAAGGAAAGGAGTGCATGGGATGTTATTTGGAAGGCCAATGTTCCTCAAAAAATAAGAATTTTTGCCTGGCGAGCTGCGTCCAACAGTTTGGCAACCCAGGTAAACAGAGTCACTCACCACCAAACGGTATCAGACAGGTGCACTATATATGGGGTGGAGGATGAGAGTACCTTCCATGCCCTTGTGTCTTGTCCAAAGGGGCGGGTTTTTTGTTTCGCAGTGAGAGATGTGTGGAATATTCCTAGCGAGGAGTTATTCAGACTTACGGGGCCCGACTGGATATTGATTCTGCTTGATCAATTGGGGTCGCTGGAACGCGATCAAGTATTATTCATGCTTTGGAGAGCGTGGCATCTGAGGAATGACTTGATCTTTGGAAAGGGGAAAGAATCCTTATCCGCCTCTGTTACTTTTGTAGAAAATTACTGGAAATCTTTCTCTGAAGGAAAAAACTGTGCGCAAGTTGATTTCAGCATCAAAGGCAAGGGGGTGATACATAATTCGAGGTATGTTACCCCAACCGAGAATCTTCGTCATGATTGGGAACCCCCTGATCAAGGGTATATTAAGATAAACATTGATGCTAGTTTCGTGGAGAGCATGAGAGCAGCTAGTGTCGGGATTATTGCCAGGAATCATCTCGGCGAAGTCTTCATTTCTTCATGGGATTTTATTCAGTCCTGCACCTGTGTGGACGAAGCGGAACTTCGGGTGGCTCTCTCCGGGTTATACATCGGTATTACTCTTCACACACCGGTTATTTTAGAAACTGATTGTGCGTATGTTGCAGCTTCTCTAGAGAAAGAATCCATTGACAGATCTCCTCTTGTCGATCTGAAAAAGGAGGTGATGAGCGTCTCAAAGCTCATAAAAGATTTCAAGGTTGCGAAGATTGACATGCAGGCTAATAGGGTCGCGCATGAGATTGCTAAATTTTGTTTTAATATCAGGTCCGAAGGTGTCTTATGTAGCAGTGTTCTGCCCTGCGTGGATACCTTTGTAATGAATGATCGTAAGAATCTTGATTTTTCTGATTAATATATGGGTGGGCTTTCAAAAAAAAAAAGAGATGTACCCCACTACATGTGGACTTTGATGAACAAATTTGGCTTTTACCCCTAAAAAATCTGACATCCCTCCAAAGAAGAAAAACAGTAGTAATCTGATCGCTAATCCATGGCCTGAGAGAATACCGATCGTTCGAAAAAAAAAAGGCGTGAGCGCAGGAGCAGTAATCCCAATCTACAGTACAACCGCCCAGCTGATGGCCGGCAGCTGCAGACCGAGGGCGCAGCAGAGGACCGGTGGCCGCCGGCATCGGCACGACGCAGGGAGGCACGGCAGCAACCACGTGGGCATGCACACTGCCGTCTTCCGTCCAAGCGCTAAATCGACTTAATCAAATCAATCTTTAAATCCAAATAAACTAATCAAGAGAGCTTCATCGTTCAGGACAGGTGCTAGCTCGCTGGCTGCCACTTCCTTTTTATACAATCCTCGTAATACTTATCAAGGGTGTGTCGTCTTCTTCCACGTGACCATCTAATCGATCTGGTTGTGATGGCGTCTTGTCTCTCCTTCAGTCCCTCGTGATTCTCGTCCAGGAACATTCCGACAGGTCCAAGCAGTGAAGCAATTTCGGGCCAGAGCATGATGTTCGTAAGGGCATCTCCAGCCGCGCCCCCAACAGGCCCTCCCCAGGCGATTTCGCCGCGCCGGTACCGAAAAAAGGCCCCAGTCGCGCCTCCAGAAGCCCGTTTTTCGCCGGCTCGGGCCAAAACTGGTGCCGGCGGACCCAGGCCGAACCCGGCGCCCTGGGGGGCGCTTGGGGAGCCGGCGCAAGCGAAAAAGGCGCGTGGGCCCGCACTGGAGGCGACCCGAGGGCATTTTTCCGCCGTTTTGCTGCCGCTTTTTCTCACTTCTCTCCCGCTCGCTCGCCTTGCTCCCGCCATTCTCCCCCCTTTCTCCCGCCAATCCCGCTCGCATCCCGCCGCCATGCCGCCGAAGAAGTACTCCATGCCACGCGCGGCGGCGACCGCGACGGGCGCCGTTACCCAACCGAAGCAGAGGAAGCCGAGGGCGCCTCCAACGAAGCCGCCGGGCCTGTCGAACGCCGAGTGGAGGGTGAAAGTACAGCGTCAAGAAGCAGTCACCGCCGACAAGCGGAACCGGGGGATAGCCAAGAAGGCCCGCGACAACGCGGCGCGCGCGACGGCGTCCTCCTCTTCTGTCGAGGCTCCCGTCGTCAGCCACGCCCACCAGTACGCGCCCTGGGGACAGCAAGGCGCCGGATCTCCATGGGGCTCATCGTCGCCCGGCTACGCCGACGGCGACGCGCACGGCGGGTTCAACCCAAACGTGACCTTCCCTCATGGTCACCCCGTTGCGCGCACGCCATCGCCCGCCTTCGCCGGTGTGCAGTACCCACCATACAACTACTCGCCGCCCCCCGCCTACGCGACCACGCCGACGCCCCATCTCTACCGCGGGCCGCTGCCCTTCTCGCACCTCGGCGACGCCGGCGACACGGGAGCCGACATGGACGACATCATCGCGACAGGATCGGCCGCGGCCGCCTCGTCTCCCGGTTTCGCCACCCAGAACGAGGTAGTCGACCTCAGCGGCGACATGGAGGCCGAGCTCGGCTACGTCTACGGCGACGATGCGCAGGAACCCGAGGAGGAGGACGAGGACGAGGAGGAGGAGGAGGAGGAGCCGGCTCCTGTTCCGACGAAGGGGCGCCAGAAAAAGAAGCGGGCGGCGAGGTCGGGCGAGCCACGCATCAAATGGACGTCCAAGGAGGAGGAATGCCTCGCCGAAGCGTGGAAAGTCGTCTGCCTCGACCCGACCACCGGCGCGAACCAGAGGTTGGAGACGTACTGGGACCGCATCAAGGCCGAGTTCGACGAGCGGAAGCTCGTCGACCCCTACTTCAAAGGCGTCTACATGCAGCGCGGGGCCAAGGCGATGGCGAACCATTGGGGGCGAATCCAGTTGGCGTGCAACAAATGGCACGGAATCGTCGAGGAGGTCGCGGCTCGCCCGGAGAGCGGCGCCAGCGTTGAAGATCAGGTACGCACGCCGTTCGCCCGCACATCTTCGTCCCCTGCGCCCGCGGTTCGCCAACTGTTCGTCCATCCGCACAGCTGCTGCGCATGTTCGCCATGTTCCGGGGTGACAACCAAGACGCCGACTTCAAGCACCTCCACGTCTACAAGCGCATTGACAAGTGCGAGAAGTGGGCGGAAGTCCGACGTGCCCTCGACAAGGCCAAGGAGACGTACAAGCCGGACGCGCTGACTCCGGGTGCGTCGGAAGGGCGGCCGGACGGCCACAAATTGGCCAAGAAGGGGAAGAACGCCGACGCGGCAACCGCGCGAGTGCAGGAGTCCATCGAGCATTGTCTCGCCGACGTCCAGGCCCGGGCCGTCCTACGCGAAGAGAGGACCGAGGCGCGGTGGTCGGCGCTAATGAAGAACAACGCCATCAAGCTCGACCTGCTCCGGACGAACGTCGCCGCGAAGAAGAGGAACACCGACATGGCTTTTCTGAGGGGTGCGGCGGACTTGCTTCAGAGCAACGACAAGAAGCTCAAGGCGTGGTACCTGGTTCAGCGCGGCCTCATCCTGAACGAGCTGCCGATGGCAACGCCCACGACGCCGACGACGCCCACAGCCGCGCGGACGCCAAGCCCGAGCGAAGCCTCTACGTCGCCGCCCAGCAGTGTCGAAGCCGCGCCGACGCAGCCCAACACCGAAGCAGCCCCGACACCACCGAGCTCGCGCACGCCGACTCCGCCAACACCTGGGACCAACCCCGCCGAGTGATGAATGACCCCGCCGAGGCGGCGGCGCTCTTTTTTGTAACGGCAGACTATGCCCGATCGCCGGACTTGCGGCGTCTTGATGAGAGCGGGAACGGCCAAGTTTGAATTAACCGCGTCCTGGGGCCGGCGCGTGGGTGCGTGACTGGGAGCTAGCTCGCCCCCAGGGGCCGAGCTAGCGCCGGCACGCCCCCAGGATGCCGAATTTAGACGCTCTGGGGGGCCGAACGGCTGGAGATGCCCTAAGCCTCGGTTCTACAAATAATTTCCTGCTAAATTTTTGTTGTGTGTCCCTTTTATTCTGTTATTTTCATCATTTATAAAATTATTCATTAATTGGTTTGACGTTGTGCCTCAAGATCCAAGTTATGTCCTCAAGAAAATATGAATCTAATTATAAGACATGAGAAGGAAATTAAAATTAGAGGATTTCATTCAATGTCATAGAGGAGTTGTAGATAAGCTGATTATAGTTAGATTTTTCTAGGGAAATAGGCCCCATTTTAGAATTTGGCACATGGCCTCGAATTTCGCCGGCCCGGCCCTAATATACCCGTAAACTACCTTTATGATCACACAGTTGTGGGTAACGTTTGGCAACCCTAAAACAATCATCTGGTATGAAGGTTCATGATATTCTCATGGTTTAAGGATGCGAGTAAATGTTAACACATAATATGATAATATCGACAACATTGTGATGACGGGATCTCACAGTATATCAAAGTTGGTTCTATCCAACATCGCCATCGTTATGTGTTCTCATTATTGTCGGTATCCTTAGTACTTTAACAGTACCCTATGACAGAAAAAACATGATCATCTGCAAAAGATGAGCTAGTCTTAGAGGTGTGACTAGCTAGGGATTTATCTATTGTTTATGTTTTCACACATGCAACTGAGTTTTTCTCGGAATCTCATATTTAATAATTATTACAATTATAGCACACAAATATAAATTTTAATTGCAAACATAAAAAATAGTATTTTATTATTGCCTCTAGGGCATATTTGAACACCTCCCCACCTTATGTTAAGGACATGAAGCTCTAGCCCCAAAATCATGTTACTTCAACTTGAAGTAAAATTATGTTACTTCAACTATATCCATCTCGATAGGTACATAGAACGTGGTTTGTACTTTGTAGTACAGCCTCACACATAGATCTGACACAAGTCTAGACGGGTCTTTGCTGTGGTTATTTATACCAATTTGTGCTCCATTGAGGCTTCTGATGACAGAGAAGACCATAATAAGGAGTAGACTATTTGTGCTACTATATTTGGTGGCAATTTATTCATCGTTTGTTGTGGCAAAGACCGTGTGGGCTAAGCAAAATAATTTCAAGAAATGGTCATTATACTTATGGCTTTATCTACTTTCTTGTACCCGTCCATGTGTTTTCTTGGTAAGGATTGCATACAATGTTGGTCACATCAAGCGGTAATATGTTATTAACTTCTTCTACACTTGGACGACATACCTTATTTTGTTGTTGTATACATTGAGTTGCAAGGAGAAAACCAGCCAACGGTTCAACATTACCTCATAAAGAAACAGTCATGTGAGAGAACAGATGAGAGATAGAGGAAAGTTACTATGGTGTCTGCATAAAATGGATTGCAATCAATATGGCACCACCAACAATAGTTTGGTGACTTTTGATAAAAGTCTGGCAGAAGAATGACATCTCAACGACGTTCGCACTGTTCAAGCAGTTAAGATGCTTATTTGCCGGTTATGATTGCGGACATAGGCTTTGTCGATGTACGCAATTTCTTTTGGCATGAATTTATCCATGATAGCGATTCTGAAAGGGTATTCATATTGGCCAGTTCAAATTTGGTATGTATTATCGTTTGGCTTGGGGGTGGGGGGCAAAAGACCCCTACCCTGCACATAGCTCTACTATTTTTTTGAAAGTAAAAGGTGGCGCGCAGCCGACCTTATATTTCAAAGAGGCAAAGCCTAATGAAGTACAGTTACAAAACTTGTGAAGTGCACCCAGGTGCAGGGCCACAAGTAGCCCGGGAAGAGAAGAGAGGGAGAAGAAGAGAAGAAGAGGAAAAGAAACAGAGCCAAAACAGTAATCACTAATCACTAAGTATGGTGACCCATGACAACAAAGCATCCTTGTCCCATTGCTTGATGGCCCTGTTGCTCCACAAGCTAAGCAGGTTAGCTGCGTGAAACCTGATATATGTCTCCGGCCAACATTTATCATTGAAAACCCGATTGTTCCTGGCTTGCCATAGCGTGATAGCACAAGCAGCAAAAGCAACATTCCACTTGGCCGTGAACTGAAGATGATCCTTTGCCTGGCAAAAAAAAATGTTGAATGTTGGATGAATCACATGCCAGCGTTGCCAGCGAGAGTCTGCTCCATAGGGTATCAGCAGGGCGACAACGAAGGAGCAGATGGTCAGCTGTCTCCGCAGCCGAGCAAGCATCGCAACCAGCAGTTGGAGCCACAACCGACCAACCCTTGCGAACCATGTTGGCCTTGGTGTTCAAGCGCCCCCAAAAAGCCAGCCACAAGAAAACTCTACTCTTGAGGGGAATAATAAAGTCCCGTATCCATGACGCAGGAGCCCAAAGAACTCCCAGAAAGGTAAGCAACTTGTAGAAGTAGCTTGTACTTAAGCTGTTGCCTCCAAGCGCTGGAACCCGTGCATCCAAACTTGAACTATCTGGGTTGACATGATCCACAAGCTGATGGAGCAGTTGCAAATCCGCTCTACTATTGCATACGTTGTTGCTTCGGTGGTTCTATGGTGATTGTGGTTCAGCTCGGTCCAATAACGATAAGTTGTCCAATATAAATGTGGTATCTATTGCAGTGAGCATACTAGAGCAATTACCATTGGAAATTTTCTATATGATATGGCGCTAGTGATTTATCTTACGAAAATGTTAACGCCCACACGTGTGGGCGTTTGCAGATCGCCCACACGCCTCCACCACCACTCATTTTGCCACGTATGAATACATGACATCAGCAGAAATCTTTTTGGTTTTTGGCTCAAAAATGTTTTATCTCCTAAATAAAAAAACGAACTAAAAATCCGTTTTCACCATTAAATCCGTCTCGACGAGATCTTCAAAACTAGACCCCATGTTGATATGTTTCGACGATTTTTTTTTTGCCCAGAAGTTGCCATGATATTTACACTATAGTTGCCATAGTGCTTAAACTAAAGTGCCATGTGACAATTTTAGTTTGTAGATCATGGCAATCTTAGTTTTTTTATGATGGCAATTCCAGTACTTTGACCATGAAAATATTTTTTTTATTGAACCATGGCAATTTTAAGTGCATGTATCGTGGCAATTTTAGTTTATGGTGCATGGCAAGTCTAGTTTCTTAATTCTTTGGTTTATAATATATTAAAATTGCTTTTAAATATAAAAGAAATAGTTGAAACATATCATGGCAACTTCAGTGTAAATATCATGGCAATTCATGCGCAATAGACATGGCAACTTTTAACCAAAAAATAATTCGCCGAAATATATCGATATGAGATCTAGTTTTGAAGATCTCGTCGCGAAGGATTTAATGGTGAAAACGGATCTTCAATCGGATTTTTCATTTAAAAGATAAAACATTTTAAAAACTGAAAATCCAAAAAGATTCTCGCATGCATGCATGCGATGACGTGGCAATCTATTTAAATTAGAGACGTGTGGTGCGTTTACTTTCTCGCCACGCGTGTGGCAATTATCGGGACCCTTATCTTATAATACTACTTGAATCAACTCATATAAAAGGCATTGTTTGGAGAGTGAACGTCATGCACGCAGTGGCGTATCAACGCAGTTATCCGGCCGCGTGTTTTCTTACGGGGATGCCTGCATTAAGTTTTGCTGAAACAGCTCGTGCAGCAATAGGGGTGAATACAGCTGACGAAGGTACCTTTCTCTCCTGCCCCTGCATGCCAGGTTGTTCAGGAGGAAAGTGAAGACTTTCGTACGCGCATGTGTTTTACTGCATGCACCGCTTTTTGGTTTCAACTTGGCCACGTCCTTTTTTGGTCAGCCTTGATCTCGTACCCCACGCAGAGTTAGACAGAAATTTGCTGCCAAACCAAAGAATAATATGCGCATAATGGATCTTGTTCCGGCGAGCGCCATATAAAAGATCTTTGGTTATAAAAAAGAAATAAGGCTCCAACAAAAATATTTAAGCCATATTAATTACCCTGTCATGAGATAAAAAAAACTGGCATTCTCACAATCTTTCCCGGCATGCATGTCAATCTAAGCCTCTTAACGTCACGTCACTATGGATTACTACTTGGGATTGTGACTAAGAGCATCTCCAACAGCCGCGCTTCGCGCCGCGCGCGCTTCGGCTGGTTTAGTGCGGCCGCCAGCGCTGACTCCAGCAGCCGCGCTATAATGCAGCGCGCGCGCCGCTCCAGCAGCGCGCAAAAATACAGCACACGCAGCACGCACAAACCACATATACGTTTCAAAAAAGAGGAGCAAAAATGATCAAACAAACAAAATAAATCAACAATAAGTAGTTCAATTTCATTATCATTACAACTCAAACAAATAGTTTATCGTTCAGTACAACAAATAATGCAATAAACACAACAAATAGTTCATGAACAATACAATGTCAAACCGGGTATGTGTGGGGTTCTCCACGAAATAGTTCTTCATCAATCTGTTATGGGCATCAATCCTATCTCTCCAAATTTTCTCCCGGCCCATAACCGAACCACCTTGCTTCGTTTTTTTATTGATATGCATAGCTATGATCATTGCAAGATCTTCCTCCTCTTCCATATCAAATTCTTCTTCGGAAGAATCATACGACGAACTCATCTACAATGTTTAATACTATACTATAAAAACTACAATTCAAAACATGCACCAAATTCATGAAGTTTGAGCAATACATACCTTGTAGGCGTTTTGTCGAACACCTTGCGGGCGCGGCGCGGCAGCAAGCGCTCGGGCGCTGTTCCTCGGACGACGAAGGCGCGCGAGGGCCGGTGGGACTAGGAGGGGTGGGGCGGAAGCGCGGGATAGGCCGTGGAAGCACCTGAACGGTTGCCGGGTGGCGCGGGCGGCGGCGGCGGCGCGGCCGGATGGGGGTGGAAGTGGGAGAGGAAGTGGGAGAGCGAGCGCTTGAGTGTGCCGCGGGTGGTAGCGGGCGCCTGAAATACACCGCGCGGGATAGTGCTTCCGACCGCGCGTCCAACTCGTTATAGCGCGCGCGCCGTTTTTGCGCGCCCGCTGGAGCGACCCGTCGCGTTGCGCGCGCGCTAAAACGGCCTAATTTGCGGCGCGGCGCTAGTTTAGCGCGGCTGTTGGAGATGCTCTAACTGACTGACTGTTACTCTGAGACACTAGGGATGATAGCAAAAAACACATTATTCCCTCCGCTCACTTTTGTAAATTATTTTAGACAACTTAAAATGAGTTGTTTTGTACATTGTTTGAAATGTCTTCAACGCCTTGTAAAAGCGAACAGAGGGAGTATCTTATTTCTTGCCACGCTGAGCCGGCCGGTACGGGTGTGTGTGTGTGTATGATTGGATGACATGGGGTCTCTTGAATATAGCCGGTAAAAAATAAAAGTTGCCGCTCCAGTAATTGACACGCCTATTCTGTGCAGGTTGGGCCCATGCAGCTATACACTCAATTAAGTCAAAGTAAAGTCCAGAAAATATCTATACTCTAACTAGTCTTTCTAATGATTCGAATCATAAAGTCCTCCACGCCGTAGATGAGGCGGGATCAGATGCCGCTCGGTTCAGAGCGACACTTCCCACATTGTTTGCCATGACATCTCCGGCTGGTCAAAAAATGCATTTGTGCTTTGGTACTCCACCCAACAAGAATTGTTGTCGTTGGCGTTTTTTCATTTTCTGGGTCCAAAAGAAATGATACCATTACAAAACAGTAAGATGGGACGACCTAGGAGCATCTACAGCGATTTGCTACCCTGCACCGTGCGATCAACTCACTCACGCTCTGGATCGTCTCGTCGTCCAACCGCCTCCACACGGCCTTTTCTATGCTCCCAACTAGGAGCGTCACAGCAGGCCCAAACGTCAATGGGCCGCTGCTCTGAAGATCTATTTGGGCGCCCTCTCGTTCACTCATGGAGGCTAACCTTCGATCCCCAATAGACGGTTGCGATCGTTCTGGTGCTAGGGGAACTCAAGACTCGCGCATTACGGTTGCTCCTCCTTCCGCATTCGCTTTGGTTCTCTCTCCCAGCTCCTCTTCCCCTCCCGTGCCCATCTTGCACAGCGACGGCGGCAGCGTGTTGGCTTGCTTCTGCGCGTTAGCGATGCCATCCCCTGTCGCCCCGTTCTCTCTTCTGCTCAGCCACCGCTCTCCTCTGGCCTGCCAGCACCGCTCCAGCCGCCTTCCTCCACTTGTGCGCTGCTCCTTTATCAGATCCGGCCGCTCTCTCGCCGCTCTTCCCATTCCCTGACACAGCCCATATTCTCTGTTGTTTATGCTTGTGCAGGTGCACGCACTACTGAAATCCAACATTGCACAAGAAAATTTTCTAGAATTTCTACCAGGTACTTCACATGTCGCTATGTTATACATATGCTAACATTAATATTTTTGCGTTGCCAAAACATACAGATAATAAGACAATTATTTACCTGTTAGGAAGATGGATGAGCTAATTGAACGTCCTAGCAAGTATATCATGATATTTGCATTTGTTCGCCTTTCCACATGGGACGTATTTAGTTTTGACATTTTTTTAAATGAAAAGGCAGGTCATGCTCTACCTTATATATTTCAAAACAGGCCGTAGCCCGAAGACTATAGGTCAATTACATGAAGCTCATATTATGCACCATGGTGCAAGGCCATGAGCAGCCTGTAGGTTAAAAGAAGAGAAGAAAAGAATGGAAAGGGGAGGAAAAGGGGGAGAAGGCCGATACAATATAGACTAGGCCACTAACATAGTTCTGACAATTCATTCTCATACTAATAGATGAGCTAATTGAATGTCCTACCCAGGTATATCATGAAATTTGCATTTGTGCGTCTTTCCACGTGGGACGTATTTAGTTCTGACAATTCATTCTCATACTAAATCAGAGCCCCAAATATCATATTTTCTTTATTCTCCGTGGATTAGATTAACTCTACACAAGGCTTCTATCACGAGCCATATGTGCTACTTAAAGCTTATGATTTGTGGTGTCAACCTTTAGTTCGAATCTCAAGTTATCCCTTCTATATTTTTCTGAATATGTTTGTGCTGTCTGCTAATGCATGTGAATCATATAAGCTATTTTTTTAAGGAAAATCTAGAACTTTGAACAAGACTAAATCGAGGCATTGTAAACCGAATCTCACATGCTTATACACTTCAGGTTTTTATGTCAACTTTTTGTCCCAGTTTCATCAAGATGGTCGAGCGCGGCAACGCGCGCCTTCATGATCTAGTTGTGTGTGAAACTTATCATTCTAGACGTCCCAAGGGACATCAATGTGATACAGCAAGCAGTGGTGCAACCTTTTCACTCCAAAGCGTACCAAGTTTCAGCATCTTACTTTGTACTTGCAACGACATATATATACCTGAGGTAATACTAGAATGACACATCCCCACAATCATTTTAAAGTTAAGACCCTCGCAAACTAACTCTCCCATTTCTGATCACAAGAATGTTACTGTTGGTTGAATCTATTGAAAAAAAATATATCCAGACTTGTATAGATGCATATAGATATATGAGTAAAATACACTAGAGCTCCTAAAAGTATTCCAAGTGTGTCACGTAGGTCCTAAAAGTTTGAAATCTACCCGTGTATTCCTGTAGTATTAAGGAGTAGTATTTCAGGCGGTAGTATTTCAGCAGTATTAGGCCCCGCTTGGATTGTCGGTTACTTCTCAAATACCTCCGTGAATGATACAGACCTCCAGCCGTAAGTTAAATCCGGGTGTATAAACTTACACCGCATCCAAGCAGGGATTTAAGGAGTAGTATTTTGCGCGTGTAATCGACCCAAATCAGGCAAAAAGGAAAACTGAAAACGGTGATTTAAGCCAGGCTTAAAGGGTATTCAGCTAGAAAACGGCCATCCAGCCAGACCTACAACTAGAAGGCCGAAAAATCGTTACGAGTCAAAGATCGTGTCTCTGAATCATGAAAAAGATCAATCAATTATACTCCCTCCATCCCATATTAGTTGCCGCTCAAAAAGCAATACAATCCCATATATTCAACCAACCGCAGTGACATGAAATCCAGGATATCGAACTGCCCGTCATAGCACTTCTATTTTCAGCAAAGATCGTGAGCCGTTCTCTGTAAAGATTAACCAATATCCGGTGATAAAAAGGGAGAAACGTGGCTAGTAGCACAGAAGCAAAGTAGCATGACAAAACTGCTTCCGCCAGTCAGAATATTGTTTATGGATTTCAACTCGGACACAGAACTAATTTAGAGGCCAAAACTTCTTCATCTAACAGACGTTTTCTCAAATACCTTTGACCTAAGCTTCTGGTGAGTAGTTGATCATCCAATTTTCTTTTCTTGATAGAAAGGAAGACGAGGCTTAATCCTGCCGCCTCTTCTTTAAGGACTTGAACCCGCATCATGCTTCATTCTACTCCTCGGCTTCGACCAGTATCTTCTTGCAGGCCTCGTAGCACATGAACGAGATCCCCGCCGCGGGCATGAGCTTGATGCAGCTGGGTCCAAGCCCCTTGTACAGACCGCCCATCCCTTCCTTCTCCATTATGCAGTAGAGGGCATGGAACACGTTCTTGTAGACCTGCCTTCCGCCCACCGCCCCTGCCTGCATCTGCTTGCGAGCTACTTCGAGAGGGAAGGTGGCGGTGCTCGAGATGGCGCCCGCGGCTGAACCGATCAGGAGGGTTGCAAGGTTGCTGATCTCCTCCTGCTTGAATGTCTTCCTGTAGAGCTTCCTCAGGGTGTCGTAGGCGTAGTAGTTGGTTGCGGCGTATGGCACCACTCCTATAAGACTCGGTGTCAGACCACGGTAAAGCTCTGAGGGGCCTTCCTCTCGTACAATCTTGACGAGACAATGGAGAAAGTTGTCATATACGTCTTTCTGCAGAAACAAGTACATGTGAGGCGAGGTACTCAAAAGAAATATCACTCTTACACATTGTTGACAAAGAGTTATAAACACCTCTATAGTCAGACGGGTCTTGATCAGTTCCAGAGGATATGTGCAGAGTGTTGAGCTGACACCTGCAAGTGCCCCCGCGACAAGTGCTGGAGGGAAGGGGGTCTTAGAGGACTCATCAGCTTTTGGAGTCAGGAATTTTTTGGCTGTATCAAAAGCAAATAGCTGCATTTGGATGCAAAGAGATCAATCAAATTAAAATATTGTTAGTATGTCTTAAGAGGTAAACAACAAAGTGTTCGATCACTAATAACAAATCTTAGGTCCCATACTGAAATTCACAAGCAGAAAAGGAACTGGGCATAGAGACTTGCAACCAATTTGAGTGTAACATGCACCCCAAAAAATCAGTGTAACATAGACTTATGCAGTCTGATAATCATAACCAGCCAGCGTACTTATATAGCAATAATCAAACCAAGTTTCTACAGTGAAATTGCATTAATGTTTTGTCATCTAGAGTATAAATCAGAAGACAATATATAAGAAACCAAGCAGTGGCAGTTCAGCCAATCATTCAATCCAGGGAGTAGAAGTAGTGTAAAACTAAACAAACAAGGGTCTAAATACACACTAAAAGTGTCCACAGTCTGACTTAGTTAAGAGTGTCAGGACCATCATATACTAATACTAGAGGACAGACTCTTGATCATATATGTAATCAAATGTAGGAAAACATCAACTCACCGTTAGGCAAACCCAAACTCCTTTGCAGAAACTGTGTTTACAAATTGCATATACTGTTACACCTACTTCACTAATAGCAGCCTGGGTGCTATATAACATTGACTAAAAAGTAATGGCGCCCCATTATTGTTATGGCCCTCCTCCCACATCAAGTTTGCTGATAGGTTGTTGTAAGTGCACTACACAATTAACATCAAATTGAAGTGTTGAAAACTACACCACACCACATGATCACAAATGAAAGTGAAGTTGACACCCTATAGTAAGTCGATTAATAAGCAGAGAACCTCTATAGCATCAGCAATACACCAGGTATTGGCTAAATCACACGGTACATTTTAGCAACAAGGTCTACTGGGAATTGCCAAGTAGCATAAATGGAAAGTTACCTCAATCGCCTTGCTTGGAGCAACACGGATGACATTGACAAAATTCCCACGGAACAGCCCTGTCCAACCCTCCGTCTTCATAATTGTCTGAAAGACTTCTGTCATTGAATCCCCATTGCTCCCAACCATCAGGTGAGTCCTAATTGTCTCCAACGGCGCCACACAAGTCCTCGAGACCGCCCCCGCAATAGCTCCACTAACCAGCCGCCTCAAATGCGGGTTACCAATCTTAATTTTCAGTTTCAGCCCACGCTTCTTGGCCTTCTTCCTAATAATCTTACCATCCACCACCACCTCCTCCTCGACAGACTCAGCAACGGCCCCAACAACCGGAAACCCGACTGCTGACGAGACATACTTTATGCAGTGATCAGCAAAAGGGATCTTGAATTCCTGCTCCGCCGGACTGGTCGACACTGCTGGAGCAGGCGTCGACACTTTCAGACCAACGCTAGCAAACAGCGCACCATGATGAGGGGAGGCAGAGTCATGCAAGCTTAATGAGAAGGCCTTGTCTTCTTGCAAATCCCAAGGGAACCGGAGCTCCGGGAGCGGCGGGATAGCCCACCCGTGTTTCTTCTCCGAGGCCAGCGTGCAGTTCTTGCTCTTGGCCGTCACGGCCATCATCGTTCCGGCCATGGGTGGGTAACCGCCTTGGCCGGCTTCAGACTGCAAACGCACAATCAGAGGTGGACGGCCGCCCTGCATCGACGGTTACAACAAAGAGCATATTCTTAGCCACTCACTCCAAAAAGTTCGACACCACCAACGCAAACTTCCTAATAAACAATATCAAATCATGTAAACAACTTGAAGATGGACTGGGAAAATCATGGAGCAAGCACTCATCAAGAAATGATCATCAATTCATCATTATATCCTCACAGTATCAAATCTACAGCAGGTACTCATCCAATACAAAAAAATCAGTAAAAAAATTTGAACAAACAGAGGATGCAAGAGGAAGGAGGGAAGGGGGGTGAGGGAAGAGGAAGGAGGGAAGGGGGGTGAGGGAAGAGGTGGGAAGGAGGGTTGAGGAGGGAGAGGGGAGGAGGGAGGACGAAGGAGTGGCGGCTACCTGCCTATGGACTGGTCGCCGGCGTAGCTCCGGGCGGCGGCGGCGGCGGCTGGTCCAGGAAGGAGGGAGGCGCTGCTGGTGGGGCTCCTGTGCCGGCAGCGGGGCGGCGGAGGCCTCGGCCCGGAAGTAGTGGCGGCGGGCCGGCGGTGGCTAGGAACCCTAGCTGTCGCGCTCGGGGAGGACTCTGGTCGGGAGCGCCCGTGCTCGCAAGGATAGGGTGCTCCGGCCGGCCCGACCGTTCGATGCGTAATATAGGGACAGGATGGAACGCCCTTCGAAACTTGCAAAAACCACCCCATGGAAGCGCAGAATTATACCGCCTGTAACGTTTCTCCAAACATTTCTGCGCTGCCCCCAGCTTTTTTTGGAACAAAACGAGCACGAGCAGGGGCAGGCAGGGAGGGCTTCTGGGCTACGGCGGCGGGCCTCGCCGGCCGTGCGCTCAGGCTGCGGCGGACCTCGGGAGATCAGTCTCGCCACGGTGCTCCGAGGTCCGGCGCTCCGTCCCCGCGCCGCCATTCCCCGCCTCGGCGCCACGCCCGGCGCCAGATCCGCCATCCGCCGACGCCGGACAAGAGAACTCCAGCCTTCAGGTTCAGGTGTCCCTTTACATTGATTTTGTGAGATGAGATGTAGCTAGTCCTATCTGTCTCAGTAAAATGCGGTGGTCTCTCTCAGCTGGCGTGGGAAAAATAATCACTGAATGAATTAGTTATGTTTTTCTTAGACTGCATATTCGAGCAATTAGGTGTAGAAAAATATCAATAACCTATGCCCGAAGCAAAGTAATTTTATCTACCTGTTTAAATGCCTCAACATGAGGTGCTTGTTAGCACAAGACCGAGATCCATTAACAGCGCCTGCAATATGTGCCGCACTGATTTGTGAGAAAATTCCCTGTCTGTTTGTTCAGTATTTCCATCAGAACTAATACGATGCTAGTTTTGGTTTAGTGACGAACTAAATGTATTAGCTCGTTCGCCTTCCTTTTATTTTGGACAAGAGGCGGCGCCTTATATTCATTATCAAACACGTTTTACATTCAGGATTTGGCAATCCTGAACATCTATAGGTTGCCTAGCTTTGAAAGCATACGACACTGATCACCTGTATGTGCTGAGCTACAACATGCCATATTTTTGCTCACCACTTGACTAGTCTACCTACTTTTGAAGCACAGTTGTGAGCCACATAGTTAAGGTTCCTTGGTATGTGATGAATTTGTATATGCATGTTCGCTCTTGAAGAAATTTGCTAGCTGGTTTCTCATCACCCAATGCCCAGGGGAAAGAAAAATATTTCTTGATGCTGCTGCCTTGGCTGGGGTCAGATTATCCACCAGAAAAATGACCTGCTTGCATCTGAATTTGGAAATTGTTTCTGCAGCAACCTGAAGGGCCATATCTCCTGCTTGTAACGGGGAAGTGGCATGTTTGCCAGCTGCCGAAACAAAGATGTTTGTTTTTACTTCATTTTCTTCAACTTCTATGTGTATGCAATGCCTGCTCTGGTTGGTACTGCCTTGGTCTTCCTTATTCAGCTGCAAAAAAGTGGCACTACATTCCTACAGATTTAGCATTTTGGTGCTATGTGTCATCACATAATGCCATGATGCCATGCTAATTACATGCTGCTGTACTCATGATTATTATTTATTAGCAGCATTATTGTAACTCTCTTTTTCTTAGTACATCTGAATGCCAATGCATTAGACATTTTCTTGGTTTGCTACTTTAGCATGGCATTGTTGATTTTTTGGAGTTCATTGTGCTACAGCTCTCATGACAAGCTCACTCTTAGGTGCTCCTGCATCTAATATCTTACACTTCTTTCTGCACTTACCAGGGCAGGATGGAGTCAATGGCAAGTATTGCTCCAAGTGCCAGGTCAACTGCGATGGGACTTGAAGATCATGCCAACAACTTTTTCTCGCCGTCGACGGCTACCACGCGCAAGGAGGGAGACGCGCTGAACTCTCCTCCTCCCTGCGGGCACTCCCGCCGCCATCTCTGCCTGGCTTCCCCTTCACGGTGGCTGCGCCGTTCGCTTCCTTCCCCAAAGGCCACGGCCTCCTCACAGAATTGCCTCCTCTATGGATGATGGTTTGGTATATGCCCTGCTCTTGCTCTGCTCTGAGATCATTGCTTGGATGCTAATGGAATCGATTTTGTCAGGGCTATGTCAATTATCAGGAAGAGAAGTAAGATAGCTTGCTATTGTCAAGATGATTGGAGCTTTGCTAGGCACAAGTGCGAGATCTTGTTGGAATTTGCCCATTGGTACGAGCTTAGTGATAAATTGGTGAATCATTGTATGCATTGCCTGGTGTTTAACAGAACACTGCACAACTCACTCTTAAAAGAGGATGTTATGTTAACCAAGCATTGTCACATGTGAATCGAATTTTCTGACGACTGGTTAGTGATTTCTTGATATGTAGATATGGGGTGCTAGAAAAGGATGACTGCTCCTTAAATATATTGCTCATCCTTTGAAATTAATGTATGTGGCATGCAGTTCTTAAAAAAAAGAGTGTGGCATGCTCAAGCGTTGGATAAGACAATTCTGGACTTGATGTCTATGTAAAACAATCCTGAACTTGATGTCTATGTTGATTCTGGAATTGGACCCTTGTGTGGAGCCTGTACGTCCTGTGTGTTTTTGTAGCTTGTTCAGCAAGTTCCCAAACAGCATTATACTACAAACTCATTTTCAGTCTTGCCTAACTATAGGCCTGTGTGTGTTTCTTTGTTAATTTACAGTTGTACTGAACTATAGCAAAGCAGGCAATCATTTGTGTGAGTTGCACTGAACTGTGGGTCTGTGGCAAAGATGAACCCGTTGTCTTTTCTTGTTGTTGCTTCATACATACACCATCTTAACCTTAAAGTTAAACTCACTAGTGCATGCTTTTTTCTCTTTTTTCTTAAAGCATTTCTGTTTTGCCTTTTCTCAAGCAATTATGTTTAGTTAGTTGCATAATTGTGAAACAACTATATCTACATTGTAAAACTCCTAAGCTTCGTCACTTTTTGTACCCAAAATCCCGTGAACTTTAACTCTGTTTTTCTACTTATAAATTGTATATTATGCACCCACTATGATTCTGACTCTGGATGTTATGAGCCACTTTCTCTCTTGACTTTACTTCCTTTTTATGCAGTAAGAGAATCGCCTTCGTCACCGGATCCAACCAACTAAGGCCAGAATCTAGATTTTCATTTTGAAGAACCAGTCCAAGAATATCTGAGCAATGTCTTCAAAAAGGTAATGGTGTAAAAACATTGCCATTGCCAGGTATAACTAACATAGGTCAGACCTAGGCTTTCATCCTGGAGCTCGAGACCGGGTGCTTGAGTAGCACCACAACTGAAGCCACTTATGTGTTGTCGCCACCACTTTTTCGCAATCCCAGCTGCTACATGCAATGTGCGACCGCCACCGCTACACAACCATCCCTCGGCGTCAAGCGTCGTTCGGATCTAGAGAGAGGAACTCTCACAAAGACCTTTTGGTGGCCACCTCAATCAGCAGCGAGTCCGCCGCCGCAGGCCGGAGTGGTCACCACAAGAACCAACACCATTGGCGGAGCACACCATCGTCGACTACTACCTCGCCAGAGAGAACCCTGCCTAGGCCCGTTCGCCCCTGGGCCGACATGGCTAGACCTGGAGCACGGAAGACATATCACCATCGCCAACGCGCACCCACGCTCTGCTAGATCAGAAGTGCACAGCCGCCAAATCGGTGCCGCGCCTCCTGACCGAAGCACTATGCCCACCGCCCGCCATCGCTCCTCAACCACGCAGTCGCGCAGCAGCCTTGCATTTGCGCCACCGCCGAAAGCCTGCGGTCACGCCACGTTGAGGTCCATGCCCACACGAAGCCGGGACGTCCTGCGCCGCCAGCCAACCTCACAAGAGGGACAAGTAGCCTCGTCAGCGCCAGCGCCGCACTCTCGCGGCACCCTCCGACGACGGCGAGGGAGAGGAGGGGATGGGAGGCAGCCGAGTCTTGGTGGCGCTAGGGGTCCCCGTGTTGCTCGCGAAAGTGGCACGGGACGGTCCATTTTTTGCGGCTGCTTGCCGAACATTTCTAAGGTTCGTTAAGTAGAATTAGAGCCACAAGTTACCAAGACTAAGAAAATCTTACCACACCTTAAGAGTGTATGTCATGTAGGGCCCTAATGTGGCAAAGCGCATCTTGCCTAAGGTGTGTCTTGAAACAAACAACCACCTAATCTGGTCAAACTTGCCAAATTTTAGGTGTGGCAAACTTAGACAAATCTAGCCTCAAACTAAAAATTGCCTCATTAATCGCTTTCGAATTGAGATAACATTTCATAGCAGCAAGCTTCCGAATTTAGACAACTCGAGAGCACAAATATAGAAAATCTACCTGGCACCGAACCAATTTAGTTGCTTTATTTTGGAATCCTGTGAATCAGACAGGAACTTAAAAGCAGAAAATCATGGATATATGGTAAAATGAGTAAATGATAATTATATTGCTTAGTAACTTACATAAGTTTACCCACAAATAGTCAAATCACTTGGTGAGTGCAAATCATGCTAGAAGGTAGTATATAGCCAAGAGAAACATATCCATGGCAATGACCCAGTTCAGTTGACAATAAGGATACAGAGATAATGGCCCAGTTTTATTGAAAGCAGAGCACCTGAGATATTCTCCCAGCATACTTTACTGTCTAGCTTACCTCTGCCGCGCACTTACTTGGGAGGCTTGAAGTAGGCATAAACAGCGAAAAAGGTCTGCAGCATGGCCATGGAGAGCAGGAGTAGGGCCGCGAACACCGACATGGTCACCCATGGGTTGCTGAAGTAGTTGCGGGCAAGCGCCGCGCGCCACTTGTGCCGCCTGCGCTCCCTGTACCTGTTGACCTCGTCCATCATGCCGACCAGGTAGTTGTCGTCGGCCGACCAGTGCACCTTCCCGACAATGTCGCTGAAGAAATGCCATGCGACCCTCCTGCTGCTGCTGCTGAGGTGGCTAACGAGGACGCCGTGCAGGTCCAGGATCCTCATGTCCTCTGCCGAGGTGATGAGGCAGTCCATGAAGACGGCGTAGGTGGACACATCACACGGTGTGTTCGGGTATGTCTGCTCAAATGCGATCAGGTTCCGGAACAGCGACTCGCTGGAGTCGTTGAGCTCCAACTGTGGGATCTCCAGCACGCCCTGGGCGAAGCTCACGTCTAGGAAGCTCGTGGCATTCTCCCTCTTGCGGAACCGGACCCCCGCCTCCTCCAGCTCCTTGGCGCACGGGATCCACTGCGGGAGCTCCGGCAGAAACTCATCGGTTCGGCGGTGGCGGGAATGCTGCCGGTCGTGGCTCGGTGGGAAGCTGACAGAGAGGTAGAAGAGGTGCAGCAGGTGGTGCACGCCGCGGCATGTGATGTGCGACTGGTGCAGCATCTGGGGACGAAGGGAGCGGAAAAGCCTGAGGCTGCCGGTAACGAGGAGATTTTCGGATTCGCCCTCGTTGCTCAGCTGCTGGAAAAGCTCTCGGATGACGAAGAAAGGTATCTGGTTCTCCAGCAGCAGCAGGTCCCGCGTCACCAACTGTCACACAAAGCACCTGCCGTAAACCTGAGTCCAGTCGTCGTCGTTGTCGACAATCTGATCGCCAACGCCACCAGCTTCTTCCATTTCCGCGCGTCGCGCGTACTTGAGCAGTCGGTGTAGGATGAAGCAGCCGTCTAGCAGCATCATCTCCACCACCTCGTCGTCGGATTGAGCTCCGTCAGCCCTTAAGGTGCCTTGTGAGTAGGATCCCCGAATTTTAGGAAGGTGCCGCTTCATGCTCGTGAAGCATCCGTGCAGTAGCACCAGAGTCTTGGCAGGCTCCAAGAGGCGGCTGTGTCGCCTGATGAGCTGCTGCACGCAGCACCATTTGTATCTGTCCAGCTGCTGCAAGCTTTCCCTGTACTGACTTCCCGCTGGAAGAGTGTCAATCTTGGAGTACGTTCTTCCTATGCAAACAGCAACAGGCTCATATTCTCCCACGGGGTTATAGCTGTTAATTTTAAGTTCCTGGGGGACCATGTAGATGGTGGGTTGCTGCGTCGAGTCACCGTGTCCTGCTCCTGCAGAAGCCGCGCCGCACAGTTTCTCCAACAGTATCTTAAAATGGCTCTCGTCTACATGTACGTCGACGTCATTTCCGGATGAAATTGGGACTGGCGAATGACTGTAAGTTCCACTCCGTTCTGAATTTTCTGAAACATAGGCAAAACATCTTCCGTTATCTCATAATTAACACGGAGTTTGATAACAATGTAAAAATACCAAAGTTCAAAGTCCAAGATGACGCCTGTACTTGCTACTAGGTTGTTTTCATCGCTTTCG
This sequence comes from Triticum timopheevii, assembly GCA_963921465.1. Classification (NCBI taxonomy): domain Eukaryota; kingdom Viridiplantae; phylum Streptophyta; class Magnoliopsida; order Poales; family Poaceae; genus Triticum; species Triticum timopheevii. The sequence continues at coordinate 616,993,960 of OY997274.1, read as the reverse complement.
GGATTTTTTCTTCTTCTTTTTTCTCCGCCTATGCATAGCATCGGCTTGAATGACTTTGTTATTTGCCGGCATGATACTTTGTGTGCGTGTGTTAGTGTTGGCTGTGTGCATCCTAAGTATCTGAACTAAAGATGTTAGCCTTCCCTTGCTGATGTGTTTGCTGAGTGAAGTCATGAGTGCAAATTAACGAAAGAAACATCGCTCCGAACTTGAATCAGTCTGATCGAACCTTGGTTCTGCTGTTTACTATGCTGCAGTTAAAGTGTTAAACTAGTGTTTTTTTTTCATTGGGCAGGTTAAGTAAGAACCTAGCTTGTTAATCATCGTGACCAGTTATAGTTGTCGGGTTTCTCCCTGGCCATGAGTAGTTGAACTGTGTTTGCCCAAGTTGTAGTTGAGCTTGAGCACACCTCTAGAACTGGAAAATGTGGGAGTTGAATAGCAGAATTATTATGCAATGCATGTGTTTGTAACATGCTTGATCAGGCTACTTGGAACCTAAGGTATCTTGAATATATATTTCTTTTATCTCTCAGATATCAATTTGTACTTGAAATTCATTTTTGTTATTCTGGCATGAAAAATAGTAGAGGATTGATATTCTGAAGGTTTCACATGTTATGCCAATGCTATAATATTTTCATTGCCAGACTATATTTAAAAAAAAATGCACTGCTAACTACAGTAACTTGATTAGAAGGCTGGCTTTCATCCCCTTGTACAATGTATTCTATTATTTCACTACCTGCCTATGTAGTCTGTACTGACATCGTTACATCACTAGCTGCTATAAAACATCCATTATCACTTCTATGAACAAAGTACATCCATATCTACTAGAGAATTAGTACATCATTTCTTGGAACATGACATGTGCTTAGAGTTCAAACTTCAGAATGATCTTTGCTTAGAAAAACAAGTTTATTTCTCTTCAGCAGCAGTGTTCTAGTGTGCTGAAATACAAGGAGGTGTTTGATCTCATTTGACATTGAACTACATGTACTTGCAGAGTTGCAGGGCTCTTCAAAATGCATGCCAAAGGATTCAACAGCTTTGAGATATTCGAACTCATGTCACCAATGTTCAGAGCATGCACCAACAAAAAACCAAATAATGTGAGAATATTTTAAAGATATTTGAACTCATGTCCACCATGTTCAGGGCTCTTCTGGATCCTGAAGATTAATTAAAATACCAATAGTTGTCTTGCTCTGCATTATCCTCTGAACAGTCAATCGATTCATCCTTCTGTTCATTTGTGTTGGGTCTTGATTATTATACAACTGGTTTTGTTTTAAGGATGTAATCGAAGGATCATAACAGTTATACAACCATGAAGTGTAATACTGTCCCCATGGATTATCCTTTCCAGTTGTGAGTGCATCTGCTAAGTTGGATCCCACTTGTGCCCACATAATTTGTGTACGTCCTAATGAGATGTCCGGTTGTTCCCACTAAACGAACTGGGACCAAGTGGGCTAAAGGTGGGACACCCATGTATAGTCCCACTTGCGGCCTGAACTGTGGATTAGAGAGGGAGCATCTTTTTTCTTTTGAGTTCTACTCCCTCCGTTCCAAAATAGATGACCCAACTTTATACTAAAGTTAGTACAAAGTTGGGTCATCTATTTTTGAACGGAAGGAGTAGATTGTTTTTTGAGATAGCTACCCGCTTATTCCAAGCAGTGATGAGAGGGGGCGTCTATTTCAACAGGGCTCTGATTTCTCCTCGGAGCTAATCATTGATTAGGCTGCAGAGGAGGCGATCTCGACTTCATGAGTTCAGGAGATACTGAGATATTGACCGATGAGTTCAACTAGAGACCAGCTTTGGGGATGGTCTTGATTGGAGGTTCACTTGGTGTGGTTTCTATGTTGAGCTGTGAGGTTGGGAGTGGCTGATATGTGAAGGGAAGGTCTAATGTGATGCCATTGATGATGGACAAAGATCTACTACCTCCACTTCAAAATATATGACCGTAGGCTATAAACTAGCCTACCAAAACGTCATATATGATGGAACGGAGGTAGTACATCAACACGGGTGTGGTCGTGGGTTCTCCAGGTGGGGATAGGAAGTACCTCCTGTTTCCCCTTTATCTATTCTGGACGATTCGGGAGGCTTTCAACAATGTTTGAAGGGTGCCATTGAGGGCTTGGATTCGTGCTTAGATGTTGGAGAGAATGGTGATGAAGTTTCTGATTCAGGTAGTTGCTACTCACCAGAATTAGAGTTGAAGAACAGTGGTTTGAGTGATGGTTCTGTTGGAATTATTAGGCTTTATTCCATTTATTAAGGAAAGTGGGTTTGGATAGGTGATGACTTTAGGTAGTAATGACCTCACTATTTTGGAGAGTGCTCAATCTGATTTTGATATTGATAAAAGTAGGTTTGAAGAGATTATGACTTTAGTTAATGTTGATCCTACTATTTGGATAGTGATAAAATCTATGGATCATGAGGAGTATGTCTTAGGTGATAGCTATATTATTGAGTTTGATTATGATCCCACATGTAATTATTATGAGAGAGAAATATGACTATAGAAATCTTCATGCTCCTAAACCCCATTTCTTTACGTTGAAAGTTTTATAGTTGTATCTACTCTTTTGCATATGCTAGGGATTGCATGTGTTTAAGGATTTGTTTACTTATCAGATGCATATGCATAGAAAGTTGGTTAGACTTAAATATATTTATTTGATGATTCTTAATGCTCTGTACTATGCTTTAAAATAATTGAGACTCATGTTTTCATGTGAGCATTATTAAAATCATAAACCTACCTTAATGGTTATAAAGGAAGAGATCGCGGGAGACAACCCGTGTTTGTCCTTAATAAAGTTGTTACCTTCTGTAAGAACATTTTGTGTGTGTGTGTGTGTGTGTGTGTGTTTTGCTTAATAAAATGCCAAAGATTGCCTTTATCATGTTAAGTATGCAAGTCTTTGAGTTGTTGCATTGAGACATAATTTTTTTCTGCTATGTTTATTTCTTCACTGATTAACAACGCATGCTAAAAATCTTAAAAATTTTACACGGTAACCATAGATAAATTCTCTGTTACGTTGTAATTTTTCAGAATGTTTAGCGTTACAGAAGTATGGATACCATTTATGTTTTTACAAACTACTCTGTTTTGACAAATTGTTGTTATACTTTTCATAAACTGCTTATGTTTGTAAAATTTATTGTTCCCTTTGATGTATAAGTGTGATAAATTGTTTAGTATACACCATACAGTGGCTAATGATTAATTATAATTTTCTAAATTATGTTGCAGAAAGGCATGATATGATTCAAATGTTATTTATGCTAACTTATCTCACAATTTTGTATTAGCTTGTGCGAATGAAGTTTTTAAGAAGAGTGATATGAGAAGAATAAGGAGAGGCAAGAGCTCAAGCTTTGGTATAACCAAGACACCCCAAGAAAATATTTCAAGAAGTCTCTAACGTCTAAACTTGGGGATGACTAGTACATCCCTCTTTCTTAATCAACAACTATCGGTTTGTCACAGCTGGACCTATGTTTTTATTTGTCCACGTGATATGTGTTGTTCTTGCAACGTCATATTATTTTTCCTTTTGCTTGTTGATCTATGTCAATGTGGAATAAGCTCTCTCCTCCTCACCTTTGTTCCGACGATGTTTCTTCATATCGCTGAGAGGCCTGTTGTAAGGGCATTTTTGTCCTTAAGTAGTTTTGGTGATTGATGACAATGCATTTGCGGACTAATCATGTGTATTGAGCTTCTCAAATTCATCACGACTAAACACAAGACGATTTGATGCCCCTCGAAGAGTATTGAAGACGGCGTTTGTCTACGGTTCGGTTCGGTGGAGTTGAGTCGTAGGAGAGCCGTACTATTAAGAGGGGGTCCGCTTTGGAAAGGTTAGGGTGGAATCTCAAGTACACATCCCCGTTGCACCACCTTTCTTTGAGCACCTTGGAGTGTTCCTCCGTCCCGCGTGTCTCTACAAAATGAAGGCCTCGATCCTGCTATTCTCAGGCTGGCGGTAGTACTGCTCTTTTGAGCGGTACTACCGCAGGAGCCAGCGGTAGTACTGGGCTCCGGCACGGTAGTACCGTAGGCTCCCACGGTAGTACCGCTCTTCCGAGCGGTAGTACCGCGAGCTCTAGTCTGGTACCGCTCTCAAGCAGTGGTAGGCGCGGATGTAATTTTTTACATCCGCACTCCCCGCGGTAGTACCGTGCTGCGGTGCGGTAGTACCGTGGCAACAGTCCAGGTTCTGTAGCAGGAGCGGAGGTAGGGGCGGATGTAATTTTTTACATCCGCACCCTTCACGGTAGTACCGCACCCTCGGTCGCGGTAGTTCCGTGTCGGATTTTTGCACGTTTGTTCCTCAGCGGAGGTAGTCACGGATGTAATTTTTTACCTCCGTGCCTATCAGGTCTGGCCCATGTCTGCCTTGCGGATGTACAGCACGGGGCCGTGGTAGTACCACGTATGCGGATCTACCGCGCCCTGTCCATACTCCTTTTGCCTGGCTTCGCCCCTGCCGTGCTCACGGTAGTACCGGTGTCCACCGCGGTAGTACCGCACGCCAGTGCGGTAGTACCGCACCTGTGGAGCGATAGTTCCATGGGCCGCCGGCTGAGTGGTGGGTAACGGTTGGGATTGTCCCCCCACTATAAAAGGGGGTCTTCTTCTCCAAGAAGACTCACCTCTTCCAATCCTAAACTCCATTGTTGCTCCAAGCTCCATTTTCGCCCGATCTCTCTCCCTAGCCAATCAAACTTGTTGATTTGCTCGGGATTGGGTGACAAGGGCCCGATCTACACTTCCACCAAGAGATATTCGATTCCTCCCACTTATCCCTAGCGGATCTTGTTACTCTTGGGTGTTTGAGCACCCTAGACGGTTGAGGTCACCTCGAAGCCAAACTCCATTGTGATGAAGCTTCGTGGTGTTGTTGGGAGCCTCCAAGTGTTGTGGAGATTGCCCCAACCTTGTTTGTAAAGGTTCGGTCGCCGCCTTCAAGGGCACCAATAGTGGAATCACGGCATCTCGCATTGTGTGAGGGCGTGAGGAGAATACGGTGGCCCTAGTGGCTTCTTGGGGAGCATTGTGCCTCCACACCGCTCTAACGGAGACGTACTTCCCCTTAAAAGGAAGGAACTTCGATAACACATCCTCGTCTCCACCGGCTCCACTCTTGGTTATTTCGTGCCTTTACTTTTGCAAGCCTACTTGTGTTGTATCCCTTGCTTGCTTATGTGCTAGTTGTTTTTGCATCATGTAGGTTGCTCACTTAGTTGCACATCTAGACAATCTATTTTGTTGCATAGTTTAATTTGGTAAAGAAAAGCTTAAAAATTGTTAGTTGCCTATTCACCCCCCTCTAGTCAACCATATCGATCCTTTCAATTGGTATCAGAGCCTCGTCTCTTTTTAAGGACTTTACCGTCCGAAGAGTATGGTTGACGTCGTAGATGATGTGGGAGAGCACTCCGGTGCGAATCCGATATCATCTACGGGGGATGGGGGTAAGTTGATCTCACGTGAGGAATTCAATGTGGCGTTGGACACATTGAAAACCTCCATGACGACCGAGGTCAAGGACATGTTTAAGGAATTCTTAGAAGGGATTAAACTTTCCACCGCGCCCGTCAAAGTGGGTGATCCCGCCAACACGGTGACGGATGCTAACCCCGAAAAGGGGGAAGCTACTAGTGAGAAAGCTCCTATGTCTAGTGGTAAAAATGGCACCGGCATCTTTGCTCATGTGGAACCTCCAATTTATGGAGGGCCGATTCCCTCTACTCATTTAAATCATGCCGGTCCTCCTCCTAAGTATGAGAAACATGAAGATTTTGATTCTTGGGTTTATCGCTTCAAGCGTCATTTAAAACATGTGAATACTAACCTTTGGAGAATCATTGAAGAAGGTTTCTATCCTCATGACCCAAGCAACTTCACCCCTCGAGAAGCCGTGGATAATCAATTCAATGAGAGTGCTCTCTTCATCATCGAAGATGTAATTCTTCCCGAAGATCTCCCTCATCTTCGACCTCATGCCATGGCTAAGGACGCATGGAAATGTGTTGTGTCTCTCTATCGAGGAAGTGCTAGCATTCAATGCTCCAACTATGAAGTGGTGCAAGATGAAGCCGATGAGTTTGCAATGAAAGAAGACGAAGAACCTCGTGAGCTCTTTCGAAGAGTGACCAAATTCGCGGTCTCACTCCGAGATCATGGAAGCAAGGACACGGATGACAATTGGATCAAGCGCAAATTCCTCAAGGCTATGATGCCCTACAACAAGGCCATGTCCTCCGTCATTCGTCAAAGACCGGACTTCCACTCCATGACCTCAGGTGAAGTGTTGGATGAGTTCGTTGCAATGAGCATCTTGGACAAGACCGCCGACAATGCGGTGCTCCCTTCTCAAAGGGCAAAGAAGCCCAACCTTGCTTTGAAGGCAAAGGTTATTATGGAAGAAGAGGAAGAAGTGGAAGATGAGGAGAGCAATCCCGAAGACACCAAGTATGATTATCATGAGCACATGGCCCTTGCTTCAAGACAATTTTGGAGCAAGAAGAATACAAGACCAAACTTCAACAAGAACAACACAAGTGGCGTCAAGGGCACAACGAGTTAGAACTTGCTTCAACTGTGGCAATGTGAGCCATTTCGTTGCGGATTGTCCTTACGAGAAGCGGGAAGACAATGGTGGCAAATTCATCCGAAAAGACAAAGCCAAGTCCTTCCCCAACAAGAACAACTTCGCCAAGAAGACTCCAACTCGTGGGTTGGTGGTTCAAGAAGAATACCAAGAGGATGACGATGATGATGAAAGTGGAGAAGCAATGGCCATGGCATTCGTTGCCATTGCTACTACTCCCCCGGTGTCTCTCTTTGATTCACCCAACGAAAACATCACCGCCAAGTGCCTCATGGCTAAAGCTTCAAACAAGGTAACCCCCAACATCACAACCACCATCATTACTAATCCCTCCTTGGAGGATTGCATTGATGAACATGATGGGTCTAATGAGGAAGTGAATGAATTTGAGTCTTTTATGAGTAAGCTCAAGGGCAAGTCCAAGAAGCATTTTGTTGCTCTCTTGGAACAACTTGGTGAGGCCAATGACATGATCGAGGCTCACGAAGAAACCATCTCTAAGATGGAAGGTCATAGTCGTGACTATGCCGACGAGATATCGGATCTCTCTAATGCTCTTGAGGAAGAGCGTGTTCATCATTTGACTTTTGAGGAGTCACACAACGATGACCATGCTAAGTTAAAGAAAGATCTTGATCATGCTCTTGTCATGTCTCGTGTGCTAACTTCCGAGAAGGCTAAACTTGGCGTTGATCATGCTAGACTCAAAGAGGAGTTTGAGATACTTGACAAGGCCCACAAGGTCTTGAAGGGTGCTCACGCTAACCTCAAGGAGTCTCATGCTCAACTCCAAGTTGAGCTAACCAAGGAAAAGGCCACCTTCCCTCATATGGTATTAGTTGATAATGCATGTGCTACTAACCCATGTTGTGAGCATGTGCATCTTGTGGAGGAGAATGCCAAATTGAAGGATCAACTTGAGAAAGGCCTTGTGACATGCATTCAAGGTGAGAAGAACCTCAACGACCTTTTGAGCAATCAAAAGGAAGTTGTGGCCAAGGAAGGAATTGGGTTTGCACCCAAATCCAAGAGCAAGAAGAAGAAGAACGACAAGACCAAACGTCCTCCTCCTCTCAAGCAAACTTTTGAAAGAGGGAGAGGGTGCTCCTAAGGAGAAGAAGGAAGAAGTGAAGGGAGTTGACGTCCAAAAGGGCAAAAACATTTCCTCCAACAAAGCCGACGACTTTAACCCGTCATATGTGTTGTGTCGTGCGAGTGATGGACATGTTTATGCTAAATTTGTTGGTTCTCCTTATGAGTACATTGAGTGGTCTATTTGGGTTCCTAAGACCCTTGTTACTAACATCAAAGGACCCATTACCAAATGGGTACCTAAAACCAAGCATTGATCTCTTGTAGGTGTTTGCTTCCGGTGGGGGATCATGGTTGCTTGATAGTGGAGCAACAAATCATATGACCGGAAGCAAGGACTTGGTGGTGGACGTGCAAAATATTCCATCTATGCCCACCAATGTTGAGTGGGGTGATGCTTCACATTCTAAGGTATTGGGTCTTGGCAAGGTTGTCATTTCTCATGATCTAATGATCGAGAAAGTCATGCTTGTTGAGTCCTTTGCATACAATTTGCTTTCCGTTTGTCAACTTGCACTCATGGGTTTTGCTACCTTCTTTGATATTGATACCGTGGCCCTCTTGTGGAGCAAGACTCTTAAAGTAGCCTTTGTTGGGCATGTCGAGAACGGTCTCTATGTGATTAACTTTTCGGAGCGACCCACTAAGACCGCGACATGCCTAATGGCTAAAGTTGACGTGGGATGGCTTTGGCATCGTCGTTTGGCCCACGTCAATATGAGATCTTTGCAAAGTCTTCTCAGGGGGGACCATGTCCGTGGACTAACAAATGTTAGTTTTGCCAAAGATCGTGCTTGCAGTGCTTGTATTGAAGGAAAGCTTCATGAGAAGGCTCACCCTTCCTCAACCATCATCTACTCGAAGAGACCCTTGGAGCTCCTTCACATGGATCTCTTTGGGCCTCCATCTTTTGATAGTCTTGGAGGTAGAAAGTATTGCTTAGTAATTGTGGATGATTATTCAAGATACACTTGGGTATACTTCTTCAAGAGGAAGAGTGAGACTCAACAAACCGTCATCGACTTTGCAAATGAAGCTCAACGTCAACATAATGCAAAGATCTTGACAATCAGAAGTGACAACGGCACCGAGTTCAAGAACTACACCTTGGATGAGTTTCTTAGTGATGAGGGGATCAAGCACCAATATGCTGCTCCATATACCCCTCAACAAAATGGTGTTGAGGAGAGGAAGAACCGGACGTTGATGGATGCGGCTAGGACCATGATGGCGGAGTTCAAGTCTCCATACAACTTTTGGGCCGAAGCCATCAACACCGCATGTCATGCATCCAATCGGCTCTATCTCCACAAAGGCTTGAACAAGACTCCTTATGAGATACTCACCGGCAACAAGCCCAACCTCAAGTACTTCCGGGTGTTCGGTTGTAAGTGTTTCATTCTCAAGAAAGGTGTTCGTTTATCTAAATTTGAGGCTAGAGCTCATGAGGGCATATTTGTTGGTTATGCTACAAACTCTCATGCTTACCGTGTTCTCAACAAGTCCACGGGACTCATTGAGGAGACGTGTAACATGGAGTTTGACGAAAATAACGGCTCCCAAGTGGAGCAAAGTGGTACTTGTGATGTAGGTGATGAAATTCCTCCCCAAGCCATAAGAAGAATGGGTATTGGTCAAATTCTACCCATTGAGGAACCCCTTGTGGCCGAAGGAGAAGGACAATGCTCCACTCAAGTGGAGCCATCACCTCCCCAAGACCCACACGCTTCCGAAGAACAAAGTGAAGGCCCTCATCCTCGTGAACAAGACCAAGGGCAAGATCAACCTCAAGATGGTGGTGAACCTCTAAATGATGCCCAAGGTCAAGTTCTCCCCCTCGAGCAAGTTCAAGATCATGAGCAAGCTCAAGATCAAGAACAAGCTCAAGACGGCGCTCAAGATGATCAAGTTAACCCTCCTCCTTCCACACCCGAGGAGGATATAGAGCGTCGTGCCGCGAAGATTGCTTCCAAGCTCACCACCCAAGGCCATCTCATGGAAAACGTGGTTGGAAGCCTAAGAAAGGGGGTAAGCACTCGTAGACAATTAGCAAACTATTGTGAACATCACGCGTTTGTCTCTTGTGTTGAACCCCAAAAGGTCTATGAGGCGCTCGAAGACTCGGATTGGCTCAATGCCATGCATGAAGAACTTAACAACTTCGAGTACAACAAAGTGTGGAGATTGGTGCCAAGGCCATCGGGGAACTACAACGTCATTGGAACCAAGTGGATCTTAAGAACAAGCAAGATGCTCATGGGAACATCGTTCGCAACAAGGCAAGATTGGTAGCTCAAGGCTATTCCCAAGTCGAGGGTATCGACTACGGTGAAACCTTTGCTCCCGTTGCTCGTCTTGAATCCATACGTTTGTTGATTGCTTATGCTTCCCATCACAACTTTAAGTTGCAACAAATGGATGTCAAAAGTGCTTTTCTTAATGGTCCTATTAATGAGTTGGTCTATGTCAAGCAACCCCCCGGGTTCGAGGATCCCTACTTCCCGGATCATGTGTATCAACTCGATAAGGCACTCTATGACCTTAAACAAGCCCCACATGCGTGGTATGACCACCTTACCGAGTTGTTACAAGATCGTGGATTTGAGGTGGGGCTAATCGATCCCACTCTTTTTACTAAGAAGGTCAAAGGGGAGTTGTTTGTATGCCAACTATATGTTGATGACATTATCTTTGGTTCCCCTAACAAAGCTTTCAATGAGGAATTTGCCGCTCTCATGACCTCCAAGTTCAAGATGTCTTCAATGGGAGAGTTGAAGTTCTTTCTTGGTTTTGACATCAAACAAAGAAGAGAAGGAACCTTCATCAACCAAGCCAAATACACTCAAGACATGCTTAAAAGATTCAAGCTAAGTGATGTCAAGCCGGCTACTACACCAATGCCTACCAAGTGCCAACTTGATATTGATCCCAATGGTAAAGCGGTGGATCAAAAGATATATAGCTCCATGATTGGCTCCTTGCTTTACCTTTGTGCATCTAGACCGGATATCATGTTGAGTGTGGGGATGTGTGCACGGTTTCAAGCCGCACCGAAGGAAAGTCACTATGTGGTGGTCAAGCGAATCTTTCGATATTTGGCTCATACCCCAAACTTTGGCTTATGGTACCCAAGAGGAGCAAACTTCAAGCTTGAAGGATTTATGGGTTCCGATTGGGCGAGAGACAAAGTGGATAGAAAGTCCACTTCCGGAGGGTGCCAGTTTCTTGGGTGCTCTTTGGTGAGTTGGTCTTCCAAGAAGCAAAGTTGTGTGTCTCTCTCATCCACTGAAGCGGAATATGTGGCGGCCGGTAGTTGTTGTGCACAACTCTTATGGATGAGGAAAACTTTAAAGGAATACTGTGTCATTTGTGACAAAGTGCCTCTTTGGTGTGACAACGAAAGTGCCATCAAGATTTCTCTTAACCCCGTGCAACACTTCAAGACGAAGCATATTGAGATTCGGTATCATTTCATCCCGGATCACATTAGGCGAGGAGAGATCGAGCTCAAGTATGTCAACACTCATGATAACCTTGCAGATATTTTCACGAAGCCTTTGGATGAAGCAAGATTTCGCGAGTTAAGGCATGAGCTAAATATCATTGATTCGAGCAATGTGACTTGAACCCTTGCACACCCCTACCTCACTCAACTTGTTGTCTAGTTTAGATGTAGGCATGGACATAGGGGGAGTGTTGTTCTCTCAATGAACTCTCCCTCCCCCCATTATGCATAAAACGATCAACTCTTTCACATTAGCCATTTTTGATGGCACTTGTGCTTCAAAGACGAGTTTTGGTCATGGGCCCAAGGATAATTCTTCGCAGTGCCATACCAATTGACTCAGACATAGGTGGCTCCGGCCACCGCTCTCCTCACGAAGAACTTGTGTCGTGTGTTTGATCTTGTTCATCATGTGTGGTCTTGTCTTGGTTGGTTGGTGTCTCTTCCAGAGTAGTGCCTTTTTCTCTCCTTTCTCTTGTGTTTTCTTCACTTTCTTGGATTTATGGTACTACCGTGGTGAGCCACGGTACTACCGCAGGAGTTGGTGGCTTTGCTTTTGAGCGTGGCCCTCCAGGGGCACGGTACTACCGCTACCTCCGCGGCAGTAATTTTTTACTGCCGCTGAACAAGCGGTACTACCGCCCAGCGTGCGGTACTTCCGCCCGAGCGGTACTACCGCGATGACCCGCGGTACTTCCGCGCCTCCGCGAGCGGGTGGGGGTTAAGAGCGGGTCAGGGGGAGTTCTAACTCCCCCATACCCATTCATCTCTATTGCCCACCCCGTCTCTCTCTCCTGACCAAGAACGGCGCCGGAGACCTTTGCCGGATCTCCGTCTCCGGCCGCTCTCTATGGATTCCGACCGGTGGGATCGTTCCCCACCTCGCCCTCTTGCCATGGACCCAGGTTTTTCCCCAAGTGCCCTTTCCTTTTGTTCTTTCTTGTGCTTATAGGTTTTGGGGAGATGCATGTGGTGTTCGTGAGATTTTTGGCTAAATCTGTGCAAATGGGATTCGTTGTAGAGTGGTAGTGTTGTCCCATGCTCTTTGGACAGTCAAAAATAGTTCCGTTTGATCAACGGTAGTACCGAAGTTGTCATGTGGAGGTTCTAGATCCAGATCCGCGTCCTCCATGGCGGTTTTTCATTCTGTGCGGTACTACCACTCCACCTGGAGCGGTACTACCGCAGCCACTTCTGGATCTGATGCTCCGCTGTACTTCCGCACCGTGGTGCGGTACTACCGTTGGGCGTCCGGAAGTAAAAAATTACTTCCGCCCCACGCGCGGTACTACCGTGCTTCCCTGGCACGGTACTTCCGCGGTTGGCGCGGATGTAATTTTTTACATCCGTAACCCCGCCCGGTACTACTATAAATCCTCCTGCGCCCTTTTGTCTTTTGTCCAAGTCGCATGTGGTTGTGTTTTTCTTTCGTGTTTTTGATTCGTTTTGTTCCCGTGCGTGTTTTTGTGTCTTTTTGTCTAGGAGGTGGCTCCGGTTTTGCTCGTCGCTCCAATCCCAGCCGAGACACAGGGTCCAAGCGTCCGCGCAACCCAGATGATGTTCCTGAGGGGTCCTCTGCTGCTCCCCAATGCCGGACCAAGACCACCGCCAACAAACAGAAGGAGCCCGTCATGGGCATGGATGTGATGCCCCAGGCCGAGTTTTTCATTTGAAGGAAGCTCGATCCCTATGTGAATCCCAGGGCTAGCACGCGAGGCAATGAACTTTTGTGGAACAAGCAGCATAATCTGATTTACATGGATGTGATCAAGGCCAAGCAGAATCACTATGTTGAAGTTCACTACATTGACATGCATCATATGAGGCAGGACAAGCACCGTGAGTACTTTGGAGAGGCCTTGGACCTTGTTGAGCAGTTCGGCATTGAGCACTTGCTCACCTTCCACAAGGATTTTGATCCCGAGATCATTGCTCAGTTCTTTGCTTCCGTTCATTTCGGCACTGATGTTGCAAGGACCATGACTTGGATGACTAATGGTCGCCGTCTGTCTGCTACTTGGAAGGAGTTCATGGAGTTGCTTAATGTTCCAGATGAAGGGCTCGACACGCCAGTTGGAGTTCGCCCTCATGCCAACTCTGACTCTGCCAACAAGAACAAGCTCATGCCATTCCTTGTTCCGAAGTTTCTGTCCAACAAGAAGACTGTGTGGGTTCTCAATCCCTTTCTTGACATCATGCATCGGCTCTTCCAGAACACCCTCTTCCCACGCATTGGGGACATGGGCCAGGTACATGCTTATCTCGTTGACATGATGCTCATCTGCGAGGATGCCCGGAAGGCTCAGACTCAGCCACTTGATGTCTCAAATATCATGTGGTGTGAGTTTCAGTTCGCCGTGTTCAACCGTAAGGTCCACATCTATGGGCCCTACCTGTTCCACTTGATCTCCACGACTTGGGAAAAGCTGTTTCCCCAGGATGAGTTTGAAGCTCCAGGGTGGATTCGTCATGAGTCCGTCAGGCTCCGCATCAAGCCTCAATGGGCTAACACCACCACTTCTGCTGAGGCTACCAGGCAGGCTGTGGATGAGGAGGAACCTGAGAGGGATGAAGCTGCTGCTGACCGCTTTGCTTTCTCACCTCCCTCTGATGAGCCCTCTTGGGCAAATAAGCTGAAGAACAAGATGAAGAGGCTGTTCTGCATGCAGGTTCAGGGTCAGTACAAGGCCCATGTTGCTCAGAAGGAGAGTCACCGTCGTGACATCAGGATCTTGAGGGCTTGCGGGGAGGATGTGGCCAGCGGTTCTGAGAAGCACATCACCCCAGAGACTGACTGGATGGAGAAGCAGGGCTACAAGTGGACCGATTCAAAGGAGGAGTCCGTTCCTGCTGCAGAGTCTGAAGACGAGGACTCCTTTTCCGCTTGAGCCACCACCGTTGTTGTAGGTGACCTCTCTGCCTTTTTGGTGTCTCGATGCCAAAGGGGGAGAGAGTGTAGGATTTGCGTGAGTGTCGTGTGTTTCGTCGTTTGCCTTGCTTTCCATCGTTGAACTTGCTTTCCGTTGTTGAACTTGCTTTGATTTGGTTGTGCTTGTGAGACTTTGTTCATCATATGGTGTAAGACATATGCACCCTATCGTACCTTATCATCTTATTGAGCTTGTGCCTTATCATGCTATTCATGTTATGCTCATATCTATTACCTTGCTTAGTGTCAGTCTTTCCATTGCAAGATATGCATTGTTTCTAAAATATAGGGGGAGTGGTGATCCTAGTATTCGTGCCGTGCAGTCCAAAGCACCTTACTCTCTATCACGAATCTAGGGGGAGCTCATCTATATTTTAGAGTTGTGGGGTTTGCCTGTGCCATATTCATCTCCTATGTGCAAATCCCGTATTGTCATCAATCCACCAAAAAGGGGGAGATTGTAAGGGCATTTTTGTCCTTAAGTAGTTTTGGTGATTGATGACAATGCATTTGCGGACTAATCGTGTGTATTGAGCCTCTCAGATTCATCACGACTAAACACAAGACGATTTGATGCCCCTCGAATAGTATTGAAGACGGTGTTTGTCTACGGTTCGGTTCGGTGGAGTTGAGTTGTAGGAGAGCCGTACTATTAAGAGGGGGTCCGCTTTGGAAAGGTTAGGGTGGAATCTCACGTACACATCCCCGTTGCACCCCCTTTCTTTGAGCACCTTGGCGTGTTCCTCCGTCCCGCGTGTCTCTGCAAAATGAAGGCCTCGATCCTGCTATTCTCAGGCTGGCGGTAGTACTGCTCTTTTGAGCGGTACTACCGCAGGAGCCAGCGGTAGTACCGGGCTCCGGCATGGTAGTACCGTAGGCTCCCATGGTAGTACCGCTCTTCCGAGCGGTAGTACCGCGAGCTCTGGTCTGGTACCACTCTCAAGCGGTGGTAGGCGCGGATGTAATTTTTTACATCCGCACTCCCCGCGGTAGTACCGTGCTGCGGTGCGGTAGTACCGTGGCAACAGTCCAGGTTCTGTAGTAGGAGCGGAGGTAGGGGCGGATGTAATTTTTTACATCCGCACCCTTCACGGTAGTACCGCACCCTCGGTCGCGGTAGTTCCGTGTCGGATTTTTGCACGTTTGTTCCTCAGCGGAGGTAGTCACGGATGTAATTTTTTACCTCCGTGCCTATCAGGCCTGGCCCGTGTCTGCCTTGCGGATGTACCACGCCCTGTCTGTGCTCCTTTTGCCTGGCCTGGCCCCTGCCGTGCTCACGGTAGTACCGGTGTCCACCGCGGTAGTACCGCACGCCAGTGCGGTAGTACCGCACCCGTGGAGCGGTAGTTCCGTGGGCCGCGGGCTGAGTGGTGGGTAACGGTTGGGATTGTCCCCCCACTATAAAAGGGGGTCTTCTTCTCCAAGAAGACTCACCTCTTCCAACCCTAAACTCCATTGTTGCTCCAAGCTCCATTTCGCCCGATCTCTCTCCCTAGCCAATCAAACTTGTTGATTTGCTCGGGATTGGGTGACAAGGGCCCGATCTACACTTCCACCAAGAGATATTCGATTCCCCCCACTTATCCCTAGCGGATCTTCTTACTCTTGGGTGTTTGAGCACCCTAGACGGTTGAGGTCACCTCGAAGCCATACTCCATTGTGGTGAAGCTTCGTGGTGTTGTTGGGAGCCCCCAAGTGTTGTGGAGATTGCCCCAACCTTGTTTGTAAAGGTTCGGTCGCCGCCTTCAAGGGCACCAACAGTGGAATCACGACATCTCGCATTGTGTGAGGGCGTGAGGAGAATACGGTGGCCCTAGTGGCTTCTTGGGGAGCATTGTGCCTCCACACCGCTCTAACGGAGACGTACTTCCCCTTAAAAGGAAGGAACTTCGGTAACACATCCTCGTCTCCACCGGCTCCACTCTTGGTTATTTCGTGCCTTTACTTTTGCAAGCCTACTTGTGTTGTATTCCTTGCTTGCTTATCTGCTAGTTGTTTTTGCATCATATAGGTTGCTCACTTAGTTGCACATCTAGACAACCTATTTTGTTGCATAGTTTAATTTGGTAAAGAAAAGTTTAAAAATTGTTAGTTGCCTATTCACCCCCCCCCCCCCTCTAGTCAACCATATCGATCCTTTCACCTGTAGAAGATGGCGTGTCCCCGGATCTGGTTCTCCGGGTCTCGCGATTTTTCTACAGATTTTTCTCAGTCCCTCTGTCTTGCGAAGCGGACAACGTGGTTGTGCATCTTGGTACTCCAGGTCATGTTTCGATTGACGAAGATTGACCAGCCTTGGCCTCACCGGGGAGCCTGTGAGATCTGTATTCCCTCATTCTGTCTTGCCAGAACTTGGGTGTTCTATAGGTCCTCTCCATCGTTTTCTTCTCCAGGGTGGTGATCTGATTCTGGCTGGTCAAAGTTGACGACTTTCTGCTGGGTTTAGACAAGTTTGCTCCGCTGAGACAGGTCCGGAGACGACAACGAGCTTTGCTCACGGTGTGTCGTGGATGAATGTAGGAGGAAGAATACTTCAACACCTCCAAGGGTTTGAATGTACTCCTCAATTTTTGTATGGGTGTTTTCTTCTTGTGAAAGGGCATGCGTGTTTCTTAAAAGGTTTGTGTTACATAATATACGCCCTTGGCTTTTTCGCAGAACAAAAAACAAATACTACATGATCCCATGGAGAAAAACTAAATAGCATGCTATCTTGAGGCTATAGCATTTAGAGGTGTATATCAGATTAAACCGTCTAGCATCATTCAGCGCGCTGACGCTTTGGTCGCTATTTGCCATATCCCGCTATTTAAAACTTCAAGAAAAACTGATGCAGAACGAAATTTACACGAATTTAAAAAGCTACAATTGCTATGGAACTGACGGGGCTAGTAAGCATTCAACTTTCTTTGCGTGAAAAGGGATGGAGAATGTTACGGACCTGAACGTTCTGGATTAGTCCTTGGCGGGGAGGAACCTGGAGAAAAAAAGCATTGGGCTCATCTCTGTTGGTTAGCATGTAATCTTGCACTAATTGGCAGGTGTCGAAGAGATTTGATGAATTTCGTCGGGTTCTCTATACCAGCTCTGTGGTCCCTGGCCCTGGTAAGATCACAGTGTTCTTGTGCTGGTACGCAGTGGGAGCTTCCGTGTGGCGAGCGTCTGTCAGGAGTTCCTATGCTGAATTAACATCAAAATAACGTAGCGTCAAGATCAAAATTAAGATGACTTTACTAGCAGAGGAGGATAGCTCACCGCACGCATGTGAGTTTGAAGGTAGTCGCATGCAACAATAACGGATTGCACAAAAAAATATACAGTGCACAGGAGGGCATTTTCTGAAACCAGGTCACAAGTCATGAAAAGAAAAACACGAGTGATTTTGTTTTGTATGAGTAATTGTTTGTTTGTTTGTGTGTGCGTCAAATTAGCTGGAATTAGCATAAAAATACTGAGAAAAGGAAGAGCTCATGAGTAATTGATCCGAAGACCTGACAGTTGATTCCATGAGCTGCTAACCACTTCACCCGACAATTGCTTGTGGTACTTTACACGCAAAACATATAATAAAACATAACAGTATTCACATATCAGAAATATTTTCTGAAAAATACGAAACCTTAATTGAGAAAAAATGTGAACAATTTGAAATGCCCAATAGTTATTGAGTTTATGAACAAAGTTGAGAAAACATATTTTGAAATTTGAACAAAATTTCAAAATATGAACAATTTCCGAACATATTTCAAAAACATGAACAGTTTTAAAATTTTTGGTTTTATTTTTGGGTTATTAATTGTCGTCTTTTCCTTCTGTTTTTTTCTCTTTTCTTTATTAAATTTCATGAACTATTTTTTTAAAATTTGTGAATATTTTCTTAAGTCTACAATCTTTGTTTTCAAATCAATGAACTTTTTTTCCAAATCTACAAATTCTTTTTAACTTTTACAAACATTTGTCAAAGGCCGCAATTTTGCTTCAAATCGTCAACATTTCCTTTCAAAATTGATGAACTTTTTTTAAGTCCGCGAACGCTTGGGTCGGCCCAAAAGGCACCCGACGGGAGCAATGTAGCAAGGCCTAAGCGTATTATTTTTCTAGTTTTTTTTCTTTTCTTTTTTCGCTGATTCATTTTTCTCCCTTTTGAACTTTATAATTAGAAAAAACTAAATGCGCACGGATGCGCACCCGTCTGGCCTAGGTTAGCACACTCCTCTCAACTGTTAGTTTTTTGACATGAATAAAAGACCCCAACTTTTTGCAGCAGTCTGACATGGATATATGAGGCATCCATGCCAGGTTTGAACGAATTTCGACACTGTTTGCACGTTGGGGCAAGTCCGGCCATTTATCGGCCTTTTTTCATGAAAGAACTCCAGAAAATGCAAAACTTGTCAAAAATTCAAACAATTTGGCGGGATGCCATGAATTTGTAATATAAGTTGATGTAAAAAAAATTAGGGCCATTTGACGGATGTCGAAAAAGAATGTGCTTTCAAAAGGTCCATTCTGGCCCTAACCAAACACCCTTCGTTGCGAATGGTCTATTTTTTGACATCCTTCAAATGATCCAACTTTGCAAAAGGACCCTTCTAGCCTACTCGAAATCCTTCGTTGAAATAAATACACTCTCAAACGGACACATCTAGCCTACCCGAAATCCTTCGTTGGACATGGTCTATTTTTGGACATGCATGAAATAACCCCAACTTTTCCATTAGCTGGGCATGCCCATGGTAGGCATCCATGTCTGGTTTGAAAGAATTCCGACACAGTATACAAGTTGCGTCACGTTCGGCTATTTATCGACTATTTTTCACCGGGTAAACTCTAGAAAATGCAAGAATTGTTGAAAGCTCAAACAACTTTGCATGGTGCCTTGAATTTGTCATAGAAACTGGTGGAAAAAATTTGGGTCATTTGAATGACATCGAGAAAAATAACGTGCTCTCATAGAGAGCCTTGTTGCCGATCCGAACACCCGGTGGCTGCAGTCAGAGCAGCACAGGGAGACGGGGACTTGATGGAGCTCGAGGTAGTTGGAGCCTTGTGGAGAGGCAACGACGAGAGCTTGGGAGAAACACGAGAGACGACTTCTCTCAAGGATCCAGATCCTGCAACAAACGTTGTTGCGACGAGAGAGATTGCAACAACGGGCCAGTTGTAAAAACCTAGTGTTGCTGGCCATGAGGCACGTGACGTGCAGAGAAGGCGGCGGACGCGGATATGCGATCCTCCAGGTGATATATATTATTTTCCATTTTAAAAAGTATGCAAATTAAAAAAGGAAACAAAAATATAAATAAATAAGGAAAAAAAGAAAATGGAGAATGAAAAAAAAACCCGAAGAAAAACGGACAAACTGAAAAAAATCAGATTGGAGAGGCATGCTTTTTTATTAGCGTTATCGTTCAATAAGAAGAAGGAAACAAGTACTTTGGTATGTCTATTAAGCTATCCTAATGGTTAGCGCCTTTAGTATTGAAAAGGAGTAGGTTCGAGACCCACATAGTGCAGCCCTTATTTTTGAAGATTAAAAAAAACAAGGTGCAAATAACACTGTATTGAATAAATATGTACATATAAAACTGTGTACGGTATGTCAAATGACTATATTGCCATTTATACCTTTTGTAAGGGGGTGTACCGAAGCGGATTTACGCTTGTAAATGTTTATAAGCAATATGACTAGTGTGTGAAAATTAGAAAACAACTCTCTCTTTTGCAACAAAAGCTACGGGAGTGTGTGAAAATTAGACTTCCTTTGACGGAGAATCAGACCACACGTCGGCCACAAATGGTCTGGACCACCCCTTCACCAAGTTCAAGAAGAAGAAAAAAGACCTCCATTGCACTAGCTGCTGATGCAACTTGGCGCAGGAGTCGCCCACTTTGGGTGAGGTTTGGTGATAGCTCGGCCATGGCCCATGGGCGTGCCGCTTGTACTGCTACTACAAGATCCGTCGGAATAGACCGTGCCCACCAAGGCTGACAAAATGAAAAACATTCATGTGTGCTCAGTGTCGACTAACCTGAAGGGGTGGGGAGGAGTAAGCTTGGCGTCGACTAAGCAGACCGCACCTGAGCGTTCTTCATTAGTCCTAGGCGGGGAGGAAGCTGGAGAAGAAAAGCATCGGGGTCACCTCTATTGGTTAGCATGTAATCTTGCACTAATTGGCAGGTGTCAAAGACTGGTTCAAGAGACATTTGATGAATTTCGTCGGGTTCTGTATACCAGCTCTGCGGCCCCTGGCCCAGGTAAGATCATAGTGTCCTTGTGCTGTCTGGCAGGGCCTTGGGTCTGGCATGCCTCTGCCAAGAGTTTCTACGCTGAATTAACATCAAAATAACGTAGCGTTAAGATCAAAATTAAGATGACTTTACTAGCAAAGAAGGATAGCTCACCACACGCATGCGAATTTGAAGGTAGTCGCGGGCAACAATAACACATTGCACAAAAAATATAGAGTGCGTACGTAGGAGTGAGTGCGTCAGACCAGTTTATGCCCCAGACCCGGTATGTGGCTCGGCTGGGGCTTCTGTCTTTTGATGATAGGATTAGGTCAGTAGTCTGGGTATGTGGCCCAGGTAGCACCCCTGCATCATTTGGATAGGAGTAGTGGCATATGTTGCTAAGATGGTGGATTCAGGCATATTGTTGTAATACTTTGTAAGGTCCTCGAGAATAATCAATAAAGTGGCCGTATGCATCTCCCAGATGCAGAGGCCGGGGGTCATCCTCCTTTTCTAAAAAAAAAGGAGGGCATTTTCTAAAACTAGGTCACAAGTTATGAAAAGAAAAACACTAGAGTGATTTTGTTTTGTATGAGTAATTGTTTGTTCGTTTGTGTGTGTGTCAAATTAGGTTGGGATTTACCCTTGTAATATTTCGTGGATTTACACTTGTAAATGTTTATAAGCAATATGACTATTGTGTGAAAATTAGAAAACAACTCTCTTTTTTTTGCAACAAAAGCTACGGGAGTGTGTGAAAATTGGGACTTCCTTTGACGGAGAATCAGACCACACGTCCACCACAAATGGTCCGGACCACCTCTTCACCAAGTTCAAGAAGAAGAAAAAAGACCTCCATTGCACTAGCTGCTGATGCAACTTGGCACACGAGTCACCCACTTTGGGTGAGGTTTGCTGATAGCTCGGCCATGGCCCATGGGCGTGCCGCTTGTACTGCTACTACAAGATCCGTCGGAATCGACCGTGCCCACCAAGGCTGACAAAGTGAAAAACATTGATACGTCTCCAACGTATCTATAATTTTTGATTGCTCCATGCTACTTTATCTACTGTTTTAGGCAATATTGGGCTTTATTATCCACTTTTATATTATTTTTGGGACTAACCTATTAACCGGAGGCCCAGCCCAGAATTGCTATTTTTTTTTGCCTTTTTCAGTATTTCGATGAAACAAAATATCAAACGGAGTCCAAACGGAATGAAAACCTTCGGGATCGTGATTTTCCAACCGAACGTGATCCAGGAGACTTGGACCCTACTCCAAGCAGTGCCCGAGGAGGTCACGAGGGTGGAGGGCGCCCCCCTAGGCGCGCCCCCTACCTCGTGGGCCCCTCGGAGCTCCACCGACGTACTTCTTCCTCCTATATATACCAATATACCCAAAAACTTCCAGAACAGAAGATAGATCGGGAGTTCCACCGCCGCAAGCCTCTGTAACCACCAAAAACCTCTCGGGAGCCCTTTCCGGCGCCCTGCCGGAGGGGGAACCTATCACCGGTGGCCATCTTCATCATCCCGGCGCTATCCATGACGAGGAGGGAGTAGTTCACCCTCGGGGCTGAGGGTATGTACCGGTAGCTATGTGTTTGATCTCTCTCTCTCTCTCTCTCTCTCTCTCTCTCTCTCTCTCTCGTGTTCTCTCTCGTGTTCCATCTATGGCACGATCTTGATGTATCCCGAGCTTTGCTATATATTGTAGTTGAATCTTATGATGTTTCTCCCCCTCTACTCTCTTGTGATGAATTGAGTTTCCCCTTTGAAGTTATCTTATCGGGTCGAGTCTTTTGTGAGAACACTTGATGTATGTCTTGGTGATCAACTTGCGGGTTTCGTGACATTGGGAACCTATGCATAGGGGTTGGCACACGTTCTTGACTATCCGGTAGAAACTTTGGGGCACTCTTTGAATTACTTTTATGTTGGTTGGATGAATCTGAGATTGTGTGACGCATATTGTATAATCATACCCACGGATACTTGAGGTGACAATGGAGTATCTAGGTGACATTACGGTTTTGGTTGATTTGTATCTTAAGGTATTATTCTAGTACGAACTATTTTATAGATTGATCCGAAAGAATAACTTTGAGGTGGTTTCGTACCCTACCATAATCTCTACGTTTGTTTTCCGCTATTAGTGGCTTCGGAGTGACTCTTTGTTGCATGTTGAGGGCTTGTTCTATGATCTATCTATGTTATTATTGTTGAGAGAACTTGCACTAGTGAAAGTATGAACCCTAGGCCTTGTTTCCTATCATTCAAATACCGTTTACGCTCACGTTTACCACTTGTTACCTTGCTGTTTTTATTATTTCAGATTACAAAAACCTATATCTACTATCTATTTTGCACTTGTATCACCATCTCTTCGCCGAACTAGTGCACCTATACAATTTACCATTGTATTGGGTGTGTTGGGGACACAAGAGACTCTTTGTTATTTGGTTGCAGGGTTGTTTGAGAGAGACCATCTTCATCCTACGCCTCCTATGGATTGATAAACCTTAGGTCATCCACTTGAGGGAAATTTGCTACTGTCCTACAAACATGTGCACTTGCAGGTTCAACAACGTCTACAAGAAGAAGGTTGTGTAGTAGACATCAAGCTCTTTTCTGGCGCTGTTGCCGGGGAGGCTAGGTAAAAGGGCACTCACTCACACCCCGTCAACTAAGCTCTTTTCTGGCGCCGTTGCCGGGGAGGTTAGTGCTTGAAGGTATATCTTTAGATCTTGCAATCGAATCTTTTTGTTTCTTATTTTAGCACTAGTTAGTCTATAAAATAAAACTACAAAAAAATGGAGTTAAGCTTTTCTCATACGCTTCGTCTTTTTAATATCTTTCGTGAGTATGATGGGAAGGAAAATTGTGCTCAAGTACTAGAAGAAGAATTACATAGAATGCTTGGAATACAATATGTGAATGATGAGCATGGTTGCAATGTTGTTAGTATGAATTCCTTGAATATCCATGATGCTAATGATATGCAAAGCCACAAGTTTGGGGAAGCTATGTTTGATGAAGATGATATTTTTTGTCCCTCAAGCTTTGATGAGCAAATTTACTATGATGAAAGCATGCCTCCTATCTATGATGATTATTGTGATGACACGTATGCTTTAAAGAATAATGATAACCATGAAACTTGTCATCTTGATCTTAATTTTCAATCATATGATAGTTATTTTGTTGAGTTTGCTCCCACTACTATTCATGAGAAGAATTTTGCTTATGAGGAGAGTAGTAAATTTTCTATGCTAGTAGATCATGAAAAGAATGCTTTAGGTGCTAGTTATATTGTTGAATTTATTCATGATGCCACTAAAAATTATTTTGAGGGAGGAATATATGCTTGTAGGAATTGCAATAATGTCAAGTTTCTTCTCTATGTGCTTAAAATCTTCAAGTTATGCTTGTTTTACCTTCCTATGCTTGTTGATTATTGTTTCCATAAGTTGTTTGTTCACAAAATCCCTATGCATAGAAAGTGGGTTAGACTTAAATGTGCTAGTCATATGCTTCATGATGCTCACGTTATGTTTCAAATCTTATCTTTTATGTGAGCATCATTGTCATCATCATGCCTAGCTAGAAAGGCATTAAAGAAAAGCGCTTGTCGGGAGACAACCCAATATTTACCTTTACTATTTTTGTGTGTCCACATTATTATGCTACTGTATTAATCATGTTTTATAGCTTTTGTTTCAATAAAGTGCCAAGTAAGACCTTTAGGATGGCTTACGGTGATAGTTGTGTTGATCCTGCTGAAAATCAGAAACTTTTGCACCCAGTAAATTAGTTTTGTTAATTCACAGAAACGTGATTCTGATCTGATTCTTTTTGCTCTGGATTGGTACACAAATTTCTCAGGTCTTCCTAATTTGGTAGAATATTTGGAGTTCCAGAAGTATACGTTTGATATAGATTACTACAGATTGTTCTGTTTTGACAGATTCTGTTTTCTACGTGTTGTTTGCTTATTTTGATGAATCTATGAGTAGTATCGGAGGGTATGAGCCATAGATAAGTTGGATTACAGTAGATATTACACCAATATGAATTTATAATGAGTTCATTACAGTACCTAAGTGGTGGTTTTATTTTGTTATACTAACGGAGCTTACGAGTTTTCTGTTGAGTTTTGTGTTGTGGAGTTTTCAAGTTTTGGCTAAGGATTCGATGGACAATGGAATAAGGAGTGGCAAGAGCCTAAGCTTGGGGATTCCCAAGGCACCCCAAGGTAATATTCAAGGACAACCAAGAGCCTAAGCTTGGGGATGCCCCGGAAGGCATCCCCTCTTTCGTCTTCGTACCATCGGTAACTTTACTTGGAGCTATATTTTTATTCACCACATGATATGTGTTTTGCTTGGAGCGTCATTTTCTTTTGTTAGTATTAGCTTGCTGTTATTTAGAATAATGTTTTGCATCTTTAGTTTCAATAAAAAAGTCAAGGATAGCCTTTACCATGCTTATTTTGCTAGTATACATGTTGCTGTTTGAAAACAGAAAGTTTACCGCTGTTGCAAAAAATCCCTAAAAAAGTCGGAGAATGGTATAATGTTGAAACATTTTGCATATTAAGAACTGATAAATTTACTACAGTGGGAATTTTATTTCATAATTTTTGGAGTTAGGGAAGTATTGATACTCTTGCATTCTTTACAGACTGTACTGTTTTGGCAGATTGCTGTTATGGTTGCATTGTTTGCATATGTTTGTTTGTTTAATGATTCTATTTGAGGATAGGAGTATTAAATATGCAGAGGCATTTAGTATTCAATGTTGAATAATAATTTTAGTGATTTGTTACAGTAGAAAATGATAAGATTTTGCATTGTTTTATACTAACCTATCTCACGAGTTCTTGTTGAGTTTGTTGTGAATTAAGCTTTTGATAAAAAGAGAAACCATGATATGAGATGAATTAAGGAGAAACAAAAGTTCAAGCTTGGGGATGCCCAAGTCACCCCAAGATAATATTTCAAGAAGTCTCAAGCATCTAAGCTTGGGAGGCCCTGGTAGGCATCCCACCTTTCTTCTTCAACAACTATCGGTTAGTATCGGTTGAGCCTAAGTTTTTGCTTCTTCACATGAGTTGTGCTATCCTTGCAATGTAGTTTTCTTTAGCTTTGCTTGCTGTTTGAATAAAGTATCAGGATCTGAAATTATTAAATGAGAGAGAGTCTTCGCATAGTTGCATAATTATTTAGCTACTCATTGATCTTCACTTATATCTTTCGGAGTAGTTTGTCATTTGCTCTAGTACATCACTTATACCTTTTAGAGCATGGCGGTAGTTTTATTTTCAAGAAATAGATGAACTCTCATGCTTCACTTAGATTATTTTGAGAGTCGTTAATAGCATGGTAATTTGCTTAATGTTAATATACTTGGTATTCAAGATATGTGGAACTTTCTTTTGAGTGAATTGAATACTAAGATAAGTTTGATGCTTCATAATTGTTTTGAGATATGGAGGTGATAATATCAAAGTCGTGCTAGTTGGGTAATTGTGAATTTGAGAAATGCTTGTGTTGAAGTTTGCAAGTCCCATAGCATGCACGTATGGTTAAAGTTGTGTAACAAATTTGAAACATGAAGTGTACCTGGCTTGTGCATCCTTATGAGTGGCGGTCGGGGACGAGCGATGGTCTTTTCCTACCAATCTATTCCCCTAGGAGCATGCGCGTAGTACTTGATTTTTGATGGCTTCTAAATTTTTGCAATAAGTATATGAGTTCTTTTGACTAATGTTGAGTCCATGGATTATACGCACTCTCACCTTTCCGCCTTTGCTAGCCTCTTCAGTACCGTGCATTGCCCTTTCTCACCTTGAGAGTTGGTGCAAACTTCGCCGGTGCATCCAAACCCCGTGATACGATACGCTCTATCACACATAAACCTCCTTATATCTTCCTCAAAACAGCCACCATACCTACCTATCATGGCATTTCCATAGCCATTCTGAGATATATTGCCATGCAACTTTCATCATCATCATCATGACATACATTACTTTTGTCATATTGCCATTGCATGATCATGTAGTTGACATCGTATTTGTGGCAAAGCCACCATGCATTATTTTTCATATATGTCACTCTTGATTCATTGCACCATCTCGGTACACCGCCGGAGGCATTCATATAGAGTCATATCTTGTTCTAAGTTTCGAGTTGTAATCCTTATGTTGTAATCAATAGAAGTGTGATGATCATCATTATTAGAACATTGCCCAAAAAAAGGCCAAAAAAAAGAAAGGCCCAAAAAAAAAAAAGAAAGGCCAAAAAAATGAAATGCCCAAAAAAATAAAAAATAAAAAGGGCAATGCTACTATCTCTTTTCCACACTTGTGCTTCAAAGTAGCACCTTGTTCTTCATATAGTGAGTCTCATAAT
This sequence comes from Triticum timopheevii, assembly GCA_963921465.1. NCBI lineage: Eukaryota > Viridiplantae > Streptophyta > Magnoliopsida > Poales > Poaceae > Triticum > Triticum timopheevii. Next base: position 616,967,130 of record OY997274.1, on the reverse strand, counting down.
TTATCTTTTTATACCAGTGGGAATTTTTCATTATAGAACTTGGCTTGTATATTCCTACGATGGGCTTCCTCAAATGCCCTAGGTCTTCATGAGCAAGCGAGTTGGATGCACACCCACTAGTTTTCTTTTGTTGAGCATTCATAGCTCTAGTGCATCCGTTGCATGGCAATCCCTACTCCTCATGTTGACATCAATTGATGGGCATCTCCATAGCCCGTTTATTATCCTCGTCAATGTGAGACTTTCTCCTTTTTTGTCTTCTCCACACAATCCCCATCATCATATTCTATTCCACCCATAATGTTATATCCACGGCTCACGCTCATGTATTGCGTGAAGGTTGAAAAAGTTTGAGATTATTTAAGTATGAAACAATTGCTTGGCTTGTCATCGGGGGTATAGAAGTTGGGAACATCTTTGTGTGACGAAAATGAAGCATAGCCTAACTATATGATTTTGTAGGGATGAACTTTCTTTTGCCATGTTATTTTGAGAAGACATGATTGATTTGATTAGTATGCTTGAAGTATTATTATTTTTTATGTCAATATGAACTTTTATCTTGAATCTTTCGGATCTGAATATTCATATCACAATTAAGAAGATTTACATTGAAATTATGCCAAAGTATCACTCCGCATCAAAAATTCTTTTTTATCATTTACCTACTCGAGGACGAGCAGGAATTAAGTTTGGGAATGCTTGATACGTCTCCAACGTATCTATAATTTTTTATTGCTCCATGCTACTTTATCTACTGTTTTAGGCAATATTGGGCTTTATTATCCACTTTTATATTATTTTTGGGACTAACCTATTAACCGGAGTCCCAGCCCAGAATTGCTGTTTTTTGCCTTTTTTAGTATTTCGAAGAAACAGAATATCAAACGGAGTCCAAACGGAATGAAACCTTCGGGATTGTGATTTTCGAACCGAACATGATCCAGGAGACTTGGACCCTACTCCAAGCAGTGCCCGAGGAGGTCACGAGGGTGGAGGGCGCCCCCCCTGGGCGCGCCCCCCTACCTCGTGGGCCCCTCGGAGCTCCACCGACGTACTTCTTCCTCCTATATATACCAATATACCCAAAAACTTCCAGAACAGAAGATAGATCGGGAGTTCCGCCGCCGCAAGCCTCTGTAGCCACCAAAAACCTCTCGGGAGCCCTTTCCGGCGCCCTGCCGGAGGGGGAACCTATCACCGATGGCCATCTTCATCATCCCGGCGCTATCCATGACGAGGAGGGAGTAGTTCATCCTCGGGGCTGAGGGTATGTACCAGTAGCTATGTGTTTGATCTCTCTCTCTCTCGTGTTCTCTCTCGTGTTCCATCTATGGCACGATCTTGATGTATCCCGAGCTTTGCTATATATTGTAGTTGGATCTTATGATGTTTCTCCCCCTCTACTCTCTTGTGATGAATTGAGTTTCCCCTTTAAAGTTATCTTATCGGATCGAGTCTTTTATGAGAACACTTGATGTATGTCTTGGTGATCAACTTGCGGGTTTCATGACATTGGAAACCTATGCATAGGGGTTGGCACACGTTCTTGACTCTCCGATAGAAACTTTGGGGCACTCTTTGAAGTACTTTTATGTTGGTTGGATGAATATGAGATTGTGTGATGCATATCGTATAATCATACCCACGGATACTTGAGGTGACAATGGAGTATCTAGGTGACATTACGGTTTTGGTTGATTTGTATCTTCAGGTGTTATTCTAGTACGAACTCTTTTATAGATTGACCCGAAATAATAACTTTGAGGTGGTTTCGTACCCTACCATAATCTCTACGTTTGTTCTTCGTTATTAGTGGCTTCGGAGTGACTCTTTGTTGCATGTTGAGGGCTTGTTATATGATCTATCTATGTTATTATTGTTGAGAGAACTTGCACTAGTGAAAGTATGAACCCTAGGTCTTGTTTCCTATCATTGCAATACCGTTTACGCTCACGTTTACCACTTGTTACCTTGCTGTTTTTATTATTTCAGATTACAAAAACCTATATTTACTATCTATTTTGCACTTGTATCACCATCTCTTCGCCGAACTAGTGCACCTATACAATTTACCATTGTATTGGGTGTGTTGGGGACACAATAGACTCTTTGTTATTTGGTTGCAGGGTTGTTTGAGAGAGACCATCTTCATCCTACGCCTCCTACGGATTGATAAATCTTAGGTCATCCACTTGAGGGAAATTTGCTGGTGTCCTACAAACCTGTGCACTTGCAGGCCCAACAACGTCTACAAGAAGAAGGTTATATAGTAGACATCAAACATTCATGTGTGCTCAGTGTCGACTAACCTGAAGGGGTGGGGAGGAGTAAGCTTGGCGTCGACTAAGTAGACCGCACCTGAGCGTTCTTCATTAGTCCTAGGCGGGGAGGAAGCTGGAGAAGAAAAGCATCGGGGTCACCTCTGTTGGTTAGCATGTAATCTTGCACTAATTGGCAGGTGTCAAAGACTGGTTCAAGAGACATTTGATGAATTTCGCCGGGTTCTGTATACCAGCTCTGCGGCCCCTGGCCCAGGTAAGACCATAGTGTCCTTGTGCTCTATCGTAGGCCCTTGGGTCTGGCGGGCCTCTGCCAAGAGCTCCTGTGCTGAATTAACATCAAAATAACATAGCGTTAAGATCAAAATTAAGATGACTTTACTAGCAAAGAAGGATAGCTCACCGCACGCATGCGAGTTTGAAGGTTGTCGCGGGCAACAATAACCCATTGCACAAAAAATATACAGTGTGTAGGAGGGCATTTTCTGAAACTAGGTCACAAGTTATGAAAAGAAAAACACTAGAGTGATTTTGTTTTGTATGAGTAATTGTTTGTTTGTTTGTGTGTGTGTGTCCCCCAAATTAGGCTGGGATTTACCCTTGTAATATTTCATAGATTTACACTTGTAAATGTTTATAAGCAATATGACTAGTGTGTGAAAATTAGAAAACAACTCTCTTTTTTTTTTGCAACAAAAGCTACGGGAGTGCGTGAAAATTGGACTTGAGAATCAGACCACATGTCCACCACAAATGGTCCGGACCACCCCTTCACCAAGTTCAAGAAGAAGAAAAAAGACCTCCATTGCATGCACTAGTTGCTGATGCAGCTTGGCACAGGAGTTGCCCACTTTGGGTGAGGTTTGGTGATAGCTCGGCCATGGCCCATGGACGTGCGCTTGTACTACTACAAGATCCATCGGAATCGACTGTGAACACTAAGGCCGACAAAGTAAAAAAATATTCATGTGTGCTCAGTGTCGACTAACCCGAGGCGGTGGTCAGGATGAAGCTCGGCGTCGACTAAGGCCACAGGGCGGGGCTTGCCGGTGCCGTCGCCGGAGCGCGAGTCCCCCATGATGCTCCGAGAACATAGGGAGGAAGATGAACTGCCACAACACGTAAACAGTTGAGAGGGGAGTGGGTCTTTTGATACGGATCGGCTACGATGCCCTCCAGCTTTGTTTTTGGGCAGAGCGCCTCCTTCTTTGCCGAGCAGCAGAGCAAAGCATCTCCCGGCAAACGTGTGCTTGGAGTAGACTGCTGCTTTTTTTTTTTTTGAGCGAGAGTAGACTGCTGGTGGGCCGGTCGGCAAGCGTGGCCCGTTCTGCTTTGCCCGACCCGGTCGGTGTCGTCGAGCCTTTCCTGGTAGGCCCATACGCGACCCAAGTAGAGTGGGCGCACCACTGAAGCTGGAAAGAAGGGGTAAATCCCTCAAAAAAAAAAGGAAAGAAGGGGTAAGTTCCTCGCCGCCGACGGCCACCGTGCGCGAGGAAGGAGACGCCGTCCGCCCTGAGCTCCCCCCCCCCCCCCCCCCCCCCCTCCCTACCGGCACCCCCGAAGCCCGCGAACGCCGCTGCCCGGCTTCCCCGTCAAGTTGGCCGCGCCATTCGCTGCCTTCCCCACAGGCCACGGCCTCCTCCTCACGGAACTGGCCCCTCTATGGATGATGATGATTGGGTATGCCCTGCTCTTGCTCTTGCCTCAGGGCTATGTCAAGATTATTAGGAGGAGAGGTAAGATGAGCTTGCGATTGCCAAGGTGATTGGGGCTTTGCTAGGCACAAGTGCCAGATCTTGTTGGAATTTATCCATCAGGTACGAGTTTAGTGATAAATTTGTGAATCATTGTGCACAAAATTTGTGAATCATTGCGTGCATTGCCTGGCGTTTAACAAAAATTCCTTAAAAGAGGATGTTAACCAAGCATTGTCTGTGTGTTTCTCTGTTAATTTACAGGTGTACTGAAAACTGTAGCAAAGCAGGGGATCATTTGTGTGAGTTGTACTGAACCGTGCCAAAGATGAACCCTTTATCTTTTCTTGATGTAGCTTCGTGCACACACCATCTTAACCTTGAAGTTAAACTCACTAATACGTGCTTTTATGAAAGCATTTCTCTTTTGCCTTTTCTCAAGGTTTCTCAAGCAATTATGTTTAGTTAGTTACTTAACTGTGAAGCAACTATATCTAGATTCGCAAACTTCTATGCTTCATCCGAAACCCTGGCATCTCAACTCTGTTTTCTCACTATTATACACCCACTTCCACTTGTATCCCTGGCGCTTGAACCATTCTCACTCTTGAATTCACTTCCCTTTTATGCAGGAGTGAAGCATTGATGACCCTTGAATCATAATTCTGGTTCTCCCTGTTCTTCTAGCCATCCTGGCAATGCAACATCTTGCTCAAAGCTTTTCTTTCTACTCCCTCCGTCCCAAAATGTAAGACGGCTTTTTACACTATGATAGTGTCAAAAAACGTTTTACACTTTGGGACGGAGGGAGTACTTCTCTTTTATTTTCACACCCTACTTCTGCCAAAGGTGCTGATGTGAACGCCGACAAAGTACAAACATGCCCAAATTGTTTCTCTTCGGCCCAAATTGAAGTTGTCTTGATTTGCTCAATCTCAAGATAGTTAATTTAATCTTATGGCTCTTGAAATAGTTTACCAAATATTGATGTAGATTGTAAAATTTTCTGGTCTTGATGGATACATCCAGCAAGTTGTGTTTATACTCCTTCGTGTTTACATGTACATTGTGGCCGACACGCATGTAGAGCAAGTTCCCAAACAACAATATACAAGAGAATATGGATTTCTGGTAGTATTTTGGGTCGTTTCACTAGTGGCTAGTAAAATACCACTACTATATGTTTTTCCAGGGTTGCCAAGCGGGGCCCTAGGGTGTTCAGCGTAACAGACGATAAAATTCATTTCTGTGGGAATCAATTTAAGTTGACGATGGATGTAGATGGCCGCTCTGATTGGTCACTGGACGTTGGGAAACATGCGTAAATTTCAATTTGGCTTTCAAATTGGGGTATGATATAGGTTGGAATTGCCCATGTCATCATGATACTAACTAATTTTCAGTGCCAAATGTTTGCACTTCTCTACCTTGTAGTTACTTTTCTGGATTTGTTCTCAGTGGAATACTCTGAATTGGTTAAACAAGTTATGTGTAGAGAAAATTTAGTACAAAATTTATCATAAGATACAGGTTTATGCTGTTTCATTACATTTCGCGGTGTCTTATCAAAGTAGCTACTAGCTGCAAGATTGTGTGAATTTAACGTCCATCATCTGTAGTATGTGCACAATAAACGAATAATTTCCCTGCGATTGTGAAAACTTCTGCCTCAATATGCATTGCTGCTATAATGTGGTCAATGTGGAAAACTTGTAGTGGCACTTGTTTTGACAATAGGATGCCTTCTGATCCCACAAGTGGCATATACTCTATTCGCCAGTGGATTGAATGCTGAAATGATTTGCAGGTACAAAAGGTGCTCCAGGTGCAGGATGGTCCCTGACAAGGCGAAAAACAGAGCAGTTCCAGGATCTTGAAGATGGTGGCCTTGAAGTTTTCAGAAGAGCTACATGATGGAAAACAGTTAGGATAAAAGTAGCTTTGCTGCCTGCACCAGGCATATATGGTGCTAGCTTTTTTCTGTCTTAGCTGCTGGATTTTGCTGATTTTGCAAGCTTGATGTGACTATGCAAACAGTTAGGACCTGCATGTCCTAAGTTTCTGTCTGGATGCTGAGTCTAAACTCCAGCATCTTTTTTTGTCTTTTTTTTGGCTTTCGTTGTGTTCTTAGTTCAGCATTGTACTCTGTTATGTTTTGTTAATTCAGCTAGGTGCAAGGCCTCTGTATAATAATAATAATAATAAAGATAAGATTTCTTTTTGTATAAAAAGAGTTTGGACGCGTCTAGCGGGCAAACGTGTGCCCGCTAGTGCCCCCTGGCAGCCTCCCATATTAGGAATGTTTTGGTCCCCCCTCAGTCCAGATTTGGAAAGGAAAGGGTTCACCGTCTCCCACGTCCCTCCGTCCACCCAGCTTCTCTCCCTCCCTTCACGTGCTTCACCAAAAGCATTGCCCCCTCCCTCCTTTATTCTTCTCTCCCAAGCTATCCCCATGCCCTTCTTCTTCTCCCTCTTCTTTCTTCTTCCACCCCATCGTCTTGTGCATCCCTCGGACCACCCATCGAAGAGGAAAAAAGCACTTGGCCCTGATCCCCCAATTGCGTGCACGCCACAGCTCCCATGCGTTTTCTCTCAGCTCCCCTGGCACCCAACGCCCTCTTCTCTCTCTCCTCCATGGTTTATGCCCTTCCTCTCCCCCACGCAAAAATTAGGGAAGGATCCTTTCCACCATTCCCACGGTCAAAGGGACTCCTGCGATTGTTGCCCCGTTAGATGTACTAAAATACTGAAAAAAGGAATCCACCCATTTACAAACGAATGAAGAGATGGGAGGTGATTTTCTCACTTCTTCTCCCCTTTGTTCTCCCTCAATTTTCTCCCGGATCCCTGGGTAACTAGCATCTTTTTTTGCACTACACCTGTGTCAGAGAAGAAAAGACCCAAAAAAGGAAGTGAGTAACTACAATGCATATTTTAAGCAAAACATGTATTGACAACAAGCAACTCTCGGCAAAGGATGAAAAAACAGAATGCCTGCTTACGTTTCTATTTTTTTCCAAGTACTGGTTGTTGTGTGTTTAGGCATGCTTTTGGACTAGTAAAAAAGCATGTGTTGACTATGTGACTTGCTTGACATTTGAATGTGACTTGCTAGTGTTGAGTATGTTACTTGCTTGACCTTTGAATGTGACATGCATGTTCTGTATGTGTGATTTACCTGCACACAACCCCTACCCCCTAGGTTTGTGCCTAACATTTGCATGTGACCTAACATTTGTGTTTAACTTGCTTGTTTTGTGTGTCAATTGCCTAGTCTAGTAGTGTGGACTTGCCTAATCCCTCATTTTTAGTCCAGGTTGATGTTTAAATGACAGCCATTGGGCAAATCGAAAAGCAAAAACAAGCAACTAGTTATCAATTATTATGCAAGTTTTTGAAAAACGGGGGAACCACACTAGTGCCAAGTTCAAAAAACCGTAGATCTCACAACTTGTACTACACATCTGGCAACTCAATCCCGCAGATCAGGCAACTCGTAGCCTCTGCCAGGCAACTTCCCACTCGTGTCCCTCTCAAACATCGCCAAAGATAATGTCTGACTTCAAGTAGAGCAATGGTTTGCCTCACCTAGAAAAAATTGTCGATCGCCGTCGACTCTTCAGACACAAAAAGGCTCAAGTTGTGCTTGTAGTTTACACAAATTTTGTGAGTCAAAACCTATTTTTGCAGCCAGCTTATTAGTTTGTCACCAAAAAAAGGAGAACCGGAAATCAAAAGCAAGTCTTCCTGCAATGTAGGCAATTTACATTTAAGTTTTAGGCAATTCCCTTTTTTGTTGAACAAAAAAAACTAACAACCCCTACTGGGGATGCATAAAAACACATGTTGGAAGGATCTGGGGGTTGTGCGAAGTTTACCTGAAAGTTGTCGGTGAAACCTTTTTGCTTGCGAATAAAGGGGGGGCCATAGAGCAAGTCCTGCTGTGATGTAGGAAATTTGCACATAAGTTTCAGACAACTCACTTTATTTGCTGGAACAAAAAAGGCTAACATCCAGGTACTGGGGAGGCAGAAAAAACTAGTTGAAAAACTATTGGGGATTTATGAGGTTTACCTGGAAGTGGTTGGCAAAGCTTCTTGGTTGCAAAGAGGGAAAATAAACAACAAGTCCTGCTGGGATGTATGCAAATGCAAATAATTTTCAAGCAAGTGGGTTGATAGCATTTTGTGCCTGGACCACTGTGAGTTTCCTCTCGCTTCTCTTCACTGCAAATAAGCAAAGGATCCAGTTATGTGAGAATATTAACTGGGGTCTTGGACAGACATAGCATGTTTTTTGAATAGTTATTATTGTGAATACACTTTGAAATAGTTAAGGGAGACTTACATACAAGCCAAATCCAACCGGACCCCAACAATGACAATGCCAAACACATGAACAACCTCTGTCTAGATTGTTTGTTACATACTCCACATACATACATACATACATACATACATACATACATGCATGCATAATCCCTTACCAGCACTACTGACTTTTTTGTATCATCATCTCATCTGTTTACTTGACAACCATCATTGACTTAACTATGAAGGCAAACAAGAGAAGATGGTCGATTGATAACTATTCATTCCATTCCTACTGGTGATATCATGTTCTGATGATTCATCACATCATTAACTGCCCGGCTCAGATGGAATCATCAATACACAGATTGCACATATAGTAAACTAGTCTTTATAGGGCAGTCGGATTCAGAGAACAAGTTGCAATGGTGTTTGGATTTTCGTTCGTTCGTTTCAGATAACAGTCAATGGCTAATAGTCATGCTTAGTGTTCGGTCATCTCGTTCTAGTATAGTTTGCATTCTGCTGCTGTGGATTCCAAATTTAGTTGAACCGGATTGATTGGTTGGTCGTATGCAGGAGATGGAGGAACTGGGCAACTCGATTAACATTAATCGGGCAACTCATACGCAATACTGAAGCAACTCATCAAATTCCACAAAAAACCAGTTTACATCAGTCAGTCACAGACTCCGAGCAACTAAGTTAACATGATTCAGGCAACTCCTACTGTAATCTCAGGCAAATCCGTCTCGAATACAAACAAATCTGCCAAAATTCCTCTCTAGGCGCATGATTCCCCCCACCCGGCGCCCATGACCTAAGAACCCTAACCCGAGTAGAAAATGGAAACACAGAACGGTGCGTGGAGCTGGACCTTACCTCAGCCGCGGCGACTCACCGCCGGAAACGAAAACTTCGTCGGGTACCTTCACCCCGCTCACCGGTTTCTTCTGCAGTCCCCGCGCGCAGCACCGCAGCCACGCGCACCTCCAAAGCGCGCGCGCACAAACACAGCCTCGGCGCGCACGCACCATCGCAGTAGCGAGCTCTCCGTCGCAGCCTCGTGCGCCTCCGGCCTAGCGCACCTCCCGCCGCGGCCTTCTCTGGGCGCACCTCTGCAGTACCCCGCGCGCGCCACCGCAACCTCGCGCATCTCCGTCGCGCGCGCGCTCCGGCTGCTCCAATTTCTGCCGACAACCGGAGAGCGAGAGCGAAATTTGGGGCGAGCGAAGAGGAATGGATTGGGTTGGGGGATACAACGGCGCTCTATCTGGGCGGTTCCAAAAACTACGCCAACGGCACTGAGATCGTGGGAGTAGTGGTGGACCCTCCAGGTGAAGCGTGTCGTAACGCACCACACCCACGCGTGAAACGTCCGCCCCGACACAAAAAAACCTGGGATCTGGATTGCGCGTCCGTGGCGATCCGACGACTGACGCGGTGAGTGCTCGCTCGCGTCAACGAGCACTCGACCACTTTTTAGGATTTAGGAAAGAGTTTACGTTTTCTTTTCAATTTTTATATTATTGATTCTTGCTTCTTCTCAAGGTTTACCCTCAGTAGATTACTTGACGCTTAAGAGAGCATTTGAGAGCTTTTCATCAACTGTCAAGTTCACTGTGGTGTTTTCTTTCCTAGGTATCACAGTAGCAGCAGAATATTATTCGAGCAGTTAGCTGGTAGAACTTGTGCAGTGATTATTGTTGTGCCTGGTGGACGAGAAAATATTGTTATATTTTAATCAGAAGGGCTTGTTACATAAGTAGAGGCTTCATATAACATGTTGTTGGTTGTTTCATTTCCTAAGCTTCTGCTTATGTCTCAGACTTGGTGATGGTTGATTCAGTTGATCGATATCTCGTATTTTTCAAATATCAATGTATGAATGTATTAACTAGATTCTCAATATACATTCGCTACAGGTATCACTGTAGTCTACACTTCTTCAGATGTATACATATTTTTTTAGGTTATGTTTATGATTAACCACACTGATTATTTTGCTTGAAAAAAGCTGCCTGCTGCCGTATTAACACTTAGGGGTAACTTGAATATGGGCAATTCTATGACTTCACAAATTGTAAAGAGGTGAGCCTTCAACTTCTGTTTTTGGAAACAGGTGATATTATACATATTCAGTTTCCTTTTTACTTCGGCACATCAATGCGATGTTTATCAATGCTCCTAATTCTTCTACCCTGTTTCAGTTACTGAAAGGAACCTGCACATGTCCATCATGCCGTGACCCCTAAAACTGTTGGTGAGTCATCACTTTCTGAGTGTTGTTCGACTTTTTTTTCTCTTTCTTTGGAATGGAATAAATGTAAGAAGCATAAATAATTTCTCAACCATTTGATGTTTCAGACCATTGCTAATGGTTCTGGAACTTCAAATTTAGTTTGCTCTTTCTTTGGAATCGAATTAATGTAAGAAGCATAAATAATTTCTCGACAAGCTATTCCTGAGTTTTTTGTTAGAACATCATCATGTCTGCATCTGTCTTATGGGTCCTCTACCAACTAGTTAAACACTTTGGTGGATGCAGACAAGCATTTCCCAAGTTTGGAACTGGAAGATTCTTTTCAAGAAGACATCAGAGTCAAACACATATGGCTATCAGAAACTGGAAAAGGCTCCTGAGTTTTAGGTTAGGTGATTGAGCCGTCTGTTTGCGCAAGTGAAGTAGGTTGCATATCTATATGATTGTGCCACCTGAGGCCTTGACTCCCCACCAAAAGGTTTTGTCATGGAGCAAACTGGGCGTTTTTTATCTCATCTAGAAAGTGACCTAAATCTCATAGAGTTATGATATAAACTTCCTATACCAACTCTGCTCATGCCGATTTGCTGAGTCAGCAACCTATGGTCGAACAGTGGCACAACAACCTGTCAAACTAAATTCAGGTCATTATACTTGATTGACAAGATATCGATATTATTATTTTGCATGCATAGAAAGAAAAGCCTTCAGTTTAAGAAAAAAACTCTGTTAAAATTCTTTTCAAATTTGTGGAGGACATTTTAGTTATTCCTTTACAGGGATATTTTAGGTTTACTTGGTGCTCTTTTTCTGTAGCACTTGTTGGTGCTCAGTACAATCCCTTTGTCACAGAATCTTTCTGCTTAGCCGCCACAATTATTGCCATAATGTTGCTAAAATATATAGGAGGGCTAGTTTTTTTTTTTAACTTATAGGAGGGCTAGGTTCTTAGCAAATAGGGAAACCATTATTATGTAGGAGCGGCTTTGGTTCCTTGTCAGTTTGGATACTTTAATTTGGCAAAAGAATGACCTATAGCAGTATAGCCTTGTTTGTACATTCACTTTTTTTTTGTTGACTCCAGATCCACAATATCCTTCATTTATTCTGCAACAGCAAGTTGACAACATCTTTGACCAACTAATTTTCGGTTCTGTAGCGACCATTCTCATTATGTACGCATATGGCACACTGCACAGTTAATTAACGAATATCAAGAAGCATCACGCCTTGTCTTAGATTCTTCTACCGAATCCGACTGCATAGATTATTGGCTGCTTAATCTACAATATATTCTTTGTCATCACAAGGCACGCGCTAGCTGGTCCATGATTAAGGCTCATTTACAAGCTGTGTATCTTTCAATCAGTTGCCGGTCCCAGCGCGGAAAGGTAAAGTAAACATATCGATGGATCTCATTATAAGGTTTCAGATGGTTTACAAATGCACTGATTTTGTCTTCTCTACTTGTTCCTGCTGCAAGATTACTTTGTTTCCGCCCATTGTCCTTGGTCCTCTTCCATCTTACATGGAATTGCTTAAACTTTTCTGTTCCATTTCATTGTGTACGATAAATTTCTGTTCCATCTCAAAACAAGCTCTCATACTTAGACCAAATTTGGTTTGTTCATCTGCATTCATCCAATCCTGTAAAGCATCCATGGAAGGCCACTGGACGAAAAGACAAGCAATTTGTTTCGGCATATTGAGGTAATATCATAGTCCATATATTCTTTTCAATCTCCTCAAGTTTGATCATCAGTTCTTTGTTGGGGTGCTGCTTGTATGACATGCGAGGCCCGACATAACTTTCAATGCGAGACATGACAAAAGCGGCAAACCAAACAAGCTCTTTCTAAAACCAAGGGAAAGGCTCCGCACGGTACTGCCAAATGAAACACCTTTTTACAGCGCTGCATTTGACTAATGACCCACTTTGCCAATCATCCTTTTTTCCCTCTCTTAGCTGAAAGGGGTCTGCATGCCTTAATTTATGGAGTGAAAGCGCTCTTGTGGGAGAATCTGCAGGGCGTGAATCTGTTTACGTGGGAAAAAGACACCCTAAAGTATGTTTTACAAATAGCCGTTTCGACGTACGTTGCCTTGTCGCCCGCTGCCAGTAGTCGGTCAAACCTTGCTTTTGTGGGCGACGCAACGCCTGGTTTCCGTAGTGATTTTCCGTTAGAAAGCTAGGGTTGGTGTAGGAGCGAGTAGTATGTGTCAAACATCATGTGAGAGTTTCTAAAATATTTTAGCAGAAAATGAAGTTCCATGGAGAGCACATGTCTTTCGACTGCCTTACATGAAGATCTAGCTCAAAATACTGTTGGATTTTCTGACATTCTAATAGCTACCCTAACACCACTGCACCTTGGTCCACACTATGGCTGATATAATTCTCCAAGTGTGCCCTTGTAACGAGTGCCTAGTTCTGGTTGTTGTGAGCTAGACTACCCAGAGCCTTTGGATTTACGCTGACCCGTAAATAATTCAGCACGCTGACACTGTAACTTGCTTGCAAGTTGGAATGCACACTTAGTATACTACATTTTGGTTCACCTCACTCACTATGAAGTTGTTAGTACCTCCGGTGCTTAGGGAGAGCAATTAAATTCCCCTTTCTTAGGCTTCACTTTACCACTGGAGACCATTGCTTGAAGTATGCGTGCCGTCCAGTCAATGGATTGTCTTTGTTGTCTCTGTGTCCACTGAAAGCGCTCGAGCAGCAGCAGTACTAGATTAAGAGGGATACGCTAGGATTTGTGAGGCTAAGAGGGGGACAGGGCATAGGAAAGCAGGAAAGGAACCTCCACAGCCATGAAATGCACGCGGCGATCGACCGACGTGGTTCCAGTTCATGGGTAGATGTGAGGAGGACTGTTTGGTCCAATGGGGGCAAAGGGGAAACAAAAGATCGAGGATCGAGCGACTGTTCTCACACGCCGTAGTTCGATTCTCACCGCCGCTGCCTCATTTTTTTGACTGGTCAACTGTCAGAGAGGAGGTGATTAAGCGCCTTCGCGCGTTAGCCGCCCCCAGCAAGATTATCAAAAGGAGCGAGTTAAGTAGTAGTTTTAGGCCCTCATGGGCTAGAGATAGTCTACAAATGTGTGCATTGTCCCCTGTAAGAATCTTGAGGGGGTAGCCTGATTGTCCTTGATCCCATGTGAAGCTCCTCGCTTTATTCCATATGCACTACTGATTACTGTGCGTTCACAGAGGGAACGAGATCGCGGGCCTTGATCTCCTGCAGTGGTAGTACGTACGGTTTTTGCGCGCGTTGTGCGTTATCGACAGAAAGGAAAAGCGCACGTGAAACCTGGTGTCTCTTTTAGTAGTATAGTACGTTTTCCACCAAATTCTGGAGGTTGTTCTGTAGTTGTAGCTGGACTGTTAATTTGGTGCTCACCTGAGTCGGATAAGACTTAGGACAATGTCCTTTGATGCTGCAGAAGATTGGTTGTTATCATGTGCGTAGGATAAGATCAGATGTCTCTGCTGGTGCAGAAGATATATAGTTATCCTCTCTCTCTTTTTTTTATCGAAAGAGAGCCCCCCCCCCCCCCCCCCCCCCCCCTTCCGATTTCTAACTATCAGGTACCTCCATTTGGTCTTTTACAGAGAGATAGTTATCCTCTTGGTATGGCAATATGCTTATTTTCCTTCATTTCAACTATGCAGCACATTGTGAGGATCATTGCTGTCGACTGATTGACAAGCTTGTTTGTCATCATTGTTGTTTTTTGGTTAAAAAATACTACATGTTTCCGTGATCTTCTGTTAACTCTGTTTATGAATCCAATTTCCATGTTATTTTAGAGGCAACCTGAAGACTGACCCCAAATGTTTCCGTGCAGGGTACTAACTCTTAATGGAACTTTCCAAATTCCAATGCTCGCGTGTTCGTCGTTCCCAAGTTTTCACCACCCTGAGTATGTATGTACTCTACTACCGCACATTTCCGAAAATTCTTCCTCTCATTCACCTGATGCATACTTGTTCAATAGGTTTCCGTGAAGTTATTAGACATACAGTACTTCTCAAACACCCATACTGCAACTGGCCAAAGAACTAGAAGAAGCAGAAGACATGCACAGTACTTTTCAAATGCTCATACTGTAGCTGACACACCAGAGAACTAGAAGAATAACCTGGATTAGAAATTCCGGATGATACACGAGTGTTCTCCGCTACAGCCTACAGGACCTTGTCAGGAAGCAAAAAAGAATAGTAGCAACAGCCAACAGAAGAATGCATCGCATTCATCATACATCGTTCCCATGCAAATGCATGCATGCAGCAGCAGCCAAAATTTTGATCAGTTCCATGTTAGTCCCTCTCCCTCCTCCTCCTAGGCCCACCACCCAATTTCAGCTACAGCTAGCTACTCTACTAGCTAGGCAGTCAGTGATGGATCACCTAACTACTCCATGCCAAACAGATAGTTGTAGTACTGAGGAGCCGTCGTGGTGGCGGCCGGGTTGCTCGTCGTCACCCAGGTCCCATTATTGCCGGTGGAGCCCTCGTACCCCCCGCCGGCTGACGCCGCTGATCCGGACACCATGGAGGCATAAGGAATGTTGCTGGCGTAGCTGTTGCTCTGCCTGCTGCCGTCGCTGTGTCCCGTTGCGCCGGTGGCGCCCCACACGGTGGCGCCGCCGCTGGGGTTGTTGGTGCCGCTCATGCCCATCGTGAAGTCCACGTTCACCCCGGAGCCGTAGGCGTCGAATGCCGAGCCGGGGAACTGCTGCTGCTGCAGGTGCTGTTGCTGCTGCTGCTGGTAGTGCATGGCGAGGAGGGACCAGTAGTCCTTCTCCGCCGGCGGCAGCATGTCTGGGGATGCCACATTCGGCGCCGGCAGCGATAGGACGTCTGGTTGGAACTTGGAGGCGCGGGCGGCCGCCCCGGCGCCGATGGGCAGGTCGCTGTTGAGGATGCTCTCGACGTCGTAGCGGCTCATGTCGAAGTTGGTCACGGCGTTGAGCCCGCGGAACTTGATCGCCGCGATGTCGTACGCCTCCGCCGCCTCCTCCTGCGTGCCTGTGGTGCGGAGAGACGGTCAGATAATTGTACCACATTGTTTGTTTTTGCCCAAACAAACCAAATTAATCAGAAGTGTCTTTGGGTTCTCATGCAAACTTAATCAATTTAGCAGTAGTGCACTGGGCCCTGTCAGTGGTGTCTCATCAAAAGACAAATGGCAAATGCCAGTGCATGTGGGATCAAGAGGACTACTCACTGAAAGTTCCCAGGTACAGGTCCTTGTTTCCGGCCACCCTGCCAATCCTTGCCTGCCACCGGCCGTGCTGATGATGCCTGTCATCAAATATATGGAATCAAATCTCGATTGATACAAAAGATTTGACTAAATGAAGAAGACATTTGCGTGTTCTTTAATTTCTTCATATATTCAAAGTTCAGACTAGTGCCACATTTTGTTTTGGCAAGCTCATTCAGGTGAAACAATTGTTAATTACCTTGTTACTCCTCTGTAGATGGACGCCCCTCGTGAGAAGCCGCTGCTCTTCCTGTGTGAGGAACACGCATTGAGGTCAAAATGCATGTGTGAGAAACTGAGAACCCAAGGTAAAGCAGATCACATGCAAAAGCTGTGTGGACTGGCCGTGCGTGCGTGCACGCGTACGGCAAGGTGTGTACGTGGAGAAAATGAACAGGATGCTGAGTCTGGCAATCTGCTGGGTGGTCGCCGGCCAAGTGCTCACCTGCGAAGGGAGGCGATGAACTCCTGCCGCGTCATCGACTTCATCTCCTCCAGCTCCTTCTCATAGTTGGCCACCTTCAGATAGCAAAGAACTCAGCGATGATCAGCATTCTGATGTATATGGAGTTGCTAAATCAATGTTGATATCTTGCCGGAGTCGGCCACTAACCGGGAAGTTCGTGGTGGTGGTCGGGCCCCAGTACTTGAGCGCAGCCATGTCATAGGCCCTCGCCGCCTTCTCCTCCTTGTCATAGCCTCCTGCATTTCCCCCAAAACTCCTAATGTAAGACTCAAATGCTTGTTCTACAAATCCGGAACCGATGGCATTGATGAAGATGTGTAAAATGATTGGATGTGGCTTTGCGATTGACATACCTAAATAGACTGATGATGATCATTTATCACCAATGCGCCAAGCATTTGAGAAATTTGTGGGGGTAAAGCGAAGATAAAACATGTTAGTGATCAGAAATTTTTATTTGTGTGTGTTTTGCAGGATTGTTGGGCAAAGCATGCATGATGGTGTGTACCTTGGCGGCCTTTGCGGCTTTGGCCCTCCCGGCGGCAGCTGTTGTCCCACAGGTGCGCCTCGTACCTCCCCGTCCACCGGTGCCTGCATAGCCCAGATCATCCATTACTTCCACAAAACACCACGAGATTAACATAATAGAAATTTAATTGGATCAGAAAACTACCAGTAGTTCAGTCCGGTGCATGCAATAGATGTTTAGCTAGTAGTAGTACTAAGAAGTAAGAATAATATTATCCAACTAGCTAGTGTGTTCTTCTTTCCACTCCATGGGAAGAAGATGATGCATGCATGTGATTGATTAGCAAGTATATATCCCTACCTGGTGACTCCGCGGTAGATGGAGGTCCGCTGGCCGAACGTCTCGGCGGGCCTCCTCGCCTGATCGGACTCGGCAACCTCCATGGTCGCCGCCGCAACGGTCACCGCGCCAGAGTTCTGATCCGGCATCCCGTCGTGCGGCGGATACCGGTGCAAGAAACCCGCGGCGATGCTACCCAGCTCGCCGTGGTCCACCACGGCCGTCGATGTCGTGCTGCCGCCGCCAACACAGCCAAGGAAATCTTCCATCTTAGGCGCCTCGTCCACTGGCGCCTCCTCTCCTGCAAACATATATACACCGTTAGTGACAAGCTAGGATGCATGTGTAGCTAGCCTGCTCACTAGCACGCATGATGGATATAGTGATAGGGGTGTTGGCCTCCTTACCGGCGATGTGGTGGCCGGAGGAGGAGCTGGAGAGGGCCTCGAGGAGGCCGTGGTGGTAGTTGTTGGAGAGGGAGAAGGAGAGCCAGTGGTGGGCAGGGTGGGTAGCGGAGCTCATGTCCATATCCATGGCGGCCGGCCGTGTGCCTTGCCTCGAGTCGTCTAAGCTAGAAGAAGGGTAGTAGCACCGGTGCAAGGGAGGGGAATGGGACTGACTCTCTGCAGAGAATAGTCAAAGTCCGGTATAAATAGAGTAACCAACCAGTGCAAGCTCCGGCCGGTCGCTTGCGCTTGCTTGTTTGAACTGTGCACTGTTCACACACCCCCTCTCTCTAGAGAGGATGTGAATGCGTCCAAGGAAACCACCCGTCCAAGTAGAGAGCTTGCACACGGGCCAAGGAAGGAGAGATTAATTAGAGAGTGATTTGTGGGGTAGTTTAATGCATGGTAGCCTCTCGCTTTGCGAGAATCCAAAGGGGTGTGGTAATGGTGGTCGACAACGTGGAGGCGTTCCACGGGGTGGTATGGGCGGTCTCCTTGACCGGAATGGCGGCCGCTGTTCCCCCGCATGCAGCCCCCCGCCATAGCCGCGCGCGCTAGCCATGCATGCAACTTTTCTTTTTCTCTTTTCCTTTTTGTTTGCTCTCTACGCCAAACCCGTGGAGGGTAGCTGGAGGAGGGTGTGGGTGGTGCGTGGTGGTGCCCTTGCTTTTCTCCACTCGACTCGAGTGTTTCACTCCTTCCTCCATGGCGCTTCTCACGCGTGGATTAATTTACTGTGATGTGGTATACGGTCTCATTGCTTGGTTACTGCTAGTGCACAAGACTGAGGCTGATTGTAATGGGGAGTATCATATACTAGTATCATGCATATGATACTAGTATATGATACTACCTTCCTAATGCATAGTATCATATATTAGTATCATGTAGTACTTTATTTATTGCCATGCATGACACAAAGTAGCATCGCATTTAATATGATACGGTATCATGATATGATACTACACCCTCTCTTTCTTCATTTAATGTTATGACACATCATCAAAATTGCCTAGTTGGCATGCATGATACTAGCTATGATACTACCATTACGACCAGCCTGATGGAGTGTTATATCTCGTACTACTTGAAAAGAAGTAGGGTTCTGTCGTCCGCCTCGTCCTTCGTCCAACGTTCCCCCTTCACTCTTGTCTTTTATTGGCTTACCAAATAAAATCCATTTAGGTTGATAAATCACAGGCATAATTTTTAGCAACTATTTGGACAATCACACTAATATAGAAGGTAATCATGGGCTAACATACTATAGAACATGAGTTTACACCCGTTTCAACGCATGGGCAATTATCCAGCCTGTTAAAAGGCCCCAACTGCCAAGATATATATAGTGGATTGTGTTTGGTCCTCGATATATCCAGCGATGGTTCTTTTTAGTGTGATGTGGCTTAACATATATGATGCTTCAGGAGTCAATTTTAGAATAGAGGAGAAGTTGCGCGATTTTACCTTAAAGCGGCTATTACCAGTTTCACTTGGTAGATTACGTATATCTAAATCCTTTCTTTGTTTTATTCTCGCCTGAAAATTGCCATAAGCAGGTTGGACTCGCAAATTGCTAGGTTTGCAAAGTTGATATGTTTGAGTGGTTGGTTGGTGGACTCTCGTCCGCGACCGTGTTAAACAAGACAAATACTGGCAAAATCATGAGAATGTAGGTCAATGTTGTCAAAGCTACACCAGCAGCCCAACTCTTGGAAATTGTAATCCATCAACTAAATTTCTTCTACGAACACGACAAGGGGACTCTCAAGCAATGCATGGTGCAACAATCTGAACCCAAAATTATGTGTATTATACCATTTTAAAATTTTAATTATGTATTTTTGACCCTTCAACAAGACAACCTTCAAATGTCCATGCATGAGTGTATGGAATGCTATTAAGTGATAACCCGCAAAAAATCATCAAATATATGACTATATATGCCATGTGCAAGAGTGATACAAGAAATTCATTAACCTTTGGTCTTTCTTTTGGAAAGTATATGATCATATTGTTTGATCGATCATTTTTGTATTTGGATACTTTATAACATATTCTCCACAATCATGAATCCTTTCAAAATTACTGAGAACCTCAGAACATGAGACTTCCCTCCTTAACCTGGTTATCCAGGTCCATCTCACATCTTTGAAATCTTAGATAAATTAAAAAAAACATCTTTCCAATTCCATCATTTCAACTGGGCAACGTCTATATTGTTTTCCTTCGCATGTTAGGGAAAACCACTCTAAGGTTTACTAAACATTCACTCCTTCTCCATGGCGCTTCTCACGCATAGATTAATTATCGTGATCTTGTTTACGGCCTAGTACTTGCTTAGTTACTGCTATTGCCTGAATAGTTTGGATTGCTTACCACATGTATCACGTGGTTTGGTTACTGCTACTTGGAGTGATATGTACTACATAGTATATCACTCGTGTAAAGCCCGCGCTTTGCTGCCGGTATTATTAGATGTTTTTAGTGAGTTTAGCTTTAAGATACTATATAGTACAAAAATTGCATTTCTTTTATTAAGTATAACTACTAGCAAAGTTCAAATATTATTAGAGTCCGTAAACAAACTTAAATGCTCAATTGGCATGTTTGGTTTTTTGTACACGAAAGGCAATTTCAATAGTTGCATCATGTGGGAAGTAACAAGCTGGGTTTTATAACGTGTTAATCTAACAATTATTGTGCTCTCGTCAAATGTTTTAAAATATGTCTTTCCACAAAGATACATCTTTTCACTAAGGGGCATGTCTTTCCACAAAGAGACATCATTTCATCAAGGGTGTGTCTTTTAAAAATAGGGCATGACTATTAACAAGCCCCAACCGCCAAGATCTAACGTTCATGGATGCTGCATTAGGAGTCAATTTTAGAATCAAGAAGGATTTGCGTGATTTTGCATTAAAGCAATTATTACCAGTTTCACTCGGTATATTATGTATATCTAAATCATCTCTTTGTGTTTGTTTTCACATGAACATTGAAACGAGCAGGTTGGACTCATGAATTGCCAGGTTTGCCAACTTGATATATTTTATGGGTGTCCAACTAGTGGACTCTCGAACATGGCAGTGCTAAGACAAATAGGAGCAAAATCATGAGGATGGAGGTCAATAATGTTGTCAAAGCTACATCAGCAACCGAACACTTGGAAATTGTAATTCATCGACTAAATTTCTTCTAGGAACACGACAAAGGGAACTCTCAAGCCATGCATGGTGCAATAATTTGAACCTTGAGTTATGTATTATACCTTTTTAATTTTAAAGTTATGTATATTGGACCCTTCAACTAAACTAACCTTAAAAACTCCACCTAAGGAGTGCTATTAAGTGATAACCCGCAAAAAATCATCAAATATATGACTATATATGCCGTGCAAAAGTTATCAAGGAAATTCATTTACCTTTTGTTTTTAATGTAAAATAGATTATCATATTGCTTGATGGATTTTTTATTTGGGCTCTTTTTAGCATTCTCCACACTCACGAGTTCTTTCAAAATTACCGAGAAACCTTACAACTTGAAACTTCCCTCCTTAACCCCGGTCATCTAAGCCCATCTCACATCTTTGAAGTCTTGGATAAATCTAAAAATATATATGAACTTGAAATATTGTCCAGGAATATGAAAAAATTCAGCCAATATGATAATTTATTTTACATCAAAGGTGATAGAGATATTATTTATCTCTTGATATTTATGTACACCACATAGATAGTCAAGTTTTCTTTTATGGAACTGTGCACATTATACACTCCTATGGTTCGTCACATATACATTTGTGAGTATCTTCATATCCATGCAAAACCATTATTTAGAACAATTACAAGGCTATGCTTAAAGTTAGGCTTCTGCTTATTTACTGGAGTAATGGTTTTCTCTACTGCATTTTGCACGTTTCAGTTACATCATTTCAATTGCATTGAACGTCTATTTTGTTTTCGCATGTTTCCACTAAAGTTTGTGTTTCGGTTGTATTGTTGTGCTTTCTGTTGCATTACATGCATCTTAGAGAAAACCTCTCTAGGGTTTACTAAACATTTACTAAAGAATCAAGCCTTAATTTTTTAAAGGTTTTGGAAATGTAGCTATTTTTAAACATCAAGTACAATGTAGATGCAAACATATGGCACGCCACCATATGTACACAATCACACAATGCCTACTAAAGACCAGGGTCGCGAATCTTCAACTTGAGGAAGTCATCATGATTTTTGTTGCCTCTTAATGAAAAAAATATCCCATCTTAATGAGAGACACAACCACCACCATTCAATCATAGATTGGTTCTCACAGAGTTCGGGATTTAATAGGGGCGGCTTCGTGGTCCAGAGTTTTCGTTTTTCGATAAAGGGTCAAGGTTTTTAGACCCTCTTTTGGTTGAAGGAATTTCATAGAAAATTTGAAGATTTTCAATCTATAAGACTCTTTCTGTGAAAACCATGTGGATAATAGGAATGGGTCACTCAAATTCCTATCGAATCCATTTCTATACCCTTCATTCCATAGGAATCTATATAAACATAAGGTCAAACCTCATTTAATTTTTCCTTTGTGAAGTCCTTTGCACCTGTACTCTTATCTCTCTCTACCCTCTCTTCTCATTCCTCTAAAATTCGTGCGTCCATTTCATGTGCACCATCCAAGACACATCTTATAAATTTTTTGTGTTTTGATATCCCGTGGGAATTCATGGTACATGGCATCTGATTCCTGCGATCCAAAGAAAAGCCCTTGGTTGGGGTTAACATCATACTAGTTCATTGTTTAAACGACAATGCTAAAATCCTGCCGACTGGTGGTTTGCAACAGGCGTGTATGACTCGCGAGCCGCTCGATCCGAATCCAACGTTGCACGTCGTCCGTGGTCTGGATAAACACGCTTACTTAGGGCAAGAGCATAGCTGGTGAACTGTGATGCACCGGAGTACGTACCTGTGTGATAACCCGTGACATAATCTCGTCTATCTAATTAAAAGACCATGTGGCAATCTTTCTCCGGAGGTCGACCGATCGATTTCCCTCCTGTTTCCGGACATGAGGCGCTGTCGCCGTTCACGTAGCAGCGATGCGTTGGCGCATGTGTCGCGCCGCCGATGATGAACCGGTCGAGCAGCCGGTGGAGCACGCCGCGCCACGTCCGGCGATCTCCTGCTTAATCAAATCATCAGCGCCAGGGTTTCTCCCTTATCCACGCATAAACTATGTTATCTAATCTACCTCCATCCTGAAGAAGATATACACAGACGCCATAATGTTGTCTCGATCGCATGCATGTTCTCGACCTTTCGCTATGTGTCACCAGTTTTTAAAAGCGAAATGCGTAGACAAAATGGATAGCTAGCCTCGCCATGGCCAGGCAGCTGGTTAAGCCCGTGCGTGCGTGCATGTGCATCCATGCATGCTGCCCAGGGGCCTGCTCTGCTTGGTTTCGGACCTGGTCGACATGAGACACGAGAGGATGAGGCATGTATATACGTGCAGCGTACACGTGCGAGGTTTTAAGGACATGTACACGTCTGGACGCGACGTATATGCAAATGCATGTGTCGCCCTGGCCCCTGGCTTGGACGTAGTGCTATTTTGTCATATCCATATTGCTACTGCACCAGTTCCACTTTGGATCGAATATTCGAATCCGTTGTATGTTTATTATGAGTGTGTGGTGTGCGTGTGCCTGATTATCTTCTTTGGAGTAACAGTGGTTTTGGAGAGCTGGCCTGGGTGCATAGATTTGTCATGTACCGATGGTGCGGTGGTCTCTGCGTTGCGCGCATGCATGCATGCATGATTGGCTGCATGTGAATATTACTAATTCAGGCCCATGCAGGCGTGCCGGCCGTTGACTGGCCGGGTGGGTACGTACGTCGGAGATAATACGTCCTGTCGATCTGACAGTGACTGACAGGTTAGCAGCTACTAGTAAGTAGATTAGAGCAAGAACAATAACGGAGCCCGCTGCTTGCTGCAAACGAATCCATGTCACCAAAAATCTACGTGAAACAAATAGCAGTACAACAAGCTGGCTACTAGGTTGGCTTTACCTAATATTTAAATAGTTTTTACTTGTACCGTGGAGTTTACATGCAAGACACAAAAGCTTTGCAATTAATGCATGCAGCCAGCTCTAGCCATTCCCACTAGCTGCATGCGGGCTGTAAAGTTTTGGTTCCTGTGCTGCAGCGGGCGACTCATGAAGCGCCGGCTCTCTTCTCTCTCCTCATTTCTCTTCCCTCCACGTAGGATTCAGATGACGTGGACATGCTTATAGCCAGCTGAGTAGGATCTATTGTACTTGCTCTTAGGGAAGGAAAACGGTGGGCGGGCGACGATCGCATAAGCTGAATCTGCACTGTCGCGCTACTCGTCACCTGGGTTATTCCTCGTCCCAGTCCAATTCCACGACCATGGCTTGAAAACGTAAGAAAAAAATAGACTTGAGGTAATATTACACTATTAGGGAAGAAACTTTGTCTTCCGCGGTACAAAAAATGTGACGTAATTTTACAACATGCATGATACGGAGTATAAAGTTACGTTCTGCATTTAAGAAAAAAAATGTGGTGCAGCAATATGACACTAAAAGATGTTGTCGTAATTTTATAGTAAAAATGAGGTAATTGTACAACCGGAAGCGGCGTAATTTACAACACGCATGCTAGAAATTTATGTTCTGTTTGTGAGAAATACATGGTTGGGCGAAGATGGCAACACAAAGCTCGGTACCGTACTGAAATTGCTGCAGTGGAAGACAGAGAATGTTGTGCCTGACAAAAAATTTGAGAAGCTACTGAAAATAGTGAAGAAGAAGCTTTCAAAGGATAACGAATTGCCCGGCAGTACGTATGCAGCAAAGAAGGTTGTTTGCCCTCTAGGATTGGAGGTGCAGAAGATACATGCATGCCCTAATGACTGCATCCTGTACCTTGGTGCGTACGAGGATTTGAACGCATACCCGATATGCAGTGCATTGCGGTATAAGATCAGACGAGATGACCCTGGTGATGTTGACGGCGAGCGCCCCCGGAAGAGGGTTCCTGCCAAGGTGATGTGGTATGCTCCTATAATACCACGGTTGAAACGCCTGTTTAGAAACAAAGAGCATGCCAAGTCGATGCGATGGAACAAAGATGACCATAAGAAAGATGGGAAGTTGAGAGCACCCGCTGACGGGTCGCAGTGGAGAAAAATTGAGAGAAAGTACTGGAAGGAGTTTGCAGGTGACGCAAGGAATGTATGGTTTGGTTTAAGCGCGGATGGCATTAATCCTTTCGGGGAGCAGAGCAGCAATCACAGCACCTGGCCCATGACTCTGTGTATCTATAACCTTCCTCCTTGGTTGTGCATGAAGCGAAAGTTCATTATGATGCCAATTCTCATCCAAGGCCCTAAGCAATCCGGCAACGACATTGATGTGTATCTAAGGCCATTAGTTGAAGAACTTTTACAGATGTGGACTGGAAAAGGTGTACGTGTGTGGGATGAGCACAAACAGGAGGAATTTGACCTGCATGCGTTGCTGTTTGTCACCATCAATGATTGGCCTGCTCTCAGTAACCTTTCAGGACAGACAAACAAGGGATACCATGCATGCATGCACTGTTTAGATGACACCCAAAGTATATACCTGGACACATGCAGGAAGAATGTTTACCTGGGGCATCGTCGATTCCTTCCGACCAACCATCAATGTCGAAAGAAAGGCAAGCACTTCAAAGGCGAGGCAGATCACCGGAAGAAGCCGACCATGCGTACTTGTAATCACGTACTTGCTATGGTCAATGATTTATAAGTAATCTTCGGAAAGGGTCCCGGCGGACTATCTGTTCCAAGTGACGCTGCGGGACACGCACCCATGTGGAAGAAGAAATCTATTTTGGGACCTACCCTACTGGAAAGACCTAGAGGTCTGCTCTTCGATCGACGTGATGCACGTGACGAAGAACCTTTGCGTGAACCTGCTAGGCTTCTTGGGCATGTATGGGAAGACAAAAGTTACACCGGAGGCACGGGAGGACCTGCAACGTTTGCACGAAAAAGACGACTTGCCTCCAAAGCAATATGAAGGTTCTGCCAGCTACGCTTTTACCAAAGAAGAGAAGGAAATCTTCTTTGAATGCCTACTCAGTATAAAGGTCCCGTCTGGCTTCTCGTCGAATATAAAGGGAATAATAAATATGGCAGAGAAAAAGTTTCAAAACCTAAAGTCTCATGACTGCCACGTGATTATGACGCAAGTGCTTCCGGTTGCATTGAGGGGGCTGTTACCGGAAAACGTTCGATTAGCCATTGTGAAGCTATGTTCATTCCTCAATGCAATCTCTCAGAAGGTGATCGATCCAGAAATCCTACCAAGGTTAAGGAGTGATGTGGCGCAATGTCTTGTCAGTTTCGAGCTGGTGTTCCCACCATCTTTCTTCAATATCATGACGCACATCCTAGTTCATCTAGCCGATGAGATTGTCATTCTGGGCCCTGTATTTCTACACAATATGTTCCCCTTTGAGAGATTCCTGGGAGTCCTAAAAAAATATGTCTGTAACCGTGCTAGGCCAGAAGGAAGCATCTCCATGGGCCATCAAACATAGGATGTCATTGGGTTTTGTCTTGGCTTCATTCCTGACCTTAAGAAGATAGGTCTCCCTCAATCGCGGTATGAGGGGAGACTGGGTGGAAAAGGCACGCTAGGAGGGGACTCAATAGTATGTAGGGACGGGCATTCTTGGTCTCAAGCACACTACACGGTTCTATAGAATTCTACCTTGATGACCCCGTATGTCGATGAACACAAGAACATTCTGCGGTCCAAACACCCGGACCAGTGTGAGGACTGGATTACATGTGAACACATCAGGAGTTTCGGCAGTTGGTTCCAAAGGTGTGACAACACTGTTTCCGATGACCTGTACTCATTGGCGAGGGAACCATCTTCGACTATAATGACCTACAAAGGGTACGAGATAAATGGGAATACATTTTACACAATCGCCCAAGATCAAAAGAGCACCAACCAAAATAGTGGTGTCCGCTTTGATGCAGCAACCAATCGGAGAAAGGACACATATTATGGTTACATAGTGGACATATGGGAACTTGACTATGGAAATGATATTAAGGTCCCTTTGTTTAAGTGCAAATGGGTCAATCTGTCAGGAGGCGGGGTACAGGTAGACCCACAGTACGGAATGACATCAGTGGATCTGAACAATCTGGGGTACACAGAAGAGCCATTCGTCCTAGCCAATGATGTGGCGCATGTTTTCTATGTGAAGGACATGTCTACCAAACCGAGAAAAAGAAAATATAAGGAAGCGGATACATCATACGATGAGGCAAAGCGCCACATAGTTCTTTCAGGAAAAAGATACATCTTGGTATTGGAGGGCAAGACAGACGTGTCTGAAGATTATAAAAAGTTTCATGGAATTCCTCCCTTCAAAGTCAAGGCTGACCCAAGCATCCTGTTAAACGATGAAGATTATCCATGGTTACGGCGTAATAAGCAAAGAACACAAGCGAAGAAAAAGTGAAGACTTTCTATCAATAACTATTATGATGATGCCTTTGATGTAGAATATCACTGCAGTTACATTTGAACAAATGAAATCTCTTTGTAACAGATGAGTTTTCGTCCGATTCTCTGATACTTCCAAGGAGATTGTCTGTTTTGTATTCAGTTTTTGTCGTAACCCTCTCAACTTTTTAGCACATGCTATATGGGTGAAATAATGATACCATGCCAACTTTCAACCTTTTCAGAGTTCATTTCTACTGCTTTTCAATTTAAGGGTCATTTAGCTCAAATAATAGCAAAAAGAATTATCATAAAGAATTTTTGTGTTAGAAACTAAAATAACAAAATCTGTTTTTGAATATAATGATAAAACACAATAATATTAAATAGCAGGAAAAAGAATCACTCAAAAATCTATGTTTATAGTAAAGTTATTCAAAAACTAGTGATTCACACAAATTTCAAAAAAATCAATTTTAAATTATTCAAATTGGAAAAGAAATGGCACTAACAGAAAGTTTATATTTTTTTAATTGATTATTTTTAGTTCATTCTTTTTGCTATTAGTTCATTCTCTTTGCCACCTACTGGGAAAATAAAGCAAAAAACAAAAGAAAATAAAAAATACAGAAAACGGAAAAAAACTGAGAAAAATAAAAAAAATGCCACCTACTGGGCCACTACGGCCTGAATACGTCTAGAAACCCTACCATGGGCCAGGATTCAGGCCCGCAGAAGGCCCAGTAGGCCCATCAGGCATAGAAGTGACAATTAGGCTCGTAAGCCTGCAATAGAAAGGAGCTTGAGAGGGGTGCGGAAGTGGGGCTTATAAACCACTGCCCGCCCCTCTCAACTAGCGAGGTGGGACTAAAGTTTTGGCCATGGGCAGCACGAGGCCTTTGGTCCCGGTTGGTGGCACCAACCGGTACCAAAGGGCAGCATTCGTACCGGTTGGTGGCACCAACCGGTACCAAAGGGTGGCTGCTACGTCTTGAGCTTGCGTTGATTTTCCTTGAAGAGGAAAGGGTGATGCAGCAATAGTAGCGTAAGTATTTCCCTCAGTTTTTGAGAACCAAGGTATCAATCTAGTAGGAGGCTCCTCAAAAGTCCCACACACCTACACAAACAAACAAAGAACTCGCAACCAACGCAATAAAGGGGTTGTCAATCCCTTCACGACCACTTGCGAAAGTGAGATCTGATAGAGATAATATGATAAGATAAATATATTTTTGGTATTTTATAACATAGATTGGAAAAGTAAAGATGCAAATAAAAGTAGACTGAAAGCTTATATGATAAAAGATAGACCCGGGGGCCATAGGTTTCACTAGTGGCTTCTCTCAAGATAGCATAAGTATTACGATGGGTGAACAAATTACTGTCGAGCAATTGATAGAAAAGCGGATAATTATGAGATTATCTAGGCATGATCATGTATATAGGCATCACGTCCGCGACAAGTAGACCGACTCCTGCCTGCATCTACTACTATTACTCCACACATCAACCGCTATCCAGCATGCATCTAGAGTATTAAGTTCATAAGAACAGAGTAACACATTAAGAAAGATGACATGATGTAGAGGGATAAACTCATGCAATATGATATAAACCCCATCTTTTTATCCTCGATGGCAACAATACAATACGTGCCTTGCTACCCCTATTGTCACTGGGAAAGGACACCGCAGGATTGAACCCAAAGCTAAGCACTTCTCCCATTGCAAGAAACATCAATCTAGTAGGCCAAACCAAACTGATAATTCGAAGAGACTTGCAAAGATAACTCAATCATACATAAAAGAATTCAGAGAGATTCAAATATTTCTCATAGATAAACTTGATCAAACCCACAATTCATCGGATCTCGACAAACACACCGCAAAAAGAGTTACATCGAATAGATCTCCAAGAAGACCGAGGAGAACATGGTATTGAGATCCAAAAAGAGAGAAGAATCCATCTAGCTAATAACTATGGACCCGAAGGTCTGTGGTAAACTACTCACAACTCATTGGAGGGGCTATGGCGTTGATGTAGAAGCCCTCTGTGGTCGATTCCGGCCCCCTCCGGCGGAGCGCCGGCGAAGGCTCCAAGATGGGATCTCACGGATACAGAAGGTTACGGCGGTGGAAATTGTTTTTCGTTGGCTCCCTGGATGTTTTCGGGGTACATGGTATATATAGGAGGAAGAAGTAGGTTGGTGGCCGCCCGAGGGGCCCACGAGATACGGGGCGCGCCCTGTAGGGGTGGGCGCGCCCTCCACCCTCGTGGCCGCCTAGGCTGCTTCTTGGCTTGCACTCCAAGTCCTCTGGATCACGTTCGTTCCAAAAATCACGCTCTCGAAGGTTTCATTCTGTTTGGACTCCGTTATATTCCTTTTCTTCGAAATACTGAAATAGGCAAAAAAATAGCAATACGGGCTGGGCCTCCGGTTAGTAGGTTAGTCCCAATAATGATATAAATGTGTAAAATAAAGCCCATAAACATCCAAAACGGGTAATATAATAGCATGAAACAATAAAAAATTATAGATACGTTGGAGACGTATCAAGCATCCCAAGCTTAATTCCTGCTCGTCCTCGAGTAGGTAAATGATAAA
Source organism: Triticum timopheevii (assembly GCA_963921465.1). Lineage (NCBI taxonomy): Eukaryota > Viridiplantae > Streptophyta > Magnoliopsida > Poales > Poaceae > Triticum > Triticum timopheevii. The sequence continues at coordinate 616,937,443 of OY997274.1, read as the reverse complement.
AACAGAATTTTTGATGTGGAATGCTACCTAGCATAATTCTCAATGTAATTTTCTTTATTGTGGCATGAATGTTCAGATCCAAATGATTCAAAGTAAAAGTTCATATTGACATAAGAAATAGTAATACTTCAAGCATACTAATCAAAGCAATCATGTCTTCTCAAAATAACATGGCTAAAGAAAGTTCATCCCTACAAAATCATATAGTTAGGCTATGCTTCATTTTCGTCACACAAAAATGCTCCCAAATTCTACACCCCGATGACAAGCCAAGCAATTGTTTCATACTTAAATAATCTCAAACTTTTTCAATTTTCACGCAATACATGAGCGTGAGCCATGGATATAGCACTATGGGTGTAATAGAATATGATAATGGGGATTGTGTGGAGAAGACAAAAAAAGAGAAAGTCTCACATTGACGAGGATAATCAACGGGCTATGGAGATGCCCATCAATTGATGTCAACATGAGGAGTAGGGATTGCCATGCAACGGATGCACTAGAGCTATAAATGTATGAAAGCTCAACAAAAGAAAACTAAGTGGGTGTGCATCCAACTTGCTTGCTCACGAAGACCTAGGGCATTTTGAGGAAGCCCATCGTAGGAATATACAAGCCAAGTTCTATAATGAAAAATTCCCGCTAGTATATGAAAGTGACAACATATGAGACTCGCTATATGAAGAACATGGTGCTACTTTGAAGCACAAGTGTGGAAAAGAGATAGTAACATTGCCCCCTTTTTATTTATTTTCTTTTTCTCTTTCTTTTTTTCTTTTCTTTTTCTTTTTTTGGCCTTTCTTTTTTCTTTTGGCCTTTCTTTTTTTTCTTTTTTTTTCTTTGGCCTTTTTTGGGGACAATGCTCTAATAATGATGATCATCACACTTTTTTTGATTTACAACTCATGAATTACAACTCGAAACTAGAACAAGATATGACTCTATATGAATGCCTCCGGCGGTGTACCAGGATGGGCAATGAATCAAGAGTGACATGTATGAAAAATTATGCAAAGTGGCCTTGCCACAAATACGATGTTAACTACATGATCATGCAATGGCAATATGACAAAAGTAATGCGTGTCATGATGATGAACGGAAGGGTGGAAAGTTGCATGGCAATATATCTCGAAATGGCTACGGAAATGCCATAATAGGTAGGCATGGTGGCTGTTTTGAGGAAGATATAAGGAGGTTTATGTGTGATAGAGCGTATCATATCACGGGATTTGGATGCACCGGAGAAGTTTGCACCAACTCTCAAGGTGAGAAAGGGCAATGCACGGTACCGAAGAGGTTAGCAATGATGGAAAGGTAAAAGTGTGTATAATCCATGGACTCAACATTAGTCAAAAGAACTCATATACTTATTGAAAAATTTTAGAAGTCATCAAAAACCAAGCAATACGCGCATGCTCTTAGAGGGATAGATTGGTAGGAAAAGACCATCGCTCGTCCCCGACCGCCACGCATAAGGATGCACAATTCAAGGACACCTCATGTTTCAAATTTGTTACCCAACTTTAACCATATGTGCATGCTACGGGACTTGCTAACTTGAACACAAGCATTCTTTAAATTCATAATCACCCAACTAGCATGACTTTAATATCACTACCTCCATATCTCAAAACAATTATCAAGTATCAAATTGATCATAACATCCAATTCACTTCCTATGATAGTTTTTATTATACCCAACTTGGATGCCTACCATTCTAGGACCAGTTTTATAACCATAGCAAATACCATGCTGCTCTAAGAGACTCTCAAAATAATATAAGTGAAGCATGAGAGACTAGCAATTTCTACAAAATTAAGACACCGTCATGCTCTAAAAGATATAAGTGAAGCACTAGAGCAAAAACTATCTAGCTCAAAAGATATAAGTGAAGCACATAGAGTATTCTAATAAATTTCAATCAAGTGGGGTTCTCCCAAAAGGTGTGTACAGAAAGGATGATTGTGGTAAACTAAAAATCAAATACTAATATCATACACGACGCTCCAAGCAAAACACATATCATGTGGCGAATAAAAATATAGCTCCAAGTAAAGTTACCAATGAACGAAAACGAAAGAGGGGATGCCTTACAGGGGCATCCCCAAGCTTAGGTTTTTGGCTATTATTGAATATCTTGGGGTGCCATGGGCATCCCCAAGCTTAGGCTTTTGCCACTCCTTATTCCATAGTCCATCAAATCTTTACCCAAAACTTGAAAACTTCACAACACAAAACTCAACAGGAAATCTCATAAGCTCCGTTAGTGAAAGAAAGCAAAACCATCACCTAAGGTACTGTCTATTGATCTATAGCAAAACGAATCAACGGAAAAGCACGTTTCTGTGATTTAACAAAACTAATTTCATGCGTGCAAAGTTTCTGTTTTCAGCAGAATCAAATTAACTATCACCGTAGGTTATCCTATAGGTTCTACTTGGCACAAACACTAATTAAAACATAAAACACATCTAAACAGAAGGTAGATGCAGAATGTATTACTAAACAGAAACAAAAAAAACACAAATAAAATTGGGTTGCCTCCCAACTAGCGCTATCGTTTAACGCCCCTAGCTAGGCATAAAAGCGAAGATAGATCTAAGTAGTGCCATCTTTGATTTTCAGTTTTTTAGCAGAGTCATGCTCGAATCCGGGAGGTTCTTTACGTTTCCATTCATACTCGGAAATTTTCAAATCTAAAGAATCCAACCGCTTATTGCAAAGAGTAATCAACATATTCATGTGATGAAGATTTCCGCTAACACTTTTAAGAGGCTCAAGAGATTTTTGTAATATCTTTGTTACTTCGCAAATCTTTTCAAACACTTGTGTTTCTTCTTGGGTAGGATGTGTCCCCCCTTTTTGAGGTAGTGTTCCCACTATTCCCTCTATAATTTCATGCATAATACTAGGATCAATTTCAATAAAATTTCCTTTGGCAATGCAATCCAAGAGTTGTCCATGCGACATATTTAGCCCAACATAAAAATTACGAAGAAGAATTCTAAAATTCACCTCTAGGGTGCAATTGCGATAAGATTCCATCATCCTATATCAAGCATCTTTTAAGTTTTCTCCTTGCCTTTGCTTGAAGTGAAGAACTTCAAACTCGGGAGACATAGGAGCGGATAAGGAACTAGCCATAACAACAAAGTAAACGATCTAACACACGAGCAAACGGAAAAAAGCAAGCGAAAGAGAGAGAGGAGAGGTTGGGAAAGAGAGGGCAAATAAAACGTCAAGGGTGAAGTGGGGGAGAGGAAAACGAGAGGAAAATGGCAAATAATGTAAATGCGAGGGAGATGAGTTTGTGATTGGTACTTGGTATGTCTTGACTTGAGCGAAGACCTTCCCGGCAACGGGGCCAGAAATCCTTCTTGCTATGTCTTGAGCTTGCGTTGGTTTTTCTTGAAGAGGAAAGGGTGATGCAGCAATAGTAGCGTAAGTATTTCCCTCAGTTTTTGAGAACCAAGGTATCAATCCAGTAGGAGGATCCTCAAAAGTCCCACACACCTACACAAACAAACAAAGAACTCGCAACTAACGCAATAAAGGGGTTGTCAATCCCTTCACGGCCACTTGCGAAAGTGAGATCTGATAGAGATAGTATGATAAGATAAATATATTTTTGGTATTTTATAACATAGATTGGAAAAGTAAAGTTGCAAATAAAAGTAGATTGAAAGCTTATATGATAAAAGATAGACCCGGGGGCCATAGGTTTCACTAGTGGCTTCTCTCAAGATAGCACAAGTATTACGGTGGGTGAACAAATTATTGTCGAGCAATTGATAGAAAAGCGAATAATTATGAGATTATCTAGGCATGATCATGTATATAGGCATCACGTCCGCGACAAGTAGACTGACTCCTGCCTGCATCTACTACTATTACTCCACACATCGACCGCTATCCAGCATGCATCTAGAGTATTAAGAAAGATGACATGATGTAGAGGGATAAACTCATGCAATATGATATAAACCCCATCTTTTTATCCTCGATGGCAACAATACAATACGTGCCTTGCTACCCCTATTGTCACTGGGTAAGGCCACCGCAAGATTGAACCCATAGCTAAGCACTTCTCCCATTGCAAGAAAGATCAATCTAGTAGGCCAAACCAAACTGATAATTCAAAGAGACTTGCAAATATAACTCAATCATACATAAAAGAATTCAGAGGAGATTCAAATATTTCTCATAGATAAACTTGATCATAAACCCACAATTCATCGGATCTCGACAAACACACCGCAAAACGAGTTACATCAAATAGATCTCCAAGAAGACCGAGGAGAACATGATATTGAGATCCAAAAAGAGAGAAGAATCCATCTAGCTAATAACTATGGACCCGAAGGTCTGTGGTAAACTACTCACAACTCATCGGAGGGGCTATGGTGTTGATGTAGAAGCCCTCCATGGTCGATTTCCCCTCCGGCAGAGCGCCGGCGAAGGCTCCAAGATGGGATCTCGCGGATACAGAAGGTTACGGCGATGAAAATTGTTTTTCGTTGGCTCCGTGGATGTTTTCGGGGTACGTGGGTATATATAGGAGGAAGAAGTAGGTCGGTGGCCGCCCGAGGGGCCCACGAGATAGTGGGGCGCGCCTTGTAGGAGTGGGCGCGCCCTCCACCCTAGTGGCCGCCTCGGCTGCTTCTTGGCTTGCACTCCAAGTCCTCTGGATCACGTTCGTTCCAAAAATCACGCTCCCGAAGGTTTCATTCCGTTTGGACTCCGTTTGATATTTCTTTTCTTCGAAATACTGAAATAGGCAAAAAAACAGCAATACGGGCCGGGCCTCCGGTTAGTAGGTTAGTCCCAAAATGATATAAATGTGTAAAAATAAAGCCCATAAACATCCAAAATGGGTAATATAATAGCATGGAACAATCAAAAATTATAGATACGTTGGAGACGTATCAGTGGCATTGGTCCCGGTTGGTGCCACCAACCGGTACCAAAGGCCTCTGGTTCCCGCCCTTTGGGCTGCTGAAAAGAGACCTTTGGTCCTGGTTGGTGGCACCAACCGAGACTAAAGGGCTGCATTCGTTCCAGTTTTTGCCACGAACCGGGACGAATGCTCTGTGTATATAAGCGACACTTGTGAAATTTTCGTTCCAGTTCCTCATTCTCCCGCCGCCCTCTACCCCGACGCCGCCCTCTACCCCATCGCCGCCATCACCCGCGCCCGTCGTCGCCGCCCCGACGCCGTCGCCGCGCGCCACCCCGCGTCGTCGCCTTCACCCCCGACGCCGTCGCCGCCCTGCGCGACCACTCGACCTCGCCGCCCCGACGCCGTCGCCACCCCGCGCGACCGCTCGACCTCGCTGCCCCGACGCCGTCGCCGCCCCGCGCGACCGCTCGACCTCGCCGCCCCGACGTCGTCGCCTCCCTGCCCGCCGCTGACGCCCTCGGCCCTGCCGTGCGCCCCCTGCCCCGACGCCTCCCTCTGTGGGCACTGCTCCGCCCCTGCCCCCGCCGCCGCCGCCTCGTTGCATTTTTTTATATATGATTTTTCATATATGTATATATTTTCATATGTATGTATGTATTTTTAGATGTTTATATATGTATGTATGTATTTTTAGATATATGTAGTTTTTGATGTATTTTTTGTATGCATGTATGTACTTTTTATATATATGGAAAAGAGGAAGAAGGAAGAAAAAGAAGGAGAGGAAAAAGGAAAATAAGAAGAGGAAGAAGGAGAAGAAGAAGAGAGGAAGAAGAGGAGAGAAAAAATAAGAAGAGGAAGAAGAAGGAAAAAAAGAGGAGAAGAAGAAGGAATAGAGGAGAAGAAGAAAAATAGTGAGGAGAAGAAGAAAAATAGTTTTCTATTTTTCTTCTGCTCCTCTATTCCTTCTTCTCTCCTCTTTTTCTTCTTCTTTTTTTCCCTTATTCCTCTTTTCTTCTTCTCCTATATTTCTTCTTCTTCTTCTTCTTCTTCTTCTTCTTCTTCTTCTTCTTCTTCTTCTTCTTCTTCTTCTTCTTCTTCTTCTTCTTCTTCTTCTTCTTCTTCTTCTTCTTCTTCTTCTTCTTCTTCTTCTTCTTTTTATCGGGAACGAGGGTGTCGAGGATCGTTGAGGGGTCAACGATCGGAAACTAGGCTAGAGGGTCGCGAGGGTCGCTGAGGGTTTGAGGGTCGTCGAGGGGTCGAGGGTCGTCGATGGTTCGAGGGTCGAGGGTCGAGGGGTCGAGGGTCGCAGAGGGGTTGAGGGTCACGGAGGGTTCGAGGGTCGAGGGTCGAGGGTTGTCGAGGGGTCGAGGATCGCTGAGGGGTCGAGAGGTTGCCTAGTGTTAAAGTATTGAAGAAATCCATGGCTTCATCATTAGCCGGAAGTAACCGGGGCATGATGCTACAGAGTTCTCCAAAGTTATTCTGGAACGGAGTTCCGGATAGGATAATCCGCCATTTGGTACAAATTTTAGCACATGCCTTCCAAATAGCGATATTCGGAAGGCTCTTGTTGTACATTGTACGAAAAAGCGAATTATCCTATCTGGGATTTCGTTCCAAAATAACTTTGGAGAGCTTCGTACCATCATGCGCCTGTTACTTTCGCCTAATGATGAAGGCATGGTTTTGTTTGAATCCTTTGACACTACACAAACGTCGAACAATCATGAGAGAGAGGCGGTCGATATACCCCCTCGCCGATAACTTCGACAAGAGGGGGGGGGGTCGATATATATACCCCCTCCCCGATAACATTTTTTCCTACGTATATGTCGTCATTCTCGATATACCCCCTCCCCGATAACTTCGATATATCCATCTCTCATGTTTGTATATTAATTGCCATGTTGTAGTATTTGCAGAAAGTATGGATCATCAAAGAGACTTCGATCAAGAAGAGATATTGGGGGACATAATCCGTGATGGAGGTGATGTAGTCGCGTCGTTTCTCAACGACATCGAAGAAGGTCTGCAAGGAGAGGAAGCAGACTATGTTGATCAAACAATGGAGGAGGGTCATGATCGTGATGGTGGCTCCGGCGACCGTGATGACGGATCCGGTGACCGAACGGAGTCGGGATCAGCTGTTGCAAAGTCCGGCGAGGTATATATATATATATATATATATATATATATATATATATATATATATATATATAGGGTGGGTCTATTATGATAACACCCTCTAGAGTCTTATTCTGCACATCCACCTCTTATTCTGATAACACCCCGACTAACCCACGCAAACCGAACCGCACGCAAAAAAAACCCACCCCACCTCCCCCCCACTCCTCCCCCGATCCCCTCCACCTTCTTCCTCCCACGCCCCAGCCCCGATCCAGCTTCTTCCTCCCACGCCCCAGCCCCGATCCACCTTCTTCCTCCCACGCACCAGCCCCCGAGCCACCAACCCACCGCCGCGCCCCCAGGCCGGCCAACTGCCATCGTCGATGCTCCGCCCAACCTCCCCACCTTCGCCGGCCCACTCCCGCACACCTTCCTTCCCACTCTTGCATCCCGTGCCCACCTCCAACCTCCCACCTGCTGATCCGGACGGCGTGCCCCAGCCCCCTCCGACTGCCGGCGTCCCCACCCCTCTACCTTTCTCCGACCACTGCCCCTCAACGATGCATCTTTCCCAACCCCACGCATCATCTTCTATGACGCCGCCACCCTCCCCCTCTTTCTCCCATGCCACCCCCGGTAATGGAGAGATCCGCCGCCACCAGGCTCCGGCGCGGCCTGAACCACGGGTTCCGGCCACCACGCCCTCCCCCCCCCCCCCCGCGCAGCCTCAGCTGTCGAATCCCGGCCGCCATCGGCCCACGACCCCGATGCGCATTTAAGCCACCAGAATCGTCCTCGACGACCATGGGTACGGCAACCATCCGCACATCTTCCCTTGTATCTCCATCACCGGCGGGCCTCCCCTCACCTCTGGCCGGATTCCGGTGATCTCCGCCTTGCCATGGCATGTCTCACGCAGGATTCGGCCGACGGGTTCACTGGATCCATGGAAAGTGGATCTCGTATGTGCTAGATCCGGCTGTGGTGCGCCCTCCACTCCATGCAGTTCGTTTTCTCTTCCCATGAAGCTTACCGTTCTTGAGCTCGAGATCCAGGGCTCCTCAACAACGACTGTGAAGCATAACCTTGGCCGCCGGGAGGTGCACAAGGTGGGCAGCGCCTCCAGCCTGCAGTTCGCATGGGTCACTTGTTGAGGTGCGGTGCGTAGCTATGTTGCTGTTTCGGATTTTTTTCTTCTTCAGATTTTGCTTGTGCAAAAAGCACTGCAATATGCCTGATTCCTCGGTGCAGTGCGGATGGGTCATTTTGCTGCAGTCCGCCCCCCGACGTCGTGTAGTACGTCCGTCACGTTGGTGCAGCTCGCTGGCGTGCGTGCAGCCCGTCGAGGGCCCTTCCTCCTTCCCTGCGTGAGCACCACCGGCGAGGCGTTACTAGTGGCCCCATCCCCTTCCATGGTGATCTCTGTCACGCGTGGGCCTTCAGTCCACTATTGTTTTCACAGGAGTAGAAAAACCGAAAAAGGGTCATGGCGTACCCTAGGATGTAGTCATTGTGTGTGGTGTGCAGTTTTGTTGTCCGAAGATCATGGTGAATGGGTTGGCAGCCTGTGGACATGCCGTTCGGTCAGGTCATGTGTGCAGTTTGTTCGAGTGTGGAATTTATTGATGTGTTTTTATGTATATATCCTAGTACCCTATTTGATGTGTACAACAAAAATATTTTGTTTTTGAAGTTTAGTACTGCTTTGTTGTGAGATTACGTTCAATGTAAAAAAACTCCAGGGTTCACTTGCTAAACCACAAAAAGAAAGAAAAATATCTCAAAGAAGTTTACTTCATTTTAGATGAAGTTCACTAGATATATACATGTGGTTCCGTTTCACAACTTCAATTCTTTTTAGATGTGGTACACTAGATTCTGCATGTGGTTCAGGTACGAAAATGATGTTGTTCACTCGTGCCTAATGTGAAGTACGAAAAAATGTTGTGGAAACGACAAAAAATTAATGCGGTTCACTTTTCATAGTATTGCGGTTCACTAACACTCACATGAAGTGCGGTCCACTTTCTCGTCTGAGAAAATTTACGCCCGACAAAAGAAATTATGCAGCTCGCTTGCCCGTCTGGTGCAGTGCGGGTTTTAGTCAAAAGAAGTGCGGTTTGCTACCTAAACAAAAGAAATACGTCTAAACAAAAAGAAACCATGCAGTGCACTTTCCCATCTAATGAAGTGCGGTATTTCGTCTGAAGCAGTGCGTTCTTCTTTCCTCGTTCGAGAAAAAATACGTTTAAACAAAAAGAAACCATGCAGTGCACTTGCCCTCTGATGCAGTGCGGTATTTTGACTGAAGCAATGCGTTCTTCTGTCCGATGCAGTACATACGACGATTTTGGTCTCGCGAAGAACAGTGTCCGTTTTTCGGTAAAATTGAAACTGCTCTTAAACGGTAAGGAATTAGAAAGTGTGTTCTACATGAAAAAGTTACGTCTCGTCGATATCTTTCCAACAGCGTATGATTTGAATCATTCTGACCAGCTGTTTGTAAAAATTTCACGAAAAAACAGCCGCTGCCTCTCGAAGTCAGCCGCACGATTTTCAAAATTAACTAAAAACTGAAAGGAATCTCAAAACCATTTCAACATATCAAAGTTGCGCGTTGTCCGTAGCTTTCCAACGGTGTATCATACGTCTCGTTCCGTCAAACGGTTAGAAAACTGGAGCAAAAACAGTACCGAAAATTTCAAAAAAATTGAAAAACAGAGTTCCGCGATTTAGTAAATTTGAAACTGCTCTTAAACCGTAATGAATTAGAGAAAGATTTATATATGAAAAAGATGCGCCTCGACGATATCTATCCAATGGAGTATCATTTGCTTCATTCCGACAAGCGGTTTAGAAAAAAAGCTAAAAAACGCTCGCTGCCACTCGTCATCCGCCGCACCATTTTCAAAACTGCTCTTAAACCGTGTGGAATCTCGGAAAGTGTTCAACATGTCAAAGTTGCGCCTAATCCATAGCTTTTCAACGGTATATTACACGCCTCATTCCGATAAACGGTTAAAAAATTAGAGCGAAAACAGTACCGAAAAAATAACGCGTGCAGTTTTTTCCGACGAGAAGTTCACTAGTCTCTATTGCAGTGCTCGTCGTCCAGAAGATGCAGTGCACTTGCGTTCAGCGTGCAGTGCGGAAGTGGTGTGCAGAATAGTTATTCTGCTAATATTAGCAGAATAGACCGTCTATATATATATATTAAGCCTGTGTTGACTAGCTAATTGTGCATTAATTGTTTTGGTATGTATATATATTAACTCTTCTTTCTTCTTTTATATAACCCTCCGGATCAAGCAATAATTCAGTAAAGAAACGAGGCCCGAAGAAAAAGTTGCGTCAGGACGAAAGGTTCACGATCACAGAAATCGCGCGCGATGGCCAACCGATTAAACCCCTCCGGACCAAGGAAGCATTTTCTGCTCAGTGCGGGGTTCTTGTTAGGGACATGATCCCGATCAGCATCGAGCTATGGAATGGGCCTAAGAAGGAAGAGCTTCTTCAAGTTTCTTTTGTCGAATATAGACAGAAAGTAGATCTCTGGAAAGCGCTGAAGGTAAATTTCACCCTACTGGAAGAGGAGGATCCGGAGAATCCAGTTATAAGAGGAGGATCCTATGCTCTCAAGAAGATGGGAGATCTATTCAGGACGTGGAAGAATGAGTTGAAAACAACATATGTCGACCAAGACAAGACTCCAGAATTCACCAGCCGATTTGAGAAGATAAGAGATCACTGGCCCGCATTTGTGGCCAACAGGACATCAGAGAGGAGTAAGAAGATGTCAGCGACTGATAACCCACAAGTGTAGGGGATCACAAAAGTTTTCGATAAGTAAGAGTGTCGAACCCAAAAAGGAGCTAAAGGTAGAATAAATATTCCCTCAAGTTCTATCGACCACCGATACAACTCTAAGCACACTTGACGTTCGCTTTACCTAGAACAAGTATGAAACTAGAAGTACTTTGTAGGTGTTGTTGGATAGTTTTGCAAGAAAGTAAGGAACACGTAAATAGAAAATAGGGGCTGTTTAGATAAAGATGCAATAAAGTAAATATAGCGAGTGTGGAAAAGTGGTGGTAGGAGTTGTGGAATTGTCCCTAAGCAATTGACTACTTTACTAGACCGATATCAAGTTTTATGTGGGAGGGGCCACTGCTAGCATGTCATCCCTGACTTGGAATTCTATGCACTTATGATTGGAACTATTAGCAAGCATCCGCAACTACTAATGTTCATTAAGGTAAAACCCAACCATAGCATTAAGATATATTGGCCCCCCTTCAATCCCGTATGCATCAATTCCTATGCTAGGTTGAAGCTTCTGTCACTCTAGCCCTCCAATACATAGTCCTATCAACATACAACTAACCCTATGGTGTGATCCACGCGTGCGCTCATATGATGGGCACCAAAGGACAGCAACATGACCACAAGCAAATTAAATCAATCATAGCAATTCATCAACCGCCAATAGGACAACAAAAATCTACTCAGACATCATAGGATGGCAACACATCATTGGAAAATAATATGAAGCATAAAGCACCATGTTCAAGTAGAGGGTACAACGGGTTGCGGGAGAGTGGACCGATGTAGATAGAGGGGGGAAGGTGATGGAGATGTTGGTGAAGATGGCGGAGGTGTTGGTGAAGATCGCGATGATGATGATGGCCCCCGACAGCGCTCCAGTGCCACCGGAAGCAAGGGGGAGAGAGCCCCCCTTCTTCTTCTTCTTCTTCCTTGACCTTCTCCCTAGATGGGAGAAGGGTTTACCCTCTGGTCCTTGGCTCCCATGGCTTGGGAGGGGCGAGAGCCCCTCCGAGATTGGATCTATCTCTCTGTTTCTGCGTTCCCAGATTCTGCCCCTTCACCGTTTCTTTTATATCCGGAGATCCGTAACTCCGATTGGGGTGAATCTTTCGCCCAGATTTTTCTTATAAAATTAGCTTTCTTGCGGCAAAATAAGAGCGTCAACCGCCTTATGGGTGGCCCAGGAGAGTCCCAGGCGCGCCCGGGGGGGGGGGGGGGGGGAGGGGAGGGCGTGCCCCTATCTCCTGGCCACCTCGGGCACCGTTTCGCATTGATTCTTCCTCCGGAAAATCCCAAATATTCCAAAATAATTATTCGCCCATTTTTATCCCATTTGGATTCCGTTTGATACTGGGTTTCTGCGATACATAAAACATGCAACAAACAGGAACTGGCACTGGGCACTGGATCAATATGTTAGTCCCAAAAATAGTATAAAAAGTTGCCAAAAGTATATGAAAGTTGAAGAATATTGGCATGGAACAATCAAAAATTATAGATACGATGGAGACGTATCAGCGACTAACAAGATAAATGCTGCAAAGAAGGAGCATTACCATCTCATGGGGTCAGGTGGCTACCTCAAAGCCCAGCCGTTGTGGGACAAGGCCGAGTAGGACCTGATTGCTAAAGGGGTCGAACCAGAGGCATTGCACTGGCCAGACCTTTGTAGGACTTGGTTCTTCGGGGCTGGTGGAACATTGGATCCTGAAACAGGGAAGTGCTGCTGGACGGACGAGCAACTTGCAACACCCGTCATGAAGCTTCGGAAAGCAATCAACAAAGTGTGGGAAGGGAAGTTCGTTCCCGACAGAGAGAAAGACGAGCTCACAAGGGCCCTCAGGAATCCTGAGCACCCTGGACGAACACGAGGCACGCCAGGCTTCGTTCCGTGGAAGGTTGGGTCTCCCGAGGCAGGCGGTTACAAAACCCAAGAGAGGAGGAGGAAAGTGGAGTAGAGCGAACTGCAGGAGCTTAAGGCAAGGGTAAGAAAGCTAGAGGAACGAGATGCTGAAAACCAGCAGCTGCGACATCCTGCCCAAGATGCTACCCCAGAAGCTACCCCGCCATCTCAGCGGAGAAGCAGCGTGGCTTCTACCGAGCTCGTTCAGCAGCCGGACTTGTTGATGGGTCCTAGCTACCCCGTGGATTTTATTACGGATTCACACCAGTGCCACCTTATGATGCAATGGGATAAGCTCAAAGTCAAGGTGGCTGTCGGCTCTGTGTTCCCTCCTTCACCCGAAGCAACTTTTCACTGCTGTCCGATTCCACAAGGCTATGTTGTTGTGATGGTGGACGAAATAACGGATGGATTTGAGGATCTCCAGCTTGACCACCCTACATGTGAGGGGGAGACTCAGCTGGGTCTTGCTATGCATACTCAGTGTCTATGGCGGAAGGAGCACATCAAGCTTCTGAACTTCATGGCTCCTGCTAGTCAGCTGGGCACTCCGCCTCCTCCGGCAAGTGATCCGCCTCCTCCTCCTCCTCCGGCGAGTGATATGCCTCCTCCGCCTCCTGCTCCAGCGCGTGAGGGCGGCAGTACTCCGCCTCCTTCTCCGCCTGCTCCGGCCCGTCCGAGCATCCCACCACCTCCTTCGCTGCCTCGTAAGCAACGGCAAAACACAGACACTGATACATCTCCAACGTATCTATAATTTATGAAGCATTCATGCTATTTTATTATCTGTTTTGAATGATTATGGGCTTTATTATACACTTTTATATTACATTTGGGACTAACCTATAAACCGGATGCCCAGTTCATATTGTTGTTTTATTGCCTGTTTCAGTATTTCAAAGAAAAGGAATATCAAACGGAGTCCAAACGGAATGAAACCTTCGGGAGAGTGATTTTTTGGAAGAATATGATCCGGGAGACTTGGAGTTCACGCCAGAAGATCCTCAAGGAGGCCACAAGATAGGGGGGCGCGCCCACCCCCTGGGCGCACCCTACCCTCTTGTGGGCCCCTCGAGCACCCCCCGACCGACTTCTTTTGCCTATATAGTCCCACGTACCCTAAAAACATCCACGAAGAAGATAGATCGGGAGTTCCGCCGCCGCAGGCCTCTGTAGCCACCAAAAACCTCTTAGGAGCCCGTTCCGGCACCCTGCCGGAGGGGGAACCCATCACCGGTGGCCATCTTCATCATCCCGACGCTCTCCATGATGAGGAGGGAGTAGTTCACCCTCGGGGCTAAGGGTATGTACCAGTAGCTATGTGTTTGATCTCTCTCTCTCTCTCGTGCTCTCTCTATGGCACGATCTTGATGTATCGCGAGCTTTGATATTATAGTTGGATCTTATGATGTTTCTCCCCCTCTACTCTCTTGTGATGAATTGAATTTCCCTCTTGAAGTTATCTTATCGGATTGAGTCTTTGATTTGAGAACACTTGATGTATGTCTTGCCGTGTTTATCTGCGGTGACAATGGGATATCACGTGCCACTTGATGTATGTTTTGGTGACCAACTTGCGGGTTCCGCCCATGAACCTATGCATAGGGGTTGGCACACGTTTTCTTGACTCTCCGGTAGAAACTTTGGGGCACTCTTTGAAGTACTTTGTGTTGGTTGGATGAATTTGAGATTGTGTGACGCATATCGTATAATCATGCCCACGGATACTTGAGGTGACAATGGAGTATCTAGGTGACATTAGCATTTTTGTTGATTTGTGTCTTAAGGTGTTATTCTAGTATGAACTCTATGATGGATCGAGCGGAAAGAATAGCTCTATGTTATTTTACTACGTACTCTTGAATAGATCGATCAAAAAGATAACTTTGAGGTGGTTTCGTACCCTACCATAATCTGTTCGTTTGTTCTCCCCTATTAGTGGCTTTGGAGTGACTCTTTGTTGCATGTTGAGGGATTGTTATATGATCTATCTATGTTATTATTGTTGAGATAACTTGCACTAGTGAAAGTATGAACCCTATGCCTTGTTTCTTATCATTGCAATACCGTTTACGCTCACTTTTATCATTAGTTACCTTGCTGTTTTTATATTTTCAGATTACAAAAACCTATATCTACTATCCGTATTGCACTTGTATCACCATCTCTTCACCGAACTAGTGCACCTATACAATTTACCATTGTATTGGGTGTGTTGGGGACACAAGAGACTCTTTGTTATTTGGTTGCAGGGTTGTTTGAGAGAGACCATCTTCATCCTACGCCTCCCACGGATTGATAAACCTTAGGTCATCCACTTGAGCGAAATTTGCTACTGTCCTACAAACCTGTGCACTTGCAGGCCCAACAACGTCTACAAGAAGAAGGTTGTGTAGTAGACATCAAGCTCTTTTCTGGCGCCGTTGCCGGGGAGGTGAGTGCTTGAAGGTATATCTTTAGATCTTGCAATCAAATATTTTTGTTTCTTGTTTTATCACTATTTTAGTTTATAAAAGAAAAGTACAAAAAAATGGAATTGAGTTTATCTCATACGCTTCGTCTTTTTAATATCTTTCGTGAGAATGATGGAATGGAAAATTGTGCTCAAGTGCTAGAAGAAGAATGCATTAAAATATTTGGTACCAGATTGTATGATGAGCATGATTGCAATATTGTTAGTATGAATTCCTTGAATATCCATAATGCTAATGATATGCAAAGCCACAAGCTTGGGGAAGATATGTTTGATGAAGATGATATTTTTAGTCCCCCAAGTTTTGAAATGCAAAGTTGTTATGATGAAAGCATGCCTCCTATTTATGATGATTATATTGATGAAAGTGGGTTTGGAAGATTGTCAACTTTATTTAGTGATGATTCCACTATTTCGGGAGAGGTTCCAATTGATTACGAGGACAAAGTTGCTATCTACGATGATTATTGTGATGACTTGTATGCTATTAGGAATAATGATAACCATGAAACTTGTCATCATGATTTTAGTTTTCAATTGGATTTTGCCTCACATGATAATTATTTTGTTGACTTTGCTCCCACTACTATTCATGAGAAGAATTTTGCTTATGTGGAGAATAGTAAATTTTCTATGCTTGTAGATCATGAAAAGAATGCTTTAGGTGCTGTTTATATTTTTGAATTCATTCATGATGCTACTGAAAATTATTATGAGGGAGGAACATATGCTTGTAGGAATTGCAATAATGTCAAGTTTCCTCTCTATGTGCTTCAAGTTTTGAACTTATGCTTGTTTTGCCTTCCTATGCTAGTTGATTCTTGTTCCCATAAGTTGTTTGCTCACAAAATCCCTATGCATAGGAAGTGGGTTAGACTTAAATGTGCTATTCATATGCTTCATGATGCTCCCGTTATATTTCAATCCTTATCTTTTATGTGAGCATCATTATCATCATTATGCCTAGCTAGAAAGGCATTAAAGAAAAGCGCTTGTTGGGAGACAACCCAATATTTATCCTTACTGTTCTTGTGTGTTCACATGATTATGCTACTGTATTAATCATGTTTTATAGCTTTTGTTTCAATAAAGTGCCAAGTAAGACCTTTAGGATAGCTTACGGTGATAGTTGTGTTGATCCTGCTGAAAATCAGAAACTTTTGCACCCAGTAAATTAGTTTTGTTAATTCACATAAAAGTGATTCTTATCTGATTCTTTTTTCTCTTGATTGGTCCACGAATTGCCTAGGAATTCCTAATTTAGTAGAATTTTTGTAGTTCCAGAAGTATACGTTTGATACAGATTACTACAGACTGTTCTGTTTTTGACAGATTTTGTTTTGTATGTATTGTTTGCTTATTTTGATGAATCTATGGCTAGTATTAAGTGGTATAAACCATAGATAAGTTGGAATACAGTAGATATTACACTAATATGAATTTAGAATGAGTTCATTATGAAGGAAATATGCCCTAGAGGCAATAATAAAGTTATTATTTATTTCCTCATATCATGATAAATGTTTATTATTCATGCTAGAATTGTATTAACTGGAAACATGATACATGTGTGAATACATAGACAAACATAACGTCACTAGTATGCCTCTACTTGACTAGCTCATTAATCAAAGATGGTTATGTTTCCTAACCATAGGCATGTGTTGTCATTTGATTAATGGGATCACATCATTAGGAGAATGATGTGATTGACATGACCCATTCCGTTAGCCTAGCACTTGATCATTTAGTATATTGCTATTGCTTTCTTCATGACTTATACATGTTCCTGAAACATGAGATTATGCAACTCCCGTTTATTGGGTGCTACCAAATGTCACAACGTAACTGGGTGATTATAAAGGAGTACTACAGGTGTCTCCAAAGGTAGATGTTGGGTTGGCGTATTTCGAGATTAGGTTTTGTCACTCCGATTGTCGGAGAGGTATCTCTGGGCCCTCTCGGTAATGCACATCACTATAAGCCTTGCAATCAATGTAACTAATGAGTTTAAGGAATGATGCATTACGTAACGAGTAAAGAGACTTACC
The DNA here is from genome assembly GCA_963921465.1 of Triticum timopheevii. Lineage (NCBI taxonomy): Eukaryota > Viridiplantae > Streptophyta > Magnoliopsida > Poales > Poaceae > Triticum > Triticum timopheevii. Next base: position 616,920,156 of record OY997274.1, on the reverse strand, counting down.
GATAACGAGATTGAACTAGGTATTGGATACCGACGATCGAATCTCGGGCAAGTAACATACCGATGACAAAGGGAACAACGTATGTTGTTATGCGGTTTGACCGATAAAGATCTTCGTAGAATATGTAGGAACCAATATGGGCATCCAGGTTCCGCTATTGGTTATTGACCGAGAATAGTTCTAGGTCATGTCTACATAGTTCTCGAACCCGTAGGGTCCGCACGCTTAATGTTACGATGACAGTTTTATTATGAGTTTAAAAGTTTTGATGTACCGAAGTTTGTTCGGAGTCCCGGATGTGATCACGGAAATGACGAGGAGTCTCGAAATGGTCGAGACATAAAGATTGATATATTGGACGACTATATTCGGACACCGGAAGTGTTCCGGGTGATTTCGGAGAAAACCGGAGTGCTGGAGGGTTACCGGACCCCCCCCCCCCCCGAGAGAGTTAATGGGCCACATGGGCCTTAGTGGAAAGAGAGAGGGGCGGCCAGGGTGGGCCGCGCGCCCCCTCTCCCTCTGGTCCGAATTGGACTAGGAGGGGGGGCGGCGCCCCCCTCTTTCCTTCCCCCTCTCCCCCTTCCTTTCCCCCTCCTAGTAGGAGTAGGAAAGGGGGAGTCCTACTCCTACTAGGAGGAGGACTCCTCCTCCTTGGCGCGCCCACAAGGGCCGTCCGGCCTCCCCCTTGCTCCTTTATATACGGGGGCAGGGGGGCACCCTAGAGACACACAAGTTGATCTACGAATCGTTCCTTAGCCGTGTGCGGTGCCCCCTCCACCATACTCCACCTCAGTCATATCGTCACGGGGTTTAGGCGAAGCCCTGCGACGGTAGAACACCATCATCGTCACCACGCCATCGTGCTGACGGAACTCATCCCCGAAGCTTTGCTGGATCGGAGCCCGGGGATCGTCATCGAGCTGAACGTGTGCTGAACTGGGAGGTGCCGTACGTTCGGTACTTGGATCGGTCGGATCGTGAAGACATACAACTACATCAACAGCGTTGTGTTAACGCTTCCGCTTACGGTCTACGAGGGTATGTGGACAATACTCTCCCCTCTCGTTGCTATGCCATCACCATGATCTTGCGTGTGCGTAGGAATTTTTTTGAAATTACTACGTTCCCCAACAGTGGCATCCGAGCCTAGGTTTTATGCGTTGATGTTATATGCACGAGTAGAACACAAGTGAGTTGTGGGCGATACAAGTCATACTGCTTACCAGCATGTCATACTTTGGTTCGGCGGTATTGTGAGATGAAGCGGCCCGGACCGACATTACGCGTACACTTACGCGAGACTGGTTTCACCGTTACGAGCACTCGTGCTTAAAGGTGACTGGTGGGTGTCCGTCTCTCTCACTTTAGCTGAATCGAGTGTGGCTACACCCGGTCCTTGCGAAGGTTAAAACAGCACTAACTTGACGAACTATCGTTGTGGTTTTGATGCGTAGGTAAGAACGGTTCTTGCTAAGCCCGTAGCAGCCACGTAAAACTTGCAACAACAAAGTAGAGGACGTCTAACTTGTTTTTCCAGGGCATGTTGTGATGTGATATGGTCAATACGTGATGCTATATTATATTGTATGAGATGATCATGTTTTGTAACCGAAGTTATCGGCAACTGGCAGGAGCCATAAGGTTGTCGCTTTATTGTATGAAATGCAAACGCCCTGTAATTGCTTTACTTTATCACTAAGCGGTAGCGATAGTCGTAGAAGCAATAGATGGCGTAACGACAACGATGCTACGATGGAGATCAAGGTGTCGCGCCGGTGACGATGGTGATCACGACGGTGCTTCGAAGATGGAGATCACAAGCACAAGAAGATGATGGCCATATCATATCACTTATATTGATTGCATGTGATGTTTATCCTTTATGCATCTTATCTTGCTTTGTTTGACGGTAGCATTTTTAGATGATCTCTCACTTAAAATTATAAAGAAGTGTTCTCCCTGAGTATGCACCGTTGCCAAAGTTCGTCGTGCCCAGACACCACGTGATGATCGGGTGTGATAAGCTCTACGTCCATCTACAACGGGTGCAAGCCAGTTTTGCACATGCAGAATACTCAGGTTAAACTTGACGAGCCTAGCATATGCAGATATGGCCTCGGAACACGGAGACCGAAAGGTCGAGCGTGAATCATATAGTAGATATGATCAACATAGTGATGTTCACCATTGAAAACTACTCCATCTCACGTGATGATCGGTTATGGTTTAGTTGATTTGGATCACGTGATCACTTAGATGACTAGAGAGATGTCTGTCTAAGTGGGGGTTCTTAAGTAATATGATTAATTGAACTTAAATTTATCATGAACTTAGTACCTGATAGTATTTTACTTGTCTATGTTTGTTGTAGATAGATGGCTCGTGTTGTTGTTCCGTTGAATTTTAATGCGTTCCTTGAGAAAGCAAAGTTGAAAGATGATGGTAGCAATTACACGGACTGGGTCCGTAACTTGAGGATTATCCTCATTGCTGCACAGAAGAATTACGTCCTGGAAGCACTGCTGGGTGCCAAGCCTGCTGCTGATGCAACTGACGACGTTAAGAACGTCTGGCAGAGCAAAGCTGATGACTACTCGATAGTCCAATGTGCCATGCTTTACGGCTTAGAACCGGGTCTTCAACGACGTTTTGAACGTCATGGAGCATATGAGATGTTCCAGGAGTTGAAGTTAATATTTCAAGCAAATGCCCAGATTGAGAGATATGAAGTCTCCAATAAGTTCTACAGCTGCAAGATGGAGGAGAATAGTTCTGTCAGTGAGCATATACTCAAAATGTCTGGGTATAATAATCACTTGATTCAACTGGGAGTTAATCTTCCGGATGATAGCGTCATTGACAGAATTCTCCAATCACTGCCACCAAGCTACAAGAGCTTCGTGATGAACTATAATATGCAAGGGATGAACAAAACAATTCCCGAGCTCTTCGCAATGCTAAAAGCTGCGGAGGTAGAAATCAAGAAGGAGCATCAAGTGTTGATGGTCAACAAGACCACTAGTTTCAAGAAAAAGGGCAAAGGAAAGAAGAAGGGGAACTTCAAGAAGAACGGCAAGCAAGTTGCTGCTCAAGAGAAGAAACCCAAGTCTAGACTAAGCCTGAAACTGAGGGCTTCTACTGCAAGCAGACTAGACACTGGAAGCAGAACTGCCCCAAGTTGGCGGATAAGAAGAATGGCAAGGTGAACAAAGGTATATGTGATATACATGTTATTGATGTGTACCTTACTAGAGCTCGTAGTAGCACCTGGGTATTTGATACTGGTTCTGCTGCTAATATTTGCAGCTCGAAACAGGGACTACGGAATAAGCGAGCACTGGCGAAGGACGAGGTGACGATGCGCGTGGGAAACGGTTCCAAAGTCGATGTGATCGCGGTCGGCACGCTACCTCTACATCTACCTTTGGTATTAGTTTTAGACCTGAATAATTGTTATTTGGTGCCAGCGTTGAGCATGAACATTATATCTGGATCTTGTTTGATGCGAGACGGTTATTCATTTAAATCAAAGAATAATGGTTGTTCTATTTATATGAGTAATATCTTTTATGGTCATGCACCCTTGAAGAGTGGTCTATTTTTATTGAATCTCGAAAGTAGTGATACACATATTCATATTGTCGAAACCAAAAGATGCAGAGTTGATAATGAGAGTGCAACTTATTTGTGGCACTGCCGTTTAGGTCATATCGGTGTAAAGCGCTTGAAGAAACTCCATACTGATGGACTTTTGGAATCACTTGATTATGAATCACTTGGTACTTGCGAACCGTGCCTCATGGGCAAGATGACTAAAACACCGTTCTCCGATACTATGGAGAGAGCAACAGATTTGTTGGAAATCATACATACAGATCTATGTGGTCCGATGAATGTTGAAGCTCGTGGCGGATATCATTATTTTCTCACCTTCACAGATGATTTGAGCAGATATGGGTATATCTACTTAATGAAACACAAGTCTGAAACATTTGAAAAGTTCAAAGAATTTCAGAGTGAAGTGGAAAATCATCGTAACAAGAAAATAAAGTTTCTACGATCTGATCGTGGAGGAGAATATTTGAGTTACGAGTTTGGTTTACATTTGAAACAATGTGGAATAGTTTCGCAACTCACGCCACCTGGAACACCACAAAGAAATGGTGTGTCCGAACATCGTAATCGTACTTTACTAGATATGGTGCGATCTATGATGTCTTTTACTGATTTACCGCTATCGTTCTGGGGTTATGCTTTAGAGACGGCCGCATTCACGTTAAATAGGGCACCATCAAAATCCGTTGAGACGACACCTTATAAACTGTGGTTTGGCAAGAAACCAAAGTTGTCATTTCTTAAAGTTTGGGGCTGCGATGCTTATGTGAAGAAACTTCAGCCAGATGCTCGAACCTAAATCGGAGAAATGTGTCTTCATAGGATACCCAAAAGAGACTGTTGGGTACACCTTCTATCACAGATCCGAAGGCAAAACATTCGTTGCTAAGAATGGATCCTTTCTAGAGAAGGAGTTTCTCTCGAAAGAAGTGAGTGGGAGGAAAGTAGAACTTGATGAGGTAACTATACATGCTCCCTTATTGGAAAGTAGTTCATCACAGAAATTAGTTCCTGTGACACCTACACCAATTAGTGAGGAAGCTAATGATATTAATCATGAAACTTCAGATCAAGTTTCTACTGAACCTCGTAGGTCTACCAGAGTAAGATCCGCACCAGAGTGGTACGGTAATCCTATTCTGGAAGTCATGTTACTTGACCATGATGAACCTACGAACTATGAGGAAGCGATGATGAGCCCAGATTCCGCAAAATGGCTAGAGGCCATGAAATCTGAGATGGGATCCATGTATGAGAACAAAGTATGGACTTTGGTTGACTTGCCCGATGATCGGCAAGCCATTGAGAATAAATGAATCTTTAAGAAGAAGACTGACGCTGATGGTAATGTAACTGTCTATAAAGCTCGACTTGTTGCGAAAGGTTTTCGACAAGTTTAAGGGGTTGACTACGATGAGACTTTCTCACCCGTAGCGATGCTTAAGTCTGTCTGAATCATGTTAGCTATTGTTGCATTTCATGATTATGAAATTTGGCAAATGGATGTCAAAACTGCATTCTTGAATGGATTTCCGGAAGAAGAGTTGTATATGATGCAGCTAGAAGGTTATGTTGATCCAAAAGGTGCTAACAAAGTGTGCAAGCTCCAGCGATCCATTTATGGACTGGTGCAAGCATCTCGGAGTTGGAATAAACGCTTTGATAGTGTGATCAAGGCATATGGTTTTATACAGACTTTTGGAGAAGCCTGTATTTACAAGAAAGTGAGTGGGAACTCTGTAGCATTTCTGATATTATATGTACATGACATATTATTAATTGGAAATGATATAGAATTTCTGGATAGCATAAAGGGATACTTGAATAAAAGTTTTTCAATGAAAGACCTCGGTGAAGCTGCTTACATATTGGGCATCAAGATTTATAGAGATAGATCAAGATGCTTAATAGGACTTTCACAAAGCACATACCTTGATAAAATTTTGAAAAGGTTCAAAATGGATCAGGCAAAGAAAGGGTTCTTGCCCGTGCTTCAAGGTGTGAAGTTGAGACAAACTCAATGCCCGACCACAGCAGAAGATAGAGAGAAAATGAAAGATGTTCCCTATGCTTCAGCCATAGGCTCTATCATGTATGCAATGTTGTGTACCAGACCTGACGTATGCTTAGCAATAAGCTTGGCAGGAAGGTACCAAAGTAATCCAGGAGTGGATCACTGGACAGCGGTCAAGAACATCCTGAAATACCTGAAAAGGACTAAGGATATGTTTCTCGTATATGGAGGTGACAAAGAGCTAGTCGTAAATGGTTACGTCGATGCAAGCTTTGACACTGATCCGGACGATTCTAAATCGCAAACCGGATACGTGTTTTTATTAAATGGTGGAGCTGTAAGTTGGTGCAGTTCTAAACAAAGCGTCGTGGCGGGATCTACACGTGAAGCGGAGTACATAGCTGCTTCGGAAGCAGCGAATGAAGGAGTCTGGATGAAGGAGTTCATTTCCGATCTAGGTGTCATACCTAGTGCATCGGGACCAATGAAGATCTTCTGTGACAACACTGGTGCAATTGCCTTGGCAAAGGAATCCAGATTTCACAAGAGGACCAAGCACATCAAGAGACGCTTCAATTCCATTCGGGACCAAGTCCAAGTGGGAGACATAGAGATTTGCAAGATACATACGGATCTGAATGTTGTAGACCCATTGACTAAGCCTCTCTCACGAGCAAAACATGATCAACACCAAGACTCCATGGGTGTTAGAATCATTACTATGTAATCTAGATTATTGACTCTAGTGCAAGTGGGAGACTGAAGGAAATATACCCTAGAGGCAATAATAAAGTTATTATTTATTTCCTCATATCATGATAAATGTTTATTATTCATGCTAGAATTGTATTAACTGGAAACATGATACATGTGTGAATACATAGACAAACATAACGTCACTAGTATGCCTCTACTTGACTAGCTCATTAATCAAAGATGGTTATGTTTCCTAACCATAGGCATGTGTTGTCATTTGATTAATGGGATCACATCATTAGGAGAATGATGTGATTGACATGACCCATTCTGTTAGCCTAGCACTTGATCGTTTAGTATATTGCTATTGCTTTCTTCATGACTTATACATGTTCCTGAAACTATGAGATTATGCAACTCCCGTTTACCGGAGGAACACTTTGGGTGCTACCAAACGTCAGAACGTAACTGGGTTATTATAAAGGAGTACTACAGGTGTCTCCAAAGGTAGATGTTGGGTTGGCGTATTTCGAGATTAGGTTTTGTCACTCCGATTGTCGGAGAGGTATCTCTCGGCCCTCTCGGTAATGCACATCACTATAAGCCTTGCAATCAATGTAACTAAGGAGTTAGTTACGGAATGATGCATTACGTAACGAGTAAAGAGACTTACCAGTAACGAGATTGAACTAGGTATTGGATACCGACGATCGAATCTCGGGCAAGTAACATACCGATGACAAAGGGAACAACGTATGTTGTTATGCGGTTTGACCGATAAAGATCTTCGTAGAATATGTAGGAACCAATATGGGCATCCAGGTTCCGCTATTGGTTATTGACCGAGAATAGTTCTAGGTCATGTCTACATAGTTCTCGAACCCATAGGGTCTGCACGCTTAACGTTACGATGACAGTTTTATTATGAGTTTATAAGTTTTGATGTACTGAAGTTTGTTCGGAGTCCCGGATGTGATCACGGACATGACGAGGAGTCTCGAAATGGTCGAGACATAAAGATTGATATATTGGACGACTATATTCGGACACCAGAAGTGTTCCGGGTGATTTCGGAGAAAACCGGAGTGCCGGAGGGTTACCGGAACCCCCCCGAGAGAGTTAATGGGCCACATGGGCCTTAGTGGAAAGAGAGAGGGGCGGCCAGGGTGGTCCGCGCGCCCCCTCTCCCTCTGGTCCGAATTGGACTAGGAGGGGGGCAGCGCCCCCCTCTTTCCTTCCCCCTCTCCCCCTTCCTTTCCCCCTCCTAGTAGGAGTAGGAAAGGGGGAGTCCTACTCCTACTAGGAGGAGGACTCCTCCTCCTTGGCGCGCCCACAAGGGCCGGCCGGCCTCCCCCCTTGCTCCTTTATATACGGGGGCGGGAGGGCACCCTAGAGACACACAAGTTGATCTACGAATTGTTCCTTAGCCGTGTGCGGTGCCCCCCTCCACCATATTCCACCTCGGGCATATCGTCGCGGAGTTTAGGCGAAGCCCTGCGACGGTAGAACATCATCATCGTCACCACGCCGTCGTGCTGACGGAACTCATCCCCGAAGCTTTGCTGGATCGGAGCCCGGGGATCGTCATCGAGCTGAACGTGTGCTGAACTGGGAGGTGCCGTACGTTCGGTACTTGGATCGGTCGGATTGTGAAGACGTACGACTACATCAACCGCGTTGTGCTAACGCTTCCGCTTACGGTCTACGAGGGTACGTGGACAATACTCTCCCCTCTCGTTGCTATGCCATCACCGTGATCTTGTGTGTGCGTAGGAATTTTTTTGAAATTACTACGTTCCCCAACACATTACAATACCAAAGTGGTGGTTTTATTTTCTTATACTAACGGAGCTTTCGAGTTTTCTGTTGAGTTTTGTGTTGTGAAGTTTTCAAGTTTTGGGTAAAGATTCGAAGGACTAAGGAATAAGGAGTGGCAAGATCCTAAGCTTTGGGATGCCCATGGCACCCCAAGATATTCAAGAATAGCCAAGAGCCTAAGCTTGGGGATGCCCCGGATGGCATCCCCTCTTTCGTCTTCGTTCATCGGTAAAGTTTACCTGGAGCTATATTTTTATTCACCACATGATATGTGTTTTTCTTGGAGCGTCATTTTATTTTGTAAGTATTTGCTTGCTGTTATTTAGAATAATGTTTTGCATCTTTATATTCAATAAAAATGTCAAGGATAGCCTTTGCCATGCTTATTTTGCTAGTATACATGTTGCTGTTTGAAAACAGAAAGTTTACTGCTGTTGCAAAAACTCCCTAGAAAAGTCAGAGAATGATATGATGTTGAAACTTTTTGCATAATGAGCTATGATAAATCTTCTACAGCGTATTATGTTTCTCATAATTTTTGGAGTTAGGGAAGTATTGATACTCTTGCATCCTTTACAGACTGTACTGTTTTGACAGATTGCTGTTATGTTTGCATTGTTTGCATATGTTTGCTTGTTTAATGATTCTATTTGAGGATAGGAGTATTAAATATGCAGAGGCATTTAGTATGAAATGTTGAATAATAATTTTAGTGATTTGTTACAGTAGAAAATGATAAGGTTTTGCATTGGTTTATACTAACCTATCTGACGAGTTCTTGTTGAGTTTGGTGTGGATGAAGCTTTTGATAAAAAGAGAAACCAAGATATGAGAGGAATTAAGGAGACACAAAAGCTCAAGCTTGGGGATGCCCATGGCATCCCAAGATAATATTTCAAGAAGTCTCAAGCATCTAAGCTTGGGGATGCCCCGGTAGGCATCCCACCTTTCTTCTTCAACAACTATCGGTTAGTATCGGTTGAGCCTAAGTTTTTGCTTCTTCACATGAGTTGTGCTATCCTTGCAATGTCATTTTGTTTTGCTTTGCTTTCTGTTTGAATAAAGTACTTAAGATCTGAAATTCTTAAATGAGAGAGAGTCTTCACATAGTTACATAATTATTTAGCTACTCATTGATCTTCACTTATATCTTTTTGGGGTAGTTTGTCATTTACTCGTGTGCTTCACTTATATCCTATGAGTAAATGGTTGAAGGAGTTGAATGTCATAAATCTGAAATTATATATGTCTCATTTGCTTATCCCACGGGGAGTATTGACTTCACATCTAAGAGGTAGAGGTTGTAAATTTATTGAAGGTTAGCAAGCATTGTATTGGTCATTTGAACAATTCATGAAAGAATATTGAAGGACGAGAGATTTCATATATAAATACACTATCCTAGACATCTTTTATAATTGGGAGCACTCATTAAGTATGACATGCTAAAGAGTTGATGTTGGACAAGGAAGACAACGTAATGGGTTATGTTTTCGCACATCTCATTTAAAGTATATTGTTATGGATCATTCAAACATGTTGAGCTTGCCTTTCCCCCTCATGCTAGCCAAAATTCCTTGCACCAAGTAGAGATACTACTTGTGCTTCCAAATATCCTTAAACCTAGTTTTTGCCATGAGAGTCCACCATACCTACCTATGGATTGAGTAAGATCCTTCAAGTAAGTTGTCATCGGTGCAAGCAATAAAAATTGCTCTCTAAATATGTATGATATTTTGGTGTGAAGAAAATTGCTTTATACGATCTTGTTATGGAAGCAATAAAAGCGACGGACTGCATAATAAAGGTCCATATACAAGTGGCAATATATGGGAGGCAACACTATAAGCCCCTATCTTTCTCAGGGTCCGATTGAACCTCCATAACCATTAGTATTGCGTGAGTGTTAGCAATTGTAGAAGACTATATGATAGTTGAGTATGTGGAGTTTGCTATTCCTAAAAATAAGATGAATTGCAATTGTTTGATGACTAAGAATGAAGTTTGCTAGTTTTCAAGAAAGTTTATGGTCTATGCTTTAACATGAGAATTGCTTGTTACTTTATCGTGAGAAGTTTTATGAGATGAACTACTGTTATGACATATTATCATGCTAGAAAAGGTGATTGAAATTATCATTGATCAAACTTGTGCACCTTCTAGCATTCACTCTTCATAAATTCTTTCTTTATTATTTACCTACTCAAGGACGAGTAGGAATTAAGCTTGGGGATGTTGAGACGTCTCCAACGTATCTATAATTTATGAAGCATTCATGCTATTTTATTATCTGTTGTGAATGATTATGGGCTTTATTATACAATTTTATATTACTTTTGGGACTAACCTATTAACTGGAGGCCCAGCCCATATTGTTGTTTTATTGCCTGTTTCAGTATTTCGAAGAAAAGGAATAGCAAACGGAGTCCAAACGGAATGAAACCTTTGGGAGCGTGATTTTTTGGAAGAATATGATCCGGGAGACTTGGAGTTCACGTCAGAAGATCCTCGAGGAGGCCACGAGATAGGGGGGCGCGCCCTACCCTCTCGTGGGACCCTCGAGCATCCCCCGACCGACTTCTTTCGCCTATATAGTCCCACGTACCCTAAAAACATTCACGGAGAAGATAGATCAGGAGTTCCGCCGCCGCAAGCCTCTGTAGCCACCAAAAACCTCTTAGGAGCCTGTTCCGGCACCCTGCCGGAGGGGGAACCCATCACCGGTGGCCATCTTCATCATCCCAGCGCTCTCCATGACGAGGAGGGAGTAGTTCACCCTCGGGGCTGAGGGTATGTACCAGTAGCTATGTGTTTGATCTCTCTCTCTCTCTTGTGTTCTCTCTATGGCACGATCTTGATGTATCGCGAGCTTTGCTATTATAGTTGGATGTTATGATGTTTCTCCCCCTCTACTCTCTTGTGATGAATTGAGTTTCCCTCTTGAAGTTATCTTATCGGATTGAGTCTTTGATTTGAGAACACTTGATGTATGTCTTGCCGTGTTTATCTGTGGTGACAATGGGATATCACGTGCCACTTGATGTATGTTTTGGTGACCAACTTGCGGGTTCCGCCCATGAACCTATGCATAGGGGTTGGCACACGTTTTCTTCACTCTCCGGTAGAAACTTTGGGGCACTCTTTGAAGTACTTTGTGTTGGTTGGATGAATTTGAGATTGTGTGACGCATATCGTATAATCATGCCCACGGATACTTGAGGTGACAATGGAGTATCTAGGTGACATTAGGGTTTTTGTTGATTTGTGTCTTAAGGTGTTATTCTAGTATGAACTCTATGATGGATCGAGCGGAAAGAATAGCTCTATGTTATTTTACTACGAACTCTTGAATAGATCGATCAAAAAGGATAACTTTGAGGTGGTTTCGTACCCTACCATAATCTGTTCGTTTGTTCTCCGCTATTAGTGGCTTTGGAGTGACTCTTTGTTGCATGTTGAGGGATTGTTATATGATCTATCTATGTTATTATTGTTGAGAGAACTTGCACTAGTGAAAGTATGAACCCTATGCCTTGTTTCCTATCATTGTAATACCGTTTACCCTCACTTTTATCATTAGTTACCTTGCTGTTTTTATATTTTCAGATTACAAAAACCTATATCTACTATCCATATTGCACTTGTATCACCATCTCTTCGCCGAACTAGTGCACCTATACAATTTACCATTGTATTGGCTGTGTTGGGGACACAAGAGACTCTTTGTTATTTGGTTGCAGGGTTGTTTGAGAGAGACCATCTTCATCCTACGCCTCCCACGGATTGATAAACCTTAGGTCATCAACTTGAGGGAAATTTGCTACTGTCCTACAAACCTGTGCACTTGCAGGCCCAACAATGTCTACAAGAAGAAGGTTGTGTAGTAGACATCAGACACCACCGCTCCGGCTGCTCCGGCGCGTCGTAGTAGTCCGCCTTTGGCTGCTCCGCCTCTTAGCGAATGAAAGAAGACAGCCACAGCCGCTCCGGCTGCTCCGGCATCTAGCAGTAGAGCCAGAGGCGGGAGGAAAAACAGATATGGTCCATCGTCTGTCAAGCCTCTAGAACGAGAGGTAGTACAGCCAGAAGCAGAACGAAGAAAAGGGAAACAAATTCCCTAGCTCGGCGAACAAGCGAAGCAATCGTGCCCCCTGCTCAATGTGTCTAGTGATATAATCGCTAATCTTTCGGGGGTCCTGCCCGGTACCAACCCTGGAGATTACATGGCCGGCGAGGATGCAATAATTTTTGGAACATTTGAGGATGTGGACATATTCAGATTCGAGCACGGGAAGCCTCTCGTTAGACCTGGTACTTCCCTAACAACGATGATGCAAAGATTCCATGATTGGTACATGCACATCTGCACAAAGTCTGGAAAAAAAATACTTTGTCGCTATCGGTTAAAGAGGAGCATGACCTCGTTGGAATTGATGTGTTGTCAGTTCCATTTGAGGAGTTCTTCCAGTTCTACAATCAAATGGCCCTCGATAAAACAATCATAACTTGCTACTGTCTGTAAGTACTACTTCTCTGTAATTAGTTAAGTCTCTATATATAGCTCAGCTCTTTCATTGCATGTATATATCATTATCCTCACACAATTATGCAGATTAAAGATCGCCGAATTGAAGAAAAGACAAGTAGGTGATATTGGGTTCAATAACACAAATCTCATGGATGAATGGTGTGTTAAACATGATGCTAGACAAACCGAGGCCAAGTTCCTCGCATCGTTACTTCGAAATCAAAACAAAGCTACAATACTCTTTCCTTACGAATACAAGTGAGTGTTACTGTCTTGTGCATATTCGGTTTCCCTTATTACTCGAGGTTATAGTAATGTAATTGATGAGTTATGCATGCATGCGCAGGTACCACTTTATTCTGCTAGAGATTAAGCTTGAGCAGGGACTAGTAACCGTCATAGACTCCAAACGAAAAAAATCCGGAGGAGTATGCGACCATGACTAAAATGCTCGAGAAGTAAGTTCAATCGATCATTATCGCACCATATCGGCAACTTTGTTCATTTCCTGATATCAAGTACTTGTTTTCTTTGTCTTGCAGGGTTTGGAAAAAGTTCACCGCACAAGCTTCGGGACTGTAGGCGCAACTGAGATTTAACCACCCGAAAGTAAGTACTAGCTAGTAGCTAGTTCCGCGCATCTCCCATTGATTCTAGATAGTTTCATCAATACCATATTTAGCATGCTTTCTTATCAGTTTGATTGACCTCTATTTCTTGTAAAGTGGTTGTGGTAGGAACCTGGGAATGATTTGTGTGGATACTACATTTGTGAGTTCATCCACCACACCACCTGTGAGCGGGGCTACTCTAAACAACAATATGAAGTGCATAAGCAATAATATTTACAATTTTTTTTACCATCATTTGTGTTCAGTTTCATTCATATATATGTATTGACCCCCTTCTTGAAATTAGATGTGGTAGACGCGGGATGAACTAGTACCACAAGATCGCATATGAGCAATTCAAGAGGAATCGGCGGGATTCTTTCTTGACCACGTTATCGACAAACACGGAGAATACCATGTGGAAGTTGAGTTCAGATATTAGGGGACGTAAGAGATCTTATATATATATATATATATATATATATATATATATATATATATATATATATATATATATATATATATATATCTGTGTGTGTGTGTGTTTGTGTGTGTGTGTGTAGCCAGTAGCGTCTGATAGATATACGGAAACTTGTTGTTCGACCAATCTATCGGAGAAGGAGAGGTCGATCACTTCTCTGTGTTCATGACGATCTTCTGTACTTAATGGGTTCCTTCATTTGTTTACTAGCTAGCTAGCGTGTCGAGTCCTCTCTATACGTAGGGTCGACCAAGCACGGAGATAAGAGAGGACACTCCTCTCTATTAGCTAGCCAACACAATATATCAAACCCCTAAATTAACCCTACAACCCCCCCCCCCCCCCCCTTCAGAAAAAAACAAACCCAACCCCTGAACTGCTGACGCGTGGAGGCCTTTTGGTCCCGGTTGGTGGCACCAACCGGGACAAAAGGTCCCCCTGCCCGGGCAAGCCGCTACGGCCACGTGGAGCCCTATCTATACCGGTTCCCGATCGAACCGGGACTAAAGGTGGAGGGCTTTAGTTACGACCCTTTAGTCCCGGTTCGTGAACCGGGACAAATGGCCCTCACGAACCGGTTCGAATGACCATTTTTCTACTAGTGCTTCTATCATTGCTTAAGTGAACTCTCGGGTTTGGAACCTTCACTATTTTCTGTTACTCAATCTAATTGAGTTTGATAAGCTATATTTCTCATGTTTATTTTGTTTCAGATAATTCAACATGGTATTGTTGATCTGCGGGGGCTATCATTCTTCACTACCTATGCAGCATTGGCACTTTCTAGGCTGAACTATCTTATCAAGCCCATTGTTTGCAGCATAATGGCCTATGATCAGGTTTGTACACAGTTAATTGTCTCATGTGTGCAATGCAAGCAGAGCAGGTTTAAATAAATCCTAATAGGGTTGTTTGTGCTAGATGGTACTAATTACATGTATCATATGTTGATCTATATTTCCTTCTTTGTCAATGAGCAAATCATAATATGACCTATTGCCGTGTCAAGGCTTGTGTTGCATTCTTAGGGAAGATTGTGGTCAGTGAAATTGCATTGACTTTGATTTTGAGTGCCGTTCACTTATTTTTGCTTCTTTACTGTTCGATTTGCCTAGACCATTGGTAAACTATTTATCTACTATTAGAAATACAATTTAGTTGAGTAGGTTCTCCAACGATAACATTTTATTGTGCTATCCATTGATTACGCAGAAATTATGCATTGATTCTTGGCTCTCCTATTACGCTGTAGTTGCTCCCTCTGTCGCCGTCTACACTGCGAAGGCATCAGTCAATCAGGATGCAGTTTGGATACACTTCTACACTTTTTATTTCTTTAGAAGTCTTCCCAATGTTTTCTTGGAGTATAGTATCTGATGATATGTTTTACGAAGCTGGTTATCAATCGGATCATGGGTGATATTGTTGCATATCTTAAGAATAGAAATTAAATTAGCACCTGTAGTACTTTCTGAACTGATTGCATCCACAAAGAATGGAACTATCAGCAATGAGGTAATGTTGCTTCCTTTTGATTGTGCTACTCTGCTGCATTGATTATGATGGCTGGAACTTGATTTTGACAGTTTATTTTGTTCCGTCTTGGAAGTGATATGGGTTCTGTATCTTGCTTTCTTACTCTTGGGCACTTTTTCATAGAATCCTGGATCTGGCTCATGGTTAATATATCAGTGTAATTGATCTGAACTAATAATTTATCAGCTGCTTATGTGTCGTGTTCGACAATCCCACTCTGCTCCTTGTCAAGCCTCTCGTCTTCCATGTGTAAATGGATCATCTTTACTTTACTTCCTTGCTTGATGCACTGGTTACTTCTCGCACACACACAAAATTGGTTTTTGTGCAACGCCGGGTGGTAGCACGCGGCATGCGGCCTATGCGCCTCGAACCACATGCCAACAATTGCTCAGCGTGCCCGGACGGCGAGTGTAATGAGGGGGCTGGCCGCGACCTCATGGCGGCGGGGGTGCCCTAAGCCCATCTACGGGAGATCCATGGTGTACTTCATGGTCGACGACCACCATCTGATGTGCCCGCACGTGTGGTGCCGCTGCCTTGAGCCTGGCTGTGGCTTCCTTGGCCCGTCGCCCAACTTGTCGAGCGTCAACAGTGGCCCATAACCGTCATTGCCTATGGGTCCATGCTGGAGATCCAGATGTAGCTCGCAGAGCGAGGACGGTGGCTGCTGACCGCAGAGGACCGGGAGCGGCTGTTCCTGTTGGTGTGCGTGAGCACCGCCGCAGAGGAGGAAGGCCTGGGGTCGGCATGGTACAGGTGCAAGGTACCAGATGGACGCCAAGGTGAGGAGCTGTGTCGTCCCCGTCGTGGAGGCGGCTATGGACGTGGGCGGCAGGTACCTGCCAGTGCCGGCCGATGTGCCATCGCAGGAAGAAGGGATCATCCTCCGTCTTAGCATCCTTCGTCTCTCATCGACAAGCAGGTCAAGGCGAGGACGAATCCCTGTTCCCAGGGTTGACGATTAGCTGGTCAGCTCCGGTTCTTTATCTAATCTACTACTCCCTCCGTTCCAATTTACTGACGAGTAAATCGGGAGGGAGTATTACTAATGTACACATATATATCTACCATGGCGAGACACCGGTGATTTGGTAGTGAACTAGCAGTGATCAAAGGTTGGACCTTGGTTGGGCTTTGATTGATTCTATCAATGGCAATGGTTGCCAGACTTCGATTGATTCTGTTCATGGCAATGCACTACTAGGGAAAACCTTAGTAGTAGCGCGGGTTTAAAGCCCACTAGTAGCGCGTGCTGCCGCGCTACTAATAAGGCGGTACAGCTATTACTTAGCAGTAGCGCGTGTGACACGCGCTACTGCTAAGACATATAGCGGCAGCGCTTCTTCTCTCCCGCGCTGCTGCTAATCTAGCTAGTTGCAACGTATTTCCTATCCAATGCTACTAGTATTCTTTTTTTATTTTTTTTATTTTTAGTGTATTTATAAATTTTGGAACAATACCAATTATAAGGTTTATATCATTATGTTCATAACAGTGTGTCAAATGAAGGTGGATTAGGTACAAGTGGAGGCAATATGTTGTGCATGTCAAAAGTATACTACTAATCCAAACTTGATCTAGTTTGAACTAGTAGTATTTTCGATGTGCACCACATGTTGCCTTCACTTGAATCTAGTCCGCCAGCACAAGCTATTTAATCATCGTCATAGTCATTACCACCAACAATATTTATTTAATCACCATAGTCATAGTTGTAGCACATAATCATCTTCAAACTCATTCTAGCTAGCTAATCACCACCAACACTAGATGCGGTAGCCATCTAATCACCACTAACACTAGTTAATAATAATAATCATAGTCATTACCACCAACACTAGCTATTTAATCATCATAGTCATAGTGTAGCACATCATCATCTTCAAACTCACGGAAAGCTAGCTAATCACTCCTGCTGCTCTCTCTCTCTCTGGTAAAATAACATAAAACATGTGTAGCTCTTCTCCTTCATCAAGTTGGAGCATGCAGATGAACCTGTCTCCTAATCGTGGGTTGCGCTTCTGATTGCTGCCCCCTAGTACTTCTCTGCACTCCTCCATCACAAATTTGGTCCAGTCTTGTACTTGTAAGAGGTCGTCGCTAATCTTGAATGCACTAAAGTGCATTGTAGGATATTTTGGCCGTAAGCTAACAATACTCATGGTACCTTTATTCTCGATCCCATGAGGCACAACATTCATCGGGAGTCTCTGTTGAAGAACATCTTATGGTAACATACTTAGCAATGAAGTTTAGCTTAAAAAATAATGTATGGAAAAGATGCAATGAGGACAAATAGTAAAAATCTTACCATCTTTCCTAAATAGATGTGACCGTAGTTGATTACGAACACTATTGGTCACACGTTTTCAGTACTAACATTTCTAAGTGCAGGAAGAAAATTTGTCTTGACAGTATCAAGATCCGCAAACCATGAAACATAATGACTTACCTCCTCGCAATTTAGTTCACCCCCGGGACAGTAGTAGGTCCTGTCTACCCAGCGCTGGACATGTTTGCTTGAACGGAAATAAGCTGACAATAGAAATTAGTTGTCAACTATTTTTGAATAAACAATATCAAAGACATAAATATGGTTGAGAAACTCACATAATGGTATAACTGGAGGCGTTTGCACATTGACTCAGATGTCGGTATTACCTTCAGTATCATCTTCCGGACGAATATCAAAGGTGATAACCATATCAGGGTCAAATGCATAAGTCTTGCATAGTGCTCGCCATGTTTTGCATCCAAAATAGGTGTAGTCATCTGCGTTGTATAATTTTGCGTGGAAAATATAACCATGCTCGGTCTTCAAGTAAACTTTCTTTACCTTCGTAGTACGACTGAAACCTATCTTATCCAATACAAAAACTCTTGCATGGCAGGGGATACGCTAGTATAATAGTAAAAAAATTAAATTATAAGTTGAAGCAAATGAAGCAGATGTCATGCTTAATTACGGAAAAATACTTGTCATTGTGACTTACTGTATCCACTTCGAAGTTCTCGTCCAGCTTGATGCTGAAGCGCCTATCATCATCTAGGAAGATTCCGTCGCACAGGCCGCGCTCGTCTTCACAGTATTTGCAAATACCGAAATCCTTTTTGTCGTCAGACATTTCCTATGTTCATAGTTGAAACATTAATTGAAAATCGATCGAAGACAACTACCAGGATACTTAACACACAAATCCGGGGCATTCGATATTTCCTACATATTTTGGCACAAGTCATGCCAAAATTCACGGAAAAATCCAGCATGACCTTCGCTAAAATAGGACATATCGAGTGCCTGAAATTTGCCGGAACGTAAATGAATCAACACTCTGGCAAAACATAGGCCACTCGGAGGACACTCCGGCAAAACATAGGCAAACACAAGATATACATTTCAAAATTTCTTATAGGACTCAAATTAGCATGCATTCAATAAGCAAAAGTAAATCATCTCATGCGTCCGTATATCGTCGAATATTATCACTAATACATCCCGAATAGTATCATACTGATGTCTACTACACAACCTTCTTCTTGTAGACGTTGTTGGGCCTGCAAGTGCACATGTTTGTAGGACAGTAGCAAATTTCCCTCAAGTGGATGATCTAAGGTTTATCAATCTGTGGGAGGCGTAGGATGAAGATGGTCTCTCTCTAAAAACCCTGCAACCAAATAACAAAAAGTCTCTTGTGTCCCCAACACACCCAATACAATGGCAAATTGTATAGGTGCACTAGTTCGGTGAAGAGATGGTGATACAAGCGCAATATGGATGGTAGATAAAGGTATTTATAGTCTGAAAACATAAAAACAGCAAGTAACTAATGATAAAAGTGAGCGTAAACGGTATTGCAATGATAGGAAACTAGGAATAGGGTTCATACTTTCACTAGTGCAAGTTCTCTCAACAATAATAACATAGATAGATCATATAACAATCCCTCAACATGCAACAAAGAGTCACTCCAAAGCCACTAATAGCGGAGAACAAATGAAGAGATTATGGTAGGGTACGAAACCACCTCAAAGTTATTCTTTCGGATCAATCTATTCAAGAGTTCGTACTAGAATGACACCTTAAGACACAAATCAACCAAAACCCTAATGTCACCTAGATACTCCATTGTCACCTCAAGTTTCCGTGGGCATGATTATATGATATGCATCACACAATCTCAGATTCATCCAACCAACACAAAGTACTTCAAAGAGTGCCCCAAAGTTTCTACCGGAGAGTCAGGAAAACGTGTGCCAACCCCTATGCATAGGTTCATGGGCGGAATCCGCAATTTGGTCACTAAAACATACATCAAGTGGCACGTGATATCCCATTGTCACCACAGATAAGCACGGCAAGACATACATCAAGTGTTCTCAAAGAAAGACTCAATCCGATACGATAACTTCAAGAGGAAAACTCAATTCATGACAAGAGAGTAGAGGGGGGAGAAACATCATAAGATCCAACTATAATAGCAAAGCTCGCGATACATCAAGATCGTTCCATAGAGAGAACACGAGAGAGAGAGAGAGAGAGAGAGAGAGATCAAACACATAGCTACGGGTACATACCCTCAGCCCCGAGGGTGAACTACTCCCTCCTTGTCATGGATAGCGCCGGGATGATGAAGATGGCCACCGGTGATGGGTTCCCCCTCCGGCAGGGTGCCGGAACGGGCTCCCAAGAGGTTTTTGGTGGCTACAGAGGCTTGCGGCAGCGGAACTCCCGATCTATCTTGATTATCGATGTTTTTAGGGTACGTAGGCTTATATAGGCAAAAGAAGTCGGCCGGGGGGTACTCGAGGGGCCCACGAGACAGGAGGGCGCGCCCCGTGGGGGGGCGCCCCCCTATCTCCTGGCCTCCTCGAGGATCTTCTAACATGAACTCCAAGTCTCCAGGATCATATTCTTCCAAAAAATCACGCTGCCGAAGGTTTCATTCCGTTTGGACTCTGTTTGATATTCCTTTTCTTTGAGATACTGAAACAGGCAATAAAACAACAATATGGGCTGGGCCTCCGGTTAATAGGTTAGTCCCAAAAGTAATATAAAAGTGTATAATAAAGCCCGTAATCATTCAAAACTGATAATAAAATAGCATGAATGCTTCATAAATTGTAGATACGTTGGAGACGTATCAGCATCCCCAAGCTTAATTCCTACTCGTCCTCGAGTAGGTAAATGATAAAAGAAAGAATTTATGAAGTGTGAATGCTAGAAGGTGCACAAGTTTGATCAATGATAATTTCAATCACCTTTTCTAGCATGATAATATGTCATAACAGTAGTTCATCTCATAAAACTTCTCACGATAAAGTAACAAGCAATTCACATGTCAAAGCATAGACCATAAACATTCTTGAAAACTAGCAAACTATGTTCTCAGTCATCAAACAATTGCAATTCATCTTATTTCCAGGAATAGCAAACCTCACATACTCAACTATCATATAATCTTCTACAATTGCTAACACTCACGCAATACTAATGGTTATGGAGTTTCAGTCGGACACTGAGAAAAGATAGGGGCTTATAGTGTTGCCTCCCAACGTATTCACCTTTGGGTGATGTCAACAATAATAGTTCATGCTAACTTACATCCAATTGGATATATATATATATATATATATATATATATATATATATATATATATATATATATATATATATATATATATATATCAGGATCTTTCCAACACGAGGTGCTTGCCAAAGGATAAAATGAAAAAGGGAAAGGTGAAGATCACCTTGACTCTTGCATAAAGTAAAAGACATAAAGTAAAAGATAGGCCCTTCGCAGAGGGAAGCAGAGGTTGTCATGCGCTTTTAGGGTTGGATGCATAAAATCTTAATGCGAATGAACGTCACTTTATATTGCCACTTGTATATGGACCTTTATTATGCAATCCGTCGCTTTTATTGCTTCCATAACAAGATCGTATAAAGCTATTTTCTTCACACCAAAAGATCGTACATATTTAGAGAGCATATTTTATTGCTTGCACCGATGACAACTTACTTGAAGGATCTTACTCAATCCATAGGTAGGTATGGCGGACTCTCATGGCAAAACTAGGTTTAAGGATATTTGGAAGCACAAGTAGTATCTCTACTTGGTGCAAGGAATTTTGGCTAGCATGAGGGGGAAAGGCAAGCTCAACATGTTTGAATGATCCATGACAATATACTTTAACTAAGATGTCGGAAAACATAACCCATTACATTGTCTTCCTTGTCCAACATCAACTCTTTAGCATGTCATACTTAATGAGTGCTCCCAATTATAAAAGATGTCTAGGATAATGTATTTATATGTGAAATCTCTCTTCCTTCAATATTCTTTCATGAATTGTTCAAATGACCAATACAATGCTTTCTAACCTTCAATAAATTTACAACCTCTACTTCTTAGATGTGAAGTCATTACTCCCCATGGGATAAGCAAATGAAACATATTTAATTTCAGATTTATGACAATCAACTCATTCAACAATTTACTCATAAGATATAAGTGAAGCACAATGAGTAGCTAAATAATTATGTAACTATGCGAATACTCTCTCTCATTTAAGAATTTCAGATCTTGGTATTGTATTCAAACAGCAAGCAAAACAAAATAAAATGACATTGCAAGGATAGCACAACTCATGTGAATAAGCAAAAACTTAGGCTCAACCGATACTAACCGAAAGTTGTTGAAGAAGAAAGGTGGGATGCCTACCGGGGCATCCCAAGCTTAGATGCTTGAGACTTCTTGAAATATTATCTTGGGGTGCCTTGGGCATCCCCAAGCTTGAACCTTTGTGTCTCGTTAACTCCTCTCATACCATGGTTTCTCTTTTTATCAAAAGCTTCATCCACACCAAACTCAGCAAGAACTCGTGAGATAGGTTAGTATAAACCAATGCAAAACCTTATTATTTTCTACTGTAACAAATCACTAAAATTATTATTCAACATTGAATACTAAATGCCTCTGCATATTTAACACTCCTATCCTCAAATAGAATCATTAAACAAGCAAACATATGCAGACATTGCAAACATAACAGCAATCTGCCAAAACAGTACAGTATGTAAAGAATGCAAGATTCATCATACTTCCCTAATTCCAAAAATTATGAAATAAAATTCCCACTGTGGTAAATTTATCAGAGCTCATTATGCAAAAAGTTTCAACATTATATCATTCTCTGACTTTTCTAGGAAATCTTTGCAACAGCGGTAAACTTTCTGTTTCCAAACAGCAACATGTATACTAGCAAAATAAGCATGGTAAAGGCTATCCTTGACATTTTTATTGAAACTAAAGATGCAAAACATTAATCTAAATAACATCAAGCAAATACTAACAAAAGAAAATGACGCTCCAAGCAAAACACATATCATGTGGTGAATAAAAATATAGCTCCAAGTAAAGTTACCGATGAACGAAGACGAAAGAGGGGATGCCATCCGGGGCATCCCCAAGCTTAGGCTCTTGGCTATTTTTTTAATATCTTGGGGTGACATGGGCATCCCCAAGCTTAGGCTCTTGCCACTCCTTATTCCATAGTCCATCAAATCTTTACCCAAAACTTGAAAACTTCACAACACAAAACTTAACAGAAAACTTGTAAGCTCCGTTAGTATAAGAAAATAAAACCACCACTTAGGTACTCTAATGAACTCATTCTAAATTCATATTGGTGTAATATCTACTGTATTCCAAGTTCTCTATGGTTCATACCACTTAATACTAGCCATAGATGCATCAAAATAAGCAAACAATACATAGAAAACAGAATCTGTCAAAAACAGAACAGTCTGTAGTAATCTGTATCAAACGTATACTTATGGAACTCCAAAAATCCTACCAAATTAGGAAGACCTAAGAAATTTGTGTACGAATCCAAAGCAAAAAGAATCAGATCATAACCACGTTTATGTGAATTAACAAAACTAATTTACTGGGTGCAAAAGTTTCAGATTTTTAGCAGGATCAACAGAATTATCACCGTAAGCTATCCTAAAGGTCTTACTTGGCACTTTATTGAAACAAAGGCTATAAAACATGATTATTACAGTAGCATAATCATGTGGACACACAAAAACAATAAGGATAGATATTGGGTTGTCTCCCAACAAGCGTGTTTCTTTAATGCCTTTCTAGCTAGGCATGATGATGGCAATGATGCTCACATAAAAGATAAGAATTGAAACATAATGGGAGCATCATTAAGCATATGACTAGCACATTTAAGTCTAACCCACTTCCTATGCATAGGGATTTTGTGAGCAAACAACTTATGGGAACAATAATCAACT
The DNA here is from genome assembly GCA_963921465.1 of Triticum timopheevii. Classification (NCBI taxonomy): domain Eukaryota; kingdom Viridiplantae; phylum Streptophyta; class Magnoliopsida; order Poales; family Poaceae; genus Triticum; species Triticum timopheevii. The sequence goes on along the minus strand of OY997274.1, from coordinate 616,896,540 downwards.
AGCATAGGAAGGTAAAACAAGCATAGCTTCAAGATTTTCAACACATAGAGAGAAAACTTGACATTATTGCAATTCCTACAAGCATATATTCCTCCCTCATAATAATTTTCAGTAGCATCATGAATGAATTCAACAATATAACCAGAACCTAAAGCATTCTTTTCATGATCTACAAGCATAGAAATTTTACTACTCTCCACATGAGCAAATATCTTCTCATGAATAGTAGTGGGAGCAAACTCAACAAGATAATTACCATGTGAGGCATAATCCAATTGAAAACTAAAATCATGATGACAAGTTTCATGGTTATCATTATTCCTAATAACATACAAGTCATCACATCATAGATAGCAAGTTTGTTCTCATAATCAATTGGAACCTCTTCCGAAATAGTGGATTCATCACTAAATAAAGTTGAAACTCTTCCAAATCTACTTTCATATTCATCACAATAAGATTCAACATCCTCCAAAATAGTGGGATCACTACTTCCTAAAGTTGACACTCTTCCAAACCCACTTTCATCAATATAATCATCATAAATAGGAGGCATCGCTTTCAACATAATAAATATTCTCATCAAAACTTGGGGGGCAAAAAATATCATCTTCATTAAACATAGCATCCCCAAGTTTGTGGCTTTGCATATCATTAGCATCATGGATATTCAAGGAATTCATACTAATAACATTGCAATCATGCTCATCATTAAAATATTTAGTGCCAAACATTCTAATGCATTCTTCCTCTAGCACTTGAGCACAATTTTCCTTTTCATCATACTCACGAAAGATATTAAAAAGATGAAGCGTATGAGACAAACTCAATTCCATTTTTTTTGTAGTTTTCTTTTATAGACTAAACTAATGATAAAACAAGAAGCAAAAAGATTCGATTGCAAGATCTAAAGATATACCTTCAAGCACTCACCTCTCCGGCAACGGCGCTAGAAAAGAGCTTGATGTCTACTACACAACCTTCTTCTTGTAGATGTTATTGGGCCTGCAAGTGCACAGGTTTGTAGGACAGTAGCAAATTTCCCTCAAGTGGATGACCTAAGGTTTATCAATCCGTGGGAGGCATAGGATGAAGATGGTCTCTCTCTAACAACCCTGCAACCAAATAACAAAAAGTCTTTTGTGTCCCCAACACAACCAATACAATGGTAAATTGTATAGGTGCACTAGTTCGGTGAAGAGATGGTGATACAAGCGCAATATGGATGGTAGATAAAGGTATTTGTAATCTGAAAATATAAACACAGCAAGGTAACTAATGATAAAAGTGAGCGTAAACGGTATTGCAATGATAGGAAACAAGGCATAGGGTTCATACTTTCACTAGTGCAAGTTCTCTCAACAATAATAACATAGATAGATCATATAACAATCCCTCAATATGCAACAAAGAGTCACTCCAAAGCCACTAATAGAGGAGAAAAAACGAAGAGATTATGGTAGGGTACAAAACCACCTCAAAGTTATTCTTTCGGATCAATCTATTCAAGAGTTCGTACTAGAATAACACCTTAAGACACAAATCAACCAAAACCCTAATGTCACCTAGATACTCCATTGTCACCTCAAGTATCCGTGGGCATGATTATACGATATGCATCACACAATCTCAGATTCATCCAACCAACACAAAGTACTTCAAAGAGTGCCCCAAAGTTTCTACCGGAGAGTCAAGAAAACATACATCAAGTGGCACGTGATATCCCATTGTCACCACAGATAAACACGGCAAGACATACATCAAGTGTTCTCAAAGAAAGACTCAATCCGATACGATAACTTCAAGAGGAAAACTCAATTCATCACAAGAGAGTAGAGGAGGGAGAAACATCATAAGATCCTACTATAATAGCAAAGCTCGCGATACATCAAGATCGTGCCATAGAGAGAACACGAGAGAGAGAGAGAGAGAGAGAGAGAGAGAGAGAGAGAGAGATCAAACACATAGCTATTGGTACATACCCTCAGCCCCGAGGGTGAACTACTCCCTCCTCGTCATGGATAGCGCCGGGATGATGAAGATGGCCACCGGTGATGGGTTCCCCCTCCGGCAGGGTGCCGGAACGGGCTCCCGAGAGGTTTTTGGTGGCTACAGAGGCTTGCGGCGGCGGAACTCCCGATCTTTCTTGATTATCAATGTTTTTAGGGTACGTAGGCTTATATAGGCAAAAGAATTCGGTCGGGGGGTGCTCGAGGGGCCCATGAGACAGGGAGGCGCACCCAGTAAGGGGGGGGGGGCGCCCCCTATCTCCTGGCCTCCTCGAGGATCTTCTGACGTGAACTCCAAGTCTCCAGGATCATATTCTTCCAAAAAAATCACGCTGCCGAAGGTTTCATTCCGTTTGGACTCCATTTGATATTCCTTTTCTTCGAAATACTGAAACAGGCAATAAAACAGCAATATGGGCTGGGCCTTCGGTTAATAGGTTAGTTCTAAAAGTAATATAAAAGTGTATAATAAAGTCCATAATCATTCAAAACTGATAATAAAATAGCATGAATGCTTCATAAATTATAGATACGTTGGAGACGTATCACATACATATAACATCACTAATACAACTAAAACCCTAGCGTACGACGGGTATCGGCGCGGGCGGTGGACACCCACAGAGAAGGAACCATCACAGGATCATAGCTCCAGTGAGATCCTTGGAGAACCTGCCAGGTATTGGAGAACTTGTTCTCCAACGCAAACAAGTAGCAACGGACGTGCACGTCCTCCTCACTGACACGGTGATGCACCACCTCCGCGGGGTCCTCGAGCCTCTGGACCGTCACTGTCCCACGCGACCGCCACCAAAGAAGGTTCGGGTCAACGACAGGCTGGCTCCTCACCAACCTGCGCCCCCGGTAGGTAGCGCCTCCCAGTACCACCCTGGCGGAGCCCAGTGCCGGACATGGCCCATCTGGTGACGCAGGTGTCCTCCGCCGACTCGACGACGAGGATGCGGGATAGGCATCGTCCACGTCGATGCGGGAAAAATTGCTTTAACTAAAAAAATAACAACAAGTTCTTACTAACTAGTTCTATTAATTCAACTAGTTCTTACTAAAATTAAACTTACTATAAATAAAAATAAACTAGTACCTAATTGGTACCTAGTTCTTACTAACTAATTAGTACCTAGGAACTACTGCCCTAATTACCATCTAATTTGATGAACCTAGGGGTGGAAAGTGGTAGCGGATATTCCAATTATCCAACTTAAAAGTGAAATAAGTGGTCAAATTTTACTCGTTTTATTATGCATTACACTAGTGTTTATTCATCATCTAAGAAAACATCTCAGCCGCATCTGTATCCAATTCATTTCCACCCATAGATGAACCCTAACTAATTTGATGCAACTAAAATTTGAAGAACCCTATCTAGGCAGAGGTAGGGGAGGGGGAGGAGCAGGCGTGCTCACCTCGGGTGCCTGCGGCGAGAGAGGGGCAGGCGGCGTCGAGGTTGGGGTCGGGGCTCGGGCGTGCCGCGGAGGGCGGCGTCGAGGTCAGGGGTGGGGGCGGCGTTCGGGCGGCGGCGTTGAGGTCGGGGGTGGGGGCAGCGTAGAGGGTGTGCGGAGAGCGCGCGGCGGCCGAGGGTGACGGCGGCGGCGAGAGCGGAGGAGTTGGATTTGGGGGAAGTAGCCGTGGGAAAGGACGAACTCGGTGGTTAAGTCAGAAGTAGCAGTAGCGCGTTCCAGAAACAGCTCTACTGCTACGTTAGCTACAGCGCGTTCTGGGATACGCGCTACTGCTACTCCTTTCTCTTTTTTCCCTTTTTATTTATTTTTCTTCACATTTTATTTTTTTTCCTTTCACCTTCTTCTATTTCTTTCATTTTCAAATACCTTTCTATTTGCTTTCCGTTTAATTTTATATCCTTTAGCAGTAGTGAGTTTAGAATAAAATGCACTGCTACAAAGAAAGTAGCGGTAGCGCGGTTCGATATAGATCGCTACTACTATGTGTAGCTTGTCGGCTAAGCCGTGGGAATTTTAGTAGTAATGTGTTTAGAGCAAGGCGCACTACTACTAGGAAATTATCTGCAGCGCGGTTTGCACAGGCGCGCTACTACTACTTAGCACCAGCGTGCTTTTTTGACCCACGCTACTGCTAAAGTTCTGTGTATAAGGTTTTCCCTAGTAGTGATTGTTGCAAATGTATCGCGTACCAATGTGGCTGATCCCTACTTGGTCTGTTCATTTTACTTGTTTGACTGCTGCTATTCTTGCGAGGATAAGCAAATGGCACCTTGTACGGTGTTGTTTGTTTGTGTATGAAAACTGAATTTGTAGCACCTAGCTAGCAGAGAGTCACACCAACCAAGCCAGCTTAATGGGCGGCGGCAAAACTAGCACTGCATAGTACCGACTCAGGCGGCGCGCCATGGCGCGCCCCAACAGCTAGTGCACCATCCATGCTCGTGCCACGAGAAGAGGTAAGAGTGAACACCTTTGCAGTGCAGTTAGTTCATCGACTGGTCATTGGATGCCATTGTTGTTATCATCAACCATGAATGAATAGTTAATTTAAAATTATGGAGGCTTGACCCGCTTCCCTAACTATGAAGGGGGGGGCATTAGTCCCCCTTCCCCACTTGTGCATGACACTGCAATACATTTCTTCAATAGTTATATCATATATCTACTACTTATAAAAAATATGTAAATCCCCCTAAAGACAGACCACAAGATACTTGCTATGATACCCCACTACGGAAGATCTCCATGCTGGCAGTGGCAGGTAAGGCTGAAGTTCTTAATTTTTTGTGCCAAACGTTGATAAATGTTTTGATTGATTGCAAAATTTCATCACCGGATGACATTCGAAAACGTGGCAAAAAAAATCGAAGCTCCAAGATACTTTTTGGAGTATCATTTTTTCACGTTTCCACGAACATCATCAATTCCGGCTATGAAACTTTGCAAACAATCAAAATGTTTGGCACAAAGAAGTCAGTTTTTTTAAAAAAAAATCCATTTATTTCAATTTTACTGTTCACCCAAGCTTACATGAGTTCAGGATCAGAATAGCCGCGTCCCGCGTCTAAAATAGTGATCTAAAATAGTAATTCAGGCTCTCCCGGTGTACACCATGGGTATTTTTAAATTTTCTGCTTCTCTTTGTGAGGATTTATCACAGATTATAAGAAATTTTTGGTGGGGCAATGAGGAGGATAGGAGGAAAACCAATTGGTTGGCTTGGGATAAATTAACACGCCCAAAGGGTGAGGGTGGAATGGGCTTCCGTGATGTGAGGTTATTTAATCAAGCTCTTCTGGCGAAACAAGCTTGGCGTTTACTGGTTAACCAGGACTTGTTATGCGCTAACGAAAGGATTGAGAAGAGGTGTCTAGAGGGAGGGTGATTAGACCCTCAACAAGTAAAGGTAGCAGTTTTTAAGATTTTCAAGTTGAGGTTGGAGATTAGCACCATTTCAAACATTCACAATACATTTAAAGCAAGCATGGCAAGAGTATATGAGCGGCGAAAGTAGAGCATGCAACTTGCAAGAAAGTAAAGAGATGGGATTGGAGTGTTCAAACGCAATTGGAGACACAGAGATTTTTGGCGTGGTTCCGATAGGTGGTGCTATCGTACATCCATGTTGGTGGAGACTTCAACCCACGAAGGGTAACGGTTGCACGAGTCCACAAAGGGCTCCACCCAGGAAGGATCCACGAAGAAGCAATCTTGTCTATCCCACCATGACCATTGCCCATAAAGGACTTGCCTCACTTGGGTATATCTTCACGAAGTAGGCGATCTCCTTGCCCTTACAAACTCCTTGGTTCAACTCCACAATCTTGACGGAGGCTCCCAAGTGACACCTAACCAATCTAGGAGACAACAAAAGGTAATAGATGATGTGTTGATGATGAACTCATTGCTCTTGTGCTTCAAATGATAGTCTCCCCAACACTCAACTCTCTCTCAAAGATTTGGATATGGTGGAAAGAAAATTTGAGTGAAAAGCAACTTGGGAAAGGCTAGAGATCAAGATTTAGTGGTAGGATTGGAATGTCTTGGTCTCAACATATGAGTAAGTGGTTCTCTCTCAGAAAATGAGTAGTGGAAGTGTAGGCACGTTCTGATGGCTATCTCCCAAATGGAGAAGAGGATGGAGGGGTATATATAGCCTCCACACAAAATCTAACCGTTACACACAATTTACCAAACTCGGTGGGACCGAATAATAAAACTTGGTGGGACCAACCTGGTTCAAAATGTGAATGTTAGGCTTCTCGGTGGGACCGACAAGGTCAACTCGGTGGGACCGATGTGCTAGGGTTAGGGCAAAATCTCATCTCGATGAGACCGATTGAATGAATTTGGTGAGATCGATTTCAGCAATAAGCAAACAGAGACTTGGTCAAGCAAACTCGATAGAACCGACTGCCTATCTCGGTGAGACCAAAATAACTGCAATAGGTAACAGAGAGTTTGCAGGGCCATCTCGGTGAGACCGAGATCCCATCGGTGAGACCGAACTGATTAGGGTTTCTGACAGTGGCTATGTCAATGAACTCGGTGATGCCAGATAGATCAAATCGGTGGGGCCAAGTTTGACTTTAGGTTTAGGACATATGTGGAAAATGAGAAAGTGATTGAGGGCTTTGGAGCATATCAGTAAGCACTTTGAGCAAGCAAGCCATTAAGCAACACCTCATCCCCTTTTAATAGTATTGGCTTCTCCTATGGACTCAATGTGAGCTTGGATCACTAAAATGAAAATGAAGAGTCTTGAGCTTTTGCCAATGTTTGTCCTTAGCATCATGAACAGGTTCCACTAAGGATGGCAATGGATCAGGTTCGGCCCGGGTTGAACAATATCAAATCCATATCCGAATCCACGAGGATATTCTTTGCCCATCCATGAAAAAACCCGTGGGCAAAAAAAACATGTCCATGTCCAAACCCGATGGATATACATAACCGATGGATATCCATTGGGTCCTATCAAACACGTATACATAATACCTTGAAAAATTACATAACATGGCACAACATTCAAATGAAGACTCAGATTCTCTTAAAATGGCATTGCACAACAACACAATAATAAATAAGTTTTCAAATGCTCATAGACATAGGAATAGCCCAACATAATTTCCTAGTCTTAGTTTCTTACAAAATGACATATGAATAGTCCAACATTAAATAATGACGAGTATAACCAGGAGACATATGTACATCATAGTTCTCATTGTGAATGAAAAAAGGTACTATTTTAGGCATCATCTTCTTTCTTCAGCGCATGGCAGACTAATCTTCAGTTATGATAGACTCGGACGCATCCTTGATGTGAATAGATCATAAGAACAATAACTGAAAACATGAAGAAAAAATATATTTTATCATGTAAAAATCAACTATAATGAGTGCAATATGTCACCATAGTTTCTTTGTCATCATCAAGAACACTTTGAAATGCCACAAAGAGAGGGGAGTTGCTATCCCTTTATGAAACATTTAGGTGATGAAGGAACACTCGGTAACAAATTCCCAACGATAGCCCAGGCATCGCCTTGTCATCATGAGAGGCCATTGCCCTATACAATGAGGAAAGTCTTCCATTTCAGTTAAAATGGAACTACGTACGTAATGTATGAACCGTACAATTCTGTACCTAAAATGCAATTTTTGCAACCAAATTAAGAAATAGCTAAAGCAAGGGACTGTGAGATCTTTCATAACCCACTTGATTGAAATTCGAAAACCAACTGACTGATTTGGTAAACAAGAATTACTAATTAAGATGCATATATATAGATCACGTCATGTCTAGAAAAGTAAAATTGACTGAAATTGACCACTACAATTGGGCGGATCTATGGAGATGGACTTGGCCAGCCACCTTCCCGATGAGTGGGTTGCTGCGGTGCGACACCACATGTGGACGGCGACGCAGGCTATATCTAGGTCCGCAGGAGTAAGAATCGAGGAGACGAGAAGATATTTAATGATGATTCACCAGTCATTTACCGAGGAGATAAGAATGGGAAGGAGCGATGGAGTAATTCCTCGGTGGGGATTAGGGAAATTTCCTTTGATTTTTTATTATAATAATAAAAAACTAACAGGATATATACTTACGGGTCGGGTTCGGGTATATCCATGGGTATAAAGTTATACCCATGCCCTATCCACGATTAGTCAGGTCGGATTTGGACGCTGTCCATGGGTATAAAATTGTATCCGAACCCTGTCCATTCGGGTCGGATATCCGCGGGTATCCATGTCCGTGGATAAAATTGCCATCCTTAGGTTCCACATCCTCTTGTTCTGCCACTCCAATGTTGAACTCATCTAAAATATACTAGATAAAAGTATTAGTCCAACAAAAGATATGTTGACATTAATTACCAAAATCACACAGGGAGCACTTGTGCTTTCAGCTAAGATAATGAAGGCAAAATATTATCCTCAGGGGTATCTTCTTGACACGGTTTTTCCTCAGTCAACCTCTCTGACGTGGCAAGGTATTATGCATTGTTTGGAACTCCTCAAAAATGGTGTCATTTGAAGGGTGGTTGATGGAGGGAATATCAATATCTGGAGGGACAATTGGCTTCCAAGGATTTCTGGCCTCAAAATCTCTGGAAAGAAGAACAGATCAAGACTAAAATGGGTTTCAAATTTATTCAAGAGAGGGTCTAGGGATTGGGATGATAATATCATTAGACATTTTTTTTATCATCACGACGCGGAAGAGATATTGAAGTTGCGAATTCAATCCTCATGGGATGGTGATTCCATTGCTTGTCATTTTGAAAAGAATGGATTATTTTCAGTGAAAAGTGCGTACAATCTGGCGCTAAAGCTTAAGGATCGGAAAAAGAATGTTGGGCAATCCAGTACTGCTATTAACGGAGAAAGGAGATTTTGGGATATTATCTGGAAGGCCAACATCCCACAAAAGATTAGAATCTTTGGATGGCGTGCATCATCTAGTAGCCTAGCGGTTCAGGTTAATAGAGTTTTACATCATCAAGCTACCATTCGTACTTGCTCTATCTGCAGGGTTGAGGATGAGAGTACTTTCCACACTCTTGTTTCTTGCTCAAAGGCTCGTGCACTTCGTCTGGCGTTGAGGAAAGTGTGAAATTTGCCAGGGGAAGAGGTTTTCAATTATTTTGGGCCTGGCTGGTTACTTATTTTATTAGACCAGTTAAGTTGTTCGCAAAGGGAGAACATCTTGTTTCTTTTCTGGCGAGCTTGGCACTTGAGAAATGATTTGATTTTGGGGAAAGGAAAAGAAATTGTTAAACGATCCGCCGTGTTTCTGGAAAGTTACTGGTTGGCATTTTCGTCGTGTCAGCCTACAAATGAGGTAATCACCAATTACAAAGGAAAAGAGGTGGTGGCTGGTTTTGGTGCAAGTAATACTGGTGCGAGGTCTAGAGAGGTGTGGCAGCCGCCTCCTTTTGGCCACATCAAGATGAATGTTGATGCAATTTTTGTGGAGAGTTTAAGTGCCGCGAGCGTTGGGTGGTGGCCATGAGTTGTACGGGTGATATCATTGTCTCATCTTAGGACTTCATTGGGTTATGCTCTGGTGTGGATGAAGCGGAGCTTCGAGCATGCCTAGCTGGGCTTTATATTGGTATTTCTCTTAACATGCCTATTATTTTGAAAACTGATTGTGCGTTCGTGGCTTCTTTCCTAGCAAATGAAAGTTGTGACAGATCCTCGCTCATAGACCTCAAGAAGGAAGCACTTAGCATCGTTGGGCTTCTGGGCCAATTCAGTAGCGCATGAGATTGCTAAATTCAGTTTCGATAATAGATGTGATGGTTTTCTTTTTAATAATTTTCCGCCCTGTGTGGCGCCTGCTGTTATGAATGATTGTAATGACGTTTTAATTAATTAATATATGGGCAGGTGTTTTTCAAAAAAAATAGTGATCGTCTTGTATTATTTCGTAAAAAAGGGTCTTATATTGGTTTACAGAAGTAGTACGTGACAACACCCGTGATGAAGCCATCTCTTTGAAAGGACGCGTTGAGCCGTTGAAGCCATCTCTGATGCATAGCATAGCCCACGTACAAGGTTCACACTGGCAACGGGCAGCGAGGCCCAAGAAGGCATGCAGGATCTGGAGCGGACAAGGCCCGGCCATCGGATGCGCATCGGACGGTCAGCCCCAGCCCCGCCCCTAGATTCAACGCGCGCGATACGAACGCGTCGTGCATGCATGCATGCATGCACGGCCGCGCGCGCCACGAGAAGTGGTCAGATTGAAGACCGGCCGATCAGATCTCCCCCAACTGCCAAACCCTTCCTCGATCGATCCACCGATCACTCTCCTCCTCGCCATGACCGTCTCCTCCCCAACTCTCCTATATATACACTGACACTCCACGCCCACACCCACTCAGAGATCGAGCTCGCCATCGCCATTGACATCCACTAGCCGCACGCACCACCATGGCGCCCCCGAAGCTCTCCTTGCTCGTGCTCCTCGTCCTCCTCCTCCCGGCGGTGGGCAACGCCGGCGCCAACGACGTCGCCGCCGACGCGCCCCCGGTCGGGGCCGGCGGCGGCGGCGGCTTCAACGTCTCGGAGATCCTGGCCAAGTTCCCGGAGTTCACCCTCTTCAACTACCTCATCAGCAAGACGCGCGTGGCCAAGGACATCAACAGCCGCAACTCCGTCACCGTGCTCGCCCCCGTCAACGCCGACGTCGACTGGCTGCTCCGCCGCAGCGCGCGCCTGCCGCGGGCCGCCCTCCTCGAGCTCCTCTCCGTCCACGTCGTCCTCGACTACTACGACGCCGCCAAGCTCGCCGCCCTGCCCCGCGGCCGCGGCGCCAAGCCCGTCGTCGCCACCACGCTCTACCAGACCTTCGGCCCCGCCAACGGCGACAAGTCCGGCTTCCTCACCATCACCCCCGCGCCCGACGGCGGCGCCGTCTTCGCCTCGGCCGCCCCCGGCGCGCTCGTCAACGCCACCTTCAAGAAGGCCGTCACCGCCAGGCCCTACAACATCTCCGTCCTCCAGATCAGCAACTTCGTCGTGCCGCCCGGGGTCATCACCAAGCCGCGCGCCCCGCCGCCGCCCAAGGTGATGAGCTCCGTGTCGGCAGTCGCGCCCAGCCCCGCGCCGGCGAGGTCGCCCTCGCCGTCGCCGTCTTCGCTCCCGTGCCCGCCCGTGACCATGCCCATTGAGGAGCCCATGGAGGAGACCCCGGCGTCTGCGCCGGCGCCGTCGCAGGGCCACGCGCTGCAGGCGATGATGGGCTGGTGGTCCGCCGCCGGCGTGGCGCTGGGGATGGCGTGCGTGCTGGCGCACTTGTAGGTTCGCAGATTAGATGAGATCCATCGGAAAGCCTCGATAAATTTTGGTCTTGATTAGCTTGCACTCCTTCGGAACTCGGATTTTTTTTTTCTTAGATTTTAATTATTTCCTTCAAAATTTATGTGAGATTGTTATGATTCAAAATGCCTGCCCTGTGGGTTCTGGCCTGTGTAAAATGTAGGGGATTATCCAATTTTTCAACCTTATTGCACTTCAAAATGGCTTGATTTACAACCTCTAGTTTTCACCCTGTACCCGCCAACGCCATCTCCGGTCAAACCAAATCAAAGTAACTCTGGCCGATTTCTGAGTAAAAAGTTGCAATCGATTAATAACTTGACCAAAAGAACAGAGTTGGAAAAGGGATTGGCACCCGTCCTAGCAAAATTACAAGCTAGGATATGCGAGATCTTGTTGTCTTTCCTAGGATATATAATGATCAAATTTGACACTAGCAAAATCCCTACATAATGCAGTCCAAATATGGTTCCGTTTGGACTTAACAAAACCCGCAAGCCAAGTTCGCGTTAGTCACTGCATTTTTCAACTTGATTTACTGAAGTGTTGAAGTTGCGTTCTTTCCTGATGAAGGGGCGGGTGTGACTGCTGCTGTAATAAGCGTGTTTGTTTGGAGGTAATTAGAGCCAGGGAATGGAAATTGAAGGCGTGTTAGACTTCAAATTTATTGTTTGGTTGGAGGGATTGGGAATTCACAAGGAAAGAGGCATGGGACTTGAGACTCCAACTCCCACCGTTTTATTAAAAGGGGAGGGGGTGGGAGTTGGAAGGGAATTGTTTAAGTGAGTCAATCTTAACCGTTCATGAATCTTCCCCTAGCGTAGCCGGCGCTCCTGCCGTCCCACCGTGCGTTCGCCACCAACTCTCGCCGTAGAGAGTTCCCTTCCCTCCGCATCCCCGACCCCGGTCCATTTGGTCCTAGGGTTTTGTGGGTTGCGCAGGTCTCTGAGTCGCTTGATATGGCGGCAGCGTCGGATGCGTTCTCCTCAACAAACCGTGGTTCCCAAGGGAGGGATGATGATCTGGGAGATTTCTTCGACAAGTTGGATCTCCATGAAGAGGAATTTGAGGATGTTGTGGTAGAGGAGGAAGCCCCGGAGCTACTCGAGGAGATTCGCTGGGTAGCCCTAGCTAGGGTTCAGACAACGAAGAACTTCAGCCAATCTGCCTTCTACAAAGATATGCGCGCCGCTTGGAATTGCTCCTAGGTCGTTCGTTTCCGGCCAATAAGCCCAAATCTTTTCGTTGTTCAAGTTTATTGTCTTGGTGATTGGGATCGTATTATGGAACAGGGGCCATAGCTGTTTCGCAACATGGTTGTCTTGTTAGCCCCATATGATGAATTCACAAACGCCGAGGAGGTGCCGATATTGTACATGCCAATCTGGCTCCAGATCCACAAGTTGCCAGAAGGGTACTGCAGACATGATTTAATCGTGAAGCTCCTACGATCTGCTGGAGAAGTGCTCGAAACCAGGATTAATGGTAACTCTAGATGGGACTATGTCCGGGTCAGAGTGAGACATGACATTAGGAGACCTCTTACCAAGTTTGTTAGTATTGTCAAGGGGAAGAATCGCAGCGTCTATGCTGTGCGGTATGAGAAGCTTGCAAGGTTTTGTAGTGCATGCGGCATTATTGGACATGAGCACAAGCAGTGTGGTAAGGGTGTGTTTGCAGAGAAGGATCTGAAATTTGGTGAGTACCTGTATGCAGACCCGCCGGTTCGTGGTCGTCAGGACTGGGATGCGAGCCGTACTAGGAAAAAGACCACTGTTGATCTCTCAGCCCCCAAGCCAGCTGCGAGCAAGGAAGGGGTGTTGGTGGAGGGGGGCCTAAAAGACACGGCGTCTAGCCCGCATAAACCCTCCCAAACCCTAGATATGGACCTGGATAAAACGTCTCGCAAGCGACTAAACATGGAGGAGGCGGTAGTGACACCTCCGGTTGTTGGTTGATACGTCTCCAACATATCTATAATTTTTTATTGTTCCATGCTACTATATTACCCGTTTTGGATATTTATGGGCTACTTTACATATTTATATCATTTTTGGGACTAACCTACTAACCGGAGGCCCAGCCCATATTGCTATCTTTTTGCCTATTTCAGTGTTTCGAAGAAAAGGAATATCAAACGGAGTCCAAACAGAATGAAACCTTCGGGAGCGTGATTTTTGGAACGAACGTGATCCAGAGGACTTAGAGTGCAAGTCAAGAAGCAGTCGAGGTGGCCACGAGGGTGGAGGGCGCGCCCATCCCTACTGGGCGCGCCCCCTATCTCGTGGGCCCCTCGGGCATCCACCGACCTACTTCTTCCTCCTATATATATACCCACGTACCGCGAGAACATCAAAGGCGAGCACAAAAAACTATTTCCACCACCGTAACCTTCTGTATCCGTGAGATCCCATCTTGGAGCCTTCGTCGGTGCTCCGCCGGAGGAGGAATCGACCACGGAGGGCATCTACATCAACACCATAGCCCCTCCGATGAGTTGTGAGTAGTTTACCACAGACCTTCGGGTCCATAGATATTAGCTAGATGGCTTCTTCTCTCTTTTTGTATCTCAATACCATGTTCTCCTCGATCTTCTTGGAGATCTATTCGATGTAACTCTTTTTGCGATGTGTTTGTCGAGATCCAATGAATTGTGGGTTTATGATCAAGTTTATCGATGAGAAATATTTGAATATTCTCTGAATTCTTTTATGTGTGATTAAGTTATCTTTGTAAGTCTCTTCAAATTATCAGTTTGGTTTGGCCTACTAGATTGATCTTTCTTGCAATGGGAGAAGTGCTTAGCTTTGGGTTCAATCTTGCGGTGTCCTTTCCCAGTGACAGCAGGGGCAGCAAGGCACGTATTGTATTGTTGCCATCAAGGATAAAAAGATGGGGTTTATATCAAACTCCCTCTATTCCGAAATCTAGTGCGCATAGATTTTATCCCACATACCAATGCATGCGCTGGCAGTGCAGTTTGGACGAGAAAGCCCCCAGCCTCCCATACGAGTACTAGTGGTACTAGTACGTTGGCCTCGACGCTGCAAGGAGTGCTAGTACTAGTACGATGGCCGCCTCCGTCTGCAACTCACGAGCGCCCATGACCAGCAAGCAAAGCCGGCAAGGGAAGCTGTCAAGCGGGTATGCGAGCCAAGGACGCGGCGTCGCTAGCCATTCACGCGTTGGGGGGCAGCTGTGAAATCGGCATCTCCATTGGACCCGAGGTGGAACTGCTCATCGGTGCTGGAGAAGAAGACCAAGAAAGGGACAGCCAGCACCTGAGGAAATCGATTGACGCCGGACGTGGACGCGGGCATGGAAGTGGGGAAGCTGGCCGAGGAAGCGGTGCACAGCTATGGCCGCGCGACGGCAGGGTGCCGGGGACGGCCATGCGCGCTGCTGATGAAACTCGAGGCACGACTGCTGGGTGCGTTGGCGGCTGGTGGACGAGCTCCACATGCGTGCCGAGCTCCCGCAGCTGGTGGCCCTGCTCCCTGGCGTTCGTGGACTCATGCTGGAGCTCATTCTCCGGGATGCAGGCCAGGGGCACAGTGGCAACGGAGACACCGGCAGTAGATGCAACAACGCCGGAGGCCGGCCGTGGACGCGGAGGCACCGGATATGAATGCGACGACGCCGTATGCGGAGGCGGAGACACCAGCAGCAGATGCGATGACGCTGGAGGTCGGCCGTGGAAGCGAAGGCATCGGATACGGACGCGACGACGCCGGATGCGCTGGCCGTGGACACAGCGATGCTGGAGGCGGACGCGGAGATGCCGGAGACGCCGGCCTCCATCTCCTGAAATCTCCGCCGCCGTGGAGTTGGAACCGGAGGAAGGGGATAAAGGTGAGCGTTGCGTGCGGGAGTGCTGTTGCGGGGCTAGTTCCGTCCAAAAGCGCCCAAAGTAGCTAATACGCACTACATATTGGAATATCGGCAAAAAAAATATGCGCACTATATAGAGGAACGGAGGGAGTATTGCATGAGTTTATCCCTCTACATCATGTCATCTTTCTTAATGCGTTACTATGTTCTTTATGAACTTAATACTCTAAATGCATGTTGGATAGCGGTCGATGTGTGGAGTAATAGTAGTAGATGCAGGCAGGAGTCGGTCTACTTGTCACGGACGTGATGCCTATATACATGATCATGTCTAGATGATCTCATAACTATGCGCTTTTCTATCAATTGCTCGACAGTAATTTGTTCACCCACCGTAATACTTATGCTATCTTGAGAGAAGCCACTAGTGAAACCTATGGCCCCCGGGTCTATCTTTTATCATATAAGATTTCAATCTACTTTTATTTGCATCTTTACTTTTCCAATCTATATTATAAAATACCAAAAATATATTTATCTTATCATACTATCTCTATCAGATCTCACTTTTGCAAGTGACCGTGAAGGGATTGACAACCCTTTTATTGCGTTGGTTGCGAGTTCTTTGTTTGTTTGTGTAGGTGCGTGGGACTTTTGAGGAGCCTCCTACTGGATTGATACCTTGGTTCTCAAAAACCGAGGGAAATACTTACGCTACTATTGCTACATCACCCTTTCCTCTTTAAGGAAAACCAACCCAAGCTCAAGATGTAGCAAGAAGGATTTCTGGCGCCGTTGCCGGGGAGGTCTTCGCTCAAGTCAAGACATACCAAGTACCCATCACAAACTCATGTCCCTCGCATTTACATTATTTTCCATTTGCCTCTCGTTTTCCTCTCCCCGACTTCATCCTTGCCGTTTTATTCGCCCTCTCTTTCCCAATCCTCTCTCTTTTTCGCTTGCCTTTTTCCGTTTGCTTGTGTGTTGGATTACTTGCCGCCATGGCGCAAGATAATACCAAATTGTGTGATTTCTCCAATACCAATAATAATGATTTCCTTAGTACTCCGATTGCTCCTCTTAATGATGTTGAGTCTTGTGAAATCAATACTGCTTTGCTGAATCTTGTTATGAAAGATCAATTCGCCGGCCTTCCTAGTGAAGATGCCGCTACCCATCTAAACAACTTTATGGATTTGTGTGATATGCAAAAGAAGAAAGATACGGATAATGATATTGTTAAATTGAAGTTATTTCCTTTTTCACTTAGAGATCGTGCTAAAGTTTGGTTTTCGTCTTTGCCTAAGAATAGTATTGATTAATGGAATAAGTGCAAGGATGCTTTTGTCTCTAAGTATTTTCCTCCCGCTAAGATCATCACTCTTAGGAACGATATTATGAATTTTAAATAACTTGATCATGAGCATGTTGCCCAATCTTGGGAAAGAATGAAATTGATGATTCACAATTGCCCTACTCATGGTTTAAATTTATGGATGATCATACAAAAATTTTATGCCGGATTGAATTTTGCTTCTAGAAATCTTTTAGATTCGGCCGCGAGAGGCACGTTTATGGAAATCACCTTAGGAGAAGCTATAAAACTCCTTGATAATATTATGGCTAATTATTCTCAATGGCACACCGAAAGATCTACTCGTAAAAAAGTGCATGCTATAGAAGAAATTAATGTTTTGAGTGGAAAGATGGATGAACTTATGAAATTGTTTGCTACTAAGAGTGCTCCTATTGATCCCAATGATATGCCTTTGTCTACTTTGATTGAGAATAATAATGAATCTATGGATGTGAATTTTGTTGGTAGGAATAGTTTCGGTAACAATGC
Organism: Triticum timopheevii; assembly: GCA_963921465.1. NCBI lineage: Eukaryota > Viridiplantae > Streptophyta > Magnoliopsida > Poales > Poaceae > Triticum > Triticum timopheevii. The sequence continues at coordinate 616,879,537 of OY997274.1, read as the reverse complement.
TTATAGAGGAAACTTTAATCCTAGATCGTTCCCTAGTAATTCCTCTAATAATTATGGAAATTCCTACAATAATTCTTATGGTAATTTTAATAAGATGGCCTTTGATTTTGAGAATAGTGTCAAAGAATTTTTGATCTCTCAAAAGAATTTTAATGCCTTGCTTGAAGAAAAATTACTTAAAGTTGATGATTTGGCTAGGAACATTGATAGACTCTTGCTTGATGTTTATTCTTTGAAACTTAGATCTACTTCTCCTAAGCATGATATCAATGAGTCTCTCAAAGCAATGAGAGTGTCCATTGATGAGTGCAAAGAAAGAACCGCTAGATTGCGTGCTAAGAAAGATTGCTTTGTAAAAGTGTGTTCTTCTAGTTTCCATGAATATAACGATGAAGATCTTAAAGTTATTGATGTGTCCCCTATTAGATCTTTGTTTTGCAATATGAATCTTAATAATAATGGGACTGAAGATGAGTCAACTTTAGTTAAAAGGCGTCCCAATGATTCGGAGTTTTTAGATCTTGATGCTAAATTTGGTAAAAATGGGATTGGAGAGGTCAAGACTTTAAATAGAATTGAACCCACTATCTTGGATTTTAAGGAATTTAATTATGATAATTTCTCTTTAGAAGGTTGTATTTCCTTGTTGCAATCTGTTGTGAATTCTCCTCATGCTTATAGTCAAAATAAAGCTTTTACCAAACATATTGTTAATGCCTTGATGCAATCTTATGATGAAAAACTTAATTTGGAAGTTTCTATACCTAGAAAACGTAATGATGAGTGGGAACCTACTATAAAGATTAAAATTAAAGATCATGAGTGTTATGCTTTATGTGATTGGGTGCTAGTGTTTCTACGATTCCGAAAACTTTATGTGATATTCTAGGCTTCCATGATCTTGATGATTGCTCTTTGAATTTGCACCTTGCGGATTCCACCATTAAAAAACCAATGTGAAGGATCAATGATGTTCTCATTGTTGCAAATAGAAATTTGGTGCCTGTAGATTTTATCGTTCTTGATATAGATTGCAATCTTTCTTGCCCTATTATTCTTGGTAGACCTTTCCTTAGAACGATTGGCGCGATTATTGATATGAAGGAAGGGAATATTAGATTCCAATTTCCATTAAGGAAAGGCATGGAGCACTTTCCAAGAAAGAAATTTAAATTACCTTATGAATCTATCATGCGAGCTACTTATGAATTGAGTGCCAAAGATGGCACTACTTAGATCTATCCTCGCTTTTATGACTAGCTAGGGGCGTTAAACGATGGCGCTAGTTGGGAGGCAACCCAATTTTATTTGTGTTTTTTGTTTTTGTTTCTGTTTAGTAATAAATTTTTCATCTACCTTCTGTTTAGATGTGTTTTTATGTGTTTGTGCCAAGTAGAACCTACAAGATAACCTATGGTGATAGTTAATTTGATTCTGCATAAAATTAGTTTTGTTAATTCACAGAAACGTGCTTTTGCGTTGATTCTTTTTGATGTAGATCAATAGATAAATTTCCCAGGACTTCCTATTTTGGTAGGATTTTTAGAGTTCCATAAGTTTTCGATGGTTACAGATTGCTACAGACTAGTATTAAGTGGTATGAACCATAGAGAACTTGAAATACAGTAGGTTTAACACCAATATAAATAAAGAATGAGTTAATTACAGTACCTTATGTGGTGGTTTTGCTTTCTTTCACTAACGGAGCTTATGAGATTTCCTGTTGAGTTTTGTGTTGTGAAGTTTTCAAGTTTTGGGTAAAGATTGATGGACTATGGAATAAGGAGTGGCAAAAGCCTAAGCTTGGGGATGCCCATGGCACCCCAAGATATTCAAGAATAGCCAAAAGCCTAAGCTTGGGGATGCCCCCAGAAGGCATCCCCTCTTTTGTCTTCGTTCATTGGTAACTTTACTTGGAGCTATATTTTTATTCGCCACATGATATGTGTTTTGCTTGGAGCGTCTTGTATGATATTAGTTTTTGCTTTTTAGTTTTCCACAATCATCCTTGCTGTACACACCTTTTGGGAGAAGCCCACTTGATTGGAATTTATTATAATATTCTATGTGCTTCACTTATATCTTTTGAGTTAGATAGCTTTTGCTCTAGTGCTTCACTTATATCTTTTAGAGCACGGCGGTGGCTTAATTTTGTAGAAATTGTTAGTCTCTCATGCTTCACTTAGATTATTTTGAGAGTCTCTTAGAACATCATGGTATTTGATATGGTTATAAAATTGGTCCTAGAATGGTAGGCATCCAAGTTGGGTATAACAAAAACTATCATAGGAAGTGAATTGGATGCTATGATCAATTTGATACTTGATAATTGTTTTGAGATATGGAGGTAGTGATATTAAAGTCATGCTAGTTGGGTGATTATGAATTTAAAGAATGCTTGTGTTGAAGTTAGCAAGTCCCGTAGCATGCACGTATGGTTAAAGTTGTGTAACAAATTTGAAACATGAGGTGTCCTTGGATTGTGCATCCTTATGAGTGGCGGTCGGGGACGAGCGATGGTCTTTTCCTACCAATCTATCCCCCTACGATCATGCACGTAGTGCTTGGTTTTTGATGACTTGTAGATTTTTGCAATAAGTATATGAGTTCTTTTGACTAATGTTGAGTCCATGGATTATACGCACTCTCACCCTTCCATCATTGCTAGCCTCTTCGGTACCGTGCATTGCCCTTTCTCACCTTGAGAGTTGGTGCAAACTTCACCGGTGCATCCAAACCCCTTGATATGATACACTCTATCACACATAAGCCTCCTTATATCTTCCTCAAAACAGCCACCATACCTACCTATTATGGCATTTCCATAGCCATTCCGAGATATATTGCCATGCAACTTTCCACCGTTCCGTTTATCATTATGACACGCATCATTATTGTCATATTGCCTTGCATGATCATGTAGTTGACGTCGTATTTGTGGCAAAGTCAACATGCATAAATTTTTTATACATGTCACTCTTGATTGCCCATCCCGGTACACCGCTGGAGGCATTCATATAGAGTCATATCTTGTTCTAGTTTTGGGTTGTAATTCATAAGTTGTAAATCAATAAAAGTGTGATGATTATCATTATTAGAGCATTGTTCCCAAATAAAAAAAAAGAAAGTCCAAACAAAAAAAAAGGGAAGGCCAAAGAAAAAAAAGGCCAAAAAGAAAAAGAAAAAAAAAGAAAGACCCAAAAAAAGAAAAAAAGAAAATAAATAAAAAGGGGGCAATGTTACTATCTCTTTTTCCACACTTGTGCTTCAAAGTAGCACCATGTTCTTCATATAGCGAGTCTCATATGTTGTCACTTTCATATACTAGTGGGAATTTTTTATTATAGAACTTGGCTTGTATATTCCTACGATGGGCTTCCTCAAAATGCCATAGGTCTTCGTGAGCAAGCAAGTTGGATGCACACCCACTAGTTTATTTTATTGAGCTTTCATGCATTTATAGCTCTAGTGCATCCGTTGCATGGCAATCCCTACTCCTCATGTTGACATCAATTGATGGGCATCTCCATAGCCCGTTGATTATCCTCGTCAATGTGAGACTTTCTCTTTTTTTGTCTTCTTCACACAATCCCCATTATCATATTCTATTCCACCCATAGTGCTATATCCATGGCTCACGCTCATGTACTGCGTGAAAGTTGAAAAAGTTTGAGATTATTTAAGTACGAAACAATTGCTTGGCTTGTCATCGGGGGTGTATAATTTGGGAGCATTTTTGTGTGACGAAAATGAAGCATAGCCTAACTATATGATTTTGTAGGGATGAACTTTCTTTAGCCATGTTATTTTGAGAAGACATGATTGCTTTGATTAGTATGCTTGAAGTATTACTATTTCTTATGTCAATATGAACTTTTATTTTGAATCATTTGGATCTAAACATTCATGCCACAATAAAGAAAATTACATTGAGAATTATGCTAGGTAGCATTCCACATCAAAAATTCTGTTTTTATCATTTACCTACTCGAGGACGAGCAGGAATTAAGCTTGGGGGATGCTTGATACGTCTCCAACGTATCTATAATTTTTGATTGTTCCATGCTATTATATTACCCGTTTTGGAAGTTTATGGGCTTTACTTTACATATTTATATCATTTTTGGGACTAACCTACTAACCGGAGGCCCAACCCGTATTGCTGTTTTTTTTCCTATTTCAGTGTTTTGAAGAAAAGGAATATCAAAAGGAGTCCAAAAGGAATGAAACCTTCGGGAGCGTGATTTTTGGAACGAACGTGATCTAGAGGACTTGGAGTGCAAGTCAAGAAGCAGTCGAGGCGGCCACGAGGGTGAAGGGCGCGCACACCCCTACTAGGCGCGCCCCCTATCTCGTGGGCCCCCCGGGCGTCCACCGACCTAATTCTTCCTCCTATATATACCCACGTACCCCGATAACATCAAAGGTGACCACGAAAAACTATTTCCACCACCGTAACCTTCTGTATCCGTGAGATCCCATCTTGGAGCCTTCGTCGGTGCTCCGCCGGAGGGGGAATCGAACATGGAGGGATTCTACATCAACACCATAGCCCCTCCGATGAGTTGTGAGTAGTTTACCATAGACCTTCGGGTCCATAGTTATTAGCTAGATGGCTTCTTGTCTCTTTTTGGATCTCAATACCATGTTCTCCTCGATCTTCTTGGAGATCTATTTGATGTAACTCTTTTTGTGGTGTGTTTGTCGAGATCCAATAAATTGTGGGTTTATGATCAAGTTTATCTATGAGAAATATTTGAATCTCCTCTGAATTCTTTTATGTGTTATTAATTTATCTTTGCAAGTCTCTTCGAATTATCAGTTTGATTTGGCCTACTAGATTGATCTTTCTTGCAATGGGAGAAGTGCTTAGCTTTGGGTTCAATCTTGCGGTGTCCTTTCCCAGTGACAGCAGGGGCAGCAAGGCACGTATTGTATTGTTGCCATCGAGGATAAAAAGATGGGGTTTATATCATATTGCATGAGTTTGTCCCTCTACATCATGTCATCTTTCTTAATGCGTTACTCTGTTCTTTATGAACTTAATACTCTAGATGCATGCAGGATAGCGATCGATGTGTGGAGTAATAGTAGTAGATGCAGGCAGGAGTCGGTCTACTTGTCACGGACGTGATGCCTATATACATGATCATGCCTAGATAATCTCATAACTATGCGCTTTTCTATCAATTGCTCGACAGTAATTTGTTCACCCATCGTAATACTTATGCTATCTTGAGAGAAGCTACTAGTGAAACTTATGGCCCCGGGGTCTATCTTTTATCATATAAGCTTTCAATCTACTTTTATTTGCATCTTTACTTTTCCAATCTATATTATAAAATACCAAAAATATATTTATCTTATCATACTATCTCTATCAGATCTCACTTTCGCAAGTGGCCGTGAAGGGATTGACAACCCCTTTATTGCGTTGGTTGTGAGTTCTTTGTTTGTTTGTGTGGGTGCATGGAACTTTTGAGGAGCCTCCTACTGGATTGATACCTTGGTTCTCAAGAACTGAGGGAAATACTTACGCTACTATTGCTGCATCACCCTTTCCTCTTCAAGGAAAACCAATGCAAGCTCAAGACGTAGCATGTGTTCTTCTGTCCCTGTTGGAGGAAGGCTATTGATTACAGATGGTAAGGGAACTGATGATGCAGAATCACCGAGCAACAGCTCGGGCAGTAAAAGAGCTAAGGTGGATGGTGAACAGTCAAACTCTGGAAATTTTTGGCGGGCTCCCAGGCGAAGCGCCGCCAGTCCCAATGAGTCACCTGTTCTGGAACTGCCGGGGGACGGGGAACCGCCGGACAGTTCGTGAAGTTGGGGCTCTTGTAAAAGCCCATTCCCCAAGCTTGGTCTTTCTTGCGGAATCAAGACAGCCAAGTGCAAAAGTGGAAAGAATGAAATGGAACTAGGTTTGAAAGGCTTATGAGGTGTGGACTGTGATGGACGGGGTGGTGGTCTAGCGCTGTTTTGGGATGAATCCCTTCAAGTGACAATTCTTGAGTCATGCAAAAGATATATTGATGTCAGTATTTTTGATCAAGGGTCCGGGAAAACTTGGAGGTCCACCTTTGTCTATGGGGAACCACGTGTTGAGCTTTGCCAATACATGTGGGAGCATCTGATCAGACTAAAGGGGACCTCGGCTCTACCTTGGGTAGTTTGCGGAGATTTCAATGAGGCTCTCTGGCAACATGAACACTTTTCGAGGACTAGCAGAGGAGAGAGCCAGATGGAAGCGTTTCGAGATACCCTGTTTGTGTGCGAGCTGATGGATCTGGGGTTTTCGGGTGCACCATTTACATATGATAATGGTCAGAGTGGCCAGGGCAACGTTCGAGTAAGGTTGGATCGGGCGTGTGCTTCAGAAGAATGGAGGGATGAGCTTCCGTATGCAAGGGTGCAACACTTGGTCTCCCCTCGCTCGGATCACTATCCCATCTTGCTCTCCCTGGATGTCACCGAGGATCGCCGGCGCAAAGGTTCACCAAAATACGAGATCATGTGAGGAAGAGACAAGAAACTTCCAGAGGTAATCTCAAGGGCTTTGTCAAGGTCACGTCCCGTGGGTGATTTGGGCAGCGTGGCAACTTCTCTGAAAACAGTCATGGCAGATCTTCGGAAGTGGAGCAAGGAGAATTTCGGACAAGTAGAGAAACAGATTGAGGACCTGCGAAAGGAACTAGAAAACTTACAGCTTAACAGCACGGATCGTACTATGATTCGTCAGAAAATGGAAAACTGGACGAGCTTTTATACAGGGAAGAAATGATTTGGTTGCAACGGAGCCGTATCATTTGGTTGAAGGAGGGAGATCGGAACACGCATTTCTTCCATCGGCAAGCTATTTGGCGAGCTAGGAGAAACAATATAAGGAGGTTACAGAAGTTAGATGGCTCGTGGTGCAATTCCCCAACAGAGATGGAACGTATGGCTGCCTCTTACTTCAAGGAGGTGTATACAAAAGATCCCACGTTAACACCGGATGCAGCACTAGATGTGATTGAGCCAAAGGTCTCGATGGAGATGAACGAGCGCTTGCTTGCCCCCTTCTCAGATACGGAGATATCAGATGCTTTGTTCCAAATTGGACCGCTGAAGGCACCCGGTCTGGATGGGTTCCCGTCCCGCTTCTACCAGAAGAATTGGAGCAGTTTGAAGGAGGAGATCATTGTGGTTGTTCGTCACTTCTTTGCTACAAGTCATATGCCTGAGGGTGTTAACGATAAATGTACTATTTTGATCCCAAATGTCCAACATCCGGCGTCACTTAAAGATTTCCGTCCAATATCTCTGTGTAATGTGATATACAAGATAGTGTCAAAGTGCATGGTGAATCGTCTCAGACCGCTTCTTACGGAGCTCATATATGAAAATCAAAGCGCGTTCATCCCAGGACGTTTAATCTCGGACAACTCCATTATTGCTTTTGAGTGCATCCACCACATCCACACCTCTTCAGGGAACAATGATTTTTGTGCTTATAAACTGGATCTCTCAAAGGCATATGATCGGGTTGATTGGGATTTCCTTGAGCGTGCACTGTTGAAGTGAGGTTTTGCCCCTAAGTGGGTTACTCAGGTCATGGAGTGTGTTCGCTCGGTCAGGTATTCAGTGAAGTTTAATGGCCGACTATTGGAGCAGTTTTCACCTTCTCGTGGCCTGTGACAAGGTGACCCGCTATCACCTTTCTTATTCCTCTTTGTGGCTTATTCTCTATCATCTCTCTTAAACGTGGCAGTCCAACAAAGAGGTCTTGAAGCTATCAAAATTTGTAGAAGAGCTCCTGCTATTTCACACTTGTTATTTGCAGATGATTCCTTGCTTTTCTTCCGTGCAACCAGTGATTCGACGTCGATTGTCAAGGATGTTTTCAGCACTTATGCCTCAGCTACGGGTCAACTTATAAACCCCTCCAAGTGTTCCATCCTCTTTGCTGACAGTTTCCCAAATTCAGTTGCAGATGAGGTTAAGCAGATTCTGGGCGTAACACAACAGGAATTCGAACCCAAGTACTTGGCCCTCCCTGTTCCAGAAGGGAGAATGCATATAGGTCATTTTGAATCCATACAGTCCAGATTTAGCAAGTGCTTGGTGGAGTGGAGCGAAAGGTACTCCTCCTTTGCTAGCAAGGAGGTTCTTATAAAGGCCGTCGCCCAAGCTATTCCGGTATATGTCATGAGTATTTTTAAGCTCCCTCTATCTGTATGTGATGACTTGACAAAAATAATGAGACAGTATTGGTGGGGAGTGGAGAATGGGAAGAAAAAGATGGCATGGGTTGCATGGGAACGAATGACACTTCCAAAATCTCAAGGTGGTATTGGTTTCCTGAACATGCGAGCATATAACCAAGCTTTGCTGGCTAAGCAGGCTTGGAGACTTATCACATCACCGGATTCGCTATGTGCTAGACTCCTACGTGCAAAGTATTTCCCCAACGGTAATCTAGTGGATACAGTTCTCCCGGCTAACAGTTCAGTGGTATGGAAGGGCATTGAACATGGGTTGGAGCTTGTTAAAAGAGGGATGATCTGGCGTGTTGGCAATGGGGCAAGTATTAGAGTGTGGAGGGACCCATGGATTCCGAGGGGTCTTTCGTTTACTCCTATTCTGCCAAAGCGGAACTGTCTCCTAAACAGAGTTCAGGACTTTCTTGATGATCGTGGGAACTGGAAGCTTAATCTGTTGCAACAATTCTTTTGTCAACCTGATGTCGAGGCTATTCAGAGGATACGCACATCTCCTAGTCAATAGGACGATTTTATCTCTTGGCCTTGGGACAGATCTGGGAACTTAACAGTCCGAAGTGCATATAGTTTTGCAATGTCGTCATCGTGGGATCAACTCAGTCCAGGTGCTTCAAGCTCTGCCCCGACAGGCCAGCGACCGGTCTGGAAGCTTGTTTGGAGTGCAGCAGCTCCCCCCAAGATGTGGCATTTTGCCTGGCAGGTTATCTCAGGGTCTTTACCCACAAATGCAGAGAAGCTCAGGCGGCATACTGGGACTTCAGCTCACTGCAGTCTATGTGACAGAGAGGAGGAATCGTCATTCCATGCACTGCTAGTATGCCCTAATGCTGCTCGCATGTGGGACACAATGCAACTGTCATGGCCTTTGCCTAATAGGTCGGATATCATATGTACTGGCTCAGAATGGTTGTTGCATCTTCTTGCTGAATCGGACGAACATATCAGGAGCAGGATCATCATGTTGGGGAAAGTTGCAAAAAATTAAAATTTTTCCTACGGTTTCACCAAGATCCATCTATGAGTTCATCTAAGCAACGAGTGATAAGAGTGCATCTACATACCCTTGTAGATCGTGAGCGGAAGCGTTCAAGAGAACGGGGATGATGGAGTCGTACTCGCCGTGATCCAAATCACCAATGACCAAGTGTTGAACGGACAGCACCTCCGCGTTCAACACACGTACGGAGCGGATGACGTCTCCTCCTTCTTGATCCAGCAAGGGGGAAGGAGAGGTTGAGGAAGAAGACTCCAGCAGCAGCACGACGGCGTGGTGGTGGTGGTGGAGAAGCAGTACTCCGGCAGGGCTTCGCCAAGCAACCGCGGGAGGAGGAAGAGGTGTAGCAGGGGGAGGGAGGCGCCAAGACTCAAGGGTGCGGCTGCCCTCCCTCCCCCCCTCCTTTATGTAGGCCCCCAGGGGGTAGCCGGCCCTAGAGATGGGATCTCTAGGGGGGCGGCGGCCAAGGGGGGTGGAGTGCCCCCCAAGGCAAGTGGAGGCGCCCCCTCCCCTAGGGTTCCCAACCCTAGGCGCAGAGGGGGGCCCAGGAGGGGCGCACCAGCCCACCAGGGGCTGGTCCCCTCCCCACTTCAGCCCACGGGGCCCCCCGGGATAGTGGCCCCACCCGGTGGACCCCCGGGACCCTTCCGGTGGTCCCGGTGCAATACCGGGTGACCCCGAAACTTTCCCGATGGCCGAAACAGCACTTACTATATATAAATCTTCACCTCCGGACTATTCCGGAACTCCTCGTGACGTCCAGGATCTCATCCGGGACTCCGAACAACATTCGGTAATGACATACAAGTCTTCCTAATAACCCTAGCGTCACCGAACCTTAAGTGTGTAGACCCTACGGGTTCGTGAATCATGCAGACATGACCGAGACAGCTCTCCGGCCAATAACCAACAACGGGATCTGGATACCCATGTTGGCTCCCACATGTTCCATGATGATTTCATCAGATGAACCACGATGTCGAGGATTCGATCAATCCCGTATACAATTCCCTTTGTCAATCGGTACGTTACTTGCCCGAGACTCGATCGTCGGTATCCCAATACCTCGTTCAGTCTCGTTAACGGCAAGTCACTTTACTCATACCGTAATGCATGATCCCGTGACCAAACACTTGGTCACTTTGAGCTCATTATGATGATGCATTACCGAGTGGGCCCAGAGATACCTCTCCGTCATACGGAGTGACAAATCCCAGTCTCGATCCGTGTCAACCCAACAGATACTTTCGGAGATACCTGTAGTGCACCTTTATAGTCACCCAGTTACGTTGTGACGTTTGGTACACCCAAAGCACTCCTACGGTATCTGGGAGTTACACGATCTCATGGTCTAAGGAAAGGATACTTGACATTGGAAAAGCTCTAGCAAACGAACTACACGATCTTGTGCTATGCTTAGGATTGGGTCTTGTCCATCACATCATTCTCCTAATGATGCGATCCCGTTATCAACGACATCCAATGTCCATAGCCAGGAAACCATGACTATCTGTTGATCAACGAGCTAGTCAACTAGAGGCTCACTAGGGACATATTATGGTCTATGTATTCACACGTGTATTACGATTTCCGTATAATACAGTTATAGCATGAATAAAGACAATTATCATGAATAAGGAAATATAATAATAACCTTTTATTATTGCCTCTAGGGCATATTTCCAACAGTCTCCCACTTGCACTAGAGTCAATAATCTAGTTACATTGTGATGAATCGAACACCCATAGAGTTCTGGTGTTGTTCATGTTTTGCTCGCGAGAGAGGTTTAGTCAACGGATCTGCGACATTCAGATCCGTATGTACTTTGCAAATATCTATGTCTCCATCTTGAACATTTTCACGGATGGATTTGAAATGACGCTTGATGTGCCTGGTCTTCTTGTGAAACCTGGGCTCCTTGGCAAGGGCAATAGCTCCAGTGTTGTCACAGAAGAGTTTGATCGGCCCCGACGCATTGGGTATGACTCCTAGGTCGGTGATGAACTCCTTCACATGTAGATCCCGCCACGACGCTCTGCTTGCAGCTGCACCAGCTTACTGCTCCACCATTCAACATATACATGTATCCGGTTTGTGACTTAGAGTCATCCAGATCTGTGTCGAAGCTAGCGTCGACGTAACCCTTTACGATGAGCTCTTCGTCACCTCCATAAATGAGAAACATGTCCTTTGTCCTTTTCAGGTACTTCAGGATATTCTTGACTGCTGTCCAGTGTTCCTTGCCGGGATTACTTTGGTACCTTCCTACCAAACTTACGGCAAGGTTTACATCAGGTCTGGTACATAGCATGGCATACATAATAGATCCTATGGCTGAAGCATAGGGGATGACACTCATCTCTTCTTTATCTTTTGCCGTGGTCGGGCATTGAGCCGAGCTCAATCACACACCTTGCAATACAGGCAAGAACCCTTTCTTGGACTGATCCATTTTGAACTTCTTCAAAATCTTATCAAGGTATGTGCTTTGTGAAAGACCTATCAGGCGTCTCGATCTATCCCTATAGATCTTGATGCCTAATATGTAAGCAGCTTCTCCAAGGTCCTTCATTGAAAAACACTTATTCAAGTAGGCCTTAATGATGTCCAAAAGTTCTATATCATTTCCCATCAAGAGTTTGTCATCTACATATAATATGAGAAATGCTACAGAGCTCCCACTCACTTTCTTGTAAACACAGGCTTCTCCATAAGTCTGCATAAACCCAAACGCTTTGATCATCTCATCAAAGCGAATGTTCCAACTCCGAGAAGCTTGCACCAGCCCATAAATGGATCGCTGGAGCTTGCATACTTTGTTAGCATCTTTAGGATCGACAAAACCTTCCGGCTGCATCATATACAGTTCTTCCTTAAGATGTCCGTTAAGGAATGCCGTTTTGATGTCCATCTGCCATATCTCATAATCATAGTATGCAGCAATTGCTAACATGATTCGGACGGACTTCAGCTTCACTACCGGAGAGAATGTCTCATCGTAGTCAACCCCTTGAACTTGTCGATAACCCTTAGCGACAAATCGAGCTTTATAGATGGTAACATTTCCATCCGCGTCCGTCTTCTTAATAAAGATCCATTTGTTTTCTATCGCTCGCCGATCATCGGGCAAGTCTGTCAAAGTCCATACTTTGTTTTCATACATGGATTCTATCTCGGATCGCATGGCTTCAAGCCATTTGTTGGAATCTGGGTCCGCCATTGCTTCTTCATAGTTCGAAGGTTCACCGTTGTCTAACAACATGATTTCCAGGACAGGATTGCCGTACCACTCTGGTGCGAAACGTCTCCTTGTGGACCTACGAAGTTCAGTAGCAACTTGATCCGAAGTACCTTGATCATCATCATTATTTTCCTCTCCAGTCGGTGTAGGCATCACAGGAACATTTTCCTGAGCTGCACTACTTTCCTGTTCAAGAGGTAGTACTTCATCGAGTTCTACTTTCCTCCCACTTACTTCTTTCGAGAGAAACTCTTTTTCCAGAAAGGATCCGTTCTTGGCAACAAAGATCTTGCCCTCGGATCTTAAGTAGAAGGTATACTCAATGGTTTCCTTAGGGTATCCTATGAAGACGCATTTTTCCGACTTGGGTTCGAGCTTTTCAGGTTGAAGTTTCTTGACATAAGCATCGCATCCCCAAACTTTTAGAAACGACAGCTTAGGTTTCTTCCCAAACCATAATTCATACGGTGTCGTCTCAACGGATTTAGAAGGTGCCCTATTTAAAGTGAATGTAGCTGTCTCTAGAGCGTATCCCCAAAATGATAGCGGTAAATCGGTAAGAGACATCATAGACCGCACCATATCCAATAGAGTGCGATTACGACGTTCGGACACACCGTTACGCTGAGGTGTTCCAGGCGGCGTGAGTTGTGAAACGATTCCACATTTCCTTAAGTGTGTACCAAATTCGTGACTTAAATATTCTCCTCCATGATCTGATCGTAGGAACTTTATCTTTTGGTCACGTTGATTCTCTACCTCATTCTGAAATTTCTTGAACTTTTCAAAGGTCTCAGACTTGTGTTTCATTAAGTAGACATACCCATATCTACTCAAGTCATTAGTGAGAGTGAGAACATAACGATATCCTCCGCGAGCCTCAACGCTCATTGGACCGCACACATCGGTATGTATGATTTCCAATAAGTTGGTTGCTCGCTCCATTGTTCCGGAGAACGGAGTCTTGGTCATTTTGCCCATGAGGCATGGTTTGCATGTGTCAAATGATTCATAATCGAGAGACTCTAAAAGTCCATCAGCATGGAGCTTCTTCATGCGCTTGACACCAATGTGACCAAGGCAGCAGTGCCACAAGTATGTGGGACTATCGTTATCAACTTTACATCTTTTGGTATTCACACTATGAATATGTGTAATATTACGCTCGAGATTCATTAAGAATAAACCATTGACCATCGGGGCATGACCATAAAACATATCTCTCATATAAATAGAACAACCATTATTCTCGGATTTAAATGAGTAGCCATCTCGTATCAAACGAGATCCAGATACAATGTTCATGCTCAAACTTGGCTCTAAATAACAATTATTAAGGTTTAAAACTAATCCCGTAGGTAAATGTAGAGGTAGCGTGCCGACGGCAATCACATCGACCTTGGAACCATTCCCGACACGCATCGTCACCTCGTCCTTCGCCAGTCTCCGCTTATTCCGCAGCTCCTGCTGTGAGTTAAAAATATGAGCAACGGCATCGGTATCAAATACCCAGGAGTTACTACGAGTACTGGTAAGGTACACATCAATTACATGTATATCAAATATACCTTTAGTGTTGCCGGCCTTCTTGTCCGCTAAGTATTTGGGGCAGTTCCGCTTCCAGTGACCCTTCCCTTTGCAATAAAAGCACTCAGTCTCAGGCTTGGGTCAAGTGCTTGACTTCTTCCTGGCAACTGGTTTACCAGGCGTGGCCACATCCTTGCCGTCCTTCTTGAAGTTCTTCTTACCCTTGCCCTTCTTGAACTTGGTGGTTTTATTGACCACCAACACTTGATGTTCTTTCTTGATTTCTACCTTGCCGACTTCAGCATTGAAAATACTTCAGGAATAGTTTTCACCATCCCCTGCATATTGTAGTTCATCACAAAGCTCTTATAGCTCGGTGGGAGCGACTGAAGGATTCTGTCAATGACCGCCTCGTCCGGGAGGTTAATGTCCAGCTGGGACAGGCGGTTGTGCAACCCAGACATTTTGAGTATGTGCTCACTGACAGAACTATTTTCCTCCATCTTACAACTGTAGAACTTGTCGGAGACTTCATATCTCTTGACCCGGGCATGAGCTTGGAAAACCATTTTCAGCTCCTCGAACATCTCATATGCTCCTGTTGCTCAAAACGCTTTTGTAGCCCCGGTTCTAAGCTGTAAAGCATGCCGCACTGAACGAGGGAGTAATCATCAGCACGTGACTGCCAAGCGTTCATAACGTCTTGGTTCTCTGGGATGGGTGCTTCACCTAGCGGTCCATCTAGGACATATGCTTTCTTGGCAGCTATGAGGATGATCCTCAGGTTCCGGACCCAGTCCGTATAGTTGCTGCCATCATCTTTCAGCTTGGTTTTCTCTAGGAACGCGTTGAAGTTCATGTTGACATGAACGTTGGCCATTTGATCTACAAGACATATATGCAAAGGTTTTAGACTAAGTTCATGATAATTAAGTTTATCTAATCAAATTATTTTAGTGAACTCCCACTCAGATTAGACATCCCTCTAGTCATCTAAGTGCTACACGATCCGAGTCGACTAGGCCGTGTCCGATCATCACGTGAGACGGACTAGTCATCATCGGTGAACATCTCCATGTTGATCGTATCTTCCATACGACTCATGTTCGACCTTTCGGTCTCTGTATTCCGAGGCCATGTCTGTACATGCTAGGCTCATCAAGTTAACCCTAAGTGTTTTTGCATGTGTAAAACTGTCTTACACCCGTTGTATGTGAACGTAAGAATCTATCACACCCGATCATCACATGGTGCTTCGAAACGACGAACTTTAGCAACGGTGCACAGTTAGGGGAGAACACTTCTTGAAATTGTTGTAAGGGATCATCTTATTTACTACCGTCGTTCTAAGTAAACAAGATGCATATACATAATAAACATCACATGCAATTATATAGTAGTGACATGATATGGCCAATATCATATAGCTCCTTTGATCTCCATCTTTGGGGCTCCATGATCATCTTCGTCACCGGCACGACACCATGATCTCCATCATCGTGTCTTCATGAAGTTGTCACGCCAACGACTACTTCTACTTCTATGGCTAACGCGTTTAGCAATAAAGTAAAGTAATTTACATGGCGTTCTTCAATGACACGCAGGTCATACAAAAATAAAGACAACTCCTATGGCTCCTGCTGGTTGTCATACTCATCGACATGCAAGTCGTGATTCCTATTACAAGAACATGATCTCATACATCACAATATATCATTCATCATTCATCACAACTTTTGGCCATATCACATCACAAGACACTTGCTGCAAAAACAAGTTAGACGTCCTCTAATTGTTGTTGCAAGTTTTTACGTGGCTTCTACAGGTGATCTAGCAAGAACGTTTTCTTACCTACGTTAAAGCCACAACGTGATTTGTCAACTTCTATTTACCCTTCATAAGGACCCTTTTCGTCGAATCCTATCCAACTAAAGTGGGAGAGACAGACACCCACTAGCCACCTTATGCAACTAGTGCATGTCAGTCGGTGGAACCTGTCTCACGTAAGCGTACGTGTAAGGTCGGTCTGGGCCGCTTCATCCCGCAATACCGCTGAAGCAAAATAAGACTAGTAGCGGCAAGAGAGTTGACAACATCTACGCCCACAACAAAATGTGTTCTACTCGTGCAATAGAGAACTACGCATAGACCTGGCTCATGATGCCACTGTTGGGGAACGTTGCAGAAAATTAAAATTTTTCCTACGGTTTCACCAAGATCCATCTATGAGTTCATCTAAGCAACGAGTGATAAGAGTGCATCTACATACCCTTGTAGATCGCGAGCGGAAGCGTTCAAGAGAACGGGGATGATGGAGTCGTACTCGCGTGATCCAAATCACCGATGACCAAGTGCTAAACGGACAGCACCTCCGCATTCAACACACGTATGGAGCGGATGAAGTCTCCTCCTTATTGATCCAGCAAGGGGGAGGAGAGGTTGAGGAAGAAGACTCCAGCAGTAGCACGACGCCGTGGTGGTGGTGGAGAAGCAGTACTCCGGCAGGGCTTCGGCAAGCAACCGCGGGAGGAGAAAGAGGTGTAGCAGGGGGAGGGAGGCGCCAAGACTCAATGGTGAGGCTTCCCTCCCTCCCCCCTCCTTTATATAGGCCCCCAGGGGGGATAGCCGGCCCTAGAGATGGGATCTCTAGGGGGGCGGCGGCCAAGGGGGGTGGAGTGCCCCCCAAGGCAAGTGGAGGCGCCCCCTCCCCTAGGGTTCCCAACCCTAGGCGCAGAGGGGGGCCCAGGGGGGCGCACCAGCCCACCAGGGGCTGGTCCCCTCCCCACTTCAGCCCACGGGGCCCTCCGGGATGGGTGGCCCCACCCGGCGGACGCCCGGGACCCTTCCGGTGGTCCCAGTGCAATACCGGGTGACCCCGAAACTTTCCCGATGGCCGAAACAGCACTTCCTATATATAAATCTTCACCTCCGGACTATTCCGGAACTCCTCGTGACGTCCGGGATCTCATCCGAGACTCCGCACAACATTCAGTAATCACATACAAGTCTTCCTAATAACCCTAGCGTCACCGAACCTTAAGTGTGTAGACCCTACGGGTTCGTGAATCATGCAGACATGACCGAGACAGCTCGCCGGCCAATAACCAACAGCGGGATCTGGATACCCATGTTGGCTCCCACATGTTCCACGATGATTTCATCGGATGAACCACGATGTCGAGGATTCGATCAATCCCGTATACAATTCCCTTTGTCAATCGGTACGTTACTTGCCCGAGACTCGATCGTCGGTATCCCAATACCTCGTTCAGTCTCATTACCGGCAAGTCACTTTACTCGTACCGTAATGCATGATCCCGTGACCAAACACTTGGTCACTTTGAGCTCATTATGATGATGCATTACCGAGTGGGCCCAGAGATACCTCTCCGTCATACGGAGTGACAAATCTCAGTCTCGATCCGTGTCAACCCAACAGATACTTTCGGAGATACCTGTAGTGCACCTTTATAGTCACCCAGTTACGTTGTGACGTTTGGTACACCCAAAACACTCCTACAGTATCCGGGAGTTACACGATCTCATGGTCTAAGGAAAGGATACTTGACATTGGAAAAGCTCTAGCAAACGAACTACACGATCTTGTGCTATGCTTAGGATTGGGTCTTGTCCATCACATCATTCTCCTAATGACGTGATCCCGTTATTAACGACATCCAATGTCCATAGCCAGGAAACCATGACTATCTATTGATCAACGAGCTAGTTAACTAGAGGCTCACTAGGGACATATTATGGTCTATGTATTCACACGTGTATTATGATTTCCGTATAATACAGCTATAGCATGAATAAATACAATTATCATGAATAAGGAAATATAATAATAACCTTTTATTTCCAACACATCATGGTGCTATGGCGGACATGGCATCTTCGGAATGAACTTACGCATGGTAAAACCATCCCCTAGTGGAAACATCTCAGTCATTTCTTTCTAGCTATTACAACACATATCAATAAATCTCGCTGAGTGTCGAGGAGATTTTGAAAGGGAAGACTCCAGTGATGAATGTGAGGCATGATGCAGAGCCCCAAGTTGTGGAGAGCAAACCCCGTCAGCTATGGCCAAGTCCGGCGGTGCATGAGGTAGCGCTTTCAGTAGATGGCTCGTTTGAGTCTGAAGATGGGTCGGCTGGATCGGGCATGATTCTTAGGGACAGTAAGGGGGCTGTCATCTTTGCCTCGTACCGTAAGCTTTTCCATTGCAATGATGCCCTCGAGTCAGAACTACAAGCAATGAAAGAAGGTCTAAAGCTCGCGACTGAGCACTCTCAAGCTACAATCATATTACAATTTGACTGTGCTGTAGCACTCAAGATGCTTGCGGATGTCTCCTCCAACAGATCAGCATATGGCCATTTGGTGTCGGAAATCAAGAATTACATGAGTAATAGGGTTGTTATTCCTGTTAAAATTCTTCGTGAACAGAATAGGGTTGCACATTGTTTAGCGAACTCTGGTAGATGTGGTGATAGCACAGCCTGCTGGTTGGGCCGTCCACCTCCATGCATCAGCAGTCTAGTCGTTGAAGTATGTAACACTATCATTTTAGAATAAAAACCCTATGATTCTTCGCAAAAAAAGGAAAACTTAACCGTTCATTCTAACTTTCCTTGTCTAGTCTCATGTCAATTCCCGCGAACCAAACGAGGGAGTACAATTTCTCTTCGAATTCTCACACATAACTCCTATCATACACCAAACAGAGGATTGGAAATAAAATGACTTATCCCATGTCTAATCTCGACCCAACTCCCTACTCTAAACTTCCATTCCCCTTCCCAAATATTGCCAAACACATTGATAATAGGGGTAAGTTTTATGCAGCTGACGCGATCACTACAGAAGCGATGGCCATGAGAGATGGACTTGCCCTTGCTAACTCTCTTGGGTTTAATTGGCTTGAGGCATAGTCGGATTCCTTACTATCCATAATTTTTTGCACTAGACAAGCTAGATGGTGGGATGTGGCAACAACAATTTTTGCAAAATGTGTGGACTCAGGTACTTCGATTGGAATGCCATTTTCAAGCATTGTTTTTGTTCTTGTAATCAAGCAACTCATGTGCTAGCAATTTTCAGTTATTGTAATGTGGCTACTTTTAGTTGGTTGGACGAGCCTCAAAATGTCCTATGGGTTTTGGCTTGTGTAAAATCTAGGGAATGATCCAATTTTTCAACCTTACACTTCAAAATGTTCCGATTTACAGCCTCTTGTTCTCGAAACCATTCAGTGCCCACCTCTAGCTTTCACGCTTCACCCGCCAACGCCATCTTTGGTCAAACCCAATCAAATTAACATTGGTCGTTTTTTGAGAGTTCAAAGTTGCAATCCGATTAACCAAAAGAACATAATTGGAAAATGGATTGGTACGCGCCCCGGCAAAATTACAAGTTAGGATATGCGCGATCTTGTTGGCTTTCTCGCGACAATGGTCAAAATTGACATTAGCAAAATCCCTGCATAAAATGGAGCATTTATGTTAGCCGGCGCGGCGCCTATGGATCTGCCTCCATCTTTCATGGTTGCCACCACCCCGATATAATCAGATTGATCAAAATTGACATTAGCAAAACTCTTGCATGAAAGGAAGCCGCAAGACCTGGGCCTCAACTGTAGAGGGCCATGTCCACAAAA
The DNA here is from genome assembly GCA_963921465.1 of Triticum timopheevii. Classification (NCBI taxonomy): domain Eukaryota; kingdom Viridiplantae; phylum Streptophyta; class Magnoliopsida; order Poales; family Poaceae; genus Triticum; species Triticum timopheevii. The sequence goes on along the minus strand of OY997274.1, from coordinate 616,859,848 downwards.
CGACATTGCACTATTTTTGTTTGACGAAAAGCAACGAGCGTTGCATTACAGTGATGGTGAAGAAGAACACATTGCAATGTTCAGAGCACACAACCGCACAAACACAACAACAACACAGAGACACCACAACATACCCACAACCAGAACATTAGGGATTTCGACATCAAAGATCAAGAACGCTCAACAAAGGGGAAGTAGATCTTCGGCTTCCATCATCTTCTGACCAAGCAAGGCATGCCCCTTTAGCGTTGGCCGTCAGGTTGCCACCCGACAGCATCCATGGCTCCTTGTTCATCATCAATAGAGAAGGTTGTGTCAACATTCAACATGGCATAATTCTCTGGCGGTCTCTTCCATCCACGATTCATGATTCATTGCTTTTTCTTTTTTATCTTGGAAAGTTCGTGCATAGAGCTAGGATAGCCTAGGACGAGCCTGAACTTATAACGCAGGGACACTTTAGTCCCCATGGAGTTAAAAAATGAATGGTCTGATACACAAACTTGGCATGCTAGTTCAATGCAGTTCAAATCTAGCTCCGTTTGGTCTTTACTAAACCCGCAAGCCAAGTTCACGCGTTAGTCACTGCATGTCTTCGATCATGCACCACATATGTCTGGGTCCATGGTCAGCAATTCCGCAAGATATGTAGTTCAAATTGCTCAAATACAACCATCACATTTCAAACATCAGAACATATCCAACAGCCACATCAGTACCTAGCAGCAATCATCAATCAACCCTTAAAACATGCAAGTTGATCATCATTCATTCAGGATACGGTGACATGCCACTAGAGTTAACATGAACTCGACCTCTGGACTGTAATACAGTCACCAAGCAAAACAGAGACAAACAGCGAAGTTGTTCTTTAGCAGTAAACAGCATGCATCAACCTATGAACGGTGCAAGTGTACAGCACACAGAACTCTTGTGGAATTTGGCACTCAACATGAACATCTAATAGAAAAAGACATAAATGGAGCGGAAATATCCCTTCATACTGGGTATGTGACTTGAGTCCATGCTCAGGAACACAGCAAATACAGTTCAAATTGCACAAATACGATCATTGCAATTCAGACATCAAACCATACATATCCAACGGCAGGATCAGGACCAATCAGCAATAAGCAATCATCCGTTTCAAACATGCAAGTTAATCATTCATTCATCCAGGATGCAGAACTAGAGTTAACATGAGTTCAACGCCTGTACGTAATACAGTCCAGTAGGCGCAAACGGAGACGAACTAGGAAGTTCATTTTCAGCATTGAACAGCAAGAATCAACCAGGAACAGTCCACGTGCTCTTCAGGCCGCATCTGGAATATCCGTGTCCTCCTCTGGAACACCTCGGAGATACATCACATTGTTGCATCTGCATAACAAGCAGCAAATCAGCATAGTTATGGCATCCGGTCATTAACTTGCATATGTGATGTAAGACTAAAGGCTAATCAGAAACCATATGATACTGCCACATCTACATAACCCTGATGACTTGTCAAGCTATAGGAGTGCTACCAGTTTATATCTTTCATCAAATATCAGATACAGACATCAGAAAATGAGACAATGGGAGTTCTAACGTGCAATGTCAAATATAAATATATACTACTGATACAAAATAGATGTGGTCAAAGATTGATGAATGAATTACCTTATCAGTATGTCTCCCAAATTTCCAGAGCATTGCCCATCAATGTATTCCTCGGTAGCACTTAGCTGCAATTTGTTTGACGTGTGAGTAACAAAATAGTGTGGTGAAATTGACAAAACACTGGGAGTGTCCTCCATGTAAAATGGGTAACCACAGACAATGTGAACTTTACCTGCAGATTCATGTAGGAGTCCACTGAAACAAGATATCCTGGGTACAAAAGGAACAATTTATGCATTAGCACAACTGAGGCATGTACAAGAATGAGACATCTGTAAAGGAAACTAATAATAATGATTGTAACTAACAAGTGACGAAACGCCATTAAAGTACCTTTGTACTCCATGCCCCATTTCAGCTTGACGATGACCATCTTCCCTGTTAGGTTTTGCAAGAACGGCTTGGGGTTAACTGGCACAGTCTGCAGCAGAGTAAAGAAACATGGGCAATTAACAAATTATATCAAAGGAAATAAGTAATACAGTACAGCACATATAAGGTCATTTTTTACGAAGAAATGTAAAAATATGTTCAATAAAGTTAGGGCAATTTTGCTGCTAAGCATAGAAATTGCAGCAATATTTTACTACAGGCATGTAAACCCTACAACTTAAAGAAGCCTAACAAAAGAGAATTCCCTATAAGGATGTTCTTGCGGGTACTGCATTAAATCAACACAATGTAAATCAAGGAAGCAAGTAACACTATGCAAATCAAGGAAGCAAGCAGCACTAAGTAGTAACCTTAACAGGAAGGTTCATAAAAAACAAATCAGCAATTCAGACAAATTCAAATACAGCAACCCAGCAATCCCCCAGGAAAATAACCCTCGATTCATATTTACTCATGAAAACTAGTTCTGAATCAGCTACCACAAGTTGCAGCTATAGGTAAGACAACACTAGGCTTATACCAACATGACAATACTCATGCCAAAGGCTGAATTCAGCACAGAAGTATCGGACACATACATTTCTTGCTGTAACAGAAATAACAGTTTAGCGTAGCATTTTACATTTAGGATTAGTAATAGCACTACCCCAACCTAATGGCAGTGCTTTGGAGTAGCAGATACAGAATTTTGCAGCTAGTGGTATGACAAATCCAATCCGTGGAAGCATTGCAGGAGAAAGGTTACAAAACAATGGTAACAATTCCACTGCTCTTGCCGATGTCTCTACCTTCTAGACCCAAAATCTCGATACATCTAGCCAAAGACCCAGCAGCAATGATTTGCCAAAACCTAACAAAAAGGGCCAAACTTTCGATAACAATCCACAATCTCCACTTCAGGATGCTCAGGCCACGTTTGCAGCCACTCCACCATGCAGCATCACCTACTCGCACCAGAATAACAGCGGATCGGAAGGGGCTACTAGCTGTGACCTCGGGAGAGAACCCCGGTTCGAATTCGATCTCCCGTCGCGCGCGCTCCCAGTGGCTCGCAGGAATCGACGCCCCTGCCTACCTACCGGCCCCAGCCCCGACCCCTCACACAACCAGTACTAGCCAATAATCCGCCGCAGGTCGCCGCGCCGCGACCGCGCGGGCCTAGGGTTCTCCACTTATCTGGTAAGTAACTCGCAGCGCGCGGAGAGGTGGGCTATGGGGGCGTGAAGGTACAGGGAGCGCGAAACCTTACCGCCATCGGAGGAGACGAGCTGGTGGCGCGGCCGCAGGTTGGAGGCGGAGACGAAGGCGACGGCGACGGCGAGGGAGGAGAGGAGGAGGAGAGGCTGCCGTGGGGGGGTCGAGCGCAAGCGAGACTAGGGTTCTATGGGGGGAAGGGGATTAGCGGTTTGTTGATGGGCTGGGCTGGGCCCGTACGTCGGCTACCCAGAGAGGCTCTTGGTACACGGGCCCGCGTCGTCTGAAGCTTTTCACATGTACCAAAACGTAGTGTGGCCCGTGTAACTGGTATACTAGTTTGTTTTTATCTCCAGAATATATTTATTTCACTGATTGTCAGTTTAATAATGATGGTGTTCGTCTATTTTAAAAATTAATGTATGTCAAAATGAAATTCCATTCCGCACACAACAAATGTTCATGCACTTTTTTGAATGATCTTGTGTCTTGAAAGAAATATTCATGTGTTGCAAGGAAAAATGTCCGCGTTACAACAAAACAATGTTCATAATCATTTTAAAAATATAATTCCTCCTTTTTAGAATATAAGCTGTATTGATTTCCGTGCGAGTTAACCACTTGAACGTTTGACCAAGACTATAGAACAAAATAACAACATCTGCAGTACCTAATAGATAAATATGAAACTACTTTTTATGATGGTTCAAATGATATAAATTTCGTATTGTGGATATTGTTATATTTTCCTAAAAACTCAGTCAGACATGCACTAGTTTGACTTAAAAAAACAAAAACACCATATGTAAAGGAACAGAGGGAGTATTCTGCACTAATTTAAATATATCTTGAATAGACATTCATTTTATGAAACATTAATGTATATTACCAAAAATGTGTGAGCTTACAAAACTCTTAAGCCACGACCTACTTGAATGGGTCCATAGTCTTCGCATCTAAATTAATGAAGTTGTCGTGGTCGTTGTCCTTTGTTCATGGAATAAAATTCCATTCTCAAATACGCCCATCTATCTCTCGTCCGTGGGTATGTAGTGCGTCAGGAATTATTTCATTCCAATTTCCAAAAGAAATGCAGGCAAGCCTTCGTTTGCACCATTTTGACACCATTGGCTAGGCTCTTTTTCTTTTCTTTTTTCTTTTTCTTTTCTTTTTTGAACGTGGCTAGGCTCTTGGTTACCTGGGTTGGTGGTGCAACTTAACAATAGAATACCTTGACCGTCTCTAAACAATCTCCTAGAAAAGATAACGAGGCATGCCATATAATGTTTTCCTGTAGAAAATGATAATGCGTGTATTTAGCCGGTACATGTTGTAGAGGAAATATGATTGCAAAAATTGTGCAAACGCCACATCTCAACCATACATTTGGGCGAACCAACCTGTTGTTGGATGGTTAGAGGGACTGTGGTATCCCCAGTCTGTCAGGGTTCAAATCTTGGTGCTCGCATTTATTTCTGGATTTATTTCAGGATTTCCCGCGATGCACATTCAGTGGGAGGAGACGTTCCCGTCGATGACGAGACGCTTATGGTGACTTCGTAAATCTCAAGATGATATGCCGGCTCAGTCTTTCAGAGGTGCTCATAGGGGTAGGGTGTGCGTGTGTGCGTTCATAGAGGTGAGTGTATGCGCGTGTATATGAGCGCTTGTATCTGTACTGATGTTAAATAAAAACCATACGTTCGGACTAAAAAAAACTAGCTCGTGTACGCGCAACATACATTTTTTAGGGGGGCGTGCAACACAGGAGTACATGATACATGTACACGCCCACATGCATTTTCTGATATAATGCCGTTGGCTGATCGTCAAAGATTTAACAACGTGGGTGGCGACTAATTTAGTAAAAAAAAGAAAACAATCTGCGATGTAGGGATTTGGGCCAGCTGCAGGGGTCCGGCTACAGCTTGTGGCCGAATACCCAAACATCGAAGGCCCAATACGCACTCTAGGAAGCAACAAGACCCAAATCGTTGCACATCAGCGTGGCTACTGGCTTCTCCGACAAAATTCGCTCGACCCCGGCCGAAACCCTAGCCGCCGGAGTGCCCGTGCATCGCGGCGGCAGCACGCGGCGGAGGCGGAGGCGACGCGCACATCACCGGCTGGACGGCGAAATTGCCGTTCTCCCCAAACGGGCGACGCGTGGGCGGCGTGAGAGGGGAGGCACCGGCGGGCGGCGGGCGGCGGGCACTCGGGTAAGGGCAACTGAACTACAGCTGAAGTTTGTTTAGTCCCATACTGCTCGTCTGCGGGGAATTCGACCAGTTTATAGAAACAGGCCTCAGCGGAGTCATCACCAAGTAGCAGTGGAAGTAGAGGAGAGCGCTTGGTATAGGGTTCAGGATTTAGTTGTGGGCAGGGTTGGTTAGAGGGTGAGAGGAGGAGGATTAGGGTTAGAGGGTGAGAGGAGGAGGAGGGCCCGGTCGGTCGGTGGAGGAGGGCCCCGGCCGGCGGGGCGAGGTGGGGGGAGGAGGAGGGGCCCGACCGGCAAGGTGGAGGAGGGCCTGGCCGGCGGGGAGGAGGAGGAGGCCCCGGCGAGGTGTGGCCTGGCCGGCGGGGAGGAGGAGGAGGCCCCGGCGAGGTGTGAGGAGGAGGGCCCTGGCTAGCCCCGATCGGTGCTACCTTTTTTTCCAAGGGTGGGTTGGGGGGCCCGGAAACAACTCCTAGCTCAATTTAGGATCAAATACCTCATGGGTAAGGATAAGGTAATGGAATTGATAGAGAAATTCATAGACCTAGGTAGGATAGGATATCAAGGCAATTCCTTTTTGCCAAAAAGTATCCCCGTTTGTAAATTAGGATTAGGCAGTTGAATAGCAGTAGCCCAGAACTTGGTTATTAGGATTAGGTGTGCAGAGGTTTCATTACAGCCCTTTATGCACACAGGTTAAGAAATTGTAAGTACATACGAGGTCGTCCTGGGTATCTTCAGAGCATTGGAATTACACAAGCACTTCCAAGCCATCATTATTTTTGGAAATCTCTATCAATGTTTGCGCCACTAAGCTCAGCTGCTTTGGTGTGATTTGGAAAACATTTTGGACCACCGCATGGTTAAAGTTTGGAGTGATTTTTGTAGCCTGACTGACAAATACGTGATGGCTAGCTTTCGTCAGGTAGTCTGATTCTTTTACTGTCGAGAAAATATCAATATTGAAACACAATGCTATTGAAATTTTGTTTCTGATTGGTGGTTGTGGGCAGCCGTTGGAGCCATAATTGTTTACTTCCAAAAAATATGCTAGAGCCTTACGACATTATGCAGTCCACAATAGTATTAATATCAAACCAAGATGCTGTGAAACTTCTATTTTCAGTCAGTGGGAATAAGGCGGGTGCTTTCATTTGTTGGTGAATTAGACGTGTGCCATGATCGAAGCCATAGTGTTTACAACCAAGAGGATACGCACAATAGACAGTATGTCATCGGTGAAATCTGGAATTTTGTTTGTTTGGTTTTCATACGCACCCTTGCTCTAAGATGTGTGATAGTAAGTTCAAGTGATCTTATCCTCTGATAGCATTCATGTTAACCTAAATGGTTTTTTTCTGCACTTAAAAATGGTTAGTGTACTGTAAACACTGAATCACTTCCTCAATCTAAGCTTACCATCTGTTGATCTGGTTTCTCAAGGCCGCCGAGATCTGTAGACTTATATATAATCTGTCAGAAAAAAAAATGAAGCATGCCATGGAGGGATAGAAGGATTAAATGTAGTGCCTTGTTCGAGTCAATCTCTACAATTTGTTTTGTACTCCCTCGGTAAAGAAATACAGTATAAGAGCGTTTAGATAATTACGATCTAAACGCTGTTATATTCCTTTGCAGAGAGGGAGTATGTTTTTATTTGGCAAATGTTATGTATGTATGCTTGAATACTCAATATCATTGCCCTGTTATGCAGCTCAAATGTTGTTGGAAGCACTGGAAAATCAACAGCTGAGCCCTGCTGGCAAACCTTCAGTCAATAGTTACTTCAGGGTCATTGGTTCCAGGTATTGCCCAAATGTATGACAGTATCGCCTGGATGATGTGGTCTCGTCATCTGGTAATGGTACGTCTTTACAGTAGTGTTTCGATCACTTCATTTGTGTTGCATGTTGTAAGCAGTGAGACTGTTATCAGAAATATACTACTGTGGTTACTGACCACTTGCTTCCATTCTGCGGTTTACAGCTTATGTGGAACGGGGAATGAAGAAGCTGCAGTGGTACGACGGGCCAAATGTCTGCTTCGAGCAGAGATGGGCGTGAAGTCCGCCCGTAGTGACAGGCCGTTGATACGATGGTGATCTGCCGTGATGCTCAAGGGTTTCCAGGCTGGCGTCAACGGTACATGGGTTCGTTGAAGCCACACATGTACGAGGCATCCAGCAAAGATGGTTCACCTCCAGTCCCGTGGCGGTCCGGCGACCTCCGGTGCGTGCGCTTGTGGTGGAGATGCCATGCATATATAGGAGGCAAGTTGGTCTCCCTGCCTGTAGACTCAGGGGAGGCAGCCTGAGCAATATGAGGGCGCTCGATTCGACTAGTTGGATGGGCATGCTTGAACTAACCGTACGTTGCGTATCTGTTGCGACCTTACAAAGGTTCTGTGATTGTTCCCTTGAGGCTCTTCTTACTCTGTGAAATCTTTTTATGCAATTATTTTGTTAATGCAACAGTACAGTGGTACCCCTGCTGGGCAGCGATGGCCTGCAGATTTGCTCTCATATTTTTTTACTCGAATTGTGGGTCTTGATAGTGGTTCCAGTTTCAAGTCAGTATATATAGGTCGCTGGTGCAAGCAAACAATCAGGTGGTTTGACTGGAGAGTCGGTAATATTGAACTATTTGTTTTCTCAGCAATCAGGATACAATCATGTTCGGGCATGGCTTGAGATTTAGGCTCTCAATTGCACGCCAAGAATTTGTTTGCGTCCTGTGAAAGAGTCGTAACGAGATTTTCCTTTTCTTTTTTTGGTGAGTAGGGGGAGTGGGAGAACGTGTGAGCAGGGGGGAGCTCCTACTGAACGCATTAGGCGTCAAATTGCACACGATTCGCACAAGAGCGAGCAAACCGGGCCAGCCAATTAAGCCATTTCGCGTCTTCCTTCACGTACATGAACTCTGTAGCACGGAATACTGCAGGTCTGCTGCAATTGACAACAAACCGGGGAAACACTGCAGTGAACTGAAATACTGTAGCATAGTTTTCTCGGTCAGTTTTTTCTAAAAATTAACTAAGATTTAAATATGTTTTTAAACATGAATTTACAAAAACAGGAACATTTTTCGAAAATATGAAAACTTTTTTGTATATTCGATTTTTTTTGAAACTGAGAAAAAATAAATATATTATAACAAGAAAATTTGTGAGCAAATTTTGAAACCGAGAATATTTTTTTAAAACACGGTAATTTTTTCCATTTTTTTGTTGAAAATGCGTATATTTTTGGAAATTTTGAACGCCTGTTGAAGACACAATCAATTTTGAAAAATGAGAAGATTTTTTGAAGTTCCGAACAAATTTTGAAAAAACAAGAAAATTTGATATTCAGAATAATTTTAAAGATATTGAGCATTTTGTGAAATTTATGAATTTTAAAATTACCAAGAAAAAATATAGAGTAAACAAAAAAGGCATTTTGAGCCCAAAGTCTGAGGGTTGGGCCGAGTTTGTCCGAAATACGTACAGATTTTAGTGCAGATATGAGCACCATAATTCTTTTACATATCCTCAAAATGTCTTCAAAATAATATTTCAAAATTGGAAAATGTTATTGTTTGTGTTTTTGTAACTAGGCCTAGGCTTTGGGTTCAAGTAATGTGTTGATGACAAAGGAGAGGCGACTGTGAACAAGGATATGTGTCCCTTGCGACAAACAATGGAAGAGGCACCGTCGAAAGAGGGAATGGTAGCATCGACAACAAGAGAGACGAGGCGACGGGACAACAGGTAGACGAGACAATGTTGGCGATGGTTGAGGAGGAAGCGACATGGTCGAGAAATGGAAGAAATGGGCATGGCTGGTTGAAATAGTCTGGTCGGGGCCAAGTGACGAAAATACAATGAGAAGATTCCATGTGAGTCGGGTGTGTGTATTTCCATATTGGGTTGTGGAGATCCTAGTTGTTCGCGGAATCCGACCTAAACCTGATTTTCTAATTCGGCTGTCCTCCAAACTATTGGAATCAATACCACCATCCAGTCATTATGTAATAAAAGAATAAACTAGAAATAACAGGAAATACACATTCTGGACTTCATTACATGGCAGGTATGTGCAATGCCATCGAGAAGAAGAGAGTTGACCCAGTTAATAAGAAAACTAGTACCAACAACCATGCAAACGCACGCACGCGCGCGCGCACACACACACACACACATTTTCGAAAATAGGGTTGAAACCCACACACCCACTACATATCAAGGCAAGTCATCGGGAGGCGCGGACAATAGCGTCTAGGTCCAAGACCATTGAGAGTGTCTGATTCTTTAACAATCCTTGGAAATACTCTTGCAACAAGAGATGAGCTAGTGCATGGTCTTCCAAGAAAATTTGCAATGTATCATTGATCTCCCAACTAAGCATCATTAGTTCAACATTGGTGAACCCATGTGAGGCACACCTACGCTTTTGCAGTCAATGCTTATCAAGGCACAACTACTTTGAAATATATGGAAGGCTCATACTGATCTACCAACAAAAAAAGTTTGGTCTCCCTTGAAAGTTTGGTCTTGTAGCATTTGTTGATGTAGCTTACAAGTTACAACCCTTTAACATTGATATGTGCCTTCTATTTTGCAAGCTAAAGCTATTAGATCATATGTTGTGGCTCTGGCTGTGAAGGCTCTGGATGAAATAACGTTTCTCACATATTATAAACCTTTGGCCGATGTTGCAAAAGCAAGGAATCTCCTTGCTAATCTAGGGCCTTGGAACATGAGGCACTTTATGGCAAACTTCTTCAATGCATCTTCTACCCTACGTGTAATACTCCCTCTGTCCCAAAAATGTAAGAGGTTTCTTCACACTATGATAGTGTCAAAACGCGTGTTACATTTTGAGACAGATGGAGTAACAAATTAGTCCACAATCATAGGAATCTAAACATTATATGTCATCCTCCTGCATGAATGCTTTTGAAAATCGAGGTTGGGACTTCTTTTGCAAGAAATATGCTCCAAACTATAAGGCAAAGTTGGCTCTTGAGGCTGTTATATGTACTTTATTTTGGATTAGCCTGACAAAGTAGCCCTCTTTTAGACGAGTTCAGTTTCCCAATCCTTTATTCTTAAATAGTTGCAACCCACTACTTATTTTTCCTCTTCATGCAACTGTGCCACATCATCAACTCATGCATGTGGTCATAAGTTACAATTCATGCACCGATCTATCCATGCGACCACGCCACCTCAACAGTCATGCATGTTAATTTGTTTCACTATTTTGTGTGTGTGCGTAGCTGTGACACTTGGATAAAATGTATGTAGATCATATCACACATTTTTTTGTTATGTAGGCACCACGTTGACTTCAATCCAATAGTTTTATCTTTGTATACAACATTTGATCACATGGTTCATATCTTTTATTGTTTTTAAATATAAACCGGGAGCAATCTTAAATTTGTTCGTGCAATATTTTAGTTTTTAGCACCTATTTATACATATGTTGCATCGAGGTTCATGCAACAACGTGCGAGGCATCATCTAGTTTCTTTTGACCTTCAGCGTGAGCGGCTTCTTGTACGTTTGTAGATATGAATCCATCCTCTCCGTCACATGGTCGATGACTTTCCATTTATTATTTGTCTACTACTCCCTAGAAGCATCCAAGACCCATGCTATGCACCCTTACCTGCGAGGCCGACGCTATCTAGAGCAAAGAGTCGACCTCGTTGTGTAAATAAACGATGCAAGGTTCACCAATTTTTTTCAACATTGCGTGTGACGTCAAAACGATACTCTTCTCAAAAGTGAATATGGCTTTGAGCGAGTATGCTCCATTGCCATAGACGAAACATGCACCACAAACAACCCTCATAGTTCAAGTATGATCCGCACCTCCAGAGTCTCAACCATAATATAATGTGGCCCTACAAAGGGCAATGTGGGAAGCGACGACGAATTAGTATGAGCACACCGATATTATGAGTGTCAAAAAAGCTCTTCGCTAATACTCGGATCATGATTGTTGTTTCTTAGTCTTGTACTCCCTCATTCCAAAATAACTTGTGGACAAGCTTTTTTAGACGAAGGTAATATAAAAAGGACGCGGCTAGGGAGCGGCCGGCTGCTCCCTAGCATCCCGTGGCAGCCTGTCATAAAAGGAAACTTTTGGCCCCCCTGACAAAAAGGGAAACTAGCCAGCCCACGCCACAACGCGCTTACTCCACCTGGTCCGTGCCTCCCCTCACGTGCTTCCACTCTCTCCCAAAACCGCCCCCTTCTCCTGACGATACCAAACCCTTTCCCCTGTGTACCCATCTTCTTCTCCATCAAGTTAGGGTTTTCCCTTCCCAAGATCCAGAAAGCTTCCTCCTTCCTGCAATGGCGGCATAAGGGCTGGTCAGCAGATCCAAATTGACAGACAAAACTCAGAACAGAAGAAAAAATCAATCACAGGAGGCAAGGTTTGCTCAACTCTTCCATCTAAAAAACTGTAGAAAACTATTCCCTGAATTCTTTTGACTCTTTTCTTCACTTTCTTTCTAGTTTATACACAAATTCTATGCTGCATCTCCCTTTCTCATGTGGGTTACTGAAAAAAGCATCTGATGTGGTTATTTCTTTAGCAAAAAATCCTTCCCAAAATCCTATGGTTTTAAGCAAAAACTGCTGCAGTTTTTAACAAATAAAAAAGCATGGTTATTTAGTGCGAAAAAAGTTGTGGTTCATATCAGTAACCATATGATCTGGGCAAGACACCAATACTAATAGCAGTGTTGTAAGCAATTCGTTTACCAGTTTTAGGCAACTATCATGGTTGTGTTAAGTCATTGATGGGTTTTGGGAATCAAAGTAAATCAGGCAGGTGATGAGTGATATGTTGACTTCACACATCCAATGCAGCTATTACTAAGTAACCTGAGTAACTGCAGGTGCCAGTGAATGAAATAAAAAACCTACTATTATAAACAATTTCCATGCTTGTTTTAGGCAAGTAGTGTGTTGGTTCGAAGCAAAAACTGGTAAAATTTGGTGCAACATAAAGAGAACTCATGGTAGATGTTAAAAGTGCTGATAAAAAACTATGTGCAACTTGTGTCTTCAGAATAAAAAGGGAAAAAATAGATTGCCTTGGGGAATTGACTGAACATTACCTTGGGGTATTGACTGAACATTGTTTCCTATCAATTGCACTTCCCGGCAAGAAATTTAGGTTTCTCCTGCAAAGAAGGGTTCATCCACAGAAGAGACACAAGAAAAAACACATGAACCCTTGGGGGCTTCAACGCGTTAAGATAGTTCAGCAAGCAAAAAGGAAAAAGAGAGGCTAGAAACACATCATGCTCCTGATGTTACTGGTACGAATTGCATACTAACAAAGTACTGAACATTAGGAAGATGTCACACCCAGCTAGTTTCTAGTACTGGTATATAAAATTTCCGAGACATACAAAATGCTACTCTCAAGTCTCTAATATTAGCTTTTCCTCTCGATGCTAAAAACACTTCAAACATAGAAGGCATCCTGTTCCCATGAAAAAAGCTTGCTTCGTCGGGCCTTGGAAACGCACGGAAATCAGTTGTCTCTGCAGCCATTTAGAAAAAAGAACAAAAAAAACATCGATCATTATAACTACTGAAAAAACATCTTTCATGTAGGCAACTATTGTCAATGCAACAATTGCCTAAAAAGCAATCATAGGAAAAAAGCCGTTGTATTGACAACAATTGCTTGAAACAAAAATCATATGCGGCTATTGTAAAAAAAAGTCATTTAGACACTTTGGCTACTGCTCATATACTTGAAAAAGGAAAACTTGGATATACTTTCTGTTGGGGAACGTAGTAATTTTAAAAAAATTCCTACGCACACGCAAGATCATGGTGATGGCATAGAAATGAGAGGGGAGAGTATTGTCCACGTATCCTCGTAGACCGTAAGCGGAAGCGTTAGCACAACGCGGTTGATGTAGTCGTACGTCTTCACGATCCGAATGATCCAAGTACCGAATGTACGGCACCTCCGAGTTCAGCACACGTTTAGCTCGATGACGATCCCCGGGCTCCGATCCAGCAAAGCTTCGGGATGAGTTCCGTCAGCACGACGACGTGGTGACGATGATGATGTTCTACCGGTGCAGGTCTTCGCCTAAACTCCGCGACGATATGACCGAGGTGGAATATGGTGGAGGGGGGCACCGCACACGGCTAAGGAACGATCCGTAGATCAACTTGTGTGTCTATGGGGTGCCCCCTGCCCCCGTATATAAAGGAGCAAGGGGGGAGGCCGGCCGGCCCTTAGAGGGCGCGCCAAGGAGGAGGAATCCTCCTCCTAGTAAGAGTAGAACTCATCCTTTCCTACTCCTACTAGGAGGGGGAAGGAAGGGGGAGAGGGGAGCGCCCCCCCCCCCCCCTCCTAGTCCAATTCGGACCAGAGGGAGAGGGGGCGCGCGGCCCACCCTGGTCGCCCCTCTCTCTTTCCACTAAGGCCCATGTGGCCCATTAACTCTCCCGGGGGGTGGTTCCGGTAACCCTCCGGCACTCCGGTTTTCTCCGAAATCACTCGGAACACTTCCAGTGTCCGAATATAGTCGTCCAATATATCAATATTTATGTCTCGACCATTTCGAGACTCCTCGTCATGTCCGTGATCACATCCGGGACTCCGAACAAACTTCGGTACATCAAAACTTATAAACTCATAATAAAACTGTCATCGTAACGTTAAGCGTGCGGACCCCACGGGTTCGAGAACTATGTAGACATGACCTAAAACTATTCTCGGTCAATAACCAATAGCTGAACCTGGATGCCCATATTGGTTCCTACATATTCTACGAAGATCTTTATCGGTCAAACCGCATAACAACATACGTTGTTCCCTTTGTCATCGGTATGTTACTTTCCCGAGATTCGATCGTCGGTATCCAATACCTAGTTCAATCTCGTTACCGGCAAGTCTCTTTACTAGTTACGTAATGCATCATTCCGTAACTAACTCATTAGCTACATTGCTTGCAAGGCTTATAGTGATGTGCATTACCGAGAGGGCCCAGAGATACCTCTCCGACAATCGGAGTGACAAAACCTAATCTTGAAATACGCCAACCCAACATCTACCTTTGGAGACACCTGTAGAACTCCTTTATAATCACTCAGTTACGTTGTGACATTTGGTAGCACCCAAAGTGTTCCTCCGGTAAACGGGAGTTGCATAATCTCATAGTTTCAGGAACATGTATAAGTCATGAAGAAAGCAATAGCAATATACTAAACGATCAAGTGCTAGGCTAACGGAATGGGTCATGTCAATCACATCATTCTCCTAATGATGTGATCCCATTAATCAAATGACAACACATGCCTATGGTTAGGAAACATAACTATCTTTGATTAATGAGCTAGTCAAGTAGAGGCATACTAATGACGTTATGTTTGTCTATGTATTCACACATGTATCATGTTTCCGGTTAATACAATTCTAGCATGAATAATAAACATTTATCATGATATGAGGAAATGAATAATAACTTTATTATTGCCTCTAGGGCATATTTCCTTCAGTCTCCCACTTGCACTAGAGTCAATAATCTAGATTACATAGTAATGATTCTAACACCCATGGAGTCTTGGTGCTGATCATGTTTTGCTCGTGAGAGAGGCTTTGTCAATGGGTCTGCAACATTCAGATCTGTATGTATCTTGCAAATCTCTATGTCTCCCACTTGGACTTGGTCCCGAATGGAATTGAAGCGTCTCTTGATGTGCTTGGTTCTCTTGTGAAATCTGGATTCCTTTGCCAAGGCAATTGCACCAGTATTGTCACAGAAGATCTTCATTGGTCCCGATGAACTCGGTATGACACCTAGATCGGAAATGAACTCCTTCATCCAGACTCCTTCATTTGTTGCTTCCGAAGCAGCTATGTACTCCGCTTCACATGTAGATCCCGCCACGACGCTTTGTTTAGAACTGCACCAACTTACAGCTCCACCGTTTAATAAAAACACGTATCCGGTTTGCGATTTAGAATCGTCCGGATCAATGTCAAAGCTTGCATCGACGTAACCATTTACGACTAGCTCTTTGTCACCTCCATATACGAGAAACATATCCTTAGTCCTTTTTAGGTATTTCAGGATGTTCTTGACCGCTGTCCACTGATCCACTCCTGGATTACTTTGGTACCTTCCTGCTAAGCTTATTGCTAAGCATACGTCAGGTCTGGTACACAGCATTGCATACATGATAGAGCCTATGGATGAAGCATAGGGAACATCTTTCATTTTCTCTCTATCTTCTGCTGTGGTCGGGCATTGAGTTTGACTCAACTTCACACCTTGAAGCATGGGCAAGAACCCTTTCTTTGCCTGATCCATTTTGAACTTTTTCAAAATTTTATCAAGGTATGTGTTTTCTGAAAGTCCTATTAAGCGTCTTGATCTATCTCTATAAATCTTGATGCCCAATATGTAAGCAGCTTCACCGAGGTCTTTCATTGAAAAACTTTTATTCAAGTATCCCTTTATGCTATCCAGAAATTCTATATCATTTCCAATTAATAATATGTCATCTACATATAATATCAGAAATGCTATAGAGCTCCCACTCACTTTCTTGTAAATACAGGCTTCTCCAAAAGTCTGTATAAAACCATATGCTTTGATCACACTATCAAAGCGTTTAATCCAACTCTGAGATGCTTGCACCAGTCCATAAATGGATCGCTGGAGTTTGCACACTTTGTTAGCACCTTTTGGATCAACAAAACCTTCTGGCTGCATCATATACAACTCTTCTTCCAGAAATCCATTCAAGAATGCAGTTTTGACATCCATTTGCCAAATTTCATAATCATGAAATGCAGCAATAGCTAACATGATTCGGACAGACTTAAGCATCGCTACGGGTGAGAAAGTCTCATCGTAGTCAACCCCTTGAACTTGTCGAAAACCTTTCGCAACAAATCGAGCTTTATAGACAGTTACATTACCATCAGCGTCAGTCTTCTTCTTGAAGATCCATTTATTCTCAATGGCTTGCTGATCATCGGGCAAGTCAACCAAAGTCCATACTTTGTTCTCATACATGGATCCCATCTCAGGTTTCATGGCCTCTAGCCATTTTGCGGAATCTGGGCTCATCATCGCATCCTCATAGTTCGTAGGTTCATCATGATCAAGTAACATGACTTCTAGAATAGGATTACCGTACCACTCTGGTGCGGATCTTACTCTGGTAGACCTACGAGGTTCAGTAGAAACTTGATCTGAAGTTTCATGATCAATATCATTAGCTTCCTCACTAATTGGTGTAGTTGTCACAGGAACTGGTTCTTGTGATGAATAACTTTCCAATAAGGGAGCAGGTACAGTTACCTCATCAAGTTCTACTTTCCTCCCACTCACTTCTTTCGAGAGAAACTCCTTCTCTAGAAAGGATCCGATTTTAGCAACAAAAATATTGCACTCAGATCTGTGATAGAAGGTGTACCCAATAGTCTCTTTTTGGTATCCTATGAAGACACATTTCTCCGATTTGGGTTCGAGCTTATCTGGTTGAAGTTTCTTCACATAAGCATCGCAGCCCCAAACTTTAAGAAACGACAACTTTGGTTTCTTGCCAAACCACAGTTCGTAAGGCATCGTCTCAACGGATTTTGATGGTGCCCTATTTAACGTGAATGCGGCCGTCTCTAAAGCATAACCCCAGAACGATAGCGGTAAATCAGTAAGAGACATCATAGATCACACCATATCTAGTAAAGTATGATTACGACATTCGGACACACCATTTCTTTGTGGTGTTCCAGGTGGCGTGAGTTGCGAAACTATTCCACATTGTTTCAAGTGTAGACCAAACTCGTAACTCAAATATTCTCCTCCACGATCAAATCGTAGAAACTTTATTTTCTTGTTATGATGATTTTCCACTTCACTCTAAAATTCTTTGAACTTTTAAAATGTTTCAGATTTGTGTTTCATTAAGTAGATATACCCATATCTGCTCAAATCATCTGTGAAGGTGAGAAAATAATGATACCCGCCGCGAGCCTCAACATTCATTGGACCACAAACATCAGTATGTATGATTTCCAACAAATCAGTTGCTCGCTCCATAGTTCCGGAGAACGGCGTTTTAGTCATCTTGCCCATGAGGCACGGTTCGCAAGTACCAAGTGATTCATAATCAAGTGATTCCAAAAGCCCATCAGTATGGAGTTTCTTCATGCGCTTTACACCGATATGACCTAAACGGCAGTGCCACAAATAAGTTGCACTATCATTATCAACTCTGCATCTTTTGGTTTCAACACTATGAATATGTGTATCACTACTATCGAGATTCAATAAAAATAGACCACTCTTCAAGGGTGCATGACCATAAAAGATATTACTCATATAAATAGAACAACCATTATTCTTTGATTTAAATGAATAACCGTCTCGCATCAAACAAGATCCAGATATAATGTTCATGCTCAACGCCGGCACCAAATAACAATTATTCAGGTCTATAACTAATCCCGAAGGTAGATGTAGAGGTAGCGTGCTAACCGCGATCACATCGACTTTGGAACCATTTCCCACGCGCATCATCACCTCGTCCTTGGCCAGTGTTCGCGTATTCCATAGTCCCTGTTTCGAGTTGCAAATATTAGCAACAGAACCAGTATCAAATACCCAGGTGCTACTGCGAGCATTAGTAAGGTACACATCAATAACATGTATATCACATATACCTTTGTTCACTTTGCCATCCTTCTTATCCGCCAAATACTTGGGGCAGTTCCGCTTCCAGTGTCCAGTCTGCTTGCAGTAGAAGCACTCAGTTTCAGGCTTAGGTCCAGACTTGGGTTTCTTCTCTTGAGCATCAACTTGTTTGCTGTTCTTCTTGAAGTTCCCCTTCTTCTTCCCTTTGCCCTTTTTCTTGAAACTGGTGGTCTTGTCAACCATCAACACTTGATGCTCCTTCTTGATTTCTACCTCTGCGGCTTTTAGCATTGCGAAGAGCTCGGGAATAGTCTTGTTCATCCCTTGCATATTATAGTTCATCACGAAGCTCTTGTAGCTTGGTGGCAGTGATTGAAGAATTCTGTCAATGACACTATCATCAGGAAGATTAACTCCCAGTTGAATCAAGTGATTATTATACCCAGACATTTTGAGTATGTGTTCACTGACAGAACTATTCTCCTCCATCTTGCAGCTATAGAACTTATTGGAGACTTCATATCTCTCAATCCGGGCATTTGCTTGAAATATTAACTTCAACTCCTGGAACATCTCATATGCTCCATGACGTTCAAAACGTCGTTGAAGACCCGGTTCTAAGCCGTAAAGCATGGCACACTGAACTATCGAGTAATCATTAGCTTTGCTCTGCCAGACGTTCTTAACGTCGTCAGTTGCATCAGCAGCAGGCCTGGCACCCAGCGGTGCTTCTAGGACGTAATTCTTCTGTGCAGCAATGAGGATAATCCTCAGGTTACGGACCCAGTCCGTGTAATTGCTACCATCATCTTTCAACTTTGCTTTCTCAAGGAACGCATTAAAATTCAACAGATCAACAGCACGAGCCATCTATCTACAAACAAACATAGACAAGCAAAATACTATCAGGTACTAAGTTCATGATAAATTTAAGTTCAATTAATCATATTACTTAAGAACTCCCACTTAGACAGACATCTCTCTAGTCATCTAAGTGATCACGTGATCCAAATCAACTAAACCATGTCCGATCATCACGTGAGATGGAGTAGTTTCAATGGTGAACATCACTATGATCATATCTACTATATGATTCACGTTCGACCTTTCGGTCTCCGTGTTCCGAGGCCATATCTGTATATGCTAGGCTCGTCAAGTATGACCTGAGTATTCCGCGTGTGCAACTGTTTTGCACCCGTTGTATTTGAACGTAGAGCCTATCACACCCGATCATCACGTGGTGTCTCAGCACAAAGAACTTTCGCAACGGTGCATACTCAGGGAGAACACTTCTTGATTATTAGTGAGAGATCATCTTAAAATGCTACCGTCAATCAAAGCAAGATAAGATGCATAAAGGATAAACATCACATGCAATCAATATAAGTGATATGATATGGCCATCATCATCTTGTGCTTGTGATCTCCATCTTCGAAGCACTGTCGTGATCACCATCGTCACCGGCGCGACACCTTGATCTCCATCACAGCATCGTTGTCGTTACGCAATCTATTGCTTCTATGACTATCGCTACCGCTTAGTGATAAAGTAAAGCAATTATAGGGCGTTTGCATTTCATACAATAAAGCGACAACCATATGGCTCCAGCCAGTTGCCGATAACTTCAGTTACAAAACATGATCATCTCATACAATAAAATATAGCATCACGTCTTGACCATATCACATCACAACATGCCCTGCAAAAACAAGTTAGACGTCCTCTACTTTGTTGTTGCAAGTTTTACGTGGCTGCTACGGGCTTAGCAAGAACCGTTCTTACCTACGCATCAAAACCACAACGATAGTTCGTCAAGTTAGTGTTGTTTTAACCTTCGCAAAGACCGGGCGTAGCCACACTCGATTCAGCTAAAGTGAGAGAGACAGACACCCGCCAGCCAACTTTAAGCACGAGTTCTCGTAACGGTGAAACCAGTCTCGCGTAAGCGTACGCGTAATGTCGGTCCGGGCCGCTTCATCTCACAATACCGCCGAACCAAAGTATGACATGCTGGTATGCAGTATGACTTGTATCGCCCACAACTCACTTGTGTTCTACTCGTGCATATGACATCTACGCATAAAACCAGGCTCGGATGCCACTGTTGGGGAACGTAGTAATTTCAAAAAATTTCCTACGCACACGCAAGATCATGGTGATGGCATAGCAACGAGAGGGGAGAGTATTGTCCACGTACCCTTGTAGACCGTAAGCGGAAGCGTTAGCACAACGCGGTTGATGTAGTCGTACGTCTTCACGATCCGACCGATCCAAATACCGAACGTACGACACCTCCGAGTTCAGCACACGTTCAGCTCGATGACGATCCCCGGGCTCCAATCCAGCAAAGCTTCGGGGATGAGTTCCATCAGCACGACGGCGTGGTGATGATGATGATGTTCTACCGGCGTAGGGCTTCGCCTAAACTCCGCGACGATATGACCGAGGTGGAATATGGTGGAGGGGGGCACCGCACACGGCTAAGGAACGATCCGTAGATCAACTTGTGTGTCTATGGGGTGTCCCCCTGCCCCCGTATATAAAGGAGCAAGGGGGGAGGCCGGCCGGCCCTTAGAGGGCGCGCCAAGGAGGAGGAATCCTCCTCCTAGTAGGAGTAGGACTCCTCCTTTCCTACTCCTACTAGGAGGGGGAAGGAAGGGGGAGAGGGGGGCGCCGCCCCCCCTCCTAGTCCAATTCGGACCAGAGGGAGAGGGGGCGCGCGGCCCACCCTGGCCGCCCCTCTCTCTTTCCACTAAGGCCCATGTGGCCCATTAACTCTCCCGGGGGGGGGGGTTCCGGTAACCCTCCGGCACTCTGGTTTTCTCCGAAATCACTCGGAACACTTCTGGTGTCCGAATATAGTTGTCCAATATATCAATCTTTATGTCTCGACCATTTCGAGACTCCTCGTCATGTTCGTGATCACATCCGGGACTCCGAACAAACTTCGGTACATCAAAAGTTATAAACTCATAATAAAATTGTCATCGTAACATTAAGCGTGCAGACTCTACGGGTTCGAGAACTATGTAGACATGACCTAAAACTATTCTTGGTCAATAACCAATAGAGGAACCTGGATGCCCATATTGGTTCCTACATATTCTATGAAGATCTTTATCGGTCAAACCGCATAACAACATACGTTGTTCCCTTTGTCATCGGTATGTTACTTGCCCGAGATTCGATCGTCGGTATCCAATACCTAGTTCAATCTCGTTACCGGCAAGTCTCTTTACTCGTTACGTAATGCATCATTCCGTAACTAACTCATTAGCTACATTGCTTGCAGGGCTTATAGTGATGTGCATTACCGAGAGTGCCCAGAGATACCTCTCCGACAATCGGAGTGACAAAACCTAATCTTGAAATACGCCAACCCAACATCTACCTTTGGAGACACCTGTAGTACTCCTTTATAATCACCCAGTTACGTTGTGACGTTTGGTAGCACCCAAAGTGTTCCTCCGGTAAACGGGAGTTGCATAATCTCATAGTTTCAGGAACATGTATAAGTCATGAAGAAAGCAATAGCAATATACTAAACGATCAAGTGCTAGGCTAACGGAATGGGTCATGTCAATCACATCATTCTCCTAATGATGTGATCCCATTAATCAAATGACAACACATGCCTATGGTTAGGAAACATAACTATCTTTGATTAATGAGCTAGTCAAGTAGAGGCATACTAGTGACGTTACGTTTGTCTATGTATTCACACATGTATCATGTTTTCGGTTAATACAATTCTAGCATGAATAATAAACATTTATCATGATATGAGGAAATAAATAATTACTTTATTATTGCCTCTAGGGCATATTTCCTTCACTTTCATGTTGCGTCCGCGATTAAAAAAATCATATACTTGCTATTACTAAAAATGTTTCCTATGTACAGTGTGTTAGTTGCTTGTCTCATCCAACTAAACTTGCTCGCTTCTCTGGTTTGAAAAAATGTGCAGGGTGGATATGATTGACCTAAATGAACTGCCAGAAGACAATAACCCTGAAGTGCAAATTCCTACCAACAATGATATTGGAGATCCTGCATTTTACACAGCAGAGCATCCACGCAGGTGATGGTGAGCATGCTGAGTTTGTTGCGGAATCTCCTAATCCTATGGTCACACAAAATGTTGGAAAAACTGTGGTAGAAGCAATGGATACGGGTGGGCACTCCCTTAATGTAGGGGGAGCCGCAGGTGGTAGAACTAACCCTGGAACAGAAGCAACAGAGAACAGATGCACGCACCCTTGATGGCACAAGTGATACTGGAGGGACTGTTGGAAATGAATTGATAGGCTTGGTAGGTGAGAACGATGATGAAGCTTGGTCACAGCATAGGGAACCTTACTTAGGCACGAGGTTTGACACTTTGGAATGCGCCAAAGAACACTACAATGCATATGCTTTACAACTTGGGTTTTCAATCAAGATGAACACATCAAGGAGGACTGTTGATACTGGTGTGTTGATAAAGTAGCAGTTTGTTTGCAACAATTTTCAGAAACCTAGATGAGATTGTTGAACAAGAACATGAAGCAACGGAAGATGAAGAAATTGGCTTTATTGGTGATGAGAATAAAAAAAAGGAGAAAAGTAAGAAGCGGAAGCGAGATACAGTAGTGCAGGCAGGATGCAAAGCAAAGATGGTGGTCAAGCTATTAGATAGTCGTTGGGAGGTGATTTACTTTGTTGCTGAACACAATCATGCATTGGTTGACAAACCATCTTTGATTAAGTACCTGCAATCACATAAAGGGATCCCCGTGGAAGAAAGGGCCTTCCTTACACATCTCCACAATTGCAATATACCTACAAGTTTGTGAAAACAAGATTGCACTTGCCTTGGTTTATTGTGTTAGTTGCTTAACCCCTATACAACATTTTTCCTAGAAAATTTTTTCCAATAAGCAAAATTTTGCTTTCCCTCTTGTACTTGCCTAGATTTAGTGTGTTAGTTGCCCAAAACCTAGCAATATTTTTGCCTGAACTTGCCTGTACTTACATCTGTTTAGTTGTGTTAGTTGCTTAAACCATATCAACAAAAGTGATTGCCTTGTGTTAGTGTGTTAGTTGCTCATGAGTTTTGAACACAAACATTGATTTGCCTGCATTTGATGCATTAGTTGCTTGCATTCTTAAGTTACAAAAAATATATTAAAAATGCTCATGCATGTATGACTTTGCCCCCCTACAGGTCGAATGATGCACATCATGTTGGATGACTATGGTACAGAGCTGATTTTCCCTTATGGTACTAAGCATTTTCAAACCTAAAGTCGGAGTTGAACAAGAATGCGATGAAGGAAGGTGATATGATTGAGATAGTTGCCTACTTTAAAGATCATCAAAAAGAAGATCCAGATTTCTTTTACAGGATTAAGTATGATGAGGAGGATAGGGTTGAGAATGTTTTCTGGGTTGACGGTGCAGCAAGGAGGGCTTACGTAGAGGCATACCACAACTGCATCTCATTTGACACCACATACATGACTAACATGTATAACATGCCCTTTGCACCATTCATTGGAATTAATCGACATGGGCAGTCATTCATGTTGGGGTGCGGTTTTGTGAGGCAAGAGTTGGCTACAAGCTTTGATTGGCTATTTGGGACCTTTCTTGAGGCAATGCATGGTTTAGCACCAACAAACATCATTACTTACCAAGACATTGCAATGGCATAGTCGATTAAAAGGATGTTCCCAACAACTATCCATCGTTGTTGTCGTTGGCATATAATGAAAAAGGCTCAAGAGAAGCTTGGCGCCTTGCTGGGCCGAAACCCTGGATTGTCAAAAGATTTCAACAGCTGCATTGACTTCAGCTTGATGTCAGAGGAGTTTGAGGCAGCATGGGTTGATCTGATGTTGAAGTATGAGGTTATGACTCATACACACTTTGAGACCCTGTATAAATACAGGGAAACATGGGTTCCTTGCTACTTCAAACTCCAATTCTTTCCCTTCTTGCAGTCGACCCAACGCATTGAGGGATTCAATGTCGTCCTCAAGCGATATGTGAACCCACACAATTCCATCCTCAATTTCATCAAGCAATATTCGAAAATACAGACTCACATACTTGTCCGAGAAGGTGGAAAAGACTACTGAACTGAGCATTTGGAGACTGAAATGTGGTCGTCTTTTCCTATTGAGAAACAAGCCTATGACACATACACTAGGGACTTGTATGAAAATTTTCGCACAGAGTTCAAGCTGATTGGGAGATACAATGTATGGCCCCATGGAAGTCACATGTACGAGATTTACCCCAATGAAACACAAACGTGGGTTGCTAAATATGGTTCTAGGAGTTGTTTTGTGACATCAGACCCTAGTGCTAGAGACTACACGTGTGAGTGCTGCAAAATGGACAGGGACGGCATGCTTTGCTACCACATCTTGAAGGTTTTGACCCAACTTGGTATCGACAAAATTCCAACAAAATACCTTCTTCAGAGATGGACACCTAAGGCAATTCCTAGTGCGCCCCCTCCCATCGAAGGTCAACCCGATGAATTGCCAGCACAGTCAAAGAAAGGAATGAGGCACACAAGCTTGAAAATGGATTTTGCAAGCCTAGCTCGTGTTGCTAGTGCGACAGATGCTGCTTCAGATATCGTGAGGAAACATATGCGGGCAGCTAGGACAGAAATAAGACATTTGAATTTGTCAAAGAAAAAGAAGCCAACAGCACCTCCCAATGTGCCCCCTGGTGGCCCTAGTGGTCCACCACCGTCAAGTGGTGGTTCTGCACCGCAATCCAGTGCTCCTCTGACAAACAGTGCCCCTCCACCACCTCCTACTTCAACTGCACGACCGCCAAGCAGCTCTGCACAGCATCCCACTACTTCAGCAACAAAGCAAAAGAAGGCAGCCCCAATGGCTTTTCCTTTTGGAGTATGTGCACAGCCTATCCTAGGGGTTGCACCTCGGCCTAGGGGACCTCCACTAGTGCCAAAGGTGGCAACACCACCGCCAGGACTTGCTGCAACACAACCTAGAGGACATATGCCGGTAAACAGAGGACCTCCACCACCACATGGTTGGCCTGCACAACTACTGAATGTGACAACCCCGCTGCTAAAGGGTCCTGCACAACCAAACAGGTGGCCATCATCAACACCCAGGGAAGCTGTCCTATTGCCACATTCATGGCATAGTTTGTTCAAATGATCTCATATTGTGCACAAGGGTGCATATTGGAATGGAAAACAATGTTGCCTAAGGAATTTTTCATTTTCTTTGGACGAAAAAACCATTTTCCATTTTTTTGAGTGCCCAAAAGGAGGTTTTTTTGTGAAGGACCTCTCAAATGATTGTTGCAAAATTGGACCAAATCATTCTTCTAAAATACTAGGCCATATTCAATGCACAATTGACAAAATGGTTGGGTGTAAAAAGTTTTGATCCACCTCTCGTGAAAAAGACAAATTTCCACCGATTCAGCTGGAAGCGGGTCGAATTTGAACTGTAGCTGCCTTGTAGTTTGCTCTTTATTTTTTCCAAAAATTATTTCTAGGTACATAAGTATCTATTTAATCAGAGAAACACCAAAAAAATTCCAAGATACAACCACTAGCTAGGAACGGTCATTCCCGCCGGTTTGACCGCATTTTGAAACGGGCATAAAAAATTCAAAAAAAATCAAATAATTGGGAAACCTTCGCATTGTTTCATTATATGTGGCCAAGTTCCCAGGAAAAATAACAAACTTGTAATATGGCAATTATTTTAAAAAAGTGTTCTCAGAAACGAGCTATCACGTGTGGAGATCAATGGCTTGCAAGCCAAATGATCAATCTTATGGCCACATTCATGGCATACTTTGTTCAAATGATCTCATATTGTGCACAAGGGTGCATATTGGAATGGCAAACAATGTTGCCTAAGGAAGTTTTCATTTTCTTTGGACGAAAAAACCATTTTCCATTTTCGAGTGCCCAAAAGGAGGTTTTTTTGAAGGACCTCCCAAATAATTGTTGCAAAATTGGACCAAATCAATTTTCTAAAATACTAAGACATATTTAATGCACAATTGACAAAATGGTTGGGTGTAAAAAGTTTTGATCCACCTCTCGTGAAAAAGACAAATTTCCGCCGATTCAGTTGGAAGCAGGTCAAATTTGAACTGCAGCTGCCTCATAGTTTGCTATTTATTTTTTCCAAAAATCTTTCTAGTTACATAAGTACCTATTTAATCATAAATATATGGTTTGGTGGCGATAAGTCGAGGTTTGGGCGGTGGCCGAGGGCCCCAACTCTAGAGCGCGTAAACTCGCATGCCCGCCGCGTGGTCACCGCGTGACCGTGGTGTTGCCATGTGTTCTAGGCGGCCTAGGCATGTCTAGTGGGTTGGGCACTCCCCGAGTAGGTGCTAGGAAGAAAATTACAACATAAGATTCTCACGAGGAGACCGATCGATGCTCAAACATGAATTAGCAGCCAAGTGTTTGATTAGCGGTACGGGAAATGTACATGGCTAATGGGCATGAGTTTTGGCTGAGGATGATCAGTTACTAAGAAGACTGTCTTCACAAATTTTCAGCTCAAAAGGAGGAGCCTAGGTGGTACTTGCTTTGCAAAGTACCACACTGGACATAAATACGAATGTTGAAGATGTGCTCAAAATAATGAATGGATTGAGCTGGCATTTGGTGGAGGATGGTTATTTGGGCATAGGAAAGCACCATAGAAAATGGATACTATTTGGACATGCCAAAGTGGTACTTCCTTCACAAAGTGTTGTTCTAAACAGAATAGGAAAATGAATATTATTGAATTATTTTTGAACTAGGCAAGGAAGGATTTTTACATATTTGATGAAGATATGACCCAAAGAATTTATGAGATTTTTTGGGGAATTTTGGGAATGACAGAAATATAGGTTGCTTCACAACCTGGGGCAAAAATTGCCACATGGACATGACACATAGGCAAAACTGATGAGGTGGCGCCTAGTCATAGCAACCCACCATAATTTACAAGGTTATGACCATCTATATTGGTCGTGATCAGCTAGAAATAAGGCAGCGGACCAGTGCTATCTGCTTTATGACCATTTCGTGTAAGGAAATTACGACCTTTCTGACCAAAATGGTCGTTATAGTTTAGGGTTTGGAGCCCCCCGAACAGCTTTTGACCAATTGGTCTAAAATGGTCATAGATCTATGACCAATTCTTCCAGGGTCACTGACAGAAGGTCACTAGTTGACATATCTCTTGTAGTGATCATCTTCTTCTTCATCCTCGTCATCTTCTGTACTAACTTCATCTTCTTCCTTTTCATCGCTATCTTCCTCTTCATCATCTCCCTCTTGCTCGACTGTTTGTTGTCCCTTGCCCGCTACTGTACTTGCCACTGTGTCACCTGGTCGTGTTTCCCCATCCTTGCTAGCACTGCCGTCACGGGTTGCTTGATCCTCTTGTTCCATTTCAGTAGTACGTGCTTCCTCCCTCTCACCTTGTTCTTCTGGATTGTTAGGGTTACGCCCTGCATCTTCCCTCCTCAGTTCATCACCATCATCATCGTCTGAGTCCCCATCATTGTCGTTGTCGCTTTTTTCTCCATCATCATCTACTTCATCAGATTCATCTCCATCTTTGTCATTATCATCGATGTCCGACTTGTATGAATCTTCTTCACTAGGTAAGCTGTCGCTGCCTTCTTCACTTAATAAGCTTTCGTTGTCACTGCCCAATTGTTTACTTCCTTTCTTTGAACGCTGCCTGCTTGTTCCCATCTTACTAGGTTCTGTCGTGCTTGTCCCAGCTTCAATAGCATCGATCCTGCCAATGTTGTACACAAGATTTCCAACTGAGTGTGATATTTCGGAACACATTTCATGCACCATAATTGATAGCTTCTTTTGTTTCTGTAAACAATAAAGAAGTGGTCAGAACATATAACAAAAAGTGCTGACACTACTATAAGCAACTCTAAAAAAGTGCTGACAATAGAGTTGTATGTAAAGTTGCCTAAAACACAATTGTATTAATTTGTGCAAAAGAACACTCAGATGAATACATGTTGCTTAAAACAAAGAGATAAAAAGTAAATGAAAAATAGAAAAGGTTGAATGAGTTTCTTTAGAAGGAAAAAAAATGAAAGTTGCCTGAATAACTGCATGAGGAAAATATACATAGATAAAACGAGTTTGCCTAATATACACAACAATATGATTTAAACACTAAATTGCCTAACCTCAAGAAGGAAGTTGCTTACATGTGTGTTTAAATTTGTGCATAATAAAATGTCTATGGAGGAATTGGGAACTTGGCACACAATAAATATGATTTAAAACACTGAAGTTGCCTACCCTCAAGTAGGAAGTTGCTTACATACATGTTTAAATTTGCCATGCAACTAGTTAGCTTGAAAAAAAAACACAAGGAAAAAGGGCCATAATGACTTGATGCTAACAAATAAATGAGAAAACAAAAGCTAATAAATTACTTACTTCTTTATTATATGACTCAGGTAATCTTGCTGCAGCAACATCCATGCTTCCGAACAAACTGTCATCCGCACATCGGGAAAACTCGGTCTTAAGCTGATTGCATTTGTTGGTAGAGAAAAAAGAATAAAAAAAGTGTGAGCACATAAGATCCATTTGTGGAAAAAAATAGTACGATATAGTATATAACTTCACGCTAAAAAAATAGGCAATTTTCCACCTAAGAGTTGAGCTGAATTACTAGCATGAAAATTCAGTCACACACCCACTCCATTTCCCTCCAAAAACATATTTTGTTCATCAGAAGAAACCCAAAAAATGGCATGCTTGTCTGAAAAAAAGTAAAAAAATTGCTTGACCAAAATTATACGACTTGCCAGATTTAAATACATGAATTAACTATTTTTCTATCATTATTGTACCTTGTACTTTAAAAGTACTCCACGGACATAAGAAGTGTGTGTGTCCTAATAAAGCACAAGGTGAACATAAAAAGGAAAGAGAAAAAAACTACACGTAGTTTGCCATACTGACCCGACCATTCTTATCCTTCTTCATGACTTTTGCGATTAAATCTGAGTTCCAAACAGAAACTCTTGGTGTCAAGCTTGGGATAGGTTCATCCACATCAAGTGAGTCCAGATATAACAACTGCATGGGAGTAAAATAAACACATGATTTTCCACCAGAAAAGAAATAAGAGAGAAGAAAGAACCAATGTTAAGATTGTCTGCACTTACTACAAGATGGAAAACACAACATCATACAACATTCTTCTTGACACCTGCTATAGTGAACGCTGCCTTTAACTGATCAACAACAAACTGATAACATTTGTCTCTGTTATACCATTGACATCCATAACAGCAGGGGAGCTTTTTGGAGAAATGTTTAGACTTGTTGATGGTGCAAGAAAGCAAGAAAAAGCGACTGCTAGCCAAGCACGGAGGAAATTGTCGTCATGAGCTCCACCCATATCTCCAATCATCTTACACCATGCCGTGAGGGTTGGTGAGTTCTTGGATGTAATGTTGTAGATGATGTAAATGGCCTTTGTGATGTCAGGACGATTCTCAAAACAGACCTTTCTGACCCTGTTTGGCAACCCCCATATTTTATGCACACTTGCTGCATCTACCGGGATCTTCCCCCTCTTTGGTATAACAATTTGGGACTTCTTGGGGTCGTAGTGCTTCATAATCCATTAGCTGAGATCTGCATCCATTGTAGTGGCTGCGAGGTCCAACAAAACCCCGA
Organism: Triticum timopheevii; assembly: GCA_963921465.1. NCBI lineage: Eukaryota > Viridiplantae > Streptophyta > Magnoliopsida > Poales > Poaceae > Triticum > Triticum timopheevii. Next base: position 616,829,981 of record OY997274.1, on the reverse strand, counting down.
ACTCTTTGTCAATGATCACACCCTTTTGGACAGATATAAGAGATTTGTTTAGTTTATACAGCCTTCCAGGCGATCCCCTGTTCCTAAAACCGTACATAAACAAAAACATAAACACCGAGAACCCCTGTTAAAAAAAGATTTGAGGCAACACATGTATATAGTTTGGCAAATCACACACATTAGATGGGAAAAAATAAAGCAAATCTAAGCAAAAAAAATTGCATTGCCTCATTTCCTGAAGACTTTTGGCGCTTTGCTTTTCTTGTATGATCCTCAATATCTTTGTCAGCTTCACGCTCGTTATCTTTGTCAAATTTAGGGTCCTTATCAGCATCTCTAGATACATCCTCGTTGCTATCAATATCTGATGGACGGGGGCCACGAGCAATGATCGCTTTCGACATTCTTCGACGCTTGTATCCAATTGTGGGCGCAGTACTACGAGCCTACAGAGGTGCAAGAACCAACAAAAAACATCATATAGACATGCTGCCATTTAAATCCAGAACTATAAAGAAAAAAGGAAGGAAAAATAATTTCAAAAAAATTTCCCCACGCACCTCTGTTTCATTATCTGCAGTAACATTAGAAGGATCAGCGTCAGGATTGACTGGAAGGCGTTCTTCCTGCATTTCCTTACTGTTGTCATCAATTGTTCCTGGTATATGCCAGAAAAAAGCCATTCTTAAAAACCATGGGTAAAAAATAAAAAAATGCATACATAAACACATGAGTTGAATAGTTAAGTACTCAAGGAAATGAACAGCTGATTCCACTTCAACTAACTTACACAAAAAAGCATCCTACAAAACTAATTCCACTTCAACTAATGCATAAGACACATGTGAGTAGTTAACTAAATGCACAGGCAAGTGCATCCTTTACAGTAGGCAAAAACAATGACAAAAACAGGAAAAAACTATTAGGCACAGGACACGGTAATGCATGGTTTTTGGGAAACATGTGTATATAGAAAAGAACATAGTCAGCAAGGCTGTATCAACGATGACCTGTCGCGAGGCTATATAATAGACTCAAAAAATAGTCATATGCACAAAATTGTCGTCCACCAGGTATGACTATTTGCTGTTTCCCCTCGAAAAATACACATGCTATTTGTTGTGTATCGGTTGGTCAAACATCATTGAGTTAACAGGCAACTAGGGAGACAAGTGTTAGGCAACTGTGTTGTACATCAGTTGGGCAAACACCATCCAGTTGACAGGCAACTAGGGAGACAAATGTTAGGCAACTATGATGTACATCAGTTGTGCAAAAACCATCCAGTTGATATGCAACTAGGGAGACAAGTGTTAGGCAATTGTGTTGTGCATCAGTTGGGCAAACACCATCCAGTCGACAGGCAACTAGGGAGACAAGTGTTAGGCAACTAACCCGAATAACTTCTATTACGCAAGGTTTCCCCCCAAAACCTAATGAATTCAGCAGGCGATAGAGCAAGAGGAACCCCTGACCAAAAAACTACTACAAAATCGACTTGCCAAAATTGATTTCTCGCGCATCTAGAACCTCCCGTGGTGGATTAAAACACGCACGCACACATATGCCCGAAAAATCGAGTTCCTCCATCCTTCCTCAAGCATCAACGAGCGCGAGTCGTCTCACACCCCCAACCAAAATCGAGCGTGTCCAAGGCTATCCTAGCAACGGGGCGAGTCGTCTCGCACACCCGAACCAAATTCGAGCGCATCCAAGGCTATCTACAGCGAGATGCATAGATGGGAAGCAGAGTTGGGGCGGAAATGCACAGCGAGATTCATATGTGGGAAGCAGAGCTGGGGCAGGGATTATTGGAGTTTTGGGGCATAGATCCTCCACTCATGACCGGACCATCGGTCCTGCCTGCGCCCTGCTGCTGCCGTTCACCGCACCACCGCCGCCGGTTGCCGTTCCTCCGTAGATCCCACCCGTCAATGAAGCAACACAGCTAGCATCACTGAGAGCACCGAATGCCTCGCCCCTCGAATGGAAATGATGCGCACCGCTCTAATCAACGGGGGAAGGAAGGATATGGAGAAGTGTCGGTGTCAAAACCGGCGGATCTCGGGTAGGGGGTCCCGAACTGTGCGTCTAGGCGGATGGTAACAGGAGACAAGGGACACAATGTTTTTACCCAGGTTCGGGCCCTCTCGATGGAGGTAAAACCCTACTCCTACTTGATTGATATTGATTATATGGATAGTACAAGAGTAGATCCACCACGAGATCAAGGAGGCTAAACCCTAGAAGCTAGCCTATGGTATGATTGTTGTAATGGTTGTTCGTCCTACGGACTAAAACCCTCCGGTTTATATAGACACCGGAGAGGGCTAGGGTTACACAGATTCAGTTACAATGGTAGGAGATCTACATATCCGTATCGCCAAGCTTGCCTTCCACGCCAAGGAAAGTCCCATCCGGACACGGGACGAAGTCTTCAATCTTGTATCTTCATAGTCTTGGAGTCCGGAGGATGATGATAGTCTGGCTATCCGGACACCCCCTAGTCCAGGACTCCCTCAGTAGCCCCTAAACCAGGCTTCAATGACAATGAGTCCGGCGCGCATATTGTTCGGCATTGCAAGGCGGGTTCCTCCTCCGAATTAATTCATTGAAGATCGTGAACACCAGGATAGTGTCCGGCACTGCAAAATAAATTCCACATACCACCGTAGAGAGAATAATATGTACACAAGTTCAATCTGCTGACGTATTTTGGGGCGTGACGTCACACCACTACCAAGCCTTTACTTGAATCGTTTTTATTATACCACCTCAGCGCGTTTAGCGAAGCGGTTTCCTTGGCACGCCTTGTTGAAGCAGAGATCGTGTTCCCCTTATTCCGGGATTCCCTTCAATACGGATGTGGGTAACCCAACCGCGCCCGTTGCCACGCCTCCTCTATCGAAGGCGAGTCCCAAACGGTCACGGGGATGGCTCTTGGTATTCTTCCTCTTTATAATGGGACCAAGGCTCGTTTTTCTTCAATCCTCAATCAAATCTGCCCTTCACCCTGAGTTCCAACACCCAGAGCCCCAGATTCGAGTGCTTCAGACTTTCGGCAATGTCCGGCTCCGACCTACAGGGCCGGTGGATGCCCTCCTCCGTCACAGAAGAGGACGTGCTAAAGTTGAGAGAAGCCAAGTACCTCACCTACGAGATTTCGCACAGGCTGCCCGCCAAAGGGCAAGTCATTCCCACTCCCGAGCCCGGCGAAAGCGCCGTGTTTGTGTCCCACCTCCGTCGGGGTTTAGGCTTCCCGATGGATCCTTTTGTGAGAGGGCTCATGTTTTACTATGGGTTGGAATTCCATGACCTGGCTCCGGAGTCCATCCTCCACATCTCGTCATTCATTGTCGTCTGCGAGGCCTTCCTCCGCACTACCCCCCACTTCGGTTTGTGGCTCAAAACCTTTAACGTGGAGCCGAAGATGATCGAGGGGCGCCAAGCAGAGTGCGGCGGGGCGGTTGTAAACAGAAGGGCCGATGCTCCATGGCCCGAGGGCTCTTTCCAAGAGGAGCTCGGCTTGTGGCAGCAGGAGTGGGTTTATATTACCGCTCCCAGGGGCAGCAGGCAGAAGCCGCCGCCCATCTTCCGCTCGGGACCTCCACGACAACTGATGTCATGGGTCAACCAAGGGCTCAACTGGGGGCCATCAAAGGACGTGCCCATATTGCAGGGCCGGATTCGAGACCTCCAAGCGAGGGAGATCGATCTGGTCGTGGTGATGCAGGTCATGCTGATTAGGCGTCTCCTGCCCTGCAAACGTCGTCCTCTCCGGCTGTGGGAATTTAATCTGGAGGGACCACGAATTCTCCAACACTTCATGGGTACGACACCCGTGGAGATGTACAAATTGTTCTTCGGATCACAAGAGGTGTGTCCGGAATTGACCGAGGACGCCGGACTAAGTTGCAATCGCCTGGATACACAAGTAAGTAGCTCTGTGTCCGGACATACCGTTTGTTTGCATTTCTATGATTTGCCTCTTAACCAATTGTCCTCTGAACAGGAGTGGATAGCGCAAGCAAAACTGATATGGTGTCCGGCCCCCCTCCCAGAGACCGCACCGGATCCCGTAGGATGCTGGAGGTTGCGCCTTCAGAGGAAGGCGAAGGGGAGAACAGGGGAACTACCGCCTCTACCAAGGAGGCTTTTGAGAAAGGGGGGGATCGAGAATCCCTCCTTCCAAGGGGAGAAGAGGACCGCTTCCGAAAACCTGGAGGTCAAGGCCTCGAAGCGGGGGAAGAGATCTTCACTAGAGGGTCCTGCGTCCGGGGAGGCCCCGGCCGCACTATCTCCCCTAAGGAATCAGCCCTCCAGCGAGCCATAAGTAAAAAAAAGGGGAGTTGTGTAATAAGGGACATCCCTATTTGCGCTTCTGAGGATAACTTAAGTTTTTACCTTGTAGTTCGGATCTCCGTCCTTCTCAAATGAGCTCGTCTTCGGGGGACCTTCGTCCGGAGATGATGGAGAGCGAGACGCCTCCATCCGTCGCACCGTCAGGTGGAGCGGACGACCCTGAGGTGTCATCACGGAGGGTATCCCCAAGTCCGGCAGGGCCGAAGAGTTCGGCGCCAACTGGTGTACGGCCGGGGGAGCTGAAGGATCTGCTTGAGAGGGCGTCTATCTCAGAAGATCACCATACATTGATGAGTATGGTGATTGGAAGAATTTCGTCCACCGAAGGCGGGTTGCATGATGCCATCAGAAGCTTGCTGGCGGGGTTTGAGGTACGTAAAAATGACATACCTTTTGACAGTTTTACACATAAAGTGCGCCCTGTATAGATAGTAGCCCCTGAGACTCGGTAGGTTGTCGAGAGCGACAGCGTGCCGAGGATCAAAATCGCAGGTATTGATTTTCGCCTTTCCTATGCAGGTGGCGGATAGTCCAGTGGCCAGCCGAACTGATGGAGTTGCCGAACTAAAGCGGCAACTCAACGTTGCGAATGCGGACATCGCGCTGGTTAATAAGCGACTTGACTAGTCACAAGGTAGGTTTTTTCTCCGTGGTCACCTAGTAAGGGAGCCGAAGCCCACTCCTTACAACATGTATGCTCAATGCAGATGGTGCCGCTGCTGTGGAGAGCCTTCGGGCAGAGCTTGCTCAAGCCAAGGAGCAGGCCAGAAGGAGTGATGTGGCTGCCTCGAGGGCGACCGAAGAGCTGGAAGCCGAAAGGGCTGCTCACTGCCGAAGCAGGGAGGAGATGGCCGAAGTGGCCGTGAAGTTGACAGATGTTACCGACCGCTATGAGGTTCTTGAAAAAGAATGCCGAGCGGAACAAGAAGACCTGAGGAAGGCCACCGCCGAAGCCAAGGATGCCCGTTCTGCAATGAGGGTTATAAAGGAGGAGCTGCGTCAGGCCGAAGATATTGTGGCGGGCAAGCCTTTTCTGCTGCGCAGGAGGTTTACAGATCCGAAGTATGCTCAGCTTGGCCAGCTGTGGGGTCCGGAGGATCCTTATATGGATTTAGCGGCGAGTGCGGTAGATGCCGTTGTGCACTTCCGAAGTCAGAAGGATCACGAGACGGAAGAGCTGTTTTGGTCTCAATTCCACAGTCCGGAGCGTTCACTTCCACTGACCAATCGGTTGGCTGAGTGGGCTGAGCTGAATAGACTGTCCGGACTTGCCATGACGGATATCGTGGCTCATGTCTGGCCGGATAGGCCCAAGCCAAAAAGTTATTTTGGCTTATTGCAGCAATTCCTTGGGGCGGTGCCGCATATCAAGGCGATGAAGTGGTCGGCCTGCATAGAGGGTGCCCGGATGGACCTCGCCCATGTGAAGACATACTGGACGGAAATGGATGCCACCGAAGTTGCAACCCGGGGTTCAGACGAGAGCCGGTTACCCGCCGAGCACTATTTTGGGGAAGTTCTGCAGGGTGCTCGTGCAATAGAGTCGCAGTGCTCAAAGACTGTCATTTTTAAATGATTTCTATGATTTTTAAGACGATATATAATATAAGTGCTTTTTATACTTGTGCGTTCAAGTATTGCAATATCTCTTGTGCGGCCGTTAGTGTATACTTGTGTATAACCTGAAAGATGGAAGTCTTCGGCTTCAGCCCCCACGCACAAAGTGCAGGGGTGTTTGCAAAAATAGCGCATTTTCACACTTAATCCAATGTGTCGGTCCTGTGAAGGAGGTGGTAGCATAGCAAACGAGGCAACCGGACTATAATGCCTTATCACTTTCACTTAGCCATAGGAGTTCGAGGGTGGGGCTACGACATAGCCCCTAGGGGCACCGCGCTCTCCGAATTCGGAGAGCGTATGTGCCTGACCGGGAAACGGTCCTTTGTCAAAGCGGAGGAATTCTAAACATTCCGGTAGTCGATCGAGTGGTGACCAGTCTCTCGTTGTATCATGACAGTCAGTTTTCGGCTTTCTCTACTGAGGTGCTCGCCCGGCCGAACCGGGGAACAATCGCAGTAGTTCTCCTGGTGCCGCGTTAACCGATGATACGGAACATAAGGCAGCAAAACACAGGAGCCGGGCAAACCCAACATTTGACCAAAGACATGATTCGGAGCTGATGCATATAAGGCCTAACTCGAGACGCCGAACACTCCCTAAGGTATTCGGTCTTTATGATAACGGGCAGAACAATGCCCTAAGCCCCTAGTGTCCAGGTACAGGCAAGAATTTCTGGCGCGGCCGATGCCAAAACGCCAGCCTCCTCGTTGGTTATAGTAAAAAGCCGTGGGATGGGAATCAACAAGAGACATTAAGAAAGGTCTACGCAGGGTCTTAATCTGAAAAGAATCCTTGCGACGGGTCCCTGCTGCACGTCTGCGCTTGTGTCTCCGTTGTGCCGTATCCTGGACGGGTGTACACGCTGTTCATCTGTAAAAAGAGAGGAACTTAGTTTGAAAAGAAATCGTGCAAAGAATGTATTAAAAATCGAAATATGAATGAATGAATAAAGCTGAGCTTTTATTAGCTCTTTATTGCTCATACGCACAGCCCCTTGTGAAGGGGTGTGCGGCTAGGGAGCCCCTAGTTTATTTATGCCGGACTCGTCTAGCCGTGTCTGGGGTCTTGAACGACCTTTTAATGAGATGATGCCGCGTGGACCGGGCATTTTAAGTGTAAGAGACGCGTAGTGCGGTATTGCGTTAAAGCGGACAAAAGCTTCACGTCCCAACAGTGCTTGATGGCACTTTTAAATGGGGCGACATGGAAGATTAGCTTTTCACGACGGAAGTTGTCGGGTGATCCGAACACAACTTCTAGTAGTAAGGAGCCCGCGCACTTGGCGTAAGGGCCTGGCGTCACTCCTTTGAAGGAAGTGCGGCTATGGTGAATTTTAGTAGGGTCTACCCCCAACTTGCGGATTGTGTCCGGATATAGCAGGTTTAAATCGTTGCCGCCATCCGTCAGGACTTGTGTAAATTGTAGTCCGTCGATTATAGGATCCAGTATCAGAGTAGTCCATCCTGCGTTTCGAATACTTCTGGAATAGTCCAGGTGGTCGAAACTAATTGGTTGTAACATCCAATCTCGGGGTTCCGCTGGGGTGGACCGTGCGACACGTGCTTTGGCGGGTGCCGCACTATTGTTCCGTATTATCACATGAAGTGAGTTTACTGTTTTGACTTTTTGTGGGGAAGTCTTTTGTTTTCTGGCGCTCTGCTGGTGGGGTTTGTCATCGTCCTCGCTTGGCGCGTCGAGCCCCTTGTGTTCGGCGTTGAGTCGGCTGGACTGTTTGAAGACCCAACAATCTCAGTGGGTGTGGTTTGCAGGCTTCCCGGGGGTACTGTGGATTTGACATATCCGATCCAAAATTTTGTTTAAGTTGGATAGCTCGTCACCGTTGTCCTTAAGAGGCAGTGTTTTGTTGTTCGGTCGCGAGATTTTGAATCCGGCGTTGACCGTCGTGTTCTTTGGGCTTTTTTCTTTATTTCGGCGCTGGTCCTTTCTGCGCCGTGATTTTCCGTTTCCATCTCTGATCTCGAATGTACTCGGGTCGCTGGTGCTGCATCTTGCTAGCCAGCTATTTTCCCCCACGCAAAAGCGGGTCATGAGGCTTGTTAGCGCGACCATTGTTCTTGGCTTTTCCTAGCCGAGGTGTCTGGCGAGCCATTCGTCTCGGACGTTATGTTTAAAAGCTGCTAAGGCTTCGGCGTCCGGACAGTCGACTATGTGGTTCTTTTTGGTGAGGAACCTGTTCCAGAATTTGCGCGCTGATTCTCCGGGCTGTTGGGTTATGTGACTTAAATCGTCTGCGTCCGGAGGGCGGACATAAGTCCCCTGAAAATTTGCTCTAAACGCGTCCTCGAGCTCTTCACAACTTCCAATGGTATTTTCTGGGAGGCTTTTGAGCCAATGCCGAGCTGGCCCTTTGAGCTTGAGGGGCAGATATTTTATGGTGTGGAGATCGTCTCCTCTAGCCATATGTATGTGCAGGATGTAATCCTCAATCCAGACCCTGGGGTCTGTTGTTCCGTCGTATGCCTCTATGTTTATGGGCTTGAACCCTGCTGGAAATTCATGATCCAGCACCTCATCGGTGAAACATAGTGGGTGTGTGGCGCCCCTGTATTTGGGTGTGCCGTTGTCTTCGAACACTCGGCGTGTTGTGTTACTTCCTAGGGCCCTCTTTTTTGGCCCATAAATGGACCTGACCGGGCCATCTGTTTTGCGAGGATCATGTGCCGGCTTGTGTGCGGCGCCGCTTGTCGCTCTTGGCCTGTTATCTGGCCGTCTATCCGGCCAGGCGGCCTCCTTGTTTTTTGACTGTGGGGGCTCTACGGCCTCCTCGTCGAATTCGGGCAGCAGCTTGCGCTTCGGGTAGCTCTTTGTTTGGTGGCTGTTGCCGTATTTGTCCGCGGTCTTGAGTACTTTGCTCCATCTCATTCTGAGTATGTCTTCCGCTGTTTTGAGCTTCCGTTTCTGCTTCTTCAGACTTCTTGCAGTGGTGACAAGCCTTTTGTGAAGGTCCTTATGCTCCGGTGGTGTGTCCGACGTGAGATCGTCTGGACTATTGTTTTCGCCGGGCATGGATTGATTGTCCGATTCATCCTGTTCGGATGGTTGCTTGGTTGCATGTTCGTCGCCCCCTGGTTTGCCCTGCTCTATTGCTGGGTCATTATGAGTGTTGTCGTTGTCGAGGCGGGACTTAGGGCGGCGCCTGCGTCGCCGTTTTGGTTGTTTTTCGGCGGAATTATCCTTTGCCGCGTCCCGTTGTTCCTCGTTATCGCTTCCTTTTGGGGTGTCCACCATATATACATCATGAGTTGAGGTGGCCTTCCAGTGCTCGGTAGGTGCTGGTTCTTGGTCGTCTCCGGCATCGTCGTCCATACCGTCGATGCCTTCGAAGTCGTAATCTAGCATGTCGGTTAGATCGTCGACAGTGGCTACAAAGTGGGTGGTGGGTGGGCTTTGAATTTCTTCGTCGTCCGCATCCCAACCATCCTGACCGCGGTCCGGCCAGGGCTCTCCTGATAACGAGAGATGCTTTAGCGAATTCAAGATGTCGCCAAAGGGTAAGTGCTGAAAGATGTCCGCAGCGGTGAACTCCATGATCGGCGCCCAATCGGATTCGGTTGGCAGGGGCGCAGGAGGTTCGGAGTCCGGCACCTCGGAGTCACGAGCTTTGCAAGGGACATGGTCAGTGTTCGGCTCCATCGCCGTAGAGATTGCAGCCCCCGAGGCGGTGTCCAACCACCTGTCCTCGATCTGCGCGGTCGGCTCCGAACTAGGGGTCGGAGCGGACTCATGTGCGGCCTCCAGAGCGCTGTCCGGCGGCAGAGCTAAATCATGCCCGTCGTGACAGTGCGGCGCGCTCGGCTGTGGCTCGAATCCATCGAAGATAAAGTCTCCGCGGATGTCGGCCGTGAAGTTTAGGCTTCCAAATCTAACCTGACGGCCAGGGGCGTAGCTTCCGATCTGCTCCAGAAGGCCAAGCGAATTGGCCCGCAGTGCAAAGTCGCCGAACACAAAGATCTGTCGGGGAGAAAAATCTCACCCTGGACTGCGTTGTTCTTGATTGAAGAAGCCATCAAGCCTATCGGTGACGGCACAGAGGAACTCTCAATGAAAGCACCAATGTCGGTGTCAAAACCGGCGGGATCTCGGGTAGGGGGTCCCGAACTGTGCATCTAGGCGGATGGTAACAGGAGACAAGGGACACAATGTTTTTACCCAGGTTCGGGCCCTCTCGATGGAGGTAAAACCCTACTCATGCTTGATTGATATTGATGATATAGGTAGTACAAGAGTAGATCTACCACGAGATCAAGGAGGCTAAACCCTAGAAGCTAGCCTATGGTATGATTGTTGTAATGGTTGTTCGTCCTACGGACTAAAACCCTCTGGTTTATATAGACACCGGAGAGGGCTAGGGTTACACAGAGTCGGTTACAATGGTAGGAGATCTACATATCCGTATCGCCAAGCTTGCCTTCCACGCCAAGGAAAGTCCCATCCGGACACAGGACAAAGTCTTCAATCTTGTATCTTCATAGTCTTGGAGTCCGGCCGATGATGATAGTCCGGCTATCCAGACACCCCCTAGTCTAGGACTCCCTCAAGAAGGAACAGCCGGATTTCGTTGCGGGGGAGGGCGAAATGGGACGAACGGCGGTTTCGAAATGGGAGGAGCCGTTCCTCTGCGCTGGAGCAAGGGGAGGGCGGTGGGCGTGGGAATGATGACGCGCGACGTGGCTGCGAGGGTGGGGATGGACTAGTCACGTGTCGAACATTGCGGGCCGACAGGCCGAAACCTGAGACCCACCTGGGACGCGCCCCCCGACACGACCAGGCAGCACCTGTGCGTCGCGATCCAGATCGGACGGCGCGCGAGGGTGTGCGCTCGGGATGAACAAGCAGCACAGCTGCACTTTTTAGGATTTTGGTTGAAAAACACCATCAAAATTACTTCCAACCCCAAAAGTTGTTGGTCACTGATGTCTTTGTTCTTTGTCTCCCCCCTTTCTCTCTAAGGGCATGTACAATGGTGGCGTATGGATACATATGCCTCATGACAAAAAGTAATTTAAAGCACCTACATTCATTTTCCTCTCCAATGCAAGCTATCACTAGTGGGGCTCATTAAGAAATAAAAAATAAAGACTCTAGTATACATGCATCTCTACTTTTCACTCCAACATTTTCAGCTTTTGTCACCGGACCACGCCTTTTCTTTTCAAGCACCTGCCTCCTGAAGAGGAACCTGTTTTCCTATCCGAACCTACTTTACGTCATATCCGATCCTACATGACATGCGAGGCATCACCTTGAGGCTATGCATTGTACATGCCCTAAGGGCATCTCCAGCCGCGCCCCCAAGAAGGCCTCCCCAGGCGATTTTTTCGCGCCGGCGCCGAAAAAACAGCCCAGTCGCGCCCCCAGGACGCCGAAAATCGCCGGCTTGGGCCGAAAACAGCGCCGGTGGACCCAGCCCGAACCCGGCGCGCTGGGGGGCGCCCGGGGGCGCCGGGGCGAGTTGTTTTGGCGCGAAGAAGCCACGGGCCAGCCGCGTCAGCGACTCGGCGCCTCGTCTCCCCCCAACGGCCTCAGTTTCCGCGGGGAATCAATGGCAAGGCTGCCGCCGGTCAGCCTTGCCATTGATTCCTTCACGGGCGGCGCTTCAAGGGGCGGCGCCGACGCCTCCCCTCCCTCGCACGCGTACACACGGGCGCGGCCCGGCTATAAAAGCCGGCGGCCTCCACTCCACTCTCCTGTGCCCACACCAGCCCCGCCCGCCCCTCGCCGCCGTCCAGCCCCTCCCTCTCCCTGCCTCTCCCGCGCGCCGTCGCCGTCGCCATGGCAGAACGTTTCCCCGGGGACGAGGCGGCGGCCAACGGCTTCGGCCGCCGTTCGCTCCGCGTTCTGGAGTCCTGGCTCCTGTTCCAGGCGAACATCCCGGCGCCGCCGGACATGCGCGCCGGGCCATCGGGGTGGAGGCTCAGCGCCGGGGGAGTGCCCATTCCCCCGTTGCCCGACACCGCGGTGAAGCCGGAGTATTACGCCGAGGAGGTCGAGATCGTCCGCGCGTCCCTCACCGACGCCCAACGCTCCCTCCCCCAGTACGCCGCCGACAACCACGCGGCCTGGGCGGCGTATTTCGAGCGCCGCCAGCAGCAGCGTTTGGCGTCCACCAACGGCGCGCCGGTGGTCGGCGGGCGGCAGAACAGCGAGGGGCGCCACCTCTGGTGGGGCGTCCCCGGCCGCACACTCGAGGGCGTGCTCATGCACCTCGAGGGCGGCAATGACCCGCCGTTGGCATACCCCCCGGCGACGCACCGGCGCGTCGGGACATGGGCGCCAAGGCGGTTCGGGTCTTCCTCCTCCTCTTCCTCCTCCCGATCCTCCTCGCACTCCTCTGGCACTCCGGCCCTGCTCGCCGTTAAGGCCGAGCCTGCGGCGGAGTCGCCGCTCGGTCGGCGCACTCGCAGCGTCGGCATCGTCATCAATGAGGGCGGCCGGCGCGCTTCCTCCTCGGCTCCTTCGCGCTTCGTCAAGCCGAAGACGGAGCCGGGACTGGCGCCGGTGAAGACGGAGCCGGGGCTGGCGCCGGTGAAGACGGAGCCGGGTCTGGCGCTGGCGCAGGCGGAGCTCGTCGACGACGACGCGGCCCTAGAATGGGCGCGCCAGGACTCCATTGCGATGGAGAAGGCGCGCCGGGAGAAGGCGAAGGAGCGCCAGCGCGCCGCCCTGCGCCGCTTTGAGGAGCGCCGACGCGGCCGCGACGAAGACGCGCCGCCGCCAGTCCACCATGGCGACGTCGGGTCCAGCCGGGGCGTCCGTGTCAAGGAGGAGAAGGCCGACGACGACGATGGCGGCGACGGCGGCGACGACTTCAGCCCCTTTCTTTTTTAGATTGGCTTAATAATGTAATGAAAATGAGCGAATTTGGCCGAAATTCGTCATGTTCAGACGAAATTTAACTACTCTTTGTCATAACTTCGCCGAACGGGCCCCTTTTTTTTTCTACACTCGCCTGTGGGCGGCCCTGGGGGCCGACGGCTGGGCGACGACTCGTCCCGAGGGCCTTTTTTTTTACGCCGGCTCACCTCCAGACGGTGCTTTTGGACGCCCCTGAGGGGCCAACGGCTGGAGATGCCCTAAGAAACTACTATGTCAAAATCCCACGTAGTCGCGCTTCGCTACCGACTTTCTCTTCGGTGAGAACACTGATAAGTGATGTCAACGTGCTCCCTGCGACGCCACGCCATCCCAGCCGCAAAACGCCACGACGGCCGATGGCCCGCCCACCGCCGACGACGACTTTACGCTACCGTTCGTCGCTCACAACGGCAGCGTTACTCGTCAGGTTAAAAAAGTCAAAGCGAGGTCAGGTCAGAAACGCCCACCTGCAGCGTCAAGCCCCGCACCAACCCGCTCGCTCACCGGAGACGCCACCCGCTCCCACCGCCAGGCGGGCCCCGCGCGTCATCCTCCCCACCCACCTTCTCCCCCGCCGCGCCGGTATATTTAACCCCCACTCCCAAATTCCTCCCTCCCCAGGAGCCGGAGCAGAGCACGCGCGCCCACGGGATCCCGGCCCCCCATTTCTCGCCCCACGCCACCAGTTCCGTCCGCCCGGATACACGCCGGCGGCGAGATCCCATGGGCTCCGTGGCGGCGGACGCGCCGGAGGCGCCGGTGGCGACGGAGACGGTGTTCCGGTCCAGGCTCCCGGACATCGAGATCCCGGCGCACCTCACGCTCCAGGACTACTGCTTCGAGCGGCTGCCCGAGGTGGCCGCCCGGCCCTGCCTCATCGACGGGCAGACGGGCGCCGTGCACACCTACGCGGACGTCGAGCGGCTCTCCCGCCGGTGCGCGGCGGGGCTGCGCCGGCTCGGCGTGGGGAAGGGCGACGTCGTCATGAACCTGCTCCGCAACTGCCCCGAGTTCGCCTTCGTGTTCCTCGGCGCGGCCCGGCTCGGCGCCGCCACCACCACGGCCAACCCGTTCTGCACGCCGCACGAGATCCACCGCCAGGCCTCCGCCGCCGGGGCGCGGCTGATCGTCACCGAGGCCTGCGCAGTCGACAAGGTGCGCGCCTTCGCCGCCGAGCGCGGGATCCCCGTGGTCACCGTCGACGGGCCGGCCTCCGACGACGGCTGCCTCGCGTTCAACGAGGCCCTGCTGCCCGAGGAGCCGCTCGCCGCCGACGAGCAGGTCGACCCCGACGACGTGGTGGCCCTCCCCTACTCGTCCGGTACCACGGGGCTGCCCAAGGGCGTCATGCTCACCCACCGCAGCCTCGTCACCAGCGTCGCGCAGCAGGTCAGCTCAGGCTCAGCTCACTCCCCTTCCCGTTACGCTCCCATCTCCATTGCTCCATTGCCACTGGCTGGACCGAGCCGCGGATCCTTCGGGGCCAGGCCAGGCGAGCTTCCCATTTACGTTTCCCGTGGCCTCGCTTTACGCTTTCCAGCTCGGGAAGTTCCTTTCCGCATCACGCGCCTCTCCGTCGGCGCCGGAGCTAAGCGACCGACCAATTACTCCCCTGCTTAAAATAACGCCGCGGCATTTATTACCCGGATCGGATCTGATTCGACGGGCCGACGTGACCCACGAAGGGCCCGCCAATCAGCGCCCACGCACACGATCACATTTTGCAATTCAAACTTTGTCGATGCAAAAAAAAAGAAGAGTTCAAATTGCACGATCACGTTTTCAATTCAATTTTTTGATGCAAAAATGGTTCAAATTTGTTGAACATTTGGTTTCTGAATTTTGTTGCGTGTGCGTGCAGGTGGACGGGGAGAACCCGAACTTGTACTTCGGCGCGTCGGACGTGCTGCTGTGCGTGCTGCCGCTGTTCCACATCTACTCGCTCAACTCGGTGCTGCTGGCGGGGCTGCGGGCCGGGTGCGCGATCGTGATCATGCGCAAGTTCGACCACGGCGCGCTGGTGCGCCTGGTGCGCGCGCACGCGGTCACCGTGGCGCCCTTCGTGCCGCCCATCGTCGTCGAGATCGCCAAGAGCGACCGGGTCACCGCCGCCGACCTCGCGTCCATCCGCATGGTCATGTCCGGCGCCGCGCCCATGGGCAAGGACCTCCAGGACGCCTTCATGGCCAAGATCCCCAACGCCGTGCTCGGCCAGGTTCGAACCCATATCCAATGATTGCTTGCTTGGTTATCTGGCACTGTGGAGTGTTTCAGAGGGCGAGTGAACCTCGAAAGATCATCAATGGTTGTTGGGGCATCGGGGGAGCGATTGGGATGGGTTGGCCGGTGGTGGCCCGGCGCGCGAGCCAAGGTCGCAGTTTGGTGGGTGGGTGGCATGGTGGCGTCGTGCTTTTGGGTGCGGGATACGGCGACATCCCAACCTTTACGCTGCGTGACGGCGTCGTCCGAGCCGACGAAGCGAGCGCACGCCACCCCCATGATCCCATCCCGGCGGGCGGGTTGCCGTCCCCGCAAGCCAAGCCAGAGTTCTGCTGGTGGCCAACAAACCGCCTGTCGCCAAGATTTTTTGGGCGGGCAAGTCGCTCTCACCACGGATCGATCTCGGCCGTCTGAATCTTTTTTGCAATGTACTGCGCAGGGGTACGGGATGACGGAGGCCGGGCCGGTGCTGTCCATGTGCCTGGCGTTCGCCAAGGAGCCGTTCGGGGTCAAGTCGGGGTCCTGCGGCACGGTGGTGCGGAACGCGGAGCTCAAGATCGTGGACCCCGACACCGGCGCCTCCCTCGGCCGCAACCTGCCGGGGGAGATCTGCATCCGCGGCAACCAGATCATGAAAGGTACGTGCGTGCGCGCACACTCATCTGAACCACCCTCCAATGAAACAAAACAGGCTTATTCATTTCTCGAACAAAATGTCCAACCAAAAACAGCACAGTACCGCGGTGTTTGGTCACCGCTCAGGAGTGGCAAACGATGTGGATGGCACGACGATCTCCCTACGTGATCCACTATTCTATCACCAGTTCATTAGGTGGGTGAGTGGTTGGCGACTAGAGCTCGGTAGGTCATGAGTAGGTGCTGTACTGCTACAGTGGTCTGGTGATCGGGCTCGAATTATTGGCCACGCCTAGCTAGGACAACTGCACACCCACATTGCTGACAGCAGTTTCGGGCAGATGGATAGGTACCGAACGTGCTGCATTTTCCGAGCACCGGCAGCTCAGTCACCTGCACGCATGTGTGCTCGTGTTCTGTCCACGTCCGGTACGTACTTTTGGCCACTAGCTAGCCAGCGAACGGACGGACGGCTCACTAGACTAATCTGAGTGATCAGTAGCTGCACGGGCCAGAGCTTCTTCCACCTTCTGCACCAGATGCTCGGTGCACCGGTCGGTCGGTCTCCAGTTAGGTGCGTAGCTGGTGACCGGTGAGCCCGCTCACCTAACACGTCTCCTTTTAGTCCTCTGCAACTGTTGGCAAATCGTCGTCGGCTGGTCCATCGACGGCGACGGCGTGCGTCAGTCGATGAGCCGGCGGCACCCGTTTGGCTTTAGCAGCAGCATGCGCATCCTGACTGACTGCTCTACCGTCGGCGTGGTAGCAACCGTCGCACTGGCGCCTCACACGTCAATAATGGAGTGCGCTGAACTGAAGGGCTGAGGCCATACGCATCTCTCAGGTTCAGATGTACTTGCGCCGCTTGGGCATTGCTGACAAGGAAACAAGGCGGCAGATGCGCGAGTGTCTCCAAAGCCTGGCCTTGGCATGTTGCCGCATGTGTCGTGCACAGCGTCAGCCACCGTTTTCACTGAGTTTTCGGACGAACATTCACCCTTTTTCCTATCTGCATTCAGGCGAAGCAGATAACTACTGTTTTTCCTTTTTTTTTTCTTATTTGGCAGTACAGTAGTACTCCCTCCGTTTTCTGCATTCAGCCTTTCAGCCTGGCCCATCGTGGGGCCTACGGGCCCCACCGTGACAAGGTTCGTCTGTCAATTTTATACTGGACTAAAAGACCTTGGTTACAGATTAAGATCTTATGTTTCAGAAAGAAAGGGGATATTTTTTAGGTGCCGCCGATCTGACTGAACTCTACGTTTCGCGTCCAGCATTTTGGTTTTAGCTAAAGCTGCACAATCATCCCCCGAAACGTCGAAGGTGCTACATGTACATGGGGTTCCAGTAGTGCAACCCAGTACTACAAAGAATCAAACTTGACATCATCTTCTAGATGGTCCATACATTGTATAGCTTGCATTCATTGATGCAGCATGCTGGCCATGTGAAGAATCCACAAACAAACTCCCATATGCATGACCAGTTATCTTTGCTTGAAAGTCCATGCTTATCTTTTTGTGGGAAATGGCCAAGCTTAGGTCTATCATTAGTTAACATAAGAAAACAAAGCCTGCCTTTCTGCTCATTTTTAATAGTTACAAGTAGTACTAAGTTGTTTGACCTAGCACATGTGGTGAGGTGGAGATGTTTAGACTTGGCGTATGGATACCTTATACCTTGTACTATGAATGATTGGATACATTGTGGCAACAGGCTGTCCTCTGGGCTGTAGCCATCCATGATTGCATACAACTGCAGTCTGCAGTCTGCACATGATGCCAACTGGATGGGAATACTGATGATTCCTAATTTTGTCCATTTCCTATGTATGCCCCTTCATGCTCTGAAACTAGTAAGGGCAGAAGAAGCATTTCCTCGCATTACTAATACATGAGAGTCTGCAAACTTTAACCCAGCAAAACTAATTATTTTGCTTCATGATCCCCATATTGATGTAACTCTTCATTACACGGAGTGTGGATTTTTGAATTCGGATATGATCAGTATGTCACTTTCGCAGGCAGATGGATGTGTGTTCAGTGACTACGACATTGAATAATTGCTCAGCATTTTATTTTTCACAACAATATGTAAATTCCCCCCAAAAATATAAATACTTCCATGGATAAGAACTATCACCATGTAGCATGTCTACCAAGTTTCAGACCTGAAGTTGATATCCACTCCATTCAGTACCATTTTTACCGAAAATTCTAGCATTGGTACAATACTTTTTTGCGGGAGAAAATATTAATAATCTTAATACGCACCAAGATGCTCAGAGGTATCAACTCGTGTAAATGACCAAGCCTATGGTTTGCAGGTTATCTAAATGATCCAGAGGCCACAAAGAACACCATTGACAAGGACGGTTGGCTGCACACTGGAGACATCGGTTATGTCGATGATGATGACGAGATCTTCATTGTCGACAGGCTCAAGGAGATAATCAAATACAAGGGCTTCCAAGTACCTCCTGCGGAACTCGAAGCCCTTCTCATCACACACGCCGAAATCAAAGATGCTGCTGTTGTATCGTAAGTTGATAAACTGTTCAAAGGGATTCAGGATCCATTTGGTTCATGTCAAAAGTAGGTGATTAAATTTAGCTGGTCTTCAATTTTTGCAGGATGCAAGATGAACTTACTGGTGAGATTCCAGTTGCATTCATTGTGCGGATTGAAGGCTCTGAGATCAGCGAGAGCGAGATCAAGCAGTTTGTTGCAAAAGAGGTAATAACAAGTTGTCCACTTTCCATATATTCAAGTATGACACACAAATAGAGAAACAGACAAAGTTGCCACAAAGAGTACATCTTTTACAAAATTCTGAAGAGAGCATAATTTACAACATGTGATTTGTGAACTGTGAGGCATACCGGCCATCCAGCATGTTATTTTACAAGACTGAAGAGAGCATCAAATCTTTGGATTGGTTCATGTATCTTCACCAATTCAGCGCAGATCTGAGAGTTCAGAAACCTAATAAATTTTACAATGTTATTACAGGTTGTTTTCTACAAGAGGATCCACAAAGTTTTCTTCGCGGACTCGGTTCCGAAGAGTCCTGCCGGCAAGATCCTCAGGAAGGACCTGAGAGCAAAGCTTGCTGCAGGCATCCCAGGCAGTGGAAGCACACAGTCCAAAAGCTGAGTCCCATCTTACACACACACACACATCTCTGTCCAAAATGATGTAATGTTGTCGATGAAATGGCAATATATTATTATTATTATTACATATAGAAGGGCTGGCTGGCACATGGTCGTCGATTCTTTCAATTAGATGGCTAAGTTATATGATTTGTTTGTTCGTTCGATGATGTGTATCCTGTCATGTATAGATACCGAACTCTTTTTGACAAGAAAGGCTGATTATAATGTATACCGCTTATGATTTATACCACAAGTTGAATTAACTCATTTGTTCTAGTGGATTTTTTTTTAATCAGTTCGTCTGTTCCTGTGTTCCAAACATGGCCTATGCATTTTTGCAGGGCAAAAGTTTCGGTCTGAAAAGGCACTTCATTCAACAGTAGCAACAAAGAAGAGGTTACACGGTCTCTTTTTTTTTGCGAGTAGAACACGTGTACTATTACTCAATCACCAACATGATTACAATCAGCTAAAGATAGCTCAACGGCTCCTTGGGGTGGGGGTCCAGAACCCAACCAAGTCATAAGTTTTACTCCCTCCGTTCCAAAATAGATGACCCAACTTTGTACTAACCCAATTTTGTATTGAAGTTAGTACAAAGTTGGGTCATCTATTTTGGGACGAAGGGAGTACCTTCTAAACGAGCATATAATTTGCTAAAAAAATGCTTGATTTTATTCTGGAATCGACTGATATGAGTAATACTGGTTGCACGAAGGCTCATAAGGTGCTGGAGGAGGTTACGCGTCTATGAACAATACACAGAGAATACATAACATACAGACACACTAATACGTATTTTTCTGGGGCAAATACGCTACTGCAGTACACACATTCACGTCTTCTCACCCTAGTTTTTTTAGAGAGCAGTCTTCTCACACTAGCAGTGTAGTAGTAACATAACGAAACAGAACAGAAGCCCAAGAAGAAGTAGTCGCTTGGGCGTAGCCGGGCCGAGCTCCTCTGTTGCGGCCCAAGAGCACTAGCTAGCTATCATCGGGAGCCCACTGTGGGCGTGGTACTGCCGGGGTTGATGGGCCGGGCCGCCTACTTTGTGGAGGAGGAGCGGTGCGGGTGCGGGTGCGGGCGGGAGAGCGACGGGTAGAGGCGGAAGAGGTTCCGGGCGGAGAGCGCGGAGAGGACGGCGGTGCCGGCGGCGGCGAGCCCGCCGCAGACGAGGCTCCCGGCGACCTGCTGGCAGAAGCGGGTGAAGATGTTGCAGACCTTGTTCCACTGCAGCGCCTGCGCGCCGTCCAGCGCGATCAGGCACGCCTGCGCCGCCGCCACCGTCGCCGCGAACGTCACGTACGCGCACCCCTGCACAACGCACGTCATCAGGCACACACATACAGTTAATCTTACGTGTTTTCAGATCATAATGCCATTAGATTAACTCGATGAATGGCTTTGGACACTGTTAACTCAGCAGTAGTAAGGTGTTTTTTATCTTCTGAAAAGCAGTAACAAGTTAACCCGTCGAAATTTATCCTGGAATAATCACAGCTAACTCTTAAATTTGTACCAAAAATGGTCAATGTGGCGAGCCATATCTCAGAAACCAAATGAACAAACCTCTCTTAAATTTGTGAGCTAACCCACCCACCCACATGACTATGTGCTGCAGATTGAGTGGATGCAGTCTGCCTCATTTATTATTTGCGTTCTACTGTGTATGCCTAGGTTGATTTCGGGGCATTTTCACAGAAGTTAGTAATAATTGTGTGTTTGCATCTACTCCTATCATGAAAAATAAGAAGAGTTCTAGTGCTACAAGTTCATCGACTGTTGCCGTGTTACGAATGCACGGTAACATCCTACAAAGTTGTGATTTTTTTTTTGGAAACAATTGAGTGTGTCATTTAGAAATTTGTCTACAGCCCCATAAAATTTAGAAATCCAAATTAGTTTTAAATTGGGAGAAGCAACAAAAGACAATTCTAGGCATATACACAGTATAAAAAAAGACAAACACGGATAAACTAAAATGTTAGACACTATTGATAACTAAAGTTGCATAGCCGGTTGCTCCAATCTTGACACAGACAACAAATATGCTATCTACAAGCAGTGTTATAGAAAGAAACAATACATAGTTAGTTTATCTGAAACGCGAATGGTTCTGGACTAGCCTGATTTATCCACAAACAGTGTTCTAGACAGGGACAATAAACGCGCGGAGTACTTTATATAAAAGAAAACAGAGAGCTTGTAGAGTTTGACTCTATTTATAAATAAAAAAGATTATCGACATGGATGGCACATGAAACTTGATTTTGCTAGTAAATCAGTTGCACATAGGCATGCATGTGCAGCACCAGGCACTTGAACTTGAATGCACCGATCTTTTCCGACGGGGAACCAAAAAATGATTTGGGATGGCCCTCGACGCATTGATGGAAGCATGAATGAAAAACAGCGGTGCAGCTGCAACAAATAACGCAGCACCGCAGCGCACTGTCCTGGTCTGATTTGCCAGTCCGGGAGGCCTGCCGTGAGCGGTGAGCCGTTGGTAGATGGCAATGGTGACGGCGAGAAAGGAAGATGCTGGTTACCATTTGCAGTAGAATCGTTATGGCGACGGGACCGATCAAGATGATAGCTCGGTGCTAACTGTTTCGTGTTCATAGCCTCTGAAAACTGTTTCCTATTCCTGTCGCGGAATTGAAGGTTGTTGGTCCGGTCGCCGTCGGGCGATCAATGAGCTGCCCAGTTAGTGCCTATCTTGTTTAATTCACCGGTGAGTGAGTGCTGATCAGAATTCATGCATGCTGTATAGTGCTTGTGTTGATTAATTAGGCGCCGGGCACGAACGGTCTCTAGTGTGTGTGGAAATGAGTACAGTGTCATGGTTTTCACTTTCAGTGAGACGATGAAATTCACTCGATTTCAATGATTTCAGCAAGCGCTAAAATATTTATCTTTCGGTTAAAATATTTCAATGAATTCATTTGTGCACAGGAATTCAAATATTTTTCGACTTTATCATTTTTGTTGAATCTCAAGTGAATGTTTTGGCCACAAACTGAAAATCACTGAATTTCGGTGATTTCGGTTGTGGCTGAAATATTTTTGAAACCCAAAGTGACAGAGGGACTGGCCGATCATGGATACCGGAATGGAGACTGCGGAAGAAACATTCAGGGCCGGAGGCATGAGCAGAGTGATCCGAACATTCAGCGGTCTCCTTAGTACTCAGGAATTCAAATATTTTTCGAACTTACCATTTTTTGTTGAATTTCAAGTGAATGTTTTGGCCATGAACCGAAATCACTGAAAGTCGGTGATTCCGGTTGTGGCTGAAGTATTTCTGATGGAACCAAAAGTGACGGAGGGACTGGCCGGTCATGGATACTGAACTGGAGACTGTGCAGAAGAAACATTCAGGGCCGGAGGCGAGAGCAGAGTGATCGGAATAGTGCAGTACGTACCTTGTCGAGGAGGAGGAAAGCCCAGGCCAGGGCCCTGCTGTTGCGGCAGGGGTTGTGGGCGAAGCGGCCGAGGTAGAGGCACCGGAGCAGGTGCAGCAGGTGGTACCCCGCCGCCGCGCCGGCCGCCGCCGTCAGCACCCTGCAGGACACACACGTTACGCGCTCGGCTCGATCACAATTCAGACGGACACATGCCACGGCCGTACGTGCGTGCTAGCTAGCTAGCAGAACTCACCAGAGGGCGTGGACGTCCTTGACGGTGGCCTTCTTCCTGATGAGCAGCACCGTCTCCGTCTGCGTGTCCAGCCCCATGAGCAGCGCCGACGCCGTCGCCAGCGCCGCGCACGCGCCACGCATCAGCCCCTCCGTCTCTACCTCCGACGACCTCCTCCTCCCCGCCTGCGCCGCGTCCATCGCGCTCAAGGTCAAGCCCGGTCGATCTCTACTTGTGGGAGTGTTTGCCTCGTGTCTAACGCACGCACGCCGTGGTGAGCTCGGGGGCTCACGGCAGCTTTATAGGCGCGGCGCACGAAATGAGTGGCTGCTCTAGGGAGCGCGGCGATGGTCGAGAGCATGTGCGCACGGGTACGGCGGCGGGGCGACGTGGTCGATCGTGGCGGTGTGCTAGCGGTGCTCGGTGCGTGGGTTTAATGCACTGCGGTTAACGGGCTCTGACCGCCCAACCGAGTACCGGATCGACAGGCAAAACGGCAGACAAGGCTCGGATGGGTCGTTAACTGAAATTGGACACTCATGATGCTACATCCTGTCAACGAATTAGATCATGCAATTGCTCTTAGGACAAGAAGGCTGGGATGGGTCATTCAGTGAATTGTGTCTGAATATGGTGGAGGGAGTGCATCCTGTCAAGGAATTAGATTTTCTTTTTGACGGAAATGTCAAGGAATTAGATTGTGCAATTGCTTTAAGAAAAGGGCCCGCGGCCCGTTTTTATTTTATATATAAAGCAACAATCATCGTACAACTCAACACCATAGCATACGTCCAGGACAAGATAGTACAATGGTGCTCAAAAAGGGTTACACAACCCCATTACCACTCCAAGCAAACTACATGTAGGAAGAAAGGGCATCGCTTGAAGTTGTCGGGGCCCTCAACCGTGAACGAGTTGACGAAGCCGTGCACGACAACCGGGATGCTCCAAGTCCAAGGTGGCGCAGGCATGCTCCTTGGTGAGGCGCTCCGTTTTTGCCGCGTAGGCCGCCTCCTCCTTGGTGAGCCGCTCGGACTCCTCAAGGTTGAGTCGCATGCCTTGGCATTTCTGCAGCGGCAGTTGCGGGTGTCCGTCCCTGCCGTGGTCAAGGATCTGAGGGCAGGGCAACGGGTGTAGATCTGCATGAGCCACAGATGGACCAGCTAGACCCGACCCGGGGAGTTGCCCCGCCTCCGACTCAAGGAGCCACGACCATGGGCTCGACAATGCCGGCACCAGCACTAGCGCCGCCTAGAGGAGCGGGGTCGGAGGTTACGGCCCAGCGCTCCAAGAGCCTCCGGGCCACCAAGCGAACGCAGACCGCTATGAACCAATGCCGTCGTGTGTGGAGGAGCAGGAGCCCCGCCAGGCCACGGAGAGTGAACCGAGGAGGAGGAGCCCCGCCGGGCCACGGGGAGTGAACGGAGGAGGAGGAGCCGCCCTTATCAACTCGTGACTGGCGGAGGGCAACTCGGATGGCGAGCTCCTCGTCTGGCTCCGCCACGAGGGCATCCTAGTCATCGGGTTTGGCTTCGGGCGAGGCGCCACTGTTGGATCCGGCCATGGTCCGGCTAGGGGTGGGGATCGGACGAGAAGAGTAAAGCGAAAGTTGCTAGGGTTTAATCTGAGCAGGGGTTTTGTGGGATCAAGATGAGTCAGCGTGGTCTGGATCCTGCATGGTTGATGCGTCCAAACGCTCCTATATCTGCCCAACATATTGACAAGATATAAGGGATGCCGGACAATCCGATCATTTGACCTGGATTTAAGGGGTTTGGTTGGGCAGTAAATTTTATCCGTACAGTGTCTCACTTGTTTTGTACGGACGTTTAAGGAAGAAAGCAGAGGAGATGCTCTATGGATCACACGCACGGTATCACGAGCTAGAACAAACTACAAGGCTCGTGGTAGTAGAGCGTGCGTAGACAGCAACAACATATCACATGCTACAACTGTTCAAATTTACTATTGCACATCCATTACTGCCTCTCGTAGCTTCGCCCATTGCACATGATACTTCACTTTCAGAGAATTTATTTATTCCTTTCCGATCTTTCATCTTTGGTACCCAACAAATGCAGGCCCATGGTTTATCGCCACTACAGTGGGTTAACCGTGTAGGTAGTACAAGTTTGTATTTTTTTTTGCGAATAAAGTTTGTAAATTGTTGAGCCGATTAACTGACAAGTGAGAAGCTGTCTTTTTAAGGTGGGTTTTCCCCGACATCTACATGAAGGATGCACAGAGCCACAAGTGAGGAACAGTTTGGGAGCGATATCATTCTAGTAGAACTAATCACTTCTCAAGTCTTCCAATTGAAAGCACTCGTCAAGTCGCATCACAGATTGATGGTTCAGAAAGGACTAATCCAAAAAATGTGAGTACACTTGAATAAATCCACCACACCAAAGACTACTCAAATCTTCTGAGGGCTGCCTCTCTAGCGTCTTCTGCTCCACTTGCAGACTTTATTACTGTGCCCTGAAACCTATCGGCCAGCATGTATGTATTCCTTGCAATCAGCGTACATTAAGGAGCACACGCACAGTACCAGAGCTAGAACGAACTGTAATGCTCGTAGCAGTGGAGCGTGCGTAGACGGCAACAGCAGAACAGTTACAGCACTGTTCGAATTTGCTAGTACTGCTACATCCATTAACTGCCTGCCTAGCTTTGCCCTCTGCACAGGGCACTTCACTTTCAGATAGCAACCAGAGAATTCATTCGTTCATCCTTCCCGATCTCTGGCACCCAAACAAATTCAGCCGCATGGATTATTATTACTAGTCGAATGCACGTGCTTTGCACGTGTGCATTGTTGAGTACAATTTTCACACAAATAAGAAAATTTTCAATACAAACTGAGCACTTTTTACGCGAGTTGTTTTTGCTTTCCAACTTCGTGGCAAGTTACAATGTCTTGATAAAGTTTCACCCTTCTTACATTGCGAAAATATTACAAGAAGTTTTGGTTAGTAGCGAGTACTTTACAAACCTGCAGTCAACATTCACAAAGTGACAAGTCAAGTCATGGGATAGTATTTTGTTCAGGAAATGATCATCTTGATGCATTATCACTTGGACGTAAATAGAATGCAACCACGGGTTGAGCCAGTTGTAGCCACTCCATCCAGTTCAGAAAGGGCTGACATCATGTTAGCCTCGTGTTAGCGTTTTTTTCAGAAACCAAGCCACATGGTGCTGCCTCTGACTTTCGACCAGAGCGCCAATGCCGTCAAGTTTTTTTTAGGGGTACCAATGCCATCAAGTCGATTCATCAGATCCCATAACCTTTTTTTTTGTTGAGAAAATCAAATCCCATAACCAGTGGCGGAGCAACAGGGTGGGCACGCTCCACCCTGTAATTTTGGGCTGGCCTGTATAGCTATTGGCTGGCGGAGGAAGGCCGCACAAACAGGGCACGGGCACACGATCGACGCAACCACCGCCTCTCTCGATTCCGATCCGCCGCCAGCTGAGCGCCTGCTTCGTCGTCGCGGCGTCGCCTCGTCGGCCACCCAGAGACCGGAGCAACCCTCCCGACGCCCGCGGACGGGGCACACTGCCTGTTCTCTGCTCTGCCCGCCACCTGCTTTCTTCGGCCGCCGGCCTGCAGTGCTTCTGAAAGAGCTTATCATCTCACAGATCGTCATGCCTGTGCCGACCCACTGATCGTCGACCCGAGGACTTCCATGGCATCGGCGCAACACACGACCTTGCCATCCGGCACTCATCTAGTCTTCCTGAGCAAGCACGGCGGCGCTTGCGTCCGGCGGCCATGGCCACACGCAGCATACATCAGAGGGCATGGGCACGGCTATACCATGATGAGGCTTTGGAATCGATTTGCTTCACGGATCCACATCCACCCATCCAGGCAAAGGGAGGTTAGGAGGAGGCAATCGATTTGTCTAAGGGGACCGTGCTTTGTGGAGTTTTCCAGAAGGAACGATTGGTTTTTAGGGTGGCGGGAGCACTGTAGGTGGCGAATCCATGTGACATGAGCCGTTCGATCCAATATCATGGACGGCTATAAATGAATTCATTCTTCAGGCGGCGGGTAGAACAAGTGAGGTGAGGGTAGATTCAAATATTCAAAAAATTGTATACTATAGTAGTAGAGATTAATAGCACTCCAGCCCTCCATACACGTCTACTGTAGCCGTGTAGGCAGTACTGGTAAGTAATTTGTTGAGCTGACGAACTTGCATGATTCAGGGGTCCTGCTAAGCCACCAGAACTTCAGACTGAAATGAATTTGGCACCTGATTGATCTTGTAGTAGTACTATTTTCGTTACCTTCAGAGAGTGCTGACATTTCTCCATGGCTTGGGAGATCTGGCGTATCTTGAGAATTGATGTAGCCTGAAAGTTAGGTGTATTTTGTGTGTGTGTGTGTGTGTTCAGACACTGTTATTATCCTAATTGATGGCGGAAACAGTGTTCAATTAGTGTGTCCTTTCGTATCATCAATGGCGGCTACAGTCGGTGTACGTGTTGATCAAGGGCTACGTTTCACCAACGGCCGTTGAGCTGGGGCAAGCTTAAGTGTGGTACAATTGTTATTACTACAACATCATATCGTTCTTGAAGAGAAGAGAAGAAGAGAGAGCGTCAGGTGGCTGGTTTCTGGCCATGGAGAAGATGGGCACGAGCAATTGTTCTTGCTTTTTTTAAACTGTCAGC
Organism: Triticum timopheevii; assembly: GCA_963921465.1. Classification (NCBI taxonomy): domain Eukaryota; kingdom Viridiplantae; phylum Streptophyta; class Magnoliopsida; order Poales; family Poaceae; genus Triticum; species Triticum timopheevii. The sequence continues at coordinate 616,802,782 of OY997274.1, read as the reverse complement.
AGTTCAAATTACAGCCTTGGTTTTGCTGAAGATCTATGTTTTCCTATTGCAGAGCTGACAGCGCCTTCATTCATTCATCCCCAAAGATGACAACCTCTTCTTTTCCGGAAAGAAGCAAAACACTACCATTGCGTTGAAGGAAAACAAAAAAACTCACAATAGCGAACAAATTCAGAAGACAAGCTTACTGTAGCTAGATTTAGTGGCAAAAAAATAACGGACAAATTAGAAAGACGAGCTTACTGTAGCTAGATTTAGTGGCAAACAATCATGCTGCATATATGCATGTGAGCCATGTACTCTATTATTGTTATTTGAGAGTTAATTAAGGGCCCCTCCATTCATGGGGGACGAGTCGTACAGAGATGCATGCGTGTATATACACTTCACTTCGCTTACTCCTACAGTGCTGCTTGCGCGAGCGGTCCCGTTACGGATGCAGGAACTCTGCACACCATACATAGTCAGCCAACTACATAGAATAATCGATTGGGAATTTCCTTTGAAGTCTACTCTAAAGTTTAAACCCTATATTTCTCCAAGCGTACGTGCTCAGTTTTAGTACTGCTATACTGTTTGCAATCTTTTGGTCATGTTATTTTCCAGCCATGTCTTTGACACAAAAACTACATGTATACACATTAATTGGCGATCCATCAATTCCGTGTGTAGGCACGATGGCTATGGAGCAGAATAGGGCATCCCTCTCTGACAGCTGAAGCTGAAGAAGCTAGCGAGCTCCGGCGGGAACAAATTGGTTGGCGAGCGGAGCTTAATTAAGTGCCACTTACTCCGGCCATCCTGAAGCGCGCGCGAGACCGGTGGAAGCATCAGGCATGGAGGGGCCAAACCAATCTGCGACCCCTGGAATCGAATTTTTAAAATGGCTTTATCGCTCTGAAAGCGATGCGCCGATCGACCGGTAATCATGCGAGAGCTCTCGCGCGTTAATGTCGCGGCGGCCGGCGGTTGGTCGACGGACGATCGGGCACGCCGCGCGCATCGCGTGGTCGACCGAGGCCCGAGGGGTACGTGGGCCGCGGTCTTGCGCCTGTGGCCGGAGGTTGGCTACGTAGCGTAGTATGTGTAGCTCGGTCGAGGCAGGTGGCCACCGCTGGCGCTGGGCGCCGCATGGGAGACGAGTGCGCGCGCGCGTGCGTGCTGCTGGCATGTCTAATACTGTTTTTTTTTCGTGGAACATGTCTGTAATGAATGTGCAAACTAGCAGACTGCGTCGGCGCATGCACGGCAACCGCGAGATGGACGGATCAGCGTGCGTGCATGCATGCCGTGTGGATCATTCCATGCGCTACACGCGCGAGATGGATGCATGGATCAGTGAGACAAGTAACTTGGACTTTGGAATCTCGCCGGCGAGTTTGCACTAGGTAGGTACACGTGTTGCACGGGGATGGAAGGAGGAGTCCAACATGTACTGTACGTAACAGACACTCGTGGCCAAGCTAAGGGACGGTTAGGCTCAGAGAGTTCTGGCCTTCTGGGGGAAAAAAATTCTGTGCAGCCGGGCTGCAAACCAAATCCTGTGCATACCCGACGCGGATGCCTCACACGAGTACAAGCCTAGCATCCGACGGCCACTTACTCAGACGCCCGCTTAGTCCTCGGGGATGGCTCGTTTGCTCGGCTGGGCTTGAAAGGATCCCGCGTGGCATCCCCCTCGTCCGTCGCCGCCATGCCCCTGTTGGGAACAGACGCGACGATAATGTTGCCTGAGATTCAACCTGCCCCGTCCCTGCCGTATCCAGCAAGAAGCAGTTGAAGAAGAAGCCGCAGCGCCAGCGGCTGCAGCAGCCGGCGCCCAAGGAAGCCGAACACTTTCCAGCGAACTACGGCGACGTGCACGCCGGAGAGATCCAGTCCAAGTACGTCTTCACTCTTCACCATATTATTATGCATCATCCACCGGATTTATTTACTGTAGCAACTACATAACCATCTTTTTAATTTACATAACCATATTTTGCTTTAAAACGATAGCTATTTAGTATCAACCTTGTGCTGTAAATGGTTTCACCTCATACATTACTGCACAAGATCATTAGTATTTTCGGGATGAAACGGCCTAAAGGCTAATTTGCTGGTGGAAGGTCTGAATTTGGTTGGTATTATGTGTATCAACTATTCAGTTTTGTTTTAGAATAATCAACTATTCAGCTATCAACCTTGTGATTGTGTGTGTGTGTGTGTGTGTGTGTGCAAATGAGCAAATCGTGTTACATCAGTTTCATATTCAGAAAGTTGATGCCTTCATGTCTAGACTAGTAGCAGTATTCCTACTAGTTAACCTTCCAAATTTTCAAGAACTGTAGTAAGTCCTCTGAATACCCGCAGAATGACTGCAGCATCTTGCCACTCCTAGTAAAATGTTGTACTACGTTTCTTACAGAAACTTGTTTATTTCAACACCTTCTCTTGTAATTAAGTTTGTCTGAACACTGCACATCTGATTTGATTGTGCAGGGAGATATACTCGCCGTTACAGGTGGTATTAGATGATAAAGTATCATCTGTTCTACATGTGGAGCATAATCAAGCGGCACATGCTCTTTGCTGTAACTGAAATCAGTATTGCCAAAACTAGAGCAGAAGATGAACCCATCGCGGCCGAAGAAGATATCAGGGTGGTTTCGTGACAAATGCTCAAACATGTGTATACAAACTGAAAGAGTTTCATGATTCTAACCTTCATTTGTTATTTGTACAATGTTTGGACCAATTTTTGTTTAAGAAGTATCTGTCATTTAAGGAACAAGAGAAATAATCTCAATTTTGAAGTCCTGTCATTCTAGATAATCACCAGTCTATTGTTCTATATTACATTTTCAAAGGAATAAGAGAAACAGTCTACAATCTCTGAGCAATTTACAATCTGATCATCTCGAACCATCGTAATTTGATCGATGTACAACTTGATGAAATCTTCCAAAGCAAAATCGTCTAGGAGTCTCCGCGGCATCGTTGTTATAATCACCCTTCTGCTGGAAATGTTAGAGGCATCTGAACCTCTGATGGTTGGACTAATTGGTTTGTCATGATCTTCACATTGCTTTTGCCTTGCTGGCCCTGCTCGCCGATCTAGGTTTAGGAGCTTCTTCACACTATCCCACACAGGGTAATGGCCCTGTTTGGATACTCTAACTTAGTTAGAGGTTAGAGTTAGATTCTAACTCTAAACTAACCCTAAACTAACTCTAACCAAAAAGCTGTTTGGATGGTAGGGTTAGATTGACAATAAAATATTCTTTCTCAATCTTTTGACTACTTTGGACCTTGTTTGAATGGGAGGGGTAACTTTTTTTACTATTTTTTCTAATGGGTCCAAGAGAACTAACCCAAATAAGCTCCTCTAGTGTGGGCTAGTTTTTTGGGGTGAGTTAGATCCAACTAACCCAAACTAACCCATCATGTTTGGATACTTTTGGGTTATTTGAGCCCTAACTAACTAAAACTAACTCTAACATAGGGATCCAAACAGGGCCAATGATATCGTGGAAGCCAAAGACCCATCAACCATCATCCTAAATTCAGTACACCGTCAACATGGATAATAGTTCAATATGGGTCCAGCCGAAGCATACATTGTTGAGTTGAGGCGGGAAAATTAATGTATGAATAAATTCAGAGAAGACTGATCATCAATTTAAGACCGAAAATTTATTGGTAAATAGTAAAGCTGTTTATGTACTTGCAGTCATCTTTACTAGCATAAGGTGTACTTTGGACTAGCTTTTTTAGTTTACTGGACATACTTTACATTTTATTTTTTTGAGGGAATACTTTACATTTTCTTATTTACTTTTCTACACTAAGCCAATTACCACAGGAATACTAGACACCCTACATTCAGAAAGAGAAAATGGTGCAACAAGCCATCTATATTGTGTCTATTATGCTCAAACAGTAGTGCCAAAGAGTGAGGACTTTGTCAGAACTTTCACCCAAAAATAGCGACTAAATGAATCATAGGATACACGCACATCCTTGGGATTAACAACTCGTTCTCACCGGATAGTTCCTGGCAAAGAACAGTGAATTCTCCCAGGAATGAAGCCTCTACATCTTCAGTTTAGCGAACCAATACTGATATCAAGTATAGTGTATTAGTAACTAGAAGGAAGGATAAATACAAAACCTAAAATGTGTAGATGGATCTTACTAATGTGCCCATCTCTTTCCATTGCTCCGATATTAGCCCCAAAAGCTAAGTTCCAGGGAAGGAGGCACACCTAAGGGCCTTCAGTTCTTCCTGATAGAACAATATGGCATATCAACTACAACCATGCATCAAGCCATATTGGCATTCAAAAAAAAAAACTACAACCATGCATCAAACCAATTTCAGTACGGCTGCTCCTGAATTCAATCAGGGGTATGGATCCAACCAATTTCTTAGATCACAATAAAACCTCTGATCTCCTTTCTACGTAATATCCAGCATAACAATTCAATTACCACCGCGCGCTACTGCGCTGACTCCTGCCCCTCCGTTGCCAGCGGCTTGCACCTGCTATCTCCACGGTCTAGAGGGGCAACGGCGAGAAGGGGATCTGGGCGGCGCCTTGGAGAAGGAGGCGACGCGGGCCGAGATGAGGAAGGGGAATCTACGCCGAATGGATGCAGATGTGGGTGGTGCCATACAAAGGGAAATGACGGCGGCCCAGACAACGGGATGGTGCGGAGTGGGTGCTCGGAGTGGAGAGAGGCGACGGCGGCAGTCTCGAGCGGGCACGGCGAGCTCATGTGTGTCGTCAACTGAGTCGAGAAAGCCGGTATGTCATGTGCGACACACCTTTCAAGCCGAGCCGAGCAGGCGAGCCATCCCCGAGGACTAAGGCTGTGTTTGGTTGAGCTTTTGGAGCCAACTTCTGGCTTTTGGAAGCTAAAAGCTAACCAAAGGGTGAAAAGAAGAAGCAGAAGTTGCAAAAGTTACAGCTTCTTCGTAGTGTATTTCTCGCAGCCGGTGCACCCCCAACTTCAGCATGGCGTTTTTAGCTGTCCCCTCAAAACTGGAATGTATTTACCCACCATGCCACTCCCAAGTCATACCCCTTCTTTCTTTTTTTTCTCATTGCATCAGAGGAAACAGACAGAACAGGCTCGAGTCCCGCTCGACCCGACGACCTGCGCGCATCGGCAGCCTAGGGTTTGGCCGCCGCCGCCGCCTCCTCCGGCCGCCGGCCGCCGCCGCTGCCGCCCCTGCCTCCGCGCCTCACTCCGGCGACACTCCACATCCGGCAGGTATAGTTTTCCTTCCTTTCTCCTTCCTCCCTCCTCCCTCCTCCCTCTGTCCTCCCCCATCCCGTGGCGGTGGCCGGCCGGCGGTCCGACGGCTCCGGCACCGGTGCACCGGCCCTTCTACTCCTTACTCCTCCCTCCCTCCTCGGCTCCTCCCTCCCTTTGCCCCCTATGGTGGAGGTCAGGCCGTCCCATGCCTCCTCAATCTGGTATCCGTGAGGGACGGGGAAGGTTCGGCCGTCCGGCGGCGCCGATGCCGGTGAACTGGGACTCCTTCCTCCTCTCTCCTCCCTCCACCCTCCATCACTCGTCCCCATCCATCCTCTTCCAAAAAAAATTTATCTGTTCATGCATATATTTTTTCTGTTTTTTGTGATGTGATGATTAATAGCCATAGATTGTAATCTGTTATTACAGTATCATTAGTACTTGCTGCATATTGCTACTCTCTATGCATTTCCAAGATTATGTATGAATGGATTAGCCAGCAATGGCCCAATTTTGTCATGGTTTATGTCTTGTGATACATAATTGCTTGATGCACATATTGATCTGTCATTGGCCAGCAGTGCCAACATTAAAGTTTTTGATAGATGTGATGCCGATGATGAGTATGTACTTCCAGTGCTACGATGGGAGGTGGCACGAACACAAGCAAATCCGGTTGAAGATGAGGAGAACGAAGATAGCATGGCAATATTCGTAGTAGCACAACTCATGCTTGTCTAGCGATGGCAACATAAATTTAGCTATGTCGATGGAGGTCATCATCATGTGAACCATACATGTCTTGTATGGTGCATGTCTTTGTAATAATATTATGGGAGCATTATCTATATAAATGTATGCAACATCAAAGTATAGTTGTTCAATTGTGTATGTGTTACTATAAATTGCTTACATTGCCACCGCACTCCACCTTCCTCTCCCCACCTACCCCATCTTCCTTTCTGATCGTCCGAGTGTGCGACGGAGATGGTGGAGATCAGCGAGGAGAAGCTGCGCAGGTTTGCGGGCAGGGATGCGCGCAAGCGGATCCGCTTGAGGGAGATCGGGGCGTGGTACTTGAGCAAGCGCGAGATGTATGCGGAGGCAGAAGCAATCGTGGAGAATCTGACGGAGATGGAGGAGAGATCTCTGTTTGGGCGAGGCGGACGCAAGCACCTGCTGCAGGTGCTGATGTGGGCGGCGGATCAGGCGGATTCACCGATGAGGGCGGTGGCGAGGAAGTGGGTGGCCTTCACCATCTTCGCGACCGCAAATCTCGCCCCCGCCATGAGGGGATCGGCGCTCCACCCACGGGAGGGGGTGCTAGCCCTCCCTGCTCCGGGGACGGCTATGGCCCCGATCGTGATCTGCGAGGACCCAGTGGATCAGGCACCGCAGGAGGCGGCGGGGGTGCGGCGTCGCTCCGCTCGCCTGGCCACGGCTTCATCAACCCTGGAGGACCCAGCGCCTCGTCGCTCAGCTCGCCTCGCCGGAAACAGAGTCTGAATTCCCCATTAGCTGGCAATCGTTTCTGGGTGCTAGCTAGTGAGGATTCAGATGATGTTTCTGACGAGGAATCAGACAGTTCAGGTACGATTCGTCGACCTTCTTCTAAGTACCTGGCTTGCACCTATGATGATAGGGAGGGTCGGGGAGAAATTGATATTCAGCGTCGAATTAGACGTGTTAATCGTAGATTGAAAAAAGGATGAATGACTATGTTCAGAGTCTCTTGTTTAGAGAGGGAAAAAATACATATGACACAGTGCAGAGTGGGTTGATTCATGTAGATTCACCTAACTGGGGGGAATTACATAAACAAAAAATGAATATGGCGCTTATCAAAATTAGGGATAAGATACCCAGGGTTTGGGATCTTCCTAGAATCCCTGAAAATTTGTCAGATATTGATAATGTGTGTGAGGTTGCTGAAATTGATAATAGCAAGGATATTGAGAGGGACACACTTGGGTGTGTCGACTTTTCACCTGATAATGACATGAAAATGGATAATATTCCGGTGAATGTTAGTTTGGAAGAAGTTATGACAGAATTTCAGGTTTGTTTTCCTGAAGAAGGATCTGGTGCTGGGGGGGGGGGGAGCAGGTGACAGTAGGGACCAGTGTGAGGGGAGAGAAAGTGGACCAGATGGGCCTGGGCCAAGGGTGGCCCAATAATGGGTGGCTACAAGGAAGCCCGGATGCTAACAGTGGAGACGGGGCTCTATATAAGGGAGGGATCCCAACCTTCGTCCCTGATCCCGATTTCCTCCACCTCCCAAACCCTAGAAGGATCTTGGCGGCGGACAGTGAAGAAGAAAAGGTGGAGGAAGGAGGTTTATCCTGGGGAGAAGAAGAAGACATGGCTGGTAGGCAAGAGAGTTGGAGACCAAGGCCTGGAAGGGGAAACTATCAAGGTGGGAGAGGTAATTTTCATGGCAGATCTGAACATTTCGGAAGAGGTCTCAACAGGCAGGATGAGAGGGATGTGGATGGATATGGTTGGAGAAACAGAGAGGGGGGCTTCAGAGGAGGATCTGGGACTAATAGTAGTGGCTCTGGTGGGGATGAAAATTCTGCTGGAAGTGGAAGAGAAGGAGACAATAAGCTTGGCAGATTTGCTATAGATAGAGGGGGGAATCAACATGAGAGATTTCAAGTTGGGGGGAATAAAACCAGACAGGAAAGTGGTTCTCGAATTGCTACAGGTCTGGGGATTCAGGGGGGGCCAGCCCAGATGGCAGGTGGTTTCCCTGTGATGAGCAACAGCAATTTTCCTCAGCTTGTGCCGGTGGGGATGGGGCTGGGACAGTTTGGTCTTGTGCCTCAAGAACAATTGGCACAACAGTATCAATTCTTACTGTCCAACATGCCAAAACAAGAGACTCTGATACAACAGGCAAATGCCAGAGTGGAAGGACAAAAGGAAACAGCAAAGAAGAAGGAGATTGGAAATCCAAAACAGCTCTTTTGTGTGAAGTGTAAGGAACAGGGACATGTAAAGAGTGATTGCAAAAATAAAGTTTTCTGTGTGGTGTGCCAAAGACCAACTCATAATACTGAGGAATGCACCATCCTAAAACAACCTAAGCCAGTTGCTAAATATGTAGGGTATGGAGCCAGGGGCTTGGGTTGTTTGCTGGTACAAAACACCAAGGAAATTGTAGCTGCTGAGCACATCAATCCTATGGCCCTGGTGATTGTACATGAGGGACAGTTGAATGATACCACAGTGGCTTATGGCTTCAGCAAGATGCTTGACTGGGGGTGGACTTGGAGAGCAAAGTTTCAGAGTCCTACTACCTTTCTTATGAGATTCCCTAGTAAAGCCAAATTGGTGGAGCTAAAAAACTTTGGCAAATTCACCTTGATGGGTGCTGGTGCAATGGTCGAGGTTGATTTCTGGAGTCCAGATGACAGGGCTAAGGGGAAGCTACATTCAGTCTGGATAAAAATGTGGGGGGTTCCTAACAATCTGAGACATTATCTGGGAGTTTGTGAGATTGGTTCAGCTTTGGGGCCAGTGGTTGAAGTGGATGTTGAGCATATTCACTCTAGGGAGGACATAAGAGTGAAAGTGGGGGTTAGAGATTTGCATAAGGTTCCTACTGGCACAGAAATCACTACCAAGGATCTGCTGTTGTATGATATAGGCTTTGAGTTCGATTCAGTTGCTGAACAAGGTTGGTACAAGTTTGAGGAGGGGAATAAAAGGAAAACCTTTGATTATCTGGATTTAGAGAGCTATGGTGCACAAAGGGAGAAGGAGGTGCAGAAAAAGAGTAAACAATCTGAACATACAAAGTCATTGGTCAGCCTATGGAGTTTGGGATTAAAGCAGTATGAGCAGGTGGTTCTGGAAACAGGGGAAGTGTCCCAGAAAAATGAGTTGGTCAAGGATAAGGCAGAGGTGGGGACTGTTGGAGAAAGACAAGGAGAAGAAGAAAGTTTAAAAGCTAGATTGCAGAAAGCAGAAGAGTTGGCAGCAAGGCAGACTGCTCAACTAATGTTGGAGGAAAAAGAGAGAAAGGAAATGGAAATTATTAGGAAATCATTAGAGAGGGAAGTCAAGAGACAGCATGAACTTCTGCAGATTAATCTGAAGGTCAATGAAGATGTGAGAGGATCTCAATCAGGGGAAAACAACTTGGGAGTGAAGATGAGAAGGAGAATTCAGGGGAAGGAGCTGTAGCAGAAGATAATAAGAAAAGTGGGGAGGAATGTCAGAGCTGGAACTAATGGAACATGCAGTGGGATTGGGATATATAGAGCCTGTGGATTATACTGCAAGTCAGGAAACTGAATCTTTTGAGACCAAAATTACTGATCTAGCAAAAGAGAGAGTGGCACAGAAGAACAACTATGGTGAGTTTTTTTCTTTTGATGTTATATCCAGGCCTAATGATACTTTACAGCAGATTGCTGAAAAGGTTGGTGTTAGTTTAGGGTCTAAACCTGATATTGTTAATCACAATCTAGAACTAATTAAAATGGCTGAACAAGCCAGAATTGATATGTGGCTGACTGAATATAACAATAAACAGGAAAAAAACCTCATGCCTGAGGAGCTTGACCTTATTGATACTGGGGAATATTCTATATTAGATTTGTTAGAAGATGAAGATATTGAGAAAGAGGAAGAGGAGAATGAGGAGTGGGAATTAGTGAAGGGTCTTTTTTCACCAAAAAGAGTTAAGAAAAAGGGCAAAACTACCAGAGGTTCTGGAGTTAAAATTGCCTCTGTTGTCAAAAATTTAGAATATTCAGATAAGAAGAAAAAGAAAAAAAAGATGAGGGGCATTTTTTAGAATATGAGAGGTTTTGGGGGTGATATCAAGAAAAGATTTTTAATAGAAATGATCATGGATATGAAAGTCGATTTCCTGGGGTTGCAGGAGACCATGAGACAACAATTCTCTAGAAATGAATTGCAACAGGTTTGTGCAGGAAGGGATTTTCATTGGCATTTCACCCCAGCTAGGGGGAAATCTGGTGGCCTCCTACTAGGTGTAAATTATACCACACTAGATATAATCTCTCAGGATGAGGAGGATTATCATATTAAAATGACAGTCCAAGATATTGATAAAAGGTTCATTTGGGACCTGGTGTTGATATATGGAGAGGCACAGCCAGAGAGGAAAGCTTTGTTCCTGGCTGAGCTATCCAGAGTTTTTCAAAAATCTATAAACCCCATCTTAATTGGAGGGGACTTTAACATCATTAGGAAAGCCAGTGAGAAAAACAAATCAGGATCCCCTGGACATTGGAGTTTTCTTTTCAATGCTATTTTGGAACAAGCTGGGGTGAGAGAATTGGATTTGAATGGGAGGAAATTTACATGGGGTAATTGTATGCAGAACCCCACATTTGAGAAGCTAGATAGAATCCTATGTAGCACTGATTGGGAAGAGGTGTATCCCTTAGCCCAGGTAACTGCTCTAACTAGGGAGAAATCAGATCATACCCCTCTTTATTTGGATTCTGGGGACTTCCAAAAAACTGAACCAATTTTTAGATTTGAAAATGCATGGTTCAAGAGGGAAGGGATTGATGAAATTGTTCAGAAAGTTTGGACCGATTCTTCCATTAAAGGAGACAGTATAGACAGGTTGCTGGGGAAATTTAGAATGTTAAGACCCAAGCTTAAAGGGTGGAATAGAAATATGAATGCTTGGTATGTAGAGTTAAAGAAAAATATTTTACTCAAACTAGATTTCATTGATAAAAATTGTGAGGTCAATGGCCTTACAGCTGCTGATAGAAAGGAACAGATTGAGTTGAGGGCCCAACTTGATAGACTGCTTAAACAAGAAGAGGATAAATGGAAACAGAGAGCCAAAACTGATGAATTGTTAGAGGGAGACAGTAATACTAAATTCTTTCATGCCAAAGCAAATGGGAGGCTTAGGAGGAATAAAATTTCTAGATTAGAACAAGAAGAGGGAGTGATAGAATGAGATAAAAATTTGATGGAGTATATCACTACTTTCTATAAAAACCTATTTGGCCATCCTGATAATTCCTCTGTTTCCTTAAATATTGATAATCCTGCTAGGATTCCAATGAAATATGCTAATTTGCTGGTGGAAGAATTCTCTTTGGAGGAGATTAAAAAGGTAGTCTTTAAAATGGCACACAATAAATCTCCTGGGCCAGATGGCTTCACGGCTGAATTTTACCAACACTATTGGGAACTGGTGAAATTTGATCTAAAAACTCTACTGGATGATTTTGCTGGTAGGAAAATTGATATCAGTAGACTGAACTATGGCATCATAACTCTGGTCCCAAAAGGGACTGGTGCTAACCAAATTCAGAAGTTCAGACCTATTTGTTTACTAAATGTGTGTTTTAAAATCATAACCAAAGTCTTAATGAATAGACTAAATTTGGTAGCTGCTAAGGTCATCTCCCCTGTACAAACTGCCTTTGTCAAGGGCAGGTATATCATGGAGGGGGTCCTGATCTTGCATGAGGCTTTGAATAGCATTAAAAAGAATAAGCAAAACGCTGTGCTTTTAAAAATTGACTTTGAAAAGGCCTATGATAAAATCAAATGGTCCTTTTTGTTCCAAATGCTTAGACTGAAAGGGTTTTCAGACAAATGGGTTGACTGGGTCATGGAAACAGTTAGAGGAGGGAAGGTTTGTGTTAAAGTTAATGAAAATTTAGGAAAGTACTTTTGCTCCTATAAAGGCCTGAGACAAGGGGATTCTTTATCTCCCTTAAATTTTGATTTGGCTGCTGATGCTCTAGCAATTATGTTGGATAAGGCTAGAGAGAGTGGACTAGTTAAGGGAGTTTTGGGTGAGTATACAACTAATGGGGTAAACATGTTGCAGTATGCAGATGACACTATATTTCTGATACAAGATGATATGGACAGTGCACAAAACTTGAAGTATATTCTATGTTTGTTTGAACAAATGTCTAGTCTGAAGATTAATTTTCATAAAAGTGAACTTTTTTTATTTGGTGCGGCGATTGATAAGAGAGATGAATATGCAAAAATATTTACCTACCCTGTGGGTGCTTTACCCATGAAATACTTAGGGTTACCAGTTGATAAAAATAGAATCAGAAATAAACATTGGAAGCCCCCTGAAACTAAGATGGAGAAAAAATGTGAAACTTGGCAAGGGAGACTGTTAGCTAGTGCAGGGAGAGTGACTTTGATTCAATCTGCCCTGACAGGCATACCTTACTTTATGATGTCCTTCTATGGGCTCCCGGTGGGGACTGAGAAACGCATGGATTTCTTTAGAGCTAGATTATTATGGCAAGAAGATGATCAGAAGAGGAAATACCATTTAGTGAAATGGTCGGAGGTTTGCAGGCCAAAAGATATGGGGGGCCTGGGGATACAAAATCTAGCCTATATGAATACAGCCTTGCTATGTAAGTGGTGGTGGAAATTATATACACCCGAGGGGCTGTGGCAAAATATAGTTTTAGAAAAATATGTTAAAAACAAAAGTGTGGGCAATGTTTTGGTCAAACAGGGTGATTCACAGTTCTGGAAGGGGATATTGAAACACAGAGATCATTTTGTCTCTCTGTGTAAGTTTAAAATTGGAAACGGCAAAAGAGCTCGTTTCTGGGAAGATTGGTGGATTGGTAGTGCCCCTCTAAAAAAGAACTTTCCCAGATTATATGATCTATGCTTTGATAAAAGGAAGATGGTTAAAGAAGTTTTTGATAATGGATTAGACAACGTCCAGTTTAGGAGAACTTTGCTGGGAGATGCAAAAGAATTGTGGGGGCATATTAAAGAAGCCTGTGCCGAGGTAATTTTGAATGAGGAGACGGATGAGATTAAATGGACTCTTGATAAGAAGGGGGCTTATACAGTCAAGTCTTTTTATAGGCATTTGATTGAAAACGGTGTCAAATATCCACACCTATATATGTGGAAGATTAAAATGCCACCTAGAATCAAGGTGTCATGTGGTTGGCCCTTAGGGGGAGTATTCTCACAAAAGATAATTTGATTCGTAGGGGGTGGAAGGGGGATGATAAATGCCCCTTCTGCGGAAAAAAAGAGGACATAAATCATCTTTTTTTGACCTGTTCGGTTGCTAAATTATTATGGAATATATTAAAATGTGCCTTTAATCTTAAAGACATTCCAGACACACTAGATGGTGTCATGAAAACTTGGGTTAATACCTTTGGCAAAGATGAAAAGAATTTGGTCATGATAGGAGTTTCAGCGATCTGCTGGACTATCTGGAAACTTAGGAATAGTGTTATTTTTGATAACAATAGGGTGAATGATCCCTGTGTCCCTGTGTCCTTGCTTATTAAAAATCTAAATGACTGGAATATTTTGCAGACAAATCCCGTAAGAAGTAGGCTGATGGAGGCTGGAGTGAAGCTAGTAAATGAGGTGGCGGAAGAAATATTCAAGGCGGCATATGGATGGCGCCTGAAGATTGGGAGGATCGAAGGATAGAAGATGCCCTCTCTGCTGCGATGGATATGACTTCTACCTTCTCATGCCGGCTTCGCTTCCATTTTGCTGATGTTTTCGGACTAAGTGGATGTCCCTGTAATATTGAACTTGCTATTATCTTGGTTATTTCCTTTGTAGTCTCTGTTCTTATAACAGAGTGGGTCGTCGCTCTGGGGCTAGATCCTCGTTTCTAGGCCTTGGAACACTCTTTCCAGGATCCTTTCCTGCTATATTTGGGGGTTCGGAGAGGGGAAGGGATGGCTTCTCCTCCTTTCCCAATTTGGCAGTTGGATGGATCAGCTGAAAAAGAGTGGAATCTCATGTTGGGGGTGTTGCGTCTCTTTTTATTTTCTTTGTTCTGTAACAAGACCTGGTGATTTCTGTTAATGGAAATCGGAGAGGGAGCTCTCCTTTATTAAAAAAAAAATTCTATGTCAAATGATCGTCCAATTCCCTACAAATGTACATGTCACTACTTTAAGGTCAATTAGCATATAAACATATTCACTCAGCTGCCAGGGGCATTACAGACAATTTACAACCAAATCTACAGTTTCACAGTCGTTTTAACCAAACAGCCTCCAGCTTTTCTACAACAGCTTTTCCACAGCAGCTTTTGCACAGCTGCTTTTCCAGAATCTGCCATCCCCGAGGACTAAGCGGGAGTCTGAGTAAGTAGCCGTCGGATGCTAGGCTTGTACTCGTGTGAGGCATCCGCGTCGGGTATGCACAGGATTTGGTTTGCAGCCCGGCTGCACAGAATTTTTTTTCCCTTCTGGGACCTTCAGTGTCATTAGTGCGGCGACGTTAAGCAGGCAAGTTATGAAGCTAGCTCCCAGCTGCCAACGCCAGAATACGGCGCCATATCCAGCTTGCTGCTCGCCTGATCGCCTCGCACGAAGCAAGCAGGACGAGGAGCGCGGAAACAGGGGGAGGTAGCACGGTGAGTGGTCGAGAGCGCGGGGACTGCGTGTCTCACCAGCCGGTCCCCAACCCAAGGACGGGAGGCCAAGCCCAGATGGCGAAACGGAACCTCTCGGCCTCTCTCGTCAAGAGTTCGGAGGACCCAAAACAAAGAAACAGAGTACAGGGGTGTTGGATTGACACGGCTACGTTGTACACCAAGGGTGTTCATGTCAGCCGTACGTGACCTCAAGAGAAACGCACAAGCTTGGTCTTTCCCTACGCAGGACGTTCTGGATAAAGCAGCTCAAGGTCAGCAAAGCAAAGCAGATTGTATCTCCAGCTCCAGGGTAACAAAGTCCGTCCAAAACTGTACCAAATCCGGCAGAGTAGATAAGAGCGCAAGCAACATCCATTTACCTTATACTCCCTCCGTCCCGAAATAAGTGTCTTGAGCTTAGTACAAATTTGTACTAGAGCACAAAGTTCAGACACTTATTTTGGGACGGAGGGAGTAATTAATCGCCCTAAAGCATCATATAACTGGCACACCCTCCATGGTAATGCCACAGTGTGGCCATGGTCTGTCCGCAGAAATCCACCACGGCCGTGTTGTTTGTGCTCCAGTCGACTGGCAGGGTCGCCCCAACAATCCTGAAGTCCCTCCTGGCGCGCCCTCTCCTGCCTTGTCTCACCAACCCAACTGACGAACGGAATATGTCCATCGTTATGCTCTGGAGCACTTGTGGCACGCGGCGCATGCCCACGACGCATTGTGCCAGTCCCTCGGGGCAGCTGAAGTAGTTGAAGCGCGAGCAATGCTACACCTACGAAGAAGTTACGTTAGGTACTTCTTCCGTCCGAAAATACTTGTCATCAAAATGGACAAAAAATGATGTATATAAAACTAAAATACATCTAGATACATCCCCTTTTATTCATTTTGATAACAAGTATTTTCGGACGAAGGGAGTATTATGTAATTACCTAGTTGGCAAATTGTGATTAGGAGTAGGGGGAGGAGGGGGTGACCCCCTGAAATTCAGGGGGTAAAGAGAATTGTTGAAGGAAAGCCACGTAGCCTTTTGTAACTTGCCGTGTAGGATTATTCGTTGAAGCGCACAGGGGGTATCCATGAAAAAACCCATAGGTTCCCAATTTTAAAAGAACTAGATGATACCCCGCACGTTGTTGCGGGACTTGGTAGGAGTTGGGAGCAACAGCGGATGGACTTTTAGTTGTCACAATGTAGAATAACAGGATAGAGAATTATTTGCATGCTTTTTTTCTTATTAGATATTGGTAAGCTACAAATCAACCATGTTACATATATATACAATCACGAACTGGATAAACACATGCATGGGGTTATTTACAGTATATCTACATATCACCGAGGCAGTTCTTGGTGGTATGTTGACTCACTAATTGTACTTTCATGAATGTTAGGGTTAGCTTCACCGAATCTTGGACATCATTTGTATAATATTTTGACAAATCAAGAATAAAGTAACCCAATTATTAGTAAAAGAATACGAAAATACTTATAAATGTAAAGATGCAGTAATGAAGCAGCTATTTTTAGTACTTTTCTTTTGTGAAAATTAGTTACAGTGCTTTTTATTTCCACATTTGTCTATTGCTCTCAATAGAAAAAATTAAACAAATTAGTAATATAAGATTGCAATTTTATATATAGAATTGTGATAAAAATGCCATGTACGTGTGCATTGTGCCTTCTCCCGTGCACTGGCGACGCTGTACAGGCGTGTCCCGCTTAGCGGCACCATAGGGGAGGCTCCCTATACCGGCGACGGTGTACTCAACGGTGTGTCATGCGTAGCAGCACTTCGAAGGCGGCCACCATGTTGCAGAGGAGGCCACACGTGTCTCCCGGTAGACATCATGAAAGGGAAGTTGACGTATTGTTTCAGTACTTAGTGAAAACTGTATTCTAAAATCTAACTCCAGACTAAGGCCCTCTTCGGCAGCTCTCCAGCTCCGTATAATACGGGGAGCGGACGGAGCGCCAGTTTTCCAACTCCAGGAAAATGCACTGTGGGCCGCTCCGCTTCGGCCGCTCCAGGAGCAGAGCCGCGGAGCGGAGGGCTGCCGAACATGGCCTAAGGTGAACAAATTAGTAGAAGAAAGAATATGGAACCTGGTCTTTACATAGATGTGGAACAATAGTCGGCTTCAGAATATAGCGTGACCAGAAGTACGCCCCAATTATGGCGTCAGACCAACGCCCATTTAGACCTGCCATCAAGGAGATGAACATATAAATTCCATGGAAGCTCAAGCCACGTCTTCGCAAGATTTTTTTTTTTTGAAGTCCAGCCGGAGAGATGCTGGTTATCATTGATAGAAGAAGAACACACTGTACAGAGGCAAGTTACAGGGATGAACGAAGGCAAAGAGAAAAAGAAAAGGAAACTACAGCGAAAAACTACGATTACACGTGAAGCCGCAGGTGGGAAGCACCTGCCAACGCCCACATTGTTTTGGAGGGGGCACTTGATTGAAATGACAGTGACCTGCTGGAGCTAAGATGTGCTGCTGTACAAAGCGTCGGTAGGCCTCCACTGTTTGGACATGTAAGCTATGGCATTCGCCTGCTCAAGTTAAAAAGATGAACCCAAGGGAAACCAATCGATGGAAACGGATGGGTTAATGCCTCAGTCAGTTTCCATGCATTTGTGGCTTTATTTGCGACCGGAAGCGTCCGTTGGTGCCGGAACATAAGACGATCAGCAGCAAGTTAATGCGATGTTATTTACGTACCGGTTGGCTAGCTGGAACACTGATTTTCTTTTGAAGCTATGGTTCACCGAACTTAAAGCAGAGAAGGTGATGTTGCAAGTTTTTGTACGCTGGTCAAAATATTAATAATTAATTACCTGGGAGCATGCATGCATGCAGTAGACCACAATGGTGACATGTCAATGCGCTGATGTGGACAATCTGCATGTTGAGAGAATGCCTTATAGTGGGGAGGAACTTTTTAAGAATGTAAGATTCCAGCCAAGATGACGGATCCCGTTGTAGGTGCCTCTACATGGGCTTCGAGTAACCAAGTATGACTCAATATAAGTCGTCCTAGATGTAGCATGATTCGGGTCTCCATAGGTTGGGTGATAATACCCATAGCGAGCCTTCGAATTATGGGCGAGGAACATTCTATTCCATAAAGCGAAAGTTCATTTGCAACATTTTTGTTTTATGTTATTTATTTTGCACTCTTGTTACTTTTGTTGCGACCCGTGATTACTCTTCTCCACCACCATACTAGTCCTACTAATCCCAGCAGATACCAAAATAGTTAGGGGTTGTTTGGTTTGAGACTAAGTTTGCCAAAGCTTGCCACACTTAAGGTTAGGCAAATTTGACCAACTTAGATGTGTGTTTGGTTCAATCCACATCTTAGGCAAGCCACACTATGGTCCCACATCACATACACACAACAAGTGTGGCAAGATTCCCTTAGGCCTTGTTCGGTTGCACAGGGTTTGAGGGGGATTAAAGGGGATTGTGAGGGACTACATCCCCTGTAAGTCAAATTCCTTCCCAATCCCCTTCAAACCTCTCCAATCCCCTTGGGGAAAGGATTAAACGAACAAGCCCTTAGGCTTGCCAACTTGTGGCTCTTATTTTGAAGAACTAACCTTAGGCAAGTTTGACAACATTGTGTGGCAAAGTGTGGCACTCCTAGACCTAGAACCAAACAACCCCTTAGTTCACATAAGGCCAGTGAAACTTGTGTGCGTCAGAAACGTGCACATTAACTCTCTTTTCTGCTAGACAAATGCTAGACAACTCTGCGTGTCTTGCAAGTTCTCAAGCGATTTTCTGAAGTTGTTGTTGGGGAGCTAAGCGCTGAGTGTTAGTTCTGTAACTATTTTTCAGGTATTACTATTGTAGATGCTCGCTCTAGCAAATAGAGGTTCTACCCGCTTGGGGAAAATGTATTTACCGGACTATATTGAAAAGAACCCCATTGGGAAGACTTCAAGAATTCATGAAAAGATTACAAAAATCTCAAACTACCAATATTAGCTCTTTATTTGCAAAGATCAACTCCAAGAAAAGACCAACTGCAAAAATGAAAACGATACTGAGGGGGTATGGTGCACCATCTAGATTGGTCGCTAAATATTTTATTTTTTATCCTGCCAATTATGCTGCATTTTTCTTTATAAATACTGAACTTCTTTGCGAAGTACAAAATCACTCTTTTTGAGGAAAAGAAGATGAAGACCCTCAAGCACACCTACCATAAAAAATGTATAAAAATTGGAGGCAGTTGGAGCCTGTGCGCCTCATCCAGAGCACAAGACGGCCAACCATACGACCGCCTCCTGGTCAACTACTTCACCCTCGTGGAGTCGGATCGGGGATCAGATGCCCACAGCCTATAGAAACGCATCCAGAACACATAACCCTAGCCTCCGGAAGGCATCCGGAGGGGTAATCAGTCCAAGGACTTCACCGCCGCAACGCTACATCAAGAGGGCTCCACCATCATCATACCCATCACCATCACCATTACCATCTCATTCCTATCCATCTGTAATACAGTAGTTGGAGTGGATTCAATCGTGTATTACCTTTGTTAACTCATCATGATCATCGTAATTCATCTCGTTTCAATCATGCCCCTCGATGCACAAGTAGTTTCCCTAGTTCTCGGGGATATGAAGGAATCCTAGTATGTAATAGATCATTTGGTATTACAATCTTATATCCTCTTTAGGTTGGAGGTACAACTGCAAGCGCTCTGACCAGTCCTCATACCCGGTGACTCAGAAACCTTCATTGACTCCAGAAGAGAAGATGCGGCATGGTACAAGCGCAAGTGCTCATACCGACCATCATACCAAGTATCCCAGAAACTCCAGTTTGCATTTTACATGCAATACGGCGTGTGATACAAGCACAAGCGCTTGTATCCGCGCTCGTACCACGTGAAATTTGGTTCTTAAGAGTCCAGCGGCGGAGGTAAGGGCTATTCCAGCCATTACCTTGTGGCTCCCTCTCTCCTCTCTCATACTCACATCCTAAATCCTGGCAAACCTTCATTTTTTCACCATTTTGCTTTGTTTGAGTCAGGGAATCTTCTCACAGCAAGTTTCTCCCATGATGCATGGTTTATTTTTCTGCAATCCTTGGTTATTTCTCTTGCATTATAAATTTAGATGAGAATGATAATATTTTGATTTCTTGTTTAGTTTAAATGTTAGAGTCTGTAGAAAATATATGCGAACGATTATATGCGTTGCATGGACTTGAAACCTACAAGGAGATCACCCACGAGTTCCATGACACCTCAAATGATAAACTCGATATCAGCCAGTGGTGGAACGTTGGTTAACAGCGGACAAGTGACAACGATGATGCCGACTCACATGGACTGAACCGTCAGCCTCTGCCCAATTAGTGCATATTGTGTTATTTATTTTAATTTCTTTTTTTATCTTGTTGTGTAAGTTCGAACATTAAGTTGTTTCATTTTCCCAATTGGAGATGAAACTAATCCCAAATTGAGGAGAAACTAATGGTTGAGTTTCCGGTTCTCCAGAGTTTACTTAGAATACCACCAATTTATACTAAAAACTTTTACTTTTTGTAAGTCACATTTTAACTAAATCTTATGTTTGAATATAAACTTCACATACAAGTTTAATTGATATTTTCTATTTTGTTTAATAAGATTGAAAACAAAAATATATTCATCATAATCTAAATCGTGGTTCAGAACTATAAAACTATATTTTGCAATTTATTGCCTCAGTTTGGAATTTTTGTTGAATTGAATTATGCCAACCTAAGAAAAACACAAAAATATGACAAAATCATATTTATCTACGGATTATTTTGTGACGCTTGGATTTGGTGTGGCGTGTTTACATTGATTTTAGTACTTCTAAATATCTTGATAAAGTTTTCTGCAATGTATGGGTCCAACAAATATCCTAACAAAGATTTGTTGACTAGCTTAACTTGCAGACACTAAAAGATTCTGGAGCATGTGAGTGTCTACAAGTTATTTTCATCAGTGTCACTTCTGTCGCCTTGGTCGAATGGTATTGTTCATTTCTTGTGACAGTGAATCTTCGCCTTAGCGAACATCCATGCCCGTTCCTCTGTCCATGTAACAATATTATGTAGCCAAGTATCAAACTGGGCTTGGCTTGAAGGTGTAAGAAAACATATGATGCAACTACCTGACTTTACTTTTCGCGCCTTGAAGGTGGAGAAACGTAACCTAAAGAGGAACTCACAAGCTTGGGCTTCCTCTACGCAAAGATGTCAGGACCCCGACTCAATGCCACATCGATCTAGCATGTAACACCTCATATCACTTTGCGGCCTCACGCACGGTATTCCCACGGGTGTCGCCTTACCTTTGCCCGGGACCGTTTGCGCCTTTTGGCACACGTATATGATAGTGTCGCTAGCATCCATATGATAAGGAGCCCGGGCTGACATGGCTAGTCGTAAACCCAAAGTGGCACAGACTTACAGGGACAGGCATCCATGACCCAGCATCGAACGTGTCAGTCATCAGCGAGTGAATCCGGGCTGTAGCACTGGGCTAGCAGGACTCCGGTAAACCGGGCTGTAGCGGGCTAACAGGACTCCAGTACTCAACGCGTGACATTTCCCCGAAGGGACAGACACAGGAACGAAGAAGGACACATGTCGGCCAGCCTAAGTGTTCCGGAGCAGTAGCAAGCTACCATGGCTCAGTGGAAGCACTAGGAGACATTTCCTGGTAAGAGAGGCTACTAAAGATAAACAACTAGATAGTCAGATCCCACACATACCAAGCATTTCAATCATACACACAATATGCTCAATATGTGCAAATACAACAAGGCATCACAACATGACTCTACAACACAAGTACTTTATTTAAAGGCTCAGAGAGCCATACATAGCATACACACAAGTACGGGTCACACGACCCACATTCAGGTCATACAAGCATACAAGCCAACAGCGGAAGTAACTTGTCTGAGAACAGACAACTAGTAAAATAAAAGAGGCTTGGGTAAGCCTAGCTATACTACATGGTCCTTCACAAGCTCAGGGTCACCACCTGGGCCTCAGTCTACTCATCGATGTCAACGTCTACGAAGAACCTGTCAGAAGGGGTTGTAGCATCTTCTGTAAAATGTAAATTAAAGCAACATGAGTACAAAGGTACTCAGCAAGACTTACATCAGATACTAGATACATGCACATTATCAAGAAGGGTTGGTGGGGTTATTGCAGCAAGCCAGCTTTGACTCTTGGCTAAGCTATCCTACGAGACTCCAACTTGAAATGGTTTTGCGCACTCGAGTCCACTACTCACCACTTCAATACACTACCGAGGATCCACCTCCGTCTTCCCACGGAAGAGCCATCCTCGGCACTCACGCTTATCTTGAGGCTTTTAGTAGTTTCCATTTACTTGTCTATGAACTGTATAGGCAACCAAGTAGTCCTTTTCCGCGGACGCGGCTATTCGAATAGATGATGTTAACCCTGCAGGGGTGTACTTCTTCATACATGTTTCCACCACTTAGCGTCTGCACACGACATGTGCTCGACAGACTTCAAGCGAAAGCTGACGTGGGTGTAGACCACGACCTACCTAAACACCTAAGTCTCTAGTCCAGGTTTATCGCCTATTCAGGTTCCATCCGCAGGGAGTCCGGCCGAGGTTTCCACATACGGCCCCAAACGATGTGAACAGGGTTCCCGAGATACCTAACGGGCATCCGGTACATCGTGCCACGTACCTACCGCATCACAGCCCACCCCACGGTCAGCGCTGTCCACGGCCTCCAGTAGGCTACAAACACCAGAAACTACTTGCAACTCCTGGACAGAGGACTAGGGTGAATAAGAAGTCGAGCGGGGTCATATTTCAGGGCCCAATGTATGGTAGTAGCTGAATCTTAAATCACACATACAGATCTCAGTGCTTAAGGACGGCTTCAATGAAACAACCCACCATGTACTCCTACATGGCCTCTCATCGATACCTTTACCAAATCGTGTTCAACACATCACTCTTATACTGACACGATCATTTCACTCTAGCCCACCACCCTGATGAACCAGACCTGACATGACTCTAAGCATAGCAGGCATAGCAAGGTAGGAACAACACAGACACATGGCTCAATCAACTCCTACACATGCTAGTGGGTTTCATCTAGTTACTATGGCAATGACAGGTCATGCAGAGGAAATGGGTTCAACTACCGCAGCACACAGCAGTTTGAATCGCGCTGTCTTAATGCAGTAAAAGAGAGCAGGAGCGAGAACATGGAATTGTATCGATATGATCAAATGGTTGGTTGCTTGCCTGATGGGTCGGTGCACTGGTATTGTTCTTCGTTGGGGTAATCACGGTACTCCTCAGGGGCATGACCTGCCGCAGAGAGCACCGATACACAATCATCACCAAACAATATGCAACAATATGATGCATGCATGAGACATGGCAAAATGAGTGTATTGGGCTAATGCAACTAAGACCAGATGGGTTTGAACTATTTTGAACCAAAGATTTAAGTTTCAAACTCATAAGTGGCCCTTTTAAGTGCTTAAACTTGTTCTGTACTAAACTGCAGGTTAGCTTGATTAAACATGCATGAAACCAGTACAGATGGATAGATTGGATTTTTCTGATCATTTTTCATATATAACAATTTGCATTTGGAGCTACAGATTAATTTCTATGATTTTTTGAAGTTTGTGGTATTTTCTGGAATTTCCTGTGTAGAAATAATTCCAGTAAATAACTTACTGCGTCAGCAATATGTCAGGATAACTTCAGTGGTCAACGGAGCTGGTCCAGGTCAAACTGACCAGTGGGTCCCACATGTCAGTAGTTATTTAAACTAACTAAATTTAGTTAGTACTAATCTAAGTTAATTAGCAGAACGGGCCCCACTTGTCATAGACTCAGGGGAGTCAACCTGGACCCACCCAGTCAAGTCAACGGGGTCAAACCCGCCGGCGTTTAGCCGCCGGCGAGGCCAGACGCGGCGGTGGAAGTGCATTAGTGCGTTCCGGCGGCCAAAAGAGCAGCGGAGGGCATCTGCGTGTAGCGGGGAGCAAGCCGCAACTCTTGGTGGTGGTGGTTGAGCTCGGGGTGGCCGGAAACGTTGCCGGTGACGACTTTGGCGGTCGCCGGAGTTCGGGTGAGGTCGAACCCGAAGCTACGGGGCACGACGAGGCACGTGGAGAGGTGCGTTGGGCCCCTGGGGATGCGGTGAGTGCGTTGGACACGGTGGTGTGGCCGGTGGTTGGCCGGAGACACGTCGGCGACGAGCTCGGCGGCGGCGCGTGCGGTGAAGCTTCGTGTGCTCGCTGTGGTGCACGAGAGCGAGAAAGGAAAGGGGGAGGAGGTAGCCAGGCTCACGGCGGTCTTGAGGGAGCAGACGGCGCGGTCGGGGACGAGCTGGTGCGGCGGCGACGGCGAAAGGGATCTCCGGCGGTGGCGGGGTCGGACGAGGTCGGTACAGTGGCTTCGGGGCAAGCGAGCGCTCGAGGCTCGGCTTGCTCGAAGGAGCGGAGGGCGGCGAAGCTCCTGGACACGGTGGCGCGGCGAAGGGACGATGGAGAGCGCGACTACGGCGACGGTGCGGCTGCGGTGGCGTCGGCCATGGTGCGGGAGAGCGAGGGAGAGGAGCTGGGAAGGAGGGGGCGTGTCTGTGAGCTCGGGGGAGAAGTGGGTGATCGACCTGTTGGAAATATGCCCTAGAGGCAATAATAAAAGTATTATTATTATATTTCCTTGTTCATGATAATTGTCTTTTATTCATGCTATAACTGTATTATCCGGAAATCGTAATACACGTGTGAATACATAGACCACAATACGTCCCTAGTGAGCCTCTAGTTGACTAGCTCGTTGTGATCAACAGATAGTCATGGTTTCCTGGCTATGGACATTGGATGTCGTTGATAACGGGATCACATCATTGGGAGAATGATGTGATGGACAAGACCCAATCCTAAGCCTAGCACTAAGATCGTGTAGTTCGTTTGCTAGAGCTTTTCCAATGTCAAGTATCTCTTCCTTAGACCATGAGATCGTGTAACTCCCGGATACCGTAGGAGTGCTTTGGGTGTATCAAACGTTACAACGTAACTGGGTGACTATAAAGGTGCACTACAGGTATCTCCGAAAGTGTCTGTTGGGTTGACACGGATCGAGACTGGGATTTGTCACTCCGTGTAAGCGGAGAGGTATCTCTGGGCCCACTCGGTAGGACATCATCATATGCGCAATGTGACCAAGGAGTTGATCACGGGATGATGTGTTACGGAACGAGTAAAGACACTTGCCGGTAACGAGATTGAACAAGGTATAAGGATACCGACGATCGAATCTCGGGCAAGTACAATACCGCTAGACAAAGGGAATTGTATACGGGATTGATTAAGTCCTTGACATCGTGGTTCATCCGATGAGATCATCGTGGAACATGTGGGAGCCAACATGGGTATCCAGATCCCGCTGCTGGTTATTGACCGGAGAACGTCTCGGTCATGTCTACATGTCTCCCGAACCCATAGGGTCTACACACTTAAGGTTCGATGACGCTAGGGTTATAAAGGAAGTTTGTATGTGGTTACCGAATGTTGCTCGGAGTCCCGGATGAGATCCCGGACGTCATGAGGAGTTTCGGAATGGTCCGGAGGTAAAGATTTATATATGGGAAGTCCTATTTTGGCCACCAAAAAATGTTCGGGATTTTTTGGTATTGTACCGGGAAGGTTCTAGAAGGTTCCGGAGTGGGGCCCACCTGCATGGGGGGGCCCACATGAACGTGGGTAGTTGGGGCAAGGCCCCACACCCCTGGTCAAGGCGCACCAAGATCCCCCCTTAGAAGGAATAAGATCATATCCCGAAGGGATAAGATCAAGATCCCTAAAAAGGGGGGATAACAATCGGTGGGGAAGGAAATGATGGGATTTCTTTCCTCCCACCTTGGCCAACGCCCCAATGGACTTGGAGGGCAAGAAATCAGCCCCTCCACCCCTATATATAGTGGGGAGGCGCATAGGAGCGAAACACGAAGTTCTGGCGCAGCCCTCCCCCTCTCCCAAGTCCTCCTCCTCTCCCGCGGTGCTTGGCGAAGCCCTGCAGGATTGCCACGCTCCTCCACCACCACCACGCCATTGTGCTGCTGCTGGATGGAGTCTTCCTCAACCTCTCCCTCTCTCCTTGCTGGATCAAGGCTTGGGAGACGTCACCGGGCTGTACGTGTGTTGAACGCGGAGGTGCCGTGTGTTCGGCACTTGATCATCGGTGATTTGAATCACGACGAGTACGACTCCATCAACCCCGTTCACTTGAACGCTTCCGCTTAGCGATCTACAAGGGTATGTAGATGCACTCTCCTTTCTACTCGTTGCTGGTCTCTCCATAGATAGATCTTGGTGATACGTAGGAAATTTTTTGAATTTCTGCTACGTTCCCCAACAGTGGCATCATGAGCTAGGTCTATTGCGTAGATTCTTTGCACGAGTAGAACACAAAGTAGTTGTGGGCGTTGATTTTGCTCAATATGCTTACCGTTACTAGTCCAATCTTGTTTCGACGGTATTGTGGGATGAAGCGGCCCGGACCGACCTTACACGTACTCTTACGTGAGACAGGTTCCACCGATTGACATGCACTTGGTGCATAAGGTGGCTAGCGGGTGCCAGTCTCTCCCACTTTAGTCGAAACGGATTCGATGAAAAGGGTCCTTATGAAGGGTAAATAGCAATTGACATATCACGTTGTGGTTTTGCGTAGGTAAGAAACGTTCTTGCTAGAAACCCATAGCAGCCACGTAAAACATGCAACAACAATTAGAGGACGTCTAACTTGTTTTTGCAGGGTATGCTTTGTGATGTGATATGGCCAACAAGAATGTGATGAATGATATGTGTTGTATGAGATTGATCATGTTCTTGTAATAGGATTCACGACTTGCATGTCGATGAGTATGACAACCGGCAGGAGCCATAGGAGTTGTCTTAAATTTATTGTATGACCTGCGTGTCATTGAACAACGCCATGTAATTACTTTACTTCATTGCTAACCGGTAGCCATAGTAGTAGAAGTAATAGTTGGCGAGACGACTTCATGGAGACACGATGATGGAGATCATGATGATGGAGATCATGGTGTCATGCCGGCGACGATGATGATCATGGAGCCCCGAAGATGGAGATCAAAAGGAGCAAAATGATATTGGCCATATCATGTCACTATTTGATTGCATGTGATGTTTATCATGTTTATGCATCTTGTTTACTTAGGACGACGGTAGTAAATAAGATGATCCCTTACAAAAATTTCAAGAAGTGTTCTCCCCTAACTGTGCACCGTTGCTACAGTTCGTCGTTTCTAAGCACCACGTGATGATCGGGTGTGATGGATCCTTACGTTCACATACAACGGGTGTAAGACAGATTTACACAGCGAAAACACTTAGGGTTAACTTGACGAGCCTAGCATGTACAGACATGGCCTCGGAACACGGAGACCGAAAGGTCGAGCATGAGTCATATAGTAGATACGATCAACATGAAGATGTTCACCGACGTTGGCTAGTCCGTCTCACGTGATGATCGGACACGGCCTAGTTGACTCGGATCATGTAATCACTTAGATGACCAGAGGGATGTCTATCTGAGTGGGAGTTCATGAGATGAACTTAATTATCCTGAACATAGTCAAAAGATCTTTGCAAATTATGTCATAAGCTCGCGCTTTAGTTCTACTGTTTAGATTTGTTCCTAGAGAAAATATAGTTGAAAGTTGACAGTAGCGATTATGCGGACAGTAGAAAGCTTATGTCCTTAATGCACCGCTCAGTGTGCTGAACCCCAAACGTCGTTTGTGGATGTTGCGAACATCGGACATACACGTTTTGATAACTACGTGATAGTTCAGATAAACGGTTTAGAGTTGAGGCACCAAAGATGTTTTTCGAAATGTCGCGGAACATATGAGATGTTTCGAAGGCTGAAATTGGGATTTCAGGCTCGTGCCCACGTCAAGAGGTATAAGACCTCCGACGATTTTCTTAACCTGCAAACTAACGGAGAAAAGCTCAATCGTTGAGCTTGTGCTCAGATTGTCTGAGTGCAACAATCACTTGGATCGGGTGGGAGTCGATCTTCCAGATGGATAGTGATGTTTCTCCAAAGTCATTGCCACCAAGCTGCTAGAGCTTCGTGATGAACTATAACATATCAGGGATAGATATGATGATCCTTGAGGTATTCACGATGTTTGACACCGCGCAAGTAGAAATCAATAAGGAGCATCAATTGTTGATGAAACCACTAGTTTCAAGAAGGGCAAGGGCAAGAAGGGATACTTCATGAAACGGCAAATCAGCTGCTGCTCTAATGAAGAAACCCAAGGTTGAACCCAAACCCGAGACTAAGTGCTTCTGTAATAAGGGGAACAGCCATTGGAGCAGAATTACCCTAGATACTTGGTAGATTAGAAGGCTGGCAAAGTCGATAGAAGTATATTGGATATACATTATGTTAATGTGTACTTTACTAGTACTCCTAGTAGCACCAGGGTATTAGATGCCGGTTCGGTTGCTAAGTGTTAGTAACTCGAAATAAAAGAGCTACGGAATAAACGGAGACTAGCTAAAGGTGAGCTGACGATATGTGTTGGAAGTATTTCCAAGGTTGATGTGATCAAGCATCGCATGCTCCCTCTACCATCGAGATTTGGTGTTTTCGTTGAGCATAGACATGATTGGATTATGTCTATCGCAATACGATTATTCATTTAAGGAGAATAATGGTTACTCTATTTATTTGAATAATATCTTCAAATGGTCTTACACCTGAAATGAATGGTTTATTGAATCTCGATCGTAGTGATACACATGTTCATGCCAAAAGGTAGTAATGATAGTACCACCTACTTGTGGCACTGCCACTTAAGTCATATTGGTATAAAACGCATGAAGAAGCTCCATGTTGATGGATCTTTGGACTCACTCGTTTTTGAAAGGATTGAGACATGCGAACCATGTTTGTTGGTAGATATGCATGAAGAAACTCTATACAGATGGATCGTTTGGACTCACTTGATTTTGAATCACTTGAGATATGCAAATCATACCACATAGGCAAGATGACTGAAAAGCCTCGGTTTCAGTAAAATGGAACAAGATAGCAACTTGTTGGAAGCAAACACATTTTGATGTGTGCAGTCCAATGAGTGCTGAGGCATGCAGTGAATATTGTTATGTTCTTACTTCACAGATGATTCGTGTAGATGTTGAGTATATTTACTTGATGAAACACAAGTCTGAATTATTGAATGGTTCAAGTAATTTCAGAGTGAAGTTTAAGATCTTCGTGACAAGAGGATAGAATGTCTATGATATGATCATAGAGATGAATATCTGAGTTACGAGTTTTGGCACACAATTAAGACATTGTGGAAATCATTTCACAACTAATACAGCCTGGAACACCATAGTTTGATGGTGTGTCCGAACATCATAGTTGCACATTATTGGATATGGTGCGTACCATGATGTCTCTTGTCGAATTACCACTATTGTTCATGGGTTAGGCATTAGAGACAACCACATTCACTTTAAATAGGGCACCATGTAATTCCGTTGAGATGACACCGTATGAACTATGGTTTAGAAAAACCTAAGTTGTCATTTCTTAAAGGTTTGGGGCTGCGACGCTTATGTGAAAAGGTTTCAGTTTGATAAGCTCGAACCCAAAGCGGATAAAATGCATCTTCATAGGACACCCAAAACAGTTGGGTATACCTCCTAATCAGATCCGAAAGCAATAAGGATTGTTTCTTGAATCGGATCCTTTCTCGAGGAAAAGTTTCTCTCGAAAAGTTGAGTGGGAGGATGGTGGAGACTTGATGAGGTTATTGAACCATCACTTCAACCAGTGTGTATCAGGGCACAGGAAGTTGTTCCTGTGGCACCTACACCAATTGAAGTGGAAGCTTATGATAGTGATCATGAAGTTTCAGATCAAGTCACTACCAAACCTCGTAGGATGACAAGGACACGTACTACTATGGAGTGGTACAGTAATCTTGTCTTGAAGGTCATGTTGCTAGACAACAATGAACCTACGAGCTATGGAGAAGCAATGGTGGGCCCAAATTCCGACAAATGGTTAGAAGCCATGAAATCCGAGATAGGATCCATGTATCAGAACAAAGCATGGACTTTGGTGGACTTGCCCGATGATCGGCAAGCCATTGAGATAAATGGATCTTTAAGAAGAAGACGGACGTGGATGGTAATGTCACCATCTATGAAGCTTGACTTGTGGCGAAGAGTTTTTCACAAGTTCAAGGAGTTGACTACGATGAGATTTTCTCATCTGTAGCGATGCTTGAAGTCTGTCGAAATCATGTTAGCATTAGCTGCATTTATGAAATCTGGCAGATGGATGTAAAAACAAGTTTCCTTACCAGTTTTCGTAAGGAAAGGTTGTATGTGATACAATCAGAAAAGTTTTGTCAATCCTAAGGATGCTAAAAGGTATGCTAGCTCCAGCTATCCTTCTAAGGACTGGAGTAAGCATCTCGGAGTTGGAATGTACACTTTGATGAGATGATCAAAGATTTTGGGTTTGTACAAAGTTTATGAGAAACTTGTATTTCCAAAGAAGTGAGTGGGAGCACTATAGAATTTCTGATGAGTATATGTTCTTGACATATTGTTGATCAGAAATGATGTAGAATTTCTAGAAAGCATATAGGGTTATTTGAAAGGTGTTTTCAATAGAAAACCTGGATCAAGCTACTTGAACATTGAGCATCAAGATCTATAAGATAGATCAAAATGCTTAATAATACTTTTAAATGAGCACGTACCTTGACATAATCTTGAAGGTGTTCAAGATGGATCAGTCAAAGAAGGAGTTGTTGCCTGAGTTGTAAGGTATGAAGTTAAGACTTAAAGCTCGACCACGGCAGAAGAAAGAGGAAGGACGAAGGTCGTCCCCTATGCTTTTATCATAGGCTCTCTATAGTATGCTATGCTGTGTACCGCACCTGAAGTGTGCCTTGCCATGAGTCAGTCAAGGGGTACAAGAGTGATCCAAGAATGGATCACAGGACAGCGGTCAAAGTTATCCTTAGTACCTAGTGGACTAAGGAATTTTCTCGATTATGGAGGTGGTAAAAGAGTTCGTCGTAGAGGGTTACGTCGATGCAAGCTTAACACCTATCCGGATAGCTCTGAGTAGAGATACCGGATACGTATGATGGAGCAACAATTTAGAATAGCTCCAAGTAGAACAGTTATTTGGAATAGCTCCAAATAGAGCGTGGTAGCTGCATCTAGGAGATGACATAGAGATTTGTAAAGCACACACGGATCTGAAAGGTTCAGACCCGTTGTCTATAACCTCTCTCACAAGCATAACATGATCAAACCCTAAACTCTTTGGGTGTTAGTCACATGGGGATGTGACCTTGAGTGTTAATCACATATCGATGTGAACTAGATTATTGACTCTAGTGCAAGTGGGAGACTGTTGGAAATATGCCCTAGAGGCAATAATAAAAGTATTATTATTATATTTCCTTGTTCATGATAATTGTCTTTTATTCATGCTATAACTGTATTATCCGGAAATCGTAATACACGTGTGAATACATAGACCACAATACGTCCCTAGTGAGCCTCTAGTTGACTAGCTCGTTGTGATCAACAGATAGTCACGGTTTCCTGGCTATGGACATTGGATGTCGTTGATAACGGGATCACATCATTAGGAGAATGATGTGATGGACAAGACCCAATCCTAAGCCTAGCACTAAGATCGTGTAGTTCGTTTGCTAGAGCTTTTCCAATGTCAAGTATCTCTTCCTTAGACCATGAGATCGTGTAACTCCCGGATACCGTAGGAGTGCTTTGGGTGTATCAAACGTCACAACGTAACTGGGTGACTATAAAGGTGCACTACAGGTATCTCCGAAAGTGTCTGTTGGGTTGACACGGATCGAGACTGGGATTTGTCACTCCGTGTAAGCGGAGAGGTATCTCTGGGCCCACTCGGTAGGACATCATCATATGCGCAATGTGACCAAGGAGTTGATCACGGGATGATGTGTTACGGAACGAGTAAAGACACTTGCCGGTAACGAGATTGAACAAGGTATAAGGATACCGACGATCTAATCTCGGGCAAGTACAATACCGCTAGACAAAGGGAATTGTATACGGGATTGATTAAGTCCTTGACATCGTGGTTCATCCGATGAGATCATCGTGGAACATGTGGGAGCCAACATGGGTATCCAGATCCCGCTGCTGGTTATTGACCGGAGAACGTCTCGGTCATGTCTACATGTCTCCCGAACCCATAGGGTCTACACACTTAAGGTTCGATGACGCTAGGGTTATAAAGGAAGTTTGTATGTGGTTACCGAATGTTGCTCGGAGTCCCGGATGAGATCCCGGACGTCACGAGGAGTTTCGGAATGGTCCGGAGGTAAAGATTTATATATGGGAAGTCCTATTTTGGCCACCGGAAAATGTTCGGGATTTTTTGGTATTGTACCGGGAAGGTTCTAGAAGGTTCCGGAGTGGGGCCCACCTGCATGGGGGTGCCCACATGAACGTGGGTAGTTGGGGCAAGGCCCCACACCCCTGGTCAAGGCGCACCAAGATCCCCCCTTAGAAGGAATAAGATCATATCCCGAAGGGATAAGATCAAGATCCCTAAAAAGGGGGGATAACAATCGGTGGGGAAGGAAATGATGGGATTTCTTTCCTCCCACCTTGGCCAACGCCCCAATGGACTTGGAGGGCAAGAAATCAGCCCCTCCACCCCTATATATAGTGGGGAGGCGCATAGGAGCGAAACACGAAGTTCTGGCGCAGCCCTCCCCCTCTCCCAAGTCCTCCTCCTCTCCCGCGGTGCTTGGCGAAGCCCTGCAGGATTGCCACGCTCCTCCACCACCACCACGCCATTGTGCTGCTGCTGGATGGAGTCTTCCTCAACCTCTCCCTCTCTCCTTGCTGGATCAAGGCTTGGGAGACGTCACCGGGCTGTACGTGTGTTGAACGCGGAGGTGCCGTGCGTTCGGCACTTGATCATCGGTGATTTGAATCACGACGAGTACGAGTCCATCAACCCCGTTCACTTGAACGCTTCCGCTTAGCGATCTACAAGGGTATGTAGATGCACTCTCCTTTCTACTCGTTGCTGGTCTCTCCATAGATAGATCTTGGTGATACGTAGGAAAATTTTTGAATTTCTGCTACGTTCCCCAACACGACCCAGGGCGGCAGAACGGCGAGGGGAGGAAGCAGAGCGGCGGGCAGCTGCATGGCACGCTCTGGTGCCGACGTTGAGCACCTGGCTGCCTGCCTGGCCAAGCCAAGCAGCTCGCTGGAGCGGTGGCTGGGCTGGGCCGGCAGGTGGGCTTGCCAGGTGGGCTGCCAGGTTAGTTCCCTCTCTCTCCTTTTTATTTCTGTTTTCTATTTATTTCTGTAGCTTTGTGGACTTCCTAAAAATACCTAAGCAACTCCAAAAATCCCCAAACTGCTCATGCCCACTGTTTAGAATATAAACAATATGGAACATTTTAGTTTAGGGTTATTTGAACATTTAAAATATTTTATAAATTTTAAATGTCCAAATTTAAATACTTATGGTTTAATTCAAAGACCTTAGGATGACCTAGAAAATTGTGCACCACTTTTGGCAGAGGTTCTGAACCAAGACAAAAATGATGGACATTTTAGAAGGGCATTTCAGGTTCATTGAAAACATTTTTAGTAAACCCTAGTTGGATTCAGAGGGGGCTGGGGGTTCTGTCATCCCCATTTCAAGTTTCTGTTGAATGGAATACATATGATGCAACACTCTAATGCATGAACTAGCTAGGGTGTGACAACTCACCCCCACTCAAAAGAATCTCGTCCCAAGATTTAGGATCCTCCGAGAAGAAGGCGGGATACTCGAGTCGAAGACGATCCTCCCTTTCCCAAGTTGCTTCTTTCTCAGAATGGTGCGACCACTGAACCTTGAGAAACTTGATATTATGTCGTCGAGTGATACGCTCGGCTTGATCGAGGATACGAACGGGGTACTCTCGATACGTGAGATTATCTTGGAGATCAAGCGTTTCGTGGTCCACTCCACAGATAGGATCCGAGAAGCAACGCCTGAGTTGAGAGACGTGGAAGACGTCGTGGACTCTGGAGAGATGCGGAGGTAGTTCCAATTGGTAGGCAACTTCTCCTTGTTTGGCGAGAATGCGAAAAGGTCCAATGTAGCGAGGAGCCAATTTTCCTTTGATACTGAAACGATGGGTTCCCTTCAGAGGAGTAACCCGAAGGTAAGCCTTCTCGTCAACCTCAAAAGTCATAGCCTTATGTTTTTGGTCGTATTGACTCTTTTGACGAGATTGGGCTGTTTTCAACTTTTCACGAACGATGCGAACTTGCTCTTCTGCTTCCTGGATCATATCCGGGCCAAAGAATTGTCTTTCCCCGGTTTCTGACCAGTTAAGAGGCGTTCGACACCTTCGCCCATAGAGAACTTCAAAAGGGGCTTTACCCAAGCTAGATTGATAACTGTTGTTATAAGCAAATTCGGCAAATGGAAGGCATTTCTCCCAATCCATTCCGAATGAGATAACAGAAGCTCGAAGCATGTCTTCTAAAATCTGGTTGACACACTCTACTTGACCACTTGATTGAGGGTGAAAGGCAGTGCTAAAGGAAAGGCGGGTTCCCATAGCATTTAGGAAACTTTCCCAAAATCGAGAGCTGAAGAGACTTCCTCGATCCGAGTTAATTTCCAGTGGAACACCATGGAGGGACACTATTCGGGAGATGTACAAGTCTGCTAGCTGGCTAGCGGTTATACTCTCGCGAACGGGCAAGAAATGGGCCACTTTAGAAAGACGATCGATAACGACGAAGATAGCATTATTCCCTCTCTTGGTCCTGGGAAAACCGGTGATGAAATCCATACCAATTTTATCCCATTTCCATTCAGGAATAGCTAAGGGTTGAAGGGTGCCAGCATGCCGTTGATGCTCTGCTTTTACATGACGACAGACGTCGCAATTAGCAACAAATTGAGCAATGTCTCTCTTCATCCTAGTCCACCAGAACCTCTGGCGTAGGTCCTGATACATCTTAGTGCTACCGGGATGAATGGTGAGAGGAGATTCATGAGCCTCCCTAAGGATCAACTGCCATAAGTGTTGGTTCTTGGGAACCACTAGACGGTTCTCAAAGTACACAACACCATGATCATTTGTAGAGAAACATTTAGCATCTCCGCTAGCAATGTTCTCCTTGATTCGAGATATTCCTTTATCTCATTTTTGGGCAGCGATGATTTGATCCGTAAGAGTAGGTTTCACCACCAAGGTGGAAAGGAATCCTTGAGGAACGATGTGAAGATTAAGCTTCCGAAATTCCTCGTGGAGAAGTGGTTGACTTTGTTGCAAC
This sequence comes from Triticum timopheevii, assembly GCA_963921465.1. Taxonomy (NCBI): domain Eukaryota; kingdom Viridiplantae; phylum Streptophyta; class Magnoliopsida; order Poales; family Poaceae; genus Triticum; species Triticum timopheevii. The sequence goes on along the minus strand of OY997274.1, from coordinate 616,767,670 downwards.
ATCAGATTGTTGCAATAAGATTTACGACTTAGCGCATCAGCCATGACGTTGGCTTTTCCCGGGGTGTAAGTTATCCCTAAGTCGAAATCTGTGATCAACTCGACCCAACGTCTTTGCCTGAGATTCAAATCCGGTTGGGTGAATATGTACTTCAGACTTTGGTGATCAGTGAAGATTTCGCAACGATTACCGAGGAGGTAATGTCGCCAGGTTTTGAGTGCATGGACTACAGCTGCAAGCTCTAGATCATGAGTAGGGTAGTTTTCCTCATGTGGGTGTAATTGCCGTGAAGCATAAGCAATTACATGTCGATCTTGCATGAGAATGCAACCTAGTCCTTGTTGCGAGGCGTCGCAATAGATAACAAAGTCCTTGGAGAAGTCTGGTGGTACCAGTACGGGAGCAGAAGTCAGGCGTCTTTTCAGTTCCTGGAAACTGTGCTCACATTGTGGGGTCCACTCGAACTTTTTATCTTTCTTGAGGAGTTCAGTTAGAGGTTTAGCAACTTTGGAGAAATTCTCGACAAAGCGGCGACAATAGCTTGCTAAGCCAAGGAAACTCTGAACTTGCTTGACCGATTCAGGTGGAGTCCAGTTAAGGACGGCTTGAACTCGCTCGGGATTGGCAGCAATACCTTTACCAGAGATTACATGTCCTAGATAGGTCACTTCCGGCAACCAAAATTCGCATTTAGAGAACTTGGCATAAAGGCGATGCTCTCGAAGTTTCATCAACACTAGCCTTAGATGTTCGGCATGTTCTTCCTCGTTCTTGGAGTAGATGAGTATATCATCGAGGTAAACCACGACGAATTTATCCAAATACTCCATGAAGATTGAGTTCATTAACCGAGAGAAGGTGGCTGGAGCGTTGGTTAAACCGAAGGACATGACGGTGTACTCGTATTGGCCGTAACGAGTAACAAAGGCCGTTTTGGGAATGTCCCCGTTCCGGATTTTGATTTGATGGTAGCGCAACCTCAAATCCATCTTAGAGAAGACTGAGGATCCAGCGAGCTGATCATACAGATCATTGATCCTGGGGAGCGGATACTTGTTCTTTATTGTGACCAAGTTGACGGGTTGATAATCTACAACCATCCGATCCGTACCATCCTTCTTCTTGACGAAGAGGACGGGGCAAGCCCATGGAGATGAACTAGGGCAGATGAAACCCTTTTTCAAGGACTCATCGAGTTGTTTCTTAAGTTCGGCTAGTTCTAGTGGTGCCATCTTATAGGGTCTTCTAGAAATTGGGACAGTTCCTGGAATGAGATCTATCACGAACTCGACATCTCTGTCAGGTGGAACACCTGGCAATTCTTCTGGAAAGACATCCGGAAAGTCGCGGACTACCGGAACATCTTCGAGGTCTGGCAAGGGACTGGCATTAAGAGAATATAGCTGTCGCTTGGCTATTCGGGTCAAGACATTGACTATCTTTCCCGAAGGGTGCGTAAGTTGAACAGTCCTAGAGAAGCAATCAATCTTGGCATGATGGGCTGACATCCAGTCCATACCCAAGATGATATTAATATCCGAAGATTTGAGAGCTATCAATGATGCAAGGAAGACAAGTCTGTCGACCTGGATTTCATTTCCATGGCTTACTCTAGAAGTTTGCCATTTGGATCCCGGGGTTTGAATTACCATGGAGGTGGGCATATCACAGAATGTGGTGTTATGCAGACGAGCATAGCTCTCAGATATGAATGAATGAGATGCTCCAGTATCGAAAAGAACAGATGTCGGGTGGCAATTAACAAGGAGCATACCGAGAACGACGTTGGGATCCTCTTGAGCCTCTTCAGCTGAGACGCAATTCACATGGCCACGTGCAGTGGTGGCCGGCTTGGCATAGTACACCTTCCCTGCTGGCTTGCCACAGCCAACAGCCTTTCCAGACTGGTTGGGGTTGGTCTGGGGACACTCGCGCATGTAGTGGCCCGATTCCCCACACTTAAAGCACGTCACGGGGCTGGTGCGTGGAGGAGCATTGTTGGTTGGCCCACCATAGGGCTTAGCTGGTGCAAACTGTTGAGCTGGACGAGGCGCCTGATAGGATGGCCTCGGCGTGAACCTGGGTGGCAGGGCAGTGTTAGGCACCCACACCCGGCGCTTCTGTGGTCCAGCACCGGATGAGGAACCCAAGTCACGGCCATGCTTGCGTGTTGCTTCGAAATCAGTCTGAGCCGTCTCAGCACTGATAGCTTTGTTCACAAGCTTCTGAAAAGAGGTGCACTCATGCAGACGGAGATCTCGGCGAAGCTCGGGGCTAAGTCCCTTGCGGAACCTTGCCTACTTCTTGGCATCAGTGGAGACTTCTTCAGTGGCATAGCGTGCTAGGTTACCGAACTCCCTGTTGTAAGCGTCCACAGAGAGTCGACCTTGGGTGAAACTGCAGAACTCCTCACGTTTACGGTCCATAAGACCTTCCGGAATGTGATGTTCACGGAAAGCCTCACTAAATTCTGCCCAAGTAGTGACATGGCCAGCTGGGCGCATGGCTTCATAGTTCTCCCACCAGAGACTGGCGGGGCCTTCGAGATGATATGCAGCAAAGGTGACCTTATCAGCCTCGGCTACGAGTGCAGAACGTAGCTTGTGAGTAATGCCGCGAAGCCAGTCATCGGTGTCGAGAGGCTCGACGGAGTGGTGAAAGGTAGGTGGATGTAACTTGATGAAGTCGCTGAGCGACACCAAGTTATTCCTCTGATGTTGTGCTGTGTTCTGTTCGATGCGCTCCAACAAACGGTTGGTCTCCCGCTTGTTTCTCTCAGCCTCCAGCATAACCTCGGCCAGAGAAGGAGGGTGAGGCAGGTTTGCTTCCCCAACTCTGCTGCCTTCGGCCTGCTCTGGGGGAGCAGGGTTGTCGCTGGTGTTGACCATCCTAGGAAAACAAGACAATGGTTTAGTCCAGGATGATAAGATTCTGACATAGAAATGTAGAATGTAATGGATAACTCGGAATGCAAGATGATCATCCGTATGACATGGTAGATACAGTAACTGCTTCTTTTATTCCATCGTCATACACACCATACAGGTTTAGTACAAGACCAAACAAAGTACTACTACGGTGAAAGGAAGATTACATCTCATCGGAGGCATTCCAAGCTCCTATACATTATTTTTCCTACACCTCCGGAATTGATACACACTAAGTCATATTCCACGGTTCACGCAGGACGGTGGAAATACAACTATTACAATACTAGTGAAACTACTACTAACTCAGACATCTCCGTAGTAGTCCTCATAGAAGTCTCCTCCATAGCCTGGAAGTTCAACGTGAGCATCTGGGAACAGACGGTCCTGAGGAGCCTGTGGACCATAGGGGCTAGGGTGAGGTCTTGTACCAACAAACGGTGGCCTGCGGGGACCACGGGGTGGGGTGATGCCTCCCACATCACGCCAATCCATCATGGCCGGCAGAGCAGATCTAACAGGATACAGATCTCTCATATCCATATATCCAGCTTGCACAGCCGGTGCAAACCGAGTCAAGGTGGCCCAATGATCAGCACGGGTGTTGAAAGGCTCCAGACTCAAGGCCCGATTCTCTCGGTCCTTATCCTCGAGCATCTCGGCAGTGGTGCGAGTTAGTGAGTCCTCCTGTGTGGAGTCAGCATAGATAGCCCGGAGATACCCCTGCGCTCCACGGAGTGAAGCTGGCATATACCGGAAGTCGGTGTTCCGAAGCAGGCCAGTCCTGACTCGCATGATGGTCATCATAGAGTAGGCAGCATCTTGCACAGCCATCTCAATAGTAACACCGAGTCCATAGGAACAGTGGAGGGGCTCGGTAGATCCAGGATAAGAGGGAAATATCCTGACAGTGCAGAGATATTGGCTTTGATTAAAGTCTCGGAACTGCTCTTCGACCGTGTATTCGGGATACCAACGGTAACCTGTCTCGATCATTACCCGGACTAACATAGCCGTATGACCGGGCACATCGATGCACCGGGTCAGGCGAACCACTTGGTTTTGATCACGAGTGGCCATCTGAAAGCACAACCACAATGCAAAGGCATTAGAATTTCTAGCAGAATTTGGACAGCATAACGGTTGTAAATGCTCAAAAAGGATTTCGAGGCATTTTACAAAGAATTGCATAGACACTCAACAATATCATATCAAGGTTCTGGGTCCAACTTAATAGCATAATAGGGTAGTAGAATTGAACTAGGCTTATAAACATCAAACCTATAAGGTACTACTGACTAGTAACACGTGAACCTGATAGAGAGAAGAGATCCTAATCCTTAGCCCCCGGTGGAAGAATGGACTGACTCAGATCAGAATGCCATGAGGTAAAGGAGTAAAAAGAGCCTTACGTACCATCCCACAATCAATTCCCCTACATATAACTAAAGCATTTCTAGACTCAACATCGACCAGTTTGGCTTGGAGAACCTACAGGCAGCCCGGCTCTGATGCCAACGCTGTCAGGACCCTGACTCAATGCCACATCGATCTAGCATGTAACACCTCATATCACTTTGCGGCCTCACGCACGATATTCCCACGGGTGTCGCCTTACCTTTGCCCGGGACCGTTTGCACCTTTTGGCACACGTATATGATAGTGTCGCTAGCATCCATATGATAAGGAGCCCTGGCTAACATGGCTAGTCGTAAACCCAAAGTGGCACAGACTTACAGGGACAGGCATCCATGACCCAGCATCGAACGTGTCGGTCATCAGCGAGTGAATCCGGGCTGTAGCACTGGGCTAGCAGGACTCCGGTAAACCGGGCTGTAGCGGGCTAACAGGACTCCAGTACTCAACGCGTGACATTTCCCCGAAGGGACAGACACAGGAACGAAGAAGGACACATGTCGGCCAGCCTAAGTGTTCCGGAGCAGTAGCAAGCTACCATGGCTCAGTGGAAGCACTAGGAGACATTTCTCGGTAAGAGAGGCTACTAAAGATAAACAACTAGATAGTCAGATCCCACACATACCAAGCATTTCAATCATACACACAATATGCTCAATATGTGCAAATACAACAAGGCATCACAACATGACTCTACAACACAAGTACTTTACTTAAAGGCTCAGAGAGCCATACATAGCATACACACAAGTACGGGTCACACGACCCACATTCAAGTCATACAAGCATACAAGCCAACAGCGGAAGTAACTTGTCTGAGTACAGACAACTAGTAAAATAAAAGAGGCTTGGGTAAGCCTAGCTATACTACATGGTCCTTCACAAGCTCAGGGTCACCACCTGGGCCTCAGTCTACTCATCGATGTCAACGTGTACGAAGAACCCGTCAGAAGGGGTTGTAGCATCTTCTGTAAAATGTAAATTAAAGCAACATGAGTACAAAGGTACTCAGCAAGACTTACATCAGATCCTACATACATGCACATTATCAAGAAGGGTTGGTGGGGTTATTGCAGCAAGCCAGCTTTGACTCTTGGCTAAGCTATCCTACGAGACTCCAACTTGAAATGGTTTTGCGCACTCGAGTCCACTACTCACCACTTCAATACATTACCGAGGATCCACCTCCGTCTTCCTACGGAAGAGCCATCCTCGGCACTCACGCTTATCTTGAGGCTTTTAGTAGTTTCCATTTACTTGTCTATGAACTGTATAGGCAACCAGGTAGTCCTTTTCCGCGGACGCGGCTATTCGAATAGATGATGTTAACCCTGCAGGGGTGTACTTCTTCATACATGTTTCCACCACTTAGCGTCTGCACACGACATGTGCTCGGCAGACTTCAAGCGAAAGCCGACGTGGGTGTAGACCACGACCTACCTAAACACCTAAGTCTCTAGTCCAGGTTTATCGCCTATTCAGGTTCCATCCGCAGGGAGTCCGGCCGAGGTTTCCACATACGGCCCCGAACGATGTGAACAGGGTTCCCGAGATACCTAATGGGCATCCGGTACATCGTGCCACGTACCTACCGCATCACAGCCCACCCCACGGTCAGCGCTGTCCACGGCCTCCAGTAGGCTACAAACACCAGAAACTACTTGCAACTCCTGGACAGAGGACTAGGGTGAATAAGAAGTCGAGCGGGGTCATATTTCAGGTCCCAATGTATGGTAGTAGCTGAATCTTAAATCACACATACAGATCTCAGTGCTTAAGGACGGCTTCAATGAAACAACCCACCATGTACTCCTACATGGCCTCTCATCGATACCTTTACCAAATCGTGTTCAACACATCACTCTCATACTGACACGATCATTTCACTCTAGCCCACCACCCAGATGAACCAGACCTGACACGACTCTAAGCATAGCAGGCATAGCAAGGTAGGAACAACACAAACACATGGCTCAATCAACTCCTACACATGCTAGTGGGTTTCATCTAGTTACTGTGGCAATGACAGGTCACGCAGAGGAAATGGGTTCAACTACCGCAGCACACAGCAGTTTGAATCGCGTTGTCTTAATGCAGTAAAAGAGAGCAGGAGCGAGAACATGGGATTGTATCGATATGATCAAATGGTTGGTTGCTTGCCTAATGGGTCGGTGCACTGGTATTGTTCTTCGTTGGGGTAATCACGGTACTCTTCAGGGGCAGGACCTGCCGCAGAGAGCACCGATACACAATCATCACCAAACAATATGCAATAATATGATGCATGCATGAGACATGGCAAAATGAGTGTATTGGGCTAATGCAACTAAGACCAGATGGGTTTGAACTATTTTGAACCAAAGATTCAAGTTTCAAACTCATAAGTGGCCCTTTTAAGTGCTTAAACTTGTTCTGTACTAAACAGCAGGTTAGCTTGATTAAACATGCATGAAACCAGTACAGATGGATAGATTGGATTTTTCTGATCATTTTTCATATATAACACTTTGCATTTGGAGCTACAGATTAATTTCTATGATTTTTTGAAGTTTGTGGTATTTTCTGGAATTTCCTGTGTAGAAATAATTCCAGTAAATAACTTACTGCATCAGCAATACGTCAGGATGACGTCAGTGGTCAACGGAGCTGGTCTAGGTCAAACTGACCAGTGGGTCCCGCATGTCAGTAGTTATTTAAACTAACTAAATTTAGTTAGTACTAATCTAAGTTAATTAGCAGAACGGACCCCACTTGTCATAGACTCAGGGGAGTCAACCTGGGCCCACCCAGTCAAGTCAACGGGGTCAAACCCGCCGGCGTTTAGCCGTCGGCGAGGCCAGACGCGGCGGTGGAAGTGCATTAGTGCGTTCCGGCGGCCAAAAGAGCGGCGGAGGGCATCTGCGTGTAGCGGGGAGCAAGCCGCAGCTCTTGGTGGTGGTGGTTGAGCTCGGGGTGGCCGGAAACGTCGCCGGCGACGACTTTGGCGGTCGCCGGAGTTCGGGTGAGGTAGAACCCGAAGCTACGGGGCACGGCGAGGCACGTGGTGAGGTGCATTGGGCCCCTGGGGATGCGGTGAGTGCGTTGGACACGGTGGTGTGGCCGGTGGTTGGCCGGAGACACGTCGGCGACGAGCTCGGCGGCGGCGCGTGCGGTGAAGCTTCGTGTGCTCGCTGTGGTGCACGAGAGCGAGAAAGGAAAGGGGGAGGAGGTAGCCAGGCTCACAGCGGTCTTGAGGGAGCAGACGGCGCGGTCGGGGACGAGCTAGTGCGGCGGCGACGACGAAAGGGATCTCCGGCGGTGGCGGGGTCGGACGAGGTTGGTGCAGTGGCTTCGGGGCAAGCGAGCGCTCGGGGCTCGGCTTGCTCGAAGGAGCGGAGGGCGGCGAAGCTCCTGGACACGGTGGTGCGGCGCAGGGACGACGGAGAGCGCGACTACGGCGATGGTGCGGCTGCGGTGGCGTCGGCCATGGTGCGGGAGAGCGAGGGAGAGGAGCTGGGAAGGAGGGGGCATGTCTGTGAGCTCGGGGGAGAAGTGGGCGATCGACCCAGGGCGGCAGAACGGCGAGGGGAGGAAGCATAGCGGCGGGCAGCTGCGTGGCACGCTCTGGTGCCGACGTCGAGCACCTGGCTGCCTGCCTGGCCAAGCCAAGCAGCTCGCTTGAGCGGTGGCTGGGCTGGGCCGGCAGGTGGGCTTGCCTGGTGGGCTGCCAGGTTAGTTCCCTCTCTCTCCTTTTTATTTCTGTTTTCTATTTATTTCTGTAGCTTTGTGGATTTTCTAAAAATACCTAAGCAACTCCAAAAATCCCCAAACTGCTCATGCCCACTGTTTAGAATATAAACAACATGGAACATTTTAGTTTAGGGTTTTTTTGAACATTTAAAATATTTTATAAATTTTAAATGTCCAAATTCAAATACTTATGGTTTAATTCAAAGACCTTAGGATGACCTAGAAAATTGTGCACCACTTTTGGCAGAGGTTCTTGACCAAGACAAAAATGATGGACATTTTAGAAGGGCATTTCAGGTTCATTGAAAATATTTTTAGTAAACCCTAGTTGGATTCAGAGGGGGTTGGGGGTTCTATCATCCCCATTTCAAGTTTCTGTTGAATAGAATAGACATGATGCCACACTCTAATGCATGAACTAGCTAGGGTGTGACAAAAGACGTCCTGGATCAAGTCCAGGCTTCCAGGATAGCAAATGAAATTGTATCTCCAGGTCCAGGGTAACAAAGTCAGTCCAAGATTTTACGAAATTCGGCAGTCAGGGAAACGCTTTGTTCAGACTAGATAAAAGCACAAGCAACATCCATTAGGATGCAAAAATAGACATTCAGCATAGTTGTGTCCCCGTGTACAGAAAGTAACTAATCCTCATAAAAACATCGTAACTGGTAGTATTTCTACGGAACAAAACATCGATCGCCTGTCCTGCAGACACTATTCACTATGCAAAAAATCTCATGCTTTCCTCACCGTGCAGTACATATCCTTACATACTCTACACAGTATGTATGTACAGCATATATCGCTGGCAAAAACGTCGCAATGCGTTATGTTTCTGATGAAGAGCATTAACACGGTGCACAACATAGTTAGAAAGTAAAATTGTATCCAGAGTAGCAAAGTCCTCTGTGAGGGAAACGCTTTATTCCGATTAAACAAGAGTGCAAGTAACATCCACTAGCAATAGACTTTTTGCTCAGCATAGCTGTATTCCCGTGTATATAGTCAGTAACTAATCGCCGTAGAGCATCGTAACCGGCAGATGCTATTCGCTATGAAAAATTGTGATATCCAGGCAAGTCATGCTATCACCTTCCTCGTGCATATGCTATCACTGTACAATATATACACGTTGTATATCGCTAGCCAAAAAAGTGTAGCAGTTATGCACCGGATGCAGGAGCAGTAAAATAAGGTGCACTCCAACACTCCATAGGATATCACTGAAATGCTACACTTTGTCATGGTGGACAGGGCGGTCCTGATAGGCTTCGTCGTCGTGGGGATGGACTACACGGTGTAGCAAGCCATGGCCACGAGGCGTGTACGGGAGGTCGAAGTTGCCACCGTGGCCGCGACAGACATGGTAGTGGTCGCCGTCGCGACGGATGCGGCGCTCGTGGGCGCCAGCGAGGTCATGGTGGATCTCGCCACGTCCGTGCGGGACCCTGTCGCCCCGAGGGGCTAACTGCAGGTCGAGCTCTTCGTCGACGTGCCTTCGGAGATGGGCCTCAAGTTCTGCCGTCTCATGGGGGGGGGGGGGGGGCAACTAGGGCACGCTCTTGCTCATGCCGCTGACGTGGACTTGGACGGGGTCGCGCGGAGGGGTGGCCAGGGCGCACGCTTGGACCGCTTCCAGATCCGTGGCGATGAAGTCGACTCGCGTGCGGAGGTCGCAGAGGTCGGTCACCAGCGGGGCGAGCTTGGCCTCCAGCTTCTCCTCGAGCATCTTGGTGAATAACCGTTGTAGAGAATTCTGATTGCCTCCATTTCAAGTAAGAGGAATCGGTTCTGGGCGTTTAGGATTGGTGGTGTATGCGGCGCCGTTGTGTGGTGTAGATCGAAGCTAGTTTGATACCAATTGTGATGTCCCCGGCAGTAGCTTGAGAATCACAGAAAAAAAAAGGAAATGGAAATGGGGATTGACCGAAGAAGAACGAAGGAGCTTGATCTCAGTTTATTCCTTTTCTATTCGATGACTACTTCAGTACAGAGGGTTGGGTATATAAGCCCCACACACACACACCGAACACCTACTACACAGTCCATCCTGGCAGCAGGTGGACTTGACCTGTCATACACCATCCTGTATTAGGTGGGGTGTGACAATTGCCCCTACAAAAATGTCGACAACGTACAACCAGAAGTAATAAGCGCTTTATTATTATTATGTATAGATTTTATTTTCTTATCTTATTATGAGAGTTCAAACATTAAATATTTTATTTTTCCTTATCTGAGATGTAACTGATCCCAAATTGAGATGGAACTAATGGTTGGATTGCCTCTTCCATAGGGTTTTCTTAGAACACCACCAATTTATACTAAAAACTTGTACTTTTTGTAAACCACTTTTTAACCAAATCTTATTTCTAAATATAAACTTCACATACAAGTTTAATTGATATTTCTCTATTGTGTTTAACAAGATTGAAAACAAAAGTATATTCGTCATAGTCTAAATCATGGTTCAAAACTATAAACTTTATCCATTGTTTAAAATATACACTAGTGCAAAAGCAGAACTGCATTTTGCAAGGAATAATAATACTCCCTCCGTCCCATAATACATAAGAGCATTTTTTACACGGTGTAGTGTAAAAAATGATCTTCTATCATGGGACGGAGGGAGTACTTTACTACCTCAGTTTGGATTATTTTTTTTGTTTAATTGAATTATGCTAACCTAAGAAAAAACAAAAATATGGCAAAATCATATTTATCTAAAGATTAGTTTTGCGACACTTGGATTTAATGTGGCGTGTTTATATTGATTTTAGTACTTCTAAAAATATCTTGATAAAGTTTTCTACAATGTACGGGTCCAACAAATATCCTAACAAAGATTTGTTGACTAGCTTAGTTGCAGAAACTCTCTCGCCTTGAAAAGATTCTGGAGCATGTGAGTGTCTACAAGTTGCAAATGAAATTGTATCTCCAGGTTATTTGCAAAAATGAAATTGTATCTTCTATCATGCGTTATTTGCAAATTAAAAGATTCTGGAGCATGTGAGTGTCTACAAGTTATTTTTCATTGGTGTCACTTCTCTCGCCTGGTCGAATGGTATTGTTCATTTCTTGTGACGGTGAATCTTCGCCTTAGCGAACAGCCATGCCCGTTCCTCTGTCCATGTAACAATATTATGTAGCCAAGTATCAAACTGGGCTTGGCTTTAAGGTGTACGAAAATATATGATGTAGCTGTCCGACTTTACTTTTCGTGCCTTGAAGGGGGAGAAACGTAATCTGAAGAGAAACTCACAAGCTTGGTGGCCTTTCTCTACGCAAGACGTTCTGGATCAAGCCGTTCCAGGCTTCCAGGTTAGCAGATGAAATTACGTCCTGGATCAAGCCGTTCCAGGCTTCCAGGTTAGCAGATGAAATTGTATCTCCAGGTCCAGGGTAACAAAGCCAGTCCAAAACTTTACGAAATTCAGCAGTCAGGGAAATGCTTTGTTCAGACTAGATAAAAGCACAAGCAACATCCATTAGCATGCAAAAATAGACTTTCAGCATAGTTGTATCCCCATGTATAGAAAGAAACCAATCTTCGTAAAAACATCGTAAAGGGAAATTGTCTTCAGAGTAGCAAAGTCATGAATTCGGCAGTCCTCTGTTAGGAAAACGCTTTATTCGGGTTAAGTAAGAGTACAAGTAACATCGACTAGAAATAGGCTCTCATCATAGCTGTATCCCCGTGTATATAGTCAGTAACTAATCCCCATAGAGCGTCGTAACCGGCAGATGCTATTCACTATGAAAAATTGTGATATCCAGGCATGTCATGCTACGTCCTTCCTCCGTTCCTCGTGCATATTGCTATCACTGTACAATATATACACGTTGTATATCGCTAGCCAAAAAGTGTAGCAGTTATGCACCGGATGCAGGAGCAGTAATACGGTGCGCTCCAACACTCCATGGGATATCACTGAAATTCTGCCAGGTGTTGGATCAGTTCACAAGCACTGGAAGAGGGTTACTCCCCAAGTTCACTGTATGATGATGTGTTCACTAGCCTTCTGCTGTGCCGCTCCGCGATCATCTTCAGCCCCATGTACCTGTCAAATGTCAATACGCAAGGCAATCATGTCAATTACACTATCTCAGTTAGTACTAGTATATAACATTGCTCAAAATGAATACAAGCAGAAGAACTATATATCCCAACTCATACCTGCCCATCATCATCACGGTGGCCTGAGGATTCGTCCCGGGCGTCACACTGAACGTCGACCCATCCACCACGCGAAGAGACCGCGTGCCCATGACCCGGAAATCCTTATCAACCACCCTTCCAACCACACACCCTCCATGGTAATGCCACAGCGTGGCCACGGTTCGCCTGCAGAAATCTGCCACAGAAGTGTTGTTTGTGCTCCAGTCGAGTGGCAGGGTCGCCCCAACGATCCTGAAGTCCCTCCTACCACGCCCTCTCCTGCCCTGGTTCGACGTTCCTACGGCCGAACGGAATATGTCCATCGTCCGGCTCTGAAGCACCTGTGCCACGCGGCGCACGCCGACGACGCACTGTGCCAGGTCCTCGGGGCGGCTGAAGTAGTTGAAGCGCACTGAGGGGGTCTCCACGGGATTGGGTGATGATAGCCAGAGCGAGCCCTCGGATAACGGGCCAGGGACCTTCTCCATGATGGTTGCCATGGTGACATAGAGTGGCGAAGTCGGGCTGATGAAAGGACCGGCGGGGCGCAGCATGGGAGAAACGGGGACGATGTATGATGCAGCCTCAAGGTAGGAGGCAGTGCCGTTGGCAGAAGGGATGCCGACCACCTGGATGAGGGAGTGGTCGATGGGGACTGATGGGATGATGGAGATGCCGTTGCGAGGGTTGTCAAACATGTGCTTCCCAACGTCAGGGGAATCAACAGAAACAGGGATGCCGAGGGATGCAAGATCGCTAGCAGGACCAACGCCACTGAGAAGCAGCAACTGGGGACTTCCAAGTGTACCTGCAGAAAGTATGACCTCCCCACCTGGACGCAGCAGGGCATGGTGCTGCTGGAAAAGACGGTCCTGGTACACGACACCAACTGCTGCTACTGCCGGTCGTGACCTTCCACGGCGTGCGGCTGGATATAAATACAGAAAAAAGGGCAAAGTTTACTCATACTTGCACGTTTTTAGAGCTAAAAAAACGTATGTGCTGGTAATATGAAACGCCATTAGTTCAGGATAATTCTTATAGTAGGTAATGTGGAAAGGAGCTAATCTAGTACAAGTACATTCCACCATTAAGCTCCTTTTTGCCTCAAAATGTTAAGCAAGCATAAGTGACATGAATAAATACCACAAAAGTTTCAGTTTGCAGTGGCAGTTACACAAAGAGTAAGTTGTGATCAGTAATTCGGTATGTTCTGATATTTCTGAAATGCATGATATATCGGTCCTTTTGGATCCATAACTGAAATAACAAAATTTTCAACATGGCGACTTCTGCAGTTATGTGGGCTCTTTGGAAAATAAGAAATAATAGACACTCTCAAAATGTTAATTAGAGCTCCATGTAGAATACTTTGGAGGAAAACTGTGCAAACACTCAAGAACTGGTGTTTGCTGTGCCAGAACAAGGTTCTGCGATCATTTTAGTGGGACTATGGGGCAAAAAGCGCTGGCGCCACTAAGAGTAGGAATGTAGGATGGCTCTGAGTAAACTGAAGACAACAGGAGACAGCTGTGGAGCTTGAAGAAAAAATATTTATGGGGGAAAGGTATGAGGAAGAACACCAATTTATTTGCATTCAACACATGTCATTCTGGCATATCCTCGAAGGAACAATTGCTATAACAGGACCACAAGAGAGGGCTGTTAATTTTGCACTGAGTTGAACTAGAGGACTACTATGGTTGTTTTGTTAACAGATACTCAAGAATTACTTGAACAAGAAAAGATACACAATAACCAGTTGTCCAGTACAACTGCTACTTGTTTATATACCAAAGTGTCTCGATAATGCATATTTTGTTTGTGAAACCTATAAAGTCCCAAAATGTTAGTTAGAGCTCTATTGCAGAATACTTCAGAGGAAAACTGTGCAAATGCTCAAGAACTGGTACTTGCTGTGCCAGGACAAGGTTGTGCGATTATTTTAATGGGACTTTGGGGCGAAAAGCGTTGGCATGGCACCACTAAGAGTAGTAATGTAGGATGGCTCTGAGGAAACTGAAGATAACAGGAGGCGGCAGTGGAGCTTGAAGAAAAATATTTAGGGGCCAAAACTAAGAGGAAAACACCAAACATTCACATTGAAGATTGAACACATATATCATTCTGGCATATCCTTGAAGGAACAATTCTCATAACAGGAACACAAGAGAGAGCTGTTGATTTTGATGAGAACTAAATCAGAGCACTATTAATGTTATTCTGTTAACAGATACTCAAACATTACTGGAACAAGAAAATTTGCAGAACATCTAGTTGTCCACTACAAGTGCTACTTGTTTCTCCACACGAGTCTCAAAAATGATTATTTGTGTGTGAAACACACAAGGTCTTCAGTTACCAAGCTACTACAGTGGATTAATTAGGAAAAAACTTTTACTATTCTAATCTAGGTACAGCCCCTCACAAGTAGCATATCTCACACAGAAACAAGCAAACAAAACAATAATAGGAGTATGTTCAGACTCTGTTGTGCACATCAGCATTTTCGCATAGTTTAGCGCTCAGAAATCAGCATTAGTCTAGACTCTTGCTATCATGTGAGTCCAGGAGGTCCAATAGTTATTATGATTATCGTGCATTACATATACAGCAGCTTGCTCTTCCTAGAAATCCAGCATTCAAACAGTTGGCATGATCAAAAAAACGGTAACCAAACTGATGTAAGGCATTGGGGATACCACTTACTAATGCGGTGTATGGGCTATGGTAAGTCAAAATTCACATTTCAGACATAATTTCGTGGCAATGCACTATGCAGCAATATGACGAACAAATTCAAAATTTCTAAAGTGCAACTATGTGGACAAGCAAGCAAGAAGTAGAATAAGAAATCACAAACCAGGATCAATAGGGTTAATTATGACGCGGGTAACGGCGGCACGGACAGCGACATGGAGGCGGCCAGGGCGGGCGAAAGCCAGGAGGTCGGCGGCGCTGTGGCGGCGTCCTGATGCATCAAAGGTGGTGGCACCAATCTTTGTGCCAGTGACATGTTCCACCGTGAAGCCGTTCCACGGCGTCACGTTAGCTTCCAGCAGCGCGGCCCTCACCGCCGCCTGCCACCCGTGCACCTCCGGCTGGAATGTCAGCTCTTGCTCCACCCACTCATATGATGAGTTCACCAGCCGCATGTCCCAATCCGGCACCTCGGCACCCTGAATCTCCAATAATCAACAGAGAAATGTCACTTTCACAAGTGTTAATCGTCATAATCCTTTTGGAGTGAACACTCTTATTTTGGGCATCATGATTGGGCTTTATCACTACTCAATTGTGTATGAATGGATCCACATAACCGAACTGACCAATCCTTGTGGCTAGCTGAAACTAAAGAAGGATTTGGAGGAGCAGACCTCCCCGTGGCCGTGGAACCAGCCGGGGTGCGCGCGGGAGTAGAAGCCGGCGTTGATGGCGGTGCCGCCGCCGAGCACCCTGGCGCGCACGTTGGGGACGCCGTCCTCGGAGCTGAAGGCCTGCGCGGGCGCGTCGGAGTCCGGCGAGGGGTCGGCGAGCGCGAGCGTCCTGACGAAGCCGCCGGCCGTGGCGAGCGCCGGGAACTCGGCGGGCGCGCCGCCGCGCTCGAGCAGCAGCACGCGGCCCCCGCCGGGCCCCGCGAGCGTGGCCGCCAGCGGGCACCCCGCCGCGCCGCCCCCCACCACGATGTAGTCGTACTCCTCCTCCGCGCCCGTCGCCGTCGCGTCCGCCACGTACCGCGCGTACCCCGGCGGCGCACCTGCGAGTACAAAAGGACCACGCATGACACGAATCACGGGATCAGCGACCCCGCCGACAGATCTCAGGGGTTTCAGTTCCCCGGCCAGAATTAGTTGGGGCTCGGTTAGTCACCTCCGAAGGGGCGGGGCTGGGCCGCGGAGAGGGCGGCGAGGAGGAAGGGGAGGGCGAGGAGGAGGAGGGGGAGGGGTGTGGGGGTGGCGGCCATGGCCGTGGGGTGGGGTGGGGAGGAGACGGTGGCGGGAAGTGTGACGAGCGGAGAAGACGAAGCGGAAATGGGGTTTAGCTGTTGGAGATGGAGGGAAAACGGAAATGGGGTGGGCCAACGTAGTTGCAGATTACGGTTTTTTTTTAAGGCCATGCGGATTTTTTTTTTTTGAGAAAAGCTCCCCCGGACTTTATTGATCAACTGAGATGTTCATAGGTATTACAACCGGGTCATGCTGAATACCCAGCCAAATATGCCTCCCAGCAGGGAGCGAGACACCAAACCTAGCTAAATTATGAGCCTCATAATTCGACTCTCGAGGTTCAAAAGAAAAACAACAAGACGTGAATAAGGTGGAAGTTTGCAAGATCTCTCTGATTATAGTGCCGTGATCACCTCCCGCTCTTTGGTGGATATGGTTTACTACCTGCTTGCAATCCGAAGCGATCTGTAGACGATTCTCTTCGAGATCTTGTGCCAAAGACAAACCTTCCCTGCAAGCGAGTGCCTCTAGTGTAGTTGGGTCTGTTAGCCCCTTAATTACCAACATTGATGAGCCCAAATAAACACCTCCTCGGTTCCGACATACAGCAGCTGCCGTCCCCTGATTTGTCCCTTCAGAAACTCCCGCATCTACATTGATCTTCACACTTCCTTCTGGTGGTGGAACCCATCTAGGACCTTGTCTAGCATTCGGCTATACTATCCTTCCTTGTGTTTCCTGCACTGGATTGAGCTGATCAAGATCAGCTATGTAGGCTAGCACGAACCTGTGTGTCTCATATGGGCTTTGGTGAATTCCCTCATGGATGAGCTGTCTCCTTGCATACCAAATCGCCCACAAAGTAACTGTCAATTTCGTTAATTTTACACGATCAAGAGTTTCCATCATGTAGAAAATCCAGACTCTTGCCGAGGGCTCCGTTGTAGCGATCATGTGATCCAGTAGATCATGGTCTACAAGAGACCAAACACACCTCGCCATTGTGCACTCAAGTAAACTGTGTCTCCATGAGTCCTGTGCACCGCAAGCAAAACACTGATCGTGCTGAGACATCTTTCTGTTCTTCTGAACATCTTCAGTAGGCAGCGAGTTTTTTGAAAGTCTCCAGAGGAAATTTTTCAACTTTGCCGGAACCTGCACTTTCCACAATGTAGCCCAGGCCTTCTCATTCGCTGCAGAATTAGAGGAACCACCTCTACCTTCTAGCCAGTCCTCGCGCCTTCTTTTTATATCCACGATCATTTTGTAGGCCGAACGAACGGAGAAGATTCCGTTCCTTTCAAAACCCCATGACCAAAAATCCTCCATATTTCTGGTGCATACAGGGACCTTCAAGATAGCTGTTATGTCATATGGTAGGAAGGTTTCTTCAAGCAGAACTGTATTCCAACAAGCATTATCCCGATCCAACAGTTCTGAAACAAACTGAGGTGGATCAGCTTTCAAAGAAACAATGGGCCTCATATTCTCCCTTCGTGGCAACCAGTTCATGTTCCATATGTTAGTAGTATTTCCATTCCCTATTCTTCGAACAAGCCCAATTTTCAGAATGTCCCGGCCTTCAATCAGGCCCCTCCAAACTTTGGAAGGATGTCCCCCCACAGTTGCTGTCAAGAGCTCCCCCTCCGGGTAATAAACCGCCTTGAGGATTCGAGCACTTAGTGAACTAGGATTTTCCAAAACTCTCCAAGCTTGCCTTGCCAAGAGGGCCAAGTTGAATATCTCGAAATCACGAAAGCCTAGTCCCCCCATATACTTCGGCATACTCATCGAATCCCAAGACACCCAATAAGGTTTCCTCTGGCCTTGTTTACTCCCCCACCAAAAGGCATTGATCATTGATGTTAGTTGTTGGCATAATCCTCTTGGAAGCTTGAAGCAAGACATTGAATATACCGGGATAGCCTGGGCTACTGATTTTATAAGCACTTCCTTCCCAGCTGCTGAAAGTAGCTTCTCCATCCATCCTTGTATCTTGTTCCAGAGCCTATCCTTTAGATACTTAAAAGCACCATTCATTGAGCTCCCAACATCTGAGGGCATACCAAGATATTTTCATTCAATTGTTCATTGGGAATTTGCAGGATAGTTTTTATAGCCTCTCTCGTGGACTCAGGACAGCCCTTACTAAAAAATAGAGAACACTTATCTTTATTTATTCTCTGGCCAGATGCTCTTGCATATATCTCCAACAATTGGGAAACCTCCTTAGCTCCCTCAACATTTGCTTTAAAAAACAGCAGGCTGTCATCTGCAAACAACAAATGGTTCACCGATGGAGCTGATGATGCCACTTGTATTCCACCAAGATTAGATGACTGAACTCTAGTTTTTAAGAGGCACGAAAGGCCCTCTGCTGCAAGCAAAAAGAGGTAAGGCGAAATCGGATCCCCCTGTCGAATGCCACGAGTTGGTACAAATTCTTCTAGTTCTCACCATTAAACAGAACTGAAAACGAGACTGATGTGACCATGCCCATAACAATGTTCACCCATCTGCTCGAAAAACCAAGCTTTAGCATGATCCCCTTCAAATAACTCCACTCTACCCTATCATAGGCCTTCATCATGTCAAGCTTGAGTGCACAATGCCTATGTTTTTGAGCCTTATTGCGTTTCATAAAATGCAAACACTCATATGCTGCAATTATATTATCAGTTATGAGACGGCCCGGTACAAATGCAGATTGCTCCTCAGAGATGATTTCCGGCAGAACACTTTTCAAACGATTAGCAATCACCTTGGAAGCTATCTTATAAAGAACATTGCATAAACTGATAGGACGGAACTGTGTAAGAAGTGTGGGATTTTTTACCTTAGGTATTAGCACTAAGACCGTGTTATTTATCTCCCGTGCACTCTCCACACCTTCCACAATTTTGAGGACAACTCTAGTCACCTCACCAGAACAGATCTCCCAATGTTTTTGGAAGAATTGAGCAGGAAACCCGTTAGGTCCGGGAGCCTTCTGTGGTGACATTTGAAACAATGCCCTTTTAACTTCCTCTTCTTTGTATGGAGCGTCCAAACCTCATTCATTTGGCGTGTCACCTTGCGCGGCACTGCATTCAAAACCTCTTGCATATTATCTGTTCCTTCAGAAGTATATAGGGTTTCATAAAACTCCTTTGTCATCTCCTTCATCTCCTGTAAATTTTCTGTTCGGCTCCCATCCGGTTTCAGCAAAGCCTTAATTCTATTCTTTACTCGCCTCATGTTTGCCCTCATATGAAAGTATTTTGAATTTTTGTCACCAGCTCTGAGCCACTCCAAGCATGCTCTTTGTTTCCACATCAATTCCTCTCTCTTATAAAGTTCCAGCAGTTCATTCTTAATCTCCATCTCACGCTCAGATGGATCCGTCCTTCCTGGAATCGATCGCAAGATATCAAGCTCCTTCTTTAATTTTTTTATTCCTCTTCTGACACTT
Source organism: Triticum timopheevii (assembly GCA_963921465.1). NCBI lineage: Eukaryota > Viridiplantae > Streptophyta > Magnoliopsida > Poales > Poaceae > Triticum > Triticum timopheevii. The sequence goes on along the minus strand of OY997274.1, from coordinate 616,748,041 downwards.
TCAAAGGTTGTCCGATTCCAGGCCTGCAACGACCCCGACAACTGCCTCAGTTTATCCGCAATCCCTGTCACTGAATCTATTCTGTCTCCCTCGGGTGTCGTTGTCCATGAATCCCGCACTACCTCGGGCAACGTTGTGTGTGTTTCCCACATGCATTCATATCTGAACGTGCGTGTCCGTAATTCCTCATCATTGTTTGCATGCATCCTTAGTATGATGGGATTATGATCTGAAGCCACCGCATTAATGTGTTCAACAGTAGCCTGGGGAAAATCCCCTCGCCATGCAGCACATGCAAGCACCCGGTCCAATCTGACTCTGGTGAAAGATCCCCCAGCTACCTTTTTTTCAAAGGTCCAATTTATGCCAGTATAGCCTAGATCACTCAAAGCACAATCATCAACTGCCGACCTGAAAAGATCGATCTGGCTCTGACTTCTTCTTCCAATTCCATCATGCTCCCTTGCATGTAATACTTCATTAAAGTCCCCCACGAGGACCCATGGGGTATTATCTTGCCCTGCAAGCTCTCTCATTTTATCCCAAGTTTTATATCTTGGGGTTCTCTCGCTTCCGAGCCTGTTGGGCCTTTGAACAGAACAGGACAAAAGTTGGCCTCTCCAGTGGGTGGGTCTACGTCTCGCCTGAAGCGCTCGCTTAGCGGTCCGGTCAAGGATAATGGTTTTGGAAAAAAAAACTAGAGATTGGCACTGGCCGGTTTAAGAACCTCTCCTTTGCTAAATACATATATTGAACATTTTTAGTACTCTACATGTTGAGCATTTTTATATACAGGTTTTCAAATACACATTTATCATTGATCAGTACTTTTATTTCAATGCACATTGAACATTTTCATATACAAGTTTTTTTTATACAAACTCAGTATTTTTAGTACACGTTGAACAGTTTTCCGATACACGTTAAACTTTTGTCAGAACATGCTCAACAGTTATACACATTGAAAGTTTTTCATAAATGCGATGGACCGATATTTTCTAAACGTGCAAGATATTAAATAAGTGCGAGAATATATTTTCTCAATGCCATGAACGTTTTCTGAATGGTAGAATACATTTTTCTATAAATTACGTGGAATTTAATTTACAGTATATATCAATATTTTCAAATGTCACGAGCATATTTTTGGAATGCGTGAACATTTTTTGAAATGCCATGAAGACTATTTTTCCTAATGTTGAAAACATTTTTTTTGATGGTACAACATTTTTTTTAATTATGCGAACATTGTTTCACATTGATAAACTTTTTACAAATATGACGAACGTTTTTCTAATAGGAATGCATTTTTATATTTTTTGAATGGAACAGTTTGTAACTTACTTTAACATAATTTTATTGTATAATTTTTTTCTGAAAATGTGACAGACATTTTTTTAAACGTGTGAACCTTTTTTGTGACTGGTAGTGATGTATTCTAAAAATTGCACGAACAAAGGTTTTACACTGTGTTAATTTTTCCAATGCATGGTAAGTGGTATTCAAAATTTAAGTAAATTAACTTGTGAAGTATACTCCCTCTGTTAGGAAATAACTGACCACGTCAACTATATCGGAACGGTGGTAATATGTATTTATAATATTTCAAAATATAAATAAAAAACAAAGAAATGGGGTGCACCAAGGTAGTTACGGATTACGGTTTTATTTTTTAAGCGATGCTGATTTTTTTAGGGATTAGGCAATGCGGATTACGTGTTTCTCTTGCTTCCGAGTCTGTTGGTCCTTTGAACAGAATGGGACAAAAGCGGGCCTCTCCAGTGGGAGCATCTACGTCTTCTTGTTTTTCGCTTAACGCGAGACCTAACTTCATCTCGCCTGAATTGCTCAGCTCGGGAAGAATCTAGAGATTGGTACTGGCCGATTTTATAGCCTCTCATGTGTTAAATATACATATAGAACATTTTAAGTACATGTTGAGCACTTCTATATACAGGTTTTCAAATACACATTGCTACACATTTATCACTGATCGGTACTTTTATTTCAATACACATTGAACATTTTCATATACAGGTTTTTAGATACACTTTCCACTTTTTTTAGTACTGATTGGTTCTTTTTTAATACACATTGAACGTTTTAATATACAAGTTTTTTTGATACACTGTCAGCAATTTTAGTACAGGTTGAACATTTTTTTAATACATGTTGAACTTTCTTTAGAACATGTTCAAGAGTAATACACGTTCAACATTTTTCATAAATGCCATGAACCCATATTTTCTAAATGTGGAATACATTAGTTAAGTGTTAGGACATATTTTTCCAAGGCCATAAACTTTTTTGAACGGTACAATCATTTGTTTTTTCATAAATTGTGTGAAATTTTCTTTTACAGTATATGAAAATTATTTTTAAATGTCACAGCATATTAGTGGAATGCATGAACATTTTTTCAAATGACACAAATAATTTTTTTTCTAATGCCACGAATAAGTTTTTCGATGGTAAAAAACTTTTTTAATTATGCAAATATTCCTTTACATTTCATAAACTTTTTAAAATGTCACGAGCAATTTAAAAAATGGGTAAATGTATTTAACTTTTATGATTTTTTTGAATGGTACAAAAAAGTTTGAACTTATGTTAACAAACTTTTTACATTGTATATATACTGTCTAGAACTGTGACGGGCAATTTTTAAAAACTTGAAAACATTTTTTGTGACTGGTACTGATGTATTCTAAATCCGCACAAGCAAAGTTTTTACACTGTGTTAATTGTTTTCAATGCATGGAAAATGGTATTAAAAATTGAAGTTAATTAACATATGAAATATACTCCTTCAGTTCGGAAATAACTGGCCACCTTAGGTATTTCTGAACGGTGGTAATATGTAGTTTTAATATTTCAAAATATGAATAAAAACGAACGAAAAAAGAGAAAAGAAACGAACATATGCCTAACATGTGTGTTTATTGGTCTGACACATTTAGGAAGCGCAGGAGGCGAGCAAACATACTGTCTCTCTGCGGGCGAGACAAACAAACGCCCTCCGGCCTATTGCAAGATGGAACCGCCCGCCTAAAAGAACGCCTTTAATGGCACGGCCTAGTCAAGCACTATAAGTTCGTTCGTTTCTTCGGTGCTTTGTTTTCATTTAAATTTCTTGTTTTCATTTATATTTCAGAATCTGTTAAAGCCACTTTACTTAAATTTGCAAAATTTTTACAGCACATTTAAAATATTAATGTAATTTACGAAATGTTTAAGTAATTTATAAAAAATGTTCATATAAATCAAGGAAATATTTATCACATTTAAAATTGTTCACGCGTTTTAAAATTATGTTCGTGACATGTTTAAAAAATATTTATATAATGGATAAATTTTCTCGCATGAATTTTGAAAAGTTTCATACCATTGAAAACAGATTGTGACAATTTTAAAAATATTCATAAGACTAAAAAATGTTCACACATTTTTTTAAAATGGTGATGGAAATTGTGAAAAATGATCGATGTGTGTTAATAAAATTTTCAACACTTAAATTTGTTTCACGTGTTTAGAAAAAGATATTCTTGGCATTTGCGAAGAATGTTCTATGTGTGTTAAAAATGTATTCACCGCGTATTTTTAAAGTGTTAAAGATGCTTTTGGCAACTCCTGGCATGTTCAACATAACCAAGCCTCTATATCTGGGAAAGTTTTCGCTTCGAGGTTTACCCACTTGGGTGAAAATGACTTATTGGTTCTCTACATGGTGACACGTGTAATAAATTGGGTTTCTGCCGTGTACATTTACCTGGTAATCGTAAACTGCCGACGAATTTCTTTTGTTGTTGCCGTGTGTAGCGATCCTGTTGGTGCATCTAGCGATATGGGGTGCGCCGCTTTCCTACGGTTCATTCGGTGGCTGTGTAGGTGTGCGGGCCTCCTTCCTTCTCTGGGCTACGCGTGGCCTCTCATCAACGTTTGCTGGGCTGCGTCCGCGTTCACGCCGCCGCCTTGCGTTGAGAGAGCGGTGCCGCTTCGATCGTCTCCTGTAGAAGCTTCTGGTGTTTTTTGATCGGTGCTGCTACGTTGTTGCTAGACTTTACGTGTTCGTTTTCGTTCGATCCACCGCCGTATTGTTTCTATATAAAGGCTCAAGCTCTGCCCTGATTCCTCCTCCTCATTGCAACAATCATGCACCATTTTCCACGGTGGAGGGCGATGGCGAGAGCAGCTATGGCAGAGATGGGATGCGACTGGTACTGCTCGCAGATCTTGTTGGGAGGCGTCCAGTGCGGCGGCATGGCATGGATCTCCTGGGGTGCATGCAGTTGATTCTCATGGGGCCAGATCTTCGGAGGGCAGTTGGCCATGGAGCTTCGGAGCTCCCCGTCCATTCTCATGGGGCCAGAGCCACGGCGGACACGGTGGCGACAACAGTAGCGAACTAGCGTCAGCCAGTTTAGTTGCGGTGATCCCGCTGCACGGCAACATTACCGGCAGGAACGGCGCGGTGAAGGAGGGGACGTGCAGGCGTTGTGGCTGTACAAGGAGTCCAACAGCGCAGGCAAAGGCGGCGGCGACGTGCTGGTGCAGGTTTGGGCGATTGACCTCCGCAGCATTGCACGTGATTCCATCGGCTGCCCGGCTTCTAAGGCAGGTGCACAGCTCCCAGCGCGGATTGGACAGAGCCCACATATGGTGAAACTGGACAGAATTTTAATCTGCCCAGATTGGGAAGACAAATATCCCCTGGCCATGGTGAATGCCATGGAAAGGGAAATATCTGATCATACCCTTCCGTTGTTAGACATCGGGGATCACAAAAAAAGCCAGACCATTTTGAGATTCGGAAATGCCTCGATGCTCATGGAAGGTTTTAAGGAATTTGTGGAAAAAAATTGGAATATTAAATGTAGAGGATCTAGCTTAGACATTTGGCAAACAAAGTTAAGAAACATTAGACAGAAAATCAGGGGATGGATTGTCAATGCGAATGCTGCTTACAGAAAAAGGAAAAAAGAACTACTTGAGTTATTGGATGAGACTGATAAAAATGCTGAGACTAATGATCTAAGTGCACAAGATAGAGAGATTCAGAGGAATTGGAGGAAAGAACCGAAGGACATCTTTAAGATGGAAGAAATTATATGGCTGCAAAGATATAATGATAGAGAGATAAAGGAGGGAGACTCTAATACTAGGTACTACCATGCCAAGGTTAATGGCAGAAGAAGAAAGAATAGGATAACTACTCTACAACATGAGGGTGTGCCCATTGAGGGAGATGCCAAACTCATGGAGCATATAACCAATTACTACAAAACCCTATTTGGTCAAGCTGATAAGTCAAATATTAATTTGGACATTCAAAACCCTGAGGGAATCTCCCCACAGGAAGATTCTGATTTGATTAAACCTTTTAGTTTGGAAGAAATTAGAGATGTGATTTTCAATATGGAGAAAAACAAAAGTCCAAGTCCTGATGGATTTGTTGTAGACTTTTACCAACATTTTTGGGAGTTGCTTAAGACAGACTTGAAAGCTATTTTAGATGATTTTTATAGTGACAAAGTTGACTTGGCCAGATTGAACTATGGGATTATCACCCTAGTCCCCAAAGTTAAAGATGTTAGGAAAATACAAAAGTTTAGGCCAATTTGTCTCTTAAATGTCAGTTTCAAGATTATCACTAAAGTGCTGATGAACAGATTGAGCAAAGTAGTTAACCCCATCATTTCTCCCATTCAAACTGCCTTTGTGAAAGGTAGATATATTATGGAGGGTGTTGTGATACTACATGAGGCTCCTTAATTCTATTCACAATAAAAAACAAAGTGCTATGCTATTCAAAGTTGACTTTGAAAAAGCATATGACAAAATTAAATGGCCTTTTGTCCATAAGATGCTCAAATTAAAAAAATCCCTGATAAATGGTGTGACTGGGTGATGCACACTATGAGAGGGGGACATGTAGGAGTCAAGGTGAATGAAGACATAGGTCCTTACTTCAAAACCTTTAAGGGGCTTAGACATGGTGATTCTTTGTCTCCCCTGCTCTTTGATCTTGCAGTTGATGCTCTTGCCATTATTTCAGATAAAGCTAGAGCGGAAGGGTTTGTGAAAGGGGTACTCACTGATTACCATGAAAATGGGATCAATATGCTGCAATATGCGGATGACACCATTTTCTTGATACAAGATGATGAAAATTCTGCTAGAAATCTGAAATTTGTTTTAACTGCTTTTGAACAGATGTCTGGCGTGACAATAAATTTCCACAAAAGTGAAATATTCTTGTTTGGGGAGGCTAGAGAGAGAAAAGATCTGTATCAGGAAATTTTCACCTGCATTCTGGGGGAAACACCCCTGAAATATCTTGGCTTACCTGTGTCCAATAAAAGAATTAGAAATAAAATGTGGAAGAATGTAACTGAGAAAATTGAGAAAAGATGTGCATGTTGGCAGGGTAGACTACTAAATATTGCAGGTAGAGTCACTTTGGTGCAATCCTGCTTATCCAATATTCCTATATACATGATGTCCTTTTATCTCCTGCCAGCTGGAGTTAGGAAAAAAGTGGACTTTTACATAGCCAGGATGGTGTGGCAATCAGAAGAAGATAAAAGGAAATACCACCTAGTGAACCGGAAAACTTGCTGTCTTCCAAAACAGCAAGGGGGTCTGGGGATTACCAACATTGAAATGTTTAACATTGCTTTATTAGCTAAGTGGCTGTGGAAGTTAGAGAATGATGAGGGATTTTGGCAGGGGATTATTAAAGAAAAATATGTTGGGGCAAATGTCTCTCTGGAATTAAACACAAAAGTGGGGATTCCAAGTTTTGGTCTAACATCTTGAAAGTTAGGAAATACTTCTACCCACATATTAAGAAAATTTTGGGGGATGGAAAAAATACCAGGTTTTGGGAAGATTGGTGGGTAGGGGATAAACCTCTTAAAGAGGCTTACCCTTCTTTGTTTTTCATTAGTAATGATCATGCGATTACAATTAGAGATGCTATTGATAAAGGCTGGAGTGGCTTTTCCTTCAGAATATCTCTTTATGGAGATACTGAACAACTTTGGAATAGCATGAGAGTGAGATGTGAGGAAGTTTTGATGTATGGGGGGAGTGATAAACCTTTGTGGATGCTGACCACCGACAGAAAATTTTCTGTCAAGTCTCTGTATAGATATCTGATTAAAACTCATGTGGGGTTTCCCCGAAAATTTTTGTGGAAAACTAAAGTACCTGCTAAAATTAGATTCTTTATATGGCTTTTGGCTAGAAAAAGTGTACTTACTAGAGACAGCTAGTTAATAAGAGGCTGGAAAAGGGGATAAACATTGTGTGTTCTGTGGCAAGGATGAAACAATTGATCACTTGTTTTTCTCTTGCTCGGTAGCCAGAATTATCTGGGCCTTAGTAAGATGTGTGTTTGATTTAAAATGTACTCCTAGAGACCTTAATGATTGTCTTGGAAAATGGCTAAATTTTTTCTAGAAAGATAGCAAGAAACTTGTATTGGTTGGCAACTCAGCGTTGTTATGGGTGATTTGGAGATGTAGAAATGATATTGTGTTTGATAGAAAAAAGAAGACCCAATGGGAATTGTGAAAATGATGTGTGGATGGATTTCTAACTGGGCTGTTTTGCAGAAAAGGTACCAAGAGGAAAGAATGTTGATGCTGGGAGCAAAACTCATCATGCAAGTAGCAAGTGATATCTACAAGGATGCGCAAGGTTGGCGTTTCGGAGTTCTTCGAATCCAGCAGTGACAGGGATGAAGTTCTCCTCTTTTGGTGTTTCGGCAAAGTGAAGTGGAAATCTGCGCATGAGTCTCATCTTTTGTGGTCTACCAAGTGTTTCATTATCTTCTGTAGTTTCTTGCTTGGCCTTGTTATACTTTGAGACCTCTCTGGGATGTAATAGGGCTAGCTTAATATTCGGGGGTAAAACATATCGGATGCTTGCTTGTTGGTTTCTCTAATGGAAATCAGAGGGGAAACCCTCTTTTGCTCAAAAAAAAATTCCTCGTGTTTTATTTTACATGAGTTCAGAACCTCGAATGCTCAGGCCCAGAAACTAGCGAAGCATGCTTTAACACTTGGGACACGTCGTCATGTTTGGTTGGTATCCCTGGAGATTTCTTGTTTGTCCGTGTAAATTGTGTGACGGTGCAATAAAACTTTGCGAGTTTGCCTTCAGAAAAACCTTTGTCTCGAAAAACAAACTTGTGTCTACTCTTTCGCTTCGCCGGCAAACCATGGAAATGTTGGGAAACCGGGGCCACTGAGGGGTGGCGGCGGCCTCGTGCGTATCGCACGGGCTAGCCCCTCCTGTTTCCCCCACTTTACGTTAAGTGGGTACTTATCCCTTGACCCCCTAGTCCCTATATAAAGCAACGAGGAGCCATCATTGTAACCCCCTGATCATTGCTTAATAAAGCTGGTCTCCTCCATATCTCTCTGTGTCATTTACTTTCGCGTGTTCGACTACTTCGACTACTTCGTCTACGACGCTCGCTCTCGCTCCGCAACCTCGGACCGGACTAGCCGGCGGAGTTGCGGAACACGTTATCAGCATGCTTCGCTCCATCAACTCTCCGTCAAGCCTGCGTCATGCCTGCATCACGCAGGCTTTCGTCGATCCCGCGGAGGTATAAGATCCGATCCCCACTTTTGCAAAAATGGATTTCTCTTGTTACTACGATTCCGTTTTTGCGATTAGATTATTTTTCAGATAAATCTACCTATGGTGTGGATGTCTCTCCCAAAAACTGAGCGGACGAATACGTCGCCGACCAATGTTGATGTTTTTGGATCACAAGAGACTTGTTGACTACACTATACGGGAGTCGGTACAGATCGTGATCCAGATGATCACGGTACCGCCGCAACGCACCCGCTGTGCCACGCGTCGTCAATGTTCCCGAAGAACACGACGATGTATTGAGATTCCGACGCCGACCTCCAGATGACGCCGTGCTGTCCACGCCGCTCGTCACGTGCACCGCACCGCGTCGCCGTCGTCGCCATCGGGCCCTGCTGGCCACGCTCCGTAGCCATCTGCCGGCCGCGACCCTGCTGGTCGCACGCGCCACATCGCGTCCTGCTGACGCCGCAGCCGCAGCCGTCCCACTAGCCGGCTCGTCGCCGAACCCCGATGTCCGGCTTGGCCGCCTGCCTGGCAGCCGTGGCCGCACCACGTGCTGGCCGCGCGCCACCGCGCCGCGCTGACCGTCGCGCCGTGGCCGTGCGCCGTGCTGGCCGCGCGCCGCGCCGTGCTGCTCTGGGCGTGCGTGCGGGCCTGTCAAGGCCGCCGCCGCTCGGGTGCTCGGGCGCTAGGGTTGGAAACCCTAGCGACCGCTGACCTGGCAAACGGGCCGGCCCAGCGGGCTGTGTGCATGGGCCTCCTTTTTCCCTCCATAAATAAAAAGGGGGGAGGGCGGTGGGGCTGGCTACACGGGCCGACGGCCCATTTTTCGGCCTAACGACCTGGGCCAGGCCACAGAGCGCGCGCGCGCGGTTATTTATGTTTTAGCCCCCATAGTACCGTAGATTTATGTGAAAATATTCCTACTGTATTATTTTGCGTATAAGTCCCTGGTACTGTCTGTTTTCGCTAAAAATGTGTATTTGGGCTTAAAAATGCCTCGGGAATTCAATTTTTGGGCTAGCTTTCACATACTAGATGCGCTTAACATGCTATCTTTTGTAACATGATATTACTGTATGATTTTACTACTGTAGATTAATTGTTTAGCACTCTTAATCATTTAGTAAGTCATATACTAGCATGTTTTAAATATTGGAACATTAGTTTATTGAATAAGTTTATCAACATCGCTTTGTGCAAAAGATTACCTGCTGTAATCTCATGATTTTTGCATAAATCGCAGATGGCCGGAATTGTCAACAAGGAGTTTCCTGAGTTGGCTCAGACAGGGCTGAACTACCTGTCATGGTCCTCGAACTGCGAGATCTTTCTCCAGGGCAGAACCCTCCTGAGGGCGATCGGTAAGGGGGCCCAGCTGGCCGCCACTGATCCCAAGTTCGAAACTGAGAATGCGCAGGCTCTGCACTTTCTCCGTCATCACCTGTCACCTACTCTGAAAGACGAGTATATGGCTGAGCGCAGTGCTTCTGGCCTTTGGACCGCTCTTAAGCAGCGGTTTGAGCGGCTGAAGTACACTATGAAGCCACGTGCAGAGGCATAGTGGATCCGTCTGAGGTTTGCGGACTTCAAGATGGTTGGGGAGTACAATTCGGCTCTGCACCGGATTTGTACGACTCTTCAGTTGTGTGGTACTGAGATTACCGACTCCCAGAAGATTGAGAAAACCCTATCCACTTTCCACCTCGACGCAGTCTAGTCCTCACGGAACTACCGCCAGGGGAACTACACGAGGTATTCAGAGTTGATTGATGTCCTCTAGGTGGCGGAGGCGCAGGACGAGGTTCTCAAAAAGAACTTTGTCGCGCAACCACTTGGGGGAGTTCTCGCCAGGAGGTGAACACTCTCAAAGTCCGCAAGCCTCAACAGAAGAAGACGGGCCGGAAGGGCAAGAAGAAGGGCCCTCACCCCTCCCCCCGGCTAAGCAGAACAAGCCGGGTAAGGGAGGGCAGAGTCCTCAGGACTGCTTCCGTTGTGGCTCGGTGGAGCATTTTTCCCGCCAGTGCCGCGCACCACAGGAGGTCGTTGATGCATGTAAGGCTCGGAAGGCGCGTGAGACGCACCTTGCCTTGGTTCAGGAGGGAGCACCACCGGCGCCCGTGGCGGCACCCGTGATGATCTCTACGCCCCTTGCTGCGCCCATAGAGGCGACCCCCGTGGTGCCCATCGCGGCAGCGTTGGCGGTCTCTACCGACGCCCACGTTGCCATGGAGGTTGACCACATGGTCGCCTCGGCGGTGCCGCAACTAGATGTTGACGCTGCCTCCAAGATGATTTCTAAGGAGGATCAGCTCACTAGTATGGAGATTGCGGCTGAAGTCAATGGCTTCTTCACCGAGTCTACTTAGCATACCTCTTTGGTTATCATGATTCTGTGATTTGATATATAATAAATTCGAATAAATTCGATTTGGCTGTAAGCTCTACGAGAGCATAAACTTATTCTTTACTTTGGCGATTGGATGACATTTATTCATTTATTCCATTATTTATACATGATAGCATGTTATGTTCTGAGATGTGTGCATTTATTTTTAATGTATTTTCTTCCTCATTACATTAATTAGATGTCATATTTTAGAACGCGTGTGGCGCCCGAATGGAGGAAACGTGCCTTGCCGATAGCGCCACCACTCATACTATTTTACGAGAAACTAAGTACTTTGAGTCCATTAAAAATGCAGATTGCTCCTCAGAGATGATTTCCGGCAGAACACTTTTCAAACGATTAGCAATCACCTTGGAAGCTATCTTATAAAGAACATTGCATAAACTGATAGGACGGAACTTTGTAAGAAGTGTGGGATTTTTTACCTTAGGTATTAGCACTAAGACCGTGTTATTTATCTCCCGTGCACTCTCCACACCTTCCACAATTTTGAGGACAACTCTAGTCACCTCACCAGAACAGATCTCCCAATGTTTTTGGAAGAATTGAGCAGGAAACCCGTCAGGTCCGGGAGCCTTCTGTGGTGACATTTGAAACAATGCCCTTTTAACTTCCTCTTCTTTGTATGGAGCGTCCAAACCTCATTCATTTGGCGTGTCACCTTGCGCGGCACTGCATTCAAAACCTCTTGCATATTATCTGTTCCTTCAGAAGTATATAGGGTTTCATAAAACTCCTTTGTCATCTCCTTCATCTCCTGTAAATTTTCTGTTCGGCTCCCGTCCGGTTTCAGCAAAGCCTTAATTCTATTCTTTACTCGCCTCATGTTTGCCCTCATATGAAAGTATTTTGAATTTTTGTCACCAGCTCTGAGCCACTCCAAGCATGCTCTTTGTTTCCACATCAATTCCTCTCTCTTATAAAGTTCCAGCAGTTCATTCTTAATCTCCATCTCACGCTCAGATGGATCCATCCTTCCTGGAATCGATCGCAAGATATCAAGCTCCTTCTTTAATTTTTTTATTCCTCTTCTGACACTTTCAAAGGTTGTCCGATCCCAGGCCTGCAACGACCCCGACAACTGCCTCAGTTTATCCGCAATCCCTGTCACTGAATCTATTCTGTCTCCCTCGGGTGTCGTTGTCCATGAATCCCGCACTACCTCGGGCAACGCTGTGTGTGTTTCCCACATGCATTCATATCTGAACGTGCGTGTCCGTAATTCCTCATCATTGTTTGCATGCATCCTTAGTATGATGGGATTATGATCTGAAGCCACCGCATTAATGTGTTCAACAGTAGCCTGGGGAAAATCCCCTCGCCATGCAGCACATGCAAGCACCCGGTCCAATCTGACTCTGGTGAAAGATCCCCCAGCTACCTTTTTTTCAAAGGTCCAATTTATGCCAGTATAGCCTAGATCACTCAAAGCACAATCATCAACTGCCGACCTGAAAAGATCGATCTGGCTCTGACTTCTTCTTCCAATTCCATCATGCTCCCTTGCATGTAATACTTCATTAAAGTCCCCCACGAGGACCCATGGGGTATTATCTTGCCCTGCAAGCTCTCTCATTTTATCCCAAGTTTTATATCTTGGGGTTCTCTCGCTTCCGAGCCTGTTGGGCCTTTGAACAGAACAGGACAAAAGTTGGCCTCTCCAGTGGGTGGGTCTACGTCTCGCCTGAAGCGCTCGCTTAGCGGTCCGGTCAAGGATAATGGTTTTGGAAAAAAAAACTAGAGATTGGCACTGGCCGGTTTAAGAACCTCTCCTTTGCTAAATACATATATTGAACATTTTTAGTACTCTACATGTTGAGCATTTTTATATACAGGTTTTCAAATACACATTTATCATTGATCAGTACTTTTATTTCAATGCACATTGAACATTTTCATATACAAGTTTTTTTTATACAAACTCAGTATTTTTAGTACACGTTGAACAGTTTTCCGATACACGTTAAACTTTTGTCAGAACATGCTCAACAGTTATACACATTGAAAGTTTTTCATAAATGCGATGGACCGATATTTTCTAAACGTGCAAGATATTAAATAAGTGCGAGAATATATTTTCTCAATGCCATGAACGTTTTCTGAATGGTAGAATACATTTTTCTATAAATTACGTGGAATTTAATTTACAGTATATATCAATATTTTCAAATGTCACGAGCATATTTTTGGAATGCGTGAACATTTTTTGAAATGCCATGAAGACTATTTTTCCTAATGTTGAAAACATTTTTTTTGATGGTACAACATTTTTTTTAATTATGCGAACATTGTTTCACATTGATAAACTTTTTACAAATATGACGAACGTTTTTCTAATAGGAATGCATTTTTATATTTTTTGAATGGAACAGTTTGTAACTTACTTTAACATAATTTTATTGTATAATTTTTTTCTGAAAATGTGACAGACATTTTTTTAAACGTGTGAACCTTTTTTGTGACTGGTAGTGATGTATTCTAAAAATTGCACGAACAAAGGTTTTACACTGTGTTAATTTTTCCAATGCATGGTAAGTGGTATTCAAAATTTAAGTAAATTAACTTGTGAAGTATACTCCCTCTGTTAGGAAATAACTGACCACGTCAACTATATCGGAACGGTGGTAATATGTATTTATAATATTTCAAAATATAAATAAAAAACAAAGAAATGGGGTGCACCAAGGTAGTTACGGATTACGGTTTTATTTTTTAAGCGATGCTGATTTTTTTAGGGATTAGGCAATGCGGATTACGTGTTTCTCTTGCTTCCGAGTCTGTTGGTCCTTTGAACAGAATGGGACAAAAGCGGGCCTCTCCAGTGGGAGCATCTACGTCTTCTTGTTTTTCGCTTAACGCGAGACCTAACTTCATCTCGCCTGAATTGCTCAGCTCGGGAAGAATCTAGAGATTGGTACTGGCCGATTTTATAGCCTCTCATGTGTTAAATATACATATAGAACATTTTAAGTACATGTTGAGCACTTCTATATACAGGTTTTCAAATACACATTGCTACACATTTATCACTGATCGGTACTTTTATTTCAATACACATTGAACATTTTCATATACAGGTTTTTAGATACACTTTCCACTTTTTTTAGTACTGATTGGTTCTTTTTTAATACACATTGAACGTTTTAATATACAAGTTTTTTTGATACACTGTCAGCAATTTTAGTACAGGTTGAACATTTTTTTAATACATGTTGAACTTTCTTTAGAACATGTTCAAGAGTAATACACGTTCAACATTTTTCATAAATGCCATGAACCCATATTTTCTAAATGTGGAATACATTAGTTAAGTGTTAGGACATATTTTTCCAAGGCCATAAACTTTTTTGAACGGTACAATCATTTGTTTTTTCATAAATTGTGTGAAATTTTCTTTTACAGTATATGAAAATTATTTTTAAATGTCACAGCATATTAGTGGAATGCATGAACATTTTTTCAAATGACACAAATAATTTTTTTTCTAATGCCACGAATAAGTTTTTCGATGGTAAAAAACTTTTTTAATTATGCAAATATTCCTTTACATTTCATAAACTTTTTAAAATGTCACGAGCAATTTAAAAAATGGGTAAATGTATTTAACTTTTATGATTTTTTTGAATGGTACAAAAAAGTTTGAACTTATGTTAACAAACTTTTTACATTGTATATATACTGTCTAGAACTGTGACGGGCAATTTTTAAAAACTTGAAAACATTTTTTGTGACTGGTACTGATGTATTCTAAATCCGCACAAGCAAAGTTTTTACACTGTGTTAATTGTTTTCAATGCATGGAAAATGGTATTAAAAATTGAAGTTAATTAACATATGAAATATACTCCTTCAGTTCGGAAATAACTGGCCACCTTAGGTATTTCTGAACGGTGGTAATATGTAGTTTTAATATTTCAAAATATGAATAAAAACGAACGAAAAAAGAGAAAAGAAACGAACATATGCCTAACATGTGTGTTTATTGGTCTGACACATTTAGGAAGCGCAGGAGGCGAGCAAACATACTGTCTCTCTGCGGGCGAGACAAACAAACGCCCTCCGGCCTATTGCAAGATGGAACCGCCCGCCTAAAAGAACGCCTTTAATGGCACGGCCTAGTCAAGCACTATAAGTTCGTTCGTTTCTTCGGTGCTTTGTTTTCATTTAAATTTCTTGTTTTCATTTATATTTCAGAATCTGTTAAAGCCACTTTACTTAAATTTGCAAAATTTTTACAGCACATTTAAAATATTAATGTAATTTACGAAATGTTTAAGTAATTTATAAAAAATGTTCATATAAATCAAGGAAATATTTATCACATTTAAAATTGTTCACGCGTTTTAAAATTATGTTCGTGACATGTTTAAAAAATATTTATATAATGGATAAATTTTCTCGCATGAATTTTGAAAAGTTTCATACCATTGAAAACAGATTGTGACAATTTTAAAAATATTCATAAGACTAAAAAATGTTCACACATTTTTTTAAAATGGTGATGGAAATTGTGAAAAATGATCGATGTGTGTTAATAAAATTTTCAACACTTAAATTTGTTTCACGTGTTTAGAAAAAGATATTCTTGGCATTTGCGAAGAATGTTCTATGTGTGTTAAAAATGTATTCACCGCGTATTTTTAAAGTGTTAAAGATGCTTTTGGCAACTCCTGGCATGTTCAACATAACCAAGCCTCTATATCTGGGAAAGTTTTCGCTTCGAGGTTTACCCACTTGGGTGAAAATGACTTATTGGTTCTATACACGGTGACACGTGTAATAAATTGGGTTTCTGCCGTGTACATTTACCTGGTAATCGTAAACTGCCGACGAATTTCTTTTGTTGTTGCCGTGTGTAGCGATCCTGTTGGTGCATCTAGCGATATGGGGTGCGCCGCTTTCCTACGGTTCATTCGGTGGCTGTGTAGGTGTGCGGGCCTCCTTCCTTCTCTGGGCTACGCGTGGCCTCTCATCAACGTTTGCTGGGCTGCGTCAGCGTTCACGCCGCCGCCTTGCGTTGAGAGAGCGGTGCCGCTTCGATCGTCTCCTGTAGAAGCTTCTGGTGTTTTTTGATCGGTGCTGCTACGTTGTTGCTAGACTTTACGTGTTCGTTTTCGTTCGATCCACCGCCGTATTGTTCCTATATAAAGGCTCAAGCTCTGCCCTGATTCCTCCTCCTCATTGCAACAATCATGCACCATTTTCCACGGTGGAGGGCGATGGCGAGAGCAGCTATGGCAGAGATGGGATGCGACTGGTACTGCTCGCAGATCTTGTTGGGAGGCGTCCAGTGCGGCGGCATGGCATGGATCTCCTGGGGTGCATGCAGTTGATTCTCATGGGGCCAGAGCTTCGGAGGGCAGTTGGCCATGGAGCTTCGGAGCTCCCCGTCCATTCTCATGGGGCCAGAGCCACGGCGGACACGGTGGCGACAACAGTAGCGAACTAGCGTCAGCCAGTTTAGTTGCGGTGATCCCGCTGCACGGCAACATTACCGGCAGGAACGGTGCGGTGAAGGAGGGGACGTGCAGGCGTTGTGGCTGTACAAGGAGTCCAACAGCGCAGGCAAAGGCGGCGGCGACGTGCTGGTGCAGGTTTGGGCGATTGACCTCCGCAGCATTGCACGTGATTCCATCGGCTGCCCGGCTTCTAAGGCAGGTGCACAGCTCCCAGCGCGGATTGGACAGAGCCCACATATGGTGAAACTGGACAGAATTTTAATCTGCCCAGATTGGGAAGACAAATATCCCCTAGCCATGGTGAATGCCATGGAAAGGGAAATATCTGATCATACCCTTCCGTTGTTAGACATCGGGGATCACAAAAAAAGCCAGACCATTTTGAGATTCGGAAATGCCTCGATGCTCATGGAAGGTTTTAAGGAATTTGTGGAAAAAAATTGGAATATTAAATGTAGAGGATCTAGCTTAGACATTTGGCAAACAAAGTTAAGAAACATTAGACAGAAAATCAGGGGATGGATTGTCAATGCGAATGCTGCTTACAGAAAAAGGAAAAAAGAACTACTGGAGTTATTGGATGAGACTGATAAAAATGCTGAGACTAATGATCTAAGTGCACAAGATAGAGAGATTCAGAGGAATTGGAGGAAAGAACCGAAGGACATCTTTAAGATGGAAGAAATTATATGGCTGCAAAGATATAATGATAGAGAGATAAAGGAGGGAGACTCTAATACTAGGTACTACCATGCCAAGGTTAATGGCAGAAGAAGAAAGAATAGGATAACTACTCTACAACATGAGGGTGTGCCCATTGAGGGAGATGCCAAACTCATGGAGCATATAACCAATTACTACAAAACCCTATTTGGTCAAGCTGATAAGTCCAATATTAATTTGGACATTCAAAACCCTGAGGGAATCTCCCCACAGGAAGATTCTGATTTGATTAAACCTTTTAGTTTGGAAGAAATTAGAGATGTGATTTTCAATATGGAGAAAAACAAAAGTCCAAGTCCTGATGGATTTGTTGTAGACTTTTACCAACATTTTTGGGAGTTGCTTAAGACAGACTTGAAAGCTATTTTAGATGATTTTTATAGTGACAAAGTTGACTTGGCCAGATTGAACTATGGGATTATCACCCTAGTCCCCAAAGTTAAAGATGTTAGGAAAATACAAAAGTTTAGGCCAATTTGTCTCTTAAATGTCAGTTTCAAGATTATCACTAAAGTGCTGATGAACAGATTGAGCAAAGTAGTTAACCCCATCATTTCTCCCATTCAAACTGCCTTTGTGAAAGGTAGATATATTATGGAGGGT
Source organism: Triticum timopheevii (assembly GCA_963921465.1). NCBI lineage: Eukaryota > Viridiplantae > Streptophyta > Magnoliopsida > Poales > Poaceae > Triticum > Triticum timopheevii. Next base: position 616,730,230 of record OY997274.1, on the reverse strand, counting down.
GTTGTGATACTACATGAGGCTCCTTAATTCTATTCACAATAAAAAACAAAGTGCTATGCTATTCAAAGTTGACTTTGAAAAAGCATATGACAAAATTAAATGGCCTTTTGTCCATAAGATGCTCAAATTAAAAAAATCCCTGATAAATGGTGTGACTGGGTGATGCACACTATGAGAGGGGGACATGTAGGAGTCAAGGTGAATGAAGACATAGGTCCTTACTTCAAAACCTTTAAGGGGCTTAGACATGGTGATTCTTTGTCTCCCCTGCTCTTTGATCTTGCAGTTGATGCTCTTGCCATTATTTCAGATAAAGCTAGAGCGGAAGGGTTTGTGAAAGGGGTACTCACTGATTACCATGAAAATGGGATCAATATGCTGCAATATGCGGATGACACCATTTTCTTGATACAAGATGATGAAAATTCTGCTAGAAATCTGAAATTTGTTTTAACTGCTTTTGAACAGATGTCTGGCGTGACAATAAATTTCCACAAAAGTGAAATATTCTTGTTTGGGGAGGCTAGAGAGAGAAAAGATCTGTATCAGGAAATTTTCACCTGCATTCTGGGGGAAACACCCCTGAAATATCTTGGCTTACCTGTGTCCAATAAAAGAATTAGAAATAAAATGTGGAAGAATGTAACTGAGAAAATTGAGAAAAGATGTGCATGTTGGCAGGGTAGACTACTAAATATTGCAGGTAGAGTCACTTTGGTGCAATCCTGCTTATCCAATATTCCTATATACATGATGTCCTTTTATCTCCTGCCAGCTGGAGTTAGGAAAAAAGTGGACTTTTACATAGCCAGGATGGTGTGGCAATCAGAAGAAGATAAAAGGAAATACCACCTAGTGAACCGGAAAACTTGCTGTCTTCCAAAACAGCAAGGGGGTCTGGGGATTACCAACATTGAAATGTTTAACATTGCTTTATTAGCTAAGTGGCTGTGGAAGTTAGAGAATGATGAGGGATTTTGGCAGGGGATTATTAAAGAAAAATATGTTGGGGCAAATGTCTCTCTGGAATTAAACACAAAAGTGGGGATTCCAAGTTTTGGTCTAACATCTTGAAAGTTAGGAAATACTTCTACCCACATATTAAGAAAATTTTGGGGGATGGAAAAAATACCAGGTTTTGGGAAGATTGGTGGGTAGGGGATAAACCTCTTAAAGAGGCTTACCCTTCTTTGTTTTTCATTAGTAATGATCATGCGATTACAATTAGAGATGCTATTGATAAAGGCTGGAGTGGCTTTTCCTTCAGAATATCTCTTTATGGAGATACTGAACAACTTTGGAATAGCATGAGAGTGAGATGTGAGGAAGTTTTGATGTATGGGGGGAGTGATAAACCTTTGTGGATGCTGACCACCGACAGAAAATTTTCTGTCAAGTCTCTGTATAGATATCTGATTAAAACTCATGTGGGGTTTCCCCGAAAATTTTTGTGGAAAACTAAAGTACCTGCTAAAATTAGATTCTTTATATGGCTTTTGGCTAGAAAAAGTGTACTTACTAGAGACAGCTAGTTAATAAGAGGCTGGAAAAGGGGATAAACATTGTGTGTTCTGTGGCAAGGATGAAACAATTGATCACTTGTTTTTCTCTTGCTCGGTAGCCAGAATTATCTGGGCCTTAGTAAGATGTGTGTTTGATTTAAAATGTACTCCTAGAGACCTTAATGATTGTCTTGGAAAATGGCTAAATTTTTTCTAGAAAGATAGCAAGAAACTTGTATTGGTTGGCAACTCAGCGTTGTTATGGGTGATTTGGAGATGTAGAAATGATATTGTGTTTGATAGAAAAAAGAAGACCCAATGGGAATTGTGAAAATGATGTGTGGATGGATTTCTAACTGGGCTGTTTTGCAGAAAAGGTACCAAGAGGAAAGAATGTTGATGCTGGGAGCAAAACTCATCATGCAAGTAGCAAGTGATATCTACAAGGATGCGCAAGGTTGGCGTTTCGGAGTTCTTCGAATCCAGCAGTGACAGGGATGAAGTTCTCCTCTTTTGGTGTTTCGGCAAAGTGAAGTGGAAATCTGCGCATGAGTCTCATCTTTTGTGGTCTACCAAGTGTTTCATTATCTTCTGTAGTTTCTTGCTTGGCCTTGTTATACTTTGAGACCTCTCTGGGATGTAATAGGGCTAGCTTAATATTCGGGGGTAAAACATATCGGATGCTTGCTTGTTGGTTTCTCTAATGGAAATCAGAGGGGAAACCCTCTTTTGCTCAAAAAAAAATTCCTCGTGTTTTATTTTACATGAGTTCAGAACCTCGAATGCTCAGGCCCAGAAACTAGCGAAGCATGCTTTAACACTTGGGACACGTCGTCATGTTTGGTTGGTATCCCTGGAGATTTCTTGTTTGTCCGTGTAAATTGTGTGACGGTGCAATAAAACTTTGCGAGTTTGCCTTCAGAAAAACCTTTGTCTCGAAAAACAAACTTGTGTCTACTCTTTCGCTTCGCCGGCAAACCATGGAAATGTTGGGAAACCGGGGCCACTGAGGGGTGGCGGCGGCCTCGTGCGTATCGCACGGGCTAGCCCCTCCTGTTTCCCCCACTTTACGTTAAGTGGGTACTTATCCCTTGACCCCCTAGTCCCTATATAAAGCAACGAGGAGCCATCATTGTAACCCCCTGATCATTGCTTAATAAAGCTGGTCTCCTCCATATCTCTCTGTGTCATTTACTTTCGCGTGTTCGACTACTTCGACTACTTCGTCTACGACGCTCGCTCTCGCTCCGCAACCTCGGACCGGACTAGCCGGCGGAGTTGCGGAACACGTTATCAGCATGCTTCGCTCCATCAACTCTCCGTCAAGCCTGCGTCATGCCTGCATCACGCAGGCTTTCGTCGATCCCGCGGAGGTATAAGATCCGATCCCCACTTTTGCAAAAATGGATTTCTCTTGTTACTACGATTCCGTTTTTGCGATTAGATTATTTTTCAGATAAATCTACCTATGGTGTGGATGTCTCTCCCAAAAACTGAGCGGACGAATACGTCGCCGACCAATGTTGATGTTTTTGGATCACAAGAGACTTGTGGACTACACTATACGGGAGTCGGTACAGATCGTGATCCAGATGATCACGGTACCGCCGCAACGCACCCGCTGTGCCACGCGTCGTCAATGTTCCCGAAGAACACGACGATGTATTGAGATTCCGACGCCGACGTCCAGATGACGCCGTGCTGTCCACGCCGCTCGTCACGTGCACCGCACCGCGTCGCCGTCGTCGCCATCGGGCCCTGCTGGCCGCGCTCCGTAGCCATCTGCCGGCCGCGACCCTGCTGGTCGCACGCGCCACATCGCGTCCTGCTGACGCCGCAGCCGCAGCCGTCCCACTAGCCGGCTCGTCGCCGAACCCCGATGTCCGGCTTGGCCGCCTGCCTGGCAGCCGTGGCCGCACCACGTGCTGGCCGCGCGCCACCGCGCCGCGCTGACCGTCGCGCCGTGGCCGTGCGCCGCGCTGGCCGCGCGCCGCGCCGTGCTGCTCTGGGCGTGCGTGCGGGCCTGTCGAGGCCGCCGCCGCTCGGGTGCTCGGGCGCTAGGGTTGGAAACCCTAGCGACCGCTGACCTGGCAAACGGGCCGGCCCAGCGGGCTGTGTGCATGGGCCTCCTTTTTCCCTCCATAAATAAAAAGGGGGGAGGGCGGTGGGGCTGGCTACACGGGCCGACGGCCCATTTTTCGGCCTGACGACCTGGGCCAGGCCACAGAGCGCGCGCGCGCGGTTATTTATGTTTTAGCCCCCACAGTACCGTAGATTTATGTGAAAATATTCCTACTGTATTATTTTGCGTATAAGTCCCTGGTACTGTCTGTTTTCGCTAAAAATGTGTATTTGGGCTTAAAAATGCCTCGGGAATTCAATTTTTGGGCTAGCTTTCACATACTAGATGCGCTTAACATGCTATCTTTTGTAACATGATATTACTGTATGATTTTACTACTGTAGATTAATTGTTTAGCACTCTTAATCATTTAGTAAGTCATATACTAGCATGTTTTAAATATTGGAACATTAGTTTATTGAATAAGTTTATCAACATCGCTTTGTGCAAAAGATTACCTGCTGTAATCTCATGATTTTTGCATAAATCGCAGATGGCCGGAATTGTCAACAAGGAGTTTCCTGAGTTGGCTCAGACAGGGCTGAACTACCTGTCATGGTCCTCGAACTGCGAGATCTTTCTCCAGGGCAGAACCCTCCTGAGGGCGATCGGTAAGGGGGCCCAGCTGGCCGCCACTGATCCCAAGTTCGAAACTGAGAATGCGCAGGCTCTGCACTTTCTCCGTCATCACCTGTCACCTACTCTGAAAGACGAGTATATGGCTGAGCGCAGTGCTTCTGGCCTTTGGACCGCTCTTAAGCAGCGGTTTGAGCGGCTGAAGTACACTATGAAGCCACGTGCAGAGGCATAGTGGATCCGTCTGAGGTTTGCGGACTTCAAGATGGTTGGGGAGTACAATTCGGCTCTGCACCGGATTTGTACGACTCTTCAGTTGTGTGGTACTGAGATTACCGACTCCCAGAAGATTGAGAAAACCCTATCCACTTTCCACCTCGACGCAGTCTAGTCCTCACGGAACTACCGCCAGGGGAACTACACGAGGTATTCAGAGTTGATTGATGTCCTCTAGGTGGCGGAGGCGCAGGACGAGGTTCTCAAAAAGAACTTTGTCGCGCAACCACTTGGGGGAGTTCTCGCCAGGAGGTGAACACTCTCAAAGTCCGCAAGCCTCAACAGAAGAAGACGGGCCGGAAGGGCAAGAAGAAGGGCCCTCACCCCTCCCCCCGGCTAAGCAGAACAAGCCGGGTAAGGGAGGGCAGAGTCCTCAGGACTGCTTCCGTTGTGGCTCGGTGGAGCATTTTTCCCGCCAGTGCCGCGCACCACAGGAGGTCGTTGATGCATGTAAGGCTCGGAAGGCGCGTGAGACGCACCTTGCCTTGGTTCAGGAGGGAGCACCACCGGCGCCCGTGGCGGCACCCGTGATGATCTCTACGCCCCTTGCTGCGCCCATAGAGGCGACCCCCGTGGTGCCCATCGCGGCAGCGTTGGCGGTCTCTACCGACGCCCACGTTGCCATGGAGGTTGACCACATGGTCGCCTCGGCGGTGCCGCAACTAGATGTTGACGCTGCCTCCAAGATGATTTCTAAGGAGGATCAGCTTACTAGTATGGAGATTGCGGCTGAAGTCAATGGCTTCTTCACCGAGTCTACTTAGCATACCTCTTTGGTTATCATGATTCTGTGATTTGATATATAATAAATTCGAATAAATTCGATTTGGCTGTAAGCTCTACGAGAGCATAAACTTATTCTTTACTTTGGCGATTGGATGACATTTATTCATTTATTCCATTATTTATACATGATAGCATGTTATGTTCTGAGATGTGTGCATTTATTTTTAATGTATTTTCTTCCTCATTACATTAATTAGATGTCATATTTTAGAACGCGTGTGGCGCCCGAATGGAGGAAATGTGCCTTGCCGATAGCGCCACCACTCATACTATTTTACGAGAAACTAAGTACTTTGAGTCCATTAAAAAATCTCCGGGAAGTATTACGACAATCGCCGGGTGCGGTTCTCACATAGTTGGCTCCGGACGAGCCACTATTATACTCCCTATGGGAACAACTTTGATCATTAATAATGTGCTGTTGTACCCGTAGTCGACTCGTACTCTCTTGAGCTTCAGAGACATCCACACTAATGGTTTCCATGCTGAGACCGACAATAAAAACGGCAAGGAGTGCCTACTCATCACAAAGCGGGATGCAGGTGGTAAACTTGTTATCGAAAGGCTTCCTTCATTTGACACAGGGCTATACTACACTAAGATAGTAGCACCGCCCGTGTACACTACCCTCAAGACCGTCTTTAAAAGCTCTGAACTCTTCTGCCTCTGGCACGATAGGTTAGGCCACCCGGGACTTAGGATGATCAGAAATATAATTAACAACTCGCATGGCCATAATGTTAACGTGAAGAACTTCCCGAATCCCGATGATTTCGTGTGCTCCGCATGCGCTAAGGGGAAGTTAGTCATTAGGCCATCGCCCCTCAAGGTGAGGGATGAAATCCCCGCGTTCTTGGAACGTATCCAAGGGGACATATGCGGTCCAATTCAGCCCCTCATGGGACCGTTTCGGTACTGCATGGTGCTCATTGATGCTTCCTCTAAATGGTCCAATGTGTGCCTGCTGTCAACACGGAACCATGCCTTTGCAAAGTTGATCTCTCAGATCATACAAATGAGGAATAATTTCCCGGATTATCGTATAAAGTCTATTCGAATGGACAATGCAGAGAATTTACTTCAAAGGAGTTCGATGATTATTGCATGGCAATGGGAATCAAAGTTGAGCACTCGGTACCACATGTTCATACACAAAATGGACTTGCCGAGGCATTGATTAAAGAATTAAATTCATTGCCCGACCGCTCCTTCAGGGTTGTAATTTACCAACTACATGTTGAGGCCACGCGGTGTTACACGCGGCTAATCTCATCAACTTTCGACCGTCGGCCTACAACATCCACTCTCCTGTTCAACTTGCGAGGGTCGGCACCAAAAATTTCCCACCTTCGTAGGTTCGGTTGCCAGGTATATGTACCAATACCACCCCCTCAGCGATCAGCGATGGGCCCGCTCCGTAAGTCGGGGATATACGTTGGTTATGAGACTGTGTCCATAATCAAGTATCTGGACCCCATGACAGGTGACTGTCACACGGCTCGTTTTGCTGATTGCATTTTTGACAAGGATCTTTTCCCGACTTTAGGGGGAGAGAATCAACCCCTTGATGCTAAAAGTCGAGAAATCACGTGGCAAGCCACGGGGATCCACGCTCCTGACCCGCGCACTGCTGAGACTGAGAGAGAAGTCCAAAAGATAATAGATTTGCAATCTTTAGCAAATCAACTGCCCGACCACTTTAGTGACTTAAAGACTGTGGCAAAATCGCATGTGCACGCGCGCAATGCACCGGAAAGGGTTGAAATACCGAAGAAAAATGATGGTATACCCGCTCCCGTCCAAAGGCCTAAAAGGACGAGAAATCCGGCTTCTCAAATCCCAAGTACTCGGGGACGCCTGACGAAAAAGGATAAGAGAGATTTATTACAGCTTGTCGCCAAAGTACCCCAAATTGAAACGGGGAGCCAGTCGAGACCTGGCACAAGTATGGAAAATTCAGCGCACGAAATTTCGGACTTAAACTTTCCCATAGGGGAAACACCCAGCGGAGATGTGAGCGCACACATCGACGCGGGAAATCTAAAGGACCTTGCTCCCATAATGGGAAATTTGGTAGAGCAAGTGTTTGCACCGGATGCGCTCCATGACGAAATGGCCATAAATTATATTTATACGGGGGAGTCCCTGACCCGAGCAACGGTGATTGTCGACATTAACTTTGCTACGAAAATTGCCTCAATCATAGATCTTGACCCTGAGCCTAACACGCTCGCTGATTGCAAGAAAAGGTCGGATTGGAAAGATTGGCAGCAGGCAATTACTGCCGAATTATTATCTCTCAACAAAAGGAAGGTGTTCGGACCAGTTGGTCGAACTCCTCCCCACATTCGCCCTGTTGGCCATAGGTGGGTTTTTGTTCGAAAGAGAGATGAAAATAATAAGGTAGTACGGTGCAAAGTAAGGCTCTTCGCCCAAGGGTTCACTCAACGACCAGGTGTCGATTTTGAGGAGACTTATTCCCCGGTCATGGATGGAGTTACCTTTAGATACTTGATCTCGATGGCAGTAAACATGGGCTTGAAAATGAAACTAATGGATGTTGTCACTTCTTACCTGTATGGTAACTTGGATTCGAACATATACATGAAGGTTCCAGAAGGTATCCCTGTTCCAAATCATGATAGAGCAAACATGGGTCTATACAGTGTTCAACTTCAAAAGGCACTGTACGGACTCAGACAGTCTGGTAGAATGTGGTACAATGGCTTAAGCGATTTCCTTCATGAGAAGGGCTACACGAGCAATAAAGATTGCCCATGTGTTTTCATATGGCGATCCCAAGATGGATTCTTTATAATCTCGGTGTATGTGGACGATTTAAACATAATCGGTACACCTGAGGATATTGAGGAAGCGAGTTCCTACCTGATGTCGGAATTTGAGATGAAGGATTTGGGTAAAACCAAGTTCTGTCTAGGTCTGCAACTTGAACATTCCCCTGATGGGATTCTAGTGCACCAGTCGGTCTACACCCAGAAGGTGTTGGAAAGATTTGGATTTGATAAGGCATATCCTTCTAAGACCCCGATGGTCGGGAGGTCTTTACAGCCAGACAAGGACATTCAGGCCAAAGGAAGAGGGGGAGGATACTCTGGGACCAGAATTTCCTTACCTGAGTGCAGTTGGAGCACTCATGTATCTCGCAAACTGTACACGGCCAGACATTGCGTTCGCCGTCAGTTTGCTTGCGAGGTACAGTTCTGAACCTACCAAAAGACATTGGAAAGGTGTCAAGGACGTCTTTCGGTACCTGCAAGGGACCAAAGATCTTGGCTTGTTTATAAAAGGAATCAAGACCTATCTATTATAGGCTATGCCGATGCTGGGTACCTAACGGACCCGCATGATTGCAAATCGCAGAGTGGAATTGTTTTCCTTTGTGGTGGAACTGTGTTTTCCTGGAAATCGTCCAAGCAAACTCTTGTGTGGACTTCCACGAACCACTCGGAAATCATGGCACTATTCGAAGCGTCAAAAGATTGTGTATCGCTTCGGCGGATGATCGGCCACATTCAGCAGACATGTGGGCTGAACACCGTACAAACCCCTACCATTATCTATGAAGATAATGCTGCTTGTGTTGCACAAGTCCAGATGGGTTATGTGAAGAGTAACCTCACGAAGCATATTAGTCCCAAGTTCTTCTATGCACATGAGCTGCAGCAGTTGAACGAGGTGAGAGTTTTGCATACTAAGTCCTGTGACAATCTTGCTGATATGTTCACTAAATCATTACCGGCATCAACCTTAGAGAGGTGTGTGCGTGAAATCGGTATGATGAGACTTAGAGAGATGCAAGGTTCAGGGGGAGAAACTTCACAAACTCGTCGCTAAAATCTCAATCCTGATGATCGAGTACTCAACTTGATGGTTGAGTGGATTGTACTCTTTTTTCCTTGAGTGAGTTTTCCTGATGTTTCTCACACGAGTTTTTTGACGAGGCAATTCGTGCAACACAATAACGTATACTGTGTGCTCTTTCTCCATATTTTTCTCACTGGATTTTTCGGAGTTTTGAGGCATGGATATACGGATAATTACCCAAGGGGGAGTGTTGGGAAACCGGGGCCACCGAGGGGTGGCGGCGGCCTCGTGCGTATCGCACGGGCTAGCCCCTCCTGTTTCCCCCACTTTACGTTAAGTGGGTACTTATCCCTTGACCCCTAGTCCCTATATAAAGCAACGAGGAGCCATCATTGTAAGCCCCTGATCATTGATTAATAAAACTGGTCTCCTCCATATCTCTCTGTGTCATTTACTTTCGCGTGTTCGACTACTTCGTCTACGACGCTCGCTCAAGCTCCGCAACCTCGGACCGGACTCGCCGGCGGAGTTGCGGAACAGGAAGCACCCCCCCTGGCTCGCCACCGGCTGTCCCGTGCATCTCCCCTGGCTCGCCACCGACACCACGCCGCAATCGGACACCACGCCGCAATCGGCACTTCCTCCACCACCTCGATCTCCCCCCGATCGCCCACATGCCAGCACGCGCGCATCCACGCCACTTGCGGATTGCCGGCTGCGTCGTCGTCGTCCATCTCTGGATCGAAAATTAGACTCCAGACCATCGTTCCCCGTGACGAGAGCACGAGATTCCCATCGATTCGGTCGGGTTGCTTCCTGCGGTGACGTCGCTTCTCTTCCTCCACTCGTTCCATCCACCCTGCGCCCTATAAAAACCTACCGTATCGAGATCTGCCGGGGGTGTCGGGTCGCGCACCCGCGATCTCCACAAAATTCTGCTGTTGGCCGTCGTTGGAACCGGCCGGAACACCAGATCGAGCATCGAGGCCGTCAACGCCGATCCATCGAGGATCTATCCACACGTCGTGGTATGCGTTGATCGCTCATCGCCAACGAACCAATGTTCTCGAAACATGCATGCACCTACCGAACGAGATCGCAGCGAGACCATTTCTTTTCCTGCTCTCGAGGAGAGGCCGCGCTATCTATATGTCCACTTGCTCAGTTAACTACTCTGAACTCTGATGATGGTTACGCTTCTGTCATTAGATCTCGCCGGCGATAAAATATGTACGGTTTCTTGTAGGACATAGCACGGTTTACTCATATGCTCCATACATTAAACATATCTAATTAATACTACTGGACGATTGGAGGAATAATGAACACATGTTGTGCGAGCTAGTGGCAAAAAGCAGTTAGATTAGCAGAAGGTTCTCTCATCGCGCGCCGCAAGTAGGCGGCGTGCTAGCGTGGTGAGTGAGTAGCCCTAGCGGCCAGCGAGCTGTCACAACTGTATGTGTCTCCACTGCTGCGATTGCCTTTAGTTTAATGGCAATAATTGGAACCCAGGACAGGGTTCTGTTCCCTTGTGAGTGGCGATCATGTTAATTTATTCAGTTAGGATTGATAGGGGGAGTGAGAAAGCAACTTGGACGCATCCACGTCAAGTTGATAGCATGGCATCTCAATCATGTTTGTAAGATCAGAACACGCAGTAGCCACTATACTCTGGGATTGCTCGTGGCTAGCTACTCGCGGAATGTGGCTGTTTTCCTCGGCTTCTACTTTATTACTCCCTCCGTTGCAAAATTCTACAACAAATCTAAGACAAGAATTTTGCGACGGATGTAATATTTGGCTAGCCCTGATGATGCATACCCGGGGAATTGATCTTTATTCTATTTCTTTCAGTTCATGGCATCGTGGTACTCGGCTGCCCCTAATAATTTTGCGCGAAACCACCTGCATGAGTTTAAATATGTAACGCTCATAATGATCACAAGGGAAAACGTCGGGAACTAAAAGGAAAAAAGATCCAGATTAGCTAGTAGTGCCGATTCCATTTTTCTGAGAAAAATGCAAAATTACAGTACATACAAATTTCCTTTTTTTCTGAAGGTTTATATTTTTTGATAAAGGATAAATATTTATATTTTTTTGTGAGAAGGATAATATTTATATATTGTAAAAAGAAAAATTTCCAATAAACCAGAAGATAAATGTTCATGTATTTAAAATGAAATCTTCATCTCATATTATAAAACATTCCATCAAACAAAAATGAAAAAAAAATCATGTATTTAGAAAGAGTTAATACGTGCAACATATTTGTTAGTGTAAAATATTCACGTGTCTACCGAAGAAATAAAAGACTAAAACAAAACATAAGTTTAAAACAGGAAAACGTTAAAAAGATATGAAAGAAAAGCTAAAGAAGAAAATGGCAACCTTTCCTACTGAGTATGGGCCGGCTAATATACGAGTATGGGCCGCAATTTCCTATTGAACGCACGAATAGGAAAGGTCTTTTGCTTGTCTCATCTCTACTCTTAATGAAGCAGTTGGTAGTCTCGCTTTCAGGGTTTTTTTCGTCCCACCACTTTTGTCCGGTTTTTTTTCCGTAGGTTAACCATCGTAGATTTTTTTCGATGCTGGTTTCTTATTCACCGGTTTATTTACCCCTCAGCTCTTTCCTTGCAAATCAGCACTTTCCAAACGTGCACGCAATCACGGATCTAAATTTACTAACTTATCCAAATCAACCGATACCTTCCATTATTGCAAAATTCTTTAGGAAACAAATAATAGATTTTAAGGAAACAAATAAAAGATTTTAAAGACCCATCATACTTTACTAACAATCACTAAAAATCAAATCTAAATTAATTAACCTTACCTTAAATCACTCAATCACTTTAATTAGAAAACATTTTCTTTCCTAACTGCACCCCGCTTAGTGTGCACATAACAATACGAAGTAATTAGAGTCACATGATTGAATCCATTTATTTAGAGCGACATGATTGAATTCATTTATTAACAATAATCCTCACCAAAAATGCGTTTAGCAATTTTAGAGGGCGGACCAAAACTCTGCCATCCGCTCGCCCGCGTTTGTTTAGGCACAGGAAAAAATGGCATAATATATGGAAACAACACGACCGGGGCGGCGGCGCAATCTTCGGGGATAGGGGATCGGAGGAGAAGGATTGGCCTGGCAGCATGATCGGGGTGCTTCCCCGCGGCCGCGGCCGTCCTCGCGATGCCACCTACCCGAAATCAACGCTGCTCCCTGCCGTCAGCCGAGGCGACGCCGCCTGCCCTCCTACCCACGGTCCGCTGCCGCGTGCGGCTAAGGCGGGAGGAGTAGCGACGGGGCCAAGGTCCTTCATGCGTTTCGGGATGGAGGCCATGATTTCGTTGAGGTCGTTGCTGCCTCCTACACTCAGGGTGTGTCACCGAGATCGAGGCGAGCATGAGGAGCTGTGGCCACCGCCATGGTCACCCCATCGCAGGGGATGGAGCATGCCGTCGGCCTACAGCTTGTGGAGATCACTGTTGCTCTTCAGGTCGCGTGGTGACCGGATCTTGCCGATGTGTCCCTCCCCGACGACCTCCTCTTCGCCCGGTTGGCCGGCATGGATCTCGCCACTGCTGCCCTCAACTTCTCTGCCTCGAGCTCGACGGTCAGCCACCATGGATCCCCCAGCTGGAGGGTCACGTGAACCAGCCGTCCTCGCATGCTGCAGCGGCGAGAAGGTGACAGGGCTCTCCGTACACGAAGAGTGGAGTTCAGTCAAGTACTTATATACTTGGCCTCTACTACTGATTCATGTACATGGAAAAGAACAGACAACCGCTCATTCATGCTTCATTCCACTCCTTTGCGCTACATTACTGGAGGTGACATTTTCCTATCTCTCTATGTTGTAACAAGTCTGCTGCCTGCATAGTTAATTGATTTTTTATTTAAATTTATCGCTGCTTAGTGCTTTGTTGCAATTGTTCACCCAAGATTCTTATATATAATCTGAGCGTATGTAGGCTACTTAGCTTTGCTATTCCATTTTTTCTGGCGCATAGAAATAAGAGTATTGTCTAGGTTAGGTATTCAATTGAGTATGGTATTTGGATTGCTATCAGAATGTCTTTTCTATGCATGTGATTTCTCTCACATCTAGTTATAATATTTGTGAAGACGTGCATTGCACGTGCACTTGGAAGCGGGCCCGTGGCCCGCACTGGACGGCGCCGACGCCGACCCGAGCCACCTCGTCCGCGTATTCTTGGAGCTGTGGCTGGTCGATTTTCATGAAATTAATTCCCTCAGTTCTGGTGGCAAATATAATACACATAATCCATATTATTATGCACTAGCATGTATGTGTGAAATAGATGGATTATGGTCTCGTACCCAATAAGATGGATATGTGTGTGTGTTAGAGAGAGGGAGAGGGGGATAGAGAGTGAGGAAGAGGGAGGAAGAGTGTGTGTCTGTGTGTGTGAGGATTTGATGGTAAAAAAGGTTGCCAATGTCGTAATATTGACTCTTAAAGTTATTGTGGCCCCGTTGCAACGCACGGGCGTTCTTCTAGTCTCAATAAACGCACATAAATCGACTGAGATTTCGTTATGTCTCAGTCGATGCTATATCCATGAGATCTTACATTTAGATTCATGCAATTTTTTTCAGTTTTCTTTTTCTCTTTAGCATGCTATGTCATTTGACCGAGACTTAATTAAATCTCAGTCGACTGAGACCTAGCCACACCCAACGCACATAACGGCGTCGCTTGGATCATCGACACCGGGCGTTGTTGGATGATTGGAGCAATGAAAATTATCTCACCAAAATTCTGGTGTGTTTCCAAAGCATTCGTTGGCAATGGCCGATGCAAGCGACCACGTGGGGATAGGATAGATTTGCGCGACGAGAGAGATCGTCGAGTTTCGATTGATCGGATCGGAAGCAGAACGAAATCCTAAGGGACGTGCCTGTCTGAACTGACAAAACCATGCGTCGAGAGGGCGCAGGACTGCAGACGCGGCATGCATATATAGCCCAATCATGATGACAGGTTCTTGAACGCACGATTACTCGTCTTCTAAAGCACGTCTAACCATCACGGGGGTACTAGCACCAGCATTATATTATGGGCTGCTTAGCGAGATTGTTTAAAAATGGTGTGGTTACTGAGCTGCGGGAGAGAACGATCAACACATGACACTATCCACGCATATCGTGCTCATCCATTAGCCTATACCCCACGACCTCGGATTTGGTCACGCGACGGAGATATAGTAGTACGTTCTTTTCGCCGGTGCGATCGATCGAGCTGTCGAATTGTGAGCTCCCTGGTTGTCCCTCCTTTTGGCACGCGCTCTACGTCTAACGTGCGTTCACCTTGTGCAGAGTGGGCTAGCTGTTTCTGAGTTTCTCTGCTGCGTGTGAATCAAACATGAAGTGTTCGCACAGTCAAAAACATGGTGGTCGCAACTTCTCCTTGACGTGACAAAAGTAAAGTTTGTGTGCCCTCTGGCGTCAGGACGAGGCTGACTCCCCGGAGCAACGGGAGACGGCCGGCCGGCTCAGGAGGAATCAGCAAAGCCAGGCGGGTGCGGTGGGTAGAATGTGATCCCGACACCAAAACCGTCACCGTCGAAGCCAAACCACGGCTTTGTTCCACGTCAGTCAGTCAGGCTCGGACATTCCGTCGCTCCCGACGCCGACGGCAGGGCACGGGCCGATGTCGGAGAGCTTGCAGCTCGCGTACAAGTGTGTGGTGCCGTAGGGAAGAAGGCGATGCAAAGGTGTGGTGCGGTACACGGGTCGCCGTCGTGGGGCGTGCGGTACGAGATGCATGGCCAGCCGATGCCGATGGAGGGCAACGCGTGGGTGCCTACCGACAGCTAGCTAGAGCAACGGATCGGGCCAGCGCGCCGACGGCCGAGGCGGATGGATGGTGCGCTGCCGGGACCAGCCAATGGCCACAGTCCGCTGATTGCGCTTGCTTTGGGAGCCACACAGTGCTAGTAAGTTGCATGCCATCATCTTCTTGACTCCCGATCGATCGAGCAGAGTGGAGTAGAGACATGGTGTATACTCTTCTCGCGTGTGTGTTTCCCCTTAATTTTGACCTGAAATTGTGCCCGTCGTTGCTTCATGCATGCATGCACAGTCCTCAGTCAACACTCGGCTCCATGTAAGAATTTTACAGAGACCCTGACTGTCACTTTGCAATTCAGAAAATTTGCTACGCGTGCTGGCTAGGGCCTAGGGCTGGCTAATAACAGAGTTATCTCTCCCCGCAAAAACAAAAAAACAGTTGTTATGCTTCAGCTCACAGGAATATGCCTTGCCTTGTGTGTCTATTCACTCTAATTTTCAGTTCCAAGGATTTGTAATCCATGCTGTACCCTGTTTTTTTTTCGTGAATACGCAAGCTGCGTATCTTTGTATTGATAGAAGGAGAGTACAAGTATGGGATTACAACGCTTACAAGGCCATGTGCGCACTAGGCATGGTGAACAAGCGAAGGAGCACAACAGATAGGGGTATGCTCAGCCCCATGGCTAGAAACTAGAGACTACGCGCCGGGGATAATGTTTTGCAGTCCGGTAGCGCCCGCCTTGGCCCATAGACGCGCCTCGTCCTTGATGGTGTCAGAGGTGAAGGTAATCGATGGCGTCGCTCCGTCAAAGATGCAAGCATTTCGTTGCTTCCAAATCCACCAGGCTGAGAGGATGATGAGGGAGGATAGGCCCTTGCGCATGGAAGTAGTCGCGAGGTCGAGGGAGGATTGCCACCACAATTGAAATGGCGTGTCGTGGCCCAGCCTAGGATCTCGTGCCAAACTTGGCGAGAGAAAGGGCATTCGGTAAGAAGGTGGTGCATGGTCTCATCTGCTGGGGAACGTAGTAATTTCAAAAAAAATCCTATGCACACGCAAGATCATGGTGATGCATAGCAACGAGATGGGAGAGTATTGTCCACGTACCCTCGTAGACCGTAAGCGGAAGCGTTATGACAACGCGGTTGATGTAGTCGTACGTCTTCACGATCCGACCGATCCAAGTACCGAACGTACGACACCTCCGAGTTCAGCACACGTTCAGCTCGATGACGATCCCCGGACTCCGATCCAGCAAAGAGTCGGGGATGAGTTCCGTCAGCACGACGGCGTGGTGACGATGATGATGTTCTACCAGCGCAGGGCTTCGCCTAAACTCCGCGATGATATGACCGAGGTGGAATATGGTGGAGAGGGGCACCGCACACGGCTAAGGAACGATCATGTAGATCAACTTGTGTGTCCTAGGGTGCCCCCTGCTCCCGTATATAAAGGAGCAAGGGGGGAGGCCGGCCGGCCCTTGTGGGCGCGCCAAGGAGGAGGAGTCCTCCTCCTAGTA
This sequence comes from Triticum timopheevii, assembly GCA_963921465.1. Lineage (NCBI taxonomy): Eukaryota > Viridiplantae > Streptophyta > Magnoliopsida > Poales > Poaceae > Triticum > Triticum timopheevii. The sequence goes on along the minus strand of OY997274.1, from coordinate 616,713,790 downwards.
GGAGCAGGACTCCCTCTTTCCTACTCCTACTAGGAGGGGGAAAGGAAGGGGGAGAGGGAGAGGGAAAGATGGGGGCGCCGCCCCCCTCCTAGTCCAATTCGGACCAGAGGGGGAGGGGGCGTGCGGCCCATGCTGGCTGCCCCTCTCTCTCTCCACTAAGGCCCATAAGGCCCATTACTTCTCCCGGGGGGGTTCCGGTAACCCTCCGGCACTCCGGTTTTCTCCGAAAACGCCCGGAACACTTCCGGTGTCCGAATATAGTCGTCCAATATATCAATCTTTATGTCTCGACCATTTCGAGACTCCTCGTCATGTCCGTGATCACATCCGGGACTCCGAACAAACTTCGGTACATCAAAACTTATAAACTCATAATAAAACTGTCATCGTAACGTTAAGCGTGCGGACCCTACGGGTTCGAGAACTATGTTGACATGACCTAGAACTATTCTCGGTCAATAACCAATAGCGGAACCTGGATGCCCATATTGGCTCCTACATATTCTACGAAGATCTTTATCGGTCAAACCGCATAACTGTTGGGGAACGTAGTAATTTCAAAAAATTTCCTACGCACACGCAAGATCATGGTGATGCATAACAACGAGAGGGGAGAGATTGTCCACGTACCCTCGTAGACCGTAAGCGGAAGCGTTATGACAACGCGGTTGATGTAGTCGTACGTCTTCGCGATCCGACCGATCCAAGTACCGAACGTACGGCACCTCCGAGTTCAGCACACGTTCAGCTCGATGACGATCCCCGGACTCCGATCCAGCAAAGTGTCGGGGATGAGTTCCGTCAGCACGACGGCGTGATGACAATGATGATGTTCTACCGGCGCAGAGCTTCGCCTAAACTCCGCGACAATATGACCGAGGTGGAATATGGTGGAGGGGGGCACCGCACACGGCTAAGAAACGATCTTGAAGATCAACTTGTGTCTCATGGGGTGCCCCCCTACCCCCGTATATAAAGGAGCAAGGGGGAGGGGGCTGGCCAAGGGGAGGAGGCGCGCCCAAGGGGGAGAATCCTACTCCAAGTAGGATTCCCCCCTCTTTCCTAGTCCAAGTAGGAGAGGGGAAGGAAGGGAAGGAGAAGGAGAAGGAAGGAGAGGGAGGAAAAGGAGGAAAGGGGGGCCGCCCCCCTAGTCCAATTCGGTTTGGGCTAGGGGGGGCGCGCGCCCTGCCTCCTCTCTTCCACCACTTGTCCCATGATGAGGCCCATTGCTTCTTCCTCGTATTCCCGTAACTCCCCGGTACCCCCGAAAATACCCGAATCACTCGGAACCCTTCCCGATGTCCGAATATAGTCGTCCAATATATCGATCTTTACGTCTCGACCATTTCGAGACTCCTCGTCATGTCCCCGATCTCATTCGGGACTCCGAACTCCTTCGGTACATCAAAACTTATAAACTCATAATAAAACTATCATCGTAACGTTAAGCATGCGGACCCTACGGGTTCGAGAACTATGTAGACATGACCTAGAACTATTCTCGGTCAATAACCAATAGCGGAACCTGGATGCCCATATTGGGTCCTACATATTCTACGAAGATCTTTATCGGTCAAACCGCATAACAACATACGTTGTTCCCTTTGTCATCGGTATGTTATTTGCCCGAGATTCGATCGTCGGTATCCAATACCTAGTTCAATCTCGTTACCGGCAAGTCTCTTTACTCGTTACGTAATGCATCATTTCATAACTAACTCATTAGTCACATTGCTTGCAAGGCTTATAGTGATGTGCATTACCGAGAGGGCCCAGAGATACCTCTCCGACAATCGGAGTGACAAAACCTAATCTCGAAATACGCCAACCCAACATGTACGTTTGGAGACACCTGTAGTACTCCTTTATAATCACCTAGTTGCGTTGTGACGTTTGGTAGCACCCAAAGTGTTCCTCCGGTAAACGGGAGTTGCATAATCTCATAGTTACAGGAACATGTATAAGTCATGAAGAAAGCAATAGCAACATACTAAACGATCAAGTGCTAGGCTAACGGAATGGGTCATGTCAATCACATCATTCTCCTAATGATGTGATCCCGTTAATCAAATGACAACTCATGTCTATGGCTAGGAAACTTAACCATCTTTGATTCAACGAGCTAGTCAAGTAGAGGCATACTAGTGACACTATGTTTGTCTATGTATTCACACATGTATTATGTTTCCGGTTAATACAATTCTAGCATGAATAATAAACATTTATCATGATATAAGGAAATAAATAATAACTTTATTATTGCCTCTAGGGCATATTTCTTTCAGTCTCCCACTTGCACTAGAGTCAATAATCTAGTTCACATCGCCATGTGATTTAACACCAATATTCACATCTGCATGTGATTAACACCCATAGTTCACATCGTCATGTGACCAATACCCAAAAGGTTTACTAGAGTCAATAATCTAGTTCACATTGCTATGTGATTAACACCCAAAGAGTACGAAGGTGTGATCATGTTTTGTTTGTGAGAGAAGCTTAGTCAACGGGTCTGTCACATTCAGAGCCGTATATATTTTGCAAATATTCTATGTCTACAATGCTCTGCACGGAGCTACTCTAGCTAATTGCTCCCACTTTCAATATGTATCCAGATTGAGACTTAGAGTCATCTGGATCGGTGTAAAAGCTTGCACCGATGTAACCCTTTACGACGGGCTCTTTTATCACCTCCATAGTCGAGAAATATTTCCTTAGTCCTTACTAAGGATATTCTTGACCAATGTCCAGGGATCTACTCCTAGATCACTATTGTACTCCCTTGCCAAATTCAGAGCAAGGTATACAATAGGTCTGGTACATAGCATAGCATACTTTATAGAACCTATGACTGAGGCATAGGGAATGACTTTCATTTTCTTTTCTATTTTCTGCCGTGGTCGGGATTTAAGTCTTACTCAAATTCACACCTTTGCAACACAGGCAAGAACTCTTTCTTTGACTGTTCCATTTTGAACTATTTCAAAATCTTGACAAGGTATGTACTCATTGAAAATCTTATCAAGCGTCTTGATCTATCTCAATAGATCTTGATGATCAATATGTAAGTAGCTTTACTGAAGTCTTTCTTTTAAAGAACTTCTTTCAAATACTCCTTTATGCTTTCCAGAAAAATTCTACATCATTTATGATCAACAATATGTTACTCACATATATTTATCAGAATGGCGGTAGTCCTCCCACTCACTTTATTGTAAATACAGGCTTCACCGCAAGTCTGTATAAAACTATATGCTTTGATCAACTTATCAAAGTGTATATTCCAACTCTGAGATGCTTTCACCAGTCCATAGATGGATTGCTGGAGCTTGCACATTTTGTTAGCACCTTTAGGATTGACATAACCTTCTGGTTGTATCATATACAACTCTTCTTTAATAAATCCATTAAGGAATGTAGTTTTGACATCCATTTTCCAAATTTCATAAAATGTGGCAATTGCTAACATGATTTGGACAGACTTAAGCATCGCTACAGTTGAGAAAATCTCATTGCAGTCAACACCTTGAACTTGTCGAAAACCTTTTGCGACAAGTCGAGCTTTGTAGATAGTAACACTACTATCAGTAACTGTCTTCCTCTTGAAGATCCATTTATACAACATGGCTTGCCGATAATCGGGCAACTCCACCAAAGTCCACACTTTGTTCTCATACATGGATCCCATTTCAGATTTCATGGCCTCAAGCCATTTCGCGTAATCTGGGCTCATCATCGCTTCCTCATAGTTCGTAGGTTCATCATGGTCTAGTAACATGACTTTCAGAACAGGATTACCGTACCACTGTGGTGCGGACCGTACTCTGGAAGACCTATGAAGTTCTGTAGTGACTTGATCTGAAGTTTCATGATCATCATCATTAGCTTCCTCACTAATTGGTGTAGGAATCACTGGAACTGATTTCAGTGATGAACTATTTTCCAATTCGGGAGAAGGTACAAATTACCTTATCAAGCTCTACTTTCCTCCTACTCACTTCTTTCGAGAGAAACTCCTTCTCTAGAAAGGATCCATTTTTAGCAACGAATATCTTGCCTTCGGATCTGTGATAGAAGGTGTACCCAACAGTTCCTTTGGGTATTCTATGAAGACGCACTTCTCCAATTTGGGTTTGAGCTTATTATGATGAAACTTTTTCACATAAGCATCACATCCCCAAATTTTAAGAAACGACAACTTGGGTTTCTTGCTAAACCACAGTTCATATGGTGTCGTCTCAAGGGATTTAGATGGTGCCCTTTTAACGTGAATGCAGCTGTCTCTAATGCATAACCCCAAAACGATAATGGTAAATCAATAAGAGACATCATAGATCGCACCATATCCAATAAAGTGCGGTTACGACGTTCGGACACACCATAACGTTGTGGTGTTCCAGGTGGCGTGAGCTATGAAACTATTTCACATTGTTTTAATTGAAGACCAAACTCGTAACTCAAATATTCGTCTCCGCGATCAGATCGTAGAAACTTCATTTTCTTGTTACGATGATTTTTCCACTTCACTCTGAAATTCTTTGAACCTTTCAATTATTTCAGACTTATGTTTCATCAAGTAGATATACCCATATCTGCTCAAATCATCTTGTGAAGGTCAGAAAATAATGATACTTGCCACGAGCATCAACACTCATTGGATCGCATACATCGGTATGTATTATTTCTAATAAGTCAGTAGCTTGTTCCATTGTTCTGGAGAACGGAGTTTTAGTCATCTTGCCCAAAAGGCACGGTTCGCAAGCATCAAATGATTCATACCCAAGTGATTCCAAAAATCCATCTTTATGGAGTTTCTTCATGCGCTTTACACCGATATGACCCAAACGGCAGTGCCACAAATAAGTTGCACTATCATTATTAACTTTTCATCTTTTGGCATCAATATTATGAATATGTGTATCACTATGATCGAGATCCAACAAACTATGTTCATTGGGTGTATGACCATCGAAGGTCTTATTCATGTAAACAGAATAACAATTTATTCTCTAACTTTAAATGAATAACCGTATCGCAATAAACATGATCAAATCATATTCATGCTCAACGCAAACGCCAAATAACATTTATTTAGGTTTAACACTAATCCCGAAAGTATAGGGAGTGTGCGATGATGATCATATCAATCTTGGAACTACTTCCAACACTCATCGTCACTTCACCCTTCAACTAGTCTTTGTTTATTCTGTAACTCTTGTTTCGAGTTACTAATCTTAGCAACTGAACAAGTATAAAATACTCAAGGGCTACTATAAACACTAGTAAGGCACACATCAATAACCTGTATATCAAATATACCCTTGTTCACTTTGCCATCCTTCTTATCCACCAAATATTCAGGGCATTTCCGCTTCCAGTGACCATTTCCTTTGCAGTGTAAGCACTTAGTTTCAGGCTTTGGTCCAGCTTTGGTCTTCTTCATGGGAGTGACAACTTGTTTGCCATTCTACTTGAAGTTTCCCTTTCTTTCCCTTTGCCCTTTTCTTGAAACTAGTGGTCTTGTCAATCATCAACACTTGATGCTCTTTCTTGATTTCTAGCTTCGTCGATTTCAACATCACGAAGAGCTCGGGAATCATTTTTGTCATCCCTTGCATACTATAGTTCATCACGAAGTTCTAGTAACTTAGTGATGGTGACTAGAGAATTCTGTCAATCACTATCTTATCTGGAAGATTAACTCCCACTTGATTCAAGCAATTGAAGTACCCAGACAATCTGAGGACATGCTCACTAGTTGAGCGATTCTCCTCCATCTTTTAGCCATAGAACTTGTTGGAGACTTCATATCTCTCAACTCGGGTATTTGCTTGAAATATTAACTTCAACTCCTGGAACATCTCATATGGTCCATGACGTTCAAAACGTCTTTGAAGTCTCGATTCTAAGCCGTTAAGCATGGTGCACTAAACTATCAAGTAGTCATCATATTGAGCTAGCCAAACGTTCATAACGTCTGCATCTGCTCCTGCAATAGATCTGTCACCTAGCGGTGCATTAAGAACATAATTCTTCTGTGCAGCAATGAGGATAAACCTCCGATCACGGATCCAATCCACATCATTGCTACTAACATATTTCAGCACAATTTTCTCTAGGGACATATCAAAAACAAACATATGAAAGCAACAACACGAGTTATTGATCTACAACATAATTTTGCAAAATACTACCAGGACTAAGTTCATGATAAATTAAAGGTCAATTAATCATATTACTTAAGAACTTCCACTTAGATAGACATCCCTCTAATCCTCTAAGTGATTACGTGATCCATATCAACTACACCATGTCCGATCATCACGTGAGATGGAGTAGTTTCAACGGTGAACATCAATATGTTTATCATATCTACTATATGGTTCACGCTCGACCTTTTGGTCTCCGTGTTCCGAGGCCATATCTGTTATATGCTAGGCTCGTCAAGTTTAACTTGAGTATTCCGCGTGTGCAACTGTTTTGCACCCGTTGTATTTGAACGTAGAGCCTATCACACCCGATCATCACGTGGTGTCTCAGCACGAAGAACTTTCGCAACGGTGCATACTAAGGGAGAACACTTCTTGATAATTTTAGTGAGAGATCATCTTAAAATGCTACCGTCAATCAAAGCAAGATAAGATGCATAAAGGATAAACATCACATGCAATCAATATAAGTGATATGATATGGCCATCATCATCTTGTGCTTGTGATCTCCATCTCCGAAGCACCGTCGTGATCACCATCGTCACCGGCGCGACACCTTGATCTCCATCGTAGCATCGTTGTCGTTACGCCATCTATTGCTTCTACGACTATCGCTACCGCTTAGTGATAAAGTAAAGCAATTACAGGGCGTTTGCATTTCATACAATAAAGCGACAACCATATGGCTCCTGCCAGTTGCCGATAACTTCGGTTACAAAACATGATCATCTCATACAATAAAATATAGCATCACGTCTTGACCATATCACATCACAACATGCCCTGCAAAAAAAAGTTAGACGTCCTCTACTTTGTTGTTGCAAATTTTACGTGGCTGCTACGGGCTTAGCAAGAACCGTTCTTACCTACGCATCAAAACCACAACGATAGTTCATCAAGTTAGTGCTGTTTTAACCTTCGCAAGGACCGGGCGTAGCCACACTCGGTTCAACTAAAGTGAGAGAGACAGACACCCGCCAGTCACCTTTAAGCACGAGTGCTCGTAATGGTGAAATCAGTCTCGCGTAAGCGTACACGTAATGTCGGTCCGGGCCGCTTCATCTCACAATACCACTGAACCAAAGTATGACATGCTGGTAAGCAGTATGACTTGTATCGCCCACAACTCACTTGTGTTCTACTCGTGCATATAACATCTACGCATAAAACCTGGCTCGGATGCCACTGTTGGGGAACGTAGTAATTTCAAAAAATTTCCTACGCACACGCAAGATCATGGTGATGCGTAGCAACGAGAGGGGAGAGTATTGTCCACGTACCCTCGTAGACCATAAGCGGAAGCGTTATGACAACACGGTTGATGTAGTCGTACGTCTTCGCGATCCGACCGATCCAAGTACCGAACGTACGGCACCTCCGAGTTCAGCACACGTTCAGCTCGATGACGATCCCCGGACTCCGATCCAGCAAAGTGTCGGGGATGAGTTCCGTTAGCACGACGGCGTGGTGACGATGATGATGTTCTATCGGCGCAGGGCTTCGCCTAAACTCCGCGACGATATGACCGAGGTGGAATATGGTGGAGGGGGCACCGCACACGGCTAAGGAACGATCTTGAAGATCAACTTGTGTCTCATGGGGTGCCCCCTGCCCCCGTATATAAAGGAGCAAGGGGGAGGGGGCCGGTCAAGGGGAGGAGGCGCGCCCAAGGGGGGAATCCTACTCCAAGTAGGATTCCCCCCTCTTTCCTAGTCCAAGTAGGAGAGGGGAAGGAAGGGAAGGAGAAGGAGAAGGAAGGAGAGGGAGGAAAAGAAGGAAAGGGGGGCCGGCCCCCTAGTCCAATTCGATTTGGGCTAGGGGGGCCGCGCGCCCTGCCTCCTCTCTTCCACCACTTGGCCCATGAGGCCCATTGCTTCTTCCTCGTATTCCCGTAACTCCCCTGTACCCCCGAAAATACCCGAATCACTCGGAACCCTTCCGATGTCCGAATATAGTCGTCCAATATATCGATCTTTACGTCTTGACCATTTCGAGACTCCTCGTCATGTCCCCGATCTCAATCCGGGACTCCGAACTCCTTCGGTACATCAAAACTTATAAACTCATAATAAAACTGTCATCGTAACGTTAAGCGTGCGGACCCTACGGGTTCGAGAACTATGTAGACATGACCTAGAACTATTCTCGGTCAATAACCAATAGCGGAACCTGGATGCCCATATTGGCTCCTACATATTCTACGAAGATCTTTATCGGTCAAACCGCATAACAACATACGTTGTTCCCTTTGTCATCGGTATGTTACTTGCCCGAGATTCGATTGTCGGTATCCAATACCTAGTTCAATCTCATTACCGGCAAGTCTCTTTACTCGTTACGTAATGCATCATTCCATAACTAACTCATTAGTCACATTGCTTGCAAGGCTTATAGTGATGTGCATTACCGAGAGGGCCAGAGATACCTCTCCGACATCGGAGTGACAAAACCTAATCTCGAAATACGCCAACCCAACATGTACCATTGGAGACACCTGTAGTACTCCTTTATAATCACCCATTTACGTTGTGACGTTTGGTAGCACCCAAAGTGTTCCTCCGGTAAACGGGAGTTGCATAATCTCATAGTTACAGGAACATGTATAAGTCATGAAGAAAGCAATAGCAACATACTAAATGATCAAGTGCTAGGCTAATGGAATGGGTCATGTCAATCACATCATTCTCCTAATGATGTGATCCCGTTAATCAAATGACAACTCATGTCTATGGCTAGGAAACTTAACCATCTTTGATTCAACAAGCTAGTCAAGTAGAGGCATACTAGTGACACTATGTTTGTCTATGTATTCACGCATGTATTATGTTTCCGGTTAATACAATTCTAGCATGAATAATAAACATTTATCATGATATAAGGAAATAAATAATAACTTTATTATTGCCTCTAGGGCATATTTCCTTCAATAACAACATACGTTGTTCCCTTTGTCATCGGTATGTTACTTGCCCGAGATTCGATCGTCGGTATCCAATACCTAGTTCAATCTCGTTACCGGCAAGTCTCTTTACTCGTTACGTAATGCATCATTCCGTAACTAACTCATTAGCTACATTGCTTGCAAGGCTTATAGTGATGTGCATTACCGAGAGGGCCCAGAGATACCTCTCCCACGATCGGAGTGACAAAACCTAATCTCGAAATACGCCAACCCAACATGTACCTTCGGAGACACCTGTAGTACTCCTTTATAATCACCCAGTTACGTTGTGACATTTGGTAGCACCCAAAGTATTCCTCCGGTAAACGGGAGTTGCATAATCTCATAGTTACAGGAACATGTATAAGTCATGAAGAAAGCAATAGCAATATACTAAACGATCAAGTGCTAGGCTAACGGAATGGGTCATGTCAATCACATCATTCTCCTAATAATGTGATCCCGTTAATCAAATGACAACACATGCCTATGGTTAGGAAACATAACCATCTTTGATTAATGAGCTAGTCAAGTAGAGGCATACTAGTGACGTTATGTTTGTCTATGTATTCACACATGTATCATGTTTCTGGTTAATACAATTCTAGCATAAATAATAAACATTTATCATGATATGAGGAAATAAATAATAACTTTATTATTGCCTCTAGGGCATATTTCCTTCATCATCATCCTGGTCACACAAGACGCAGGCGTCGTTGTGGGGCAATCCGCGGCGAGCCAGGCGCTCCGCGGTCCAGCAATGGTTTTGCATGGCCAACCACAGGAAGAATTTGACGCAGAGACGAGCCCAAGGCCGCCAAGTGAGCCACCAGAAAGGGTCTTCACAGGCCCCAAAGAATAGGGCCTTGTAGCAGGAGCTTGCTATGTACGTAGCAGAGGGGGTCCAACGCCAGCGTAGCGTGTCCGGCTCGCTAGAGAGCTCAATGTGTCGCACCGAACGCCATAGCTCGACGTATTGCACCATGGCTGCTGGCCCGAGCGCACCTCGGATATCCTGCACCCAGGAGCGCTGCTGCAGCCCATCTCGCACGCATCTCTCCTTCCGAATGCGCCTTGGGACAAGAGCCAGAACGAGGGGGGCAATCTCAGCCACGGACCTGCCAGAGATCCAATGGTCGGTCCAGAATCGGCAAGAATCTCCTGCTCCCAGTTGCCAAGTCGTGGAGGCTCTGAAAATTGCACACGCGTCCGCATCGTGGGGGATGTGAAGGTGGCTCCACGGGTGAGTAGCATCGGTACGTTGCAGCCATAGCCAGCGAACGCAGAGAGAGATGCCCATACGCTGGATGTCACGGATGCCAAGGCCACCGAGGGAGATCGGCCGGCATACACGCTGCCAGTTGACAAGGCACTGGCCCCCATTGGCCTTATCCGATCCAGCCCGTAGGAATCCGCGGATGATCCGGTTCACCTTCTTGATGGCAGTGCTGCTGAAGGCGATGGCCATGAGGAAGTGCGTGGGGATGGCACTAAGGACGTGGCGCACAAGGGATAGGCGGTCTCCCTTGGATAGCATAGATGCCCGCCATGTGGAGAGCTTGCGCCCAAGCTTGTCAATGATCGGCTCCAAGCTCGTCGAAGAGGCCTTGCGGACTGAGAGGGGCAGCCCGAGGTAGGTGATGGGAAAGTGAGTGATGGGGTATTGCAACTCCCCGGCTATAGCAGCAATGTGATCGTCGGTGCATTGAATAGGAGCGGCCGAGCACTTGTCAAAGTTGGTGCGCAGCCCAGAAGCGAGGCCAAAGACGTGGAGGAGCCTGCGAACCGTGGCGAGGTCGTGAGAGTCCGGGTGGCAAAAGATGACCACATCATCGGCATAGAGGGATATGCTCGAAGCTGCGTGACGGTTGGTCAAGCGATGGAGGACGCCAAGGTCAACCGCACGCAGCAGCATGGAGTTCAGCACGTCGATGACCAAGGTGAAGAGCATGGGCGAGACCGGGTCGCCCTGACGAAGGCCGTGAGCGTGATCGATCGGAGGCCCTGGGTGGCCATTGATGAGGACTCTCGTGGAAGCCGTGGATAGAAGCATGGAAATCCACTCACGCCAACATGGGCCAAACCCCAGGTGCTGCAGAAGTGCAGGAGGAATGGCCAAGAAACACTGCCGAACGCACGAGCAATGTCCAACTTGACAAGCATGCGTGGCGCCTTCAGGTTGTGCAGGAGCCGAGCCGTCTGCTGCACGAGCAGAAAGTTGTCATGGATGCATCGCCCCGCAATAAACGCGCTCTGGTTGGTGGAGACCATGGTGTTCAGCCAAGGAGCGAGACGAAGAGAGAGAAGCTTTGCGACCAGCTTGGCGAAGATGTGTATGAGACTGATGGGTCTGTAGTCGAAGAGGGAGTGCGCATCAGTACGCTTGGGCAGCAGCAGAAGAAGGGCCTCATTGAGCTTCTGAAGGCCATGACCATTCATGGCGTGGAACTTGTCGAAAGCCTCAAGAAAGTCGGGCTTGATCGTATCCCAGCAGGCAACCAAGAACTCAGCGGTGAATCCATCGGGGCCGGGCGCCTTTCCCGTCGGCATGCTCTTGACAGCGTTCCAAATCTCCTCCTCGGTGAAAGGCGCATCAAGCGCAAGAAGATCGAACTGCGGCACCAGAAGGGCATGAAGATCAAGCGTGATGTCATGATCGGAGGTGCTGCCAAGGGCGTTAGAGAAGTGGGTGAAGGCGGCCTCGGTCATCTCATCATGGTCGGTGACGATTTGGGTGCCGACGCGCAAGCTCGTCATAAGATTTCTCTGCTTGCGATGGGCCGCGTGCACCTTGAGATAGGAGACCACGGCGTCGTTGCTCCGGAGCCAAGCGAGCTGCACGCGCTGCCTAGCGATGGATCGCTTGAGGGATGCAAGGCCAAGGTAGGACGCCTTGAGCTTCCGGCGAAACCAGGTCTCGAGGGGGGAAAGCGGACGTAGACCTTGAGTAGCGTCAAGTCTCGCAATGAGCTCGCGGGATACCGAAAGCTGAAAGGACACGTTGTCGATCGTGCGAGTGCTCCAGCTATGTAGCCTCCTGGCCGTCGCCTTGAGACGTGTCACGATCCGTCTAAAGGGATCGGCGTCCTGCGGAGTAGTGGCCCAAGCCTCCGCAACCACATGGTGAAAACCCTCCAATTTCGGCCAAAATCTCTCAAAGTGGAAACGTCGTGCTCTCGGAGGGCGGACCACGCAGTCAACAAGGAGCGGGCAGTGGTCGGAGGCCGCGGAGGAGAGGCAGCGGAGTAGGCAGTGCGGGTGGGCGATCTCCCAACCGGAGGTGCAAAGGATGCGGTCGTTACACACAAGAGTAGGGGCGTCACGCTCGTTGGACCAAGTATATCGTCGGCCGTGCATATAGAGATCACGAAGCTCCTCATCGGCGATGAAGCACCTAAATCTGCTTATCATGCGGCGGTTGATGTTAGAATTGTTCTTCTCCGAGGCCGAGGTGGTCATGTTGAAATCTCCACCGATAAGCCATGGGCCGATGCGGGACTCGCGCACGTCGTGCAGCTCGGCAAGGAACCATGAGACATGAGCCATGAGCCACCAATGGCCGTCGCCGGCCAAGGAGGAGACCAAGGCCGTCACATGATGCTCACCGATGAGGGGATTGGAGAGGGAGATGGTAGATTGTTGCCAAGCAAGGAGGATGCCACCGCGTGTGCCATCCGCGGGGAGGAAGTAAAAGTCCTCAAAGGACAGACTGAGCATTTCAAAAACTACGGTGTCGGAGACATGCGCGAGTTTTGTCTCTTGGAGACACACTATGGTAGGCGCGGTAGCGGAGATCACGCTGCGGACGGCGGTGCGCTTAGCGCCGGAGTTAAGGCCTCGGACATTCCAAAAAATTGTCTTTAGGTTACAATCCATAGAGAAGGGGGGCATGTTAGCGAAGACGTGGAGGCAGCCCCTTAGGCTACAATTAGCTGCCTCGGAGTAGGAGGCAGCGAGCTAGGCAGTTGCCACCCAAAGAAATCCGCGAAAGCTTGCAGCACATCAACCGCCAATGGTTGCTCGAAGAGGAGGGCGTATTTTCCGAGAACCTCGTCGGAGATTGGCGCATTGTCGCTTGAGATGAGACCGAGACGGCGAAGCAAAACCCGCTTGGCCTTCATCTCAGAGTTGAGTCCTTGGTCCGCGCGCGATGCGGAAACTCCGGCGAGGAGTGAAGTTGGCCGGCAGTTCCTTCCTACGACGACGAGGCTTCGGCGCCGGAAGCAGCGAAGACGCCCTGAACGATATGGCCTCGACGAAGGAAGAAAGATCTACGTCGGGCACGGGTACGTCCGCGGCTTGCATGGGCTGCATGGGCGGTGGGGCCGACCTGTCACTGACCGGCCCGTTGGGGGCAGCATGCAACACCATGTCCATGCATGATTGGCCCGCCAAAGGCTCGGGATCGGCGCGGTGCATGCGGTCGGAGGGCGCGCTAGGAGAGGCCGCGACCGAGCGAAGTGGGGCCCCTGTCGGCTCGGGATCAGGACCGCGTGGGGACAGGGGGAGGGGAGGCGAGGGATTGGCTACCAACGGATGCCCCGCGTCGGTCGAATCAGCAACAGGAGTAGGGCCTTGGCTGGGCCCGTCCGAGGCACCCACCTGCACGCACAACGAGGGTCCAATGTCAGGAGGAGGGGTGGTGTCGACTCCTGATTGGCTGGCTGGCCTCGTGGGGGATGGCCTAGTGGGGCCTTGGCAGGGAGGCGCTGCACCGGTTGGTCCATTTGAAATGCACGCTTCACGGGACACCTGGGACCCAGTGGTCTGCACAGGGTCGGATGGGCTGGCCTCCAACGCAGGGGATGGCGCATCACGTGGCCCACCACTGGTCAGCGCAGAACGGACGCCCAATCATAGCCGCGTGGAGACCCGGTCAGCGGGGGGAAAAGCACCAGGGTGGGGCCCCAAGATTCCCTCCCATCCCCGGCACGGAGGAGGAACGTGCGCATGGCGACGGCCACGCCGGCGGCCGCCCCGGCCATTGCGCCTCCGGGAGCCACCAGAGCAAGCAGGGGGGAACTGATGGTGCTGTGGCCAGCGAGGCGGCAACGGAGGCGAGTCTCGCGCCGCTCCATCATCATCGGAAGCAGGCGGAGCCGGAGGCGGGGGCGGCCGGCGGCAATCGACGCAGGACGCCACATGGATCTGGATGGGAAAACGCGCGAGCCCAAGCGCGAGGCACTCAGCGCGATCCGGGTCGGCGTCAAGCTCGACGACGTCGTCGCCTGGCAGAAGGAGCTCGGAGGAGTGCGGGATTGCGTCCGGGTTGATAGTCCACGCACTCCAACAGAAGACTGACATGTCGGCGAGGCTGCGGGTCTCGGGGGCAAGATGCTCGACCTTGCAGAAGGGGGCAAGCAGTGTCTCGGCGGCCGCCCGGTGCCAAGCATGATCAGGGATGCCGAAGATCTCGAGCGACACGAGGAAGAGCGCCTTAACGGGCTTAGAGCCGGCCTCGCGGCCCCAAGGATGGAAGATCAGCCTGAACCGGGAGGTGCGAACACGGCTCATGGCGACACGGGCACGGGATTCCATGTTGGAGAAGCGGAGGAGGAAGTCGGCGGCAAGATCGCACTGGGAGCAAATGGCGTCGGCAACCTCCTCGCGCGACACGCCCGTGTGGCATCCCGCCACGATGACGAGCAGCGCGCGCTCCAGCACGCGCTCCGCCTCGATGACCTCCTGGGAGCGCGGGAGGTAGCACACAGTGGCCGCAGGGCGAAACGCTGGGTGCCCGGAGAGCGGCGTGGCAACAGAGGAGGCGACCGAGGACGGCGAAGAGGGCCGCGAGGAGGTCGCGGGGGCCAAGGTGGTAGGAGACGGAAGGGCGGCCTGAGACGACGGGGACGCCGCCACGGTCCTCCCGGAGGACACGGGGGATGCGCGACCCACGGGCGAACCGGCGCCCTGAGCAGACCCGGAGAACACGGGTGCGAACACCGGTGCGGCAGCCCCAGAAGCACCCGACGCGGGTGTGAGCAGGCCCGAAGAGGTGCGCGTGGCGGCCAAGGATCCTGAGGACGAGGGAAGGCCATTCGCGGCGACCAGAGCTGGGACACGGCGCCGAAGCGGAGGGGGCGATCCATCGGAGGACGACGCGACAGCCCGGGGGAGGGAGCAAGACTTGGCCTTGTGGTCGAAGAATCGACAACGATGGCAACGAATGTCCTTCCTGCAGTCCGAGAGGGGATGCCCCGAACCCAAGCACCGGGGGCAGTCCCCCTCGCGGAGCCAAGACGGCCTTGGGCGCGGACGCACGTCAGGGCCGCGCCGGCGGTTGTCCTGCGCGCGCGGCCGGGGCCGCTTGTGGCTCGCCACCACCTGCCAGGGCACACACGCATCCACCTCCTCCCCAGGCATCCGGCAAATCTCGGAGCGGAGAGGTGGGCGCGGGGTAGACGGCGGAGCCGGGCCTGTCGGAGACGGCGCAGGGGAAGGAGAACGGGGAGGGGCGCGCGCCCGGGGCGGCGAAGGCGGGCGGCAGAGGACCTGGCGGTAGGTGGGCGGCGACCCGGCGGAAAAAGGGCTCGACTCGAGCCATCTGTCCTCACGGGAGCATCCGACAGCGGCGGGGGGGGGGGGGGGGGGGGAGACGAGGCCATGACCAAGGCCACGGGCTGGGCGGCGCGGTCGGGATGGCCGACGCCAAGGGGAGTGGACGCCGGGGCCGGAGTGGCCGCCGGCGGGAGGGAGCAGGTGGGAGCGGGAGCAGGTGGGAGACGTTCGTAGGTTGAGATATTTCCAGGACACTGGGGTAATGATGATTCGGGGTGATGATGATTGACCATGGCTGATATAAGCATGCTGTCGAGCAATCAAGGCACCTGTGGGTATTTTGATCATGTGCTTATTTTAGTGGCCCTGCCCTTGGGTGGTCATTTCTTATGAGTGATAACCAGGGCAGTTTCACCAATGTAAGAACAGATTGATCTGGTAATGGAGACACTGGGGTAAGGGTCGTATGATCGTGCAAAGATGAATCTGAGGCCACTCAAATGCAGATCTGGTCTCAAGCACATTGTACCATGTTGTTGCCGTTCTGTATTTGTGTTTAGTGCATCTTTGATTTGCAGGATTTTAAGAACACATCGAAGGGGATAGCATACTCTTTGTTGGTTCATCATATATCATATGATTTTGCATGTAGACATTACTATTGATTGATGCTCCGCAAGATTCTTGTTCCACCTTATTTAAGTTTCTATGGATGACCACAAATTCTTACTGATTCTGTATGACAAACAATACCTTCCTTTTTTGGTTGATGTAAAAAAATATTGTTTGTATTGCTATTGCTTGATGTTCTGCAAGATTCTGGTTACTCCTATTTTTTTGTGCACTATTTTGGCTGTTGCTTAATCATTTGATCTTGAGCACTGCTATGCACACAAAGGGTTCATGCACGACAAGTGATTTAGACCATTGGATCGCCTTGCTTTGGGTATCTGTGTGGCTTCTAATCAGGTCGTGCACAAATCGTGTGTACAGCACTTTCGTTTAATCTTTCCCTCGTAGTTCTACTCACTCTTTATTGTTTGTGATCATTTTGCTACTCTCCAGAGATACTTTTGGTTTATCTTCTCTTATTTTTTTCCCTTAGTATAATATAATCTCTTTATGAACAAGTTGCACTTTGTTACACTAGGAAGACTTGCGTTCAGAAATTATTGGTTGGACGACTTGTTTTAATTAGCTTTCATAATATGTTTATTTGTTCCCTACAAGTTGCCAGTTGCAGTGCTACAAAATAACGATGCTACTGGTTTTTTTAGTGCTGGATTGTTAATGTAAAGAGTGACTGAGGTAGCTGTCACATTTTGCTGCTTGTAACCATAAGCAACGTGTTGACAGTTGACAGCTTTGATAGAGTGGCTGTGTTAATCTGTGCCATCAAGGTGATATTTCCTTATTGCTTTCCTTTGTTCCTGGTAAAGATTTTCCCAATTTTGTCTGTTTGCCACTGAATTTTTTTGTTGTACCCTGTTATTGAGCTGAAATGTTAAGTTTGGCGCTTTGTGCACCTTCCGTTGTTAAAAACAAATTAAAAAGAAAATACTGGTGCTGATCGAGACGAGCATATGCTTTGCACAATTCTGTGATGCAACCAACTCGCACTCGTGCCGCCCATTTACGCGATGCGCCTAGCTAGTTTGTGCCGTGTCCAGCGCGAACGAGGCAGAGGTGTCTCTGTCGCCGAACCAACGAACAACATGGCGTGTGCTCCGAGCAGATTTTTTGTTTTTGTGCGTCGGCAGAGACGAGCGTATCCGTCTACCCGCATGCATACTCGTCCAAAGGGGCGAGGAGGAGTTGAAAGGCCGGCTTGAAAGGAGAAGGCCAGGACCAGCACGTCCGTTACACCTTCTCCTTCCACGTACCTCGGCGGTCCGCGGTCAGTGCGAAGTTTGCTCGCTTCGCCGTCAAGCTTTCGACCGAGGTCACCCACTTATTTCTCGGTAAACTTTTGCATGTCTAGCTAGTTTCTCGCATGTGATTTTTTTTCCTTCTAGGGCGCTCGTTAGCTTGCAACATACTCTCGCTCTTTCAAAATATATGATTTTTTTAAATAACCTTGTCTATATTTGATCAATTTAGTTGAGAAAAATGTCAACTGCAGCATCGAATCAGTATCCTCAGACTTGTTCAAACATTAAGGTTTGACTTAAGAAAAAGTTATGCATCTTAAATTTTTAACCATGTGCAGTGTTAATTTTCCCGGATTTTTAAATTGTAACTGAATGGTGAGAAGACATGAAAGTAGATGACGGTAGAGAAAGAGTGGATAGACTTATATTTAGGAACGAAGGGAGTACTAAACATCAATTTCTTTTTATTCTGAATGTAAACTTTATCTAAAGCCAAACTTAATAAAGTTTGAGTAGAGAAAAAAAATTCAGCATTCACAATATCAAATCAATACCATTTGATGTGTCATGTAAACAGGTGGTGACAATGTCACACCTTGTTCATGTTGACAGAGGTAACGTCTTCGTCTTGTCCAGCCCTCCTCCTCGTTTTCTTCTTCGAAGCGATGATCCGATCTTTGGATGGTGGCCACTGACATCATCTGGCATAACCCGACGACTTCCCTACCTTGGATCCAAAGTGTCTTGCTAGCCCTTGCGGTGATGCGAATTCCAGTGGCGACATCGAGGATGACACATGGCACGCCGTCGGTGTGTGCAAGTGGAAGATGGCGTTGGCTTTTCAAGAGCCTTCCTGTAATTTATATTTTTTGTTAGAGTTTTCTTGCAAGAGAGAGTTATATCGTTTTGATAATGGAATTGGCCTTCGAAGAAAAAATCACCATTTCTTTTGAGTCGGAAGCAAAAGGTTTGCCTCATCAATTAATTAAGCAAAAGAGAATTGCCCAGTTAATTAATGAAAAACCGGCCGAAAACGATCACAAACCCTTGAGCGGCACACCCAAGATACCCACACACGCCACTCTAAAGAAGGCCACGTCGAGACATTACAACGATGTCATCGTCATCAATTCTCCCTTAGAGGCATCATTGCTATCTCAAACTCTGAGAAACGACTCCGACTTCGTCAAAGACGATCGTCGAAACAACCCACATTATTTATTTATTTTTTGAAACAACCCACACTAAATAGACCGTGTGGAGTCACATAAAGATCTGCGCCAGACCTCAGCCACCGTAACAAGACAGCACAACTCCGACACTGGCGAAGAGCTACAAAGGAGAGGCTGGCGTCGTGGAAGATCATCGAACGGACCAGCTGCTACCCGTCATTAATGAGAGAATTCCTTATTTGGCCCTTTCTTAAAATCTGGTTCCCTATTTGGCCCTAGAAATTTCGTTTTTCCCTTTTTGACATCATAAATTCATTTTATTCCTTCCATGACACTTCTGTCACTTTTTGCTGTTAACACCGTCAAATGTAACTTGAAATGTTTTATTTACCCCTGTTTTACCATGTCGGAAAAAACAGAAAAATCTAGTTGGGGCGCGAGGCATGGACGAGGGCCCGGCAAGTAGTGATGGACGGTCGAGGCGGCGCTGTGCAGGCCCAAGTCGCGGCACCGGATGTCACGCCCCGAGACCCTCCAGCTGCTGCCCCTCTCACTAGTGCAAAGGCCAAACAAACCTGTGGCCACCATGCAAAGTCTCCACGTAGCCATTCGAATGTCCTATAAGTATTTCTAGAGTGTTGCCAGCACATGCATGTACATCCCATAAATATCAGGCCACATAGCTAGCAACTTCATGATTAATTTGTACTTCTACTTACTTTGTACTACCGCTGAGTCAGACCGACATGAGCCAGAGGAAAAACTCCACATTTATTCTTCTCTTCTCACAAGTTCTCTATATATTGGCATGCGTACTACTTAGCTTCGGAGAATTTCCTCCACCCGTGTACATCTTCCCATTATCCATGTACTAATCTTGCTGTAGCATATCTTATTTGCTTAATTATTTATATTTAAACAAATAATACAAATTTAATTATCCAACTTAACTCAACAACTGAAAATTAATATCCTTAAAAAACAGGGTTATTACACCGGAGGTCCGTTGGTGGCAGGGGCGTGCTAGCTGGGTCGCGTGGCTGCGTGCTTTCCATGGTCTGGTGTGTGCTCTTTGTGTGTGAGTGATGTGATGTATGTGTTGTGTGCAAATAGAGAAATTGAGAGATGGATCTCTTCTGTACTCCGTGCGTGAAGAGAGAAACCGTGAGATTGTTGTGCATGTCTGTACTGCTCGTACATGTTAATTAGTGCACTGGTTCTTATTAAAATGGGTTTCTCAGTATAATCTTGTAATATAATAGCACATATGCCCGTGCGTTGCAACAGGGAAAAAAATACTTGCATCCTCTTATTGAAAGAACACAACCTCCTGGAAAGGAGAATCGGACTCATGATGTTTCAATTGTAACATGTTTGAACAACGTAAAGAAAATGATTTATGTGTATTATAATACTAATTTATTTATGATTACCGAAGCTAATTGTGATAAATGTGCTCGGACTTTTGGAGTCAGATGAAAATATCATATGCACGATGAAAATATCAGCCTGACCATGTTTTAAATTGCCCGAACAACCAACAGGACATGCATGCATGTTCATGTCAAATTTAGGAACCAATTTCGTATATGTCCTTTCTGCGACTCATCGTAGAAATATATATAATTAAGCACGAGACAAAATTATATCCTTCTTTTTACATAGACTGTTGAAGGCTAGCCATATTTGTTTGTATATAAATATAAAGATGTGTGTGATGCACGCCTGAGCTCCTGTTTCTCTACATCATTTTCTGCATTTGGACTGAATGTATGCAGCAAAAGATAATTCCTTCCAAATAGTATCACAATTATATTTAGTAACCAAAAATGGAATTAGCATTATAGTACACATAACTCTTATTTTATGTTCAAACATGTAATGTTCTGAACATCGTGCGCGTGCGCGCGCGCACGCACGCACGCACAAAGCCGTTGTTGTACTCGCCCGTTGCAACGGAATTAATAACAAATCCTCACGTATCAAGCGACCCATCTGTGCTTCCACTACTTATTACCGCCATCGCTTTACGACCATCGGCTCGAAGAACTGGATTATGGGACAATGATTGCTGATGACAATGCCATTGGAGTATTTTCTATTGTGCTTCTTATTCTGGGCATGTATTACGGGAATTTCTTTAGAAAGCAGGTCAATTGACAGATGGTGAATACATAAAGATGTACATCTAGTCTCACATTCATAAATCTCCAAACAATTTTTGTGCACTGACACTGCCAGCATTATCAAAGCCGGGCATTAGAAAAGGGTGATGATCTTTCAGGAAGACAGTATCTTTTCTAGAAAGAATGAAGATAATTTATGCATGACAAGTATAAATAAGATTACAACTGATACGTAAGAGCAGCAGTTTGAGTAGAATTTGCACTCCGAAGCATTATTGACCATGTAAAACATATGGAAATTGATAAAAATGTGAAACCCATACCTACAGGCAGAGAACATACTTTTCAGAAAAATACCTACAGGCAGAGAACATAGGATCAAGTACGATTAGCCACAAAGCTCTTGTCTAAATAGTAGAATTGGAATTATAAATCTGGAACATATATCAGTCAAAAACATGTGAATATTGCCACCTACTTTTATCAATATACTAACCCTAGTCAAGTTTGTGGCAACACAAAACCAACATACCTACAAGTGTTCAAAATAGAATCTTGAAGAGAATAATCCATGACTTGTGCGGCAGCACTAAATATGACAACACAATGTGAGGACAAAAGTGACAGTCGACTTGTATTAATGCGTACCTCAAAATCTAGAGCATACTTACTTGTATAGGTGCATATGGATCGTGAACTTGATAGGCTTGATCAACACTCATCTCCATCTTTGCGTGATGTTCATTATGTAATGAGGCATAAGGTGCTGCTAACACCAGCAACTATGATGGAAGGATCGGCCTTCATGCTTAACGCATGACGCATCATTATCTGCTCCTGGGAGTGTATGAATCCCTTCGTAAATCTTTACCAAGCCTTTGATCATTACTCTTATTTGGAAGGTCATCCTTCACAAGATTTCAAAGAATGACCAGGGCACTGGTTTGCTTTCGAGAAACAAAACACTCAAGCCATCGGGCATCTAGCAAAATCTTCTGCAAACGTAGGCCGCCATCGAGATAGACAGGGATAACAAATCATCCAGGGTTGGGGGCGCGCACACCTCGGGAGCGGGAGAACGGCGGCTATCCTCCCGATCCATCCCGGCTTTGTTGTCGCGTCCGTCAACCCCAGCCGATTGACCATCCCATGGCAGACTCGCCTATCTAGTCGGCATCTCGTCGACCCTGTCGTCGTCCACCAGCAGGCCGCTCCACCCCATCCAACTCCTCCCCCAGTTCCTCCCCGAAGCTCTCCTAAGTACGACCGTCACCACCACCTCAGCCGCGTCGTCCGCCCGCTCATACGGCCATCCGACCACCCACTTCTGCCGGCTTCTTGCGGCCGTCATCCAGTAGAAGGAACCACTCTGCGCCGCCCTTGTCGAACTCGCCTCGCGGGCGGCTAGCCTCGGGTCAGCGGCCTCAAGGATCCCTTCTGCTCGCCCTCCAGCAGCTGGTTGCAACTGGCGGATCTCAAGTTCTTTTCTTCTGATTCCATACGTTCTGCCTGGAAGATTTCAGGAGGAAAATCGACGAGCTTATATCTTGTATTGTCCTCATAGAGTAATATAGGGATTGGTTTCCAATTTTTTTTTCGTTCTTCACAACGGAAGCTGACAAGGACACGCGAGTATGAAATTTTGAGCGTGCGGAGAGAAGGGGTACAGACGACGAAACACGCGACGTACTCACGTACTAAGGAAACACTTGATGGAGCCCAATACGATCTGTAAATCATGTAGGCCCATGGGTCCAGCACTTTCTTTTATATACGATCTGTAAATTTTGTCAGAAATTAGGGCATAAGATTAGTACCACCTCGAATATGTTTTAAATTCAAAGTTAAAGCATAAACTTACGGGAAGAAAGCGTATTGTGACAGTGAACCCGGAGACCCGATCTGTAAATTTTGTCAGAAATTAGGGCATAAGATTAGTACCACCTCGAATATGTTTTAAATTCAAAGTTAAAGCATAAACTTACGGAAGAAAGCGTATTGTGACGGTGAACCCGGAGACCCAATCCGTGCTTTATTATTAGGGAGAGATTTTGTTGCAAATCCAAGGCACTGACGCATTCTGTCCACGTGCCCACGTCGCCATTGCTTTTGACTTCCAGCTCATAATTTTGGTCAAAACCGACTTTTGACGCATTCTGTAAAATAGACTTTTCATGTTGCATTTAACGGTGTTAGCTGTCAAAACCGACGGAAATGTCATAGAGGGAACAAAATGAAGTTTGAAAGTCAAAACAAGGAGAATATTTTTACCAGGGCCAAAAAGAAAACCAAATTTTAAGGAAGGGCCAAATAAGAAATTCTCTCGTCATTAATTGTATGCCACATGCCTCTCAACCGCAGTTTCGACTTCATAGCAACAGATGGACTGGCTGGGACGAAATCTCCTTTACACGAAAAACCAAACCGGCAGTTCCAGCCGCGGAGAAAATTGCTTGAACTACAAGTCCCGTTCAAGTGCGTACGTCGGGCCAAGAAAAACGTCGCTGTTGGTGGCCGCGGTCTTCCTCCCCGTTTTAGAGCATCTCCGGCCGCGCCCCCAACAAGGCCCCCAGGCGACTTTTCGGCCGCCGGCGCCAAAAAATCGGCCCAGTCACGTCCATAGGGGCCCATTTTTCGCCGGCTCGGGCCGAAATTGGCGCCGACGGACCCAATCCGAACCCGGCGCGCTGGGGGGCGCTCGGGGGCGCCGTGCGAATCGTTTTTGGCGCGAAAGCGCCGTGGGGCAGCCGCGTCAGCGACACCGCCCGCCTCGTCTTCCCGACACTTCGGTTTCCCGCGGGGAATCAATGGCGAGGCTGCCGCCGGTCAGCTTTGCCATTGATTCCTCACGGGCGGCGCGTCACGGGGCGGCGCGCCGACGCGCGCCGACGCCTCCCCTCCCTTGGACGCGTGCACACGGACGCGGCATAGCTATATATGGTCTCGCTCGCCTGCGTTGGAGTGCCACCTCTCCACACCTCTCCCGAGCGCCGCCACCGAGCTCTTCTCCCCACCCCAGCCCTCCCTCTCCCGCCGATCTCTTCTCCCCAGCCACTCCCTCTCCCCGATGGCCGAGCGTTTCCCCGGAGACGAGGGGGCGGCTAACGGCTTCGGCCGTCGTTCGCTCCGCGAACAGGAGTCCTGGCTCCTGTTCCAGGCGAACATCCCGGCGCCGCCGAACATGCGCGCCGGGCCGACGGGCTGGAGGCTCAACAATGGGGGACTGCCCATTCCCCCGTTGCCCGACGCCGTCACCAAGCCATCGTACTTCGCCGACGAGGTCGAGATCGCGCATGCCTCTCTCACCGACGCCGAGCGCTCCCTACCCCAGTACGCCG
Source organism: Triticum timopheevii (assembly GCA_963921465.1). NCBI lineage: Eukaryota > Viridiplantae > Streptophyta > Magnoliopsida > Poales > Poaceae > Triticum > Triticum timopheevii. The sequence continues at coordinate 616,689,631 of OY997274.1, read as the reverse complement.
CCGACAACAACGCGGCTTGGGCGGCGTACTTCGAACGCCGCCAGCAGCAGCGGCTGGCGTCCACCAACGGGGCGCCGGTGGTCGGCGGCATCAAGAACAACAAGGGATGCCATCTCTGGTGGGGCGTCCCCGGCCGCACCCTCACGGCGTGCTGACGCACCTCGAGGGCGGCAACAACCCACCGTTGGCGTACCCCCCGGCGAGGACGGCCGCCCCGGCGCACCGCCGATGCGACGGGCAATGGGCGCCAAGGAGGTTCGGCTCCTCCTCCTCTTCTTCGTCGTCGCGTTCTTCCTCCCAATCCTCCGGCACTCCATCGCTGCTCGGCATCAAGGCCGAGCCCGCGGCGGAGACGCGGATCGGCCGACGTACACGCAGCGCCGGTATCGTCATCAGCGAGGGCGGACGGTGTGCCTCCTCGTCGGCTCCTCCCCCGCGCTTCGTCAAGCCGAAGACGGAGCCGGTGTTGGGGAACGTTGCATAAAATATAAATTTTCCTACGTTCACCAAGATCAATCTATGAGTTCATCCAGCAACGAGAGAGAGGATTGCATCTACATACCCTTGTAGATCGCGAGCGGAAGCGTTCAAGAGAACGGGGTTGAGGTAGTCGTACACGTCGTGATCCAATCACCTGAGATCCAAGCGCCGAACGGACGGCACCTCCGCATTCAACACACGTAAGGTCAGCGTGACATCTCCTCCTTCTTGATCCAGCAAGGGGGAAGGAGAGGTTGATGAAGATCCAGTAGCATGACGGCGTGGTGGTGGATGCAGCAGGGATCCGGCAGGGCTTCGCTAAGCGTCTGCGGGAGGAGGAGGTGTAGCAAGGGGGAAGGGAGGCGCCAAGTGTTGGGGAACGTTGCAGAAAATTAAAATTTTTCCTACGGCTTCACCAAGATCCATCTATGAGTTCATCTAAGCAACGAGTCATGGGAGAGAGCTTGCATCTACATACCACTTGTAGATCGCGTGCGGAAGCTTGCAAGGTGATGATGGAGTCGTACACGAACGTGATTCAGATCACCGATGCCAAGTGCTGAACGGACAGCACCTCCGTGTTCAACACACGTACGGGACGAGCGACGTCTCCTTCTTCTTGATCCAGCAAGGGGGAAGGAGAGGTTGAGGAAGACAGCTCCACCGGCAGCACGACGGCGTGGTGATGGTGGAGAAGCAGTACTCCGACAGGGCTTCGCCGAGCACACAACGAAGGAGGAGAGGTGTTGGGGAGGGAGAAGGAGGCAACCAAAGGCCAAGGACTCAAGGTATGAAGTCCCTCCTCTCCCCCACTATATATAGGAGGGCCAAGGGGGGGGTGGCCGGCCCTAGGAGATCCAATCTCCTAGGGGGGCGGCGGCCAAGGGGGGTTTCCCTCCCCCCCAAGGCACCTAGGAGGTGCCTTCCCCTCCTAGGACTCTTGCCCCCTTGAACCCTAGGCGCATGGGCCTATGTGGGGCTGGTGCCCTTGGCCCATGCAGGCCAAGGCGCACCCCCTACAGCCCATGTGGCCCCCCGGGGCAGGTGGCCCCACCCGGTGGGCCCCCGGGACCCCCCCGGTGGTCCCGGTACAATACCGATAACCCCGAAACTTGTCCCGATGCCCGAAACAGGACTTCCCATATATAAATCTTTACCTCCGGACCATTCCGGAACTCCTCGTGACGTCCGGGATCTCATCCGGGACTCCGAACATCATTCGGTAGTCACATACTTGACTTCCTACTAACCCTAGCGTCACCGAACCTTAAGTGTGTAGACCCTACGGGTTCGGGAGACACGCAGACATGACCGAGACGACTCTCGGGCAATAACCAACAGCGGGGTCTGGATATCCATGTTGGCTCCCACATGCTCCTCGATGATTTCATCGGTTGAACCACGATGTCGAGGATTCGATCAAACCCTGTATACAATTCCCTTTGTCAATCGGTACGTTACTTGCCCGAGACTCGATCGTCGGTATCCCAATACCTTGTTCAGTCTCGTTACCCGGCAAGTCACTTTACTCGTACCGTAATGCATGATCCCGTGGCCAACACCTTGGTCACATTGAGCTCATTATGATGATGCATTACCGAGTGGGCCCAGAGATACCTCTCCGTTATACGGAGTGACAAATCCCAGTCTCGATCCGTGTCAACCCAACAGATACTTTCGGAGATACCTGTAATGCACCTTTATAGTCACCCAGTTACGTTGTGACGTTTGATACACCCAAGGCACTCCTACGGTAACCGGGAGTTACACGATCTCATGGTCGAAGGAATAGATACTTGACATTGGCAAAGCTTCTAGCAAACGAACTATACGATCTTTTATGCTATGCTTATGATTGGGTCTTGTCCATCACATCATTCTCCTAATGATGTGATCCCGTTATCAACGACATCCTATGTCCATAGTCAGGAAACCATGACTATCTATTGATCATAACGAGCTAGTCAACTAGAGGCTCACTAGGGACTCATTGGGTCTAAGTGTTCACACGTGTATTACGATTTCCGGATAATACAGTTATAGCATGAACAAAAGACAATTATCATGAACATTGAAATATAATAATCCTTTTATTATTGCCTCTAGGGCATATTTCCAACAGTCTCCCACTTGCACTAGAGTCACCAATCTAGTTACATTGTGATGAATCGAACACCCATAGAGTTCTGGTGTTGATCATGTTTTGCACGCGAGAGAGGTTTAGTCAACGGATCTGCGACATTCAGATCCGTGTGCACTTTGCAAATCTCTATGTCTCCATCTTGAACATTTTCACGGATGGAGTTGAAACGACGCTTGATGTGCCTGGTCTTCTTGTGAAACCTGGGCTCCTTGGCAAGGGCAATAGCTCCAGTGTTGTCACAGAAGAGTTTGATCGGCCCCGACGCATTGGGTATGACTCCTAGGTCGGTGATGAACTCCTTCATCCAAATCGCTTCATGCGCTGCCTCCGAGGCTGCCATGTACTCCGCTTCACATGTAGATCCCGCCACGACGCTCTGCTTGCAGCTGCACCAGCTTACTGCTCCACCATTCAACATATACACGTATCCGGTTTGTGACTTAGAGTCATCCAGATCTGAGTCGAAGCTAGCGTCGACGTAACCCTTTACGACGAGCTCTTCATCTCCTCCATAAACGAGAAACATGTCCTTTGTCCTTTTCAGGTACTTCAGGATATTCTTGACCGCTGTCCAGTGTTCCTTGCCGGGGTTACTTTGGTATCTTGCAACCAAACTTACAGCAAGGTTTACATCGGGTCTGGTACACAGCATGGCATACATAATAGATCCTATGGCTGAAGCATAGAGGATGACACTCATCTCTTCTTTATCTTTTGCCGTGGTCGGTGACTGAGCCAAGCTCAATCTCACACCTTGTAACATAGGCAAGAACCCCTTCTTGGACTGATCCATTTTGAACCTCTTCAAAATCTTATCAAGGTATGTGCTTTGTGAAAGACCTATGAGGCGTCTCGATCTATCTCTATAGATCTTGATGCCTAATATATAAGCAGCTTCTCCAAGGTCCTTCATTGAAAAACACTTGTTCAAGTAGGCCTTAATGCTGTCCAGGAGTTTCGTATCATTTCCCATCAAGAGTATGTCATCTACATATAATAGGAGAAATGCTACAGAGCTCCCACTCACTTTCTTGTAAACGCAGGCTTCTCCATAAGTCTGCGTAAACCCAAACGCTTTGATCATCTCATCAAAGCGAATGTTCCAACTCCGAGATGCTTGCACCAGTCCATAAATGGATCGCTGGAGCTTGCATACTTTGTTAGCGTTCTGAGGAACGACAAAACCTTCCGGCTGCATCATATACAGCTCTTCCTTAAGATGTCCATTAAGGAATGCCGTTTTGACGTCCATCTGCCATATCTCATAAACATAGTATGCGGCAATTGCTAACATGATTCGGACGGACTTAAGCTTCGCCACGGGAGAGAATGTCTCGTCGTAGTCAATCCCTTGAACTTGTCGATAACCCTTAGCGACAAGTCGAGCTTTATAGATGGTAACATTACCATCCGCGTCCGTCTTCTTCTTAAAAATCCATTTATTTTCTATCGCTCGCCAATCATCGGGCATGTCTGTCAAAGTCCATACTTTGTTTTCATACATGGATCCTATCTCGGATTTCATGGCCTCAAGCCATTTGTTGGAATCCGGGCCCGCCATTGCTTCTTCATAGTTCGAAGGTTCATTGTTGTCCAGCAACATGATTTCCATGACAGGGTTGCCGTACCACTCTGGTGCAGAACGTGTCCTTGTGGACCTTCGAAATTCAGTAGCAACTAGATCTGAAGTACCTTGATCATCATCAACATTTTCCTCTTCAGTTGGTGTGGGCATTACAGGAATGGTTTCCTGCGCTGCACCACTTTCCCGTTCGAGAGGTAGTACTTCATCGAGTTCTACTTTCCTCCCACTTACTTCTTTCGAGAGAAACTCTTTCTCCAGAAAGCATCCGTTCTTGGCAACAAAGATCTTGCCTTCGGATCTTAAGTAGAAGGTATACCCGACAGTTTCCTTAGGGTATCCTATGAATACGCATTTTTCCGACTTGGGTTCGAGCTTTTCAGGTTGAAGTTTCTTGACATAAGCATCGCATCCCCAAACTTTTAGAAACGACAGCTTAGGTTTCTTCCCAAACCATAATTCATACGGTGTCGTCTCAACGGATTTAGACGGTGCCCTATTTAAAGTGAATGTAGCTGTCTCTAGAGCGTATCCCCAAAATGATAGCGGTAAATCGGTAAGAGACATCATAGACCGCACCATATCCAATAGAGTGCGATTACGACGTTCGGACACACCGTTTCGCTGAGGTGTTCCAGGCGGCGTGAGTTGTGAAACGATTCCACATTTTCTTAAGTGTGTACCAAATTCGTGACTTAAGTATTCGCCCCCACGATCTGATCGTAGGAACTTTATCTTACGGTCATGTTGATTCTCTACCTCACTCTGAAATTCCTTGAACTTTTCAAAGGTCTCAGACTTGTGTTTCATTAAGTAGACATACCCATATCTACTCAAGTCGTCAGTGAGAGTGAGAACATAACGATATCCTCCGCGAGCCTCAACGCTCATTGGACCGCACACATCGGTATGTATGATTTCCAACAAGTTGGTTGCTCGCTCCATTGTTCCGGAGAACGGAGTCTTGGTCATTTTGCCTAAGAGGCAAGGTTCGCATGTGTCAAATGATTCATAATCAAGAGACTCTAAAAGTCCATCAGCATGGAGCTTCTTCATGCGCTTGACACCAATGTGACCAAGGCGGCAGTGCCACAAGTATGTGGGACTATCGTTATCAACTTTACATCTTTTGGCATCCACACTATGAACATGTGTAATATTACGCTCGAGATTCATCAAGAATAAACCATTGACCATCGGAGCATGACCATAAAACATATCTCTCATATAAATCGAACAACCATTATTCTCAGACTTAAATGAGTAGCCATCTCGTATTAAACGAGATCCAGATACAATGTTCATGCTCAAACTTGGCACTAAATAACAATTATTGAGGTTTAAAACTAATCCCGTAGGTAAGTGTAGAGGCAGCGTGCCGACGGCGATCACATCGACCCTGGAGCCATTCCCGACGCGCATCGTCACCTCGTCCTTCGCCAGTCTCCGTTTATTCCGCAGCTCCTGCTGTGAGTTACATATGTGAGCAACGGCACCGGTATCAAATACCCAGGAGTTACTTCGAGTACTGGTAAGGTACACATCAATTACATGTATATCAAATATACCTTTGGTGTTGCCGGCCTTCTTATCCGCTAAGTATTTGGGGCAGTTCCGCTTCCAGTGCCCCTTCCCCTTGCAATAAAAGCACTCAGTCTCAGGCTTGGGTCCATTCTTTGACTTCTTCCCGGCAACAGGCTTACCGGGCGCGGCAACATCTTTGCCGTCCTTCTTGAAGTTCTTCTTACCCTTGCCCTTCTTGAACTTAGTGGTCTTATTGACCATCAACACTTGATGTTCTTTCTTGATTTCAGCCTCTGCTGACTTCAGCATCGAGAACACTTCAGGAATGGTCTTTACCATCCCCTGCATGTTGTAGTTCATCACAAAGCTCTTGTAGCTTGGTGGGAGCGACTGGAGGATTCTGTCAATGACCGCCTCATCTGGGAGGTTAATGTTCAACTGGGTCATACGTGCGTGCAACCCAGACATCTTCAGGATGTGTTCACTGACAGAACTGTTCTCCTCCATCTTACAACTGTAGAACTTGTCGGAGACATCATATCTCTCGACCCGGGCATGAGCTTGGAAAACTAGTTTCAGCTCTTCGAACATCTCATATGCTCCGTGATGCTCAAAACGCTTTTGGAGCCCCGGTTCTAAGCTGTAAAGCATGCCGCACTGAACGAGGGAGTAATCATCAGCACGAGTTTGCCAAGCGTTCATAACGTCTTGGTTCTCTGGGACGGGAGCGGCACCTAGCGGTCCTTCTAGGACATATTGCTTCCTGGCAGCTATGAGGATGATCCTCAGGTTTCGGACCCAGTCCGTATAGTTGCTGCCATCATCTTTCAGCTTGGTTTTCTCTAGGAACGCGTTGAAGTTCATGTTGACATGAGCGTTGGCCATTGATCTACAATACATATTTGCAAAGGTTTTAGACTAAGTTCATGATAATAAAGTTCTTAATCAAAATTATGAACTCCCACTTAGATTAGACATCCCTCTAGTCATCTAAGTGTTACACGATCCGAGTCGACTAGCCCGTGTCCGATCATCACGTGAGACGGACTAGTCATCGTCGGTGAACATCTTTATGTTGATCGTATCTTCCATACGACTCGTGTTCGACCTTTCGGTCTCCGTGTTCCGAGGCCATGTCTGCACATGCTAGGCTCGTCAAGTTAACCCTAAGTGTTTTCGCTGTGTAAAACTGTCTTACACCCGTTGTATGTGAACGTAAGGATCCATCACACCCGATCATCACGTGGTGCTTAGAAACGACGAACTGTAGCAACGGTGCACAGTTAGGGGAGAACACTTCTTGAAATTTTGTAAGGGATCATCTTATTTACTACCGTCGTCCTAAGTAAACAAGATGCATAAACATAATAAACATCACATGCAATTATATGGTTGTGACATGATATGGCCAATATCATCAAGCTCCATTGATCTCCATCTTCGGGGCTCCATGATCATCTTGTCACCGGCTTGACACCATGATCTCCATCATCATGATCTCCATCATCGTGTCTTCATGAAGTTGTCACGCCAACGACTACTTCTACTTCTATGACTAACGCGTTTAGTAATGAAGTAAAGTAGTTTACATGGCGTTCTTCAATGACACGCAGGTCATACAAAAAAATAAAGACAACTCCTATGGCTCCTGCCGGTTGTCATACTCATCGACATGCAAGTCGTGAATCCTATTACAAGAACATGATCTCATACATCACAATTCAACATTCATCACAACTTCTGGCCATATCACATCACATGATCAATCGCTGCAAAAACAAGTTAGACGTTCTCTAGTTGTTGTTGCATCTTTTACGTGGCTGCGATTGGGTTCTAGCAAGAACGTTTTCTTACCTACGAATCACCACAACGTGATTTTGTCAACTTCTATTTACCCTTCATAAGGGCCTTGTTCATCGATTCCGCTCCAACTAAAGTGGGAGAGACAGACACCCGCCAGCCACCTTATGCAACTAGTGCATGTCAGTCGGTGGAACCGGTCTCACGTAAGCGTACGTGTAAGGTTGGTCCGGGCCGCTTCATCCCACAATACCGTTGAGCAAGAAAAGACTAGTAGAGGCAAGTAAGATGACAAGATCAACGCCCACAACAAATTGTGTTCTACTCGTGCATTAGAGAACTACGCATAGACCTAGCTCATGATGCCACTGTTGGGGAACGTTGCAGAAAATTAAAATTTTTCCTACGGCTTCACCAAGATCCATCTATGAGTTCATCTAAGCAACGAGTCATGGGAGAGAGCTTGCATCTACATACCACTTGTAGATCGCGTGCGGAAGCTTGCAAGGTGATGATGGAGTCGTACACGAACGTGATTCAGATCACCGATGCCAAGTGCTGAACGGACAGCACCTCCGTGTTCAACACACGTACGGGACGAGCGACGTCTCCTTCTTCTTGATCCAGCAAGGGGGAAGGAGAGGTTGAGGAAGACAGCTCCACCGGCAGCACGACGGCGTGGTGATGGTGGAGAAGCAGTACTCCGACAGGGCTTCGCCGAGCACACAACGAAGGAGGAGAGGTGTTGGGGAGGGAGAAGGAGGCAACCAAAGGCCAAGGACTCAAGGTATGAAGTCCCTCCTCTCCCCCACTATATATAGGAGGGCCAAGGGGGGGGTGGCCGGCCCTAGGAGATCCAATCTCCTAGGGGGGCGGCGGCCAAGGGGGGTTTCCCTCCCCCCCAAGGCACCTAGGAGGTGCCTTCCCCTCCTAGGACTCTTGCCCCCTTGAACCCTAGGCGCATGGGCCTATGTGGGGCTGGTGCCCTTGGCCCATGCAGGCCAAGGCGCACCCCCTACAGCCCATGTGCCCCCCCGGGGCAGGTGGCCCCACCCGGTGGGCCCCCGGGACCCCCCCGGTGGTCCCGGTACAATACCGATAACCCCGAAACTTGTCCCGATGCCCGAAACAGGACTTCCCATATATAAATCTTTACCTCCGGACCATTCCGGAACTCCTCGTGACGTCCGGGATCTCATCCGGGACTCCGAACATCATTCGGTAGTCACATACTTGACTTCCTACTAACCCTAGCGTCACCGAACCTTAAGTGTGTAGACCCTACGGGTTCGGGAGACACGCAGACATGACCGAGACGACTCTCGGGCAATAACCAACAGCGGGGTCTGGATATCCATGTTGGCTCCCACATGCTCCTCGATGATTTCATCGGTTGAACCACGATGTCGAGGATTCGATCAAACCCTGTATACAATTCCCTTTGTCAATCGGTACGTTACTTGCCCGAGACTCGATCGTCGGTATCCCAATACCTTGTTCAGTCTCGTTACCCGGCAAGTCACTTTACTCGTACCGTAATGCATGATCCCGTGGCCAACACCTTGGTCACATTGAGCTCATTATGATGATGCATTACCGAGTGGGCCCAGAGATACCTCTCCGTTATACGGAGTGACAAATCCCAGTCTCGATCCGTGTCAACCCAACAGATACTTTCGGAGATACCTGTAATGCACCTTTATAGTCACCCAGTTACGTTGTGACGTTTGATACACCCAAGGCACTCCTACGGTAACCGGGAGTTACACGATCTCATGGTCGAAGGAATAGATACTTGACATTGGCAAAGCTTCTAGCAAACGAACTATACGATCTTTTATGCTATGCTTATGATTGGGTCTTGTCCATCACATCATTCTCCTAATGATGTGATCCCGTTATCAACGACATCCTATGTCCATAGTCAGGAAACCATGACTATCTATTGATCATAACGAGCTAGTCAACTAGAGGCTCACTAGGGACTCATTGGGTCTAAGTGTTCACACGTGTATTACGATTTCCGGATAATACAGTTATAGCATGAACAAAAGACAATTATCATGAACATTGAAATATAATAATCCTTTTATTATTGCCTCTAGGGCATATTTCCAACACCAAGATGCAGGGTGCGGCTGCCCTTCCTCCCCTCCACTATATATAGGGGCTAGGGGGGTGCATGCCCCCTTGGAGATCCCATCTATAGGGGGGGCGGCCCCTGGGGCAACGGCCCCCTTACGGTTTCCAACCAGGGGGAGGGGCGCATGCCCCCTCGGGGGGCAACGGCCCCCTAGGGTTTCCAACCTAGGCGCCTTGGGCCCTTGGGTGGGGCGCACCAGCCCACCAGGGGCTGGTTCCCACTCCACTTCAGCCCATGGGGCCCTCCGGGATAGGTGGCCCCACCCGGTGGACCCCCGGACCCTTCCGGTGGTCCCGGTACAATACCGGTGACCCCCGAAACTCTCCTGATGGCCGAAACAGCACTTTCTATATATATTTCTTCACCTCCGGACCATTCCGGAACTCCTCGTGACATCCGGGATCTCATCCGGGACTCCGGACAACTTTCGGTTTGCTGCATACTAATATCTCTACAACCCTAGCATCACCGAACCTTAAGTGTGTAGACCCTACGGGTTCGGGAGACATGCAGACATGACCGAGACTCCTCTCCGATCAATAACCAACAGCGGGATCTGGATACCCATGTTGGCTCCCACATACTCCTCGATGATCTCATCGGATGAACCACGATGTCGAGGATTCAATCAACCCCGTATTCAATTCCCTTTGTCAATCGGTACGTTACTTGCCCGAGACTCGATCGTCAGTATCCCAATACCTCGTTTAGTCTCGTTACCGGCAAGTCACTTTACTCGTACCGTAATGCATGATCCCGTGACCAGACACTTGGTCACATTGAGATCATTATGATGATGCATCACCGAGTGGGCCCAGAGATACCTCACCGTCATACGGAGTGACAAATCCTAGTCTCGATTCGTGCCAACCCAACAGACACTTTCGGAGATACCCGTAGTGCACCTTTATAGCCACCCAGTTACATTGTGACGTTTGGTACACCCAAAGCACTCCTATGGTATCCGGGAGTTGCACAATCTCATGGTCTAAGGAAATGATACTCGACAATTGGAAAAGCTCTAGCTAAATGAACTACACGATCTTTGAGCTATGCTTAGTACTGGGTCTTGTCCATCACATCATTCTCCTAATGATGTGATCCTGTTATCAATGACATCCAATGCCCATAGTCAGGAAACCATGACTATCTGTTGCTAGGGACTTGTTGTGGTCTATGTATTCACACGTGTATTACGATTTCCGGATAACACAGTTATAGCATGAATAATAGACAATTATCATGAACACAGAAATATAATAATAACCATTTATTATTGCCTCTAGGGCATATTTCCAACAGTCTCCCACTTGTACTAGAGTCAATAATCTAGTTACATTGTGATGTATCGAACACCCATTGCGTTCTGGTGTTGATCATGTTTTGCCTTAGGGAGAGGTTTAGTCAAGGGATCTGCTACATTCAGGTCCGTGTGCACTTTACAAATATCTATGTCTCCATCTTGAACATTTTCATGGATGGAGTTGAAGCGACGCTTGATGTGCCTGGTGTTCTAGTGAAACCTGGGCTCCTTGGCAAGTGCAATAGCTTCAGTGTTGTCACAGAAGAGTGTAATCGGCCCCGACGCATTGGGTATGACTCCTAGGTCGGTGATGAACTCCTTCACCCAGATTGCTTCATGTGCTGCCTCCGAGGCTGCCATGTACTCCGCTTCACATGTAGATCCCGCCACGACGCTCTGCTTGCAACTGCACCAGCTTACTGCCCCACCATTCAAAATATACACGTATCCGGTTTGTGACTTCGAGTCATCCAGATCTGTGTCGAAGCTAGCGTCGATGTAACCCTTTACGACGAGCTCTTCGTCACCTCCATATACGAGAAACATGTCCTTAGTCCTTTTCAGGTACTTAAGGATATTCTTGACCGATGTCCAGTGTTCCTTGCCGGGATTACTTTGGTACCTTCCTAGGTTTATATCAGGTCTGGTACAGGTCATGGCATACATGATAGACCCTATGGCTGAGGCATAGGGGATGACACTCATCTCTTCTTTATCTTCTGCCGTGGTCGGGCATTGAGCCGAGCTCAATCTCACACCTTGCAATACAGGCAAGAACCCTTTCTTGGACTGATCCATATTGAACTTCTTCAATATCTTATCAAGGATGTTCTTTGTGAAAGACCTATGAGGCGTCTCGATCTATCTCTATAGATTTTGATGCCTAATATGTAAGCAGCTTCTCCAAGGTCCTTCATTGAAAAACACTTATTCAAGTAGGCCTTTATACTGTCCAAGAGTTCTATATCATTTCCCATCAAAAGTATGTCATCCACATATAATATGAGAAATGCTACAGAGCTCCCACTCACTTTCTTGTAAACACAGGCTTCTCCATAAGTCTGCATAAACCCAAACGCTTTAATCATCTCATTAAAACGAATGTTCGAACTCCGAGATGCTTGCATGAGCCCATAGATGGAGCGCTGGAGCTTGCATACCTTGTTAGCATTCTTAGGGTCGACAAAACCTTCCGGCTGCATCATATACAGTTCTTCCTTAAGGTGACCATTAAGGAATGCCGTTTTGACGTCCATCTGCCATATCTCATAATCATAGTATGCGGCAATTGCTAACATGATTCAGACGGACTTCAGCTTCGCTACGGGAGAGAATGTCTCGTCGTAGTCAATCCCTTGAACTTGTCAATAACCCTTAGCGACAAGTCGAGCTTTATATATGGTAACATTACCATCCGCGTCCGTCTTCTTCTTAAAGATCCATTTGTTTTCTATCGCTCGCCGATCATCGGGCAAGTCTGTCAAAGTCCACACTTTTTTTTCATACATGGATCCTATCTCGGATTGCATGGCTTCAAGCCATTTGTTGGAATCTGGGCCCGCCATTGCTTCTTCATAGTTCGAAGGTTCACCGTTGTCCAACAACATGATTTCCAAGACATGATTGTCGTACCACTCTGGTGCGGAACGTGTCCTTGTGGACCTTCGAAGTTCAGTAGGAGCTTGATCCAAAGTATCTTGATCATCATCATTAACTTCCTCTCTTGTTGGTGCTGGCACCACAGGAACATTTTCCTGAGTTGCGCTACTCACCGTTTCAAGAGGTAGTACTTCATCAAGCTCTATTTTCCTCCCACTTAATTCTTTCGAGAGAAACTCTTTCTCCAGAAAGGACCCGTTCTTGGCAACAAAGATCTTGCCTTCGGATCTTAAGTAGAAAGTATAGCCTATGGTTTCCTTAGGGTATCCTATGAATACACATTTTTTCGACTTGGGTTCGAGCTTCTCAGGTTGAAGTTTCTTGACATAAGCATCGCATCCCCAAACTTTTAGAAACGACAGCTTAGATTTCTTCCCAAACCATAATCCATATGGTGTCGTCTCAACGGATTTAGACGGTGCCCTATTTAAAGTGAATGTAGCTGTCTCTAGAGCGTATCCCCAAAATGATAGCGGTAAATCAGTAAGTGACATCATAGATCACACCATATCCAATAGAGTGCGATTACGACGTTCGGACACACCATTTCGCTGAGGTGTTCCAGGCGGCGTGAGTTGTGAAACGATTCCACATTTTCTTAAGTGCGTACCAAATTCGTGACTTAAATATTCTCCCCCACGATCTAATCGTAGGAACTTTATCTTTCGGTCACGTTGATTCTCTACCTCATTCTGAAATTCCTTGAACTTTTCAAAGGTCTCAGACTTGTGTTTCATCAAGTAGATATACCCATATCTACTCAAGTCATCAGTGAGAGTGAGAACATAACGATATCCTCCGCGAGCCTCAACGCTCATTGGACCGCACACATCAGTATGTATGATTTCCAATAAGTTGGTCGCTCGCTCCATTGTTCCAGAGAACGGAGTCTTGGTCATCTTGCCCATGAGGCATGGCTCGCATGTGTCAAACGATTTATAATCTAGAGACTCTAAAAGTCCATTAGCGTGGAGCTTCTTCATGTGCTTGACACCAATGTGACCAAGGCGGTAGTGCCACAAGTATGTGGGACTATCGTTATCAACTTTACATCTTTTGGTATTCACACTATGTATATGTGTAACATTACGTTCGAGATTCATTAAGAATAAACCATTCACCAGCGAGGCATGACCATAAAACATATCACTCATATAAATAGAACAACCATTATTCTCGGATTTAAATGAGTAGCCATCTCGAATTAAACGAGATCCTGATACAATGTTCATGCTCAAAGCTGGTACTAAATAACAATTACTGAGGTTCAAAACTAATTCCGTAGGTAAATGTAGAGGTAGCGTGCCGACGGCGATCACATCGACCTTGGAACCATTCCCGGCGCGCATCGTCACCTCGTCCTTCGCTAGTCTCCGCTTATTCCGCAGCTCCTGCTTTGAGTTACAAATATGAGCAACCGCACCGGTATCAAATACCCAGGAGCTACTACGAGCACTGGTAAGGTACACATCAATTACATGTATATCACATATACCTTTGGTTTTGCCGGCCTTCTTGTCCGCTAAGTACTTGGGGCAGTTCCGCTTCCAGTGACCACTTCCCTTGCAATAAAAGCACTCAGTCTCAGGCTTGGGTCCATTGCTTGACTTCTTCCTGGCGACTGGCTTACCAGGCGCGGCAACTTCCTTGCTGTCCTTCTTGAAGTTCTTCTTACCCTTGCCCTTCTTGAACTTAGTGGTTTTATTCACCATCAACACTTGATGTTCCTTTTTGATCTCCACCTTCGGTGATTTCAGCATTGAATATACCTCAGGAATGGTCTTTTCCATCCCTTGCATATTGAAGTTCATCACGAAGCTCTTGTAGCTCGGTGGAAGCGACTAAAGGATTCTGTCAATGACCGCGTCATCTGGGAGATTAACTCCCAGCTGAGTCAAGCGGTTGTGCAACCCAGACATCTTGAGTATGTGCTCACTGATAAAACTATTTTTCCTCCATCTTACAGCTGAAGAATTTGTCGGAGACTTCATATCTCTCGACCCGGGCATGAGCTTGGAAAACTATTTTTAGCTCCTCGAACATCTCATATGCTCCGTGTTGCTCAAAACGCTTTTGGAGCCCCGGTTCTAAGCTGTAAAGCATGCCGCACTGAACGAGGGAGTAATCATCAGCACGAGACTGCCAAGCGTTCATAACGTCTTGGTTCTCTGGGATTGATGCTTCACCTAGCGGCGCTTCTAGGACATAGTCTTTCTTGGCAGCTATGAGGATGATCCTCAGGTTCCGGACCCAGTCCGTATAGTTGCTGCCCTCGTCTTTCAGCTTGGTTTTCTCTAGGAACGCGTTGAAGTTCAGGTGGACATGAGCGTTGGACATTTGATCTACAAGACATATTGTAAAGAATTTAGACTAAGTTCATGATAATTAAGTTCATCTAATCAAATTATTTATGAACTCCCACTTAGACAGACATCCCTCTAGTCATCTAAGTGAAACATGATCCGAGTCAACTAGGCCGTGTCCGATCATCACGTGAGACGGACTAACTAACATCGGTGAACATCTTTATGTTGATCGTATCTACTATACGACTCATGCTCGACCTTTCGGTCTTCCGTGTTCCGAGGCCATGTCTGTACATGCTAGGCTCGTCAAGTCAACCTAAGTATATTGCGTGTGTAAATCTGGCTTACACCTGTTGTATTCGAACGTTAGGATCTATCACATCCGATCATCACGTGGTGCTTCGAAACAACGAACCTTCGCAACGGTGCACAGTTAGGGGAAACACTTTTCTTGAAATTATCATGAGGGATCATCTTACTTACTACCGTCGTTCTAAGTAAACAAGATAGAAAAACATGATAAACATCACATGCAATCATAATAGTGACATGATATGGCCAATATCATATAGCTCCTTTGATCTCCATCTTCGGGGCTCCATGATCATCTTCGTCACCGGCATGACAACATGATCTCCATCATCATGATCTCCATCATCGTGTCTTCATGAAGTTGTCACGCCAACGACTACTTCTACTACTATGGCTAACGCGTTTAGCAATAAAGTAAAGTAGTTTACATGGCGTTCTTCAATGACACGCAGGTCATACAAAAAACAAAGACAACTCCTATGGCTCCTGCCGGTTGTCATACTCATCGACATGCAAGTCGTGATTCCTATTACAAGAACATGATCTCATACATCACATATATATCATTCATCATTCATCACAACTTTGGCCATATCACATCACAAAACACTTGCTGCAAAAACAAGTTAGACGTCCTCTAATTGTTGTTGCAAGTTTTTACGTGGCTTCTATAGGTGATCTAGCAAGAACGTTTTCTTACCTACGTTAAAGCCACAACGTGATTTGCCAACTTCTATTTACCCTTCATAAGGACCCTTTTCATCGAATCCGCTCCAACTAAAGTGGGAGAGACAGACACCCGCTAGCCAACTTATGCAACTAGTGCATGTCAGTCGGTGTAACCTGTCTCACGTAAGCGTACGTGTAAGGTCGGTCCGGGCCGCTTCATCCTACAATACCGCTGAAGCAAAATAAGACTACTAGTGGCAAGAAAGTTGACAACATCTACGCCCACAACAAATTGTGTTCTACTCGTGCAAAGAGAACTACGCATAGACCTAGCTCATGATGCCACTGTTGGGGAACGTTGCATAAAATAAAAAATTTCCTACGTTCACCAAGATCAATCTATGAGTTCATCCAACAACGAGAGAGAGGGTTGCATCTACATACCCTTGTAGATCGCGAGCGGAAGCGTTCAAGAGAACGGGGTTGAGGTAGTCGTACACGTCGTGATCCAATCACCTGAGATCCTAGCGCCGAACGGACGGCACCTCCGCGTTCAACACATGTACGGTCAGCGTGGCGTCTCCTCCTTCTTGATCCAGCAAGGGGGAAGGAGAGGTCGATGAAGATCCAGCAGCACGACGACGTGGTGGTGGATGCAGCAGGGATCCGGCAGGGCTTCGCTAAGCGTCTGCGGGAGGAGGAGGTGTAGCAAGGGGGAAGGGAGGCGCCAAGATGCAGGGTGTGGCTGCCCTTCCTCCCCTCCACTATATATAGGGGCTAGGGGGGCGCATGCCCCCTTGGAGATCCCATCTAGAGGGGGGGGGGCGGCGGCCCCCGGGGCAACGCCCCCCCTTAGGGTTTCCAACCAGGGGGGCGCATGCCCCCTCGGGGGGCAACGGCCCCCTAGGGTTTCCAACCCTAGGTGCCTTGGGCCCTTGGGTGGGGTGCGCCAGCCCACCAAGGGCTGGTTCCCATGCCACTTCAGCCTATGGGGCCCTCCGGGATAGGTGGCCCCACCCGGTGGACCCCCGGGACCCTTCCGGTGGTCCTGGTACAATACCGGTGACCCCCGAGACTCCCCCGATGGCCGAAACAGCACTTCCTATATATATTTCTTCACCTCCGGACCATTCCGGAACTCCTCATGGCGTCCGGGATCTCATCCGGGACTCCGAACAACTTTCGGTTTGCTGCATACTAATATCTCTACAACCCTAGCGTCATTGAACCTTAAGTGTGTAGACTCTACGGGTTCGGGAGACATGCAGACATGACCGAGACTCCTCTCCGGTCAATAACCAACAGCGGGATCTGGATACCCATGTTGGCTCCCACATACTCCTCGATGATCTCATCGGATGAACCACGATGTCGAGGATTCAATCAACCCCGTATTCAATTCCCTTTGTCAATCGGTACGTTAATTGCCCGAGACTCGATCGTCGGTATCCCAATACCTCGTTTAGTCTCGTTACCGGCAAGTCACTTTACTCGTACTGTAATGCATGATCCCGTGACCAGACACTTGGTCACATTGAGCTCATTATGATGATGCATTACCGAGTGGGCCCAGAGATACCTCTCCGTCATACGGAGTGACAAATCCCAGTCTCGATTCGTGCCAACCCAACAGACACTTTCGGAGATACCTGTAGTGCACCTTTATAGCCACCCAGTTACGTTGTGACGTTTGGTACACCTAAAGCACTCCTACGGTATCCGGGAGTTGCACAATCTCATGATCTAAGGAAATGATACTCGACAATTGGAAAAGCTCTAGCTAAACGAACTACATGATCTTTGAGCTATGCTTAGTATTGGGTCTTGTCCATCACATCATTCTCCTAATGATGTGATCCCGTTATCAATGACACCCAATGCCCATAGTCAGGAAATCATGACTATCTGTTGATCAACGAGCTAGTCAACTAGAGGCTCACTAGGGACTTGTTGTGGTCTATGTATTCACACGTGTATTACGATTTTCGGATAACACAGTTATAGCATGAATAATAGACAATTATCATGAACACAGAAATATAATAATAACCATTTATTATTGCCTCTAGGGCATATTTCCAATAGCCGGGTCTCGCGCCGGTGAAGACGGAGCCGGGGCTGGCTCCGGTGAAGAAGGAGCCAGGGCTGCTGGCGCCGGTGAAGGCGGAGCACGGCGAGGTCGAGCTGGACGACGACGCGGCCCTTGATTGGGCACGCCAAGACTCCCTGAAGATGGCGAGGGAGCGCCAGCGCGCCGCCCTACAGCGCTTCGCGCAGCACCGCCGAGGCCGCGACGAAAGCGGCGTCGTCATCATCGACGACAGCGACGCGCCGTCGCCGCCACCAGCCGGGGAGGGGTCTAGCAGGGGCGCCCGAGTTAAGGAGGAGAAGGCCGACGATGGCAGCGACGACGGCGACTTCTCGGCCTTCAGCAAGTTTTTTTGACTAGTTTTTATATGTAATTGCGTGTTTTAGCCCAAATTTGCGAATATAAAAGCCCAAATTTACCGCAAATTGACGTGTTTCAGCCCAAGTTTGTTTTATTTTTTATGCTTGGGGCCGACCCTGGGGGCGGCGGCTGGGGACCAACTCGCCCCCAGGCCCACTTTTTGCGTTGGGTCACCTTCAGACGGCGATTTTAGACGTCCCGGGAGGCCAACGGCTGGCAAGCACGCAATCTATCTACCACAGACATGCACCCGTGCCTATGATGGAGATGAAGATGTGCGTGACGACGAATACGACGGTCGGTGAAATGAAACCGGACGCACTGCAAGTGCGCATACGGCATACACAACTGTAGGTGTGCTTGCGCATCCATCGATCAAATTCATCGCTGTGCTCCCGTACGCCTCGTGTTAATACGCGGCGACGGAGGACGGCGCGCGGCCGGTGTGGTTTCCGCTCGACGCTTCGAGCGCCTGTTTGGTTGGCTGCCCATCCATGTCAGGACGTCAATGCCTGACCTTAAGTAAAAAGTTGAGTCATCTATTTTAAAACGGAGGGAGTAATAATATTATGCCGCTGGTCGGTGGGTCTTGGTCCTCCTTCGGACCACGCTGTCGCCACCGCTAGATTCCCGTCGAGTTTCGCGACCGGCTTCCTCCAACAATCTCGAGTGCCCTTGGCAGCTACTAGGAGTAGCTAGTTACTCACCGGCAATCGGCATGCATGGCACCATCTTAGATTGACTAGCTAGTCTCCGGTACACGGTAAGTGGCATGGCGTGCGTCACCTTTGATTCGATTTAGAGTGAGCACGGAATCGAGCAAGCTGTCCGTGTTTGTACGCATGGTATCTACTGTAGTACTCATCACGTTGGCTTCGACTCTTTTTTTTCCTGCTTATCACAGATCCCTCTTCACGTTCAAGTGTGCAAGACGCCTAGTCCACACTTCAATCTCTTTCTAATTCTAACACTCATTCAAGTAGGATAAAAAACTTCTTTTTCCTCTGTGCAAGGTTTTTAATTTCAAAAACAAATAATTTCAGAGCTCACTGAAATATGCAAAATTTCACATATTTTGAAAGTTATTTCAGATTTTAAGATTTTAAATTTCACTTAATTTTAATTAATTGTAACATAATGTAAATTTATTTTGAAATCAGTTTGAATCTACATCGAAATTTTGGGATTAAAAATATTTTGGACCTCAATGAAATATGTGAAATTTTGAAAAATTCACTGAAATTTTGTTGAAATTTTTAACCCTGCCTATGTGTACTACGACCTATGCAACTATTTCAACTATTTTTAGTTTATTCTTTGCTTTGCAGTTGGGTCATTGCAGATTTTTTTTGTTAGGTGTATAGGATGACAAAAATGGATCTTAGATTTCCCAACTCTACCTGACCAACTCTTCCTTATCGATTAACTGTCATTTTCGCTAATAACAACATTCATTTCTTTGCGGCATACAGCACTGCTAATCAACGATGAACCGTACATGATTAATTATTTGGTGAAGAGTGCCAACATTGTGTTGCCGCGTGGTTCGCAACTCGCACTCATGTCGCCATATGCGATGGGAATAGTTCGTCCTCATGTCCAGCACAAATGAGACAGCCGTCTTTGTCGCCCAACTAACGAACACATGGCATGTGTTCTTGGCTGATCATTTTTGTTTCAGAGTCCGTAGACATAAGCAATCTTGTATAACCAGCACATTGGCAGTATATGCTCTATGGGGCTGTTTGGATTTTGACTAAAGTATGGCTGAGTCAACATGAACTTTTTGGCAGGGCGCTGTCAAGCAATGTCCCTGGATTTGGGCCTCGCATCTCTGGTAACATTATAGTCACCAAAGGAAGTGGGCCACACGCCCCGGGCCCAGGCCCTGGGGACCTGGGTCCTGTCTCCGCCCCTTCGGCCCGGAACAAAGCCAGACAGCCGTACGACCACTAGTCCTACCAAAATATGCCATATAGTGCCTAGCAATATTTCGGCTACCACGGATGTGAGTAATACAAGAATTCCGTTCCTTCATATATTCATTGATCTCCAACACAATTGGAGATATTTCGATCTGCTGCTTCCTTTACTCTGCACCACAGAAACACCCTGCAGACAATCTGATTCAATATCAGTTGGTAACGTACTCCATTGCAGTGAGAGCATCAAACCTTCCATGATAGCTCGAAGCTCAGCTTCAAGTGCATCATAGCAAAAGGGCTGATGTCTGCAATAAGTGAAGATGGTACTTCCCAAATGATCACGAAGTACCATTCCAACACCACCAATTCCATGAGAGAAAGATCCATCTGCACTGAGCTTTACACGACCCAAAGATGGGACTGTCCAGGGCAAATTAAGAGAGTCGTTACCACATGTACAGACATGGTGCCTGGCATGTTGTACTGCGATTCCCTTTCCCTTTATAGGATCGTGAACATGTATAGCAATAGCATGGAGGGACGTCAAGTAGCTATCAACAAATCTAGCAGACACATGCATTGGAGGTGCAGGCTTGAAATGAACTACTTCATTCCTGACATGCCATATACGCCATAACAACATCATTACCTTGACACACATAGGTTCGTTCAATTGACAAATCCATTGTAAGAACCATTCGTGTCCTGTCGGCTTTAGAGTTCTCTCATCAGGCAGCTTCCATAATCCAGACATCTCCTTCCAAAGTCGCTTAGCACTAGGGCATCTCCAGAACACATGAAAGGAGTCCTCCGGCTCAACACCACAAACCGGGAAAAATATTTGAAGGCTCCATAGTGCGGTTGTTCTTGTTTACCAGGTTTCTAGAGTATCAGTCGCTAATCACCAGGAGAAAGCCAATACCTTGGGTGGCGCTGGGCAGGAACATATCACCTGCCATCCATCTCGACAACCCTCTAGTCTATTACTTGTGGACAAGGTTGCTGAGTTGTGATTTTCATTTAATGCTAACTGATAAGCTGAACGTACTGAGAATCGCCCACTTGTCTCCGGCGCCCATCCAGTGAAGTCATTTCCGATTCTCAAAGAGGGTCGTATCTTCATGATCTCAACAATATCAGGCAGGAAGAAATGGTTCAGAATTTTAGTATCCCATGTGCCATTCTGATTTAATAGTTCGGAAACCCACCAGAGTAGACACCTCGCCTTGATTGATATTAAGCCTCCTGTCGGTTCCCTTGCAATCCATCTATCTCGCCAAATCCTAACATTCTGGCCATTACAAATTGTCCACACTATACCATTTTTTGAGGAGCTCAAGTCCATAGCTCCTGCCATGTCGATGATGGGTTGCCACTGAACATTGTATCCCCAAAACGTCCATTAGGAAAATATTTGGCTTTAAGTAACCTGGCACATAAAGTATTTGGCATTGTAAGAATCCGCCATGCCTATCTTGCAAGTAAAGCTTGATTAAACAACTTGAAATCCTTGAAACCAAGGCCTCCCTAGAGTTTTGGCCTTTGCAATTTATCCCACACATACCAATGTGTTTACATTTCCCCTTTCACTTCCCCAAAATAGTTTCTATCCGGCTAAGGTCATCACACACCTCCATCATCAAGTAAGTAGGGATTGCTTGCGCAATGGATTTAATTACCACTTCCATAGCAGCCTGAGTGGGATGACCATCGTAAGAGAAAAGCCTTTTTAGAGATCGAGCTTCACATCTAAATTCTAAAACTTCCCTTTACTCATGCGCCCATCAGGTGTGGGAAGGACCAAATATTTTGCATCAAAGCCTGAAACCTCCACTTGCAATTGGTTCCTCACTTGAGCCTGCTGAGTTGCTGGACAAGCCTTTCCGGAAAAGATAGAACACTTTGTAGGATTTATTCGTTGGCCCGTGGCCCCTGCATACCCTTGAAGAATGTTTTTCACAAGAATAGCTTGCTCTTCACAAGCCTTGAAAAACAACAATATATCATCAGTGAAGAGGAGGTGTGAAATGCCAGGAGCTCTTCGAGTCAATTTCAAGGAAGTGATAACACCATCTGTCATTCCTTTATTGATGAAAGCAGACAAACCGGCAACAACAAAAAGAAATAAATACAGGGACAAAGGATCACCTTGTTGAAGACCTCTCGTCGGTGCAAACGAATCCAAGATGGCTCCATTAAATTTTATGGAGTATCTCAGGTGGTTACACAAAACACTATCCAATCAACCCACTGATGAGCAAAGCCAAGCTTTTGCATCATTTGCTTAAGGTAATTCCAGTCTACCCGATCATATGCCTGCTTGGATGCACAATAGCTTTTTGTACAATCTTTTTCTTGCTTGATATGGTGGATGCATTTAAAAGCTATCAAGGCATTGTCTATGATCATCTGTCCCGGAATAAAAGCACTTTGCTCCTGAGAAATTATTGCATCAAGCATAGGCCTAAGCCTATTGACGAAGCATTTAGAAACCACTTTATAAATAACATTACAAAGGCTTATAGGATGAAAATCAGTGACTTTAACCGTTAACTCCAATAGGCATAATACCTGTCCGAAAGAATTCCTTAACCCCTGCAATCATCTCTTCTGGAACGGTAGCCCAATTGCGCTGAAAGAAACGAGCGGGAAACCATCCGGTCCCGGAGCCTCGCTCCTCTTCTTTTAATTATGCCAGGCACGCGCTCAATCGACACCATGGGCACCCACAGATTGACCAATACCCCCACAACCCTGTCAAAACGGACCCACACAGCAAGCCAACATCACAATTCGCTGACGCGGTCAAAATCAATGTGTAGAGCCAATTCCATAGCCCAATTGATTCTCAACCAATTTACCCCTAGGGAGCTTAGTGATATAGGTGGTTTTTTCTCGAGAACCTACACAGTCCAAAGGTCACTTTTTAGACTGAACGTGAGTCGTTCGGTTGATCATTTTTCTCAAATATGGAGAAGAAACACAACTATAATAAATAAAGTTAACCATAATTACATCTTTAGAGTAAAATGTACCAGTAGCTAGCACTTTATTTTGGCTAATTGGACAAGCATTATCGATCCGATCCCTCAGTCCGCAGGCCGCAGCCCAATCCCCCGGCACACTATAAATTGCGCACGCTCCCCTCCCTGCCACAGCATCCTCCATTCCAAGAGCCAGAGCAAGCCCAGCAAAATTCCATCGCGAAACCGCACCGGGAGCTCCGTCCGGCCACGTGCGATGAGCTTCTCGTCCGCGGGCAAGCAGCAGGTGCTTGGCGCCGGCGGCGAGGAGGCGAGGGAGGAGGAGGGGGCGATGGAGCTCATCCCCGGCCTGCCGGAGGAGGTGGCCGAGAAGTGCCTCCTCCACCTGCCCTTCCTCTACCACCGCCTGTTCCGCACCGTGTCCTCCAACTGGAACCGGTTCCTCACCGATGCGCCCGGGGCCGCCGCCAAGGGCTCGGCCCCGCCGGCGGCGACGGCGACCGTCTCGCTCTCCCTGCCGTTCCTCTTCGCCTTCGCCTTCGACCCCGTCTCGCGCCGCCTCCAGTGCCAGGCGCTCGACCCCTTCTCCCGCCGCTGGCTGCTGCTGCCCCCGGTCCCGTGCGACGTGGCGGCCGGCTCGTTCGCGGTGGTGGGGCTCCCCGCGCGCGGCGAGATCTATGTGATCGGCGGAGTGGAGGAGGGCGGCGACAAGGCGGTGAGCAGCGTGTCCGTGTACAGCGCGGCGACGAACGGATGGGGGGAGGTGGCCGGCATGTGGACGCCGAGAGGGTACATGGCGGCCGGCGAGGTGGGCGGGCATGTGGTGGTGGCCGGTGAGGACGGAGAAACAGAGGTGTTCGACCCGGAGGCAGGTTGGTGGGCGCCTGCGGCTCCCAGGGGCGGCGCGGCCGTTGCGAGGTACGACGCCGCGGCGGCGGGCGGCAAGCTGTACGTGACGGAGGGGTGGGCGTGGCCGTTCGAGCGCGCGCCCCGGGGAGCGGTGTACGACGCGGCGACGGACTCGTGGTCGGAGATGGCCCGCGGGATGCGGGAGGGATGGACGGGCTCCTGCGCCGTGTCCGGCGGCCGGATGTACATCGTGGCCGAGTACAGCGAGTGGCGGCTGAAGCGGTACGACGAGCCGCGGGACGAGTGGCGGATGGTGGCCGGCGACGGCGTGCCGCAGGAGGTGCGGCGCCCGCACGTCGTGGCCGGGCAGCTGGAGGAGGTCGGCGGCGGCAGGCGCAGGATCTACGTGGTCGGCGCCGGGCTCGACGTCGCCGTCGGCACCGTGGTCCAGAACGGCGCGGAGGAGGAGGAGCGAGTGGAGTGGGAGGTGGTCAAGGAGCCGGAGGAGTTCGTCGGGCTCGCGGCCTGCAACGCGCAGGTCCTCTACGCCTGAGAGAGGCGGCCGGCAGTTACTGGTGTGGAGAAGAAATCCTTGGCCCGCATGTCGGTGGCTCTGCAATCAGCGAGTAACAGCAACATGAAGGGCGTGGACTGAAGTCAACGGCATCCATCGATCTCGAGTCCAAAGCGAGAAAGAAGAAACCGCCTGTTAGAGAGATGCTCTCAGGTCTAATTAAACGTCTGTTACAAATAAGCACCGATGCATAAGAAAAGGCTGATTTATTTTTCAAGCATCTCTCTTAAACACATTGTATTATACAAGACCGCAGAAAACTTTGAAAATACATATTCCTAACCTGACCAATCACCATGGGATTGTCATGTTTAGCAAACGCGCATGGTGGACTGATGGTCGACGGCACGGGTCGGCGTGGTTGCGTGCTACATACCCAACGCAACCACAATGTGTGGTGGACTGATGGTTAAAGCTGTTCCAAGCGTGTCAAGGAGGTTTGTAGGGGGTTTTAGAAAAAGGGAGGTTTGTAGGGGACGTGGTGTTTTTACACGGGAGGTCACATGCTAACAGTAAAAGAAAACTATACTTAAAAAGATCAAAAGATCTGATTTTTTTTGTGACAAAATGAATGTTTTCATTGCACGCAAAATATTGTGACCAAATGATATTTATGGAAATGTGGGAACAAAAAATAGAATCGATGCTTCAAAAAGACTATTGTTGCAAGCATTTTGGAGCATCGATTTTGTCTTTTTCGACCACATTTCCACAAATGCCATTTTATCACAAATTTTTGCAGGCAGTGAAAACTTTCATCAATGTTTAGCATTTAAAAAAAATCATTCTTTTGAATTTTTTACTATTTTTTGATTTTACTATTCACGAGGGTGCATGTGAGCACGGGGTGCAAAGGAGCACTTTCGGTTTGTACGAGTAAGTCCTGAGAGTGTGGACGTCCTGAGCCCATCGTCCTATGAACCCACTTTTCAAAAATGCATTTTAAACACATTTTAAAATATAAAAAAATTAAAAAAAATCAAGCATACATCTTCACAACATGTGTTCCCGGCATAAAGTTTTGTAAAAAAAAACTTTTTGGTTTTGCCTCCACAAAAAAGTAAATTTCAGTGCTTAAATAGCGTTTCACGGCACTTTTTTTTTGTCTTTTTTGTATAGGCCAAAGAAAAGGTTGTTTTTCCATGAAAAATTCGCGCGCACATAGAATGTGAAGATGTGTGCGTGGGACTTCATTCAGATTTTTGGCATTTAGAAATGAGTTTTTCAAAGTGGGTTCATATGCCAATCGGTTCATCCATGCACTTCCCTAAGTCATGAGAGCAATTTCACTGGATTGTTCCGTGTCCGTGACAATGTCCGCATTAACGTGGTTCTTTTCATATCTGGAGGAGACCACTATCGACTTGATAATTAAACCTTTTTTCAGAATAACTTGCTAATTGAACTAATATTACATCTCTGACGGTGATACACTTCGGTCATTAGAGCATCTATAGCCGGGCTCCACAAACTCCTGGTGTACGGCTGAGTCAGAAAAACCCGGCCCAGACATACCCCTCATTTCGGCCGCGCGTGTCCGGGCTGACAGACACTCTCAAACCCAGCCCAAATCTTGGGTGGGTTTGGAGAGGCCCGGGAGCGCCGGCGCGTCCACCATGTATGCCTGGCTCACCGTGGCCCACCCAAACCCCACATATATCCTACATCTCCGGATGAACCCTAGACCAAAATCAACACACTCTATTCCACACTCTCTCCCTCTCCTCCTCTCCCCGTCCCATACGCTACTGATATATGGCGAGCGACGGCAGTATCACCACAGGGGCGAGCGACGGCAGCAGCACCACAGGCGGCGTCGACAGCTCGAATTTACAAGAAGGGGGTACCGACGAGGTCAGGCCGTCCGGTGGGGATGTCATTGACCTATGCTATATAGACCGCAGCTCCAGGTTCGGCGACAGCAACGACGACTCTGATGACAACATCGATTGGGAGAATCTCGCGAAAAAAATTAAGTTTTTTATTTTTTATTTTGTTCAAATAGTTTAATTTAAATTCATACTCCCTCCGCCCCAAAATAAGTGAAAAGTTAGTACAAAGTTGAGTCACTTATTCTGCGACGGAGGGAGTATTATGCAATGTAGTTTGAATTGAATTGTGTTATCTATTTTTAAATTCGTGTTGTGCAATGTAGTTTGAGACAAATTGTGCTATCTAGGTTTAAATTTACTTAAAAAAAGGTTTTAGGGAGTTAAATTTAAGTGTTCAGCTAGGAACCACATGTTTTAACTCCTGAAATACAAGGAGTTAAAGTTTGGGGAGGGGGCTAAATTGTAATGCTTCGGCTAGAGATGCCCTTAGACTATTGCATCGTGAGGATTTCTTCGGTTTCCCCTCTATCGTTAGAACTTTGTCCACAATTATTTTTATTAGCTTAATGGGTGTAAACTTCTGAAATTAGTCATTGCCATGCTGCTTTCTGGTTACTACAGGTAGTACTAGCCATGCCCCGCACGGCGGCACGCCGCGGCCCGTCGATGAGTTGTGTTTGAATATGTTGTTTTATTGTTTACAATTATACTTAATTTAAAGCAAGAGAGATATATAGATGAGATTGCAATCATAAAAAGATAATATGAAAAATGACACAATTATTGTCACCGTACGTATTCCATCTTAGAAAACGGGGAGTATACATGATGGTACTTTTCTAGTAAGATCAAACAAACACGAAACATTCACTTCTAACTTAGATCATTTCGGTGGAGCCCCCTGCATACTTGGTGCTTCAGTGCTTGTGATGAAATGATAGAGGGCATTTACAAATTGTTGCATGCAATCTTCAGGTGACTTGGCGCCGGTGCACGTGATGATTGGATCTTCAGTGTGTGGACGTTGAGAGTACATTCATAGTGGTATCATGTTGAAGAAATTATCGCATATTTTAGCTAGGATTCTAGTATGCCTTGTAAACTCATTTTACTGGATGGTTATTAGAACGGGCCATGTTGAATTGTCATTGATTGGTTCATGTTTTCTCTTGCATTGAAGCAGACTTCCCATTTTGACTTGAAATGAATTTGGCGCCATGTGCGCCTCTCCCTTGTTCACAAAAAAATTCTGAACTTGAAGTACATGATAGTTTTGGTGACCATTAGTTTGTTCTGTTGTATATGTTACATGCTATAGTTAATTGTTGTTGGAAACATGATGAAGCCACTCGGTGACTTCAAGTGCATGATAACAGGTTTCTCATTGTGATTTGAGCGGCACGTACCCGGGGACGTACCTCCGCCGATGATACGTGGGATCATGATTCGGAACCATACCACAGCGACCGTAACTACACTACAGTAACCACTAACCACACATGCAAACACAACATGTTAGCCAATTAACATCGAATTAAGTGGCGTTCAGAACCAACGGAAATGCGGTGCCGGTTAACACCGAGTAAAATAGCATCCAGAATCAACGGAAAAAGTGGCGCTACATGGCGATGCACGTGGTCACATCACAGACGAAAATCTCCTCCAACATTCTATGCATGCACATGACTACCACTCAGAGTCCACCGTCCAACAACACGTGACTAATCCTAACATTGGCAGCCTAACGAAATCACAGACCAAATTACAACACACACACACAAAACATACGCTCACAGGTCCCCCAATAATACATGCATGCGCCATGCATCCATTAACCAATTTTGAACAGCATAAAAACTCCTAAGAAACCACAAATAATTACCAGAAAGCTTTGACAAAAAAATCATAAGCTGGCACCATTTTATTATCCTTGTGTATAAATGTATGATCAAACCCATTATTTGGTGAGATTTTAGGATACATTTTAATATGTTCCCCTTGTCTTATTTTTGTAGAATCAAGAAAAAACTAAATATAACCATACATTTGACATTCTTAATTACAATTCAGTTTTGAAAAATGTAATTTCACTAAGGCCCTAGAGAAAATCTAAATGGGAAAATTATGCTATTCCACAACCTCTCGAAAGCTGCATTTTCGGTCGTTGCAACATTTTGTTATAATTAATATTATTTCATGAAAAAAATAGTTATAATATTATTTATTATTCAAGTGAATCAAAATGAATGTTTTCCTACTATTGCCAATTGGAACAAAAATATTTCATATGTTCGTATTACTGCCAGTTCTAGGCTTCAACATGAGAAGTACTAATTCCCTAGGGATTAAGAGAGCATCAGCGCGCTATTAAACACCAAATACTTGCTCACGAAATTCTTAGAAAAGAACAGTGTACATCTGGGAAGAGCAAAGGTAAGCTCACATACATCTACAATAGTAAATAATGCGGCAAATTTTCCCAACAAGTCCATTTACACATGGAATCAACCAAACTTAAAAAGCAAATGTAAACTACGCGAACCTGGAAAATCATTCATCACGCATGAGGAATTTAAGATACAACCATACAGGTAAGGATAGAGGTGTTCAGTATGGGATGAATCGAAACGGGAAGATGAGACCTCACCGCGTTCTGCAGTGACGGCCGAACGGAAGGACGCCCATGCTCCCCGGCGTGGGACAAGGAGACGTCCCTCGGCAGCGCAGACCAGTGCACTAACATTGGACACTACAGAAGAGGGCGCCGCCGCCACGCGCCGTCGTTGACCGGCACGTAGGCGATGGTCCGAAACCGAACTTGGCATCCACTTGCCAAGGAAGGTCACGGACAGCATGTTCCCTGCACTGCGTGAATCGGAACACGTACATCATGCGCAGACGGCGCAAACGGAGATTACCCGCCGCAATAGCGACGTGAGCTTTGCCGAAGCACACCGCCGACGGCCGACCTGCACCGATCGACACGTTTCATGAGCCACTCCATGGCCTTGCTGTGTCAGCGTGCCCCGTGCTCACCGTCACAACTGGCACCATCGCGTCTTCTTTAGGTCCAAGTGGGCATAACATTGATGAAATTGACACAGTGGTTTTGTGCTGCGAGAACTTGCAGCTTTTCTCTGTGGCCTTCTTGCCCTTTTATTCATTACGAAAACAAAACGCTGAACACGCCAGCTCCCACGACCGATTCCGACGCGCCATCCCACGTCCACGATCCATGAGTCTCGGTCGTGCAGCACCTACCTAGTCGCCACGATGCACACGCCATGGTGGCTCTGGCCTAGACTTTAGGGAAATAAAAACAGACTCTTAACTGACTAAATGTCTAACTGAAGAAAACAAAGAAACGAACAGCCTAAAGCTGTTAAGACTGACGAAACTGAAGACGGCGAGCGACGGGTTGAACCTGACAAACATCACACAGGAACATTCTATGCTCTAGCATGTTGCATCTAGCCAGTCTCATTTGGCACGATGCCACGGAGAGGCTCACGCAGGTGGCTTGCAGGTCGACCGTGGGCGGTGGACGTCAGCAGAGCTCAGCGTGTGGTTTACTGGTTGGGGGTAGTGCGCGGCTAGGCGGACCTCACGGCACGCATGACACAACAGCAACATGCAAGCAGCACCCAGGGCACATGCGGCGTAGAGAGTGAGGAAGAGGCAACCACCCCTGTGCTCGCTGTCGCGCAGTTGCCGTCGATCGAGATGGGCAAGGAACATGAAAGCCTCGTCACGTCCTCTTTGGCTAGCTCTAGCCTAGCCGAGGCAACACCTCTCCACGACGAAAATGCTGGGGGAAGGACTCCGAGGGCGCTGGACGGCAAGGGGATGACGGCCTGGGCGAGCGCAACGTCGAGCCGGTGGCGACGTGACATGGATCAGCGGGTCACCGTTAGTCTGAGAGGTCGCCAGCTCGTGGCCTCGGCAGGTAGGCCGAGCTCTAGGTCAAGATTGCTGGCGCATGCCTAGACGACGATGGCGCAGTCCACGAAAGCCTTGTCCCACTGCTTGGAATCCAGAGAGCTCAGGTCGTCGGAGGCGCTGACGCGGTCCGGTGTGCAGCTCCTCGGCGAGCGCGACGCCGGCGTGTAGCCTGTCCTGGAAGTAGTCGCAACCTGGGCGCCCCCGTGCGACAGCAAGGATGTGCTTGGGGAGACGGAAGGGGCTGCTGTCGAGGCCGTCGCCGCGGCACCGAAGCCGGCGACCATGCATCGCGTGATGCTGTCGAAGAGAGTGACGACAGGGGCAGCGTGCTCCATCTCCAGGAGGCGCCGCATCGAGTCACCAGAGCGGCGGGGAAGGGCGAAGACGCTCCTGCAGGCGCAACCGGAGACCATCACGGTTTGGCCGGCCGCCGCGAGCAGGCCATCCGAGAGGAGCCAGGGCGAGCCAACGTCAGCGAAAGTTGAGAAGTGGCCCTCAAAATCGGGTGGAGACGACGCTGCTGCAGTCGCCGGCAACGGAGCAAGTACTCCCCCACGCGGACCACGCATCGGCGAGAGCGAACCACGTCCATAGCGGAGAGCGCGCGGCGCCGGGGATGAACATAAGCCTAGGCCTAAGCGCGGCGGCATCCTCCGCGGCAGCAGCAAGAGCAGGCCATGGCGGCCTTCGTGCACGCCTCTTATACTCTGCCTTTCATGCATACTCCATGGACTCGTGAATCATGGGCGGGTGTGGGAGGTTGTGGATGATGGGTATTGCCATGTTGACAATTTATAGGAGCTCAAAGCGGTGGTGATGAACGGGCTGGAAAGAGAGAGAGAGAGTAAAAGAAGCTCCGCCTAAGGCGGTACCGCCTGGATCCCAAAAAATCTGTACGTACGTGTCAACCACCCCATCGCATCGTAAACAAATTCATCGCGTGGCAGCGTCGCAATCAGCCAGCAGAAAATATCCATAACCGCCTATCTAGTTTGGCCAAAAAAAGTCTAAGCTTTTACGTATGGAAATTGCACTCGTACTCTTACGGTCAGTGGACGCAAACGACCAAAATTCACTGCAATTAATGCATGATGTAGACACTTTCAACGCACATCTCATGACCAATCAGGAGCATAGCAAACGTACCAAAAAACGCTAAATTTACGCTAAACTTACCAAAATAATCCGCACCCTAGTTCAAAAAGTTTGAAACGAAAGGTTGAAGCAACCACGCGTTGGTACACAGCCAGGTACCAAATTAATACCACGCGGCACATACGCAGTACATCATGTGTCTTTTTCATCCAAGTGGCTGATTCTCACGGCGAAAACTTTGCCTGGAATAGAGGCTTGGGTATTCAAAATTTAGAATTCAGATGACCTGATCAATGGATGCATCCGTTTTAGTTTATTCGGTTCACATGGCACCAATTAAACATGTCAAAGCTATGCAATGAAATGATTTTGAGATTGCTTAATATATGGACCTAAAGCCAGTAGACACATCTTCTGAATGAGTTAGAATAAATGAATAGACGGTGTGCATTGATTTATGCAGAGGCCAGCGGCTTAATCTCCTTCCAGTCTAGGTATATGTGGCGTTTCCAGGTTCAGGCTCTGATGTGAAAGTAGCATTATCTCTATCTCTACTACTTTAAAAAAACGTAAGGTTTCGTTTCCCCACTTACGTCGCCCGATTCGTCAATCCCTCCACCCATCGCGTTCTCTTCCGAAGTTGGTTTTCCGGTCGAAAAAAAATTCTGTACGTCAGTCAAACGCGATCTCTCTCTATCCGCTCCCGAACCCACCTCTTCCCCTTCCGATCTGGTCGCCGCCGAATCCGGCGTCGCCCCCACACCCCCGCGTCCGGAACCTGCCACCTACGACGGAGCGAGGCCGCCGATGCCGGCGACAAAAGGATTCGAAGCAGCCGGCCGGAGTTACTTTGACTTCGACGTTAAGGAGGGCGTCGGCCTCAGCTCCTGGCCTCCCAGGGCCCGCCGCCGCAGGGCTCGTACATGGTGCCGATCCGGTTACCGGCACTGTACCCTCTCAGTTCGTGCTCCCCCTACCTCATCTTCCTCTGTTTTTTTTCTGCAGGTCAGGTGCGGGCGACTCGGAGAGGAGCTTTGGCCGTAAGGACTATACAGCTTAGTTTCTCCTTGGATCACGTTCTCCGGACGTCCATTGAGTTTCCGAGCAAAGTCCGGGCCTCCAGGTTTATCTACACATCCACGTAATAAGGCAACTGTGTAACAATTATCAAGCCTGGTTGAGAAGAAGAGAATGCCAAAGATCATTTTATCTTCACGAGTAGGAAAGTATTAATCAATCTCTAAATAAAGTAATGAGATCAATTCCTCAGAATGCAGGCCGAGGCTGGTAGCTTGTACATGGATTCCTAGATGCCGTACTAATGAAGAAGATAGCAAGCCGTCGATTGCTGCAACAGGGCGGCAGGGAAAATCCGAGTCAGCCGACGGTTGTCAAGGCAACAGTAACCTTCTAAAGGACCTTCCTATAATCTCCTGCCAATGCCGGATTAGATCGAGGTCGCGGTGGATTGGGTGAATCGCACGTACCTAGGGATAGCCTCATGAGTCATGACGCGAGGAGAACTCGTCACACTCGGCAGCCCCAAGCAGCGGTCCAAAACATATTAAAGTTCCATGGATCAAGAAGGTATAGCAATAGTACTGTCACACCTGTACAACTACAGAACTACTTGGTGGAACAATTTTCATTGCAGTTTTGCCAGAAGTGATGCTAAGTCATGGCAGGTTGTTTCTGGCGGTAGTGTTTTCATGTGATATCATTGATATTTTATTTACTGAATAACCTTCCAAGAATCACATAAGCATATGGTCTTATACTCGTCAGTTCTTCACCACGTTGTTTGTTTCAATATTCTATATTACTGGGATTAAGTTGCCTAGATTCTGAAGTTACTTTAATAGTTTGGGTGGCGTAATACTTCCTGTATGGACCATAGTACAAGAGCAATAACTAATTAAATTTGTGTTTTGTTAGATCTTCGCTTTCTCTTGCTGCACGTAGCTGTCTCAGTTCATAAATACCTAGCTACATTTTACCACATATAGGATGCAATTTTGGTTAGTAAAATGAGGCCTTGTAGTCAAAGGCAATATTTTCTTAGTTCTAGCCAACTTTGCTGCTCATGAGAATCATCGACAAGTTACAATTTTCCTTAGGAACTATTCAATACTTTTTTTAATTTGCTCAAGTAACTTTCTAGAATCACCAGAGTCATCTTGTCTTATGAAGTGCTTCAAACTTCGCATGTATTCTTGAGAATTATATTAAGGACCTGACACTTGGAATGTGATCTATCTCTGAATCTCCAAGTGGCATAGGAGCGACTTTACAGACTGAAGATAACAAAGTGTGTAGGTCCATTCTTACAAGTTGATGTTCCTTCTCTTGGACACTAACCCTGTAATTTTGTATTTGGCAAATACAATGTTTGCTTGATTGACAAGTATGCAATAGCACAGCAATTCGAATTTAATAAGACAAGCTATAATTGCTCAAGTTAAATCCTTCTCGTAGAAAATTAAATTTCCAACATGAAATAGCTGCAATTGGTGTGGGCAAACATTTTATGTTACGATTTCTTTTGCTTCCGATATTTGTAATTAACTGGTATTAACAGGTGCACAATTACTTGGGGGGGGGGGGGGGGGTAGTTATTGAATATGCATGAGGACCATAAGTATATGTTTGACACGGTTGATGCTGAACCACTGAAATTTGTGTCTCCAACCACTAGAATTTGTATCCCCGTTGCAGCGCACGGGCACTTAGCTAGTCCTCAAAAAAAAAAAAAGTACTCCCTCCGTCTAGGTGAATAAGTCATCTTGCGAAAACTAAATAGTCCCAAAACACATAGGCGTGGTGCATTAACTCTCATGTTGTTTCTTATTTTTTGACATAAATAGAGGAATCAACTAATAAGAGATGTGGGGCTTGTATGCTTTTAATAACTTGAGACTATCAAACATGACATGCAGTGGTCAGTTCGTTGCACGCAATGATATTAATTAGCAAATAAACATTAAGTTCTCTCGTTTTCCTCTCCACCTTGGTCACGGTGCACAATCTAAGATGACTTATTCACCTAGATGGAGGGAGTAGGCAAGAGATACTTTTGAGTTTTGAGAAAAAAGCTATAGGGAAACTGGTGTTTTGGGAATATGAGAAGTCTGCATGCAGTGTTGCCTCTTTGACTAGAGTCGTATTATTGGGAAATAATCTCTCTGTTTTCTTGGTAAATCATGGTAATTAAGAAGGTTGACTATGACATTAATCTAGGGAAGACTGTGTGCTTGAGATGCAGTTTTACTCACATTTATGTCTTGGGAATATGAGAAGACTGCATGCAGTGCACGCTTGATGCAGCTCCCTTAATAAATGGCTGACTTTTGGCATGCTTGCGCCCTTCCAGTGCCTGGACGCTCCCTCCTTCATAAGTAAAGCCCGGACTAGCATTCCCTGGATATATTCTGCTACAGCGCAGCAGCCTTCAGCATCTCGGTAAGGTTCTTCATCCATGTTGCTCTCTTTGTTTGCAATTTAGTCATGATCTTTCTTCTTCTACATCAGCATATGGAGCACTGGTACCCCTGTTTCTATTTTTTTTTTTTTTTTGCTTTCTCATTTCTGCTGAACTTCAGAAACTGTTTGGAGTGTAGAAAGCAGTCATGCTATACAACCACAGGAATTTCAGAAACTGAATTTATATAGTTGTTAACCATCAGTGATTTTTTTTCTTTTTTAAATAATACCATTGATCAATTTAGAGATATGTATTTCACCCCCCTAGTAACATCACAAATGGAGCCGAGTGATCAATAGATTCAATTAGAAAATTATTGCATTCACCAGAAAGATCAAGACAGGGCTTCTTCGGGCAAGTTTCTCTCTTTGTCTGCAATCTGGTCATGTCTTTTCTTCTTCTACACACCTGCACTGCATGGAGCAGCAGCATTTTTTTTCATGTAACTGTTGTTTTGCTTTCCATTTTGTTTCTGCTGATTGTCAGAAACTGGCAGGATATAGAGGGCAGTGTTGTTATACAATGATAGGAATTTCTGAAACTGAATTTTCTATGGTTGTTAACCATCAGTAATTTTTTTTCCTTTTTAAGAGATATCAATGATTGATTTAGATCTGCATTGATCCCCCTAGTAGCATCACAAATGCAGTGTGGTGATCAATAGATCCAGTCTGAAAATTACTGCATTCATAGGAAAGATCAAGGCAGAGCTTCCTCTGCCAAGTTGCTCTCTTGTTTGCAATTTAACCAGGTCTTTTCTTCTAACAGACCTTCATAGAACATCAGTATCTGTAATTTAATTATATTGTTGTTTTGCTTTCTTTTTATACGATAATAAAAACAGATCTGTACTCCAGCTTCGGGACCCTTGTGGCAGAGCAGATATGGCACACACGGATACGTCATATTCGGGACCTGAAGAAAATGGAGACAATTCTGAGGGTGCTTCTGAGACCCCCTTCATACTGCCAGAGAGACCCTCTCTAACGCCAGCACAGGAGCAGAAATTGCTGGAGAAAGTAGAAGCCATTGACTCCACAGTTCCACTTTACGTTGTGATCCTGAACAGGTCCAATGCTTGTCGCGGCTTACTAGTAAGTTCAAAAGAAAATAAGATTTATTTTGGTGGCCTATCAGTTCCTCAATTGCAACTGTGTCCTTGGGTTACATAGGCATGCACAAATTTCTCTAGTATATCTGCATCTGCCTTACTAACATCCTCGCTGTTTATGCATGTAAAAAGACATTTGGCACGAAGTACGCGTCAATGTATCTCAACAAGAATTCCGCTGCCGGAAATAAGAGCATGATCAGTTTGGTGCTTCAGCTGGAGGGGGAGAGCAGGACGTGGGACACGGAGTTGCAGCGCAAGACTGGTCGCACGGTGATTGTTAAAGGATGGGCGTCTTTCGCCGGTGGCAACCGCCTGCGGGAGGGTGACGTCTGCCTCTTCGAGCTGATCGAGAGTGAGGAGCCGCTGAAGATGACGGTCTACATCATTCGTGGTGAGGAGTGTACTTGAGGCATGGTTGGGCTCTTGCTACTCTGATTGTCAAGAATCTGGGAATGGAAAACAATGTGGCATCTCCAAACAGGGTCAGAGAGGAAGGAACTTGTTTGTTTTTCTACCGTCGTAGTAGTTATGTGCTCTCTTTGTTATCTAGACTCTAGAGTAAGTTTGCATGGTCAAGTTTGAACAACTTATTATGTTTTGCTGATAGTTCTGTCAGCGCTTTATTGTCTACTAGGGTAACTCTGGAATCTGGATGGTCAAGATAATTTGAAGTTACTATGTGTTGCTGAGGTTTGAGGCCATATGTTTTTTCATGGTTGATGTATTTTAATTGGCAACACCTCTATTATCATATTCATCGTGGTTGCTGCAGAACATACAGGCGCGCCTCCTGGCGTCAGAGGCCATATCTGAGCGGACTAGTGCATTTGGTGCAGGTCGGTGCCCTCTCGGGCCGGCGGCGTCGCCATGGGGAGATTACTTGCGGACCGGCATATTTGGCGCGTGTCAGTGCCATCTCGGGCTAGCAGCGCTGCCATGGGGAATTTCCTCACGGAGCCGTGGCTGCTCGAGCAAGGAGCTTCATCTCGGAGGAAAGCCGTAGAGGTGCAATTTCTGCCTCCAGGAGGAGGATGGGAGGTGTTCACCCTCCCTCCCCTTTGTGCTCGGACGGCTTGGCCCTCACAAATCCATCCCCGCGGGGTAACGCCTCTTCAGTGCTCGGAAATGGAAGGTGCACAAGTCCGAGAGTGGTGGTGTTCTTCGCGGTATTGTTAGCCATGGTTAGTCTCCACCGATGCGAAGGAGGTGACCCCATCCACCTTGTGGTGGCATGGCGTGGGAGAGTTTGCATGCCCAGGTGCTGTGGCCTTGAATGGTGAACTGCGGCGTTATCACTCCGGCGAGTGTCTCGAAAGTGGAGTTTGGTGCTCTCCGTGATAGGGTGGACAGCGAGGGGAGCAGCGGTGAGTGTGCTGGCCAGGCGGCTGCTAGCTAACCCTAGAGTTGCCACTTGGCAAATAGGAAGGTGTTTACCGAGTGCTCCAGGGAGGACTCGGCAAAGACCTGATGGTGCCGTTCTTGACTCTCGGTCGTGAGTCATTTTATTTTGTTGATATGACCCCTTTGGTTCTCGGCAACATGTATGTCGAGTGCCTGAGGGGTGTATGATGTATGTCTTCGGCCGAGAGTAGTTCCCGGCAAAGTCTTTGCCGAGTTTATTCAGGGCTTCGCCGAGTTTCTCCGTCACTCGACAGAGTGGTCAATTCCAGTAGTGATAACATGTAACGCCTAAATGCAGCTCTAGCTAAATACACGATGTTTTGACGGTTGGAAACGAAACTGTTCTTCAACTCCTGTAAGTACATATATGAAAGCAAGCATGTACTCATGCCTGCATTTCCAGCTAGCTCACTTGATATATGAAAGGGCAGGAGCTGCATAAGTCAACATGGCAATTAAAGTCTTACAACCATGTGTCAAACTGGTGGTGTTGGACATTGTGTGGTTGGCATTTCCAGCTAGCTCACTTGATACTATTTTTCCGGTTCCCCTTATAAAAATATGTGGAAAACTAGCTTAGCATTGTGGCTTCAAGAGGAATGAAAATATTTTGAAACAGCTGACAGTGTTTGTTCAAAACATATGCATCTCCTTCCTTTGTAGACTAAACGGCAAGGACATTCCACAAAACCACTAGCAGAATGTCATGGTGTGCGGATATAAAAAAAAGAAAGAAATAAGTGCGTATGTACATGGCAAACATCGTAAATGGGATAAAATATTAGCACAATGGAAACTAGCTGGCTAGAAAAACACAGCACTAGACGGATCAACAAGAGACAAACCTTCCAGACGGTCATTCTTTTGGATCACAGTACCCTTTCCTTTATCACAGGGAATTTAGGAGGCCAAACCATCATAAAGGGTGTAACTCCATATATGTATCTATCCTCTTGTGTAACCTCATAAACCTTCTTTGACTCCTTGTGTTTAATATCAAACAGGTAGAGGACACCATCCATCTCCAAGAGAAGAAACCCTGAATCGACCGCAACTTCATGTAGAATAAGAGCAGAATTACCCACATCGTCAAACATTCTGGTTGATATCATGTGATGGACACATATCTGTCGCAAACAAATAGTATCCACAAGAAACCAGTTGGCGAGGCCTTTCTTATCCGTCATGTAAAGCCAGATGCGAAGATTGGATCCTTTTACATGGATCAGATGGACTCCAGAATCATCATTTGCAAGCGACATGCCGGTGCTCGTATACTCCACCTCTTCTGGGAGGCTAACTAGCGACAAACATGACGACGCGAGATCCAGCGAGACTAGCATATAAATGTCGCTCACAAGGGCCAGATTATACATTTTGTCATGAGAAATCAAATTATTCAATGTCAGCGCAATTTCTTTGATTTCAGGTATGATCGAGGAGTAGATGGCCCAGGTATCGCCCTGCAACACGTAGACATCCCAAACTGCCTGCTGCTCTTTACTCCCTAGCGCCACACAGAAGTAAGACATGCCTAGCTCGCGGCCGCCATTGGTGAGGATGTCATGGTAGTAGTATGTGAAGCCGTCATGGATGCTGGTGCTGGGAACTGGTGGGAGGACGGTCGTATATTTTGCAGGGCACAACGGGCTGCGCACCGTTACTTCGGGGTGCCCATGCCCATCGAAGATGAGGACGAGGCCGTTCCGGCAGTCCAGGTCGAACCACTCGCTACGCAACCAGTCGCCGCGCAAGGAGTCCAGATTGAAGCTAGTGCGGTGGGCGACGGCGGCGAGCTTAGGCGGCTGAGGCACCGGCACGAACTGCGGGGATTGCTTCTCGGCGGATGTATGGGCCATGGTGACCACGTAGAAGCCGAGAAGGCTGGGCGGGTGGAGGTCGCCGAAGCGACGGAGGAAGGCGGGCGCGGAGACGAGGCGGAGGCAGCGCTTGCAGACGAGGGCGGCGCGGACGAGGCTGGTGGGGAAGGCGACGCGGAGGAGGATCTCGCCCAGGAGATCGTCGTCGTCGAGCACTGCCGAGAAGACCGCTGCGGCCGCCGCCGGCTCGCTCTCCCCTTCCATCTCCGCTCTCGATGCGGTATTCGGGGTCCGGTTGAGAATTCGAGAGAAGGGTCGATCGCCACGGCAAACTCAGAGGACGAGAATTTGGGGAAAGAAACAGGAGGGTTTAGGGTTTTATATACGTACGTTTACTTACCTGGAATAGAGTCCGTTCAGGTTTAGCCTTTGTCCACTCACGGATCCGTCTTGGTTTCTAATTCGTGAACAGTCAAATTTCCTCACCAAAATCATCGATTTTCTTGTCCAACAGTGGCAAGGTGGCGACACGCTTGATGCGATCTGGAGATGACGACGGCATGGAATTAGGGTTAGTTGTTCGTGGTGGGGGGAGAAAGGTGGAATGGAGACACTATCCTTCATACAAGAAACTAGGGGAAAAAAAGAGTCTAGAGAGGGGAGTTAGGGTGGATGTGACCAGTCGCAAATCGAAATCATTCACTACTATTAGACACTCCCAAGAGCAGAATGTGTTTCAGGTTCAGATTTCATCCAATTTTTAATAGACTGGCAATAATCTTCACCTCTACTTGTTATAATGATGTCGTTATAATTATCCGTAATTGGGAGAACGTTATCAGTGAGAACGCTGACACGCGAAAGCAGTGATGCTTCATTTAACCACACCACAAATGAGAAACCTGCAGGCTAAATAGAATGAAACTGAGTCTACTACTCTACTTACAGTTCGGCGCACCAGGTTATCAGACCATGCAATTTGTTTCAGAGCAGCAGCTAGGGGTGGGCACTTCAAAATCAAAAACCGAAAAACCACACCGAACCGAACCGATTTAAACAATTTGTCAGTTTATTCGGTGTTTGGTTGTACGGTTTGGTGTGAAATATGGTCGCTATTTGGTGTTCGGTGTCATGTTCGGTTTCCATCGCTAAGAAACCGAATTCACTGAAGAAACCGATCTGTCCATATCCTACTTTGGAATGCAAGTGCAACAGCCAGCAGCGGAGTTATTGTGCTGATCGGCCTAACCCAATAGCTGCTCCACAATCTTATATACTACTGTAATATACATTTTCCTAACAAAAACTAATATACGGTTGCCACGACATCCGGCCGGCCGATCCCATATAATTCTCTGACTTCTTCAAATTCTATTGTGTTGATACATTCAAAAATGAAAGTTCTTATCCGTCAATATACGTGACACCATAAAATGCCTAGTTCCAATCTCACAATTATACGTGATAGCATGCTAATGATCAGTTTAATCCATTTGGAATATTTATCTTTGTTTTGGATGCAACGATGGTTAGAGCTAGTGAGTCCCTGGAAAAATATAGTTGGTGCAAAAAAGGTAAGTGTGCGTATGTACGTCTCATGGATCTAGTTATTTTGTGCATTTTGTACAATGCCCACACTACATATTAGTCATGACACTTAGACTGATGGGTGCATGTAATTTGGTTTTTTGATTAACTGAATAAACCGAACCGATATTTCGGTGTTCGGTGTCTAAATTTTACGTAACTATTTCGGTGTTCATTTTCTCAAAACCGAATTTACAGAAAACCGAATAATCCGATCCGAATTAACCATATAAATCGAACGCCCAGCCCTAGCAGCAGCCTTCGGTTCAGCATCGAAAGAAATTTCAAGCCATAGATTACTTTTGTCGAAGATATGCCTATCCAAAAAGTTCTAATGGCATACCAAAACAGAGGTCATACGAGTTAGCAGCAACTGCAAGAGCATCCAATCAAAAGTAGGACAGCAGGCCTAAGAATTGGCATCACATTCCGCGCATTTCATCCAATTTTTAATAGACTGGCAATAATCTTCACCTCTACTTGTTATAATGATGTCGTTATAATTATCCGTAATTGGGAGAACGTTATCAGTGAGAACGCTGACACGCGAAAGCAGTGATGCTTCATTTAACCACACCACAAATGAGAAACCTGCAGGCTAAATAGAATGAAACTGAGTCTACTACTCTACTTACAGTTCGGCGCACCAGGTTATCAGACCACGCAATTTGTTTCAGAGCAGCAGCTAGGGGTGGGCACTTCAAAATCAAAAACCGAAAAACCACACCAAACCGAACCGATTTAAACAATTTGTCAGTTTATTCGGTGTTTGGTTGTACGGTTTGGTGTGAAATATGGTCGCTATTTGGTGTTCGGTGTCATGTTCGGTTTCCATCGCTAAGAAACCGAATTCACTGAAGAAACCGATCTGTCCATATCCTACTTTGGAATGCAAGTGCAACAGCCAGCAGCGGAGTTATTGTGCTGATCGGCCTAACCCAATAGCTGCTCCACAATCTTATATACTACTGTAATATACATTTTCCTAACAAAAACTAATATACGGTTGCCACGACATCCGGCCGGCCGATCCCATATAATTCTCTGACTTCTTCAAGTTCTATTGTGTTGATACATTCAAAAATGAAAGTTCTTATCCGTCAATATACGTGACACCATAAAATGCCTAGTTCCAATCTCACAATTATACGTGATAGCATGATAATGATCAGTTTAATCCATTTGGAATATTTATCTTTGTTTTGGATGCAACGATGGTTAGAGCTAGTGAGTCCCTGGAAAAATATAGTTGGTGCAAAAAAGGTAAGTGTGCGTATGTACGTCTCATGGATCTAGTTATTTTGTGCATTTTGTACAATGCCCACACTACATATTAGTCATGACACTTAGACTGATGGGTGCATGTAATTTGGTTTTTTGATTAACTGAATAAACCGAACCGATATTTCGGTGTTCGGTGTCTAAATTTTACGTAACTATTTCGGTGTTCATTTTCTCAAAACCGAATTTACAGAAAACCGAATAATCCGATCCGAATTAACCATATAAATCGAACGCCCAGCCCTAGCAGCAGCCTTCGGTTCAGCATCGAAAGAAATTTCAAGCCATAGATTACTTTTGTCGAAGATATGCCTATCCAAAAAGTTCTAATGGCATACCAAAACAGAGGTCATACGAGTTAGCAGCAACTGCAAGAGCATCCAATCAAAAGTAGGACAGCAGGCCTAAGAATTGGCATCACATTCCGCGCATTTCATCCAATTTTTAATAGACTGGCAATAATCTTCACCTCTACTTGTTATAATGATGTCGTTATAATTATCCGTAATTGGGAGAACGTTATCAGTGAGAACGCTGACACGCGAAAGCAGTGATGCTTCATTTAACCACACCACAAATGAGAAACCTGCAGGCTAAATAGAATGAAACTGAGTCTACTACTCTACTTACAGTTCGGCGCACCAGGTTATCAGACCATGCAATTTGTTTCAGAGCAGCAGCTAGGGGTGGGCACTTCAAAATCAAAAACCGAAAAACCACACCGAACCGAACCGATTTAAACAATTTGTCAGTTTATTCGGTGTTTGGTTGTACGGTTTGGTGTGAAATATGGTCGCTATTTGGTGTTCGGTATCAAACTGGTAGAGGACATCATCCGCCTCCAAGAAAAGAAACCCTGAATCGACCCAAACTGCATGTACAATAATAGCATCTGGATTACCCACATCCTCAAACATTCTAGTTGATATCATTTGATGGACACATATCTCATGCAAACAAATAGTATCCACAAGAAACCAGTTGGCGAGGCCTTTCTTATCCGTCATGTAAAGCCAGATGCGAAGATGGGATCCTTTTACATGGATCAGATGGACTCCAGAATCATCATTTGCAAGCGACATGCCGGTGCTCATAAACTCCACCTCTTCTGGGAGGCTAACCAGCGACAAACATGATGACGCAAGGTCTAGCGAGACTAGCATATAAATGCCGCTCACAAGGGCCAGATTATAAATCTTGTCATGAGAAATCAAATTATTCAATGTCAGATCACTTTCTTTGACTTCAGTTATAGCCGAGGAGTAGATGGCCCAGACATTGCCCTGTAACACGTAGACATCCCAAACTGACTGCTGCTCTTTACACCCTATCGCCAAAGAGAAGTAGGACATGCCTAGCTCGCCGCCGCCATTGGGGAGGATATCATGATAGTCGTATGTGAAGCCCTCATCGACGCTGGTTTTGGGAACTGGTGGGAGGATGGTCGTAGATTTGGCAGGGCACAGGGGGCAGCGCACCAGTATTTCGGGGTGCTCGTCCCCATAGAAGATGAGGAGGAGGCCGTTCCAGCAATCCAGGTCGTACCACTCGCTGCGCAACCAGTCGCTGCGCAAGGAGTCCAGATTGAAGCTAGCGCGGCGGACGACGGCGGCGAGCTCAGGAGGCTGAGGCACCGGCACGAACCGTGGGGGTTCCCTGTTGCCGGCTGTATGGCTGGTGGTGGAGACGTAGAAGCCGAGAAGGCTGGGCGGGTGGAGGTCGCTGAAGCGGCGGAGGAAGGCGGGCGCGGAGGCGAGGGGGAGCCAGCGCTTACACACGAGGGCGGCGCGGACGAGTCTGGTGGGGAAGGCGACGCGGACGAGGATCTCACCCAAGAGATCGTCGTCGTCGAGCACTGACGAGAAGACCGCTGCGGCCGCCGCCGGCCCGCTCTCCCCTTCCATCTCCGCTCTCGATGTGGTATTGGGGGTCCGTTCAGGTTTAGGGTTTTACGTTTTGAGAGAAGGGTCCGTTCAGGTTTACCCTTCGTCCACTCACGGGTCTGTCTTGTGGTTTCTAATTCGTGAA
The DNA here is from genome assembly GCA_963921465.1 of Triticum timopheevii. Classification (NCBI taxonomy): domain Eukaryota; kingdom Viridiplantae; phylum Streptophyta; class Magnoliopsida; order Poales; family Poaceae; genus Triticum; species Triticum timopheevii. The sequence continues at coordinate 616,645,348 of OY997274.1, read as the reverse complement.
CAGTCAAATTTCTTCACCAAGATCATCAATTTTTCTGTCTTTCTTCTTCGTGTCCGACAGTGGCAAGGCGGCGATACGCTTGATGCGAACTAGAGACGACGACGGAACGGCATGGCAAAGAATTAGGTTTAATTAGTTGTTCGTGGTGGGGGGAGAAAGGTGGAATGAAACTGAGTCTACTTATCAGTTCATGCAATTTCCACGGTCTTTGGTTCAGCATCTAGAGAAATTTGAAGCCATGAATTACTTTTGTGCAAGATATGTCTATCCAAAAATTTCTAATGGCGTAGCAAAACATACATCATACGAGTTAGCAGCAACAGTAAGAGCATCCAATCAAAAAGTAGGACAGCAGGCCCAAGAATGGGCATCAGGCCCCCGCGTCGTCCCTGCGCCGGGCGACTCGGGCAGCACCCTAGCCCCAGCCGCCAGGGGCGCATCCTCTCTCCTCCCCTCCCTCCGCCACCGCCAGAGGACGCCGCCGGTCTAAGCCCAGGGGCCGACGGCGGTGGCGGAGGACATCGCCTCTCTTCCGCGGATCTGGGGTTGCGTGGGGCCCCGAATCATGTGGAGACGCGTCCGACCCGATCGGCAACGGTGATGGCTATGGCGCGGCGGTCAGCCCTATTCGGGCGGCGGCGGCGGCGGCGCGCCATATGCCTTTGGATCGGCGGCGGCGGTGTGGAGGGCCTGGTGGTCGCGTCGGCGGCACCTCCAGTCAGATCTGTTATGACCGGTGTAGTCGGCGGTGGTGGTCATCTCTTTCGCCAGAGGTGGTCGACCTGCGGTTGGGTGGTCGGATCTCGAGATTCGTCATCTAGTCCCGGCTACGAGTCGAGGAGACATAGTTGCCGGGGAAAACCGGGCCATTGGCGGGCCATGGTGGTTGTTTGCGCCGTTACCTTGATGAAGGCATAGTCGTGTAACAGTTGTCGACCCACTCGTGCTACTTCGGGGGAAACCCTGGGATCTGGTCTTCCAGATCGGAAGATAGCAGTACTACGGTGCCGTTTTTTCTTGGGAGCATCGTTTGTGGAGCAGCGCTGGAAGACAGAGGCAGGAGTTGGAGCGGCTTCGTCTTACACGGAGCTTCGGTGGAGTTGTCAAGTCATACCTTGTTGGCAGGTGCTACGAATGACAGATCTTACAGAGTCTTCGCGTCTGGGCGGATGGGTGCAGGGCAGTGGAGCCCTTGGGCACCATGGTGGCCTCGACGGATGTCTGGACTGGCAAGATGATGCGGATATCTCTCCTGAAGATGGGCAAGTGGTCCGATGATGATGGCAGCTTCTAAAACGTGTGCATGTGGTGTACGCTTTATGTAGGCCGCACCGGCTGTTGGTCCCGATAAGTTATGTGGATGGATTAACGACGACACCGGTTTTAGATATGGGGAGTAAGAGCACTCCACATTATCGAGTTTGTAGGTATGAGTGGTGGCTTCGGGTGAATTGATGTATGTTCTTGTCAGACCTTTGTGGAATAATTAATAATGATGGTTACATGCATCTATTGTTGCAGAGGCCGGGAGTTTAACCTCCTTTTCAAAAAAAAAAGAATGGGCATCACATTCTGGGCATTTGTTTGTAAGATATATCTACCAGCGGCTTGTCCAGGTGGGGTTAAAATTATCATTTTACACAGAAACTAAATAAGCTTGCAGGGCACAGGGGGGTCAAGGTGGCTCCGATAGCTCCGCCTGTCAACCATCTCCTTTTTTGCTGACGATAGCTTCTTGCTTTTCAAGTCAAGTGCTGAGGGGGCTGCGATGGTTTCAAACCTATTGGAGACATACTGTAATGCTTCCGGCCAAAGGATCAACCATGTAAAATCTTCAATCTTTTTCAGCAAGGGTTGTTAAGAAACTGTGAGAGAACAAGTCAAACAGGTTTTAAATGTGACAAATGAATCATTCAGTGAACGGTATTTGGGCATGCCCACAGATGATGGCTAGTCAAAGATGGGTACTTTTAAGTACTTGAGAGACAGAATTTGGGAAAAGGTTAGAGGATGGATGGAAAAACTTCTTTCGGCGGCACCAAAAGAAGTGATCATACGAGTGAGCAGCAAGGGTAAGAGCATCCAAACAAAAAGTAGGACAGAAGGCCCAAGAATGGCATCACATTATGTGCATTTCCTTGCAAGATATATTATCTACTTGTCCAGGTGAACTGAAAAATATCAAGCTTGCAAAAACCACTCGTACTAGTAAAGCAGGAGATGTTATATATATAAATCAATTAACTTACATTCTCTAATGGCACTATTTAGAGCTGAAATTTTCTTTTTTCATAGCTTACATCTCGGAATGTGTTTCAAATTGAAATTCTGCGTGACAAAAAAACATCACCCTCTTAGTATCATGTAGTTTTTCAGATTTTTTTCGAAACTTCAAAATATGGTTTCCATGAAGTTTTCATTGAATATTGGTTTTCGTATGATATTGTCCCCTAAGGGCAGAATATTTGTCCCTAAGAGCGTATCGATGGCGTCACCCCGATCAACTTGAGAGCTTCCTTCTCAGCCTCCTCATCTATCCCAATGGCCATTATGGCATGCTTCCCTGGAGCAATCCTCCCAACCCTCATAAAGTTGACATTCTCAGGTTCATCGTCCCGAGGATCGATCCCACCTTGCCGATGATACTCGGCTGGTCGACTTGCTGGCACAGTATCAGGTTGCCCTCGAGGCTGACATCGACAGTGAAATGCCCGACGAGCGTGAGATTTGGTGTGCCATCCTTAACCTTCCCCTCTACTCTGATATCACCGTCTTCGCACCAGTAAACTTGGACTCCACATTGGCAAGGGACATGGATAGAGTTTATAGGGACCTCAGGGGAGCCGTCGGGAGAATCCGCTCCTCGATAGTCAGCATTCACCATATTTAGATCTCTCTTATCTCTATCTTAAACCTCATGTAATCTCTCATGTGGTTGATCTCCAACAACCCTATCTTGTAACCCAAGCCATCATATCAATATATATCATGTGGGTGCTCATGTATGGGCATTGAGATGCTTCCAACATATTTCACATGGTAATCAGAGGCCTCCCTCTTCCGCCACATCTAGCACCTACCTTCCTCTTGCCGCATCCCCTGATCACCCTCTCCACTGAACCAAGCCATGTCCACCTCTAACCAAGTTCCATCCATCTGCCTGACTAGTACCACATCTGAGCCTCTCACAAGAACCAACTACATACTATGGAAAGCCCAAGCTCACTCCCGAATCATGGGCGCCAGCCTATATGGGTAGATAGATCAAACCACATCCCAGCCAACCAAAACCATTGTTGCCAAAAAAACTCAGAAGGAAAGGATCACACCGTTCCAAATCCTGCCTGTAAACCATGACTGATTTGTAGCAGTGGCACCACACCAATGGCAACGGGTTGCGATGAGCAACCGGCTGCGGTGAGTGTGCCGGCGGGGGTGTGATGAGACCCGCAAGCGATGGTACGAGTGGCGACTTGGCGCATATCTGGATGTTGCCTGCTGAAAAACAGGTGGACGAGCTGCCGGTGGACATGGTTGCTGCGGCCGGAGCTTCTGATGCTAGGCAGAGTAACTAGAGAAGAGGAGAAGCGAACGTTGGATATGTCAGTTTTATTACTTGCAGAGTAGCATAGCACTATATATAGTCATAGTGTAGGTTTGGATTCGAACCAGTTACAGGAGCACGTCTTTCTTTTTTCTAAAACTCAGCAACGTCTCTTTACTGGTACACTAGCTTGTTCTGTACGCCTTCTCAAGTGTTTGATTTTTGGAAATGTTATGTGGCGAAGGTTCCCTGGGAGGAGGGTAGCAATTTCGGGAATGTGATCTGGAGAAAGAGCCCAATTTTTCTTTTCTTCTTATAAAAAAGTATGCAATGTGGTGTTGTCTTAGTCAACAAATGATTGTGCCAAGCTTGACCGTTGGATTAACGTTCAATGCCTGTCGTGTTTCTTCAGTCTCTTCTTCCTCCACCCGCCAAAACAAAACCAGCGCCGGCAAGATCGCCTGCTCCTGCCTCCCACGGCTGGTTGCGCTGTCGCGCACGCATCACGACTACGTCGCACCCTAAAACTCTGTGCATCTTCCCCGGCTCCTGTTCGTTCCCGTTCGAGGCCTCACTATCATCCTCCGTCTTGGTTCGCTCGCCGCGGCGCCGACTTATGGTGTTTTCAACATGGTCAACAACCAAGCGGAATAAAGAGATGAATGTACATGGTGAGGATGACAGTAGGGACCCACCAAGATCATGGCAGTAGGCAAGCAAGTGCCTCCTTTATTACAAGAAAAAAATTGTTCCTCCTGATGGTTTCCTGACATCTGGGTCGCACGCTACTGTCAACGTAGTCAGTAAGCAAAATAACTGCACAAGGAGCGGCTGACACTCGGGACCTGGCAACTCATGCAATATTTTTTTCGGGACAGAGCAGGGTATCAACTGGGTTGTGCGGGAGCTGGCCCGTCTAGTCTAGGCTTTTATTTCATATGTTAACCACATGATCAACCCAGTTTTTCTCTTTCTAAAAATGGCTAGCCCAACTATTTTGTTTTTTGCAGAAAAACCAAGGGAGTCCTACTTGCTTTTTTACGCCCTGCTGGGCCGGAAATCTTTCAAGACAAGGAGGCATGCATTCGGTTTTCCCAGAAAATGGGCTATAAATAATAAGAAATGAGCTGTAAAATGAAAACATACAGCAAAAAGGCAATTGGTTCCAAATTACTTTTTTCTTTTGGATTTTGATATTTTAAATTTCGTTGTTTTTGTGCGAGTAAAATTTCATTGGATTTAAAATTAGGGTATGTTTATTTTTAAAATTAATTTGAATCTGGCTAGAAATTTTGGGTTGTATACTGTTTGGGGAGGCTGACTTGTGGTTCAACTAGGTTGACGTGTACGCAAGGCTTTGTCAACTTAGTTCACAAACGATTCTTGCAGCAGTGACCGTTGGATGTTCATCCAACGACCGTGCTGCTTCTTCATTATCTGATCTTCTTGCTCCAGCCGCCCAAACCAGCGCTGGTGGGACCGCCTGCTCCCGCCTCCCGTGGCCAGCTGTGTTGCCGCACAGGCCGCACCGCCCCACCCTACTCCATAGCTGGCCAGGCCATTCCTCTATTCACCCACACCTCCTGTTATTTTCCGGCGACGGCAGCCGAACCAGTAAACCCTTGTACCATCCACCGCGTGGGCAACCACTGTCGAGTCTTCCCTGGCTCCGGTTCATTCCCTTCCTAGACCTCGCTGTCTTCCATCGCGGTGGTGCTCTCGACGATGCGTGGTCAACATAGTCAACAAACGATAGCCATTGAAAGAGGGATGTACATGGAGCGGCTGACAGTAGGGACCCACATGGTCCATGGCCGCACGCAAGCAAGTGCCTCTTTATTACGCAAAAAAATGATTCCTCCCACTGATAGGCTGGACCCACCAGCTACATTTTCGCACACTACCATGCCTCCTTATTACACGAAAATAAAGTTTCCTCCCCCTGACAGCTCAGACCCACCAGTTACATCTTCGCACGCTAGAAAGTGCCTCCTTATTACACGCAAGAAAAATGATTCCTCTGCTTGCTAGCTAGGACCCACCAGATTGAGAAGCTGACTTGTGGGCCTACTAAGTTGACGCGTACGCATCGCTTTGTCAACTTAGTCAACAAATGATTCTAACAGCAGTGACCGTTGAATCTTAATCCAACCGTCGTGTTGCTTCTTTAACCTCTGATATGTTGCGAACGTACCGCCTGCTCCCGCCTCCCTTGGCCAGTTGCGCTGCCGCGCAGGCATCACCGCCCCACACTACTACCATCACTGGCCAGGCCTTCCCTTTACTCACCCACACCTCAAGTTATTTTCCGGCGACGACAGCCTCACCACACAGCCGAAACAGTCAACCCTCGTACTCCCTTTCACGTGGGAAACCACTGCCTTGTCTTCTCCGGCTCTGGTTCGTTCCCTTCCTAGGCCTCACTGTCGTTCACCACGTTGGTGCTCTCGCCGCGGCGTCGTCAACGTGGTCAACGAATGACAACCATCGGAAGACGAATGTACGTGATGAGGTCGACAGCTGGACCCACCAGCTACATCTTCGCACGGAAGGAAGTGCCTTCTTATTACGCAAAAAAATGATTCCTTCCCCTGACAGCTGGACCCACCATCTATATCTTCGCACGCAAGAAAGTGTGTCCTTATCCTCCCTGATAGCTGGGACCCACCCAGTCGAAGCGTACGTAGCGTTCTCTGTCTGGTCACGAATCTGTACGTACATACTGGTCGATCGGTCTCTGCAACGATAAACCGAGGCCGAGCAAGCAGCAGCACGTGTAGTAGTAGAGCCCCCCACGTAGCAGTTCAGACAGTCCCTTCTAGTTAAACTGTGTACATGTACATACAACCATATGCCAAAAAATACGACCACGTACATACATACGGGCGGGGTTTTGAATGCCTACTCGCGCATACGGACGGCAGCAACGACATTCTGTTCATCCGGGGCCAACTGGCTGGGTCGGAACGGAGGAAACAACGTTATGTTCGTCGGGAGGCAACTGACTGGGTCGGAATAGGTCATGTTCAACGGGAGCCAACCAACTTGGATGGGACAGCCGAGACCGGTCTGCCGTACCGCAGAGCGGAGAAAATGACCTTCTGTTTGACCGTGTACGGTCGAAACGGGGTCATGTTCATCGGGAAGGGTATAGCATGCCGCAAAACTAAGGAAAATGACTTCTGTTCGAGCTTCTATGGTCGAAACGGGATGCTGTTGATCAGGAGGGGTGTGGCGTACCGCAAAACGGAGGAAACAGAGTTGTGTGTTGGACCGCCTACGGTTGAAACAGGGTCCTGTTCATCGGGGGGTGTGGCATACTGCAAAACAGGACTCCACGGGCTACTGTTCATCCACCGTCTACTGTCCCGCTCCAGCCTCCCGGGCTACTGTTTATCCACTGTCGACTTCCTCCAGCCTCCACCTGCTACTGTTCATCCACTACGTCTTCCTCCTGCCTCCATCAGCTACTGTTCATCCACGGGCTACTGTTCATCCAGCCACCACCGGCTACTATTCAACCAGCCCTTCATGGGGTCTCATGCACCCCCAACCGGCTCGGGTGTGACGGCCTCCTCGGTCGGGGTCCTGTTCATCCAGCGGCAACGGCCTACTACTACGGGGTCCTGTTCATCCACCCCCCACCGGGAACTGTTTATCCAACCCCAACCTACAGGCTAGACTCACCACGTCTCGACTCGTTCAACGAACCCCCAACAATGGTCACTGTTCATCAAGAGGCAGGTTCAATCGGCTTCAGTTAGCAACAGTAGCCAAGGAATCGCTCGGGTTCAGTCAGGAGCGAAGAATCGCTCGGGTTCAGTAAACAGCCAAGGGATCAATCACTACGGTTCAGTAACGTACCTTGTGCAATCGCTCGGGCTGAGTAAGCGAACGCCTCCCTCGGGTTCAATTGGAGCCAACGCCTCGCACACGTACACGCGCCTACGTACAAGAGAAACGCGCAAACCTGAGTGCATCGCTCGGCCCCGACCACCCACCGTAACCGGGAACTCCGCGAAAATTTCCTCGCCCTCACTTCTACCACGATTGTTTATGTCATGGACGGCCGAAAGAATGTCATGCAGGTACGTCCCCGGCCCGCCTAGGACGAAAAGCTAATTTTCTGTCATGATTTTTTGTCATAGAAGTAGGAGCCCACCACATCTATGATAATACGTGATTTGTCACAATTAGCGTCATAAAAGTGTCATAACTATGACAGAAAAAAATATCACAGATGTGTCTTTTTTTTAGTGTGGTAGGATGCGGGTACTCATGTATGGGCAATGAGATGATTCCAACATATTTCACGGGCACGATGCCGGCCAGGTAGCGGGGCGGAGGGGGATAGGGGCGGTGGGCATTGCTATCAGGAGTGGTGGCGGGTCACCGGGCATGGAAACAACGTAAAATTTCAGCGGTTGCCTCCCACCAAGTTGACGGGAAGGTTTACGGCAAGAACAATCTTTCCCTAGATAGAGGGAAAGTTTGATTGTTTATACGAGGTCCTCTAAAAAAAGTTGTAGTTATGAGACCGGTTTGTGTTGTTGCTGGGTTTTTTTTGGGCCCAACTACCCTAAACCAAATGCTTTGACCGGAAAAGGGAACTTCTTGGAGATTGTCTTAATTCGACCCAGCCAAACGAATGTCAAAAGTGATTGTTCATTCCTTCGTATTCATAGCGCCCAATGCAGCTCTAACTAAAAAAGATTATGCGTGATGGTTTTGACGTGTGGAAATGGAACTGTTCTTCAACTCCTGTAATTAGATGACGATAAAGGGTTTTCCCCTGCTTTATATTATAAAACAACATCCGATACAACCAGCTCGCCAGGGTCGCAACACAAACAAGCCCAACGGAAAAAGAGAGAAAAAGAAAGAGAAACAAATGACGACAACGGCAGATCAATGAAACGAAGATGGCCGGCAACCGCTGCACCCTCTGGAGAAGTACCACCACACACCAACCACTCCGAAGCATCGCGTACCAAGCAACACCTTCAATAAGGAGACGACGACGCCGCCGCTTTTGCCCGGACTAGTCATAGGATTTCCCCAGGTACGCGGGGGCAGTGGGAAAGGGGGTACCCAAAGCCCTTCAGGAAGGTCCGGTGGCGCCCGCAAGCGTTGTCGCGTCGGGGCCGGACGAGCCGCCAAGGATTTCTCCCGACCCAAACCCCCACCACCACCCCAGACGATCCAAAGTGCACCGCCCAGCTCGCCGCCCACCAGCTTTTGTGTCACCACGGTCAACGAAGCAACTTCACCGTCTCCCTGAGGCGACCGACACGAGACCTGGAGGATGGAAGAAGAGATAGTAGGCAGGGGTCATCCGCAACATAGCCGACGGGAGAGGACATCCTCCACCGTCGCCGTGGAGCCGACCGGATGCACGGACAAGGAGCCTACCAGGCGCCATGGCCCGGCCGGAGCCAAAAGGGCCCGGACAACCCCTGTCGTCGCACTGTAGCTCACCAACCGACGAAGCCGCCACCATCACCAGGGAGCAGCGTCGCCGGCCACCCCAGTCTAGATGGAGCCCGAAAGCGCCCAGATCTGGGCCGCGCGGGCGCCGCTGGCCACCAGCACCGCCACGCCGCCCCACGACCAACGGCTGCGCCGCGGCATCAAGCACCCCGAGGCCCGCCGGAACCCCACTGCCGACATCGGGAGGCCCCCGTGCCACTCCACGCGCACGCGGGGAAAGAACGGCCCGCCGCCGCCAGCGCCACGCAGGGAGGGCCCGGCCGACAAAGCCGGCTGCGGCGGGGGGGGGGGGGGGGGGGGGGAGGGAGGAGGAGAGGCCCGGAGGTAGATCTGGGGGTTCGCCCGTCGCCCTTGTGGGGGGGGGGGGGGGGGGGGCGAGCGAGCGAATGGGGGGAGGGGGACTCCTGTAAGTAGATACGAAAGCAAGCATGTAAAGGGCAAGAATTGAATAACTCAACATGGTAACGCATTAAAACCATCTGTCAAACTGGTATTATTGGACATTGGGGCTTGCACTGTGCGGCAAACCTACCGTCTGCATTTCCTCTAGCTCGATTGGTAATGACACCCGATACCATTGTTCCGCTTACCTGATAAAATAGGCTTACCTTCGCTACTTTCATGAGACAAGAAACTATTTTTGAACAGCAAACAACTTTCAGTGCTATATATTTCTACAAAACCTGATGGTGCAAGCATTTTCAAGAAGCATATAAAGAAAATTCCCAACTGTTGTGTTCTTATTTGTGACTTTGATGTTTCAACTCGTCTAGCAATTTATTTCTATTTCCACCAAGCATAAACAAAGAAAATTTAGGCTGTGCTAGTAACTCTTGAAAACTTGAAAACATGTACTCCCTCCATGAAGAAATATAGGAGCATTTAGATCACTAAAGTAGTGATCTAAAGTTCTAAACGCTCTTATATTTTCTTTGCAGAGGGAGTATCTCCTTTGTTGACTGTACAGGTACACAGGTGACCAAATCGAGAACAATGTTTGCCAGTCCGGACATAACTACCCTAAAATTCAAGAAGGATAAATAACTTGTGTTTCAGGACAGAAACTATCTGACTCTGAAGAATAGGGAATCTAAAGCTCAAATTATAGGGTAGCAGCCAAGTTTCTACATAGAGGTTATATAGAACATGTAGAGATGACAGACTTATCTGAAACTGTAAATCTGCAACATACAGAGGCCAACAGAAAGAATGAAAATTAATTATCTTAGTATCTAAGTTAAGCTTCCTAGCACTACGGCAAGGGCATGCCACCAACCACCGATAAATTATCATTTATAGGAAATATAATCAGAAATAAGAGCATGGATATTGTAAACATCCTAACTGAGACAAAATAATAGCATAATGGAGACCGGAAGACCACAGTACTAGACGGATCAACAAGAGGCAAAATCTTGCAGAGGGACGTCACTGTTTTGGATCACACCCTTCCTTCAACACACGGAATTTAGGAGGCCAAACCATCATAAAGGGTCCGACTCCATATAAGAATATATCCTCTTCTTCTGTATACTCGTAGACCTTCTTCGCCGCCTTGTGCTTAATATCAAGCAGGTAGATGACATCATTCTTCTCCAAGAGAAGAAACGCAAAATTGGCCCCAACTGCACGTACCAGAACATCCCCGAACATGCTAGTTGGTATCATCTCCGGAAAGCAAACGGTACCAATGTGTAACCAGTCGGCGAGGCCATTCGTGTTCGTATCCACCTTGTAGAGCCAGATGCGAAGCTGGGATCCTTTGGCATAGATGAAATGAACCCCAGAATCATTTGCAAGCGACAGTCCGGTTCCCTCATAGTACTGCACCTCTTCCGGGAGGTTAACCAACGAGAAACATGACGAACTAACATCTAGCCAGATAGATGGCCCAGGCATCATCCTGTAATACATAGACATCCAAAACACACCGCTGTTTTTTCCGGCCTATCGCAAGACAAAAGCAGGACAGACGACCATAAATCATGAATTCTAAAACCCTAAACCCCTAAACCTCTAGTTTCGATTGGTGTCACTAACCGGGACTAAAGGTCCCCCAGCCCCCGGCGCGGGCTCGCGCCACGTGGTGGGCCTTTGGTCCCGGGCCATGACGAACCGGGACTAAAATGAGGGGGGGGGGGGGGGGCTTTAGTCCCCACCCTTTAGTGCCGGTTGGTGAACCGGCACTAAAGGCCCTTACAAACCAAGACTAAAGGCTGATTCTGCACTAATGATATTAACCACCCTAAAAGTGAGGTTCTAGGTGTGGGAGGTCATGAGTCTACTCTCCTGAAATATGCTGACCTCTTTGGTTGTCAGATCGGCCACTTACCTATGAAATATCTGGGGGGTGCCTGTGAGCTATTCCTCTTTAAGGAATGCAGACTCGGAATTTGTAGCTATCAGATATCTTAAAAGTTGTGATGCCTGGATTGGCAGCTCTGCCTCCTCTGGTGGGAGACTGACTTTGCTTAATTCTTCTCTGTCCAGGATAGCTTACTACTACATGTCGATGTTCCTTCTTTCTAAGACTTTCATTGAAAGGTTAGATAAGTATTGTCGTAAATTCTTCTGGTGTGGTGGTGCGGGAAAAAAGAGATATCATCTTGTTAAGAGGCCTCGGGTGTGCCGGTCCAAGAAAAAAGGGGGACTTGGAGTCAAAGACCTTCACAAACAAAATATCGCTCTTCTGGCTAAATGGTGGTGGAAGCTAGATACGGGGGATGGCCTATGGCAAGAGGTGATTAGAGCAAAATATCTTAGAAATTGTTCTGTTGCTCATGTTAAGACAAAATTCAATGACTCTCCCGTGTGGAAAGCTTTGCTCTGGTGATGTGGCCAGGATCTGGCAAGATTCCTTCAGCACACGCCCCCCGCTATGTGAGACGTATCCCGAGCTTTTCGGTATTGCCAACCATCCTGGCAACACGATTGTCCAATTCCGAAGTAGGGGGGCAGGGATCTCTTTAGGCAAAGACTGGCCCCTGAATTAACTCGGCAACTAGCGGAGGTCGAGGATATTATTAAAGACCTCGCTCCTTCCACTGAACCTGACAAGATCAAATGGGTGTTTGGCCCTAAAGATAGATATACAACAAAATCTATGTATTCCTATCTTGAGAGAAACATCGATGGGTGCGATTACAGATGGTTTTGGAAGGCTAAACTTCCCGGTAAAATTCAGATCTTTCTCTGGCAGTTGTTTCAAGACGTTGTGCTAACCAGAGATGTTATGAAATGTAGAAACTGGGCGGGTGATCCCCGTTGTTCCTTTTGTGTTTGTGGGAAACTTTACTTACATTTGTTCTTCTTATGCCCGGTGCCCAGAATTACTTGGCGCATGGTTGGATCGGTGCTGGGCACTGATCTTTGCCCCCAATAACCTTTTTCAATTCTATTCCTGGTGCTATGCATTCCTGTTGGAAATATGCCCTAGAGGCAATAATAAAAGGATTATTATTATATTTCTTTGTTCATGATAATTGTCTTTATTCATGCTATAACTGTATTATCCGGAAATCGTAATACACGTGTGAATACATAGACCATAATATGTCCCTAGTAAGCCTCTAGTTGACTAGCTCGTTGATCAACAGATAGTCATGGTTTCCTGACTATGGACATTAGATGTCGTTGATAACGGGATCACATCATTAGGAGAATGATGTGATGGACAAGACCCAATCCTAAGCATAGCACAAGATCGTGTAGTTCGTTTGCTAGAGCTTTTCCAATGTCAAGTACCCTTTCCTTAGACCATGAGATCGTGTAACTCCCGAATACTGTAGGAGTGCTTTGGTTGTACCAAACGTCACAACGTAACTGGGTGACTATAAAGGTGCACTACAGGTATCTCCGAAAGTGTGTGTTGGGTTGACATGGATCGAGACTGGGATTTGTCACTCCGTATGACGGAGAGGTATCTCTGGGCCCACTCGGTAATGCATCATCATAATGAGCTCAAAGTGACCAAGTGTTTGGTCACGGGATCATGCATTACAGTACGAGTAAAGTGACTTGCCGGTAACGAGACTGAACGAGGTATTGGGATACCGACGATCGAGTCTCGGGCAAGTTACGTACCGACTGACAAAGGGAATTGTATACGGGGTTGCTTAAATCCTCGACATCGTGGTTCATCCGATGAAATCATCGTGGAACATGTGGGAGCCAATATGGGTATCCAGATCCCGCTATTGGTTATTGGCCGGAGAGCTGTCTCGGTCATGTCCGCATGATTCCCGAACCCGTAGGGTCTACACACTTAAGGTTCGGTGACGCTAGGGTTATTAGGAAGACTTGTATGTGATTACCGAATGTTGTTCGGAGTCCCGGATGAGATCCCGGACGTCACGAGGAGTTCCGGAATAGTCCGGAGGTGAAGATTTATATATGGGAAGTTGTCATACGGTCACCGGAAAGTTTTGGGGGCATATCGGTATTGTACCGGGGCCACCGGAGGGGTTCTGGGGGTCCATCGGGAGGGGCCACCTCTCTCGGAGGGCCTCATGGGCCGTAGGGGGCAGGGAACCAGCCCCTGGAGGGCTGGGCGCCCCCCCCCCCCTTGGGCCCATGCGCCTAGGGTTGGGGGGGAAACCCTAGTGGGGGCGCCCCCCTTGCTTGGGGGCAAGCCCCCTCCCTTGGCCGCCGCCCCCCCCTCTAGATCTCATCTAGAGGGGGCCGGCCCCCTTCCCCCTTCCCCTAAATAGAGGGGCGAGGGGAGGGCTGCAGACAGCATCCAAGGCGCAGCCCCTCCCCTCCCCAACACCTCTCCTCCTCCGTTAAGAGCTTGGCGAAGCCCTGCCGGAGTACTGCATCTCCACCACCACCACGCCGTCGTGCTGCTGCTGGAGTCTTCTTCCTCAACCTCTCCTTTCCCCTTGCTGGATCAAGAAGGAGGAGACGTCATCCGCTCCGTACGTGTGTTGAACGCGGAGGTGTTGTCCGTTCAGCACTTGGTCATCGGTGATTTGGATCACGGCGAGTACGACTCCATCATCCCCGTTCTCTTGAACGCTTCCGCTCGTGATCTACAAGGGTATGTAGATGCACTCCTATCACTCGTTGCTTAGATGAACTCATAGATGGATCTTGGTGAAACCGTAGGAAAAATTTTAATTTTCTGCAACGTTCCCCAACAGTGGCATCATGAGCTAGGTCTATGTGTAGTTCTCTATTGCACGAGTAGAACACAATTTTTTTGTGGGCGTAGATGTTGTCAACTTTCTTGCCGCTACTAGTCTTATTTTGCTTCAGCGGTATTATGGGATGAAGCGGCCCGGACCGACCTTACACATACGCTTACGTGAGACAGGTTCCACCGACTGAGATGCACTAGTTGCATAAGGTGGCTAGCGGGTGTCTGTCTCTCCCACTTTAGTTGGAGCGGATTCGACGAAAAGGATCCTTATGAAGGGTAAATAGAAGTTGACAAATCACGTTGTGGCTTTAACGTAGGTAAGAAAACGTTCTTGCTAGATCACCTATAGAAGCCACGTAAAACTTGCAACAACAATTAGAGGACGTCTAACTTGTTTTTGCAGCAAGTGTCTTGTGATGTGATGTGGCCAAAAGTTGTGATGAATGATGAATGATATATTGTGATGTATGAGATCATGTTCTTGTAATAGGAATCACGACTTGCATGTCGATGAGTATGACAACCGGCAGGAGCCATAGGAGTTGTCTTTATTATTGTATGACCTGCGTATCATTGAAGAACGCCATGTAAATTACTTTACTTTATTGCTAAACGCGTTAGCCATAGAAGTAGAAGTAGTCGTTGGCGTGACAACTTCATGAAGACACGATGATGGAGATCATGATGATGGAGATCATGGTGTCATGCCGGTGACGAAGATGATCATGGAGCCCCGAAGATGGAGATCAAAGGAGCTATATGATATTGGCCATATCATGTCACTACTATATAATTGCATGTAATGTTTATTATGTTTATGCATCTTGTTTACTTAGAACGACGATAGTAAATAAGATGATCCCTTATAATAATTTCAAGAAGTGTTCTCCCCTAACTGTGCGTTGTTGCTAAAGTTCGTCGTTTCGAAGCACCACGTGATGATCGGGTGTGATAGATTCTTACGTTCACATACAACGGGTGTAAGACAGTTTTACCCATGCAAAAACACTTAGGGTTAACTCGACGAGCCTAGCATGTATAGACATGGCCTCGGAACACAGAGACCGAAAGGTCGAACATGAGTCGTATGGAAGATACGATCAACATGGACATGTTCACCGATGATGACTAGTCCGTCTCACGTGATGATCGGACACGGCCTAGTCGACTCGGATCGTGTAACACTTAGATGACTAGAGGGATGTCTAATCTGAGTGGGAGTTCATTAAAATAATTTGATTAGATGAACTTAATTATCATGAACCTTAGTCTAAAACCTTTGCAAATATGTCTTGTAGATCAAATGGCCAATGCTCATGTCAACATGAACTTCAACGCGTTCCTAGAGAAAACCAAGCTGAAAGATGATGGCAGCAACTATACGGACTGGGTCCGGAACCTGAGGATCATCCTCATAGCTGCCAAGAAAGCATATGTCCTAGATGGACCGCTAGGTGAAGCACCCATCCCAGAGAACCAAGACGTTATGAACGCTTGGCAGTCACGTGCTGATGATTACTCCCTCGTTCAGTGCGGCATGCTTTACAGCTTAGAAACGGGGCTCCAAAAGCGTTTTGAGCAACACGGAGCATATGAGATGTTCGAGGAGCTGAAAATGGTTTTCCAAGCTCATGCCCGGGTCGAGAGATATGAAGTCTCCGACAAGTTCTACAGTTGTAAGATGGAGGAAAATAGTTCTGTCAGTGAGCACATACTCAAAATGTCTGGGTTGCACAACCGCCTGTCCCAGCTGGACATTAACCTCCCAGACGAGGCGGTCATTGACAGAATACTTTAGTCGCTCCCACCGAGCTACAAGAGCTTTGTGATGAACTACAATATGCAAGGGATGGTGAAAACTATTCCTGAAGTATTTTCAATGCTGAAGTCAACGGAGGTAGAAATCAAGAAAGAACATCAAGTGTTGATGGTCAATAAAACCACCAAGTTCAAGAAGGGCAAGGGTAAGAAGAACTTCAAGAAGGACGGCAAGGATGTTGCCGCGCCCGGTAAGCCAGTTGCCGGGAAGAAGTCAAAGAATGGACCCAAGCCTGAGACTGAGTGCTTTTATTGCAAAGGGAAGGGTCACTGGAAGCGGAACTGCCCCAAATACTTAGCGGACAAGAAGGCCGGCAACAGTAAAGGTATATTTGATATACATGTAATTGATGTGTACCTTACCAGTACTCGTAGTAACTCCTGGGTATTTGATACCGGCGCCGTTGCTCATATTTGTAACTCACAGCAAGAGCTGCGGAATAAGCGGAGACTGGCGAAGGACGAGGTGACGATGCGCGTCGGGAATGGTTCCAAGGTCGATGTGATCGCCGTCGGCACGCTACCTCTACATTTACCTACGGGATTAGTTTTGAACCTTAATAATTGATATTTAGTGCCAAGTTTGAGCATGAACATTGTATCTGGATCTCGTTTGCTACGAGATGGCTACTCATTTAAATCCGAGAATAATGGTTGTTCTATTTATATGAGAGATATGTTTTATGGTCATGCCCCGATGGTCAATGGTTTATTCTTGATGAATCTCGAACGTAATGTTACACATATTCATAGTGTGAGTACCAAAAGATGTAAAGTTGATAACGATAGTCCCACATACTTGTGGCACTGCCGCCTTGGTCACATTGGTGTCAAGCGCATGAAGAAACTCCATGCTGATGGACTTTTAGAGTCTCTCGATTATGAATCATTTGACACATGCGAACCATGCCTCATGGGCAAAATGACCAAGACTCCGTTCTCCGGAACAATGGAGCAAGCAACCAACTTGTTGGAAATAATACATACCGATGTATGCGGTCCAATGAGCGTTGAGGCTCGCGGAGGATATCGTTATGTTCTCACTCTCACTGATGACTTGAGTAGATATGGGTATGTCTACTTAATGAAACACAAGTCTGAGACCTTTGAAAAGTTTAAGGAATTTCAGAATGAGGTAGAGAATCAACGTGACCGAAAGATAAAGTTCCTACGATCAGATCGTGGAGGAGAATATTTAAGTCACGAATTTGGTATGCACTTAAGGAAATGTGGAATCGTTTCACAACTCACGCCGCCTGGAACACCTCAGCGTAACGGTGTGTCCGAACATCGTAATCGCACTCTATTGGATATGGTGCGGTCTATGATGTATCTTACCGATTTACCGCTATCATTTTGGGGATACGCTCTAGAGACAACTACATTCACTTTAAATAGGGCACCGTCTAAATCCGTTGAGACGACACCGTATGAATTATGGTTTGGGAAGAAACCTAAGCTGTCGTTTCTAAAAGTTTGGGGATGCGATGCTTATGTCAAGAAACTTCAACCTGAAAAGCTCGAACCCAAGTCGGAAAAATGCGTCTTCATAGGATATCCTAAGGAAACCATTGGGTATACCTTCTACTTAAGATCCGAGGGCAAGATCTTTGTTGCCAAGAACGGATCCTTTCTGGAAAAAGAGTTTCTCTCGAAAGAAGTAAGTGGGAGGAAAGTAGAACTCGATGAAGTACTACCTCTTGAACAGGAAAGTAGTGCAGCTCAGGAAAATGTTCATGTGATGTCTACACCAACTGGAGAGGAAAATAATTGTGATGATCAAGGTACTTCGGATCAAGTTGCTACTGAACTTCGTAGGTCCACAAGGACACGTTCCGCACCAGAGTGGTACGGCAACCCTGTCTTGGAAATCATGTTGTTAGACAACGGTGAACCTTCGAACTATGAAGAAGCGATGGCGGACCCAGATTCCAACAAATGGCTTGAAGCCATGCGATCCGAGATAGAATCCATGTATGAAAACAAAGTATGGACTTTGACAGACTTGCCTGATGATCGGCGAGCGATAGAAAACAAATGGATCTTTAAGAAAAAGACGGACGCGGATGGTAATGTTACCATCTATAAAGCTCGACTTGTCGCTAAGGGTTATCGGCAAGTTCAAGGGGTTGACTACGATGAGACATTCTCTCCCGTAGCGAAGCTGGAGTCCGTCCGAATCATGTTAACAATTGCCGCATACTATGATTATGAGATATGGCAGATGGACGTCAAAACGGCATTCCTTAACGGACATCTTAAGGAAGAACTGTATATGATGCAGCCGGAAGGTTTTGTCGATCCTAAGAATGCTAACAAAGTATGCAAGCTCCAGCGATCCATTTATGGGCTGGTGCAAGCATCTCGGAGTTGGAACATTCGCTTTGATGAGATGATCAAAGCGTTTGGGTTTATGCAGACTTATGGAGAAGCCTGCGTTTACAAGAAAGTGAGTGGGAGCTCTGTAGCATTTCTCATATTATATGTAGATGACATACTCTTGATGGGAAATGATATAGAACTATTGGACAGCATTAAGGCCTACTTGAATAAGTGTTTTTCAATGAAGGACCTTGGAGAAGCTCCTTACATATTAGGCATCAAGATCTATAGGGATAGATCGAGACGTCTCATAGGTCTTTCACAAAGCACATACCTTGATAAGATTTTGAAGAAGTTCAAAATGGATCAGTCCAAGAAAGGGTTCTTGCCTGTATTGCAAGGTGTGAGATTGAGCTCGGCTCAATGCCCGACCACGTCAAAAGATAAAGAAGAGATGAGTGTCATCCCTATGCTTCAGCCATAGGATCTATTATGTATGCCATGCTATGTACCAGACCTGATGTAAACCTTGCCGTAAGTTTGGTAGGAAGGTACCAAAGTAATCCCGGCAAGGAACACTAGACAGCGGTCAAGAATATCCTGAAGTACCTGAAAAGGACAAAGGACATGTTTCTCGTTTATGGAGGTGACGAAGAGCTCGTCGTAAAGGGTTACGTCGACGCTAGCTTCGACACAGATCTGGATGACTCTAAGTCACAAACCGAATACGTGTATATGTTGAATGGTGGAGCAGTGAGCTGGTGCAGCTGCAAGCAGAGCGTCGTGGCGGGATCTACATGTGAAGCGGAGTACATGGCAGCCTCGGAGGCAGCGCATGAAGCAATTTGGGTGAAGGAGTTCATCACCGACCTAGGAGTCATACCCAATGCGTCGGGGCCGATCAAACTCTTCTGTGACAACACTGGAGCTATTGCCCTTGCCAAAGAGCCCAGGTTTCACAAGAAGACCAGGCACATCAAGCGTCGTTTCAACTCCATCTGTGAAAATGTTCAAGATGAAGACATAGATATTTGCAAAGTACATACGGATCTGAATGTCGCAGATCCGTTGACTAAACCTCTTTCGCGAGCAAAACATGATCAACACCAGAACTCTATGGGTGTTTGATTCATCACAATGTAACTAGATTATTGACTCTAGTGCAAGTGGGAGACTGTTGGAAATATGCCCTAGAGGCAATAATAAAAGGATTATTATTATATTTCCTTGTTCATGATAATTGTCTTTATTCATGCTATAACTGTATTATCCAGAAATCGTAATACATGTGTGAATACATAGACCATAATATGTCCCTAGTAAGCCTCTAGTTGACTAGCTCGTTGATCAACAGATAGTCATGGTTTCCTGACTATGGACATTAGATGTCGTTGATAACGGGATCACATCATTAGGAGAATGATGTGATGGACAACACCCAATCCTAAGCATAGCACAAGATCGTGTAGTTCGTTTGCTAGAGCTTTTCCAATGTCAAGTATCCTTTCCTTAGACCATGAGATCGTGTAACTCCCGGATAATGTAGGAGTGCTTTGGGTGTACCAAACGTCACAACGTAACTGGGTGACTATAAAGGTGCACTACAGGTATCTCCGAAAGTGTCTGTTGGGTTGACACGGATCGAGACTGGGATTTGTCACTCCGTATGACGGAGAGGTATCTCTGGGCCCACTCGGTAATGCATCATCATAATGAGCTCAAAGTGACCAAGTGTTTGGTCACGGGATCATGCATTATGGTACGAGTAAAGTGACTTGCCTGTAACGAGACTGAACGAGGTATTGGGATACCGACAATCGAGTCTCGGGCAAGTAACGTACCGACTGACAAAGGGAATTGTATACGGGGTTGCTTAAATCCTCGACATCGTGGTTCATCCGATGAAATCATCGTGGAACATGTGGGAGCCAACATGGGTATCCAGATCCCGCTATTGGTTATTGGCCGGAGAGCTGTCTCGGTCATGTCTGCATGATTCCCGAACCCGTAGGGTCTACACACTTAAGGTTCGGTGACGCTAGGTTTATTAGGAAGACTTGTATGTGATTACCGAATGTTGTTCGGAGTCCCCGATGAGATCCCGGACGTCACAAGGAGTTCCGGAATAGTCTGGAGGTGAAGATTTATATATGGGAAGTTGTCATACGGTCACCGGAAAGATTCGGGGGCATATCGGTATTGTACCGGGGCCACCGGAGGGGTTCCGGGGGTCCATCGGGAGGTGCCACCTCTCTCGGAGGGCCTCATGGGCCGTAGGGGGCAGGGAACCAGCCCCTGGAGGGCTGGGCGCCCCCCCCCCCCTTGGGCCCATGCGCCTAGGGTTGGGGGGGAAACCCTAGTGGGGGCGCCCCCCTTGCTTGGGGGCAAGCCCCCTCCCTTGGCCGCCCCCCCCCTCCCTCTAGATCTCATCTAGAGGGGGCCGGCCCCCTTCCCCCTTCCCCTAAATAGAGGGGCGAGGGGAGGGCTGCACACAGCATCCAAGGCGCAGCCCCTCCCCTCCCCAACACCTCTCCTCCTCCGTTAAGAGCTTGGCGAAGCCCTGCCGGAGTACTGCATCTCCACCACTACCACGCCGTCGTGCTGCTGCTGGAGTCTTCTTCCTCAACCTCTCCTTTCCCCTTGCTGGATCAAGAAGGAGGAGACATCATCTGCTCCGTACGTGTGTTGAACGCGGAGGTGCTGTCCGTTCAGCACTTGGTCATCGGTGATTTGGATCACGGCGAGTACGACTCCATCATCCCCGTTCTCTTGAACGCTTTCGCTCGCGATCTACAAGGGTATGTAGATGCACTCCTATCACTCGTTGCTTAGATGAACTCATAGATGGATCTTGGTGAAACCGTAGGAAAATTTTTAATTTTCTGCAACGTTCCCCAACAATTCCTACCTCATGGGGAATGCTACTTCACCATTGGGTTGGCTGCTATATGTTGGGCAATTTGGAACTGCAAAAATCATGCTACCTTTGAGCATAAGAACTGTCATCTCCTTTTGAGATTGTTTTCACAGCTTGTGTGCACTTAACCTATTGGGCGGGACTCTTGAAAGGCATGGAACGAGAGGAGCTGGAGCATGGTGCGCTGATGCTGAAGAATACTGCTAAGAGGATGATGGGTCTATGCGCCACAACACACACCGAGAGCGCTTGAAGAAAAGGAACAAAGACTTGGTCGACAACGCTGATCTGCGGCAAAAAAAAAAGTTTATCTCCCCTCCTGTTTCGGCGATCTCCTTTTGGTGGATGATACTTTGTTTTGGTAGCGGATTTTAGGCCTCTGCGTAGGCCAGGTTGATCTTCATATGCTGTGAACTTACTGGTTTGTAGTCGCGTGCTGATAGTGTTCCAGGGTTTTTGCCTCGTAGTGGACATTTCGATTGCGAGCGTCTACAGCGGGTTTCCCTAGAATGCTTGAACTCGCTTTTTCGCTTTCCTTTTTGTTTAAGCTGGAACAAACTTGTATTTCTGTTATTTCTATATAATGGAAAGGGGATTAGCCTGATTAAAAAAAATAACCACCCTAAAATTCAAGGAGGATAAAAACTTATTTTCAGTATGGAATAATGAATAATCTAAAGCTCGAGTTACTGGGTGGCAGCCAAGTCTATATATAGGCTTCTGTTAAAATGTAAATCTGCAAGACTGCAACGTACAATGAGAATGGAAATTAATTATCCTACTAAACGGCAAGGACATGCCACAAAACCACTGAGAGATTGTCATGGTGTGCTAATTTCTAAAAACGTCATAAATAAGTGGGGTTTTTTTGGAAAAATTATCCTACTAAACGGCAAGGACATGCCACAAAACCACTGACAGATTGTCATGGTGTGCTAATTTCTAAAAACGTCATAAATAAGTGGGTTTTTTTTGGAAAAGGAGGATTACCCCGTCTCTGCATCAAAATGGTGCATGCAACTATATTATTAAATCAAGCAGTCAACAAGTATGTAGTTCGGTACTCCCTCTCTCTCTCAGTTTACAAGGCGTGCGCGTACCCCTAGGTCATCAATTTGGTCAACCTAATACAAGTCATATATTATAAAAAATATACCAATATAAACTTGAGATGTTCTATTTTCAAACGGTATAATTTTTGTGTTATATAGTTTATGTTAGGGTGATAAAATTGACAACCTAGGTATACGTGCAGGACTTGTAAACTGAAACGGAGAGGGAGTACAAGTTCACAAGAAATAAGTGCATGTACATGGTAAACATCCTAAATGAGATAAAATATTAGCACAATGGGAACTAGCAAGAAAAACACAGCACTAGACGGATCAACAAGAGACAAACCTTCCGGATGGTCATTCTTTTGGATCACAGTACCCTTCCTTTATCACAGGGAATTTAGGAGGCCAAACCATCATAAAGGGTGTAACTCCATATATGTATCTATCCTCTTGTGTAACCTCATAAACCTTCTTTGCCTCCTTGTGTTTAATATCAAACAGGTAGAGGACACCATCCGTCTCCAAGAGAAGAAACCCTGAATCGACCGCAACTTCATGTAGAATAAGAGCAGAATTACCCACATCGTCAAACATTCTGGTTGATATCATTTGATGAACACATATCTCATGCAAACAAATAGTATCCACAAGAAACCAGTTGGCGAGGCCTTTCTTATCCGTCATGTACAGCCAGATGCGAAGATGGGATCCTTTTACATGGATCAGATGGACTCCAGAATCATTCGCAATCGACATCACGGTCCTCAGATACTTCACCTCTTCCGGGAGGTTAACTAGCGACAAACATGACGACACGAGATCCAGCGAGACTAGCATATAAGTGCCGCTCACAAGGGCCAGATTATAGATCTTGTCATGAAAGATTAAATTATCTAAGTGCAGCTGAATTTCTTTGATTTCAGTTATAGCCGACGAGTAGATGCCCCAGATATCGCCCTGTAACACATAGACATCCCAAACTGACCGATGTCCTTTACTCCCTATCGCCAAACAGAAGTAGGACATGCCTAGCTCGCAGCCGCCATTGGGGAGGATAGCATGGTAGAAGTATGTGAAGCCGTCATGGATGCTGGTGTTGGGAACTGGTGGGACGATGGTCCTAGATGTTGCAGGGTGCAGGGGGAAGCGCACCATTATTTGGGTGTACTCGTACCCATGGAAGGTGAGGAGGAGGCCGTTCCAGCAATCCAGGTCGAGCAAGTCGCCGCCCGAGGAGTCCAAATCGAAGCTAGCGCGCCGGACGACGGCGGCTAGCTCAGGAGGCTGAGGCACCGGCACGAACCGTGGCGGTTGATTGTTCGCGGGCGTACGAGCCTTGGTGGCGACGTAGAAACCGAGAAGGCTGGGCGGATGGAGGTTGCGGAAGCGGCGGAGGAAGGCGGGCGCAGAGGCAAGGCGGAGCCAGCGCTTGCAGACGAGCGCGGCGTGGACGAGGCTGGTGGGGAAGGCGACGCGAACGAGGATCTCACCCAAAAGATCGTCGTCGTCGAGCACTGCCGAGAAGACTGCTGCGGCGGCCGCCGACTCGCTCTTCCCTTCCATCTCCGCTCTCGATGTGGTTTGGACTTTGGAGAGGTTGAGAATTTGAGAGAAGGATCGCCACGCCAAACTCAGATGATGAGATTTGGGGGTAATAAGAAGAAACAGGAGGGTTTAGGGTTTTACGTTTACTTACCTGCCAAGGCATAGAGTCCGTTCAGTTTTTTTACCCCTCGTCCACTCACGGATCCGTCTTGTGGTTTCTAATTCGCGAACAGTCGAATTTCCTCACCAAAATCATCAATTTTCTTGTCTTTCTTATTCGTGTCCGGCGGCGGCACGCTTGATGCGAGTGGAGGCTATGAGGGAACGGCATGGCAAAGGACAAGGGTTAGTTGTTCCTGGTGGGGGGACAAAGGTGGGAATGGAGAGGATTCAGATGGATGGCCTGGTGCGCTGGTTCAACTTCATACAGGAGGAAACTAGAAAAGGCGGAGGGCAAGTCGAAAATCATTCACTGCAAAAACATCTTATATTTAGTTACGGAGGTAGTATTAGAGACTCCCAAGAGCGGAATGTGTTTCGGGTTCAGGGGTCATCGAACTTTTAATGGACAGACAACACTCTTCACCTCTACTTGTTAAAATTTCCTTCAGAACGATGTCGTCGTAATTGTCTGCACCTGCGAGTTGTGATTGTCCGTACTTCGGAGAACGCTATCAGTCAGAACGCTGACACATGAATGCAGTGATGTTTCATTTAACCACACCACAAATGCGAAACATGCTGGCTAAATAGAATGAAATTGAGTCTACTTACATTTGGTTATCAGATCATGCAGTTTGGTTGTTTCAGAACAGCGATCTTTGGTTCAGCATCCGGAGAAATTTGCAAGCGACATACCGGTTACATCATTGAAGATGGAACGGAGAAAATGTAGAAATTCCATGTGAGAAATGAAAAATGATATCCTAGAAGGAACCATGTTTTACAAATAAAAAATTGTAAGACTTGACATGTGAATATAACAAAATTGTGTGAAACCGGTCAACAATATATAAATTTTCCATATGACAGGTTAAAAAATTCATAGATTTGTCATGTAGGCATTCCCAAAGATTTATACAATTTGCCATGTTTGGGAAGCAAAAATGTTATGAATTTTCCATGTAACCATATATGAATCATGTTATGAACATGCACAAAGAAAAAATATTGCAATTATCCATGGCGAGCTAAAAATAATCCTATCCAAAAATGGTGGCAAATTTGCCATGGGTGAAAACCTAAATATACCATGGAAAAATCTAAGTTGCCATGTAGTAAATTGGAAAGGGCATACAAAAATGCAAGGTAGTGACTACAAATTTGCTAGGCATAATGTATACAATATGCCATACATTCAGACATTTTTCAGACATGGAAAAATGCAGTAAAACCTACTGTTGCCATCCATCCCCACTTCTCCCTATCCTATGATCTTTGACGATGCCCAACAATCAACCAATTAAAACTAGACCGCATAATCGCTCGTGCTTCCAATCAAACGATAGCCACTGTTTAGGTTGAAAGCGCAATCATGGGGGAGGCGTTTTGGCTCCCGGGAGCACATGCTCCTGCATGAACAGTAATAAAAAAGAATAGTAAATGTTTTCAAAAAATTCCCAATATTTTTGTAGATGTCCGTGTTAGTGTCGCAAGCATGCTTGACAATTTTCATGCGAAATGGAGCAGCAATGTTTTGTCGGTGAAATAAACAAATTTGGGGTGACATTTAGTGTTCAATTTGCCTTTTTTCACAGACCAAATGCTTAACCTTTTTGCCTAAAATTTTGTAGATAGCATTTGGATGTGACTATGAACTCAAAGAATTTTTGTTGGGAATTTTTTGATATTTCAAAATAATTTCCACGGGTAGGAGCACGTGCACCTGAGGCAAAATTTGATTTCTGGTGCAATCATGCCGTTAATTATAATTTGATATTGAGAGCCAATATACATATAGGAGACTAATAATGTTTGCTAAGCGAATACACACATGTTCTTAGTCTTCTTGGAAGCTATGCGTGTGGATCGTGGACCCACCAAAATGGATATGACTCAAGTATGCTAAAATAAAGATAAGAAGCATATTCAGTTAATTTTTGAGTTATAAAGATACCGCACTATTAAAAGGGGATCAAAGGGGTTCATCATAAGATTTGTTCAAGCCAACATCTTCCTAGCACCATTCCACTCACATATCGACCAAAAAGTCCAATGCCAAAGAAGCCCGAAAAGCACACTGGGCAGCAAATCAAAGCGAGTGTGTGGATCGTGGACCCGCCAAAATTATAGGGGTAGCAGCCAAGTTTCTACATAGAGGTCACATAGAACGTGTAGAGACGACAGACTTATCTGAAATTGTAAATCTGCAACATACAGAGGCTAACAGAAAGAATGGAAGTTAATTATCCTAGTATCTAAGTTAAACTTGCAACCACTACGGCAAGGGCATGCCACCAACCACGGATAAATTATCACGGTGTGCTGATTTATAAGAAATAAGTGCATGGACATTCTAAACATCTTAACTGAGACAAAATATTAGCATAACAGAGACCGGAAGGCCACAGCACTAGGCGGATCAACAAGAGGCAAAATCTTGCAGAGGGACGTCACTGTTTTGTATCACACCCTTCCTTCAACGCAGGGAATTTAGGAGGCCAAACCATCATGAAGGGTCTGACTCCATATAGGAATATATCCTCTTCTTCTGTAAACTCGTAAACCTTCTTCGCCGCCTTGTGCTTAATATCAAGCAGGTAGATGACATCATTCTTCTCCAAGACAATAAACGCAGAATTGGCCCCAACTGCACGTACAGAAACAGCGCAGAACATGCTAGTTGGTATCATCTCAGGCAAGCAAACGGTATCGACGTGTAACCAATCGGCGAGGCCATTCGAATTCGTGTCCACCTTGTAGAGCCAGATGCGAAGCTGGGATCCTTTCGCATAGATGAAATGAACCCCAGAATCATTTGCGAGCGACATCCCGGTTCCCTGATAGTACTCCACCTCTTCCGGCAGTTTAACCAGCGAGAAACACGACGACGCAAGATCTAGCCAGAATAGCTTATAACTGCGGTCCACAAGGGCGAGATTGCAGATCTTTTCATCAACGATCAAACTAGGCAACGGCATATGAACGACACTGGTTTCGGTTACGGCTGAAGAGTGGATGGCCCAGGTATCATCCTGTAATACGTAGACATCCAAAACACACTGCTGCTTTTTCCGCCCTATCGCAAGACAAAAGCAGGACAGGCGGCCGTCGTCGCCCACGCCATTGGGGAGGATCTCACGGTAGTTGTACGTGAAGCCGCCATGGATGCTGGTGCTCGGAGTTGGTGGTAGGATGGTCGTATGTGCCGCAGGGCACAGGGGGCTGCGCACCGTCGTTGACCCCACTTGGCGGGTGAGGAGGAGGCCGTTCCAGCAATCCACGTCGTAGATGTCGCCGCCGAAGGTGCCTACATCGAAGTTCGCGCGGCGGACGACGGCGTCGAGCTCGGGGAGCTGATCAGGCACCAGCACGAACCGCGG
This sequence comes from Triticum timopheevii, assembly GCA_963921465.1. Classification (NCBI taxonomy): domain Eukaryota; kingdom Viridiplantae; phylum Streptophyta; class Magnoliopsida; order Poales; family Poaceae; genus Triticum; species Triticum timopheevii. Next base: position 616,617,972 of record OY997274.1, on the reverse strand, counting down.
GGTTTTCCCGTCCGTGGACGTGAAGGATATGGTGACGACGTAGAAGCCGAGAAGGCTGGGCGGGTGGAGGTCGCTGAAGCGGCGGAGGAAGGCGGGCGCGGAGGCGAGGCGGAGCCAGCGCTTGCAGACGAGCGCGGCGCGGACGAGGCTGGTGGGGAAGGCGACGCGGAGGAGGATCTCGCCCAGGAGATCCCGAGAAGACCGCTGCGGCCGCCGCCGGCTCGCTCTCCCCCTCCATCTCCGCTCTCGAGGCGGTTTTGAGGGTTCCGTTGAGAATTTGAGACAAGGCACAAGTGTCGCCGCGCCAAACAGACGATGAGAATCTGGGGTAAGAAACAGGAGGGTTTAGGGTTTTATATACGTACGTTTACTTACCTGGAATAGAGTCCGTTCAGGTTTAGCCTTCGTCCACTCACGGATCCGTCTTGGTTTCTAATTCGTGAACAGTCAAATTTCTAATTCGACAGACACTAGAGAGGGGAGTTAGGGTGAATGTGATCACTGATCAGTGGCAAATCGAATATCATTCACTGCTATTAGACACTCCCAAGAGCAGAATGTGTTTCAGTTTCAGGGGTCATCCAACTTTTAATAGACTGACACGCGAATGCAGTGATGTGACTGATGTCTCATTTAACCGCACCACAAAAGCGAAACATGCTGGCTAAATAGAACGAATCTGAGTCTACTTACAGTTGGTTATCAGATCATGCAATCTGGTTGTTTCAGAACCGCCGTCTTCGGTTCAGCATCCAGAGAAATTTGAAGCCATGAATTACTTTTGTGCAAGATATATCTATCCAAAAAGTTCTAATGGCATAGCAAAACAGAGGTCATACGAGTTAGCAGCAACTGCAAGAGCATCCAATCAAAAAGTAGGACAGCAGGCCTACGAATTGGCATCACATTCCGCGCATTTGTTCGTAAGATGTATCTACCAGCAGCTTCTCCAGGTGGGTTTAAAAGTACCATTCTACACAGAAACTAAATAAGCTTGCAAAAACCACTCATCATACTAGTAAAGCAGGAGATGTTATATAGAAATCAATCAACCTACATTCTCTAAAGCTTAAGAAAGACAAACTCCTGTACCGACGGCGTCTCCCCGATCAACTTGAGAGCTTCCTTGTCAGGCTCCTCATCGATCCCAATGGCCATGATGGCCTGCTTCCCTGGAGCAATCCTGCCAACGCTCATAAAGTTGACATTCAGGTTCATCGTCCCAAGAATCGACCCCACCTTGCCGATGATGCCCGGCTGGTCGACTTGCCGGCACAGCAACAGGTTGCCCTCAAGGCTGACGTCGACGCTGAAAGGGCCGACGAGCGTGAGATGCGGCGTGCCATCCTTAACCTTCCCCTCCACCCTGATGTCGCCGTCGTCGGACAATGCGCCGGCGAACTTGGACTCCACATTGGCAAGCTGGACCTGGATGGAGTTTATAGGGGCCTCAGGGGAGCCGTCGAGGAGAATCTGCTCCTCGATTATGCGGAGCCCTCGTTGCTTGGCAACGTAGTCGGCATTGACAATGTTGACAAATGCACTTGAGATGGGTTCGACGATGCCTTTTGTGACCATGCCTCGGAGAATTCTTGTGTCCAGGTCATCCGGGTCCCTGGCCGATGAGTAGACGACCTTGACTGCCTTGATCCCACTGCCACCAGCCACGAGTTGCACGGCGAGACGTCCCAACTTCTCAGCAAGGATGACATATGGGGATAACTCGGCTAAAACCTGTCGGAACAGATGAACTGTTCAAACTGAAGTAGAGTGTGGATTATGTTGTAAATAACTAAATATAGAAGTCTAGTCCTTGGCAATGGGAGTACCTCAGCAGAGACCATTGGGGCATTGACAGCAGTAGCAGCGAGTTCACCTTTCAGTGCACCGATAACGGCCTCTGCGATTTCAAGGGCAACGCCTTCCTGTCGACGAACAACTGGCAAAGTTAAGAGGATAAGCTGGCAAGATGTGGTGCAGAGATCGTTGCAAAACAAACAGCAAACCTGTGCTTCTGTTGTGCTAGCTCCAAGGTGCGGCGTCACCGTGACATTTTCATGGTGCACTAACTTGCTGTCTTTTGGCGGCGGCTCTTCAAAGAACACGTCGAGTGCTGCCTGAAACACATCGCAAAGCAATCAGAAAAAGGCCAATGGAAACCTTTTGAAACAAAAAGAAAAGAAAAGAAATGTCTACTGTCTATGCTAAATAACACACTATACCCAAGATAATGGCATAAGTAAATGAGTCATGACAACTGTTTGACAGCAATATGCACTATCAACATTTGGATCAATGGACATGACAAGAAAGACTGAAAGACTACCTGTGCAACAGTCCCGTTATCAAGTGCTCTCAGCAACGCTTCTTCATCGACCACTCCACCCCTCGCAACATTGATAAGCCTTACTCCTTTCGTCATTTTTGCAAAATTCTCATCGTTGAAAATTTTTGTTGTTGACGGTGTTAGAGGCATATGCAGTGATATGAAGTCTGCAGTAGAGATGGCGTCATCGAACGATACGAGATCTACACCGATAGCGCGGGCTCTGTCAACGGGAGCATATGGGTCATGAGCAATGACATCCATTCCAAGTCCTTTCGCGCGTCGAGCAACCTCTGAACCAACCTTCCCGAAGCCCATAATAGCTATTGTCTTTCCAACCAGGGAAACACCAACATATTTGCTACGCTGCCATTTGCCTGAATATACACAAAAGCAAATCATGACACTATATTAGTATGTGTGTAGCATGTGCAGCACAATGCGTATTGCCACTGTTACATAAGCTTTTTCTTTTTTGTTTGTTACATAAGCATTTCAGAGCAATGAAATGTTTCTATGCGAGCTTGCCATGCTGATAAATGTTCTGAACCCAACAATGACTCTGTTCTTGGTCACAGTGACTCAAATTTATGTAGTTTAGTCTTGAACTTCAGTGTACTAATTTAATATGGTATGCCTGGATTCAAGCTATCAATGATTAACAAAGGAATGAAGCTGCAGCAGTCATATACTATCCCATAGAGCAACAGTGAAAAATTATTAAGTGGATCGCCAAACAGTCAAAATGTTGGTAAAGTTCAAAAGAAGTTAACTGTTTCGTAGATTCACCGTCGAAAATCAGCTAGAAGAGAACATATCTCCATACTGAAAGTTTTAACAGCTAGTTCTAACATGCAGATAAAGTAGATCAAAATTAGTTCACAATCTGCATTGATCGGGAAACATCATAGGTTTCTGCGGCAGAGCAAATTGCCACCGTAGGTACCCACATTTTGGAGCAATCATATAATCCACAGAGCAACAGTGTCAAACTGTTAGGTAGATCACCAGACTGGCTCAAAATGTTGGTAAATTCTGAAGAGGAGATGACTGTTTTAATAGATTCACTGTAGAAAATTACATAGAGGAGAACACATTTTCACGCTGAAAGTTTTAACAGCTAGTACTAACATGCAGATGTAGCAGGTAAAAGTAATCGACGGTGTGCGTTGATCAGAAAACATCAGACCTTATCCATCTACCTACGCATCCTCAGGGTGTGGACAGCGTTCGCTCGTGGGGAGAAAACGGAGGGGGGCGTACCGGCCTTGAGCGAGGCGTCGGCCTGGGCGACATTGCGGGCCATGGCGGCGAGGAGCGCGACGGCGTGCTCGGCGGCGGCGACGGTGTTGGCGGTGGGCGCGTTGACGACGAGGCAGCCGGCCTCGGTGGCGGCCTGGAGGTCGACGTTGTCGATGCCGACGCCGGCGCGGCCCACGACGCGGAGCCGCCCGCGCGCCGCTTCGAAGACCTCCCGCGTCACCCGCGTGGCGCTGCGCACCACCAGCGCGTCCACCAGCGACACCTTGGCGCGCAGCTCCTCCGCGGTGAGCTCGTACGCGCAGTCCACGTTGGCGAACGCCCGCAGCAGCTCCAGCCCCGCCGCCCCCAGCTTCTCCGTCACCAGCACCGTCGGCCGGCCCCCGCCCGCCGCCCTCGTCGCGACCCCCGCGTGCCTCGTGGCATCCGATGACGGCGCCGCGACGAGCCTGCTGAAGCGGAGACGGACGCGGCGGTGGGGCGGGAAGGCGCGCGCTGGCTGCGCCTGCAGGGACGGCGCCGCTCCGGTGGCGGGCTCGGGCTGCGCGGCGAGGAGGTGGCGGAGCGGCGTCGCCAATGCCATGGCGTAGCTGTGCGCAGTGTAGGCTGCGTGGCTGATTGGTTGGACGATCGGAATCTGGAACGTTTGTTGTTGGGCGGACGACGGGAGGCGCGTGTTCCGCCTACGCCTGGCGAGCGACAGCTTTGCTCCCTCGCGCTCGCTTATCTGCACACTGTTTGGTGTCGTCCGCACAACATTTCAGTAAGCAAAGCTGGAGGTCCCTTGTCAGAGGCGCTCCTCCGAATTCCCAAAATATTGTACAACTGCTAGTAAAGGCCATGGAGAAATTCAGGAAAAAACGATGACATAGGTTAAACATGTACTCATATATCATGTCATGGGAATTCAATCCAAATTCCAAACACAACTCTATAAACAAAAATATACAAATAGAGCTATCAATGGTACTGGCTAGTTCAATTAAAACTGGGCTGTGAATTCGGCCCATTGATAACAACTATCAATGCCGATTTTGTCTTCTTCATCATCATCTCTTCTTCTTCTTCTTCTTTTTGGGGGCAATAGTTTTTTCTCTTTTTCTCCTGCCTACATATATATTTCGTTCGGTTTTGAAATATCGTGGTACAACAGATAAATGTAAATATCACTATCCAAAGTTTATTGCACCATTTTGATGAACCGTCAAATAGGCCAAACAATGTCGGTGTACCAAGAGTAAATGGCTGGGATTATAAGATCCATTCTCAACAACGTTGTACTGAAAAGGTTTTGCTATGTCCGGAACTTCTCCCTCGACCATCAAAGCGCCATTATATATGGTATGGCTGTAATGTTTATTTAGTACTCCCTCCGGTCCTTTTTACTCTGCATATTAGGTTTGTCTGAAGTCAATCTCATCCAACTTTGACCAAGTTTATATAAAAAATTATAGACATTCACATAACAACACCAATATCATTAGATTCATCTTGGAATATATTTTTATATTATATTTATTAAATATTATAGATGCTAATAATTTTTAATATAAATTTGGTCAAACTTAGCTAAGTTTGACTTTCGGCAAAACCAATGCGCAGAGTAAAAAGGACCGGAGGGAGTACATAGGTTAAAAACGAAATGGGTGGGATGGGTATGGCCGGGTGCTAACAACATGTCCATAGTTACCCGCAAAAAAAAAGAACATGTCCATAGATATGGCTGGGATTTTAACCAAACAAAAGGCACCACGTAGATTGACAATTCTTGAAATATTTTGTGATCTATTTCATATTCTTCCAGATCTTTTCAATACCAGACACCTCAGGTTGCAACCTGCAAGGCTTAATGCAACTCTTAGTTTGAAAACTATGTGTGAACCGAGGGGATATGCCGTATACGCATGGTTCGATGTTTGTTCAAGAATTTATAGAGGCTTTATTCCCGTTATTAAATTGGATTGAGATAACCATCTGGCAGTTATTGTACCTTTGGCCCATGTTCTTTTTATATTTGTTCCATTTCCTCCTTTGTCAGCAACATCACAATAATGTTGGAAAGTTTTTCCAAGTTCACAAGTTGAGAAGGTTCATCCAGTCCAATTATGTGAGAGCTATGTATCGCCTACCGCGAGGCAGAGCTCAAGCTCCCCTTTAGCGTGGACATAAATGGGCCGGCCTAGTAGTGCAGATGCGGACGCGTGTTTTTTTCTCAGTGGTCTCTTATTGGGTTTCACTGTTTTCTTTGGTTTTTTCCTTTTTTATTCGATTGCCTTTGTTTCTTTCTTCCTTTTTCACTTACTTTCTTCGATTTGTTTTTCATTTTTTTAATACATGTCTAAATTTTTACAGTTTATACATTTTTCATATAGATCGGGAATGTTTTTTTCATACACGTTTAACACTTTTCAGATATATGATTACCATTTTTTGTACAAATTGTACATTTTTATATAGGTTTTGATGTTTTTTCCATACACATTGTACATTTTTTGGTATACATATAGTTTTTTAATAGATTTTTAGCATTTTTTACACACATGATTAACATTTTCAAATACATATTTGTGAATATTTATTAATATGTATTAATAATTTCTTTAAAATACAAGTCAAAACATTTTTATGAATGATACAAATATGTTTTTAAGTACACGCACATTTTTTATATTGTACAAATATATATTTAAGTCAAAAACATTTTTTGAAACGCATGAACATTTTGAAAGTGGAACCTAATTTTTTAAATTGACCAAAAAACATTTTTCTGAACTAGACGAGCATTTTTTACAATGTACAACATTTTTATAGAAAGTTACATACATTTAGAAACACGTAAACATTTTTTTAAATGTCAAAAAATATTTTGAATGATATAAAGATTTACACTAACTGAAAATTTACATTGTGCTAACATTATTAAAAAATCATGGTAAATATTTAAAAGAAATGAAGTACATGTAGTTTTTTGGAATATATGCATTTGTATTTTTTGAAAATATATAAGAATTTTAAAAGTAAGCTCAAGTGAAACTTGACCTCACAGAACTCGGAGGGCATCGCCGCCGAGTTTCATCATATTTGGCAAGGTACAAGAAACACAATGCACATTTTTTTTTCCTTTGACATGTTAGAGCGTGCTTGCGTTTAGTGATGATCGAGTTGGTCCTATAACTAATATGGAAATCCCATCCTATTGTGACTTTGTGAGTGATCTCTCCTCCGATTCCCTGGAGTCGTCAATGTCACATCTGAGACAATGACAAGTTCTCCACCTATAGTGGTGATAAAACGATAGAATTATGAGACTAAAATAAAGTTTTGGCTAGACAGAACTGCCTATAATTAGCTATCAGCAAGGAAGTGCAATGACGATTGGCTTGGCACAATAAGAGAACTCGGAGTTTCGCCATATTTGGCAATGTAACGAGAAATCGCAAGGCACTCTTTTTCCTCTAACATGTACGCGTGTTCTTGGGTTTGGTGATGATCGATTAGCACAATGACAATTAGGGAAAGCTCATCCTAATGTGAGTGATCTCCCTAGCGCCACCGCTGTCATATACTCCCTCCGTTCGGAATTACTTGTCTCGAAAATGGATGTATCTAGAACTAAAATACATCTAGATACATCCATTTCTAAGACAAGTAATTCCGAACGGAGGGAGTACGAGACAACGACGGGTTCTCCACACATAAGGATATAAAACGACAAAATATGGAAACAAAATAAAGTTGTGGCGAGACAGGACCGCCTATAAATGTGAGCACCACTCGAAAGTGCAGTGACGATTGACTTAGCACAATGATATCATAGAACTCGGAGGGCGTTGCCGCGGAGTTTCGTCATATTTGGCAAGGTAACAAGGAACACAAGGCACTTTTTTTCTCTAACGTGTGGGCATGTGTTTGCATTTAGTGATGATCGACTTAGCACAACAAGTTATATGGAAAGTCCATCCTAATCTGAGTGATCTCTCCACGGATTCTTGTGGAGCCTCTGGTATCACAACCGTGACAAGGAAAGTTCTCCACCCATAAATGGGTGAAACAACACCATTATGAGAACAACACAAAGTTGCGGCAAGACAGAACTGCTTATAAACAAACAGTAAGCGGCAATTGAAAATGCGGTGATGGTCGATTTGTCACAATGACGTCATAGGACTCGGAGGGCGTCGCCGTCGAGTTTCGCCATCTTTTGACAAGGTGAGAAACGCGGGGCATCTTCTTCTTTTTTTTTTTTGCCTTTGACGTGTGAGCGTGCGTTTGCGTCCTCAGATATCTCGATCCAACGGCCACGAGCTTTCAGGAGCCACGAACAGGGGAGCCAGCGTCATCGAGGTGCGGAGGCCGGGAAGAGTCTGCGGAGGAATCCCAACCTCCGTACGTGCGCACCGCAAGCACGGCGGCGTCACGATCTGGCATGGCGCATGGCGCACGGCGGGCGAGCGAGTGGCGTCCGTTGCTGCGCCCCGCGGTGTGCTCTACTCTACCACCGGCCAGTTTCAAGTGTCGCCGCTTGGTTGACATGCCCCGGAAGAGATGGCCTGGCCAGGCCATCTACGATTTTTTGTCCAAACAGACTACCTGCGCAACGAAAATGGCAAAAAAGACTACTTTCAGATAAAATTGACAAAAGAGACCACACCAGCAGTGGCGGCAGGCGCGCCAGCCGACGCGTGGCACCTGCCGCCACGCCGGCAGGCGGCAGCACCTGCCGCCACATGCCCAGGCGGCAGCAGCCGCATAACAGGCAGCCAGCGCCCAAGACGGAACGGGGGGATTGCATGTGCTGCTTGCCGCCTAGCAGCGTGGCGGCAACACTGTTTGCATGCTGTTTCGTTTAGTCTATTTTGTCTGCGTTTTGTTTTATCTGCGTTTCGTTTCGTCTGACGAATAATGCCACAAATTCGTATACTCTGTTGTTGATTCCTTGACATGCAGCACACTGTTTTTGTAAAAAATAATTGTTGATTTACAAATAATAATACGAGCCTCCGTGACCGTCACGGGCCTCATCGTCGGCCTCCTCGTATCGGGCGATTCACCGGTGGACCTTCACCGTCGCGGGTCTCATCATCGGCCTCCTCGCGGCGGCCTCATCGCCCGACGGACCTGCTCCGCCGCGGGCCTCATCGTCGGCTTCCTCGTGTCAGCCTCATCACCCGACGGACCTTCGCCACCGCAGGCCTCATCGTCGGCCTCCTCGCGCCGACATCATCGCCCGACAGACCTGCTCCGTCGCGGGCCTCCTCCTCCGCTGGCCTCAACGCCCGGGCGATGATGTCGGCGGGAGGTGGCCAACGATGAGGCATGCGGCGGCGAAGGTACGTACACGAGGAGGCATACGGGCGTTGAGGCCGGCGCGAGGAGGCTGACGATGAGGCCTGCGACGGAGCAGGTCTAGCGTGGCGGCAGGTGCCACGCGTCAGCTGGCGCGTCTGCCGCCACGGCTAGAGTGGTCTCTTCTGTCAATTTCATCTCAAGGTGGTCTTTTTTGTTAATTATGTTGGGCAGGTGGTCTTTTTTGACAAAAAGTTCTCGCCCGGCGGACCTGCTCCGTCGCAGGCCTCATCGTCGGCCTCCTCGCGCCGGCCTCAACGCCCGTCTGCCTCCTCACGTACCTTCGCCGCTGCATGCCTCATCGTTGGCCTCCTGCCGCTGACATCATCGCCCGGGCGTTGAGGCCAACGCGAGGAGGCCGACGATGATGCTCGCGACGGAGCAGGTCCGTCCGTCGATGATGTTTGCGCGAGGAGGCCGATGATGAGGCCTGCGGTGGCGAAGGTCCGTCGGGCGATGAGGCCAACGCAAGAGGCCGACAATGAGGCCCGCGGCAGAGCAGGTCCGCCGGGCGATGAGGCCGCCGCGAGGAGGCCGATGATGAGACCCGCGACGGTAAAGGTCCACCGGTGAATCACCCGGTGCGAAGAGGCCGACGATGAGGCCTGTGACGGAGGCTCGCATTATTATTTGTAAATAAACAATTATTATTTATAAAAACAGTGTACTGCATGTTAAGGAATCAATAACAGGGTATACGAATTTATAGCATTACTAGACAATTGCCCGTGCGTTGCAACGGAAGTAATAAACATTTTAAGTAGATTAGTGTGATGCGCGTCCATTATTATATTGATGCGTTCACGTATGCAATTGTCATGATCTACCTGCCATTTTAGTGTTAAGCACTTATTTTATAAGAATTTAGTGACTTACCAAACAAAATATGTTTTTATTTTGCTAAGTTAATAAATCATGTGCTAATTGATTCTAATTTAGGGAGAATAGATGGGAGAAAAATCAGAGATGGAAGGAAAATATCAAAAAGGAGAAGGAAAGAGTGGAACATATATAAGAAAGGTTAGACGAAAGAAATGTGAAATGGAAACCTTACATTTTTTTTAAGTAGTAGAGATTCATCAGACGAAACAAAATGCAGACAAAACAAAACACAGACGAAACAAAACGTAGACAAAACGAAACAGCATGCAAACAGTGTTGCCGCCACGCCGCTAGGCGGCAAGCAGCACATGCAATCCCCCCGTTCTGTCTTGGGTGTTGGCTGCCTGTTACGCGGCTGCTGCCGCCTGGGCATGCGGCGGCAGGTGCTGCCGCCTGCCGGCGTGGCGGCAGGTGCCACGCGTCGGCTGGCGCGCCTGCCGCCACGGCTGGGGTGGTCTCTTTTGTCAATTTCATCTGAAGGTAGTCTTTTTTGTCATTTTCATTGGGCAGGTAGTCTTTTTGAGAAAAAATCGGCCATCTACTGGCGCAAGTGGCGCCTGCATGCCTGCCACTGCGATCGGCGTCAGGCCACCTGCCGGCTGCCCTGCGCACGCTGCTGGCTATACGTACGGCAGCTCACGTTTACACTGCAACTGGGAGTTCAGAGCAGGAGGAGGCATCTGCCCAATTTGCAGTGACATTTGGACAATGTTATCCTGATCCTACTTGCCACCGCTGCGCCAGCCGTTCCGTTTGGCAGATCAGAGCACGCTAGTGGCCTCTGAGTCTGACGACTGTTAGTTTGTCCTCCGGGCTATTCTTATATGGTCATCCTTGTGTCGTTATTCAGTATACATGTCAGGGTGCCGCGTCCGCGATCGCTGTCACGAAACATCACCGCTCCTTCACACGCAACTAAACTACTCACTCGTACACTCTTTCTTAACAAAAAAACAGTTCAGTGCCATCCCCGCGGCGAAGAAGAAGCAAGCAGGCTCCGGGGCCTGCATCTGCCGCACTCGAAGCTGTCTTTCCCGCAGGTCTCAACTTTCTCTTTGGCACTGTGCACAGATAAAATACACAAAAACTCTTCGGTCCATTGGACGGTAGCAGTATAGTACTACGGTTACTATATATAAATTCTAATTAAGGAGGATTAAGTAGACTTTGTGCGTGCACAGGCAGGCAGGCAGGCAGGCAGGCAGCACACGCGCGCACTGACACACCTGAGCTCATCCCCAGCTGTGTCCTGCCATGCGCGCACGAACTGCCCCATTTCTTTACTGCTCATCAATCATTCCTCCCGATCGCCTCCTTACAATAAGTGTATACGTATTCGCAGGAGCATGACGGTATCTCGATCAAATAAAAGTGGTAGTACGGAGTGCGGAGTTTCTGCTCCCGGCTCATCTGCACTACGCTCAGAAAAAAAATTAAAACAAATACCTAAAATGTTTAAAAAATATCAAATTTTTTATGTGTGGTAGATAATTTGATGCGTGAGATGTGCCCCAAATTTGAACTCATTTGGACATCTGAGCAGCTCTCGGCAAAAATAAAAAATAAATTCAGGGTCTGTAAAAAAGTTTACTGTTTACGCACTATTCTGACCCGATTTGTCTTTTTTGCCGAGAGCTGCTCAGATATCCAAATGAGTTAAAATTTGTAGTGGACCTCACACATCAAATTATCTAGCACACAAAAAATGAATTTTTTTAATTTTTCAAATATTTATTTTGATATTTTTATGAACAAGAGCAAATTAGCGTGGGCACCAAGTTGGATTTCCGTGGTAGTACGTCCGTTCTCAATCACTGTGCTACTACTACCCTACGGGAGCGGTAGTGGTTTTACTTTCAGATGTACGTTGAGGTATGTACCTCCTGTTAGCGAAATACCGAAATAATGAAAGAATATACAGTGTACACATCATATGCAAATTATATAAAATTTTCCATGATTTAAAAAACAAAAATGCTACAAATTTGACCATGTGAGAACTAATACAAATTGTTGTTGCGATGTTACAAAGAATAAATTTCCATGGTACGAAAATAAATTTGCAATCATAAAAGTAAGAAAAAGAATTTGCCATGGTATAAAAAAAATTCCATGTGATTCTACTCTAAAAAAAGGATTTTTAAATTTTGCCGTGTGATTTTGCAGAAAATTGTCATGTCGCCTTAAAAAATATGCCATGCTTTTTGTGAGAACATTTTCTCTTTAATTTGCCATGGACAAGCAATCACAAGTTAAGAAAATTGTCATGTTTTCTAGAATAACATGGCAATATTGTACAACCAATCAAAAGAGTATACAATGTGCACGTTATATTCAGATTATATAAATTTTGCATGATTGAAAAAAGAAAAATGATATGAATTTGTCATGTGCCATGTAGTATTTTTTTTTACAAACTTTGCAATGTGCAGGAATGTTTTTCATAGAAAAATGCATAAAATATGTAAAATTGCCAGGTGACAATTGGAAAATATTCCCAAAATTACCATGAATAATCGAGAAAATTCTTAAAGCTTGGCATGGGAGCATTAGAAAAGGACCTAAATTTGTCATGTTTGGAAGACAAAAATGTTATGAATTTGCCATCTGACAAGGAGAATTTTTTTTTTCTAATTTTCCATGTGTAGGAAACAACTTCCTTATAAGAAATTTTAAAAAATATCTAAAATTTATCACATGACTACTAGAAACATTTCCAAAAATTGCCTTTTTTTACACACAAATGTGTAAATTTTCCATCTAAAACATGATATTTTATCCATGATATTGCTATAGCCGAGAAATATTAAAAATGCCATGTGCCTAATGCAATAACATTATCCCAGAAGGAAATATGTTTGAAATTTCTTTTGTAAAACTTGACGTGTGAATATAACAAAAATGTGCGAATTTGTCAAGAATATTTAAATTTGCCCTGTGACAAGTTTAGAATTTCATAGGTATGGTATGTAGACATTCCCGAAGATTTATACAATTTGCCAGGTTTTGAAAGCAAAATGTTATGAATTTGCCATGTTATGAACATACGCAGAGATTTTTTTTGCAATTATCCACGGCAAAACCTATATATAATCCTATCCATGATCCTGGAAAAATCTTGTCGCAAGTTGTGTCGTCTGCATCTTGATGGACGAAGTCGATGAGGATCGAAGTCCGGCTCGAAGACGAAGCATAAATAAAGACACGACTTCAGTCCAGCACTTCAAGCAAGCTCCATAGGGAAAATCATTATAAGAAATAGAACGCTCCAATTTTTTTACTAAGGGCTTTACAATGGAGAGGCTCCTGTGCAGGCGCTTAGAACATTAAAACAATTAATTAAGGTAAATAAATGAAAGGAGGAGTCCGCTGCCCCAACGCACGGGCGCCTATTCAGGCGCTAACCAAATTGATTTTTTGGCTGAAGGATACAGATTGCCTTGGTTAGAAAGGTACAAGCAAAGAAAAAAAAGATCAAGCGCCGGATGACAGGCTTGGCATCGATGGCAGCCAAAATCCCAGGATCGAACAGGATTACATCAAAACGGTCAGGAATCAAATCCTAGCGCCTTCTCTAAGCGCCTGCGTTGTAGATGCCCTAAGAGGAGTGGAATGAAAGTCCGTCTGTGCAGTAGTTCCACCGGGCTAGGACCCTAGGACCCTAGGACGGACCCTAGCGGGCTACCACCACCACCCACGCGACGCCGCCATTAGAGCATCTCCAACAGCCGCGCTAAACTAGCGCCGCGCCGCAAAATAGGCGTTTTTAGCGCGCGCGCAACGCGTCAGGGCGCTCCAGCGGGCGCGCAAAAACGGCGCGCGCGCTAAAACGGGTTGGGCGCGCGGGCAAAAACACTTACCGGCGCGGCGTATTTCGGGCGCCCACTACAGCGCGCGGCACACTCGAGCGCTCGCGCCCGCTCTTCCTCTCGCGCTTCCACCCCCGACCGGCCGCGCCGCCGCCGCCGCCCGCGCACCCCCGGCGACCGTCTCAGGCTTCCCCGGCCTATCCCCGCGCGCCCGCGCTTCCGCCCATCCCCTCCTAGTACCGCCCGCGCCCGCGCGCCTCCGTCGTCCGAGGAACAGCGCTCGCCGCCGCGCCGCGCCCGCAAGGTGTTTGACAAAACGCCTACAAGGTATGGATTGCTTAAACTTCATGAATTTGGTGCATGTTTTGAATTGTAGTTTTTATAGTATAGTATTGAACATTGTAGATGAGTTCGTCGTATGATTCTTCCGAAGAAGAATTTGATATGGAAGAGGAGGAGGATCTTGTAATGATCGTAGCTATGCATATCAATAAAAAACCGAAGCACGGTGGTTCGGTTATGGGTCGGGAGAAAATTTGGAGAGATAGGATTGATGCCCATAACAGATTGATGAAGAACTATTTCGTGGAGAATCCCACGTATCCGGAGTCGTATTTTCGTCGCCGGTTTAGGATGAGCACCGAGTTGTTCAAGCGCATTGCAGAGAAACTTGCGAGCCATGACCGGTTTTTCCAGCAAAGGAGGAATGCCGCCGGAGAGCTCGGGCATAGCACTTTTCTGAAGGTGACAGCCGCTTTGCGTATGTTGGCATACGGTATCCCGGCTGATCTAGTTGATGATCATTTGGCTATGGGTGAGAGCCAAGCCATCATGTGTGTCAAGCACTTTGCAGTGGGAATTGTGCAAGTGTTTGGCGAGGAGTATTTGAGAGCTCCCACTGCTGAAGACGCCGCAAGGCTATTGGCGATGAACAAAGCGCGCGGCTTTCCTGGCATGCTTGGCTCAATAGATTGCATGCATTGGAGTTGGAAGAATTGTCCAAAGGCATGCCATGGGCAATTCCACGGCCAAAAAAAGGGTTCCGCTATAATCCTTGAAGCGATGGCCGATCAGGAGACTTGGATTTGGCAATGCATTCTTTGGAATGCCTGGATCTTTAAATGATATCAATGTTCTCAACCGGTCACCACTGATGAATAAGATTGCAAACGGTGAGTTGCCACCTGTGCAGTTTGTAGCAAATGGCCATACGTACAACTATGGCTATTATCTAGCGGATGACATCTATCCAAAGTGGCAAACCTTTGTGAAGCAGTTGAAAAAACCGGAAGGTAAGAAAAATCTTGATTTCCACAATGCTCAGGCGGCGGCTAGAAAAGATGTGGAGAGAGCATTTGGGATTTTGCAAGCCCAATTTGCTATTGTGAGAGGACCGGCGAGATTTTGGGATCAACAAATGCTTTGGTACATCATGCACGCTTGTGTGATCATGCATAACATGATCATCGAGAATGAGCGTGGCCAAGATTTAGACTACTCACAGTATGAGCTCTTGGGACATCCCGTGCGAGTGCGGCGGAGGGCTGAAAGGGTAGCCCGTTTTGTTGCCTCCTATCATGCCATTCGGCGTCCCGCAATGCACAATGAACTTCAGAAAGATCTAATTGAAGAGTGGTGGGCATGGCATGGACGGCAAAGAGCATGAACTTCATGAACTATTTGTTGTGTTGTAACAATTTATTTGAACGATTTGTTGTTGTACTGAACGATAAACTATTTGTTTTTGTTGTAATGATTTATTTTAAACTATTTGTTATTGATTTTTATTTTGTTTGTTTGATCATTTTTGTTCATCTTCTTGCAAATGTATATGTGGTTTGTGCGGCGCGCGCGCTATATTTTTGCGCCCTGCTGGAGCGGCGCGCGCGCTGCATTATAGCGCCGCTGCTGGAGCCAGCGCAGGCGGGCGCGCAAAACCAGCCGCAGCGCGCGCTGACGGGTTTTTTGCGCGCGGCTGTTGTAGATGCTCTTATGCGTGCCCCATCCCGCGCCCTCCCACTAGGCGCGGTTCGGGCCACAGCCGTCGCGATCGCGCCATGATTAGCGCCCACTCCCCCCGTTAGAATTGGAAGGAAAAAGAAGCCGCTCCACTCGATGGGGCCAGCAGGAAAAGAGGAGATATCACACCAATCCGTCCCGTCCCACCCCGGGATCGATCGAGAGCGAGAGGACGGCGCACACCCGTCGCCGTCGAGACCGCTCCGCCAGCCCCCGTCCAGATCGCAGATCCGCCCCCAATCCCCGTCCCATCCCCTGCTTTTCCCGCCCCGCACCAACAATGGTCCACCATGGATGGATTCCTTCGTGCTTTGCTTAGCAAGCAACCGCCCACCCGCCCATCATGCGCGCCTGCTAAATATGACAAGGCCGGGCCGACGGGTCGGCGGGCAATATGTACTGTATTTCTCCTTCGTTCTCGCTCTGCTCTGCCTGCCCAGACATGTGTATGCCGTTGACGTCGAGCTCACTCCACTCCGCCGCTCCAGACAGGTAGCGCTGGTACGAACGCAAGAGGAAAATGCTTTGATAAAGCGGCAAATAAAGTCTGGTGGTGATGGACTAGTGTAGTACGAGCCATTGTTGCAGGTGTAACCATTTTGGTCTTTACACGCACGCACGCACGCACGCTTCCTCCCCTGCTCTGCTCAGCAAGCGTAAAGGACACGTTCGGACGCTCTCGCCCCGGTGGATGGCAACTGGGGCCCGCATGGCAGGCCTCGCCGCCCGCCCGTGCGCTCGGCTGGCTGTGCTAGCAGCAGTAGTAGCTGCCCGACCGCTGCGAGCCTGCGGCGTCAGCAGTGAGCTACTAGCTCGGTGATGACGGAGGCGTTAGTAAGTACTCCCTCGGAATTACTTGTCGTAGAAATGGATGTATTTAGACATATTTTAGTTCTAGATACATCCATTTCCGAGACAAGTAATTCCGAACGGAGGGAGTAGTAGCAAGACATGCGGGCCCAGGGTCGGGTCTCTTTTTCCTTCTCCCCGCCGGTGACTGGCGCCGACGAGGTTGGCTGGTGTCTCAGGCGTAGAGGACCTGCGCGTTGCAGGGCGCCAGCCCGACGAACTCCTCGGGCCCCTTCACGACCTCCCACTCCACCCGCTCCTCCTCCGCCGCGCCGCTCTGGACGGCGGAGACGGTGCCGACGGCGACGTCGAGGCCCGCGCCGACCACGTAGATCCTGCGCCTGCCGCCGCCGACCTCCTCCAGCTGGCCCGCCACCACGTGCGGGCGCCGCACCTCCTGCGGCACCCCGCCGCCGGCCACCATCCGCCACTCGTCCCGCGGCTCGTCGTACCGCTTCAGCCGCCACTCGCCGTACTCGGCCACGATGTACATCCGGCCGCCGGACACGGCGCAGGAGCCCGTCCACCCCTCCCGCATCCCGCGGGCCATGTCGGACCACGCGTCCGCCGGCGCGTCGTACACCGCGCCGCGGGGCGCGCGCTCGAACGGCCACGCCCACCCCTCCGTCACGTACAGCTTGCCGCCCGCCGCCGCCGCGTCGTACCTCGCCACGGCCGCGCCGCCCCGGGCCGCCGCGGGCGCCCAGTGACCCTTCTCCGGGTCGAACAGCTCCGCCTCGCCGTCCTCGCCGGCGACCACCACGCGCCCGCCCACCTCGCCGGCAGCCATGTAGCCCCTCGCCGTCCTCATGCCGGCCACCTGCCCCCACCCGTTGGTCGCCGCGCTGTACACCGCCACGCTGCTGACGGCCTTGTCGCCGCCCTCCTCCACGCCGCCGATCACGTAGATCTCGCCGCGGGCAGGGAGGCCCACCACGGCGAACGAGCCGGCCGCGGCGCCGCAGGGGACGGGGGGCAGCAGCAGCCAGCGGCGGGAGAAGGGGTCGAGCACCTGGCACTGGAGGCGGCGCGAGACGGGGTCGAAGGCGAAGGCGAAGAGGAACGGCAGCGAGAGCGAGACCGTCGCCGTGGCCGCCGGCGGGGCCGAGCTCTTGGCGGCGGCCCCCGGCGCGTCGGTGAGGAAGCGGTTCCAGTTGGAGGAGACGGTGCGGAACAGGCGGTGGTAGAGGAAGGGGAGGTGGAGGAGGCACTTCTCGGCCACCTCCTCCGGCAGGCCGGGGATGAGCTCCATCGCCCCCTCCTCCTCCCTCGCCTCCTCGCCGCCGGCGCCCAGCACCTGCTGCTTGCACGCCGACGAGAAGCTCATCGCGCGCGACGTGGCCGGACGGAGCTCCCTGTGCGGTTTCGCGGTGGAGCTTTGCGGGGCGGGGCAGGGGAGCGTTGCTCTGGTCGGAGTGGAGGATTGTGGGGGGAGGGAGGGGAGCGGTGCGCAATTTATAGTGGGAGAGTGGGAAGCGGGTGCGCGCACTGGCGCTGGCTGGCTGGCTTCGCCTTTGCGCTCGGGCGGGCCGGTGGTGTCAGAGCTTCGGATCTGGCGATGTGGTACGGAGCGTTCTGGCCGTCCGATCGAGGTTCCGCGCTCAGATCTGGACTCTGGAGTGCTACACGTACAGCTCTGGGCGGTGGAGCACCGAAAACCGCACGTACAGCCTTCTTGAGGACGCTTATCCAATTGACATTTCTTTATGCTTACAAGGCCACTTTGTTTTTCCTGTGAAATTATGGGATAGATGATGCCTATCCAATTGGCTTTTCGTTTCTGCTTACATGGCCATTTTGTTTTTCTTGTGAAATTATGGGGTCGAGGATGTTTATCCAATTGGCTTTTTGTTTCTGCATACAAGGCCACTTTGTTTTTCTTATGAAATTGTGACATATAAATTTGTTTAACACGATATGGGTTATATGCCATCAAAAATATATCAAACAAAATAAGTTCTTTGAAATGTGCATCCAATAGCATACTTTTTGTGACATAAAGCTCATACAAAAAGAATGAAGTGGCCTCGTATATAGAAATAAGTGAGTATCAAAGTTGCATCTTAATCAACATCAAAACTAGGAGAATGGCAATTATTTGTGATATGGTGGGAGTGTGTCAAGTGTAACATGTGGATCGATGAGAATGTGTACGTGCCATATCTGCTAGCAAGCCCTAGCCATGCTTGGGTATTGCCCCCTCTAAGAAAGTTTACGACTTCCACGCTGCAAATCAAAGATTACAACTTACCCCTTCAACTAAAAGAGTGGTTTAGTCAATTTAACTTCAATGTAAAAACTTATAGGCAACCTTTCCTGCAAGCATAAATTAAACGAGATTGAAGTGAAAGTTAAGATTGGTGGCCATAGATATTTACTCCACGATATTCGTGATGAATTACACTGCATCTCGACCAGCCCTAGTATGTGAGCTGTTTGAACAGGTTTAAAATGTTGCAGATCATTGCCTACTCACGACGCCCACACGTTGTGCTTCTCTTTTTGTGCTTGCCAATAGAGTCCGTGAAAAGCAACACTATTGTGCGCAAGAGAACTGGAAATTTCCCCTCAATGAGAAGCTGGCGAGATGACGAGATAGAGGCGGATTAGGATCTAACTAGCGATCTAAATTTGATTTGGGATTAGATTAAGTAAGGTACACAAATACCCTTTTTAAATTTTTCTTTTGGGGGACGGGGTATCAAAGCAACTCTCTGAGACCAGATGTTGAAAGTCAAGAGATGTATGTTTTTATTGCCACTGTGGGTTAACATAGAATCTCCTGTGAAAACTAGCAGATGTACATCTGCATTGTATGTGGTGCCGGACATAAGGGGACTGTATATTTCAACTTCTTCAAAATTTTGTTACCAATTGAATGTAAACAGTTGTAAGCCAACTGCATTACAAAGTAAATGACATCAAAAGGAAAAAAGTCCCAGTTTGTCCATGTAAACGAAAGAAGTCGAGGAAATCATGCCAAACAATTCCACCGGTAGTGGCTAAAAATACAAGTAATAAACAATGTAACTCATGTACATTCAAGAGTAATTTGGAGAAAACAGGGATGAATCACCATTGTAAACGGTGTACTTTATGAAGACACATCGACATTGAATCACGGTTAGCGGTAGAAATAAATTGATAGAAACATAAATAATAATTCCGGAACAAGTCAAAATCAATACTAGAAACAAAAACCGGATATTACCATTCACTTGCAATTAAAAGTACATTTAATAGACACTGTAACTTATATAAATTATAAAATGTAAAAATATATCATATATGAGCCATGTAAAAGATAGAAGAAGCATCAAAATAGAAATTACGATGAAAATATTGAAGATCTTATATGTTAAAGTCGCATTATATTCTCCGACATACAAGAAGTCATAATATAACCAGGAAATATATCCTACTCTTGAAAAGGGATTATTTTACCCAACATACAAAAACAATAACCAGTTTCAATTTAGTCAAAACAATGAAACTACATGAGAGCACACTAAATCTGGGACGGGATTCAAAACAACAAGATCTAGGAGAAATTTTAAGCATTACCAGACACGCTCCCGACTGGAGCAAAATACGAATGAAGCAGAGTTAATTTCAGTCGGGGTGTAAAATGGCATATTTGATGAAATATTCATTGCAAGAGTAGATTGATTGGGATGTTCAGAAGTACTTTGTAGGTTGTTCTTTTGAATTTTTGTGAACTTGATGCATTTTAAAAATATATTAAAAATCAATATATACCAATTTTCATCTCATTTTTTTTACTATGTGATAACCTTTAAGTAACATACAAAAAGAGAACTATTTATGTGCATAGTTAAGGGAGGGGAATGTTTGGAACATGGGGCCATATGAACCCATTTTTCAAATACATAGTAATTTAAAAAATGGTCGAAATGTCATGAAATTTGTTGGCAACAAACCTGATATATTGTCCTACTTGCAAACAATTTTTGGGAGTGAAATGATTTTCGTGGTATTGTCCAGGACAAATCAAAATCTGCACTTATTAGGTGTACTCTTCATTGTCATGGACAATTTATTTTTATGCTCTCATTTTCTGACGGCATTTTCTTTTCTCTATATTTTTTACGAGTAGGATAATAAGTCAAGTTTGTTCCAAAAAAGCTTCAAATATTTTTAACGTTTTCTTGAATTGCTATTTTTTTCCTGAAAATAGTTTATAGAGTTCATCTACCACCAGGTTCACACGAGTATTTTCCCATAGTGAAGGAACTAAAATGACATCGATGTTATCTTTACATCCCATACAGGATTGCCAACTAGTAGTATATATGAATATATATGAATTATGGGTGAGATGGCCGAGGCATGTACGGAATTGTTTTGTATATGGTTTTGCGAGTTTTAGAAAACATCATCTACTATCCTTTGCACCCAGTGCACCACAATACATAAATCTTCTATTTCAAAATAGCTACAACGATTATCTATTTTCTTTCTAGCCATGCAACCATGCCACATAAGTAAGTCATACATGTAAAACCATAATTTATATTTATTTGCATTTCTCTATGCATGCAATGCTACCACATTATCAATCAATCCATACATATTAGTCATAAGCTATTTTTTTCATTAGAGTTCATCCTTCACATTTTGTTTGGAATGACATTCTTTTAAATGCAATTCATTTTTTCCTTTTTTTATACCCTTTGTATTTTTACTGTTTTTGAGCTTACATTTGCTTTTCATTAACTTTAAATGTTTTTAGCAACTATTTATGCATGTTCTTACCAAGGTTCTCACAGCTATGCACGGGGCATCACCTAGTAACGCACAGTTACAGAGGTTCAGAAGTCCTCTGCGGATTGTTGTTATAAAATCCTTGAACTTGGATCGTTTACAAAAACATTAGAAAATACAAAAAAAAAGGAGCGAAATACATTTTGGAGTATGTACTCCTCTTTAGCTCTGAACTGTCACCCCTTCTTTTAATACAGGAAAGAAGAAGAACATTATTTGCATCCTAATTGAAGTTACATGATATGGGGCATCCCCATACAGCATTGCCAGCTCGTGAGGTCTGATTGAGGTGGCAGAACCGGATCAGCACGGAAGCAAACAAATGCACCAGCTGTTCGGTTATACACAGGCTGCGATGTTCAGGAAACAGCACCTTCTTTCCATCATTTGCAACCAACCGCAATACAAACAGTCCCCCTCAATCGCTGAAACGGCCCATGCTGTTTTTGTCAGCCACTGTGCTACCGACTGTCGACTGATTTGTGCAGGGATTCAGGGGGCGCCAGCTCTCCCTCTCCTCTCCAGTGCCAATTATGTACAGTCCAGGTCTGCCCACAGGCAGTGCATAAAACTGACAACCAGGAAGGCCTAGGCGGTGAACACTGAAGAGAGCAGTGTCGTAAACAGTTTCACAGACAGCCAACCAGCGAGCAGCCAAAATGGTGGGTGAACGGAGCAAGGCAGGCCGGCAGGGATGTTGTTGTCCCGCCGCGTGTGGGCCCGCCCGGCGGGGGGCATTCGCGTCGCTCCCGCCCGTGACTGAGCCCAGCGGGCCCCATACCGACCAACCAGGGCTGCGGCTTGAGAACGGGCCCAGGACCGAGAAAATCGTATTATTTTCCCCTTCATTTCTTTCCGTTTTCTTGGCGGTGCGCGTACACTGCTGGATCAGTGAAGGTCCAAAGGTGGTGGTGTGCATGCGAGAGCTCGGGGTGTGGGCGGGCACCGACTGCTTTCTCCCGATCGAGGCGCGGTTGACAAGACGATGGGTGAGGTGCCGAGCTAGCAATGGACACGGGCCTAGGTACTCGCGTCACGGTTTGAACTCCGGTGGCACTTCGCACGGGGGCCGAGAGCTTTATGCCGGTGCAACGAACCAGAACATGCATGCATGTACCGCGCGGACGAACCGTTGAGCAGCATCCTATGGTAATTTGAAATTTCAAAGTACTCTTTAGTGATCTAAACACTCTTAGACTCCTTCGTTTCTTAAATATAAGTCTTTTTAAAGATTCCAATACAAACCATATACAGATGTATATAGACATATTTTTAATTGTAGATTCGTTCATTCTGCTCCGTATGTAGTCCATACTAGAATCTCCAAAAAGACTTATTCAGAAACAGAGGGATTATTTCTTTATAAAGGGGTAGTGATCTAAACATTTTTATAGTTTTTTACAGAGGGAGTGCTGTATTTTTAACTATCGTGACACATGTGCTAACGTAGCTAACGAGATAATACGGTGCTACGTATGCGGATTAGCTACGCATCCAAGGTAGTGCAAGTAAGCAATATATTGTATATATAATCGACTAATCGTATAGAAACTACACATGACATATTCACCACCGACCAATGAATGGACTAGCACGGCTGTATGTTTTGCATAACCAGTGAAGTGGGGACACGGTCCCGACAGAATAATGGGCATAACGTATGTGGTGATCGTGAGTAGAAAGCAAATCTTTTGCGAGAAGTCAGCCAATGCGTTCCCTAGAAATTGTATGGCGACACGGCACGTAGCTTGGATGGGGGTGCGAAGTGAGAGCCTTCTAGATCCTTCCGTGCATATCAACAAAGTACGTACAATGATTTCTCTAGTCAATGAGTAGAGCTTCCCGGCCGTATACGTCCGCTGCCTCCGACTAAGAGAAACGTTTATGTCTACCGACTCCAAATAAAAACACCGATCAGCTTAAAACACATGCCATGTGTTGGGCGACAAAGACGGATGTCTCGTTTGCGCTGGACGCGAGGACGAACCATGCCCATCGCATATGGCGACATGAGTGCGAGTTGCGAACCATACGAGCTACTCCCTCCGTTCGGAATTACTTGTCTCGGAAATTGATATATCTAGAACTAAAATACGTCTAGACACATCTATTTCTGCGACAAGTAATTTCGAACGGAAGGAGTACGTGATGTTGGGCTGTTGGCACGGTTCACCAGATCAATCAATCGTGTGCAGTTCATCGTCGATCAGCAGTGCTGTATGTCGAAAAGAAGTGGCGATCTTCTTACGAGCGAAAATGAATAGTTAATCGATAAGGAAGACTTGGTCACACAGAGATAGCTAGATAGTAGATGGGATCTGCATCTCTCTTTCCACCGTGGTTGACAACCATATTGATCTTTTTCCCCACGGAACAACCATATCGATTTGGATCGGACAATATAAAAGGCCAGTGATTTAGAAAGTCACGGCTCTAAACCTTGCAAAAAAGTCAATGAGCAAATATTTCAAGCAGCAAGGTCAACGATTTAACAAGCACATGTACGGGAATCCCACTGCCGAGGTCGTCGTGAGGTTGTCATTTCTGATTCCCAGTTTGCGTAGGGATTTCTTAGCCGGTTTTGCTACTGGACAGGCGACTCAATTTGTTTTCCCGTGCAATCAGTTTTTTCTCTTCTTTTTTACGTGTGTTTGTGGATGTTGTGTGTGTAGTTATAAACACATATACTATACAATATAGGTGTAGATTATATTAGAATACGAAAATTGCACTATCATACGCTTATTCTTGCATTTTATAAAAAATATAGTTTTTGTGCAATTTCTTTTTTTTTTGAGTATTTTTTTCTTCACATGTATTTGTGGATGCTGGGTATGTGTGTGAAAGTATACACATAATTACTTAAAATATGTGTGTAAATTATACTAGAGCGTGACAAGTGCACTATCATATACTTATTCTTACATATTATAGAAAAGTGTAAATTGTGTTCAAGTATTTGTCTTCATTTATTTTATTTTATTCATTTTATTTTTTTAATAATAATATTTACGTCACTAGTTTATTTTTTCAGAAAATTATTTTTAAATCTTATTTTATTTTAATTTTAAATAGGGGTGCAGAAGAAGGTTGGAGGACTAAGAAATCAGCTGGGCCATTGGATCTTGATGGGACGGTGGCGAGTGATTTGACTTAACGGAAAAACAGACCCTGTTTAATAGTTGCCCTCTTCTTAGCTACTACTAAAAATAAAATCTCAGTTTTTTCCTCTCCCGGTTTTCTTTTCTTCACTGTCTTTTTTTTTGCGGGGATCTCTTCATGCAGTTTCGTAGATTCTTGCATGAGATCGAGCACTAGAAACTCACGAGGAACGACCAGCATATTTGAAGGCTAAGTTTATGAACTATACTCTCTTTATTCCATAATAATTGAAGGTTTGGGTTTGTCCAAAGTCAAACTTGTTTAAGTTTGATCATAATCCAAAATATCAAATATACATACTAGACAATTATATTTTATAAATAATCTCATAAGATTAATTTTATACTCCAGATTTTAATATTTTTTATATATACTTAGTCAAAGCTAAACAAGTTTCCTTCAGGACAAACATAGAGCTTTAATAATTTTGAAACGGAGGGAGTAAACATGACACTTGAATAGTTTTACCTATTTCTGCAAAATGTCGAACGTCCGAGTCTCGATGGGATAAGCCCCTTGTTAAATTCTTAGGTCAACTTTGGCTTAGGAATGAAAAACACATTAATAGTAAAAAAAAAGTACAATAATCCAACTACAATACAATGGACATTGAGAGTATAAAAAGGTTAAATAGTCGCCTGGATGAGAGTATCTTCATCTTACTTTTTTTTTTGTCAGTGGGGGAGGGGAGAGAAAAGAAAAATCTTTGATCCTACTTGAAGAGCGAGTGTAAAAAAGGGGGTTGAAGTGTGGACTAGACGTCAGCACACTTGCACGTAAAGCAGAAACCTGCGATTGAAAGAACCTAAAAAAAAAGGGTCCGAATAACTGCCACACGTGTGGCGTCGACGGTACCCCGCCCGCACGCCTCGTGTGGCATGGACGTGAACAGACCCGCACGACCACGTCCGCGCGCACAAACGTGCGGCCCGCACGTCCGTTCCGTGCCAACCCTGCCCGCACTGCCACGTCCGGGCAAGCCGATCCGCTGCCCGCACGACCAACCAGTCCTCGGTCTCCGATCCATCCCCTCCCTCGTCTGCCGCCATCGTCCCCCACCTCACGAACCCCGACCTCTGTCGTCCGGCCATCTCTGGATGCCATGGCAACCAGAGCAGATCCGTAAGGCACTCCCACCTCAAAACCACACCCCAAACCCTCCCCAACCCCCGGCCCCAAACTCCAACCAGGCCATCCGAAGACGATCATGTAAAACCCAGGTGAGAATCTCCCCGATCTGAACCTTCTCACCCTTAAAAGCTGAAAAATCTCCCGATCTTGTGCTGGATCTATGCTGTAGGGGTAGAACACTACATGGTCCAGTGTGTAGTCGCAATTGCCAGGCAGAGTGCACCAGATCTGCCATGTACTAACGTTTGAAATTGACTTAATTTTCTAGTTTAAGTGACGCAAGTAGTTGGGTACGAAAAAATAGGACGGTAGGGGAAATTTTTTGGAATGGATAGGGTTGGAAGAAATTAATTGCCACTTGTGTATAACGACAGTTGCCACCTTCCGTTGTCGTTAGCTGCCACCTATTATGACCCGTCGATTGCCATCCATATCTTCTGTGTGCAAGCAGCAGAAGAATGCTATTCTTGTGGGTTGTTGATGCCTTCTTGTTCATGCAGAGATTGAGAACACATTGGAAAAGAAGGGAGATACGGTAAGAATGAATCACGAAGGTGGCGCTGGTGATTGGGGTTCTCAAAGGCCAGAAACAGCCCCTTGGGATGCAACAGAGTACAGTCAGCTCATCTCTTCAGGGCCGTTGCTGCCACTACTGGAATAGTATGCAGGCGTAGGTATGATGCGTGCTAACAAAAAGAATAGAACAGTTGCCATCTTCGCGACGATGAAGATGACATTCTACTTTTGTCGTGCATTGCCATTTTTTTGCAGGTTCTTATGACCAAAACACAATTAGCGGGGCCCCGTGGCAAGTTCACTCGCAAGGAGCTATCACTGACAAATGTACGGGCAGCAAACTTCAACTAGCTTGTATGGACAGTCAAGGTAATGTAAACACGAAAAAAAGAGCGCATACTGCGGTGGACATGAAAAATGAACATGCAAAAAAATCTAGCAAAAGGACTCACGACTTACCGCGGTGTGAAAATGCAGAGCCTTCGTGCAGCACGTGGCATCAGGCACCGCCAATGTACCTGCCGTCGACGTCGTACACAGGTCAGTCCATAAAATAAGGTGAAGTTGAGGATGATCAATTAGCAGAAGGAGCATAGGTGGCAAATGCAAAAATTGCCATGACTGGTCATCTACAGTTGCCATGTATTAGCAAACTACATTTGACATCCCTGCACGTCTGTTGTTGCCGTCCATGGACAAAATATAGTTGCCAGGGGAGAACAACTGCAGTTGCCATGCCATTACAACTACATTTGCCATGTCATGGCACTGCAGCTGCCATGGAGGAACAACTGCGGTTGCCATGCCGATGCAAAAAACATTTGCTTTGCCAAATAAAATTGCAGTTGCCACATCAGGGGCAACTGCAGTTGCCGTGCTAGCGCAAAAAATACAGTAGCCATGAATTTGACCAACCACTGCTATGCACACAGGTTATTACGCTGGTGGTACCCCGGCAAACGTCTCGTGGCAGCCTTCGCTAATTGTAGGTGGGGGGAACCATTTTGGTGTCCCAGGCAACACGGGAAGGTCGAATGCAACGCACCAAGGTAAGGGAAAAAAAATCTGAACCAGTAAAACAAACAGTACCTTTGATACTTGAAGTTATTTGCATGCAAAAACAAACTAGTTGCCGTGTTTGTTGAAACAATGGCTGCCATCACTAGACAGCTATAGCTGCCGTGCATGCCCACACACATACTCGCGGCTTGCTGTTTGAAAAATGATGCCGTGCAAAATCACTCGTAGATGGTGTGGTCCGTTGCGATACACATGTTATTCAAACATAAAACTTAAATCTCGTACCTGTTTTCCCTATCGCAGGGCCTACAACTACAGTTAGCAGCAGCACAGCAACATCAACTGCGGGGAGCTCTGAGCGCACGGAAGACGCGTTCCACCAGACAGCAGACACTCGTGCCGCAGACAATTTCGAGTCACAGTCGGGAATGGCAATCATTCCAGCAATACAGACAAGCACCCCTTTGAACACACACACTGACAACACTCGAGTAGAAGGAACTGCCGCCGATACTGAGGTGAATGATGAAAGTGACGACGAGGCAGAAGATGATGAAGATGGTGGACAATCAGAGATTGTGGTACCTCAGCCACCGTACATTGGGCAGAGATTTGAATCGTTCGAGGAAGCAAAGGAATACTACCAGACATATGCAAAGTTCCATGGATTTGCGGTCAACACCGAGTACCATAGAAAAATTAAGAAAACTAATGAGTACAGCAGAGGTGAGATGAGGTGCCACAAGGCACGGAGGAACAAGAAGGTGAAAGGTGATGCGCCTGTTGTTCCAGAACGAAAAAGAGGAATCATTCTCAAGACAGGATGCCCTGTCCGGTGTAAGCTAAACGTAGATGGAACACAGTATGTGGTCACTGAATATTTTGACGAGCACAACCACAGTCTCATAAAGAAGTTCGACCTGGTCAAATTTCTGACCGCCCACAGAGGATTCACCCCAGTCGAAAGACAATTCGTAAAGCTGCTACATGACTGTAACGTCGGTCCATCCAGAATGGTCTAGATACTATCACTCATCCACAGCAAAAAGGGTAAACTGAGTAGCATGCCCTACATACCGGCTGACATCACAAACCTACAGGCCAGGTACCGTAGAGAGAGCAGGCTGGCTGACATAGAGGCTACA
Organism: Triticum timopheevii; assembly: GCA_963921465.1. Lineage (NCBI taxonomy): Eukaryota > Viridiplantae > Streptophyta > Magnoliopsida > Poales > Poaceae > Triticum > Triticum timopheevii. The sequence continues at coordinate 616,589,722 of OY997274.1, read as the reverse complement.
ATTGCCTACTTCGATGAGAAAGCAAAGGAAGATCCAGATTTCTTCTACAGGATAAGGTTGGACGATGAGGACCGTGTCAGGAACATGTATTGGGTGGATGGTGCTGCAAGGAGAGCCTACAAACATTTCCGAGATTGCATTTCGTTCGACGCGACGTACCTCACCAATATGTACAAGATGCCATGCGCTCCGTTCATAGGAATAAATAACCACAATCAGTCGTTGCAGTTCGGTTGCGGGCTCGTTCGGAACGAAGACACGGATGGGTACGTCTGGTTGTTCAAGACCTTATTGGAGTGCATGGATGGACTTGCTCCGATGAACATAATAACAGACCAGGATTTCAGCATGCGTGCAGGCATAGAGGAGGTCTTTCCGTTGGCAGTGCACAGGCACTGTAGGTGGCACATAATAAAGAAGGCTGAGGAGACGCTAGGACCGTTCTTTGCTGACCGTCCAGAGCTGCACAAGGCATTTGAGCTGTGCGTGGACCACAGCTTGACGGTCGAGGAGTTTGAAAGGAGCTGGATGGCCATGGTTGAAACGCATCAAGTCCAAAACAACGAGACGCTTGCTAATCTGTGGGAAAAGCGAATGTACTGGGTGCCCGCCTACTTCATGCAGTGCTTCTTCCCTTTTCTACAGACTACGCAGCGCAGCGAGGGGTTCAATGCTGTGTTGAAGCGATACGTGAGCCCTGGCAACTCATTGTTACAGTTTGCCAAGCAGTATACAGCTCTGCAACAGAAAATTCTGGGATCTGAGCTGCAGCAAGAAGCTACCACCGCACTAAAGCAGCCGAAATTGCTAACGTACTTACCAATGGAGAGGCAAATGAGCAAGATATACACAAACAAGATCTTTAACAAGTAAGTCAGTTGCGTTACGGGTCTTGTTTGCACAAAAAGCACTAGGGCAGTAGTTGCCATATAGATTTGCAAATGCAGTTGCCATGATATGCAGTTGCCATGTTTAATGGAATACTGTTTGCCATGCTTACTCAGCTGCAGTTGCCATGTTTTGATGAAATTATCTGTTTACAATGCTTACTCAGCTGCAGTTGCCATGTTTTCGTATGCGGATGCCAATGTCAACTGAAAAAATGTCATACTGTCAACACGTATGCTGAATGTACAAATTGCAAATGTCTAATAAAATGCAACTGCCATGTTTGTTGAAAATGCAATTCCCATGTTTACTCAAATATAGATGCCCATGTTTGATGCAATGTGCTTCCATTTTAGAAAACATTGGTGTGGAAACGACGATGGCTAGTTGAAAATGTACTGTAGTTGCCATGTCTGGTGTACTGCAGTTGCCATGTCTGGTGTACTGCAGTTGCCATGTTCAGTGTGCTATGTTTGCCATCTTCAGTATACTATGATTGCCATATTCAAAAACAAAAATATATTTCTATTCCCTTGACAGCATAACGTGCTACAAAAAAAAGGATCGCACGATAGATTAACATAAAGCACACAAAACTTGCAGATTCCAAGAAGAAATAAAGCGTGCCAGCATGTTCACGGCTTTCCAGATGGATGAACATACGTTCAAGGTGTGTTCTATTTTGGGCATGTCGGATTCAGAACCTGAAGACCCAGACAAAGGAAGGAACTACTTCGTGAAAGCCTCGATAGGCGAAGGCGAGTAGTACTGCCAATGCTGCAAGTTCGAACGGGACGTCATTGTGTGTTGTCACATACTAAAAGTGATGGACATGAACGCTGTGACACGGATGCCCCGCCATTTCATAAGGCGGCGATGGACTTGGGACGCTGATGACGCGTTGGCGCCGCAGACAACACACGCGGTTCTGGCTGTGCATGACGAGAGACCAGAGTCCGCCATGGAAGCCGTGAGGCACGTAGTGCTGACAAAGAACTATGCTGAGCTAATTGATGAAGCGTGCAAAAGTGATGAGACAGCAAGAGTCGCAGAAAAACACAGGAAGGCGCTAAAAAGAGAGCTTGATGAGATCAAGAAGCGGAAAGCCGAGGAAGCCTTACACCGGTTCCCCCGCACATCAAGTGTGCCTTCATCAACCGGGCCATCATCTGAAAACTCGGACATAGGATCTGGAACAGCAAGCACACAAACGCAGGTTAGGAACCCACCACGTTCCATCACAAATGGTCGTCCGAGAGAGATAAAGTACAAGTCGGGACTGGAGATTCAAGCAAAACACAAGAAAGCGAAGAAAGCGGCGGGCAATCCATGAGCAGAAATTGGGGCGTTGCGTCATGGTCCTTGTGGACATTTTGTTTTGTACCCCTATACGATGAGATTTTTTGTTTTTAAAATTGGGAGAATAACTATTGAGAAACATCAGAAAAGAAAAGGGACAAAAATTCATTGACTGCAGAAATGCAGTTGCCATGTTATGTGTATTAAATCTGCCATGTTATGTGTATTAAATCTGCCATGTTATGTGTACTAAATCTGTCATGTAGTGTGTACTAAAAATATGCCATGCTATCTTATACTAAAAATATGCCATGTTACTTTGTACTAAATATGCCATGCTTTTTGTACTGGATCTGCCATGTTAGTTGTACTGTATCTGCCATGTTAGTTGTACTGTATCTGCCATGTCAAGTATGCTTGATCTGCCATGTTGTTTTGAACTGTAATTGCAATGTAAGCTGTGCTTAAAAAATGACATGGTATTTGAAATGACTGTGCATGACGTATATTCCCATGACAAATACCACACGGTTTAGAGAAACATATTGTGTTGTGCGCAAATGTATGGAAAATCAAGTTGGACAAAGGCGGAGTATGCATAAATCGCAGCCAGGGTTGTGGCTGCATGATCAACCCTGCCCCCCCATGCTAGCCGGTAATACCCCACGTATGTTGAACTACATTTGCCATCTGTTTTAAAACATCATAGACGCAATCCAAATAGCAAAAACTGGTGATGTGTGCGACTGAAACCATTGTAATAATGATAAAAACATAAAAACATATGTTGCATTAACGACTAAAAAAAGGTTCACGTCCACACATATATTACAGAACTACTAAAAAATGTCGCTCACACACCACCACTGCATAGTGGCATACGCTAGGCTGCAGTCGTAACATAGCACACAAACATAGTTTTCGACAATAACAAATATAGATAAGTACCTTACATTCCTCAGCAACAGAATGTAAGGTATGCGTCCGACGTCTAACACCACATGATCACTTGTACTTATTGTTGATTTTCTTGACAGCTTCCTCCACGAACTCGCATGCTCCAGACCACTTGTTGAAATCTTCGTTCGTCAACCAGTTCCACGTGTGGATTTTTCGGAGCTCAACAATCGTTGCAGCTGTGATGGGGGGACAATTCTGCCTTCCCACTTTGCAAAGTATTCCAACGCGTGAAAGCCGCAGTCTATACTGCACGAGAAAAAGACTCAGATGAACACACAAAAAAAGGACAGACATAGCAAACCATAGACTTCAATTCACATGTGGCAACAAAAAAGAGGGTTGGCAATTGATGTAAACGGCACATAAAAAGGAGGGGAAAAAGAAATTACGTGTTCCCTTGCTTCACAGTCGCCACATACTCAATTGGGAAATGTCTGATCTGGACCTTTGAATTTTCGTAGTGACGGTTCCATGTCTTTTTGAGGTTGTTGATGAAGAATTCAGCATGCGTAGTAAGATCTGAATCAGCTCCCGAACGGATTGAATCAAGCACCTCGAAGCGTTGGTTCTTCAGGTCCAGACAGATCGCGTAGTGGTGACCACACTTGTCGTGTTGGGCATGTGGTGCAAGCTCCTGAAACATGGGGAACATGACCTGCATTTAAAAAGTGAAGAAAAATGAGAAGCAGAGTTCACATAAAAAGAACAGCAGAGGGACAAAAAAATTAGAATCATGTAGGATGTTTTTTTGGTTATGGGTGGGGGTAGTTGAAGGAAAGTTGCCATCCATGTATGTACAAGATTTGCCGTGCATTTCGCAAAATCAAAAATTGCCACGTGGTTCGCACGGGGAATACACAAAACAAAAAGAAGAAAAAAATGTGCATGGCAACTGTTGCCACATGAAAAAAACATCTGACACACAATCACAAAAGTGCAGAAGATGGCAAAAAACCACACCATGTAAAAAAAAGTGCAGACAGGGGAGGAGTACTCACATATTTCTTTAGTGTTAGCTTGAATTCACCGTGCTGAGCGAAATTCTTCCTCAGAATTTTGTGGTGGAAGTCACCATCCCATATTTTGCATGTCACGCTGTAATGCATGATGACCTTGTCGGCACACGTATCGATGTGATTGTTGATGTAGTCGATCCCGCATGCAATCTCATTCGTCGACATTTTGCCGTTTGGCCTCACAGACTCGGCGAGATCACCCCGGTCGACGTACGTCGCTCCGCATTGAATGAATTTGGTTCTATCCAAACATGAGCTGTATGAAAACGACATAACACGGAAGAATCATGCCCGCTAAGTAAAGAGATATATGAAAGAACTAAAACGTAAGCGCATCATGTATAGGGAGTGCAAAAAAAGAAAAAGATGAAAATGCTAAAAAAAAGAACAAAGCAAAAATGAGTGATTGTAGGATGTGGTCATTTACGCTTTCAACTCCTTCATATGCTTGCTGCTGGCCCTCGCATTTCCAAACCGCTTGATGATGTCGTACAGCTGGGTCTGTTCCTTAGTGGCCCTGAATTCGGGCTCGTAGTCTTCCGCGGGAGGTGCGTGAACTACCCTCTGCTGTCTCATAGAACCAGGGGTCACGCTTCTGATGGTATCCTCAGTTGCCATCTCCGCAGTCAAGTTGGAACTTGATTGCCCTTGTCCTCGGGATGTCCTCCTCTGCAATGCTGCCTCCTCCATCTTGCGGTAAGCTTCGTCAAGTGACGGTGAAATTTCCTCAGGGGTGCCTGCAATGATTCGAGAAGAAAAAAATAAAAAAGTGTGTTAGGATAAGGAGAAAGTCAGAAAACATATGGATGGTGAGGAAAATGGGGTGTATGATGTGAGATGCAGGTAGGAAAAAGTGGGGAAATTGCCATGTGTGGTGCAACTACAGTTGTGATGAAAAGTGGAGAAAAGTGGGGAAATACGGTGGCCATGTCATCGCAACTGCGGTTGCCATGCAGTTGTGATGAATTACCATTCAGATGGCCTATGGTTGCCATGTCACATCAAATGCAGTTGCCATGTTGTGTCAACTCCACTTGCCATGTGATTACCGTATAGAAAAAATGCAGAATGGTAACAAACAAAATGCAGGTGACATGGTGTGGCAAATCCAGTTGCCATATGTAATAAACTATAGTTGCCATGTGTCAGCAAAATACAGTTGCCATGATTAATCAACTTCAGTTGTCATTTTTTTACCCAAATGTCAAAATGCAGCATGGCAACAACCAAAAAAATGTAGGCTATGGTGCATCAAAAATCAACTTGCCATGTCATCACACCGCAGTTGCCACCGCAGGTGAGAACACCCCCGAAAGGAATATGATTGGGACAAAATTCAAACTACAAAATATGTGCACACAAAAATCGTAAGGACATGACAAGTGTACCTTGCACAATTGGCTCTGCGAACTTGACAGCCTTCCTGCCCTCGACCATTGGCTGCGCCATCATTGCCGCCGTGCCTCCTGGAAAAGCAAAGGCAACTGGAATAGGATCATGCACCACCGCTTGGTCTTGACTTATGCCAAGGCTGAAGCTCGGTGGGGGAAATGCCATTGGGTGCCTCTCATTCCTACTGGCCGGACCACGAACGATTTGCGGGGCAGAATCCAATGGTGAAAGATCAACAAACATATCTGAATCAGCCGCTACAGAATGTTCGGGCTTGTTTGCAGGGCGGGGCGTCTTGTCAGCGGTATCAGCAGCAGCTTTCATGGCAATCTTCTTGTTTGGGCTGTAGGGGACACCAACATTGACTGGCAGCCTGGAAGTGCGCAGATTTATGTTGGGGATTTCCACTGCGGGTAAAGGCGCTGTCTGCTCCGGCCGTTCACCTGCGTCACTCGTGCTAGCCTTGACAACTGCCTCAGTTTTGCTCCGGTCTTGCGGGTTCTCCATCACATTGCTTTGGGCGGTTGGCGGGAACAGTGTGGATGCAGGAACATACCCAGACTCATCTCTCCTGCTACTAGGTACAACCGGTGCATTGGGTACGACTGTTGGTTGCTTACGGGGGCTGCGACGCCTAGGTGGAAGACCAGCACGCGCCACGGTAACCTTAGCAGTATCTACACCGACAGGGGCTGAAGCTGTTGTGCCATGACTCTCTCCTGAAGATGGCATATCCTTATGAACTGCCGCCTCAGCGGCTTCTGTCGTGGACACAGGTGTGCCATCACGCACGCCCTTGGAGTCAGTGTCTGAAGAGCGGGAATCTTCCTTGCCTATGTTCATCTCGGAAGCGTCCACTTCAACACTTGCTGATGGGGTGGCGTGGCTCACTGCGGCTTCCTTCATTGCCAGAAGAGTTGGCAATATTTCAGCTGTCCTGGCAGATATGGACTCATCACTCCCCGATGTACGGATGCCTGTTGTTCTAGCCTGGGCATCCGCAGCCGGCGGAGATGGTCGGCCACTCGCATCAGGGTTGGTGGAAGCAGTCATCGGTGCAGCAGCAGTATTGTTGCCGGGTGCCTCATGTACATCTGAGTTGCCCCCAGTTGACAACTTTGAATGTAGTCGTTCAAGCGGATCATTTATCCTATGCTTGGCCCCGCGCGTAGTAGTCTTCTTAACCCTGCAAAAAGAAAAAAATCACATGAGAAAGGTTTGAAAAAAATGAGCAAAAATATGTTTTGCAAAAATGGTAGAAACCTTAAAGTGAATGAAAAACAAGTGGAAAGTTGGTAGTTGCCATGTAATGGGAACTTGAGTTGCCATGTGTCCTGGTTAGCAGTTGCCATTCAGCAGTAGTTGCCATGTTAGCAAAAATTGAAGAATGAAAAACTGATGTATGTTCTGTCAGGAATGCAATTTGAAAACTGTGTATGGGATGAGCTCACAAAGCCATAGGTAAAAAATGGCAGTTGCCCATGAGGTAGAGGGTTAGATGCCAGTTGCACTAGATGCCAGTTGCCATGTGAAGACCAAATATGAGTTGCCGTAAAACTAAAAAAAGAATTGAAGGAAGAAATCATTTGGGGGAAGAGAGGTTGCCGCGTGGGTGACGGTGAAAGAAGATCATGTGACAAAGCTGAACAAAAAAGCATTGGAAAATTAAAGGAAAAAAAATAATATGAAAATGAAAGCACATTGATTAACATACTTCTTGACTGACTTCCTCATGTCTGGCAACACAACAGGATCCCCGGTGTTGGTCGTCGTCGTACGAGGAGACAACCTGGTGGAAGGGGTGTCACCAGCAATGGGGGCACCTTTGTTCAAGCGAGCAGAAGCACGGGTTGGCGTTGGCGCCTGTTTCTTCGTAACTGCTCGTCCACCAGCGGTCGGCTCACTGCAAAAATAACAGATGGAGGGAAAAGGGCAAGGTGGCAAATGTCAGACAACAAACCCGTTGCCGCGCTTGACAACAGAAAAATGCAAAGAAAATTGGATGAGATTGTTCCAACAAGATAGACACAGCGGAAAACTAAAAATTGAAAGTCGAACCTCCTCCTGGCAGCTACGGGATCCGTTTTGGACTTCTTGCCATGAGAACCCTGCCCAACGTCATCTGGAGCCCTCCCCCTCCTTGATGGCAACACCCCCTGGCCTCTCGCAGCCGTCTGTTCTTTCACTTTCTCCGGTGGTGGGGCATCTGTTGCATCCTTGCCCCTGTTGCCGCCTCTGCGAACTTCAGCTTGTTCATCGTCATCCGTGTCCTGATGCACATTGTCCATGTCGTCGTCGTCATCCTTGCTGAGGCCAGCGTCTCCGTCTACATCATCTTGTGTGTCGCCGGGCTCTTGGGAACTGTTGTAGTCGTATCGGCCACGACAACCGGTTGGCCGGTGTGTACGTTCTGGGACAAATGAAGTGAACTGCCTCGCAACCGCGTCGCTGTCAGAGGCACTGAGGGACGTCCACCCCTCGACCAACTTCCCGAGCAATCCGGTCATTCCGGAAGCAAACTGCCCAATTAGATGCTCAACTGGTGCGCTCGCCTGTCCATGAAAACAAGAAGCATCAACAAACAACCCGTATTGAAGTCACTTCCGCAACATCAACATGTAATCCACGACAAACCATGTTTGTGGACATTTTGATTACCTCAGAAGGGCAAGACGGAGCTGAGTGCACGTCCATCCACTTTTCAAATTTTTGAGGCCCCCCAAACACGCTGTAGTCTATAGCATGCTTGGCCATCAGCTATGAAAAACAAAAAAAATGTAAGCATGCCTTATAAACCCACGGACGGCTGCGTCGTGTCAAATTTGTAAGCATGCCGTGTGAAAAAAAGACATAAACAAAAACTAACCTGTAGTTTTCCATACGTGCCATCAGTTGCCCTGTCTGCAGCAAGCACAGCCTTGACAGCGCTGATGGTCCACGCAGAAACAGCAAACTTGTGCGTAGGCGGCGGACCTCCTACCCCAGTGAAATCCACGATGGACAGATCAATACAGTCGACATACATAAGCTGATTTAAAAACAATTTTGCAAAGAAAAGAAAATATCAGTTGCCATCATGGGTAATTTGTAGTTTAAAAAAAGAAGAGCAGGATAATGTATGATCCAACGATAAATATGTATGTGGCAGTTGCCATCAAAGTGTGATGGCAGTTGCCATCCTACTGTGATGGCAGTTGCCATGTTAATATGAAGGCAGTTGCCACATTGTCAGTATGACAGTTGCCACGTTGTCATTATGGCAGTTGCCACATTGTCGCTATGGCAGTTGCCATCTTGTTGTGACTAGATTGTCATGCATGAATGAAAGTGCGTTATAAACAAAGAGTTCACACAGAGACCTGGTAAAAATAAATACCATTAAATGCAGGCGACAACCCTTCTGGTACATCTTGTTTTTGAAAGCATCGTGGAGAAAGTCGGCAATGAACTTACACCAGTTCATACTCTTCACGTTTTTCAGATTCGCCTGCACCACACAAAATTTCAGGGCAAAAAAGTTTGCCGCGTCAGAAATCAAAACGGAAGAAACGCAACGAAAAACACTGGCAGTAGCAAGCATGGATCATTCACCAGGATGGGAAAACATTTGTTGCTTGGGCGAAAAGAAATGGTCGGCGCGAAAACAGCTGATATGAGGTACATGAGTAGCTTCATCTTGAAAACTTCTCCGTGCGTCGTCATGGCCTGCAAAGAATCTGCCAGTACAGACGTGTTCGGCATTGCCTCCAACCCAGGAAACAAACGGGCGAACAGCTCTTCCTCGATCTCGTTATTAACCTCGTACGGGACTTTGATATGTCCCCGAGGCACACCCAAAGTGCAGAACACGGATTCCTCATTCAGTGGGAGTCTTCCCCGTCCCGGGATCACGAATTCCCTGGAGGCGGGATCGTATATCTCACCAAGCCAGTCGCATACCGGGTTGACAAGGTTCGTGCACCGGACATCCATCAGAACCTGCATACCCATCTCAGCAGCAGCTCCCTTTTGATCGTCAGTGAATTTGTCAATCAACACGGTCAGACGTTCCTGGGAGGCTCTGTTGCGAATACGTTTCTTCTTCTGCAAAAAACAAACACAAAAGTGTTGAGCTGTTGCCATGTTTTTGCAATGTTATGAAAATTTAGTTCATGATGGATGACTATAAAAAAAGATCTAGGTGCCAGCAAATAACATAAATCAGGAGGAGGGGGGCGGGTGTGCGGACAGTTACCTCATCGCCCTCTTTTCTCCGTCCAATTGCCCGGTTACGTTGAGGTGGATCCATGAAATCGTCATCATCACTTTGATGATCGCCGCGAGCCATTCTGCTGATGTAGGAACAGACCAAATTGTTAAGGGCGAAAATGTAAATGCAATGGGTAAGCAGTTGCCACCTAACAGAAAAATGTTAACTATTTGAATGCAAATGTGGTTGCCATACTATGCAGCCAGTTTGCCACATTGTCATATCTGTGTTGTGGCAACAGACATTGTGTTCACATACTGTATTGCAATATGATTATACAAAATCCAAGTGGCAAACACGCCCACTCGATGTGCACATTAGTTCCGTCCAGTGCTACCGATTGTGGCAATTATCAAAGTATGGAAACTGTCGTAAATAATTCAGAAAAAAACAAGTCTCACAAATGAAAAAGAATGTTTGAGGTTACTATCATGTAAATTCAGCAAAAAATCAGTTTGCCTCGTTAAAAGAGCGTGTATGTGGCAACTATCTCATTCATTCAGTAAAATTTAGTTGCCCCCCTTGTGTGTGAGCTTGAACATATTTGTGGCAACTATGACAGTCAGTTTCAGAAAATATGTTACCGCAGAAGAGAACACATTTGTGGCAACTGCCACATTTGTTCATGTAGTTTAGTTGCCACACATCTGTTCACGTTCGGTCATACTGCCATAGTTGCCACATTCAGAAAGCATATTTTTTCTGGTTAGTTGCCCTTATGTAAAAATATGCTTTCTTGTACCTTTAGTTGAAGGTAATGTTCGGTCATTACCTTCATTACCTTCACGGTTCCATTCGAATCAGGGAGGGGATGCGAGAGATGAAGCGAGCATTACCTTCGACCCGCACGCGTTCCGGCGACGCCGCTCCGCCCCGGCGAGCACCACCGACGGCCGCGAACACCGTCGACTGTTCCGCCTCCGCCGTCGCCTTCTCCCCTCGCCTTCTCCTCCAGTGGTTTGAAGTGCGAGTGGGTTGTGCCAGTAAATGCGACGCGGAGGTGAGTGAATGGAACCGTGAAGGAGAGGGTGGATGGGTGTGCGACGTGTTTGACGTCAACTGTGGTCGGAACGTGACGTGCGGGCGCATGGCAGTTCCACCGCACGCCTCTCAGTGACAACCGCTGACCGCGGGATGGCAACCACCGTGCGGGCGAACCCACTCGCACATCGCACACGAGAATCGTCCTACATGGCGCCGAAACCAGCCCTTTTGCTCCAAGATTCGTGCGTACTGAAACCAGTAGCGATGCTTGCATGTGGACGGAGTGCTGAACGCCCACACGTGTGGGCGTTAACATTTTCGAAAAAAAAGAGGACGAAGCCAACGTGACGAGTAGTAGATGCCATGCGTACAAACACGGGCAGCTTGACTCCACACTCCACTCGGAATCGAATCAAGGTGAAGGACGCACGCCATGCCACACCGACTACCGAGACTATGCCATGCATATGCCGCTTGCCGATCACACTGGTCCTAGTAGCTGCCAAGGGCACCCGAGATTGTTGGGGTAGGCCGGCCGCGAAACTCGACGGGAATCTAGCGGTGGCGACAGCGACGGACGGGCTCGCCCGCGGTGGTCCGAATCGATGGAGCCGGCCAGCCGCACAATATTATTAGGTCAGGCATCGGCGTCCTGTTGACACGGATAGGCGCTCGACCCGTCGGGCGGAGGAAACCACATCACCGTCCACGGTCGCGTCTGGCGCGTACTAACAGGGGATGGACAAAGACATAGACGTCCAGGGGTATCGCTCGACGATGAACCTCGCCGCTGCAGCTGTGTACAGTATGAACAGTTGCGCCTGGTTTCATTTCACCGGTCGTCGTACTCGTTGTCACGGAGACCTGCATGATGGGTACCGGTGCGTGCCCGTGGGATAGATTGCGTGCTAAAACGGGGAGGAAGACCATGCCCACCAACAGCGATGTTTTTCTTGCCCGTCGTACGCACTTGAAATGGACTTGTAGTTCAAGAAATTTTCTCCGCAGTTGGAACTGCGGGTTTGGTTCTTCTTGGAAAAGGAGATTCGGTCCCAGTCGGCCCCTGCGTCGATAAATGATGTTGGAGGATTTTTTTTCCCTCGAAGGTCAATTCTATCTACTATAAAAAAAAGGGCCAACTCTAACAGAAAATAGAAATTACAGTTAGGTCCTTCGAAAAGCCAACACAATCTTAGGGTCATCTTGCACACGCCGGCGGTGCGCCATGAGCCACCCTCGGTCCAGCGACTGAAACTCCGTATCACCGTCGGAGCCAACAGACATTGAATCTTTGGTTGGGAAGTTGATAGAACACATCGGTGAACATCATTTAAAAGTTGGGTCACCGCCTCCAAAAAGAAAAACAAAACGAGAAGGGCTGGACTTGACTAATATAAGATGATCATCACCTATGTGAACATCGACATGGTGTGACACCGCCACCACCTCAACATCACGACTGAGAGGCACAATGCATGCACCTAGATTTGAAAGAGTTCAGACGACACATACACTACATCTCCGATCCAACGCCAACAGGACAGAGAGAGACACCATGTCAGAGGAAGATCTGTAGTAATCTTATTCGTTGCCAACATTGCTAGTGCCAACGCCGAAGACATGGACAACCAAAAATTTAAATGGACAAACCTTGACTATCAGACATAAATGGAACAAGGTCCCAAGGTTTCCCTCCCACCCGTTGCCACTGTAGCGGTCGACAGAGATGAGGGAACCCTAGTGACACCGGTTGCCGAGCACCCTATCATCTCCTATCTTCAAATGGATTTATGTAGAAGGGCTCTTTGTATTACATGATTGGGTCTGTCATGCCCAGTGATGGAGCTAGGGGTGCGAGGGAGCCATGGCCGCTCCCAGATTTTTGTATACACACCATTCAGCTGTATGTGTGAAACAACAAACAGTTTGTATTTGCCCCCCTCTAAAATTTAGTAACTTGTATTTACCCCTTCCTCTTATCTACTCATTCATTGCTTCATCCCTGGTCATGCCGGTTCCGGTGACGTTGACGCATGAGCGACTCGTTCTGACGGCAATAGTGACCTTTCAATGGTTCAGAGCTCTCGGTGTAATTTTACTGATGCCTGGGTATTTTGCATTTGTAGTGAACTTTCACAATAGGTTCACGTCTTTCTTGCAACATAAAAATTCTGTGCACTAGATTCATATAATTCTCAACTTAAGTTTGTTCCTTATTTTAGCTCCCAAGAGAACTGGATTTTTCTTCTTGTATAAACTTGCTCAAACATGCACAAATTTAACTTTAAACAACTAACACACCTTACAATTTGAAAGATGATACTTCCCATCATGAGTCCTAGCGAAAAACGAGAAACTAGACATAGAAATATTTACCAAGCAGTAATTTGGTCCGGGAGATTGGCCTCGTGGTGTAAGCAGCGGCCGGTGGTGGGTCGATGTGCTCCCGTTGGAAGCTCGTTGTTCGGGTGCGGAGCATCACATCACCGACTTCTCCCGTCCCGACGCACTGCGGTCGATGGGACGCCACGCGAGCTAGCCTGCCATGCACGGTGAGCTCGACACGGGCTTGGTTATGCGTGTATTCTATATCGTGCCAGTTTGTGGCCCGGTGACCTCGGTCGAAAGCTTGCCGGCGAAGCGAGCAAACTGTGCGGCGACCGCCGGCCACCGACGTACGTGGAACAAGAGGAAGATGCACACGTACATGCTGCTTTTCTCTTTTCAAGTTTTTCAACTCCTGGCTCCTTTTGAGGAGTATGCATGCGGGTAGAAGAATGCGCGCGTCTCTGCCGACGGCACAAAAGAAAGAATCTGCTCGGAGCACACGCCATGCCATGTCATGTGTGCGTTGTTTCCGCGACAATGACCGCTGTCTCGTTCGTGCTGGACACGGGTAGGAACTAGGATCGCATAAATGGGCGGCACGAGCGTGAGTTGCGAGCCAGACCATGCCGCATGATGGTTCACCAAAATTTGTGCATGGCATATGCTCGTCTCTTTCAGCACCAGCTAGCGCGAGTCGAAAATCGACGTCCTCTTTTTTTTTTTTTTTTTTTTTTTTTTTTTTTTTTAAAAGCTTTGCGAACAAGAAAAGAAAAGAGATGGAGATAGCTTAGCCGAGGGACCTTAGAGGTCGTGCCAAAATTTCTGAAAAGAAAAGAATTCCACCAACTTGTGCAAAAGTCGTGCTAAAATTTCTGAATCCAAATCGAGGGACTGCAGAGGCCGAGTGATGACTGGTTCATGCATGACATGAACCAACGACGGTCGGGCACACAATTTCTGGTCTAAATAATAAGGATAAAAACAAGGAGTAGGTCGAGTATATATATATATACTCCACTGGGGAATCAAGACTCGAGAGCACTAGTAGCCGCGCAATAGACGGATTATGAAGGGAGAAGCCGGCAAAGAAACCCGCGAAATGTGATGCAACCGGAGCAGTGACGAAAACGACGCACGCCGGTCTTCGATCGAATTCGATGGAGGGCGAACACAATTAGAGGTCCTGCGTCGGCGTCTTACTGACAGGGACGTGTATATTACAGACGCCCAGTGATCCTAAAGGCTACCATATTCATATACAGTCGCGTATTAGCCGTCGTATTCGTCGTGACCTCCATGACAGGTACTCGTACACTGAGATAGATCGCGTGCTGACACGGGGAGGAAGACCAAGAGCAGAAACAGCGATGTCCTTATGTGAAGTGCAGTGCAGTGACGCATGCACTTGGCATTTCATGTTTTTTTTACAGGTACAGATCTCGTGGTGTGTTCAGAGAAATAGTGCGTGCATGCAGACGTCCGAACCGCCACCTCGCCGGCCGAGAAGGACGCGCACAGTGTGTCGATGTAATGCGCGGACCTCCTTCCTCCATCCTCATCCCCATCGCTCACGCGCCACGGCCGTACCGCCGGTCTCTGTGGCCAGCGGCAGTGGCTGGCTGGTCGCGACTCCCGGCCCCGGCCGCGCCTGCTCCATGCGTCCGTTGCGTGCACGGCTATCCCCGCGCTGTTTTGTAGGGCAAGCACACGTTGCCTTGCCTCCGTCGGCATCGGCATCGGCATCTCGCACGCCCCACGACGGTGACCCGTGTACCGGACCACGCCCGTGCATCGCCTTCTTCCCCACGGCACCGGTAGCGGTAGGGACACTTGTGCGTGAGCTGCTTGCATTGCGCTCCAAACATCTGCCCACCCGTGCCCTGCCGTCGGGAGCGCGTCTCCTGGTGGCCGGATCCATCAGAGTGAAAATGCTTCCACCCAACCGATCAACTCGTCGTGAATGTCCCGGTGCAACTTTGCGTGGTGCAGCGAGATTCACTCCGAGCGACGCACGCGACGGAAAGTCCGACCCTGACCGATGTGAAACAAAGCCGTGGGTTGGCTTCGACGGTGACGGTTTTGGCATCGAGATCACATTCTACCCAACCCACCGGTCTGGCTTTGCTGATACCTCCTGAGCCGGCCGGCCGTCTCCGATTGCTCCGGGGAGTTAGCCACCACGTCGTCGCCTTTAATTGCTTGACGAAATCGCGCCTCTGAGACAGTCTTCGACGCACGACTATTGCTTAGACAAAATCGCGCCCTCGAGACAGACGGGACGTGAGTGGACGATATCCTCTCACAGCCTCACCTACGACACCACCACCACACCACCCTCTGAAATCTTCGCGCGATGGCACCACAGAGCGCCCAGAATTCGACAGCTCGATTGCACCGGAAGAAATATCATCGTATCACCAACCATCGCGTGCCGGAAATCTGAGGATAGCTTAGGCACCGCCGGTATATTCCCATCCCCATACATGTAGTAGTAACACGAAAGTTGGACACGAGAGGACACGAGGACGACGGGGTGTACGCATGCATTTGCCACTTCCATCAACAGGTCATTTCCGGTGCCCCAGAGGCTGGACCTCTACCGTGTCGTACCAGGGCAAGGGCTTTGCCTGTCCTTCCAGCTAATTCATGGGTGAACACGATGTGTGGATGACTACACTACTGCTACTTGATTTTACCCGGCCCGACAAGATCTACCAAGTGTTTCGACCGGAAAGGGCGCAGGGCGGTGGGTATTGTTTTTTTCGTGACATAATTTTTAATGCAATTAACGTACACCATTTCTAGTGATACATCAAAATGTGGGAAATATAAAAGGTTGCTATGAAACTTGTACTAGGAAATTTGCATAGTTTAACTTGGCAGCGTTCAAGTGGCTCACACGCTGCTAACAGGCTTTCTAGTACCGTTTAGCCTATATGTCAAACGCAGCTAATATTGTTTTAGAATTTTTCTCCCTAGAAAGTATAGATATATTTTTGTTTGTGTGTTACAAAATCTCATGCTACCAAATTATGTTGATGTCCTTTTTGCCTTAGTTTCATGAATGTAATTCGCAAATCTAAAGATTCGTGTGTGATAGTAGCTTTCAACCCCGCGACAGGAGATAATCAGTGAAATATATATGTTTTGTTGTGTGTGTGTGTCTATATATATAAACACACACAACATGAGATAGATTTTTTTTTGAAATGCGGTTCCTTAGAGCCCGATTTATTAAAAAAGGTTGAAGAGAGTTGTCCGGTTACTTAACGGAAACCTAGGCAAAAACCATTACAGCATGCCCACAGAGAAGGCACACGGCCGACCTGGCACCCACAAGACCCACACACACTGCTGAGGAAAGGACACCGTCGAGGCTGCCCACAATGTCATCGTCATCACCTCTCCCCGAGCAAGCGACTCCGACTTCGTCGTTGACGACCCATCAAGACCCCTCCGAACGAACGGTACATGGAACCCTGCCTTCCGAGGCCAAACAATCGACTGCACGCGTTGAGGACGAGGCAGCTCCGACTTTGATGACGAGCCTCGTAGGAGAAAAGAAGCACGCCTTGCACCGACAAAGTCCAATCTGCCATTGCTTGGCATTGTTGCCGTAGTGTCGCCCTGCAATACCGCAGCTCCGACTTCAACCTCAGGAACATGCCAGACGGTCGATGACGAAGGCAAGCTATGACCCTGCTCATCTTGCAACCATCATTGTAGCTACACAAGTCGCGACGCTACAACCGCACCGCCAGCCAGGCACCTACCGACCACGATGTCGTGCAGGTCCAGCCTCAAGGAAGAGCAAGAGGGATCACGATCTTCAAGGCGGTACCCACAAGAGGGAAAGCGGTGTTGGGGACGTTGCTACCGCCGGATCCTAGAAGAGGATCTTGGCTTTCACCCAAGAGCTTGATCTAGGTGATGAGGTTGCGCGAATCTCCCCAGCGGCGCCTCCAAGAAGGATGACGTTGCCCATAGGCGTCGCCGCCGCCGGCCGGTAACCCCGGCAAGACTTTTGCCCCGCCGCTGCCATCCATTGTGCGGGCTTAGCCCGGCCGCATCCTCCGGCGGCGGCGGCGAGGGGGAAAAAGTGGGGTCCCCTGTGTCGCCTGGGAGCGAGGTGGGGGTCGGGGTGCTGGGGAAAGAATAGGGCCCAAAGAGATAGATTGTAAATGTAGAAGCGTTTGCTTCAGGCGCACGCCACAACTTTGTACATGTTTTGCAGGGTGTGATCCTGCCAAATGCTGCATTTTTTTTTGCCAGAGAGCCTTTTCGTCAAAGTTAAAATTAGCGACATTCGGTGATATGGCAGACGCTGCTACTAAGTTGGACAACTGCGACGTTTTGTCCGGCTGAACATGGCTACTACTCTGAGACCTGGAACCTTCTGGCCTTCTGGGCATCACACACTAGGAGTGTTTGGTTCCGCCCGACGCCGCAAGTACAAATACCTTAGCCGCGTTTTCCTGGATGGCAAACACTTTCAGTAATTAGCGGAAATAGTCACGGCGTCCTGTTCTGCTCAAACACTGCAGATAGGAAAATTCTATAAGGGGTTTTTCTACTAGTGGTGGACGTGGTCCGCTACTGCTTCTCCATTTTTCTGGTCTCCAGGAGCTAGTTTGGCCTCGGTCCAGAGAGGCGTTGTCGGCTTCGTCGGCGGTTGGGGTTTGCCGGACGATGCAAGGCCGATGCTTTTGGCGGTCATCTGGAGCACCTAGTGGTCGGGCGGCGGCCCGGACGATGGGAGTCGTGGAGCACACGACTCGTGTCTGGTCTGTGGCCATGGCCGTGTGGGCGGTGATGAGAATACAAACCTACGGTAGGGTCATAGACTTGACCTATATGTCCTAACCCAAGGTCACTATCATAGAAGCAAACAAGTTCAAGAGACAACAAGGAATCCTCAGTCAAAGGTGCCGAGGGCAATCCACTCGACCAATCATATCACTCGGGTACGCCTCCTACCCGATGTCACTCGACCATACAAGAAACCACTCGACCTATTGAAGACCAGGAGTCACTCAGCACTGCAACGGTCAGGCGTTCACTCCGTAGTCTTTAAGATCATTAATACAACTTATGGCTGGCGTTATCAGTAACGCCCCGTCTTTATGTACATTGAACCCCTTGTAATGGAGGATGGTTGGGGTCCTGGCGCACTCTATATAAGCCACCCCCTCCTCTGGCACAAGGGTTCGCACCCCCTGTAACACCACACGCATATAATCCAATCGACCACCTCCGGGCACCGAGATGTAGGGCTTTTACTTCCACAGTGAAGGGACTGAACTCGTAAATCTTGTGTGTACAACTTCACCATAGCTGAAATCCTGCCTCTCCATACCTACCCCCATTCTACTGTCAGTCTTAGGACCACGACAGTTGGCGCCCACCGTGGGGCAGGTGTCTTAGCGACTTGTTGGTGAAGTTGCGATTTTTCCGATCTCCATCATCATGGTTACCAGCGGTGGATTGGCTGAGGGCCGCGAGATCCGTCTCGGCGCGCTCGTCTTCGTCGCTAACGACTCCGCCTGGCTACAGGAATCTCCCCTTGACATCAAGGCGCTCCCTGTCCGAGGGGCGACGCACTTTCGCGCGTGCGTACGCGGCGTCCTTCTCCGGCAGCCGTCGACCCAGTATCGGTCGGCTCCCGTGATGTCTTCTCTCCCCGCTGTTCGCCGTCGCAAGGATCCGGTCAGTCGCGACTTCAGCGGTGGGTGAAACATGTCGTGGCTCGTCATTCAGCCACCCATCAAGTCGCAGCAATCGAGCCCGACGAAACTCTCTACCGCCTGTTCGACCTGTCGACTAGCTCCGTCGAGACCGCATCCGAGTGCGATAGCAGCGACCCTGCGGCTGAAGTCTTGATGGTTGACGGACCGCGTAGTCCGCCTGGCTTCCGCCGCGACGACGGCGGTGATGGTGGCGGCGATCCGTCGCGCATTCACGAGGAGTTCCGTCCCGAACCTCTCTCTTTACAGCAGAGAGAAGAACTTCGTCACCGCAACTTGGATGCGCTCCACACGCCCATCGTTGGAGAAACCCCCGAGGCTCGGGCCTTGGAAGAGGTGCGCTGGCCAATCTGGCTGAGCGCACTCGACTGGAGAACCTTCAGCACGCACTCGACGAGCGTGCTCGGGAGCGGATCCCCGAGTCCAGACGACAGCTTTTTCCGCCTCAACCTAAGGTATACCACACTCCGATTCAAAATCTCACAGCTGCGGCCCGTATAGCAGAGTCAATTCAGCCTTCCCAGTCGGAGGCTGGCAGAGGTTTGATGCAGATCCAGGCCTTACTCCGGGTAGCAGGAGAACAGAACACAATAGTGTCTCAGTCGCGTAATAGGATTCATAGCAGGTCCGTGGTGGCGGATACAGTTTAGTCGGCTCACAGCCCAAGGTCGCCCCTGCGGCGTGAAGGTCGTGGGCATCAGTAGGATCAGTACAGGAACCATGGGCAGTATGATCACCGACTCGGCCGTGACGACCGTCGTCGAGTGCCCACACCTACTCCAAGGAGTGGGTCATATATACCTCGGCAATACGATGACAGACGCCTTCACAGTGGCGAGCGCAGAGTACCGGTCGACCCAAGAGAGCCAGGCTTTGATGCGAGATCTATTCTCGTCCAAGGTCTAGTTGACCGGAACAGAGCGCACAAGGAGGACCTTGACAGAGATCGTCCGACTGGCAGCAGAGTTCATGTTTCGGGTCCAGAATGTTTCAGCAGAGCCATCTGGGCTGCGGTGATTCCTCCCAACTTCAGGTTGGCGACTGGAGTCAGCAAGTTCACTGGAGAGTCCAAGCCTGAAACTTGGCTTGAGGATTACCGAGTGGCTGTGCAGATTTGTGACGGAAATGACGAAGTGGCCATGAAGAATCTTCCTCTGATGTTGGAAGGGTCAGCCAGAGCGTGGTTGACTCAGTTAGCCCTGGGCAGTATATTAAGTTGGGAGGAGCTTGCCCGAGTGTTTGTGAGAACTTTTGAGGGTACTTGCAAGCGGCCAGCAGGATTAACAGAATTGCAGCATTGCATGCAAAAACCGAGTGAGACCCTAAGGGATTACATTCAGATGTGGACCACTTTGCATCACACTGTGGAAAATGTATCTGAGCACCAAGCAGTGTGTGCCTTCAAGGAAGGCGTTAAATATCGAGAGCCGGTCCTGAAATTTGGTCGGACTGGAGATATGTCCCTGACTCGGATGATGGAGATAGCCACTCGGTACGCTAACGGAGAAGAAGAGGATCGACTCCGCAGTGGAAAGAGTAAACCAGCCGGCCAGGACGTCGGTGGAGGCAATTCCAATCGGAAACAGAAACGTAAGGCTAAACCTGCAGCGCCTAGTGAAATTGCGGTAGTAGTTCAAGGGAAGTTTAAAGGAAAACCTAAGGGGCCCTGGACCCCTAAGAAGGTAAAAGATCAAGCGGGAAATGATGTGTTGGATTTACCATGTCACATTCATACGAAGAAGGATGAAGAGGGTAATATGATTTATCCTAAACACACCACTCGGCAATGTCGACTCCTAATCCAGCAATTTTGAGAGAAACAGTCCAGTGAGAAAGAAAAGGAGTCGGACAAGGACGAGCACGAAGAGGAAGATGATGGTTACCCTAAGGTCAATTCCACGCTGGTGATTTTTGCTGATGTTGAGAGCAAAAGTCGATTGAAAGTTATCAACAGAGAGGTAAATATGGTTGCCCTAGCAACGACGACCACATACCTGAAATGGTCACAAACAGCCATCACATTCGACCAGTATGATCACTCGGCGCGTATAGCCACTCCTGGGAGGCAAGCGTTGGTGGTCGACCCAGTTGTTGAAGGCACTCGACTGACCAAAGTGCTAATGGATGGTGGTAGTGGCCTGAATATCCTTTATGCTGAAACCTTAAAAGGGATGGGCATTCCGATGTCCAAGCTTAGCGAAAGCAATATGAGTTTTCATGGCGTTATCCCTAGAAAGAAAGCCGAATCACTCAGCCAGATCACCCTTGACGTGGTCTTCGATGATTCCAAGAATTACCGTAAGGAAAAGTTGACATTTGAAGTAGTGGATTTTCAGAGTGCCTATCATGCTATTCTGGGTAGGCCTGCCTATGCGTGTTTTATGGCTCGGCCATGTTACGTGTACCTCAAGCTAAAGATGCCTGGCCCCAGATGAGTGATCACAGTCACTGGCAATCGGCAGAAGGCAGAGGAATGCTTCCAGAAAGGTTCTAAAATCGCCGATGCACAAATGGCAGCAGTTGAATTACAAGAGTATCAGAAAAGTGCAGATCCAAGTGATATGTTACGAGCCAAGAAGCCCGCTACAGATTCTGCATTTCAGTCATCTGGAGAAACGAAGCCGATTCATATTCACCCGACCGATCCCAATGCTGCACCGACTCATATCTCAGCAACACTCGACAGCAAATAGGAAGAAGTGTTCATCCAGTTCCTCCGTGAGAACTGGGACATTTTTGCATGGAAACCTTCTCACATGCCGGGTGTACCCAGGGGACTGGCTGAGCATCATTTGCGTGTTGATCCGAAGGCAAAACCCGTCAAAGAGCATCTTCGACGGTCCGCCGTGCAGAAGAGAAAGGCAATTGGCGAGGAAGTGGCTCGGCTCCCAGCAGCAGAGTTCATCGGAGAGATCTACCACTCCGAGTGGCTTGCCAATGTAGTCATGGTCCCTAAGAAGGACGATTCACTTTGTATGTGCATCAATTTCAAGCATATCAATCGGGCCTGCCCGAAAGATCATTTCCCTCTCCCCCACATCGATCAGATTGTCGACTCGACTGTGGGGTGTGAGCGCTTGTCTTTTCTAGATGCATATTCCGGGTATCATCAGATCCGACTGTATGGTCCCGATGAAATAAAAACGACTTTCATCACACCATTTGGGTGCTTTTGCTATGTCACCATGCCATTTGGTCTGAAAAATGTTGGCGCCACATTCATGAGGATGATTCAGAAGTGCCTGCTCACTCAAATCAGTCGGAATGTGGAAGCATATATGGATGACATTGTGGCCAAGTCGCGTAAAGGTTCCGACCTGCTGACCGACCTTGCAGAAACCTTTGCCAACCTCAGAAGGTATGATATCAAGCTTAATCCATCAAAGTGCACATTCGGAGTCCCAGGTGGAAAGCTACTCGGTTTCCTCGTTTCCGAACGGGGGATCGACGCGAACCCAGAGAAAGTTGGTGCCATCCTCCGAATAAAATGCCCTGTGCGTGTGCATGACGTTCAGTAGCTTACTAGTTGTTTGGCCGCTGTCGGTGTCAAAACCGGCGGATCTTGGGTAGGGGGTCCCGAACTGTGCGTCTAGGCGGATGGTAACAGGAGACAAGGGACACGATGTTTTTACCCAGGTTCGGGCCCTCTCGATGGAGGTAAAACCCTACTCCTGCTTGATTGATATTGATGATATGGTAGTACAAGAGTGGATCTACCACGAGATCAAGGAGGCTAAACCCTAGAAGCTAGCCTATGGTATGATTGTTGTAATGGTTGTTCGTCCTACGGACTAAAACCCTCCGGTTTATATAGACACCGGAGAGGGCTAGGGTTACACAGAGTCGGTTACAATGGTAGGAGATCTACATATCCGTATCGCCAAGCTTGCCTTCCACGCCAAGGAAAGTCCCATCCGGACACGGGACGAAGTCTTCAATCTTGTATCTTCATAGTCTTGGAGTCCGGCCGATGATGATAGTCCGGCTATCCGGACACCCCCTAGTCCAGGACTCCCTCAGTAGCCCCTGAACCAGGCTTCAATGACGATGAGTCCGGCGCGCATATTGTTCGGCATTGCAAGGCGGGTTCCTCCTCCGAATGATTCATAGAAGATTGTGAACACCAGGATAGTGTCTGGCTCTGCAAAATAAATTCCACATTCCACCATAGAGAGAATAATATGTACACAAGTTCAATCTGCTGACGTATTTTGTGGCATGACGTCACGCCACTACCAAGCCTTCACTTGAATCATTTTTTATTATACCACCTCAGCGTGTTTAGCGAAGCGGTTTCCTTGGCACGTCTTGTCGAAGCAGAGATCGTGTTCCCCTTATTCCGGGATTCCCATCAATACGGACGTGGGTAACCCAACCGTGCCCGCTGCCACGCCCCCTCCATCGGAGGCGAGTCCCGAACGGTCACGGGGACGGCTCTTGGTATTCTCCTTCTTTATAATGGGACGAAGGCTCGTTTCTTTTCTTCAACCCTCAATCGAATCTACTCCTTGCCCCGAGTTCCAACACCCAGAGCCCTAGATTCGAGCGCTTTGGACCTTCAACAATGTCCGGCTCCGGCCTACAGGGCCGGTGGATGCCCTCCTCCGTCACGGAAGAGGACGTGCTAAAGCTGCGAGAGGCCGAGTACCTGACTTACGAGATTTCGCATAGGTTGCCCGCCAAAGGGCAAGTCATTCCCACCCCCGAGCCCGGTGAGTATGTCGCGTTTGTGTCCCACCTCCGTCGGGGCTTAGGCTTCCGATGGATCCTTTTGTGAGAGGGCTCATGTTTTACTATGGGTTGGAATTCCACGACTTGGCTCCGGATTCCATCCTCCACATCTCTTCATTCATTGTCGTCTGCGAAGCCTTCCTCCGCATTACCCCTCACTTCGGCTTGTGGCTGAAGACCTTCGACGTGGAGCCGAAGATGATCAAGGGGCGTCAAGAAGAGTGCGGAGGGGCGGCCGTAAGCAGGAGGGCCGATGCTCCGTGGCCCGAGGGCTCGTTCCAAGAGGAGCCCGGCTTGTGGCAACAGGAGTGGTTTTCTATTACCGCTCCCAAGGGCAGCAGGCAGAAGCCGCCGCCCATCTTCCGCTTGGGACCTCCACGACGACTAATGTCATGGGTCAACCAATGGCTCAACTGGGGGCCGTCAAAGGACATGCCCCTATTGCAGGGCCAGATTCGAGACCTCCAAGCGAGGGAGATCGATCTGGTTGTGGTGATACAGGTTATGCTGATTAGGCGTCTCCTGCCCTGCAAACGCCGTCCTCTCCGGCTGTGGGAATTTAATCCGGAGGGACCATGGATTCTCCAACACTTCATGGGTACGACACCCGTGGAGATATAGCGACCCGACCTCAGACGGCCAAGTCTCTGTGCTTAAGTGTCATCCCTGGATCGGTATGCTGACACACACAGTACTCGAGGATTTATAACAGAGGTAAATCACATGTATAAAGTAACGTAAATACTATTACCTCAATCCAAATAGCGGAAGCAACAAGGTTGTGGATTCCCATCAACACCAACGTCAAAGTTGAGTATAGGAAATCATAACCCTAACGTATCACTTACTCGTCGTAAGATCCTGCAACATGAGACGTTGCAGCCACAGAGGGTCAGTACATTGAATGTACTGGCAAATTCACACCATAAAGCAATGATGAATAAAGGCTATCACTACATGCATATTTGGCTGGTGGAGGCTCTATGATTATAATGTTTTTGCGAAAAGCCAATTTTTCCCTACTGCAAAGGAATAAATTTATTTAACTATCATGGTGGTTGTTAAACATTGAGAATGGTTGACAGCATTCTCAATCCCAATTAAAAGTACTCATTAAAACCCAACAATATTGATTATAGTAACATGATGAGATTCACAGGAAAATCAAGTACTAGATACTCAAGATGTCCATAACCGGGGACACGACTAACCATGATTAGTTTATACACTCTGCAGAGGTTTGCGCACTTTTCCCACAAGACTCAATCGCCTCCGTTTGATTCCTCGCACTACATGATGTTTGAGAAACGGATGACCGAGACATAGTCTTTCGGAAGCGCTAGCACCTTACATGTGGGTAGACCGGTACACCTACTTTCCCCTACATCTGCTAGTCTACCCGTAAGAGTTCGCATGACTTAATCAACTATGCCAGAGCCCATAATGGCTTGTGGCTGCACACGTAAGTTTCTAGTTTGAATAATCTCATGATCCCTTTGAGCCTGGATGGCGGTCCGAAGAAAAACAGGCAAGTCCTGGAAACCCAGGTGCCTAGACAGGCAAGTCCTGGAGTAACCAGGTGCCTCAATCCACCCAGATGTGTGTTTAAGTTGCTACCTTAAATAAACCATTAATTAACAATCTCACATCTGTCATGGAAATTCACTCACCCAATCCACGTCTACTTGCATAGCATGGCATAATAAGCAAACGTAGAAGTAACTCCAGGGGTTTGAAAATAAAACAGGTAATAGGTACTACCTCAACTACTTCCCATAACTCACAATTTAATTCAGATCCTAATCATGCAATTGTTTGGAGGATTGAACTAATGCAATAAAAACTGGGTATGAGAAAATCTATGATCAAAGTGTGAACTTGCCTACAATGTTGATGAAGATGATTCGCACTCAAAACACTTGATAGTTCTACTCGTCCCACTCCGGTCAATCTATCGAGAGCAAGCAATTGTAACCACACATAAGCAATCACTCAAAAGATCGGAAAGAACGAAGAAAACAATTCGAAAATCTTTGAAACCAAGCAAATGACTCTTGCAACAGAAAACAATTTCTAACAGTACCAAAATTAAGTGAATTTGGCCTTATTAGAAAGTTTAGGTCGAGAGCTTTAATTTGCAAAAAGAATCAACTAAATCGGAGTTACGAAACTCAAGTTATGATCGAACGAAGTTCAAATTCAAATCTGGTCTAATTCAAATTTTAAATTTTCAAAAACATGTTTGAGTTGGATTACTGGATAGAGGGGATCATAACGAAGCAGTGGGCGTTGGTTTCTTTGGATTTGGACTAACGAGTAAAAAGTTGTAGTCGTTTGAAGATCAGGGACTAATAAGTGAATAAAATATTCACGGATGGGCCCCTGGCCGAAATAACAGAAAAAGAAAAGAACTAAATAATGAACGCTCGTTTATAGGCTCTAAACAGTGGACGTTCGCTGTTTAATAAAACCTAAAAAAAACAGATCTAGTCTAGGGTTTAAAAAAAATCAACCTTAAAATAAAACCGGATCGGACGGCGGTTTTACCGGTCGGCGGCGGTCTGGCAGTTTTCGTTGAGAAAACCAGCGGCGGCGGCGGTTTATATTGGTGGAGCGGCGGCTCCATGGAGGGCGGCGAGCTCCGGCGACGAGGGGCGTCGGGCGTGGTCACCGGCAGTGCTCCGGTGGCGCAGGTGAACGGAGAGGCGGCGGGGGCAGCGAGGTACGCGGCAGCGGCGGCGGCGAGATGAGCAGCGAGGCGGCGGCGGCGGCAGATCTCGTCGGCGGCGGCGGCGCGAGGGAAGAGGAGGCGAGGCGAGGAGGAAAAGAGGGGCGGCGGCGTCGGGGCTGGCCTTTTATGGGGAGGGCCGAGGAGGTGGCGTGGGAAAGGGGGCAGGAGGAGGCCGGGCGGCGTACGGCGTCCATGGCGGCGCGGCGGCGTGCCCGAGCGGGACTCCCGCTCGGGAAGGAGAGGGGCGGCGCTGCTGGGCTGGGCCGTGACCTGGCTTGGGAGCTGGGCCGGCCCAGTCGGAGGAGGGAGTTTTTTTAAACAATCTCTTTTTTTAATACACACAAACAAAATAAAAACTAACTAAATAGAAATATTATATAGGCATATAATATACCAAAATTTTCAGAAAAAGATTTCCTACAAGCTGAACATTTTTGTAAGATCAAATAAAATACACACAAATTTAAATAAAGCAAAGAGTGCTTCTGCCCTAGTAAAATCCAATAAAAATCATTTTTTTAAAATACCAAAATTAATTCAAATTTGTTTATCTCCAATTTTCTGATGTAGGGAATCATGTTACCCTATTTTCCATATATTTTATTTTTGGAGACAAATAATTTGAATAAAACTCAAATAACTCCAAATTGAAAAATAAATTCAAAAGAACTTTGAATTTTATTATTTGAAACTCCCAACTCATATTTCATATGTTTTGAAGAAGTCATTTTATCTTCTCTCATGAAAATCATTGAGTTGCTTGAAGTTTATGAATCGAAATATTTCCAAATGAAATTCAAATATTTTCAAATACCTTTCATTTAATTTAAATGGAAGAAGTCATGTCATCTTCTCTCCAGGGTTTTGTGGTGAAAAGAATTTGAATTCATGAAGATCAGAAAAGAAAATGAAAGTTTGGGAAAGTCCTTTTATTCCCTCTCATTTAACTTTCAAAAGTTTCAAATCACTCAATTTCACACAAGCAATCAAACAATCAATCAAAACTATCTATTTAATATAACATTCCAAAATTTAGAATTTTGGGATGTTCCAAACCTACCACCCTTAAAATGAATCTCGTCCTCGAGATTCGGAGAGGCTAGAAAGAAATAGGTCAGGGTTTGGGGGTCTTCAAAATCCATCGATTGTCACAGGGGGGTCTCGGGTGCTACCACCCTTAGAAGCATGGTTACGGTTCCATCAAAACTCATATACTCCATCCTTATTGTGGGCAGTGTCGATCTCTTCAGAGCTTCAGGATAATTCCTTCCCTAGCTCTTTCGGTAGCGGCATAACCTTTTTCCTCAATTCTTCGGTCCTTTCATCTTGGTAAGGTTATTCCGAGACTGGGTCTTCTTAGCTGACGGGTCTGGCGCCAATACTAATTAGCTATCGATATCTCTTGGTGGTTAACAATTTATGGTTTCTCCTGCAGAAAACGGGTCTGGGTTGAACCTCACCGTATATCCTACGATTGGCAATAGCTGCCGTGTACAAGGGAAAATACTTATACCATTCTAAGGTTCAAACAAAGTTTTGATCGTCGTCTCTCTACTATAGGTAAGTCACTCAGATTTACCATCCCACATAGCAAGGCGAATAATAAGAGTAAGTCGGTATGGTGATCAATCCATCCCACACCCAAATCATTACCTTGTATACAGTTTAGCAAATCTCGCATTCTAACACTCGGTCATCCTCACAAGCATTGCAGAATTTCTCTTGTCAACGAACCAAGTTCGGATAAATCCATTGATTCTGCAAGCCAAACAAACATCTACCGTTTCTTCACAACTCTCAGGTTTTGCGTTGCTCCTATAAAATCGTCGGTGGGTAAAGGCATATCCTCTTCTTCCAAGGTTTCTCCTTCAGCAAGAGTGTGTTTGCTTCTTGGCAGGTCCTAGGGCCTGTGGGTTATGGCTCATCTCATCACTTGTAAACCTTGAACTCATCATCGGGGCAACTGATCGTTATTCCAACATTCAACTTCCTAGCATTCTTAAATCCATCCAATCATACTGTCTTCCTTCCTTCCTTCTGTTGGTAACAAACTAAGGGTGATTACCCCGACTCATCATGGAATTTCCATTGATCCATATTTCCAACATCATACCTCCTTTATATCTAATAGTAATTCATCTCTTCATCCTCGTGGGATATCCAACATACCGAGATAAAACTTATACTTCTGAATTCCATACTCCACTTCGTGGAACATCATTATCCTTTCCAGGGTCAAGCATCCTTACAGGGGAATATTGGCCATCTCTGCATGGCACTTCTTCAACTGGGAACGTGGAACACATCATGAACTTCTGACAGTGCTTCGGGTGACTCCAACTTGTTGGCCACTTCTCCCATACGCTCCAAAACTCGGTATGGTCCTACAAATCTCGGGCTAACTTTCCTTTAACTCCAAATCGTTTAACTCCTCGCAGAGGGGACACACGAAGGCATGCTCTATCCCCAATTTCATAGACTTCCTCCTTACATTTTTGAGTCTGCATAACTCTTCTGCCAGGACTAAGCTACCTTCAGTCTATCTCGAATCAACTTAACATTCTCTTCTGAATCCTTGATCACATTTGATCCAAACAACTAACGGTCTCCAACTTCATTCCACATCAACGGTGTCTGGCTCCTTCTCCCATACAAAGCTTCAAAAAGGGGCCATCTTCAAACTGGCGGGGTAGCTATTGTTGTATGAGAATCTCCACGTAAGGTAGATTATCATCCCTACTGGATCCATAATCTAATGCACATGCTCTCAACATGTCCTCCAGAATCTGATTGACTTTCTCGATTTATCCATATGTCTGCGGATGAAAGGCTGTACTGAACTAGCCTCGTACCCAAAGTGTGGCGTAGCTGATTCCAAAACTTTGAGGTAAACTGTGTTCCTCTATCTGATGTGATGGTCCTCGGAACTCCATGCAGACATATGATCCTGGTCAAATATATCTTGGCCAACTTCGCACTTTTATAGGTGGTTTTCAATGGGATAAAGTGAGCCACTTTGGTCAAGCGAATCAACTACTACCCAGATAGAGTCATATCCCGTTCGGGTTCTGGGAAATCCGGTAATGAAATCCATGCCAAGCTTATCCTGCTTCCATTCGGGTATCGGCATAGGCTGTAGTAATCCGGCTGGCTTCTGATGCTCTGCTTTTACTCTCTCTGGCATACATCACCTATGACTTCATACTCCGCAATATCCTTCTTCATACCAGTCCACCAGAAACACTCCTTCAAGTCCAAATACATCTTGGTGTTTCGAGGGCGAATCGAGTATGGTGAGTCATGAGCCTCTTGAAGTATTTACTTCCTGGTCCTTGCATTATTGGGAACATATACACGGTCCTCGAACCATAAGGTGTCGTGCTCATCCTTACGAAAACCTTTGGCCTTTCCTTTGCTCATCCTCTCTTTTACCTCAGCAATCTCGTTGTCATCCTTCCGAGCTTCACGGATCTTTCCCAACAATGTAGACTGAACTTCCATTGTTGCAACAAAACCTTTGGGAACAATCTCCAACCGAAGTTCCCTGAAAATCCTCGACTAACTCCTTTGGTAATCCTCCGCTTATGAGGGTATTCGTCCTTGTTTTCTTTATGTTTGTGTCCTACTTCTCCACAAAGCTTGTATGCACAAGATTTCTTCATATCCTTTCCATAAGGCTTCAATTTCTGGGACACAAACTAAGACTTTAGCAAAGTCAACTTAAATTCCTTCCAAGTGGTTACTCTTTTCCATCCATTGATGTTTTGGTACATCCTCCACCAAGTAGCATCACCTCTTTTCAAAGCACTATAGAGTATGCTGGGTCATATATATCCTTTTCGGCTATAGTGTCACTCTCCATATGATCCTCCATGTTCTGAATCCATTGGTCCAACTCCAATTGACTCATCGGTCCAGAAAATATAAGCTCATCTCCATTCATCCTCTATTGGGTCCATGGGTTTTGGGTGGGATAAGAGAGATAGAGAGCGATGCACACAGTACAAACAAAAGTTTTGAAAAGGCAGATTTTATTGTGGCTGTCAAAAAAAACAACAAACAAATGAGAGCTCACAATCGTCACATCTAACGTAGGTGTAACGGGGTTTGGTCTTCTAGTGGTCAATAAATCTTCAACATCATCAAACTCTTCAAGTCTTGCTTATGTCTCCGATGGCTCCTTATGATCATGCTTGTCCTTCTCAAGTTCTTTTTGCCAAATCATCTCTGTTGATGCGAAGTCTCTCATGACATCCTTTAATATTTCTGGAATTGCATTCCAAACTTCCGGTTTCAACATCCTTGACATGATCCATGGTTCTACTGTCCTTCAGTTCCTGACGAGTCTTCTATATCTCGAGGTTTTGCTCCTCCAGCTTGGCTACTCTCATCTTCAGGGTCCTGAGTTCTTCACAAAATTCTCCCTTATCAAATACAGCTTTCTGAAGGTCCATCTTAAAATTCTTGATGTAATACTCCGGATCCCGGTGATACACCAGCTAAGGTTAAAGCTGCATCCTTTGCTGACAGATGCTTCATCAGTCTTCTACCATCCAATTCTTCCGAAAGATGCATGCTTAACTCCGTGTGGTGACAATAGCATAGGCGAACGATAACATCGTGAATGTCCATGTTTCTGCTCTTGTCATCTCCATGAGCTATCATTCCATACTTGATATCTCCTGCATTGGGTTTTTTTTAACAAAACTTTGAGTTCTAACGCTCCATGTTCCGGTCTTTCTCCGATACACCTTGATCTTGGGTATTGACAGCTTCCATAGTCTGCCAAGTTCCATAAGGGGTGCCTTCCTTAGTCATACCAAATCTGGAAATTCTTCACATCCCTCAAATTCTCCTAGTCTTCGGAGTCTTCAACAGTTGTAGTTTCCGTCATTGTAATGCACGATAAAAATCCTCTTTATTCCAAAGTGGTCTTAGTTGTCCGATATCTGGTCCTTCTTGGAGTGTTCTCATCAGTCGAATCTTCGAGGGGTCAAAAGGGAAAGGGGTATGGTCTCACTAAAAGGGAATATTTGAATAAGCTCAGAAGAGAAGAGAGGTAAAAGATCCTTTTGAAAAGAAAGTTTGTAGAGAAAAATCTTTCCTATGGGCTTGCCATTTTCTAGGGTCACGTCCTACAGTCAACATGTGCTCTGATACCATCTTGTAGCGACCCGACCTCAGACGGTCAAGTCTCTGTGCTTAAGTGTCATCCCTGGATCGGTATGCTGACACACACAGTACTCGAGGATTTATAACAGAGGTAAATCACATGTATAAAGTAACGTAAATACTATTACCTCAATCCAAATAGCGGAAGCAACAAGGTTGTGGATTCCCATCAACACCAACGGCAAAGTTGAGTATAGGAAATCATAACCCTAACGTATCACTTACTCGTCGTAAGATCCTGCAACATGAGACGTTGCAGCCACAGAGGGTCAGTACATTGAATGTACTGGCAAATTCACACCATAAAGCAATGATGAATAAAGGCTATCACTACATGCATATTTGGCTGGTGGAGGCTCTATGATTATAATGTTTTTGCGAAAAGCTAATTTTTCCCTACTGCAAAGGAATAAATTTATTTAACTATCATGGTGGTTGTTAAACATTGAGAATGGTTGACAGCATTCTCAATCCCAATTAAAAGTACTCATTAAAACCCAACAATATTGATTATAGTAACATGATGAGATTCACAGGAAAATCAAGTACTAGATACTCAAGATGTCCATAACCGGGGACACGGCTAACCATGATTAGTTTATACACTCTGCAGAGGTTTGCGCACTTTTCCCACAAGACTCGATCGCCTCCGTTTGATTCCTCGCACTACATGATGTTTGAGAAATGGATGACCGAGACATAGTCTTTCGGAAGCGCTAGCACCTTACATGTGGGTAGACCGGTACACCTACTTTCCCCTACATCTGCTAGTCTACCCGTAAGAGTTTGCACGACTTAATCAACTATGCCAGAGCCCATAATGGCTTGTGGCTGCACACGTAAGTTTCTAGTTTGAATAATCTCATGATCCCTTTGAACCTGGGTGGCAGTCCGAAGAAAAACAGGCAAGTCCTGGAAACCCAGGTGCCTAGACAGGCAAGTCTTGGAGTAACCAGGTGCCTCAATCCACCCAGATGTGTGTTTAAGTTGCTACCTTAAATAAACCATTAATTAACAATCTCACATCTGTCATGGAAATTCACTCACCCAATCCACGTCTACTTGCATAGCATGGCATAATAAGCAAACGTAGAAGTAACTCCAGGGGTTTGAAAATAAAACAGGTAATAGGTACTACCTCAACTACTTCCCATAACTCACAATTTAATTCAGATCCTAATCATGCAATTGTTTGGAGGATTGAACTAATGCAATAAAAACTGGGTATGAGAAAAGGTATGATCAAAGTGTGAACTTGCCTGCAATGTTGATGAAGATGATTCGCACTCAAAACACTTGATAGTTCTACTCGTCCCACTCCGGTCAATCTATCGAGAGCAAGCAATTGTAACCACACATAAGCAATCACTCAAAAGATCGGAAAGAACGAAGAAAACAATTCGAAAATCTTCGAAACCAAGCAAATGACTCTTGCAACAGAGAACAATTTCTAACAGTACCAAAATTAAGTGAATTTGGCCTTATCAGAAAGTTTAGGTCGAGAGCTTTAATTTGCAAAAAGAATCAACTAAATCGGAGTTACGAAACACAAGTTATGATCAAACGAAGTTCAAATTCAAATCTAGTCTAATTCAAATTTTAAGTTTTCAAAAACATGATTGAGTTGGATTACTGGATAGAGGGGATCATAATGAAGCAGTGGGCGTTGGTTTCGTTGGATTTGGACTAACGAGTAAAAAGTTGTAGTTGTTTGAAGATCAGGGACTAATCAGTGAATAAAATATTCACGGATGGGTCCCCGGCCGAAATAACAGAAAAAGAAAAGAACTAAATAACGAACGCTCGTTTATAAGCTCTAAACAATGGACGTTCGCTGTTTAATAAAACCTAAAAAAACAGATCTAGTCTAGGGTTTAAAAAAATCCAACTTAAAATAAAACCGGATCGGACGGCGGTTTTACCGGTCGGCGGCGGTCTGGCGGTTTTCGTTGAGAAAACCAGCGGCGACGGCGGTTTATATCAGCGGAGCGGCGGCTCCGGCAAGGGCGGCGAGCTCCAGCGACGAGGGGCGTCGGGCGTGGTCGCCGGCAGTGCTCCGGTGGCGCAGGCGAACGGAGAGGCGGCGGGGGCAGCGAGGTACGCGGCAGCGGCGGCGGCGAGATGAGCAGCGAGGCGGCGGCGGCGGCAGATCTCGCCGGCGGCGGCGGCGCGAGGCGAGAGGAGGCGAGGAGAGGAGGAAAAGAGGGCAGGCGGCGTCGGGGCTGGCCTTTTATGGGGAGGGGCGAGGAGGTGGCGTGGGGAAGGGGGCAGGAGGAGGCCGGGCGGCGTACGGCGTCCATGGCGGCGCGGCGGCGTGCCCGAGCGGGACTCCCGCTCGGGAAGGAGAGGGGCGACGCTGCTGGGCTGGGCCGTGACCTGGCTTGGGAGCTGGGCCGGCCCAGTCGGATGAGGGAGTTTTTTTAAACAATCTCTTTTTTTTAAATACACACAAACAAAATAAAAACTAACTAAATAGAAATATTATATAGGCATATAATATACCAAAATTTTCAGAAAAAGATTTCCTACAAGCTGAACATTTTTGTAAGATCAAATAAAATACACACAAATTTAAATAAAGCAAAGAGTGCTTCTGCCCTAGTAAAATCCAATAAAAATCATTTTTTTTAAAATACCAAAATTAATTCAAATTTGTTTATCTCCAATTTTCTGATGTAGGGAATCATGTTACCCTATTTTCCATATATTTTATTTTTGGATAAAAATAATTTGAATAAAACTCAAATAACTCCAAATTGAAAAATAAATTCAAAAGAACTTTGAATTTAATTATTTGAAACTCCCAACTCATATTCCATATGTTTTGAAGAAGTCATTTTATCTTCTCTCATGAAAATCATTGAGTTGCTTGAAGTTTATGAATCGAAATATTTCCAAATGAAATTCAAATATTTTCAAATACTCTTTAATTTAATTTAAATGGAAGAAGTCATGTCATCTTCTCTCCAGGGTTTTGTGGTGAAAAGAATTTGAATTCATGAAGATCAGAAAAGAAAATGAAAGTTTGGGAAAGTCCTTTTATTCCCTCTCATTTAACTTTCAAAAGTTTCGAATCACTCAATTTCACACAAGCAATCAAACAATCAATCAAAACTATCTATTTAATATAACATTCCAAAATTTAGAATTTTGGGATGTTACAGGAGATGTACAAATTGTTCTTCGGATCACGAGAGGCGTGTCCGGAATTGACCGAGGATGCCGGACTAAGCTGCAATCGCCCGGATACACAAGTAAGTAGCTCCGTGTCCGGACACACCGTTTGTTTGCCTTTCTATGATTCGCCTTTTGACCAGTTGTCCTCTAAACAGGAGTGGATAGCGCAAGCAAAACTGATACGATGTCCGGCCCCCCTCCCAGAGACGGCGCCGGATCCCGTGCTGGTCAAGATGCTGGAGGTTGCGCCTTCCGAGGAAGGCGAAGGGGAGAACAGGGGAACTACCGCCTCAACCAAGGAGGCTTTTGAGGAAGGGGGGATCGAGAATCCCTCCTTCCGAGGGGAGAAGAGGACCGCTTCCGAAAACCCGGAGGCCAAAGCCCCGAAGCGGGGGAAGAGATCTTCACCAGAGGGTCCTGCGTCCGGAGAGGCTCCGGCCGCACAGTCTCCCCTAAGGAATTAGCCCTCCAGCGAGCCGTAAGTAGAAAAAAGGGAGTTTTGTAATAAGGGACATCCCTATTTGTGCTTCTCAGGATAACTTGAGTTTTTACCTTGTAGTTTGGATCTCCGTCCTTCTCAGATGAGCTCGTCTTCGGGGGAACTTCGTCCAGAGATGATGGAGAGCGAGACGCCTCCATCTGCCGCACCATCGGATAGGGCGGACGAGCCCGAAGTGTCATCATGGAGGGTATCCCTGAGTCCGGCAGGGCCGAATAGTCCGACACCAACTGGTGTGCGGCCGGGGGAGCTGAAGGATCTGCTTGAGAGGGCGTCTATCCCAGAAGGTCACCGTACACTGATGAGTACGGTGGTTGAAAGAACTTCATCCGCTGAAGGTGGGTTGCGTGATGCCGTCAAGAGTTTGCTGGCGGGGTTTGAGGTACGTAAAAATGACATACCCTTTGACAGTTTTACACATAAAGTGCGCCCTGTATAGATAGTAGCCCCTGAGGCTCGATAGGGTGTCGAGAATGATAGCGTGCTGAGGATCAAAATCCCAGGTATTGATTTTCGCCTTTCCTATGCAGGTGGCGGACAATTCGGTGGCTAGTCGGACTGATGGAGTTGCTGAACTAAAGCGACAACTCGACGTTGCGGATGCGGACATCGCGCTAGTCAACAAGCGACTTGACGAGTCGCAAGGTAAGTTTTTTTTGTGGTCACCTGGTAAGGGAGCTGAAGCCCACTCCTTACAACATGTATGCTAAATGCAGATGGTGCAGCTGATGTGGAGAGCCCTCGGGCCGAACTTGCTCGAGCCAAGGAGCAGGCCAGAAGGAGTGATGCGGCTGCCTTAAGGGCGGCCGAAGAGCTAGAAGCTGAGAGGGCTGCTCACTGCCGAAGCAGGGAGGAGATGGCCGAAATGGCCGTGAAGTTGAAAGATGCTACCGACCGCTATGAGGTTCTTGAAAAGGAACGCCGAGCGGAGCAGGAAGACCTAGTGAAGGCCACCGCCGAATCCAAGGATGCCCATTCTGCAATGCGGGCTATAAAGGAGGAACTGCGTCAGGCCGGAGATATTGTGGCTGGCAAGCCCTTTCTGCTACGCAGGAGGTTCACGGATCCGAAATACGCTCAGCTTGGCCAGCTGTGGGGTCCGGAGGATCCTTATATGGACTTGGCGGCGAGTGCGGCAGATGTTGTTGTGCACTTCCGAAGTCAAAAGGATCACAAGACGGAAGAGCTTTTTTGGTCTCAATTCCATAGTCTGGAGCGTTCACTTCCGCTGATCGATCGGTTAGCTGAGTGGGCTGAGCTGAATAGATTGTC
Organism: Triticum timopheevii; assembly: GCA_963921465.1. NCBI lineage: Eukaryota > Viridiplantae > Streptophyta > Magnoliopsida > Poales > Poaceae > Triticum > Triticum timopheevii. The sequence goes on along the minus strand of OY997274.1, from coordinate 616,553,280 downwards.
CGGACTTGCCATGACGGATATCGTGGCTCATGTCTGGCCGGATAGGACCGAGCCGAAGAGTTATTTTGGCTTATTGCAGCAATTCCTTGGGGCGGTGCCGCATATCAAGGCGATGAAGCGGTCGGCCTGCATAGAGGGTGCACGGATGGCCCTCGCCCGTGTAAAGACATACTGGACGGAGATGGATGCCACCGCTGTTGCGACCCATGGTTCGGACGAAAGCCGGTTACCCGCCGAGCACTATTTTGGGGAAGTTGTGCGTGGTGCTCGTGTAATAGAGTCGCAGTGCTCAAAAAATGTCATGTTCAAATGAACATTATGGTTTGTAAAACGATGTTTATAATATAAGCGCTTTTTATACTTGTGCGGTCAAGTATTGAAATATCTCCTGTGCGGCCGTTTATGTATACGTGTGTATAACCTGAACGATGGCAGTCGTCGGCTTCAGCCCCCACGCATAAGGTGCACGGGTGTTTGCAAAAATATCGCATTTTCACACTTAATTTGATGTCTCGGTCCTGTGAATGAGGTGGTAGTGTAGCAAACGAGGCAACCGGACTATAATGCTTTATCACTTTCACTTAGCCATAGGAGTTCGAGGGTGGGGCTACGATATAGCCCCTGGGGGCACCGCGCTCTCCGAATTCGGGGTGCCGGGAAACGGTCCTTCGTCAAAGCGGAGGGATTCTAAACATTCCGATAGTCGATCGAGTGGTTGACCAGTCTCTCGCTATATCATGACAGTCAGTTTTCGGCTTTCTCTACTGAGGTGCTCGCCCAGCCGAACCAGGGCACAATCGCAGTAGTTCTCCTGGTGCCGCGTTAGCTGATGATACGGAACGTAAGGCAGCAAAATACAGGAGCCGGGCAAACCCAACATTTGACCAAAGACATGACTCGGAGCTGATGCATATAAAGCCTAACTCGAGATGCCGAACACTCCCTAAGGTATTCGGTCTTTATAATAACGGGCAGAACGATGCCCTAAGCCCCTAGTGTCCAGGTACAGGCAAGAATTTCTGGCGCGGCCGATGCCAAAACGCCAGCCTCCTCGTTGGTTATGGTGAAAAACCGTGGGATGTGAATCAACAAAAGACAGTAAGAAAGGTTTACGCAGGGACTTAATTTGAAAAGAATCCTTGCGACGGGTCCCTGCTGCACGTCTGCGCCTGTGTCTCCGTTGTGCCGTATCCTGGACGGGTGTGCACGTTGTTCATCTGTAAAAAGAGAGGAACTTAGCTTGAAAGGAAATCGTGCAAAAAGTGTATTAAAAATTGAAATATGAATGAATGAATAAAGCTGAGCTTATATTAGATCATTATTGCTCATACGCACAGCCCCTTGTGAAGGGGTGTGCGGCTTGGGAGCCCCTAGCTTATTTATGCCGGACTCGTCTAGCCGTGTCCGGGGTCTTGAACGACCTTTTAATGAGATGATGCCACGTGGACCAGGCATTTTAAGTGTAAGAGACGCGTAATGTGGTATTGCGTTAAAGCGGACAAAAGCTTCACGTCCCAATAGTGCTTGATGGCTACTTTTGAATGGGGCGACATGAAAGATTAGCTTTTCGCATCGGAAGTTGTCGGGTAACCCGAACACAACTTCTAGTAGTAAGGAGCCCGTGCACTTGGCGTAAGGGCCTGACGTCACTCCTTTAAAGGAAGTGCGGCTATGTCGAATTTTGGTAAGGTCCACCCCCAACTTGCGGATTGTGTCCGGATATAGCAGGTTTAAATCGCTGCCCCCATCCATTAGGACTTGTGTAAATTGTAGTCCGTCGATTATAGGATCCAATATCAGAGCAGTCCATCCTGCGTTTCGAATACTTCTGGAATAGTCCAGGTGGTCGAAAGTAATTGGTTTTAACATCCAATCTTGGGGCTCCGCTGGGGTGGACCGTGCGACACATGCTTTAGCGGGTGCCGTACTATTTTTCCGTACTATCACATGAAGTGAGTTTATTGTTTTGACTTCTTGTGGGAAAGTCTTTTGTTTTCTGGCGCTCTACTGGTGGGGTTCATCGTCATCCTTGCTTGGCGCATCGAGCCCCTTGTGTTCGGCGTTGAGTCGGCCGGACTATTTGAAAACCCAACAATCTCGGTGGGTGTGGTTTGCAGGCCTTCCGGAGGTACTGTGGATTTGACATATCTGATCCAAAATTTTGTTTAAGTTGGATAGCTCGTCACTGTTGTCCTTAAGAGGCAGTGTTTTGTTGTTCGGCCGCGAGCTTTTGAATCCGGCGTTGACCGCCGTGTTCTTTGGGCTTTTTTCTTTATTTCAGCGCTGATCCTTTCTGCGCCATGATTTTCCGTTTCCATCTCTGATCTCAGATGTACTCGGGTCGCTGGTGCTGCATCTTGCTAGCCAGCTGTATTCCCCCGCGCAAAACCGGGTCATGAGGCTTGTTAGCGCGGCCATTGTTCTCGGCTTCTCTTGGCCGAGGTGTCTGGCGAGCCATTCGTCTCGGACATTATGTTTAAAAGCTGCTAAGGCTTCGGCGTCCGGACAGTCGACTATTTGGTTCTTTTTGGTAAGAAACCTGTTCCAGAATTTGCGCGCTGACTCTCCGGGCTGTTGAGTTATGTGACTTAAATCGTCTGCATCCGGAGGGCGGACATAAGTCCCTTGAAAATTTGCTCTGAACGCGTCCTCGAGCTCTTCCCAACTTCCAATGGTATTTTCTGGGAGGCTTTTGAGCCAATGCCGGGCTGGCCCTTTGAGCTTGAGGGGTAAATATTTTATGGCGTGGAGATCGTCTCCTCTAGCCATATGTATGTGTAGGATATAATCCTCAATCCAGACTCCAGGGTCTGTTGTTCCGTCGTATGCCTCTATGTTTACGGGTTTGAACCCCGCTGGAAATTCATGATCCAGCACCTCATCGGTGAAACATAGTGGGTGTGCGGCGCCCCTGTATTTGGGTGTGCCGTTGTCTTCGAACACTTGGCGTGTTGTGTTGCTTCCTGGGCCCCTCTTTTCTGGCCCATAAATGGACCTAACCGGGCCATCTGTTTTGCGAGGATCATGTGTTGGCTTGTGTGCGGCGCCGCTTGTCGCTTTTGGCCTATCATCTGGTCGTCTATCCGGCCAGGCGGCCTCTTTGCTTTTTGACTGTGGGGGCTCTATGGCCTCCTCGTCGAATTCTGGCAGCAGCTTGCGCTTCGTATAGCTCTTTGTTTGGTGGCCATTGCCATATTTGTCCGCGGTCTTGAGTACTTTGCTCCACCTCATTCTGAGTATGTCTTCCGCTGTTTTGAGCTTCCGTTTTTCCTTCTTCAGACTTCTTGCATTGGCGACAAGTCTTTTGTGAAGGTTCTTATGCTCCGCTGGTGTGTCCGGCGTGAGATCGCCTGGACTGTTGTTTTCACCGGGCATATATTGATTATCCGATTCGTCCTGTTCGGATGGTTGCTTGGTTGCATGTTCGTCTCCCACTGGTTTGCCCTGCTCTATCGCTGGGTCATTAGGAGTGCTGTTGTTGTCGAGGCGGGACTTAGGGCGGCGCCTACATCGCCGTTTTGGTTGTTTTTCGACGGAATTATCCTTTGGCGCGTCCCGTTGTTCCTCGTTGTCGCTTCCTTTTGGAGTGTCCACCATATATACATCATGAGTTGAAGTTTCCTTCCAGTGCCCCGTAGGCGCTGGTTCTTGGTCGTCTCCGGCATCGTCGTCCATACCGTCGATGTCTTCGGAGTCGTAGTCTAGCATGTCGATTAGATCATCGACAGTGGCTATAAAGTGGGTGGTGGGTGGGCCTTGAATTTCTTCGTCGTCCGCATCCCAACCATCCTGACCGTAGTCTGGCCAGGGCTCTCCTGATAACAAGAGGTGCTTTAGCGAATTCAGGATGTCACCAAAGGGTGAGTGCTGAAAGATGTCTGTGGCGGTGAACTCCATGGTCGGCGCCCAACCGGATTCAGTTGGCAGGGGCGCGGGAGGCTCGTAGTCCGGCACCTCGGAGTCACGAGCTTTGCCAGGGACAGGGTCAGTGTTCGGCTCCATCGCCGTAGAGATTGCGGCTCCCGAGGCGGTGTCCAGCCACCTGTCCTCGATCTGCGCGGTCGGCTCCAAACTATAGGTCGGAGCGGACTCGTGTGCGGCCTCCAAGGTACTGTCCGGCAGCGGGGCTAAGTCATGCCCATCGCGACAGTGCAGCACGCTCGGCTGTGGCTCGAATCCATCGAAGATCGAGTCTCCGCGGATGTCAGCCGTGAATTTAGGCTTCCAAAACTGACCTGATGGCTAGGGCCGTAGCTTTCGATCTGTTCCAGATGGCCAAGCGAATTGGCCCGCAGTGTAAAGCCGCCGAATACGAAGATCTGTCCGGGGAGAAAAGTCTCACCCTGGACCGCGTCGTTGTTGATTGAAGAAGCCATCAAGCCTATCGGTGACGACACAGATGAACTCTCAATGAAAGCACCAATGTCGGTGTCAAAACCGGCGGATCTCGGGTAGGGGGTCCCGAACTGTGCGTCTAGGCGGATGGTAACAAGAGACAAGGGACACGATGTTTTTACCCAGGTTCGGGCCCTCTCGATGGAGGTAAAACCCTACTCCTGCTTGATTGATATTGATGATATGGGTAGTACAAGAGTGGATCTACCAAGAGATCAAGGAGGCTAAACCGTAGAAGCTAGCCTATGGTATGATTGTTGTAATGGTTGTTCGTCCTACGGACTAAAACCCTCTGGTTTATATAGACACCGAAGAGGGCTAGGGTTACACAGAGTCGGTTACAATGGTAGGAGATCTACATATCCGTATCGCCAAGCTTGCCTTCCACGCCAAGGAAAGTCCCATCCGGACACGGGACGAAGTCTTCAATCTTGTATCTTCATAGTCTTGGAGTCCGACCGATGATGATAGTCCGGCTATCCGGACACCCCCTAGTCCAGGACTCCCTCAGCCGCCTTGAGTCGATTCGTTTCTCGTTTTGGTGAAAAGGCCTTACCTCTTTACCGGTTGATGAAGAAATCTGATAAATTTGAGTGGACTGATGAAGCTAACGCAGCATTTGCAGAGCTCAAAGTCTGCTTTCCACCCAGCCGGTGTTTGCTGCACCAATCAGCAAAGAGCCATTACTGCTTTACATCGCAGCTACTGGATAAGTTGTCAGTACAGTACTCACGGTCGAGCGGGAAGAAGAAGGAAAAGCCTATAAAGTTCAACGCCCAGTGTATTATCTTTCTAAAGTTTTGACTCCATCCAAGCAGAGATATCCGCATTATCAGAAGCTTGTTTAGGGAATCTACATGACCATGAAGAAGGTTGTTCACTATTTCTATAGTCACTCCATTACAGTCATCAGCGATGCACCATTATCTGAAATTCTGAACAACAGAGATGCAACTGGTCGAGTGGAAAAATGTGCGATTGAACTCCTTCCATTGTATATGAAGTTCGAGGCACAGAAAGCTATCAAATCCCAAGCAATCGCATATTTCCTTTCCGAGTGGATTGAGCAGCAACTGCTGACTCAAGTTCACTCGGAGCATTGGACCATGTTCTTCGATGGCTCCAAGATGCTGAATGGTTCCAGTGCTGGGGTAGTATTGGTATCCCCCCGTGGGGACAAGCTCGGCTATGTTCTCCAGATTCATTTTGATTCCTCCAACAATGAAGCTGAATATGAAGCACTTTTGTACGGGTTGCGTATGGCCATTTCACTCGGTGTCCGTCGCCTCATGGTCTACGGTGACTCAGATTTGGTGGTTGATCAAGTAATGAAAGAGTGGGATGTCAGGAGCCCGCTATGACTGGTTATTGCAACGTAGTAAGAAAGTTGGAAAAGAAGTTTGAGGGGTTGGAGCTTCACCATATACCCCGACTGAAAAATCAAGCTGCAGATGAATTGGCAAAGATAGGATCCAAGAGAGAGACCATTCCCAGCAATGTGTTTTTGGAACATATTCACTCGCCGTCAGTTCAGAAGATCCATTCACTGAAGAGCCCCCACAGCCTAAGAGTGCCGCAGATCCGACTGAAGTCAAAGTCCCAGCTGTGGTCGACTTGATCATGTAGGTTTTGGTCGTCACTCCCAATTGGACAGTGCCATACATTGCATACATTCTTAGGAAAGAACTTCCAGAGGATGAAGAAGAGGCCCGACAGACCGTCTGACAATCCAAAGCTTTTACTGTGATAAGAGGATAGTTGTTCAGAGAAAGTGTAACTAGAGTCAGCCAGAAATGCATCACGCCAGAAGAACGCTGAATGATCCTCAATGATATTCACTCGGGGACCTTTGGTCACTGTCGGTGTCAAAACCGGAGGATCTCGGGTAGGGGGTCCCGAACTGTGCGTCTAAGGCTAATGGTAACAGGAGGCAGGGGACATGATGTTTTACCCAGGTTCGGGCCTCTCGATGGAGGTAATACCCTACTTCCTGCTTGATTGATCTTGATGATATGAGTATTACAAGATTTGATCTACCACGAGATCGTAGAGGCTAAACCCTAGAAGCTAGCCTATGATTATGATTGTTGTTGTCCTATGGACTAAACCCTCCGGTTTATATAGACACCGGAGGGGGCTAGGGTTACATAGAGTCGGTTACAGAGAAGGAAATCTACATATCCGAATATCCAAGCTTGCCTTCCATGCAAAGGAGAGTCCCATCCGGACACGGGACGAAGGCTTCAATCTTGTATCTTCATAGTCCAACAGTCCGGCCAAAGTATATAGTCCGGCTGTCCGAGGACCCCCTAATCCAGGACTCCCTCGGTAGCCCCTGAACCAGGCTTCAATCACGATGATTCCGGTGCGCAGATTGTCTTCGGCATTGCAAGGCGGGTTCCTTCTCCGAATACTCCATAGAAGATTTAGGACACAAGGATCGTGTCCGGCTCTGCAAAAAAAATTCCACATTCCACCGTAGAGAGTATAATATTCCACAAATCTAATCTGCTGACAACTTTTTACGACATCACGCCACGGTCCGGTCATTATTCGAACCGTTTTTCACAACCAGCCACCGCACATATCATGGAGCGGTTTTATCGGCACGTCTTGTCGAAGCAGAGATCGTGTCCCCTTATCACGGGATCCTCATCAATATAGACGTGGGTAACCCAACCGTGCCATCAAACGTGGCATTTGGGGAATAAGCGATTTTAACGGGCAAGTGGGGAGGCGCAGGATTTTTGCTGCCTTTATAAGGGGATAAGAACCTTCCCTTTCACCCACGCCCTTCTCTACTCATCCATTCCTTTCCGCTCGAGCCCTAGTGCCCAAGCGCTCCTCTCCTTTGCCCAAAAAGGCTTCCCGAAGATGTCCGGATCTGGAGTAGGAGGCAAGTGGATGGCCTCTACCGTCCGGGAGAAGGATATCAAAAAGCTTCATGGGGCCGGGTATCTGGCCAAGAGAATTAGCCACCGTCTTCCGACGACCGGACAGATCGTTGCTACGTCTTAAGCTTGCGTTGGTTTTCCTTGAAGAGAAAAGGGTGATGCAGCAATAGTAGCGTAAGTATTTCCCTCAGTTTTTGAGAACCAAGGTATCAATCCAGTAGGAGGCTCCTCAAAAGTCCCACGCACCTACGCAAACAAACAAAGAACTCGCAACCAACACAATAAAGGGGTTGTCAATCCCTTCACGGCCACTTGCGAAAGTGAGATCTAATAAAGATAGTAAGATAAGATAAATATATTTTTGGTATTTTATAATATAGATGCAAAAAGTAAAGATGCAAATAAAAGTAGATTGGAAGTAAATATGATAAGAGATAGACCCGGGGGCCATAGGTTTCACTAGTAGCTTCTCTCAAGATATCATAAGTATTATGGTGGGTGAACAAATTACTGTCGAGCAATTGATAGAAAAGCGAATAATTATGAGATTATCTAGGCATGATCATGTATATAGGCATCACGTCCGCAACAAGTAGACCGACTCCTGCCTGCATCTACTACTATTACTCCACACATCGACCGACTCCTACCTGCATCTAGAGTATTAAGTTCATAAGAACAGAGTAAAGCATTAAGCAAGATGACATGATGTAGAGGGATAAACTCAAGCAATATGATATAAACCCCATCTTGTTATCCTCGATGGCAACAATACAATACGTGCCTTGCAACCTCTCTGTCACTGGGTAAGGACACCGCAAGATTGAACCCAAAGCTAAGCACTTCTCCCATGGCAAGAAAGATAAATCTAGTAGGCCAAACCAAACTGATAATTCGAAGAGACTTGCAAAGATAACTCAATCATACATAAAAGAATTCAGAGAAGATTCAAATATTGTTCATAGATAAACTTGATCATAAACCCACAATTCATCGGATCTCGATAAACACACCGCAAAAAGAGTTTACATCGAATAGATCTCCACAAGAGAGGGGGAGAACATTGTATTGGGATCCAAAAAGAGAGAAGAATCCATCTAGCTAATAACTATGGACCCATAGGTCTGTGGTAAACTACTCACAACTCATCGGACGGGCTATGGTGTTGATGTAGAAGCCCTCCGTGGTCGATTCCCCCTCCGGCAGAGTGCCGGCGAAGGCTCCAAGATGAGATCTCATGGACACAGAAGGTTACAGCAGTGGAAATTGTGTTTCGTTGGCTCGCTGGATGTTTTCGGGGCATGTAGGCCTACATAGGAGGAAGAAGTACGTCGGTGGACGCCCGAGGGGCCCACGAGATAGGGGGCGCGCCCAATAGGGGGGGGGGGGGCGCTCCTATCTTGTGGAGGCCTCGGCTGCTTCTTGACTTGCACTCCAAGTCCTCTGGATCACGTTCGTTCCAAAAATCACGCTCCTGAAGGTTTTATTATGTTTGGACTCCGTTTGATATTCCTTTTCTTCGAAATACTAAAATAGGCAAAAAAACTGCAATACGGGCTGGGCCTCCGGTTAGTAGGTTAGTCCCCAAAATGATATAAATGTGTAAAATAAAGCCCATAAACATCCAAAATGGGTATTATAATAGCATGGAACAATAAAAAATTATAGATACATTGGAGACGTATCAAGCATCCACTACTAGGAAAAGGGCTATAGACGATATGGCCACTAATGGCGCACCAGACATGTGGTGCGCCACTACTATATAGCAGTGGCGCACCATGTGCTGGTGTGCCACTAGTGTGAAATACACTAATGGCGCACCAGACACATGGTGCGCCACTAGTAACAATTTTTTTTCTCCAAAAATACTAATGGCGCACCAGGGCACAGTGCGCCATTACTAGTTCTAACTAGTAATGGCGCACTCTGCCCTGGTGTGCCATTAGTATATTTTTTTTGCACAACTACTAATGGCGCACCAGGGCATAGTGCGCCATTACTAGTTTAAACAAGTAATGGCGCATTGTGCCCTGGTGCGCCATTAGTATATTTTTTTTTGTGCAAAACTAGTAATGGCGCTCCACCAGCAGGTGCGCCATTAGTAACCAGGGTTACTAATGGCGCATTTGTATGTGGTGCGCTATTAGTAACATGGGACCAGCTAGATATTTTGGACAGCCACACCTACCCACTCAGTTTCCCCACTTCATTCTCTCCACCTCCTCCTCCAAGCTTGTCTTGGCTGCCTCCTCCTCCTCACCTCATTTGCACCATAGATTCATCCAAATTAAGTGGTAAAATTACCTTTTTTTTGATAGGTAAGTAAGGGGGAAGCTATCTTTATTTTTTTTTTGCGGGGGAGGGGAAAGCTATCTTTATGTTGTAGATCTACTTTTTTCCCCCTCCAACAACGTGCACATGCACTTTTTATGGCCTAGCTAGATCTATGTATGTTTGTGGTGTTGCATATGTTTGTGGTGTTGCATATATGTTTGTGTTTGCACGTACCGGTATTTGCCGGAATGTTGATTCATTTCCGTTTCGGCGAGAATTTTGGCACTATGCATTCTTTTTGGTCCTATTTTTAGGGAAAGTCATGCCAAATTTTTCTTGGTTCTAAAATATCGTTTTGCTCTACCCCGCAGGCGACCATGGTCCGCACGATGACCGAAGGCATCGTGAATAGGTTTTTGAGCTCCGCGAAGGCCGAGATGCTTCAAAAGAATGAGATGGAGATAAGATGTCCGTGTCGAAGATGCAAGCTGAAGAGCCTTATTGCGGACCCGGATTCCGGGCAGGTGCGGGACCGCCTGCTCTTGCGTGGTTTCATGGATGGCTATCGGTGGCAAGGTGATGAAGATGACTATAAAGTCATCCATGGGGGCCGAGCAAGAAATGAGGAAGGGCAGCAAGACAACCACCGCGGCTCGGGCGGGCGAGAAGACGAAGAATCTCCAGGACATGATCACGATGGTGATGCTGTACACAGTCATCATGTAGAAGATGCAGGACATGATGATGAGGAAGATGCCGGAGCAAACGAAGGGCATGATCATGAAGATGAAGATGCCGAGCAGACAACGATGGACCATTGATGGGCTGGGTGCATGACCCTCATATTCAAGAGCTGCTTCTCAAGCAGACGGATAACACAAGAGCTGCCGCCCAAGAGAAAGCCAAGCTGGATCAACTGGAGATAGACGCGGTTACTCCATTGTATGAAGGATGCAGGGCCGAGGATATCCGCTTCAAAGTAATGCTCATGGCTCTGGAGATGAAGGTAAAACACAAAATGACTGACGCATGCTTCGACGAGAACATGTCATTCTGGCATGAACGTCTTCCCAAGGGGAACAAGCGCCCGACCAGTTTCGAGGAGGCGAAGAAAATCGTGTGTCCTCTAGATTTATCGCACGTGAAATACCATGTGTGCATGAACAATTGCATCATTTATCAGGACAAGCATGTGGAGTCTACCATATGTCCGGTGTGCAGCGTCACTCGATACAAGAAGAGGAAGAAAGCTCCTCGAAAAGTGGTGTGGTACTTTCCGATCACTCCTCATCTGCAGCGGTATTTCACGGACTCTAAGGTAGTAAAGCTCATGCGTTGGCACGTGGATAGGGAGGAGAAGAAGCGAGAAGATGATGCAAATGATCCGGAGATAAATAAAAAATACAAGATGCTGAGTCACCCTAAGGATGGAAGCCAGTGGCAAGCGTTGAACTTTGAACACCGTGTTCATGGGACATCGAAGGTGGCTTCGCGACGATGACCCGTGGAGGAAACGCAAGGATCCGTTCGATGGTGAAACCGAACCCCGAAGACGCCCGCGTACGAGGAGCGGCGAGGAAATAGACGAGCTGTTGAAAAATTGGAAAGATTGCCCACTGCCGGGAAAGAAGCAAAAGACGCCAGAGCCGGGAAAGAAGCGAAAGGCGCCAGAGCCGCTGCTGAAGGTATGGAAAACGAGGTATGTTTTCTGGGACTTGCCGTACTGGAAGATCTACCGTGTGCCTCACAGCCTTGATGTCATGCATATCACGAAGAACGTGTGCGAGAGTCTGCTTGGTACCCTGCTCAACATGCCAGAGAGGACCAAAGATGGGCCGAAAGCAAGGGCAGACTTGAAATCAATGGGCATCAGGGAGGAGCTTCACGCTAATGATGATGATGATGAGGCGAAGCAGGACACAGAAAGTCGTCGCAAAGGCAAAAAGGCCAAGAAGACCAAAAATGACTACCCTCCCGCGTGCTTCACTCTAAGTCAGGAGGAGATCGATCAATTTTTTACCGCCTCGTAGGAGTAAAACTTCCTTACGGTTACGCGGGGAAGATAAGCATATACTTAGACCCAGTGAAGCAGAAGTTCAGCGGGATGAAGTCTCACGACTGCCACGTGCTGATGACGCAGATACTTACAGTTGCAATCCGTGGGATCATGGACGCGCACGTCCGTGAAATGCTATTTGGCCTATGCAACTTTTTCGACGTCATCTCTCAGAAGTCGGTTGGCGTGAGGCAACTCAGAAGGCTACATGAAGAGATCGTGGTGATACTATGCGAGCTTGATATGTACTTCCCGCCCGCATTCTTCGACGTTATGGTGCATCTGCTGGTCCATATCGTGGAGGATATCATCCAACTCGGGCTGACGTTCCTGCACAGCATGATGTCGTTCGAAAGGATGAATGGTGTCATCAAAGGATACGTTCGCAACATGTCACGTCCAGAGGGAAGCATAGCCAGGGGCTTTCTGACCGAAGAGTGTATCTCCTACTGCATGAATTATCTAGGCATCGAGAATCCCGTTGGTTATCTCGTCAACAGGCACCTCGGCAGGCTCGCTAGATGGGGTCACCGTGAGGGTCTCCGCGAAATGCATGTCGACTTCGAGGGTAGTCTCGCCGACTTTGAAAGAGCAAACCTAGCCGCGCTACAACACATAGACGTGGTCGATCCTTGGGTGGTAGAGCACAAAACCTTTATTGAGAAGACGTACAATGACCGAGGCCAACAGAGGATGGACGGAGATATAATCAAAGAGCACAACTCATGTTTCATGCGTTGGTTCAAGCAGAAGCTTCTGTCGTACCCTTTACATGAGGATTCTTACGCGGAAGAACAACTCATATTCGCCTTGTCATAGGGCGCCGAGCACAACCTGATGACGTATGAGGCGTACGATATCAATGGCTACACATTCTACACAGAGGGAAAGGACATGAAGAGCGATGGTTATCTGAACTCCGGGGTAACGATCGAATCCTACACCGATAACCACAAGGACAGATACTACAGAAGGATCGAGGAGATCTGGTACCTGAGCTACGCTGGAGAGAAGGTCCCGATGTTCCATGTAAGATGGGCCAAGAGCGTCATAAAATAAGACCGGTATTTCACCACCATGGTTATACCCGAAGCCAAATCCAAGACCGCGGGCGCAAACGTCACCGCGAAAAATGAGCCATGGGTACTGGCTTCCCAAGTGGACCAATGCTTCTTCATTACCGACCCGCCAAAGCCCAGTCGTGTGTTCGTGAGGAGAGGCAAAAGGAAGATCATCGGAATGGATGGAGTCGCCAATGAGCAAGACTTCGACAAGTACGGCGACCTGAAGATGGAACATGACGACGATGATGAAGTATCAGCATACACCACAAGAAGAAGCAGGACCACCCTACCTAAAGGACGTCCGTTCAAGAGAAGAACTCCATTTACGAAAAATAAGGGCAAGAAGATTGTGAACAGATAGCTAGCTAAGATTGATTGTATATAAATTGTAGCCTTCATTTCTCGATTGTATTTCATGGGCACTTTTGAACTCATGAATATTTTTAAATTTCATGGACACTCGATCTCGATCCCCTACATCTCGATCGCTATCCCACCTCACCAGATGCGGTCCCCCTCGCCGCCGAGCACCCCCCGCACCCTCTCCCCCGTTCCACCGGCCGCCGCCGCCGACCCCCGCACCCTCCCCCGCTCCACCACCACCGACGACCCACCGCACCCTCCCCCGCTCCACCGCCGCCGACGACCCACCACACCCTCCCCGGCCCGCTCCACCGTCACAAATGAATGCAACTAAAATTGAAAAAAAACAAATTTGATTATATTTTCAAATAACAAATTTGATGGTATTTTCAAATAATAAATTTGATGATATTTTTTCATATTCATAAATATTTTCAAATAACAAATTTGATGATATTTTTAAAAAAATTATTACTATTTTTATAAAAAAATTACTGTTTCATATTCATATTCATTTGCTAAAAAAATATTAGATGCAACAAAAAATAATAATAAAAAAATTACTTATGGCGCACCTCTGGCTGGTGCGCCATTGCTATATATATATAAAAAAGATTACTAATGGCGCACCTCTGGCTGGTGCGCCATTGCTATATAAAAAAAGATTACTAATGGCGCACCGATCGGGGGTGCGCCATTGCTATCTAATAAACATACTAATGGCGCACCGCTACGGGGTGCGCCATTAGTAATCTCCCCCCTAGCTAATTCCTCCCTCTCCCTCGCCAGATCCCCTTCGTCCCTCTCCCTCGCCAGATCCACCCGCTGCCCCGACCCACGACGCCGCTGCCCCGACCCCCACCGGACTCCACCCCCGCCGCCCCCGCGCCCCCGCGCCCCCCACTACTACAGCTCCACCGCCACCCCCACGCCCCCGCGCCCCCCACCACTATAGCTCCGCCGCCGCCCCCGCGCCCCACACCACTGCAGCTCCCCCGCGCCGCCGCCCCCGCGCCCCGAGCCGGAGGAGGAGGACCAGGAGGAGGACAAGGAGGAGGAGGAGACGACGACCGCCTCTACCTCAGCTCAGCTAGGCCACGCGCCGCCGCCGTCCGCGCGCTGCTCTGCTCTGCTGCGGCATGGTCTTGTGCCGGCCCCGAGCCCTAGGGATCCGGCACGACCGCGGCTTCCTCCGGGTCCAAGGCGGCCGACCGGCGCCGTGTACACCCTCGACTGCAGGTGAGCCCCTCCCCTCCACTTCCTTCTTCTTCTTCTTCCTCTTGCCCTCAACCTCTGCTCTGACTCTCGACCGCTGTGCAGGACCCGTCTATCTCCCGCGAGCTCACCACACCGCGCGAGCTCAACGACCACTGTGCAGGGCACCACCACGCAGGTGACAGTTAGGTACAGTGACAGAAAAATTGTTGTAAATTGTCGCAAATAGATACTTAAAGCACCGAATAGGGTTTGGGAGTGGAGACCATGGCTTTTAAATTGGTGTTGATTCTCAAGAAAAAAAGGTGGTAAATTGTTCAGGGCCAGAAAAGTAGCCGTTTGGTAAATTATTCAGGGTCAAACCAAGTATCTTCACCCAATAATCACTCTGTGTCACCGAACGTTTACCATTGCATTGCTACACACTGTTTAGAGCCCCTCCAGTTTTGTCTTGGCTGTTCCTAGATGATGGCTGTTGGTGTCGCAAATCGGTCGGATGTTAGTTCATATCCTAAGTCCTAACCTAGTGGCTTAGCTGGTCAGTTTAAGTTGTCCTGGGTTTCAGCAATTTCAATTTTGGTGCAGCAATGCAGTTTCGATTGTCGGCTCTTTTCTTTTCAAAAGAAAAGAAGAAGAAAAGCCTATATATAGGTGATGATTACTCAGAGCTATTCCAGAGGCAGAAAAATGTACCAATCTGTGGGTACCGGCAAAATAGGCTATTGACATACGAAGTTAAAATATAGGATAGTAAATTTTTCTATTAGGTACAGTTAGGTACAGTTATAGAAAAATTCATTTAGGTACAGTTACAGAAAAATTCAGTTAGGTACAGTTACAAAAAAATCAGTTAGGCTTTTTTAGAGGCAATACTAGTGGATTTTAGGTATCTATTTGCTTGTCCTTCAAATAGGGGCAAGGCTGTTACAGAAAAATAACTAAATACAGTTAGCTACTGTCAAAAAATTCAGTTAGGTACAGTTAGCATCATGTAATAAAATGGCCATAATGTGCCCTGATAATGATGTATTTTGTCATAAAAATATCATATTTGTGACAATTAGCATCAGTTAGGTACAGTTAGCATTAGTTAGGTACAGTTAGGTATAGTTAGCATCAGTTAGTTGTCATAAAAAATTCAGTTAGGTACAGTTAGCATTAGTTATGTACAGTTAGCTACTGTCAGGCTTGTTAGATTAATCTTCAGTTTACTTGACTTTTGAGCCTGCTAGTAGTTTACTTCCATGAGTTGTTTTATTGACATGGCACATTTGCAATGGAGTTTTATATATCTTTAGCCACAGTTTACTCGACTTTCTGGTTTGCTCGGCTCTTTACTTTACTTTAATTTATCTCATGTTGATCTCATGCGTTAGGTACAGTTTGCCCGAACGGAAGTTAACTTGGGCCTAGTTTAGTATAGGCTTGGGCTTGTTGTTGAATGCTACCGTTGTCCTAGCCATGTATATTCAGAATTGAGCTAAAGATTTGGGGGGTAGTATTTCTGATTTTAGAGCACCTTTGCTGGATGTATTTTGTGATGAAAAAGGCTCTTCCTTTGCGCTAGTTTTCCTCTCGTTTGTTGTTACGCAAGATTATGATGATGGAAGAGACATTACTGAAGTGTTAAAGTATGCATGTTTTGCTTAGTTGAAGAATCGGAGATATTGTGGTACGAGTTCGTGGCTTAAATTTGCTTGTTCTTTGTTGTTGCCCATGACGTGCAACATATGCAGCTAGATTGTTCTTGCTCTTGTGTATCTGCTTTTATATTTATAACCTGCCATTACTAGATATTCCAATTGTGGTGTCCCTGTGATATAGGGTTGGCCGTTTAATTGATACACACCAAATTTTGCGGTACCAGTGACCGTTTCTTGATCAATCATGCCTAGTAGACTTTTTAATTAATTAGGAGCAGTGAACTCTTGTTTTGGAAACTTGAAACTGACTGGCTGTTTAGCAATGTTCAGTAGGACCGAATTGTAGTAGCGCATTTACAGGGTAAGCTTGATGCATTCTTTCCAGTATGTGTTCTTCTCTACTTGATGGTGTGATGAAATGGTGCTTGATCTGAAGTTAGAAAGCAAGAGTGTGACAAAGTTATGTCTGGGCGTAGTTTGTGATGATGCTACTTGTGATCTTGTGATGATGCTACTTGTGATCTTGTGATGATGCTACTTGTGATCTTGTGATGATGCTACTTGTGATATTCTGAAATGACCCATCGGTGACTTCATTATGCGGGGATAATGATTTTGTAGGTACCTCGAGAGGCCCTTGAGTTTGCCGGAATGTCTATTAACTTCCGTTCTGGCAAATTCGGCTACTCCATATGTCCTATTTTCAGAAAAGGTCATGCTGAAATTTTCCCTGAATTTTAGCATGACTTTGCTAAAAATAGGACATATGGGGTACTTGCGACTAATGCATGGGCCGAGGTATCTTAGTACTTAATTAAGTAGGATCAACTGCCCTGCCATTCTTGCTGCATTAAACCATAGGTGGCAATAGAGCCAAGTGATTAGGCCCAACTTAGAATTCCTTCCCTTTTCTTGATAGGGTATATTATTAGAAGATACCCATATATATCAGTCAACCTAGGGTGCCTCGGCATCGATA
The DNA here is from genome assembly GCA_963921465.1 of Triticum timopheevii. Lineage (NCBI taxonomy): Eukaryota > Viridiplantae > Streptophyta > Magnoliopsida > Poales > Poaceae > Triticum > Triticum timopheevii. The sequence continues at coordinate 616,536,394 of OY997274.1, read as the reverse complement.
AACCCTAAATGATGAAAACTTAACTTAGCATTTAGGGTGCCTCAGCGTCGACAAACCCTAAATGATAAAACCTTGGCTTTTTGGGTGCCTCGGTGTTGATGAGAACCTAAATGATGTACGCTTAGGCTTTTAGGGCGCCTCGGCGTCGGCAAACCCTAAATGATAAAAGCTTAGCTTTTAGGATGCCTCGGTGTCGACAAACCCTAAATGATGAGATAATGACCTTGTTCCTTGACAATAACCAACTTTTTAATAAAACTTTTTTCCTATTTAGAGCGAAACATGGCCCACAACAATGAGGCCGGCGGTTCGGGCGGCAAGCAATTCTGGGAGCTGTCCCAGGAGATGGAGGAAGAACCTCACCACTATGAGGACGTCGCAGAAGACACCGATCCTGACTACACAACCCCTAGTGGCGTCCGGGATGACACAACTGATTGTGCCGCCGAGGATGCCACCATTGATGATGGCGGCGCACGCACAGATGGCAGCCAACCGAAGAGGCAACGGAAGGACCGGCGCCCGAACATGCTCGACACCGTTAAGGAGGAATTTACTGAAGTGAACTCCGACGGGCATCCAATGGCACCCAAAGAATTAGTCAAGGGGTACTCGGTTCAGCTCGGGTGCATTCTCCGGAGCACCGTCTCGATCAACACCGAGAACCTAAGGCATAAGGACCGAGGGGATTTGCACAGCCTTCTCTTCACGAAGCTGCACGAACGATACAAGTTCCCCGCTGACTTTGCAAACACACGCCTCTCAGGGAATAAAGTGAACAGTGTCGCCCTCACGAGGATGAGCACGGCCCTGTCTACTTGGAGAAGCACGGTGAAGGCAATTATTGAAAAAGGTGATAGTTATGAGAAGATCAAGGCGAAATATCCTTTGATCAGCGAAGATGACTACAAGGAGTTCAAGATCAAGTGCGAGAGCAGCGCAACCTCCGAATCAAGTCGGTGGGGGAAAGAAATGCGGCAGTTGAACTTAGGGGTCCACCAACTTGGTCCCGGCGGTTACAGAGTGGCGGAGCCTATATGGAACAAGGAGGACGCGGAGCATGCCGAGCAAGGCCTACAGCCCCGCTTCGAGAAATACCGTGACCAGCAGACCAGGAACTTTGTCAGGGCCCGGTACAAGGAGGACCCGGTAACAAAGGAGCTTACCCAGGATCCGAAGACCAGGGCGCTTGAGCTTGTTCTGGTAAGGAATACACCCCCGCGTAACTAGCTCCATATGGTTGCATTCTAATTAATCCCCAATATTTCTAAATGGTTCACGTTCCTTCCGCAGGACACTGAAAGCAGTAGCGCGGGGTCGTCTCAGAGCTCCCCTTTTGACACCCATTTAAATAGGGAGTTGAATGTAATGAAAAATAAGGATAAGCTCAGTAAGCCGTCGTCAGCTGGTCGTGTGGCCGGCAAAGGCTTGTCCACAAAATGGTCATCATACTATACCGCTGGTGGGCGTAAGGATAAAAAGACCAGCTCGGAAAGCCAGTCGCACGAGGTTGATGCACTCAAGGCACAAGTGGCGCAGATTCCGGAGATTGTCCAAGAGCAAGTGCAACAACAACCGGGAACGACTCTCACCGCCATGGTGCCTACGTTGATTCAGGGGATGATGACGTGGATTGCAGGCGGACAACAAGGGCATCGGATCTTAATGCACCCATCTTCACGGCCATCAACTCGCACAACACGCAGGCGACGTCATTGGTGTCTCCGGTGGAGGCGGTATTCGTGTCTCTGGCGCCGGCACGGGCATCGGATCTTAATGCACCCGGGTGTACACCGGCCGACATCTCGCCAGCAAGTGGCCCCTCCGTCAGTTGCACGCCCGCCGTTGGCGGTGCCTCGACATTAGCCAAGCTCGACGGCATCACGGTAACTAAGCCTCTCGGCCGATGACTTCATCTCCTTGCCTTTGACTGGGCATCCCTGATGCCCTACATGTTTTTGCACGGCGCCGCCGATGTTCCTTGCACTCTCCTGCACTTTGTGGGCGGCGAGTTGGTCGATGTCGCCAAGGGCAGAATCGTTCAACCGGGGAACCGTGTGTTCCACGGTAATCCGATGCCACCCACCTTGTATAGGGTTGAACTGGTTCGGGTGCTGCCAGGCTGCGACGAGTTGTTACCTCCGATTTGACCCGCTGGGGCCGACGAAGATGATGTGAATACCCTTGATACGTCTCCAACGTATCTATAATTTTTGATTGCTCCATGCTACTTTATCTACTGTTTTAGGCAATATTGGGCTTTATTATCCACTTTTATATTATTTTTGGGACTAACCTATTAACCGGAGGCCCAGCCCAGATTTGCTGTTTTATGCCTATTTTAGTTCGAGGAAAAGGAATATCAGACGGAGTCAAAACGGAACGAAATCAACTAGAGAAGTTATTTTTGGAAGGAAAGCAACCCGGGAGACTTGGAGTCCACGTCAAGAAAGAAACGAGGAAGGCACGAGGTAGGGGGGCGCGCCCACCCCCCTGGGCGCGCCCTCCACCCTCTTGGGGCCCTCGTGGCTCCCCTGACGTGTCTCTTCCTCCTATATATACCAATATACCCTAAAACTTCCAAAACAGAAGATAGATCGGGAGTTCCGCCGCCGCAAGCCTCTGTAGCCACCAAAAACCAATCGGGACCCTGTTCCGGCACCCTGCCGGAGGGGGATCCCACCAGAGGCCATCTTCATCATCCCAGCGCTATCCATGATGAGGAGGGAGTAGTTCACCCTCGGGGCTGAGGGTATGTACCGGTAGCTATGTGTTTGATCTCCCTCTCTCTCTCTCTCTCTCTCTCTCTCTCTCTCTCTCTTTCTTTCTCGTGTTCCCTCGATGGCACGATCTTGATGTATCCTGAGCTTTGCTGTTGTAGTTGGATCTTATGATGTTTCTCCCCCTCTACTCTCTTGTGATGAATTGAGTTTCCCCTTTGAAGTTATCTTATCGGATTGAGTCTTTTATGAACACTTGATGTATGTCTTGCCGTGATTACCTTTGGTGACAATGGGATATCATGTGCCACTTGATGTATGTTTTAGTGGTCAACTTGCGGGTTTCGTGATACTTGGGAACCTATGCATAGGGGTTGGCACACGTTCTTGACTCTCCGGTAGTAGCTTTGGGGCACTCTTTGAAGTACTTTTATGTTGGTTGGATGAATCTGAGATTGTGTGATGCATATCGTATAATCATGCCCACGGATACTTGAGGTGACAATGGAGTATCTAGGTGACATTAGGGTTTTGGTTGATTTGTGTCTTAAGGTGTTATTCTAGTACGAACTCTTTTATAGATCGATCCGAAAGAATAGCTTTTTGGTGGTTTCGTACCCGACCATAATCTCTACGTTTGTTCTCCGCTATTAGTGGCTTTGGAGTGACTCTTTGTTGCATGTTGAGGCCTTGTCATATGTTGTATCTATGTTATTATTGTTGAGAGAACTTGCACTAGTGAAAGTATGAACCTTAGGCCCTGTGTCCTATCATTGCAATACCGTTTATGCTCACTTTTATCGCTTGTTACCTTGCTGTTTTTATTATTTCAGATTACAAAAACCCATATATACTATCCATATTGCACTTGTATCACCATCTCTTCGCTGAACTAGTGCACCTATACAATTTACCATTGTATTTGGTGTGTTGGGGACACAAGAGACTCTTTGTTATTTGGTTGCAGGGTTGCTTGAGAGAGACCATCTTCATCCTATGCCTCCTACGGATTGATAAACCTTAGGCCATCCACTTGAGGGAAATTTGCTACTGTCCTAGAAACCTGTGCACTTGCAGGCCCAACAACGTCTACAAGAAGAAGGTTGTGTAGTATACATCAAGCTCTTTTCTGGCGCCGTTGCCGGGGAGGTTAGCGCTTGAAGGTATATCTTTAGATCTTGCAATCGAATCATTTTGTTTCTTGTTTTATCACTAGTTTAGTCTATAAAAGAAAATTACAAAAAAAGATGGAATTAAGTTTGTCTCAAATGCTTCACCTCTTTAATATCTTTCGTGAAAATGATGGGAAGGAAAATTGTGCTCAAGTTCTAGAAGAAGAATTACATAGAATGCTTGGCATGAAATATGTGAATGATGAGCATGATTGCAATGTTGTTAGTATGAATTCCTTGAATATCCATGATGCTAATGATATGCAAAGCCACAAGCTTGGGGAAGCTATGTTTGATGAAGATGATATTTTTTGTCCCCCAAGCTTTGATGAGCAAATTTACAATGATGAAATCATGCCTCCTATCTATGATGATTATTGTAATGATACGTATGCTATAAAGAAGAAGTTTGCTTATGAGGAGAGTAGTAAAATTTCTATGCTAGTAGATCATGAAAAGAATGTTTTAGGTTCTGGTTATATTGTTGAATTCATTCATGATGCTAATGAAAATTATTATGAGAGAGGAACATATGCTTGTAGGAATTGCAATAATGTCAAGTTTCCTCTCTATGTGCTTAAAATCTTGAAGTTATGCTTGTTGTGCCATCCTATGCTAGTTGATTATTGTTCCCATAAGTTGTTTTCTCACAAAATCCCTATCCATAGGAAGTGGGTTAGACTTAAATATGCTAGTCATATGCTTCATGATGCTCCCGTTATGTTTCAATTCTTATCTTTTTTGTGAGCATCATTGTCATCATCATGCCTAGCTAAAAGGCATTAAAGAAAAGCGCTTGTTGGGAGACAACCCAATATGTATCCTTTCTGTTTTTGTGTGTAAACATGATTATGCTACTGTAGTAATCATGTTTTATAGCTTGTGTTTCAATAAAGTTCCAAGTAGAACCTTTGGGAAGACTTGGGTGAAGTTTATATGATCTTGCTGTGAAAAACAGAAACTTTAGCGCTCACGAGAGTAGCTGCCATTTTTTACTGGAGAGTGCTTATAGGTTTATTATTTTTGCAAATGATTAATAGACAAATTACTCAGGTCCAGCAATTTATTTCATAATTTTTGGGGTTCCAAAAGTATACGTTTTATACAGATTACTACAGACTGTTCTGTTTTTGACAGATTCTGTTTTCTATGTGCTGTTTGCTTATTTTGATGAATGTATGAGTAGTATCGGAGGGTATGAACCATAGATAAGTTTGAGTACAGTAGATATTACACCAATATGAATTTAGAATGAGTTCATTACAGTACCTAAGTGGTGGTTTTATTTTCTTATACTAACGGAGCTTACGGGTTTTGTTTTGAGTTTTGTGTGGTTGAAGTTTTCAAGTTTTGGGTAAAGATTCAATGGACTATGGAATAAGGAGTGGCAAGAGCCTAAGCTTGGGGATGCCCAAGGCACCCCAAGGTAATATTCAAGTACAACCAAGAGCCTAAGCTTGGGGATGCCCCGGAAGGCATCCCCTCTTTCGTCTTCGTTCATCGGTAACTTTACTTGGAGCTATATTTTTATTCACCACATGATATGTGTTTTGCTTGGAGTGTCATTTTATTTTGTTAGTTTTTGCTTGATGTTAGTTATAATAATATTTTTGCATCTTTAGTTTCAATAAAAAAGTCAAGGATAGCCTTTGCCATGCTTATTTTGCTAGTATACATGTTGCTGTTTGTAAAACAGAAAGTTTACCGCTGTTGCAAAAATTCCCTAGAAAAGTCACAGAGTGGTAAAATGTTGAATCTTTTTGCATACTGAGATCTGATAAATTTATTACAGTGGGAATTTTAGTTCATAATTTTTGGAGTCAGGTAAGTATTGATACTCTTGCATTATTTACAGACTGTACTGTTTTGGCAGATTGCTGTTATGGTTGCATTGTTTGCATATGTTTGCTTGTTTAATGATTCTATTTGAAGATAGGAGTATTAAATATGCAGATGCATTTAGTATTCAATGTGGAATTATAATTTTAGTGATTTGTTACAGTAGAAAATGATAAGGTTTTGCATTGGTTTATACTAACCTATCTCACGAGTTCTTGTTGAGTTTGTTGTGAATGAAGCTTTTGATAAAAAGAGAAACCATGATATGAGAGGAATTAAGGAGACACAAAAGTTCAAGATTGGGGATGCCCAAGGCACCCCAAGATAATATTTCAAGAAGTCTCAAGCATCTAAGCTTGGGGATGCCCCGGTAGGCATCCCACCTTTCTTCTTCAACAACTATCGGTTAGTATCGCTTGAGCCTAAGTTTTTGCTTCTTCACATGAGTTATGCTATCCTTGCAATGTAGTTTTCTTTAGCTTTGCTTGCTGTTTGAATAAAGTATCAAGATCTGAAATTATTAAATGGAAGAGTCTTCACATAGTTGCATAATTATTCGACTACTCATTGATCTTCACTTATATCTTTCGGAGTAGTTTGTCATTTGCTCTAGCACTTCACTTATATCTTTTAGAGCACGGTGGTGGATTTGTTTTAAAGAAACTATTGATCTCTCACGCTTCACTTAGATTATTTTGAGAGTCATTAATAGCATGGTAATTTGCTTAATGTTAATATACTTGGTATTCAAGATATGTGAAACTTTCTTTTGAGTGAATTGAATACTAAGATAAGTTTGATGCTTGATAATTGTTTTGAGATATGGAGGTGATTATATTAAAGTCATGCTAGTTGGGTGATTATGAATTTGAGAAATGCTTGTGTTGAAGTTTGCAAGTCCCGTAGCATGCACATATGGTTAAAGTTGTGTAACAAATTTGAAACATGAAGTGTACATGGCTTGTGCATCCTTATGAGTGGCGGTCGGGGACGAGCGATGGTCTTTTCCTAACAATCTATCCCCCTAGGAGCATGCGCGTAATACTTGAATTTTCGATGACTTCTAAATTTTTGCAATAAGTATATGAGTTCTCTTGACTAATTTTAAGTCCATGGATTATACGCACTCTCACCTTTCCGCCTTTGCTAGCCTCTTCGGTACAGTGCATTGCCCTTTCTCACCTTGAGAGTTGGTGCAAACTTCGCCGGTGCATCCAAACCCCGTGATACGATACGCTCTATCACACATAAACCTCCTTATACCTAAAACAGCCACCATACCTACCTATCATGGCATTTCCATAGCCATTCCGAGATATATTGCCATGCAACTTTCCACCGTTCCGTTCATCATCATCATGACATGCATTACTTTTGTCATATTGCCATTGCATGATCTTGTAGTTGACATCGTATTTGTGGTAAAGCCAACATGCATTATTTTCCATACATGTCACTCTTGATTCATTGCACCATCCCGGTACACCCCCGGAGGCATTTATATAGAGTCATATCTTGTTCTAGTATCGAGTTGTAATCCTTATGTTGTAATCAATAAAAGTGTGATGATCATCATTATTAGAGCATTGCCCAGCTTAAAAAAAAGAGAAAGGCCAAAAAGAAAAAAAGAAAGGCCCAAAAATAAAAATAAAAAGGGCAATGCTACTATCTCTTTTTCCACACTTTTGCTTCAAAGTAGCACCTTGTTCTTCATGTAGTGAGTCTCATATATTGTGCTTCAAAGTAGCACCTCGTTCTTCATGTAGTGAGTCTCATATATTGTGCTTCAAAGTAGCACCATGTTTTTCATATAGTGAGTCTCATAAGTTGTCTTGTTCATACTAGTGGGAATTTTTCATTATATAACTTGGCTTGTATATTCCTACGATGGGCTTCCTCAAATGCCCTAGGTCTTCGTGAGCAAGCAAGTTGGATGCACACCCACTAGTTTTCTTTTGTTGAGAATTCATAGCTCTAGTGCATCCGTTGCATGGCAATCCCTACTCCTCATGTTGACATCAATTGATGGGCATCTCCATAGCCCGTTTATTAGCCTCGTCAATGTGAGACTTTCTCCTTTTTTGTCTTCTCCACAAAATAACCATCATCATATTCTATTCCACCCATAGTGCTATATCCATGGCTCACGCTCATGTATTGTGTGAAGGTTGAAAAAGTTTGAGATTATTTAAGTATGAAACAATTGCTTGGCTTGTCATCGGGGGTATAGAAGTTGGGAACATCTTTGTGTGACAAAAATGAAGCATAGCCTAACGATATGATTTTGTAGGGATGAACTTTCTTTTGCCATGTTATTTTGAGAAGACATGATTACTTTGATTAGTATGCTTGAAGTATTATTATTTTTGTGTCAATATGAACTTTTGTCTTGAATCTTTCGGATCTGAATGTTCATATCACAATTGAGAAGATTTACATTGAAATTATGCCAACGTATCACTCCGCATCAAAAACTTTGTTTTTATCCTTTACCTACTCGAGGACGAGCAGGAATTAAGCTTGGGGATGCTTGATACGTCTCCAACGTATCTATAATTTTCGATTGCTCCATGCTACTTTATCTACTGTTTTAGGCAATATTGGGCTTTATTATCCACTTTTATATTATTTTTGGGACTAACCTATTAACCGGAGGCCCAACCCAGATTTGCTGTTTTATGCCTCTTTCAGTATTTCGAGGAAAAGGAATATCGGATGGAGTCAAAACGAAACGAAATCAACTGGAGAAGTTATTTTTGGAAGGAAAGCAACCCGAGAGACTTGGAGTCCACGTCAAGAAAGAAACAAGGAAGGCACGAGGTATTGGGGCGCGCCCTCCACCCTCGTGGGCCCCTCGTGGCTCCCCTGAGGTGTTTCTTCCTCCTATATATACCAATATACCCTAAAACTTCCAGAACAGAAGATAGATCGGGAGTTCCGCCGCCGCAAGCCTCTGTAGCCACCAAAAACCAATCGGGACCCTGTTCCGGCACCCTGCCGGAGGGGGATCCCATCACCGGAGGCCATCTTCATCATCCCGGCGCTATCCATGATGAGGAGGGAGTAGTTCACCCTCGGGGCTGAGGGTATGTACCGGTAGCTATGTGTTTGATCCCTCTCTCTCTCTCGTGTTCTCTCTCGTGTTCCCTTAATGGTACGATCTTGATGTATCCCGAGCTTTGCTATTGTAGTTGGATCTTATGATGTTTCTCCCCCTCTACTCTCTTGTGATGAATTGAGTTTCCCCTTTGAGGTTATCTTATCGGATTGAGTCTTTTATGAACACATGTATGTCTTGTCATGATTATCTGTGGTGACAATGGGATATCATGTGCCACTTGATGTATGTTTTGGTGATCAACTTGCGGGTTTCGTGACACTTGGGAACCTATGCATAGGGGTTGGCACACGTTCTTGACTCTCCGGTAGTAGCTTTGGGGCACTCTTTGAAGTACTTTTATGTTGGTTGGATGAATCTGAGATTGTGTGATGCATATCGTATAATCATGCCCACGGATACTTGAGGTGACAATGGAGTATCTAGGTGACATTAGGGTTTTGGTTGATTTGTGTCTTAAGGTATTATTCTAGTACGAACTCTTTTATAGATCGATCTGAAAGAATAGCTTTGTGGTGGTTTCGTACCCGACCATAATCTCTACGTTTGTTCTCCGCTATTAGTGGCTTTGGAGTGACTCTTTGTTGCATGTTGAGGGCTTGTCATATGTTCTATCTATGTTATTATTGTTGAGAGAACTTGCAGTAGTGAAAGTATGAACCCTAGGCCCTGTTTTCTATCATTGCAATACCGGTTACGCTCACTTTTATCGCCTATTACCTTGCTGTTTTTATTATTTCAGATTACAAAACCCATATCTACTATCCATATTGCACTTGTATCACCATCTCTTCGCCGAACTAGTGCACCTATACAATTTACCATTATATTGGGTGTGTTGGGGACACAAGAGACTCTTTGTTATTTGGTTGCAGGGTTGCTTGAGAGAGACCATCTTCATCCTACGCCTCCTACGGATTGACAAACCTTAGGTCATCCACTTGAGGGAAATTTGCTACTGTCCTACAAACCTGTGCACTTGCAGGCCCAACAACGTCTACAAGAAGAAGGTTGTGTAGTAGACATCAACCCTCAGCGCCTGCGTAAGCTGGCCCCTGCTTTGGCCGAAGAGCCAGATTCGTTTGGGGGCGGGGGACACCAACCCACAGACAAGACCACCAGTCGTGCCGGCGCCAAGCCATGGCAAGAACGCTGCAATGCTACCGGACATGCCGGACATCCCTATGTCATAGGATCTGGACATGCATATGGCACAGCATCCGGACGACGACGACAACGACGATGGTACATTTACCAACGTCGATAAGTACTTTGCCGAACATGGGTACGGTGACGAGTTCTGCGGGCCTCCTTCTCAAGAACCCAACCAAGACGACCGCGATCTAGCTGGTACGGCAGGGAAACCCAATTGCAACAGGCGTCGTCTGGCGTTCAGTTCTCAGGAGACGCCTCCAGCTGCCGCCTTCATCGAGCCTCAGATAGCCTAGGTGCGAAATATTATCAGCCCCAACACGCTCAAGAAGGCGGTCTGTGAGTAGAACTCGATCCCATTACAGCAGATCAAGAAGAAGGGACGAAAACGAAAGACTAACAAGGACGCCGGCGCGAGCCAGCCGGCACCGAGTACGATCCGTGCTCAGGACGGGCCACCTTCACCTAAGGATATCTCAAGGAGGGTGCATGTGGCGGGTAGGGCGATGCTACCGACAAATATGCTCAATGCTGCAACCGGTGCTATGCGGAGTCTGCATGACAGTGTTCTTTCTTTGGAGAAGTAGCGTCTCTCCCAGAATGATGTGGCATACCCGGTTTTCGTGGCCAAGGTGCCAGAGGGCAAGTGCTTTGTGGATAGCGCCATCGGGGTTACAATCGTCCTGCGGTTTGATGACATCTTTGCTATGTTTAACCTTCATCCGCTGCACTACACCTTCGTTCGGCTGTTTTCCTTGAGTATGGAGATGCGGATCATTAGAGACAAGACCCCGGACATTAGGATAGTCGACCCCTTCTACATGCGTGCCAAGATCTTGGGCAGCGCTGGGGACCGGCAAGTCGCGAGTTCACACCTCGAAGGCGTCATTCTGGCAAACCCAGATAAGGATAACTTCCTCGTGCCTTACTTTCCCGAGTAAGTCATCCCCTAACCGCCCCGTAACATATGATTTCTTAGATTTCGATCGTTCTTTTTTTTAACATTCTGTGTTCTGTGCAGTGACACACATTGCACACTCATCCTCTTAAACCCGAAATATTCCATGGCCACGTATTTCGACCCGGACCATGACTCCAAGATAGACTACACAAATATCAATAAAGTTCTTGATGATGCTCTCCCCGGCTACGCCACATCTGGAGGCACCTTTAAGAGGCCAGTTCATAGGTACGACAGGCACGTGTTCACCCACAATACGACATTCCCCTGCATCAAGCAGCCGCCTGGCGGTCAGAAGGATGCCTACTACACCCTCCATCACATGCGGGCAATCGTATGGGACCATAATCACCTTCTGCTACCAAATAATCTCAAAGATTGGGCCGCAAGCTTGGCAACAATCCAGGACGCGGACCTCCGACAAGAATTCTTTCGCATCCAGTCGGAGTTTGCAGAAATCATCCATCAAGATGTCCTTCGTACCTCGGGGCAGTTCTACCTCAGATATCAACCGTCCAACAGTGAGATAGACACAACGCTACAAATGTAGGCTGACAACGCTCGCGACTTCATGACCATCACGAAATACAGCGGCTTCATCCACGCTCCGGTCCCATGAGTTGAGTCGAAAGTAGTGATGCTATTTGTAGTTCTGAAACATCGATTAGCTTATGTTGTAATTAAACTTTAATGAACTTGTATGTCTCTTTGGTTTGGACAGTCGTTCAATTTAGATGTAATCGATGCTATTTATTAGTAGGACCATGAATCGTGCTATTAATGTCTTGCTTTTCTCTTCCGATCCTTTTGTTGCATACTTATATATTACTTATGTATTGTCTGTTGTTTGGCTTGTGCATAGAGATGCCGTCGTGTGTCGTGTACAAGGGTAAGGTTCCCGGAGTCTACGACGACTGGGAGGAGTGTCGGAGACAGGTTCACTGTTTCAGCGGTAACAGTTACAAAGGGTACACCACTAGGGCGGAGGCGGAATCTAGATACGCGCGCTATCTAGCGGGAGAGAGGAGGGAGCGTTGGAGGAACCGGATGAAGACCAGTTTCATCGCGATGATGCTCATTGTGATGACCGCAACTCTCTTCTATGTGATGGTAGTTTAGATGATCGATATCGACTTGTAATGTGAAAACAAACTCGCTACTAGCTCTCGAGACTTGTAATGTTCTATCTTTGTTCGGTCTTTTGAATTCGGAGACTAATATGATGAATTGTATTCGGAGACTAATCTTCTATTGTATTCGATGAATCTGCTGTTGCTGTGTGGTGCTGTCTATATTCTGTCCAACAATATATTTTATAACCTGTGCAAAAATTAGAAAAGAAAAAAAATAATCCCTAATATTCATACTAATGGCGCACCACTCACCACTCTAATGGCGCACTATAGAAAGGATACTAATGTCGCATCACCGCAAAGTGCGCCATTAGTATGCCAAAGCACATGGGTAAATATGGCCCCCTGGGAGGCATACTAATGGCACATGTTGGCCTATACTAATGGCGCACTGCGTGGTGCACCAATAGTATACCAGATACTAATGGTGCACCAGTGGTGTGCCATTAGTATTTAATACTAGTGGCGTGGTGCTAGTGGCGCACCAGTAGTGCGCCATTAGTAGGCAAAACTGGTGCGCCACTAGCAGGCCTTTTCCTAGTAGTGATCCCCAAGCTTAATTCCTGCTCGTCCTCGAGTAGGTAAATGATAAAAAAACAAATTTTTGATGTGGAATGCTACCTATCATAATTCATAATGTAATTTTATTTATTGTGGCATGAATGTTCAGATCCAAATGATTCAAAATAAAAGTTCATATTGATAAAAGAAATAGTAACACTTCAAGCATACTAATCAAAGTAATCATGTCTTCTCAAAATAACATGGCAAAAGAAAGTTGATCCCTACAAAATCATATAGTTAGGCTATGCTTCATTTTCGTCACATAAAGATGTTCCCAACTTCTATACCCCCAATGACAAGCCAAGCAATTGTTTCATACTTAAATAATCTCAAACTTTTTCAACCTTCACGCAATACATGAGCGTGAGCCATGGATATAGCACTATGGGTGGAATAGAATATGATGACGGTTATTTTGTGGAGAAGACAAAAAAGGAGAAAGTCTCACATCGACGAGGATAATCAACGGGCTATGGAGATGCCCAGCAATTGATGTCAACATGAGGAGTAGGGATTGCCATGCAACGGATGCACTAGAGCTACAAATGAATGCTCAACAAAAGAAAACTAGTGGGTGCGCATCCAACTTGCTTGCTCACAAAGACCTAGGGCATTTGAGGAAGCCCATCGTAGGAATATACAAGCCAAGTTCTATAATGAAAAATTCCCACTAGTATGATAAAGAGAACTTATGAGACTCACTATATGAAAAACATGGTGCTACTTTAAAGCACAATATATGAGACTCACTACATGAAGAATAAGGTGCTACTTTGAAGCACAAGTGTGGAAAAAGAGATAGTAAAATTGCCCTTTTTATTTATTTTCTTTCTTTTCTTTTTTCTTTTTTTGGGCCTTTTTTTCTTTCTTTTGGCCTTTCTTTTTTTCTTTTTTTTTCTTTGGGCAATGCTCTAATAATGATGATCATCACACTTTCATTGATTACAACATATGAATTACAACTCTAAACTAGAACAAGATTGACTCTATATGAATGCCTCCGGCGGTGTACCGGGATGGTGCAATGAATCAAGAGTGACATGTATGAAAAATAATGCATGGTGGCTTTGACACAAATACGATGTCAACTACATGATCATGCAATGGCAATATGACAAAAGTAAAGTATGTCATGATGATGATAAACGGAACGGTGGAAAGTTGCTTGGGATTATATCTCGGAATGGCTATGGAATTGCCATAATATGTAGGTATGGTGGCTATTTTGAGGAAGATATAAGGAGGTTTATGTGTGATAGAGCGTATCGTATCACGGGGTTTGGATGCACCGGAGAAGTTTGCACCAACTCTCAAGGTGAGAAAGGGCAATGCACGGTACCGAAGAGGCTAGCAATGGCGGAAAGGTAAAAGTGCGTATAATCCATGGACTCAACATTAGTCAATAGAACTCATATACTTATTGCAAAAATTTAGAAGTCATCAAAAATCAAGTACTACGCGCATGCTCCTAGGGGGATATATTGGTAGGAAAAGATCATCACTCGTCCCCGACTGCCACTCATAAGGATGCACAAGCCAGGTACACTTCATGTTTCAAATTTGTTACACAACTTTAACCATACGTGCATGCTACAGGACTTGCTAACTTCAACACAAGCATTATTTAAATTCATAATCACCCAACTAGCATGACTTTAATATCACTACCTCCATATCTCAAAACAATTATCAAGTATCAAATTGATCATATCATCTAATTCATTTCCTATGATAGTTTTTATTATACCCAACTTGGATGCCTCCCATTCTAGGACCAATTTTATAACCATAGCAAATACCATGCAGTTCTGAAAGAATCAAAAAAATATATAAGTGAAGCATGAGATACTAGCAATTTCTACAAACTTAAGTCAGCACCGTGCTCTAAAAAATATAAGTGAAGCACTAGAGCAAAAACTATCAAGCTCAAAAGATATAAGTGAAGCACATAAAGTATTCTAGCAAATTCTAATCAAATAGGCTTCTCCCGAAAGGTGTGTACAGAAAGGATGATTGTGGTAAACTAAAAAGCAAATACTAATATAATACACGACGCTCCAAGCAAAACACATATCATGTGGCGAATCAAAATATAGCTCCAAGTAAACTTACCAATGAACGAAGACAAAAGAGGGGATGCCTTCCCGGGGCATCCCCAAGCTTAGGCTTTTGGCTATTCTTGAATATCTTGGGGTGCCTTGGGCATCCCCAAGCTTAGGCTCTTTCCACCCTTTATTCCATAGTCCATAAAATCTTTTCCCAAAACTTGAAAACTTCACAACACAAAACTCAACAGGAAATCTTATAAGCTCCGTTAGTGAAAGAAAACAAACCCACCACATAAGGTACTGCAATGAACTCATTCTTTATTTATTTTGGTGTTAAACCTACTTTAATCCAACTTCTCTATGGTTTATAAACTAATTTACTAGCCATAGATGCATCGAAATAAGAAAACAACACACGGAAAACAGAATCTGTCAAAAACAGAACAGTTTGTAGCAATCTGTAACTAAAGCAAACTTCTGAAACTCTAAAAATCCTACCAAAATAGGAAGTCCTGGAAACTTTGTTTGCTGATCAGAAGCAAAAAGAATCAACGCAAAAGCACATTTCTGTGATTTAACAAAATTATATTCGTGCGTGCAAAGTTTCTGTTTTTCAGCAGAATCAAATCAACTATCATCATAGGTTATCCTATAGGTTCTACTTGGCAAAAACACTAATTAAAAGATAAAAACACATCTAAACAGAAGGTAAATGCAAGATTTATTACTAAACAGGAACAAAAGCAAAAAACACAAAGAAAATTGGGTTGCCTCCCGACTAGCATTATCATTTAACACCCCTAGCTAGGCATAAAAGCGAAGTAGATCTAATGAGTGCAATCTTTGGCACTAAATTCATAAGTAGCCAGCATGATAGATTCATAAGGTAATTTGACTTTCTTTCTTGGAAAGTGCTCCATGCCTTTCTTTAATGCAAATTGGAATCTAATATTCCCTTCCTTCATATCAATAATCGCGCCAATCATTCTAAGGAAAGGTCTACCAAGAATAATAGGGCAAGAAAGATTGCAAAATATATCAAGAACGATAAAATCCACGGGCACCAATGAGAACATCATTGATCCTTCCCATTGGCCCTTTAATGGTGGAATCCGCAAGGTGCAAATTTAAAGAGCAATCATCAAGATCATGGAAACCTAGAATATCACATAAAGTTTTCGGAATCGTGGAAACACTAGCACCCAAATCACACAAAGCAAAACACTCATGATCTTTAATTCTAATCTTTCTAGTAGGTTCCCACTCATCATTATGTTTTCTAGGTATAGAAACTTCAAATTAACTTTTTCATCATAAGATTGCATCAAGGCATCAACGATATGTTTGGTAAAAGCTTTCTTTTAACTATATGCATGAGGAGAATTAACAACGGATTGCAAAAAGGAATACAACCTTCTAAAGAACAATTATCATAATCAAATTCCTTGAAATCCGAGATAGTGGGTTCAATGCTATTTAAAGTTGTGACCTCTCCGATCCCACTTTTACCAAATTTAGTATCAAGATCTAAAAACTCCGAATTCTTGGGACGCCTTCTAGGTAAAGTTGACTCATCATCAGTCCCATAATTATCAAGATTCATATTGCAAAACGTAGATCTAATAGGAGACGCATCAATAACTTTAAGATCTTCATCATTATTTTCATGGAAACTAGAAGAACACGCCTTTACAAAGCTATCTTTCTTAGCACGCAATCTAGCTGTTCTTTCCTTGCACTCATCAATGGAAATTCTCATTGCTTTGAGAGACTCATTGATATCATGCTTAGGAGGAGAAGATCTAAGTTTAAGAGAATCAACATCAAGCGAAAGTCTATCAACGTTCCTAGCCAAATCATCAAATTTGAGCAATTTTTCTTCAAGCAAGGCATTAAAATTCTTTTGAGAAATCATAAATTCTTTCACAGTATTCTCAAAATCAGAGGGCATCTTATTAAAATTACCATAAAAATTATTGTAGGAATTTCCATAATTATTAGAGGAATTACTAGGGAACGGTCTATCATTAAAGTTTCCTCTATAAGCATTGTTTCCTAAGCTATTCCTACCAACAAAATTCACATCCATAGATTCATTATTATTCTCAATCAAAGTAGACAAAGGCATATCATTGGGATCAAGAGGAGTATTTTTAGTAGCAAACAACTTCATAAGTTCATCCATCTTTCCACTCAAAACATTGATTTCTTCTATAGCATGCACTTTTTTACTAGAAGATCTTTCGGTGTGCCATTGAGAATAATTAGCCATAATATTATCAAGAAGTTTTGTAGCATATCCTAACGTGATTTCCATGAACGTGCCTCCCGCGGCCGAATCTAAGAGATTACTAGAAGCAAAGTTCAAACCGGCATAAAATTTTTGTATGATCATCCATAAATTCAAACCATGAGTAGGGCAATTGCGAAGCATCAATTTCATTCTTTCCCTAGATTGGGCAACATGCTCATGATCAAGTTGTTTAAAATTCATAATATCGTTCCTAAGAGTGATAATCTTAGTGGGAGGAAAATACTTAGAGATAAAAGCATCTTTGCATTTGTTCCAAGAATCAATACTATTTTTAGGCAAAGACGAAAACCAAACTTTAGCATGATCTCTAAGTGAAAATGGAAATAACTTCAATTTAACAATATCATTATCCGTATCTTTCTTCTTTTGCATATCACACAAATCAACAAAGTTGTTTAGATGCGTAGCGGCATCTTCGTTAGGAAGGCCGGCGAATTGATCTTTCATAACAAGATTCAGCAAAGCAGTATTGATTTCATAAGACTCAACATCATTAAGAGGAGAAATCGGAGTACTAAGGAAATCATTATTATTGGTATTCAAGAAATCACACAATTTGGTATTATCTTGCGCCATGGCAACAAGTAATCCAACACACAAGCAAACAGAAAAAGGCAAGCGAAAAGAGAGAGGAGGAGATTGGGAAAGAGAGGGCGAATAAAACGGCAAGGATGAAGTGGGGGAGAGAAAAACGAGAGGCAAATGGCAAATAATGTAAATGCGAGGGAGATGGGTTTGTGATGGGTACTTGGTATGTCTTGACTTGAGCGAAGACCTCCCCGGCAACGGCGCCAGAAATCCTTCTTGCTACGTCTTGAGCTTGCGTTGGTTTTCCTTGAAGAGGAAAGGGTGATGCAGCAATAGTAGCATAAGTATTTCCCTCAGTTTTTGAGAACCAAGGTATCAATCCAGTAGGAGGCTCCTCAAAAGTCCCACGCACCTACACAAACAAACAAAGAACTCGCAACCAACGCAATGAAGGGGTTGTCAATCCCTTCATGGCCACTTGGGAAAGTGAGATCTAATAAAGATAGTAAGATAAGATAAATATATTTTTGGTATTTTATAATATAGATGCAAGAAGTAAAGATGCAAATAAAAGTAGATTGGAAGCAAATATGATAAGAGATAGACCCGGGGGCCATAGGTTTCACTAGTGGCTTCTCTCAAGATAGCATAAGTATTACGGTGGGTGAACAAATTACTGTCGAGCAATTGATAGAAAAGTGAATAATTATGAGATTATCTAGGCATGACCATGTATATAGGCATCACGTCCGCAACAAGTAGACCGACTCCTGCCTGCATCTACTACTATTACTCCACACATCGACCAACTCCTGCCTGCATCTAGAGTATTAAGTTCATAAGAACAGAGTAACGCATTAAGAAAGATGACATGATGTAGATGGATACATTCAAGCAATATGATATAAACCCCATCTTTTTATCCTCGATGGCAACAGTACAATACGTGCCTTGCAACCCTTTCTGTCACTAGTTAAGGACACCGCAAGATTGAACCCAAAGCTAAGCACTTCTCCCATGGCAAGAAAGATCAATCTAGTAGGCCAAACCAAACTGATAATTCGAAGAGACTTGCAAAGATAACTCAATCATACATAAAAGAATTCAGAGAAGATTCAAATATTATTCATAGATAAACTTGATATAAACCCACAATTCATCGGATCTCGACAAACACACCGCAAAAAGAGTTTACATCGAATAGATCTCCACAAGAGAGGGGGAGAACATTGTATTGAGATCCAAAAAGAGAGAGAAGAAGCCATCTAGCTAATAAAAATGGACCCATAGGTCTGTGGTAAACTACTCACAACTCATCGGAGGGGCTATGGTGTTGATGTAGAAGCCCTCCGTGGTCGATTCCCCCTCCGGCAGAGTGCCGGCGAAGGCTCCAAGATGAGATCTCACGGATACAGAAGGTTACAACGGTGGAACTTGTGTTTCGTTGGCTCCCTGGATGTTTTCGGGGTACGTAGGCTTATATAGGACGAAGAAGTACGTTGGTGGACGCCCGAGGGGCCCACGAGACAGGGGGCGCGTCCTATAGGGGGGGCGCCCTCCTATCTCGTGGAGGCCTCGGCTGCTTCTTGACTTGCACTCCACGTCCTCTGGATCACGTTCGTTCCAAAAATCACGCTCCCAAAGGTTTCATTCCGTTTGGACTCCATTTGATATTCCTTTTCTTCGAAATACTAAAATAGGCAAAAAACAGTAATACGGGCTGGGCCTCCGGTTAGTAGGTTAGTCCCAAAAATGATATAAATGTGTAAAATAAAGCCCATAAACATCCAAAAGGGGTAATATAATAGCATGGAACAATAAAAAATTATAGATACGTTGGAGACGTATCAATCGTCCCCACCCCGGAACCCCACGAGAGGGTGGTATTTCTCCCTCATTTTGTCCGTGGGCTAGGGTTTCCCCTCCACCCATTTGTTCGCGGCATCATGTACTACTACGGGATTGATTTCCACAATCTATCCCCAAATTCCTTCCTCAACATCTCGACATTCATAGTCGTGTGCGAGGCCTTTCTCCGCGTCCCGCCGCACTTCGGCTTATGGCTAAAGGTTTTTAATGTAAAGCCAAAGGTAGTGAGCGGCGAGCATGCCGAATGCGGAGGCGCCATGGTGAGCAAGATGCCCAATGTCACATGGTCGACAGGGACTTTCAATGATTCCGTCAAGGAATGGCGGCAGCAGTGGTTCTACATCACTGAGCCACGTGGCAAGGAGTGGACCGCCATTCCAGAGTTCAGATCCGGTGCCCCCCTGCGACTTACGTCCTGGCACAAGAAGGGCCTGAACTGGGCTTCGTCTGACGAGCTATCAGAGCTCCAGACGCGCGTTCAAGACATGGAAGACAAGAGCGTCAAGCTTGTCAATGTACTCCAGGTGATGTTGGTTCGCCGGATTCTACCATGTCAACACCGAGCTTGTAATCTATGGGAGTTCGACCCGGCCAAGCACCAGACCCTGCTAGAGCTCTTTGGCTCTATGCATAAGGACATCTGGAAGGTGCTTTTCAAGTCCGGCAAACCGTGGCCGGACTCCACCGAGGACCGTGGGTACCAACTGTCCCGCCCCACAAGTTCGGTAAGCAACTGAATGTTTGACAACTCATGTGTTCTGTCCGTACATCCTCAGGAAAATACTTAACGTGTTTCCTATCATTTTCCTAGGGCTGGGCAAAGAAGGCGGGCGGATCTACTGTCTAGCCCCTCTGCTAGAAGAACCGGCCGGACCACTTCTGATGAAGATGCTGGTCCCAGCGCCATATAAGGCGCCGAAGAAGAAGACTGAAAAGGAGGCCAAGAAGACCAGGGGCAGCCTCCGTCGCCGTGGTGCCCCGAACAAGAAATCCGAAGATTCCAATGCCCATTCTTCCTCCGAAGAGGACGGGGAGGAGGAGGATGAATCCCCCGCAGGGGGAAAGAAGAAAAGAACAGCCTCCAACTCCTTGGAGGCCGATTCGCCTAAGAGGGGAAAAACTCCTCTTCAAGAGGAGTCCACCGGCGCCAGCGACAGCAGCCCGGAGTGGGATCCCAGGGCTGAGCCCCTGGTGTACTCGTAAGTATAAAATCTGAACACACTCATGCGTTCGAACTTGTCATGGCATCACATTCTAATTTGAACCGTGCTTTTCCTTTTCAGTCCGGCAAAGCCCCGCGCCGAACAATCCTCATCAGAAGATTTGTTGGGTTCGGATGCTATGGGGAGCGGGACACCACCGAAGGCCTCTTTCTCCAAACATAGGAATGAAACCGAGGTTTCGTCCTAGAAGGACCCAGGCCACAGAGGAGGGGAGAAGTTCGCAAAGGCAGCGCCAGGAGGCCATACTTCCGGGGCCGGTCACACGGGAGAGAAAGCTCCCGTGGGTGTCGACGGCGGGGGTCATCTTGAATCCGGACCCAAGCCGGACACAATTCTAGAGACCCCTAAGGTCCCCGAGTCAAACAGACAGTCTTCGCCAACTGGAGGAGGTTTGCCTGCTCCACCGGCTGCCTCTGTCCAACCAGAGGTGCCGGATACTTTATTGGCGGTGCTGAAGGGTGCCTCCATCGTTGATGAACACCGTGCCCTCATCTGTACGGTGATTGAGAAGATCCAGTCCGCTGAGAGTGGATTGAATGAATCCTGTATTAGCCTCATAAGAGGCTTTGAGGTATGTTTTATGAGCTTTTGGGAGAGTGTCATGGTATAGATAGTAGCCCCTGATACACTGTTCGGTGAAAGAAGGAACCGGACAGAGGATCAAATTCATGTTCGCAGGAGACTCACTTGATGACATTTATCACTCTTTTTAACCAGCAGGCATCTGTAGCGACTGCCGCCTCTCAAGCTACGGAAGTATCCGGACTGAGGCATAGTCTGGAGCGGGCTGAAGGAGAACTTGGCCAAGTGAAGAAACAGCTGGAGGATAATCAAGGTATGTAGAAACCTTGTTTATGTAGCACAAACAAATAAGTGTACATGATGTAAATGATTTTATAATGTGCTCTAGGAGCGATGGCCGAGATTGAGGCTCTTAGGAGGGCTGTGGCCGAAGCCGTGAAGAAGGCTGCCGCAGAGCAGGTTCTTCGTGAGAAACATGAGGCTAGAGTTATTGAGGCTGAGCGAGAGCTTCAAGAGGCCGTGCAGAAATGCGAGATCCTGGAGCAGAGTTTAGTAGGGAAAGAATCCGAACTCTCCCAGGCTCACCAAGCCGCAAGTGATGCCCGGGGGGAAGCCCACGGTGCACTGAAGGAAATCCAGGAGGCGAGGAAGATTGCGGCTGGTAAGGCTTTTTCTGTACAAAGCAAGTATTGGAGCTGAGAAAATCAAATTTGACAACTTGAGTTTTGATGTATACAGGGGTATTTGCGGAGCTGCCTCCCAACATATCTGATGCGCCCAATTCTACCGAGCTAAAGGGGGGAATACTGCGTATAAGCTCTTCCGGATGCAATATCTCGCGCCGAATTATCCGGTGCCTTTCTCTGATCAGCTGAAGCAGCTGGTCGAGCTGCATAAGGCAGCCGAGTTAGCCATGAAAGATTAGATTATCCGGCTGTGGCCTGTTGAGCCGATTCCAAGAAGCTACTTCGGGCTCGTGAAGCGGCTTGTAAGTGCCTGCCCTCGACTCGAAGTCATCAAGCGGTCGGTCTGCATAGAAGGTGCGCGAATGGCCTTCGCCCGCGCCAAGGTGCATTGTTGGAAGATGGATGCAGAAAAGCTGATGACGGAGGGACCACCGGAGGGGAAGGAGCACCGCAAGCCTGAACTATATTATGAAGGTGTCTTGAAAGGAGCCCGCCTTGCAGCGGAGCAATGCACCAAGGATATTATATTTCCATAAATACGGTCATGTTCGTATCATCTATTGCTTTGTTGTTTGAAAGTTTTTCCTCCTGTGTGGCCGTTTTATATATTAATCCTGAGAGTCGGCCAGTCGTCGGCTTCCTCTCCCACGTAGTGAGTACGGGGGTGTTCGGGATAAACATGAGCACTCTTTACCACAATTTTGGGTCCCTAAAGGAGGTGTTTAGCACAGCGAAACAAGCAATCAGACTATAGGGCTTTATTGCTCTCACCTAGCCATATGAGTTGTTACGAGGAAGGTAGGCGCAGCCCCTAGTGTTCGGAAGACCGCACTAGGTGCTCTATAAGCGCCTGATCGAAAAAGGCTGATCCGTCGCACGCTGCATTGGTTATAGCATTATGCGGAAGGAATCCTTAAAGATTTTAGAACCTCTCGAACAGCTGACCAGCTGTCGCTGCATCATGACAGTCAGTTTTCGGCTTTCTCTACTGAGGTGCTCGTCTGGAAGAACCGGGACACAATCGCAGTAGTTCTCCCAGTGCTACCTTAGCTGATATAGCGGAACGTAAGGTACCAAAACATAGGAGCCGGGCAAACCCAACTATTGACCCAAGACATGATTCGGAGTTGATGCATATAATGCTATAAGTTCGGGGTGCCGGACTATCGTGAAGGTGTTCGGACTTTTTTGCCGAAGTATGGGCGTGACGAAGCCCCTGGCGTATTAAGGCATATCGCGATAACCAGCCGCCTTTTAACAAAAGAATTTTAAATAATAAATAGCAGTAGGTGAGCATCACATAAATCCACATGTTGTATTTGAGTAATACGTGAATGCGTATGAGTACAGATGATGTGATAAAAAGAAATATGATTGCGGAACCTGCTGATACCGGGCGTGTGGAAGTTGTGTTCGGATCCGGGGTGTAGTCGGATGATTATAGGGGAATATCTAGAGATTCCCTGACGCGCTCGAACTGTTCCCACGCCCTCCATCATAGCCTACATAAAGGTAAACCTGTAAAGAAAAATGTAAGAAATGGTTTTGCGCCACCTGGCGGTTGAGCCGCAGTATGTGGCTTGTATTATCCTTTTCCGGAGTGTTTTTCATTAATCTCCAGCCGGGCCGGGCTATCCTGCCGCGCAGTAGTTCGGACTCCTTTGATGGTGTCCGGGAGCTTGGCCTTCAACTCGAGGTTCGACTGTAAGGTGCCGTCCGTTGTTCTTGCTGTTAAAGCGGTGGTAGACTCTTCGGCCATGAGGGGGAGTTTGGACCTGCCATTAACCGTGATGATGCCGTGTGGACCGGGCATCTTTATTTTATGGTAGGCATAATGTTGCACCGCGTTGAACCGAGCGAATGCGGTTCGTCCGAGCAGTGCCTGATGGTCATTGCGAAAGGGGACGAGGTCGAAGACTAAGTCTTCGGTGCAGTGATTGTCTGGAGATCCGAAGACCACTTCCAGTGTGATTGAGCCCGTGCAACAGGCCTCTACACCTGGTATGATACCTTTAAAGGCGGTTTTTGTGGGCTTGATCCTTGAGGGGTTGATGCCCATTTTGCGCACTGTATCCTAGTAAAGCAGGTTTAGGCTGCTGCCTCCGTCCATAAGGACTTGTGTGAGGTGGAATACGTCAATGATGGGGTCAAGGACCAATGCGGCCGACCTGCTATGATGGATACTGGTAGGGTGGTCCCTGCGATCGAAGTTGATCGAGCAAGAGGACCATGGGTTGAACTTTGGGTTGATTGTATAGACCTTCCTTAGTGCACGTTTCCACTTGGGAATGTGGCTTGCGCATATCATATTCACCGTTTTCACCTGGGGAGGGAATTTCATCTTTCCTCCTGTATTCGGTGATCGGGGCTCTCCGTCGTCGTCGTCGCGTTGAGACCCCTTCCCCTTGTTTTCGGCGTCTGACCTGCCGGCTTGTCCGAAGACCCAGCATTCTCTATTGGTGTGGTTGGCTGGTTTTCCAGGGGTGCCATGAATTTGGCATGGACGGTCGAGTATGCGGTCAAAACTGGACGAGCTTGAATTGTTTTTGTTGAATGGTTTCTTCCGCCAACTGAACTTGGAGCCGCTGAATCCGACATTAACTGATGTGTCTTCGGCATTATCACCGTTTTTGCGGCGCTTGTGTTTGTTGCGCCGTGATTTGTCGTTGCTATCCTTAGCTTTCGATGTGCCTGGATTGCTTGTTGTATTGTTACTACGAGCCAACCAACTATCCTCGCCCGCGCAAAAGCGGGTCATGAGTGTTGTGAGAGCTGCCATGGACTTTGGCTTTTCCTGGCCGAGATGTCGGGCAAGCCATTCGTCATGGATGTTATGCTTAAAGGCCGCTAGGGCTTCGGCATCCGAACAGTCAACAATTTGGTTCTTTTTGGTTAGGAACCGGGTCCAAAATTTCCTGGCTGACTCTCCGGGCTACAGGGTTATGTGACTTAGATCATCGGCATCCGGTGGTCGCACGTAAGTGCCCTGGAAGTTGTCAAGGAATGTGTCTGCCAGGTTCTCCCAATTCCTGATGGAGTTTGCCGGCAAGCTGTTCAGCCAGTGCCGAGCCGGGCCCTTTAGTTTTAGTGGGAGGTACTTGATGGCGTGTAGATCATCTCCGCGGGCCATGTGAATGTGGAGGAAAAAATCTGCTATCCATACCACGGGGTCTGTGGTACCATCGTATGATTCAATGTTCACGGGTTTAAACCCTTTCGGGAATTCATGATCCATTACTTCATCAGTGAAGCATAGGGGATGTGCGGCGCCTCTGTGCCGGGCTTCATTGTATTCGGCCCGGCCGGGTTTGTTAGTGTATCTGGCGTGACGATCCTTGTCACGTGTTGGGGCGCATCCCCGTGATCCATAGATCGATCTTGACTGTCCTGCTTTGTTTTCCAATACATCTCGCAAGTCCTTCGTGTAGCCCCGGGCCTTAGTGTTATTGTTTGATTGGCCACGGGGTGCGGTCTGGACTTCGGGCTGGTACGCCGTTTTGTCGCGGCCACGGGGTGGCCGGTCAGCCGCATCATGCGCTGGTAGCGTGGGCTTTAAAGCCTCTTCCTCGAGTTGAGGTAGCAGCCTGTGCTTTGGGTAGCTTTTGCTAGGGCGTTCGAGTGTGTATTCCTCGACAGCCAGGACCTCGGTCCATCTGCCAGTTAGCAGATCTTGATCAGCTTGAAGTTATTGTTGCTTTTTCTTCAGGCTTTTTGCAGTGGCTATAAGCCGGCGTTTGAAGCGCTCCTGCTCGACGGGATCCTCAGGCACGACGAATTCTTCGTCGCCAAGGCTCACTTCGTCTTCGGAGAGAGGCATGTAATTATCGTCCTTTGATTCTCTATCAGTTGCCTGTTCTTTAGGGCTAGCTTGCCCATCCTCTTGCTCGGCCTGCTCGAAGCCTGGCTGGGCGGGATTGTCTTCGTCTTTAGCACCATTCGGATTGTTATCTATTGTGCCGTATCACTATTTTTTCTATGGTGGGGCTTGGAGCGGCGCCGATGACGCCGGTGTCTAGATTGCTTCCCCAAGAGGTTATCTTCCATTGCCTCATCACCATTGTTTTCTTTAGGGGTGTCCACCATATAAATATCATATGATGAGGTGGCTGTCCAGCGCCCTATAGGCGGTGGTTCCTGTTCTTCTCCTGCATCGTCGTCCATACCGTTGATGTCTTCAGAGTCGAAGTCAAGCACGTCGGTTAAGTCATCGACAATGGCTATAAAGTGGGTGGTGGGTGGGGGACGAATTTCTTCGTCGTCTGCTCCCCACTCGAGCCGGACATAGTTCGGCCAAGAATCTCCTCACAAGGAAAGAGACCTTAATGAGGTCAGCAGATCACCCAAGGGCGAGTGCTGAAAAATATCCGCGGCGGTGAACTCCATGACGGGTGCCCAATCTGATTCGATAGGCACGGACACACGCGGTATAGATCCTGTGGCGGGAGACGAGTCCAAGGGTCCGATGACACCACCCTTACAGGAGGTGGGATCAGTGTTCAGCTTCGACGCTGATGAGTGTGCGGCCCCCGTGGCGGGGTCCATCCACCCGCCCTCGGAAGGCACGATCTGCTCCGGATTGATTCCCGGCGCCACCACAGGCACGATCTCCCGAATACTTTCCGACGGCAGATCAAAGTCATGCCCGTCGTGACCGTTCGGCGCACCTGACATGGGCTCGAATCCGTCGAAGATCAAGTCTCCGCGGATGTCGGCAGTATAGTTTAAGCTTCCAAACCTGATCTGATGGCCAGGGGCGTACCTATCGATCTACTCCAGATGGCCAAGCGAGTTGGCCCGTAGTACGAAGCCGTCGAATATGGAGATCTGTCCGGGGAGGTGATACGTCTCCAACGTATCTATAATTTTTGATTGCTCCATGCTACTTTATCTACTGTTTGGACTATATTGGGCTTTATTTTCCACTTTTATATTATTTTTGGGACTAACCTATTAACCGGAGGCCCAGCCTAGAATTGCTGTTTTTTTGCCTATTTCAGTGTTTCGAGGAAACAGAATATCAAACGGAGTCCAAACAGAATGAAACCTTCGGGAACGTGATCTTCTCACCGAACGTGATGCAGGAGACTTGGACCCTACTCCAAGAAGCTTCCGGGGAGGTCACGAGGGTGGAGGGCGTGTCCCCCCTGGGCGCGCCCCCCTGCCTCGTGGGCCCCTCGGAGCTCCACCGACGTACTCCTTCCTCCTATATATACCTACGTACCCCCAATAGACCAGAGACGGAGCCAAAAACCTAATTCCACCGCCGCAACCTTCTGTATCCACGAGATCCCATCTTGGGGCCTGTTCTGGAGCTCCGCCGGAGAGGGCATCCACCACGGAGGGCTTCTACATCAACACTATAGCCCTTCCGATGAAGTGTGAGTAGTTTACTTCAGACCTTTGGGTCCATAGCTAGTAGCTAGATGGCTTCTTCTCTCTTTTTGGATCTCAATACAATGTTCTCCCCCTCTCTCGTGGAGATCTATTCGATGTAATCTTCTTTTTGCGGTGTGTTTGTTGAGACCGATGAATTGTGGGTTTATGATCTAGCTTATCTATGAATAATATTTGAATCTTCTCTGAATTCTTTTATGTATGATTGAGTTATCTTTGCAAGTCTCTTCGAATTATCCGTTTGGTTTGGCCAACTAGATTGGTAGTTTTTGCAATGGGAGAAGTGCTTGGCTTCGGGTTCAATCTTGCGGTGTCCTTACTCAGTGACAGAAAGAGTTGCAAGGCACGTATTGTATTGTTGCCATCGAGGATAACAAGATGGGGTATTTATCGTATTGCATGAATTTATTCCTCTACATTATGTCATCTTGCTTAAGGCGTTACTCTGTTTTTAACTTAATACTCTAGATGCATGCTGGATAGCGGTCGATGAGTGGAGTAATAGTACTGATGCAGAATTGTTTCGATCTACTTGTCTCGGACGTGATGCCTATATACATGATCATACCTAGATAACCTCATAACTATGCTCAATTCTATCAATTGCTCAACAGTAATTAGTTCACCCACCGTAGAATACTTATGCTCTTGAGAGAAGCCACTAGTGAAACCTATGGCCCCCGGGTCTATTCTCATCATATCAATCTCCATCACTTTATTTACTTGTTTTTCTTTTACCTTTTTACTTTTCATCTTTATTCCAAAAATACCAAAAATATTATCTCTATCAGATCTCACTCTCGTAAGTGACCGTGAAGGGATTGACAACCCCTAAGCGTTGGTTGCAAGTTGCTATCGTTTTGTGTAGGTACGAGGGACTTGCGCGTGACCTCCTACTGGTATGATACCTTGGTTCTCAAAAACTGAGGGAAATACTTACGCTACTATGCTGCATCACCCCCTCCTCTTTGGGGAAAACCAACGCAAGCTCGAGACGTAGCAAGAAGGATTTCTGGCGCCGTTGCCGGGGAGGCTTACGCAAAAGTCAACATACCAAGTACCCATCACAATCCCTATCTCTCGCATTACATTATTTGTCATTTGCCTCTCGTTTTCCTCTCCCCCACTTCGCCCTTGCCGTTTTATTCGCCCTTCTTCCGTTCGATCTTATGTTTGCTTGTACCTTCTTTTTGCTTGCATCTTCGCTCGCTAAAATTTTATTGATCTTGATCCGCTTGCCAATCTTTTTAAGGGATCCAATTATGATGAACCAATTCCTAGTAATTTGGATGCACTAGATTATCTTTATAAGGTTTTGCCTGAAATCCGTGAAGTGACTCACGATAGATCTTTGAATAAAAAGCATGATTGGAATGATTTTATTATAAAATCTTTTGCTGTCAATTGTGCTAATAAGATGCAAAACCCTAAGCTTGGGGATGCTAGTTTTGCTATGTCCTCTACTTGTTGCAATGATCATGATTGGGGTGATTCTTCTTATGATCTTGAAAATTTATTTAATCCCCATGATGAATATGTGATTGATTATAGTGTTTGCAATAATATTGAAGGTGGGTTTGGAAGAGTGTCAAATTTAGATCCCACATATTTGGATAATGTTCAATCTTATTAAGTTTTTGATAAAAGTGGGTTTGGAGAGGTCATGACTTTAGTTAATGTTAATCCCACTATTTTGGAAGAGTGTCAACTTTGCACGCATGTCGATCATGTTGAAAATATTTTATGTGATAGCTATTTTGTTGAATTTTCTTATGATCCCACATGTAATTATTATGAGAGAGGAAAATATGGTCGTAGAAATTTTCATGATAATAATTTACCTCTCGTTATGTTGAGATTGCTATTGTTTCTTTCCGCCTCCTTGCATATGCTAGTTTTTGCTTGCCTTGATAATTTGTTTGCCTATAAGATGCCTATGCATAGGAAGTATGTTAGACTTAGATGTGTTTATCACGTGTTTTATGATGCTCTCTTTGTGCTTCAATTCTTGTCTTTTTTGTGAGCATCATTGAAATATCAATGCCTAGCTAGGGGCGTTAAACGATAGCGCTTGTTGGGAGGCAACCCAATTTTATTTTGTGTTTTTTGTTTTTGGTTCTGTTTAGGAATAGATAATCCATCTACCTTCTGTTTGGATGTGGTTTTATGTTTTAATTAGTGTTTGTGCCAAGTAGGACCTATAGGATAACCTATGATGATAGTTGATTTGATTCTGCTGAAAAACAGAAACTTTAGCTCTCACAAGATTAGCTGCCATTTTTTACTGGAGAGCGCTTTTGCGTTGATTCTTTTTGCTGCTGATCAATAAACAAATTTTCCGGGACTTCCTATTTTGGTAGAATTTTTAGAGTTCCAGAAGTTTGCGTTAGTTACAGATTACTACAGACTGTTCTGTTTTTGTCAGATTCTGTTTTTCGTGTGTTGTTTGCTTATTTTGATGAATCTATGGCTAGTAAATTAGTTTATAAACCATAGAGAAGTTGGAATAAAGTAGGTTTAACACCAATATACATAAAGAATGAGTTCATTACAGTACCTTGAAGTAGTCTTTTGTTTTCTTTCTCTAACGGAGCTCACAAGATTTCTATTGAGTTTTGTGTTGTGAAGTTTTCAAGTTTTAGGTGAATTCTTTTGATGTATTATGGAACAAGGAGTGGCAAGATCCTAAGCTTGGGGATGCCCATGGCACCCCCAAGATAATCCAAGGAAACCAAAAAGTCAAAGCTTGGGGATGCCCCGGAAGGCATCCCCTCTTTCGTCCACTTCCATCGGTAATTTACTTGGAGCTATATTTTTATTCACCAACATGATATGTGTTTTGCTTGGAGCGTCTTGTATTATTTGTGTCTTTGCTTGTTAGTTTACCACAATCATGCTTGTTGTACACACCTTTTGAGAGAGCCATATATGAATTGAAAATTTTCAGAATACTCTATGTGCTTCACTTATATCTTTTGAGCTTGATAGTTTTGCTCATAGTGCTTCACTTATATCTTTTTGAGCGTGATAATTTTTGCTCTAGTGCTTCACTTAGATCTTTTAGAGCACGGTGATGGATTTGTTTTAAAGAAACTTGATGTCTCATGCTTCACTTAGATTATTTTGAGAGTCATTAATAGCATGGTAATTTGCTTAATGTTAATATACTTGGTGTTCAAGATATGTGAAACTTTCTTTTTGAGTAAATTAAATTAAGTTTGATGCTTGATAATTGTTTTGAGATATGGAGGTGATAATATCAAAGTCGTGCTAGTTGAGTAGTTGTGAATTTGAGAAATACTTGTGTTGAAGTTAGTAAGTCCCGTAGCATGCACGTATGGTTAAAGTTGTGTAACAAATTTGAAGCATGAAGTGTACCTGGCTTGTGCATCCTTATGAGTGACGGTCGGGGACGAGCGATGGTCTTTTCCTACCAATCTATCCCCCTAGAAGCATGCGCGTAGTACTTGATTTTTGATGACTTCTAAATTTTTGCAATAAGTATATGAGTTCTTTTGACTAATGTTGAGTCCATGGATTATACGCACTTTTACCTTTCCGCCATTGCTAGCCTCTTCGGTACCGTGCATTGCCCTTTCTCACATTGAGAGTTGGTGCAAACTTCGCCGGTGCATCCAAACCCCATGATATGATACGCTCTTTCACACATAAACCTCCTTATATCTTCCTCAAAACAGCCACCATACCTACCTATTATGGCATTTCCATAGCCATTCCGAGATATATTGCCATGCAACTTTCCACCGTTCCGTTCATCATGACATACTTTACTTTTGTCATATTGCCATTGCATGATCATGTAGTTGACATCGTATTTGTGGCAAAGCCACCATGCATTATTTTTCATACATGTCACTCTTGATTCATTGCACCATCCCGGTACACCGCCGGAGGCATTCATATAGAGTCATATCTTTGTTATAGATATCGAGTTGTAATATCGAGTTGTAAGAAAAATAAAAGTGTGATGATCATCATTATTAGAGCATTGCCCTAGTGAGGAAAAGAGAGAAGGGGCTATGATTCCCCCACAAGTCGGGATGAGACTCCAGACGAAAAAAAAGAGAAAGGCCAATAAAAAAAGAGAAGGCCCAAAAAAATGAGAGAAAAAGAGAGAAGGGGCAATGTT
The DNA here is from genome assembly GCA_963921465.1 of Triticum timopheevii. NCBI lineage: Eukaryota > Viridiplantae > Streptophyta > Magnoliopsida > Poales > Poaceae > Triticum > Triticum timopheevii. The sequence goes on along the minus strand of OY997274.1, from coordinate 616,505,001 downwards.
ACTATTCTTTTACCACACTTGTGCTTCAAAATAGCACCTTGTTCTTCATGTAGTGAGTCTCATACACTTGTGCTTCAATGTAGCACCATGTTTTTCATGTAGTGAGTCTCATAAATTGTCTTGTTTATACTAGTGGGAATTTTTCATTATAGAACTTGGCTTGTATATTCCAATGACGGGCTTCCTCAAAATGCCCTAGGTCTTCGTGAGCAAGCGAGTTGGATGCACACCCACTAGTTTTCTTTTGTTGAACATTCATAGCTCTAGTGCATCCGTTGCATGGCAATCCCTACTCCTCATGTTGACATCAATTGATGGGCATCTCCATAGCCCGTTGATCATCCTCGTCAATATGAGACTTTCTCCTTTTTTGTCTTCTCCACACAATCCCCATCATCATATTCTATTCCACCCATAGTGCTATATCCATGGCTCGTGCTCATGTATTGCGTGAAGGTTGAAAGAGTTTGAGATTATTTGAGTATGAAACAATTGCTTGGCTTGTCATCGGGGTTATAGAAGTTGGGAACATTTTTGTGTGACGAAAATGAAGCATAGCCTAACCATATGATTTTGTAGGGCTGAACTTTCTTTGGCCATGCTATTTTGAGATGACATAATTGCTTCATTAGTATGCTTGAAGTATTATTATTTTTATGTCAATATGAACTTTTGTCTTGAATCTTTCGGATCTGAATATTCATGCCATGATTAAGAAGATTTACATTGAAATTATGCCAAAGTATCACTCCGCATCAAAAATTCTCTTTTTATCATTTACCTACGCGAGGACGAGTAGGAATTAAGCTTGGGGATGCCTGATAAGTCTCCAACGCATCTATAATTTTTGATTGTTCCATGCTACTTTATCTACTGTTTTGGACTATATTGGGCTTTATTTTCCACTTTTATATTATTTTGGGACTAACCTATTAACCGGAGGCCCAGCCCAGAATTGCTGTTTTTTGCCTATTTTAGTGTTTCGAGGAAACAGAATATCAAACGGAGTCCAAACGGAATGAAACCTTCGGGAACGTGATCTTCTCACCGAACGTGATCCAGGAGACTTGGACCCTACTCCAAGAAGCTTCCGGGGAGGTTACAAGGGTGGAGGGTGCCCCCCTGGGCGCGCCCCCTGCCTCGTGGGCCCCTCAGAGCTCCACCGACGTACTCCTTCCTCCTATATATACCTACGTACCCCCAATAGACCAAAGACGGAGCCAAAAACATAATTCCACCGCGGCAACCTTCTGTATCCATGAGATCCCATCTTGGGGCCTGTTCCGGAGCTCCGCCGGAGAGGGCATCCACCACGGAGGGCTTCTACATCAACACTATAGCCCTTCCAATGAAGTGTGAGTAGTTTACTTCAGACCTTCGGGTCCATAGCTAGTAGCTAGATGGCTTCTTCTCTCTTTTTGGATCTCAATACAATGTTCTCCCCCTCTCTCGTGGAGATCTATTCGATGTAATCTTCTTTTTGCGCTGTGTTTGTTCAGACCGATGAATTGTGGGTTTATGATCCAGCTTATCTATGAATAATATTTGAATCTTCTCTGAATTCTTTTATGTATGATTGAGTTATCTTTGCAAGTCTCTTCGAATTATTCGTTTGGTTTGGCTAACTAGATTGGTAGTTCTTGCAATGGGAGAAGTGCTTGGCTTTGGGTTCAATCTTGCGGTGTCCTTACTCAGTGACAGAAAGAGTTGCAAGGCACGTATTGTATTGTTGCCATCGAGGATAACAAGATGGGGTATTTATCATATTGCATGAATTTATTCCTCTACATCATGTCATCTTGCTTAAGGCGTTACTCTGTTTTTAACTTAATACTCTAGATGCATGCTCGATAGCGGTCGATGAGTGGAGTAATAGTAGTAGATGCAGAATCGTTTCGATCTACTTGTCTCGGACGTGATGCCTATATACATAATCATACCTAGATAACCTCATAACTATGCTCAATTCTATCAATTGCTCAACAGTAATTTGTTCACCAACCGTAGAATACTTATGCTCTTGAGAGAAGCCACTAGAGAAACCTATGGCCCCCGGGTCTATTCTCATCATATCAATCTCCATCACTTTATTTACTTGTTTCGCTTTTACCTTTTTACTTTTCATCGTTATACCAAAAATACCAAAAATATTATCTCTATCAGATCTCACTCTCGTAAGTGACCGTGAAGGGATTGACAACCCCTAACCGTTGGTTGCGAGTTGCTATCATTTTGTGTAGGTATGAGGGACTTGCGCGTGACCTCCTACTGGATTGATACCTTGGTTCTCGAAAAATAAGGGAAATACTTACGCTACTGTGCTGCATCACCCCCTCCTCTTCGGGGAAAACCAACGCAAGCTCGAGACGTAGCAGGAGGAAAACCTCCTCCTGGACCGCATCATTGAAGATGATCGAAGGGGCTATCAAACCTTACAGCAACGGCACAGTGGAACTCTCAATGAAAGCACCAATGTCGGTGTCAAAACCGGCGGATCTCGGGTAGGGAGTCCCGAACTGTGCGTCTAAGGCTAATGGTAATAGGAGGCAGGGGACACGATGTTTTATCCAGGTTCAGGCCCTCTCGATGGAGGTAATACCCTACTTCCTGCTTAATTGATCTTGATGATATGAGTATTACAAGAGTTGATCTACCACGAGATCGTAGAGGCTAAACCCTAGAAGCTAGCCTATGATTATGATTGTTGTTGTCCTATGGACTAAACCCTCCGGTTTATATGGACACCGGAGGGGGCTAGGGTTACACAGAGTCGGTTGCAGAGAAGGAAATCTACATATCCGAATATCCAAGCTTGCCTTCCACGCAAAGGAGAGTCCCATCCGGACACGGGATGAAGTCTTCAATCTTGTATCTTCATAGTCCAACTCTCCGGCCAAAGTATATAGTCCGGCTGTCCGAGGACCCCCTAATCCAGAAGATGAAGCAGAACAGGCTCGGCAAGATGCAGTTGATCTCCTGGAAGAGGAAAGAGAGATGGCCTTGATCCGGACGACCATTTATCAGCAAGACCTGCGTCGATTCCACGCCAGAAATGTGAGGGGTCGGGCATTTCAGGAGGGAGACTTGGTTCTTCGGGTGGACCAGGAGAAACCACACAAGCTCGCTCCTGCTTGGGAAGGCCCCTTCATCATCACCAAAGTGCTCCACAACGGAGCATACCGTCTTTACAATGTCGAGCACAATAAAGATGAGCCACGTGCTTGGAATGCGGAGCTGCTCCGCCCCTTTTACACTTAAGCATTCAGACTGTTAAGATGTAATAAGAGATACCTTCTAGTTTAATTATAAAATATTTTACAGTCTCCTGAATGATTGTAGTTCCTTTTTTACATGTCCTAAATCCCCTAGTGGGTGCCTTATCTGTGGATCGTTTTGCCTAAAGTTGAAAAATCCTACTGAGTGGTGAGCAAGCCTCCCACTCGGGGGCTTAGCTGCGAATCCATTTCGCCTATAAGTTCAAAAAATCCTACCAAGTGGTGAGCAAGCCTCCCACTCGGGGGCTTAGCTGCGAATCTGTTTCGCCAAGTTTAAAAAATCCTACAGAGTGGTGAGCAAGCCTCTCACTCGGGGGCTTAGCTGTGAGTCCGTTTCTCCTAAGTTAGAAAAATCCTACCGAGTGGTGAGCAAGCCTCTCACTCGGGGGCTTAACTGTGAATCCGTTTCGCCTAAGTTTGAAAACTCCTACCGAGTGGTGAGAAATCCTCTCACTCGGGGGCTTAGCTGCAGTTCAGTACTCGCCTAAGTTTGAAAAATCCTAACGGGTGGTGAGCGATCCTCCCACTCGGGGGCTTAGCTGCAGTCCAGTACTCGCCTAAGTTTTTAAAAATCCTACCGAGTGGTGAGCAAGCCTCTCACTCGGGGGCTTAGATGCGAATCCGTTTCGCCTAAGTTTGAAGAATCCTACAGAGTGGTGAGCAATCCTCTCACTTGGGGGCTTAGCTGCAGTCCAGTACTCGCCTAAGTTTGAAAAATCCTACCGAGTGGTGAGCAAGCCTCTCACTCGGAGGCTTATCTGCGAATCCGTTTTGCCTAAGTTTGTAAAATCCTACCGAGTGGTGAGCAATCCTCTCACTCGGGGGCTTAGCAGCAGTCGAGTACTCGCCTCAGTTTGAAAAATCCTACCGAGTGGTGAGCGATCCTCTTAGTCGGGGGCTTAGCTGCGAATCCATTTCGCCTAAGTTTGAAAAATCCTACCGTGTGGTGAGCAATCCTCTCACTCGGGGGTTTAGCTGCAGTCCAGTACTCGCCTAAGTTTGAAAAATCCTACCGAGTGGTGACCGATCCTCCCACTCGGGGACTTAGCTGCTGTCCAGTACTCGCCTAAGTTTGAAAAATCCTACCGAGTGGTGAGCGATCCTCCCACTCGAGGGCTTAGCTGCAGTCCAGTACTCGCCTAAGTTTGGAAAATCCTACCGAGTGGTGAGCGATCCTCCCACTCGGGGGCTTAGCTGCATTCCAGTACTCGCCTAACTTTGAAAAATCCTACTGAGTGGTGAGCAATCCGCCCACACGGGGGCTGAGCTGTAGTCCAGTACTCACCTAAGTTTGAAAATGTGTTCCATCCCGATCCACAAGGACGGCGAGGTGCGGGTCGACTACGACCTCCTCCTCAGAGCTGCGTGATACATCTCCGTCGTATCTACTTTTCCAAACACTTTTCCCATTGTTTTGGACTCTAACTTGTACGATTTGAATGGAACTAACCCGGACTGACGCTGTTTTCAGCAGAACTGCCATGGTGTTGTTTTATGTGCAGAAAACAAAAGTTCTCGGAATGACCTGAAACTCCATGGAATATCTTAGAATAAATAATAAAAAATCCTCGCCAAAGATGAAGACCAGGGGGCCCACACCCTGTTCACGAGAGTGGGGGCGCGCCCCTCCCCCCCGGGCGCGCCCCCCTACCTCGTGGGCCCCCTGGTGGCCCTTCGACTCCAACTCCATATATTGGCTTTCGGGGAGAAAAAAATCAGAGAGAAAGTTTCATCGCATTTTACGATACAGAGCCGCCGCCAAGCCCTAATCTCTCTCGGGAGGGCTGATCTGGAGTCCGTTCGGGGCTCCGGAGAGGGGGATTCGTCGCTGTCGCCATGATCAACCATCCTCCATCACCAATTTCATGATGCTCACCGCCGTGCGTGAGTAATTGCATTGTAGGCTTGCTGGACGGTGATGGGTTGGATGAGATTTATCATGTAATCGAGTTAGTTTTGTTAGGGTTTGATCCCTAGTATCCATTATGTTCTGAGATTGATGTTTCTATGACTTTGCTATGCTTAATGCTTGTCACTAGGGCCCGAGTGCCATGATTTCAGATCTGAACCTATTATGTTTTCATGAATATATGTGTGTTCTAGATCCTATCTTGCAAGTCTATAGTCACCTACTATGTGTTATGATCCGGCAACCCCGAAGTGACAATAATCAGGACCACTCCCGGTGATGACCATAGTTTGAGGAGTTCATGTATTCACTATGTGCTAATGCTTTGTTCCGGTTCTCTATTAAAAGGAGGCCTTAATATCCCTTAGTTTCCATTAGGACCCCGCTGCCACGGGAGGGTAGGACAAAATATGTCATGCAAGTTCTTTTCCATAAGCACGTATGACTATATTCTGAATACATGCCTACATTACATTGATGAATTGGAGCTAGTTCCGTGTCACCCTATGTTATGACTGTTACATGATGAACCGCATCCGACATAATTATCCATCACTGATCCGGTGCCTACGAGTTTTCCATATACTAGTTTACACTTATTTACTTTTCCGTTGCTACTCTTACAATCGCTACAAAAATACCAAAAACATTACTTTTGATGTCTTTACTTTCTTATCGTTACCACCACTATCATATTACTTTGCTACTAAACACTTTGCTGCAGATATTAAGTTTCCAGGTGTGGTTGAATTGACAACTTAGCTGCTAATACTTGAGAATATTCTTTGGCTCCCTTGTGTCGAATCAACAAAATTTGGGTTGAATACTCTACCCTCGAAAACTGTTGCAATCCCCTGTACTTGTGGGTTATCACTGCGCCATCAAGAAGAAGGACGAGATTGAGCATGTTGCCAAGGCAAACCGCTTTCAGGAACATCAAGACCATTGCTGAGTGCCTTGCCGATGAGCTGATCAATGCAGCCAAGGGCTCATCCAACAGCTGATGCCAAGGCGGACCGCTTTCAGGAACGTCAAGACCATTGCTGAATGCCTCGCTGATGAGATGATCAATGCTGCCTAGGGCTCATCCAACAGCTGCTCCAACCCGATCCGCAAGGACGACGAGGTGCAGGTCGACTGCGGCCTCTTCCTTAGAGCTGCATCAAAAGTACAAGAACTAATCCGAGTGAAGAACAAGTTCCACTCAAAGACAAACACAACATATTCAAAGATAAACCAAGTTCAGATAAATCCAAAGGTTCTAGACCACGGATTAAAGTGCTCGGGCGTCAGGCCCAAAGGAGTTTCAACGATTACAAAATCACTCGGCATTCCGAGGAAAATAAAGGTGAAGCATAATGTTTTTCGGTCACTCGTCCGGGGAAGGGCTGGCTGGATCACAGAAGATGTCAAGGTCAATGTTGTCTGCAATACGAGTGGCGGCCTCAAGGAAGGTGTCCACGAAGGACTAGAAGGTGTGCTTCTTAGTATTCACAAGCTTGAGGGCCACCAACTTGTCTTCTCTGGCGTCTTCGCAGTGCACTCGGACCAATGACAGGGCAACATCAGCGCCACAGCGAGCAGATGATTTCTTCCATTCCTGCACTCGGCCAGGGATTTGATTTAATCGAGTCATCAACGACTCAAGATCTTGTGAAAGTTCTGCCTGAGGCCAGAGTTCGGCATCAACTCGAGTCATCGCCGCCTTCAGTCGAGCCAGATAAGCAGCACTGTCCATGCGTGATTCCAACCGCGGCAAGTTTATCGCAACGTCGTCTTTCACACGATAATTGATGGGGTCGAGCCCAGTCTCAGCCTCAAAGTCCTGGCAAAGTTCTGCACAATCAAGAAAAATAGTGTGTCGACAATATAACAAGATATTCCAGTCGACGGCAACTAACCAGTCGAACAATGATACCTTCAAGCTTCAGGACCAGTTTTGTAGCAAGTTGTCCCAGATAGGACTCCAGTTCGCCCGTCTTGCCTCTGAGGCTTCCAACTTCATTGGCCAGGTTCTCCTTGTCCTTCTTCAATTGCTCAACTTCCCGATTGGCTTCAGAGATGGCAGTCTTCAGCTTCGAGTTCTCCTCTTCCAACTTGCCGACCGGAGCCAGCTTCTTGTCCGCAAGCGATATCTTCTCTCACGCCTCCTTCTGAGCAGCAGCAAGATCCAAATCCTTCTTCTCTAGAGCTTCCTTCATTTTCTCTAAAGAAACAACACTCTTCAAACGAGCTTGAAGCTAACGGTTTTCACTATGCACATCTGCTCCTGTGAAGTCACTCGGTTCAAAGAGATTAAAAGAAAAAACACTTAAAGATGTGAGCCACGAGGTGGACAAGTGTCGATTGGTTACCTCCCATGATGGCTATTTCTTCCTGAGCAGTCTTGAGGTTCTTCTTCGCCAGTTCAAGATCAAGTTGAAGGCTGATTTGCTTCTTGTTCAACTTAGAAAGTTGAGCCCCAAGATCGCAAGACCTCTGCAGTCAGCGAGAGAGATATATCAGTCGACAGAAACAAAAGACAATGACAGTGAAAGTTACTCTAAGACTACTGCCGAATCAAACATTCAACAGTAGTCTCGGGGACTACACCCAGTGGGTGCACTTAGCGTGCCCCCACTGGTTTAGATCAACACTCAGCATGGTCTGCCCAGCGCGAGTAAAAAAAAGTACATTCTCATACCTCAGTCGACTGCCAGCAGTCGACCGTGGTCTCGAGGACTACACCTAGTGGGTGCACTCTGCGTGCCCCCACTTGTTCGGACAATACACTCGACTCAGCATGAGTCGAGTGGAGTAGAAGACTTCTTAAACTCACACCCCAGTGGGTGTCGGATATGAAACATAGACCCATGATAGTAGATACACATATGGGCAGCGTTCAAAAGTTCAGTCAAGAGATCACTGACCTTAACATTGGTTTGCAGAGCGGTGCTGGCATTAAAGGCCACCTGACTGGCCTCGTGCATCACCTTCACCTCCTCCATAACAAGATTCACCTGGTGAAGAGCCTCCCTGGCAGCACTTGGCGAGTCATCTGAAGTTTGGTATGAAGCAAAAAGTGATGGCTCCAAGGCGACCAAAGAAGCTACTAGGTCGGATGCGTGGAGTTGCACTAGATCAGCAGGAGCCGGAGCAGTCGACCCCGACGAACGATCAGTTGTCAGCGGGTCAGCGAATGTGACGTTGGTCTGAACCAGATCTCCAGATCGCTCGACCACCGCCTCAAGCACCGGCGTCGACTGAGGGACTTGAACATCAAGCCCTCTCCCGCTCGAGCCCTTGCCTCTCCTCCTCCTCTCCTTCAGAGGCACTTCTTCTTCTTCATCATCATGAAGTACGATGACGTCTCGTGGAGCTGCAGCGAAACGAAAAACAACAAAAATTCAACTGACCGACAGCTCAATCGACAAAATAAGTTTTGGTCGAGCGGACTTACCAGCTCGGGAGGTGGACGCGTTATTGGTTTCCTCATCTCGTGGAGCCTTGTCAACATCCATGTCAGTCGCGGCAGAAGTTGGGCTGGAAAGGTACACGATCCTTTCGATCAGAACAGAAGAATCAGTCGGCAGAGATAAGCACAGGAAAGATTCTCACCCTGAGGCAACAGGGACGTCCATCTTGATCCTCGGCAGAGTCTTCTGAGCCTTTGGAGGAGCAACCTTGGGCTGCATGGCGACTTTCTCTGTTGGCTCCGGAGTCGACATCCGGGTGCGCTTCTGCGTTTGGGTGCTTGGGACCACGTTCTTTCTGCGCCCGCCCGCCGGGTCATGGTGTTGCTTGGATCGGCGTTCAGAGCGAGGCGGCGAGTCGACCGCCTCCTCATCGTCTGACTACTCGCTTTCCTCCTCGTCTTCTTCGTCCGAAGATTCCCATTCGCCCTCTCCTCCGGACTGGCCTCTCCCTCCTGGCCTTGCTCCAGAACTTTTTCACCATTGGGCATCGAATACATTTTAGTAAAAACCTGCAAGATAAGACATCGAGTAAAAGTCAGTCGGGCTCAAGAGCAGCCGGAATGTGTATTCAAAAATCGTCGGAATGGACGACACACCTTGCCAGGCTGATTGTCATCACTGAAGGGGACGACTCTCCTGGCTTCTCTGGGGTTATCCTTGTTGCCTGTAATGCTCTTCAACCACATGGCCACTGTCTTGGCCGATACTTCTTCTGGATGAACCCAGGCAGTATCGTCAGCCCCAGAGTACATCCACATGGGATGGTCATGGGCCTGGAGAGGCTGGATGCATCGACTGAGGAATACTTCCAGCAAGTCCATGCCAGTGACACCCTAATTGATCAGTTGGACCACCCTCTCAACTAGCATGTTCGTCTCCACGCTCTCAGCAGCAGTCACTTTTAGCGAGGAAGGAGTCTGAACATGATCAAAAGTGAAGTGGGGAAGTCCGGTCGACTGACCTGGAGTTGCGAGGTCCTGGCAGTAGAACCAGGTCGACTGCCAGCCTCTGACCGATTCAGGAAGAGTCATGGAAGGGAAAGAACTCCTCTGCCTCTTCTGGATACCCAAACCCCCACACATCTGAATGACATGTGTTTTCTCATCACTCGTGTTTGCTTTTTTCACCGACTGAGAACGGATGGTGAAAATATGCTTGAAAAGACCACAGTGCGGTCGACACCCCAGAAAGTTCTCGCACATAGACACGAATGCAGCGAGGTATGTGATGGTATTGGGAGGAAAGTGATGGAGTTGGGCACCGAAGAAGTTCAATAAACCCTGAAAGAAGGGGTGCGGAGGAAACGAGAAACCCCGATCGACATGGGTGACGAGCAGTACACACTCACCTGGTCGAGGCTTTGGCTCCATCTCCCCCTCCGGCAGCCTCACTGCACCCTTGGCGATCAGCCAGGACTCCACCAGCTCGTCCAGGTCTTCTTGCCGGAGTGAAGACCGGATCCAATCTCCTTGGATCAAACCTGGCGGCAGCGCCGAGCGCAACGACGACCCGCGATTCTGCTCCTTGCCTTTCACCGCCCCCGTCGCCTTCTTCGCGCGTTCCAGCGCTGCCGTCTTGTCCTTCACCATGGTGGAGGAGCGGCGATGTTGAGAACGGAGGAGCCGAATGTAGTGGAGAAGCAGAGGAAGAGGGGACAAAATAGATGCACACAGTACATGCGCCTCGGCTCCGCCGCCTTATAAAGGGCCGCTTCCGAGTGGCTGACACGTGGGTCCAGGTGATCCTGTTAAGTCCCGCAGTAGTCGTGCGCGACATACATGGCGAAAAGGTGGCGCAAAGATCGAGGCGCTCCTGTTTATCCACCCCGCTTACTTCGGCACGCTCCATCCCACGCGCTTCCCCGAAATTTCGAATCCCGTGAAATCCGGGACACACTGCAATCAATCGCACCAAAGATTATGTGCCCTGAAGTAATACTCGACAGGTGATGTTACAAATTCACTCGGCGACTTTCTGAATCGATCAAGGCGACTGAATCGAAACTGAAGTTCCAACATGAGCCTACCGTCCTGCATAAAACACTCGTGAGACGCAAAGCTCAGAGCAAGATCAACTTCAACCTACTTTCCACTCAGACCTTAATCCATTCGGGGGCTACTGATGAGGATACAGACCTAAGGTAGGGTCATAGACTTGACCTAGACGCCCTACCCAAGGTCACTACCCTAGAAGCAAAGAAGTCCAAGAGACAACAAGGAATCCCCAGTCAAAGGTGTCGAGTGCAATCCACTAGACCAATCATATCACTCGGGTACCCCCTACCCGATGTCACTCGACCATACAAGAAACCACTTCACCTACTGAAGACCAGGAGTCACTCAGCACTACAACGGTCAGGCGTTCACTCCTAGTCTTTAAGACCATTAATAGCACTTATGACCGGCGTTATCAGTAACGCCCTATCTTTATGTACATTGAACCCCTTGTAATGGAGGATGGCTGGGGTCCTGGCGCACTCTATATAAGCCACGCCCCTCCTCTGGCACAAGGGTTCGCACCCCCTGTAACACCACACGCATATAATCCAATCAACCGCCTCCGGGCACCGAGACGTAGGGCTTTTACTTCCACTGTGAAGGGCCTGAACTCGTAAATATTGCGTGTACAACTTCACCATAGCTGAGATCTTGCCTCTCCATACCTACCCCCCATTCTACTGTCAGTCTTAAGACCACGACAGGCAGCATGGCCTTTGATGGTTGGCGTGCTATGCCACTGGTGCGGCAGATGCGATGTTGGCTGCACCAAGGTCGGAGGAGGAGCATGTGTGCCTGGCTGAAAGCCTCATCTACCTTTGGCCAGACCAATGATGGCGGTCTCTGCGGGTGTCACTCCCCTTCTTGAAGGCTTCGTCATGGTTGCTCCAAGTGAAAACTTTGATCCTTTGGGTCGGGCGATCGTGGCGCTGCTCTGGTATCATGCCCTTCATGAAGGCACCATCGTGGAGCTTATGGTACGTCGGCTCTCAGTCTCGTCTCTTCGTGGTGCTTTCTCACGGTTGAGAGCTTCATCGTCTTCATATCCACTTGGAGTTGAATGGAGTGGTGTAACTGGACCGGACCACCTTTATATCGGTGTGTACAACCTCGTGTGATCGTTTGTATGATGATCGTTTGTATGATGATCGTTGCTTTATATGGATTGTTTGTATGATGATCATTTCTTTATATATAAAGCGGGGCGGAGAAAAACATAAAGGAGAACCTGGGTACCAGCGCACCCTATATGCAAAAAAAATAGTAATTCAAAAAAAGTTTAAAAAATTCCAAATCTTTTTTGGTATTAAACATGCTCAGGTATTGTACTCGTATAAAAAGATTCGTTGGAGAATGACTTTCATTGCATCCTGGGTCAAAGATTCAGCAAAAAACACTATATACAAGTACTATACACGCTATATTGTCGTCATAAACTTGTCTTTTTTGCTGTGAAGTCAATATGAATTATTTCTTGTCCAAACTTTTTATACGAGTATAATACCTGATCACGTTTGATTCCAAAAAATATTTGCAATTTTTTGAACTTTTTCTGAATTACTAAATTTTTTTCCGCATATAGGGTGCTCGGGTACCCGGGAGCACCAAGTCCGCGGGGCTGAAGCCTTTTTCAATAGTTGATGGTCTTACGATATTTCCATCTACGTCTTTCGGTAGTCACTAGTCACTACGTTCCACCGTACACACCCTATAATTATTATAAGGGTTTGTCTAGAACTTAGTCGACAGAGACTTAACGAAGTCTCAGTCGAGTGACGTCATCGTAGTTTTTTGCTGCAAGCGGCACGGCTAGATGCTACAACCAATGTTGGAAAATGTTACGTCAATTTTGCAAGCAATGACAACTGATGCTGCAACCGTTGTGACTAAAATGCTACAACCGTCAATGACAGAGTTACAACCGGTCAGACGTTGTGCTACAATCGATAAGGGACAAGATGCTACAACCAACAAGACGGATGCTGCAACCGGTAAGAAAAAAGTTGCAAACGTTGGGACGAAATGTTGCAAGGTCGACTGAGACTTAGTTAAATCTCAGTGGACTGATTTTTAGCAAGCCCGTTATTATAAATAATGTTAGTGAAATAAGCATAGCACAAACAATCGTCCTAGCAAAAAAGGATCGCACACGAAAAACTAAACGTGCCATAAGCTTGGTGTGGGGATGTTGCATTCGCGGTAAAATAAGTCCATTGACCGGTGTTCGATCGATGTGCTTCTGGTTGGAGCCGGTTGTCCGGGTGCGGAGCACCGCCGCACCGACTTCTCCCCTCCAGACGCATGCACGCACGGACGACGGTGACGACCCGCCATGATGAGCATGAGGTCGACACAGGCCTGGTTACCTGTGTAATCTATCGTGCCAGTTTGTCGCCCGGTGACTTTGGTCGAAAGCTTGCCGGCGAAGCGAGCAAACTGCCTGCGTACTGTGCGCCGGCCGCCGGCCGCCGACCTACGTGGAATGAGAAGAAGATGCACACGTACGTGCTGGTTCTCTCCTTTGAACAGTTTTCAACTACTCGTCGCTTCTTTTGAGGAGCATGCGGCTACGTATCCCGACGGATCAAAGTAAAGAATGAAGAATCTGTTGGGAACACACGCCATGCCCATGTGTTTTTATTCGAATATGCACGAGTGTGCATATTATATGTTAAAGAAGAAAGGCAAAGAGCGCCTCCACCATATTTACAAGGTTCACATTACAACACTCCTAATCCTCACTACTAGCCCACCGTTCAAGCCGAAGGAAGAAGGGGTCCATGTCTCTTTTAAACTTGCCGGCAATAGACCACATTCTTCCTTCCGACCTTACTCTACCTAGTAGTACGCCTAACGAAGGGGATGCCCCATCAAACACAATAGCATTGCGATACTTCCACAACTCCCACAATGTCAGCAAGAAAACCGTATGAAGATCCTTCTTGTGCCAGCCGTTTGTCCCATGCTTTTCCTCAAGCCAGAGGGCTAAGGAATCGTGTGCAGTCGGCGTCCAGTCCAGCATGCCCAGCGCCTCACATACTGCAGCCCACGCTGACCTGGCAAAGACGCACGTCAGTAGCACATGATCAATCGTTTCGTCCTCCTGGTCGCATAAGGGGCATGCATCTTGGTGTGGGAGGCCTCTCCTCGCCAGTCTGTCAGAGGTCCAACACCTGTTTCTTAAGGCAAGCCAAGCAAAGAACTTGCAGGTAGATGGGGCCTGAGACTTCCATGTCAGCTCCGCCATAGGCTCTACCGTCCGGCCCCAGAATTTTGCCGCGTAAGCCGAGCGCACCGAGAAACGACCGTTGGTCCATGCCCATGTGTGGCCTGTTTAATTTCGGCAACGATGACCGCTGTCTGGTTCGTACTGGACACGGGGTAGGAACTATGTCCACATCGCATGTAAATGGGCGGCACGAGTGCGAGTTGCGAACCACAACCATGCTGCACAATGGTTCACCAGAAATTGTGCATGGCACATGATCGTCTCTTTCAGCAGCAGTACGGTTCCAAAAGCGACGTCATTACAAAAAGGATTGCGAGCCAGAAAAGAGACGGAGATAGCTTAGCTTAATTACCTAGCCAGGGCAGAAATCACACATTTGACCTGTGGGCTAAATCAAATTACAATCTGACCTGGTCTTGAAATTTTTTCACATAACAAACCGTTTTGGGTGGCGCCCAACAGCCGGGCGCTGCACTGCACTATGCAGCGCCTTTGACTAAGGCGTCGCACGCCCGGCCAGCGTGGCAGCCCGGGGCCAGGTGCGACCCCACAGCCAGATGTGCAGCACCTAAGAGCTAGGCGCCACACTCATAATGTTTGAGAGTAGTCCTAGCTATGCGGATGTCTTGGAACAAGCGAGAAAGGATTTGAATTGGATGGACCTAAGTGATGTTGTTGAGTTCGAGGGTAGGCATAATGTTGGTTTTGGAATGCACATCCGTTGGAAGACAATGCGTGTGAACTCGAAGCAACATTGGGTTGCATACAAGGAGACGGTTGCGGAATCTCTAGACAAGACTCTTGAGTTATTTGCCTCCAAGAAGGTTGAGTCTAGTTTGCATTTGGATTTGAATCGGGGGCCCTCCCCGTTGGTTGCTAGTACTCTCCCACCCATGAACCAAGATCAAGTTAGTGAACCTCATTTGACGCAACAAGTTTGGCCAACATTGAGCCCGGTTTCAATCAACCCAAATGAAGCTTTTGAAGAGGACAATTATGAGTACGAGGAAGATGACAACGAAGTTGATCTCCATGACAACAATGTGGGTGATCTCGAGCAATATCATGTGCAAGAGACAATGGACCAATCCATCCCTTTTTCTCGCGCATATACATCGAACTCCGATGACGATGGTCCCGATGAAGAAGTTGATAAGGAGGGGTTCACTCCCAAGGAGGCCCAAGCATTTATGAAGGTATTCGGGCGGGATCACAAGACAACATTGTTCAAGAATCTTAATCTCGCGGATCAAGCCATTGTAGATGGTGGCAAATGTATATCTCTTGGAGCTAGGCCAAGTTCTCACCGTGATTTGGAAGACGGCAAGAATGGGATATATCCCGGTTGTGAGTTTCAATTCTTCTTGGAATTGAAGATGTGGCTCGACAACTACTCGGTTACGCATTATCGTCCACATAAAGTGGCCAACTCGAACGTCAAAGTGCATTACACGGTTAAATGTAAAGTGCCAACATGTCCATGGATTGTGCGTGCAAGGCCATGGAAAGGAGATCCCACTTGACGCATAGTGAGTTGTACGTCAAGTCACATGTGCCGACACAAGAATGCGGATGTCAAACTTGTGTACCAACAACACAGACAACTCACATCCAAGTTCATTGCTTATAGGTTATCCAACCAAATATCCACACTTCCAATAATGAGCATCAAGAGTGTCATTGACCTTGTGAAAGCCATCTTTCATTACAAGGTGAAGTACGGCAAGGCATGGAAGGCGAAGCAAGCCGCATTCAAGATGTTGTATGGCAATTGGAGGAAGCATACAACCGACTCCCTAGGTTGTTGTTAGCTATGGCCGTCACAAACCCAGGCATGGTTCACGTGGTTGAGCCTCATGGGCACCAAACATTGATTCACAACGGGAGGACCGTCCGAGTATTTGGCTGTGCATTTTGGGCCTTTGAGCAACGCGTGAGGGCTTTTGAGCATTGTCGGCCTGTCATCTCCATTGATGGCACGTTCTTGACGGGACAATACAAGGGCACTTTATTGGTTTCAATAGCAAGTGATGCCAATAACCGGGTGTTGCCTTTGGCTTTCGCTTTGGTTGAGGTGGAGAATAATGATAACTGGGAGTGGTTCTTGCGTCAACTGAGAACAAGGGTATTACCGACTGAAAGGGAAATTTGTTTCATATCGGATCACCATCCAGGAATTATAAATGCGGTGGTGGTTGACATTCCCGGACATACAAAGTTGCACCATCGATGGTACATGAGGCACTTTTGTGCAAACTTCTATAGGGCATGTGGTATCAAGGAGTTGGCTGATGATCTTCAAGATTGTTGTCTTGCTTTCACCAACAAGCGGTTTGCCACATTGTTCGATGCATTGCTCAGACAAAAGAAACTTGACCCCGGAGGTCATGAATTTCTCAATAAGAACATTGTCGAAAGGAATATGTGGGCACGTGCTTTCGTTGAAGATGGCCGGAGGTACGGTCAAATGACAAGCAATATGGCAGAATGCTTCAATAAGGTGCTCAAGGGTGTACATGCATTACCCGTGACGACAATAGTTCAATACACATTTAACAAGATGAATGCATACTTTTTAAAGTACTCAATGAATACGGATAAGCAGATTGCTGGTGAGAACAAGGATAAGCACAAGTACAATTTCCCACCAAAGGTTGAAAAATGGTTGGAATTTCAATCACGAAAGGCAGACTCCGAAGAAGTTGTACTATATGACGACAACGATTGGATGTTTGAAGTGAAAGAGCCTGGAGGAACCACAAACGATGGCCACCAACACCGAGGCCGGGCTTTCAAGGTCTCCCAAACACGGTGTGATTGCACTTGCATGAGGCCATATTTGCTTCATCTCCCATGCTCGCACTTGTTAAACGCATCTCGTGTTAGGAATGTGGACGTCAATGACCCTCTTACCGTGCGGGAGTCTGAGTTCTCAATCATGACTGTCAAGAATACATGGGCTCCCCTGTTTCAGCCATACTTGGACCAATCACAATGGCCGGAGTATCATGGAGTTCAACTATGGCCGGACCCGAAATTGAAGGTCGTTAGACGGGGAAGACGTCAGACAAAGCGTCTTAGAGGTGACATGGACGGTGGGGCCGTGGTGCCGGTCGAGAAACCAGCACCGGCCAATTCCAAGAGCTTCGTGAGCACTCCCGTTGTGGGGATTGCAATGGTGAGGGACACAACACAAGAACTTGTACCAAACCAAGAAAGTGATAAAAGAAAATTGATGCAAGCACAAGCCAAGCAAATGGTAGCCAACCAAGTCAAACAAGTGCCCAAGTGCCAAACCAATCAAATCAACCAAGCCAATGAGGAACTAGGCAACAAAGAGGGAGTCGACTAGGTCTTAGAAGAGGCTGTGGTGTTGGTAGAGGCCGTGGTGATGGTCTTGGCCGTGGTGATGGTGGTAGAGGCCATGGTGACGGACTTGGCCGTGGTGTTGGTAGAGGCCGTGGTGATGGTCTTGCCCGTGGTGATGGTGGTATAGGCCTTGGTAGTGGTCGTTTCGGCCGTGGTGGTGGTGGTAGAGGCCGTGCTGGTGCTAGAGGCCGCGGTGGTGGTAGAGGCTGTGGCGATGTCCTAGGCCTTGGTGGTGGCTATGGTCGTGGTGATGGCCTAGGCCTTGGTGGTGGTCGTAGTGGAGGAATGTTTTCTTGGCTCAATGGACCATTGCCGTATGTGACTTACTATTATCTTGTTATTTGTGTTGTCATTGTCATTTTGCATAGTGCGACTAACTATTAAGTTGTCATTTTCGTAGGTATGGCAACAATGCTGGGGGTGGAGGACTCGGAGGGGTGTGGTGAGATGCCGGAAAAAGAAGAAGAAGAAGAAGAGAGGACCTTGCTTGACGCAAAAATGTGTGATAAAATGTGTGATACTATGTGACCTTGTGAGCTATAATGTGTGGTCATATGTGCTACTATGTGACCTTGTGAACTATAATGTGTGGTCCTATGTGCTACTATGTGACCTTGTGAAATATAATGTGTGGTCCTATGTGCTATGTGTGTATGACTATGTGATTTGGACTATGTCTTCTTTCTGTGTTTTGGACTACTATATGTGATATCACTTATAGTGTGTATTACATCTATTTGAACCACAAACCAAAAACATCACTTGTTATTTGAAAACAATAGACAATGCAGCGCCTAAGAGCTAGGCACCACGCTATACTGTGCAGCGCCTAGCCCTTAGGCGCTGCACATCTGGACATGCTAGTCCAGAGAGCAACAGAAGGTATCCGGTAGCTTTGCAACCCAAAAAATCGCTAAGTCAGGGTGCAGTGCCTAAGACCTGGGCGTCACAGTATACTGTGCAGCGCCCATGACCTAGGCGTTGCACTATGCAGTATGACGCCTTGGACTTGGGCGCTGCACCCTGACTTAGCGATTTTTGGGTGGCAAAAGCTACTGGAAATCTTCTGTTGCTCTCTGGACTGGCATGTCCAGATGTGCAGCGCGTAAGGGCTGGGCGCTGCACAGTGTAGTGTGGTGCCTAGCTCTTAGACGCTGCACACCTGGACATGCCAGTCCAGAGAGCAACAAAAGGTATCCAGTAGCATATGTAGTAGTGCAGCGCCCATGGTCTAGGCGCCACATGTTAATGTGCAGCGCCTAGCTCTTAGGCGCTGCACATATGGACTCTTATGCTGCCCCCACCCCTCCCACCCATCCCCACCCCACACACCCCCACCCCCACACACAAACCCGAAGCTCAGTGCCTCCCCTCTGACCTCCTCTCCCCCCTCTCAAATCCTTGTCTGATTTGGAGATATTGTCCGTGGATATCGAAGCCAACCTTTCGGGGATATACCCCGCGGTATGACCTGGCCGGAAGTATGGCCCGGCCGGGCTTGACATTTTCATTGATAACTCGCCGGAGGACTGGCGGCTCACTGGTCTGACGACTCACGAGCCTGGCGACTCACGGACGGCCCTAACGGCGGGTCAGATAGAAGACAAGGTCCAAGGCCCAGAAGGCTGGCTCATGCTATGGTGGGCCGGCTTAGGAGAAAAGGCATAAGGAATATTCTCCTACAATGGAAGCAAGACTAGGACTCCACTTGTAATAGAGTAATCTTAATCCTACTAAGACTAGTCATGTAACCCGCCCCTTCAACATATATAAGGAGCGGCAGGGCACCCCAAAGAGGGCAAGAGAAAATAATCGCTAAGGCTAGACACAACTAAAGGGGGAGCCGGCTTATGCGGCGTCTCCCTCATGATCATAATGAGATCTAGCCACAAACAGCATGTAGGGTTATTACCGGATGATGTTTCCCGGGGCCCGAAGCTCTCTAAATCCTTGTCTTGTGTTGCGTCTCTCGATTCCGCCCAACCTCTCTCAAGCTACCGCATAGATGTGTTGGCCTCGCGACTAAGTCCTCACACTAAGGACATCTGTCGTGACAATTCCACGACACAACCCCTCCCAGAAGGTAATCTCCTCTGATCCCCTTGTTTTCATCTATAGAAAATGTCATATTTGATCAAATCTTGCTAGTTTGGGGAAACCCTATTTTTGGCTTGGATTTGGAAATTTGTGTTGATGTTGGTGTTACGGTTATGGTTAGGCTTCATACTATGCTAGGGTTAGGGTTATGTGTGTTTGTTGTTGGTGTTAGGGCTATGATATGGTTATGGTTAGGGTTAGGGTTGTGGTTATTGTTAAGTGGGGGTTAGGGTTAACCAAGAATTCTCAGTTTTGTAGGCATGGCTTCATCCGTTTCCATGACGATGCCACCGTGTGCTAACCAAGAAGACATGCCGAGCAAGTGGGAGGACGCATCTTTGGACAAGGTGAAGGAGAAAGATGTCAACATCCCGCCATGTTGGTGTGGCGATGTTTGTAAGGTGAAGATGTCCAACGACCGAAACAAATCATGGACGGAAGGGCGGAGATATTTTGTATGCTCGAAAAGTCAAATTTACTCTCAAATGGGTGTCAACACTAACAAAAAAATGTATGCAGTCACCGCCTCCTCTGTGCAAGTACTTCACGTGGATAGATCATGAAGTGCCAGAAGATGTCCAAAAGGACCAATATCAAGATTATCTTAGGCGGCAGCGGCGGTTCGAAGAATCATTTTGAAGAGGCTTGGAGGAAGAGTGTCGTCGGAAGGAGAGGATTGAGCGGAAGAAACGAGAGGAGGAGAGGGCACCGCCAAGCAAAACTTGCTCGTGCGGAGGAGAGGGCAAGAAATCTTGCAAAGGCTCGCAAGGCGCAAGAGGAGGACTCCGCATGTGACAAGAAGGGGAAATGGCCTCGCTCTACTCAGTAGGGACTTCGTTTTGGTGCACTAGTCATGAAACTGGATGTATCCATGTCGTATTTGTCATGAACTTTGTTCTAGGGCAAGATGCCATTTTCTAGTCAACTATGTCGTACTAGGAAAATTTGTCATTTCTAATGAATGTGCCGTGAACTATGTCGTAGTAATGTTTGAATTGTCTTAAGTGATGAACTCATAAGTCATAAAATTTGTGTTTGTTCAAATTGCTGTGATGCTCAAGTTATTGTAAGTGTTGGGATGTATCGGTGAATTGCCATTTGTAGTCTACAGCGGTAAACAGTTGTGCAGCGCCCAGAGAATAGGCACTGCACTTTACAGTGCAGCACCCAAGGCAGAGGCGTCACACAGTAGAGTGCAGCGCTTGGCTCTAGGGCGCTGCACATTTACTTAGCAGTTTTTGGGTATGGCCAGTACTGTAATGCTTTGTATGCATAGCCAGATGTGCAACGCCTAGGGTACAGGCGCTACATTATACAGTGCAGCTCCTGAGTGCTGGGCGCTGCACTGTATAATGCAGCGCCTGCCTGTTGGGCGCTGCAGTGCTGTTAACAGCTAAAATGCAGTAATTTGATGCATTTTTTTGCAGCAAACTGCACTCAACTAAGATATAATATGAATGTAGTGCTGCAAACTGCAGAAACTCAACAAATATAACTAATAACTTGAACATCACATAGTTTAGGACAACTCAACATTACTACAAGTTCGCAAACACAATGACCACACAAATAAGAGTTCACCAACATATGACATAACCTCACAAGTTCGTCAACCTAATGTAACGGTACAAGATCACTGATGCCTTCCGCACGTGCTCCTGGTGCCACGCCTGCAGGCAATCTTCTTCTTCTTGTTAGGACGAGCCTCCTCTTCCTGCACTTCCTCCTCAGCCTCATCATCCAAGCTAGCCATCCGCGAGGTCCCTACGACCACCTTTGGGTTGCCTCTGTTGTCAAAGTCGGTGGGCGTGTACCGGCGTATGGGCTGCCTAGGCTTCAACATATATACGGACCAAACTTGAGCGTCCACCAAAGTCATGTCATCATCAAGGTCATCGGCCTATCACACAATGAAACAATATGGTAAAGACCAGCGTTGTAATCAATTAAGAATCACATCTAAAGGATTAGTCATACCTCTTGGGTGACCACACCCTCATCATCCAGATAAGCATGTGAGGAACTCACATCATCCCCCTGATGGTGAGATAAGGTGTCTGATGGTGTACCAGACCTAGAGGCTGAAGGTTCATCAAATTTGGGATCACGACAACCGAGAAGATTCGATAACCGCCTTAATTTCTTGGCCTGATGTTGTAACATGTTCAAGTGTATAAGATATCAAAATATGTAAGATGGACACCTGAATGCGATATGTACCTTGAGGAGTGCTCGTAATGAACCATATCATTTCCTTCTCCAACCGAAGTCTTCTCCAGAATAGACTCGCTTTCATCAGCTGATTTCTTGATCTGGTCGAGCTGCGGATGAGAACGAATGAACGCGTTAGCCATCGAAACATGTGTAATACGGCCAACGGGAAAGTAAAGAAGGGAACACTTTTGCCACATAGTTAATGACTGGAACAGCAGGGACTCCTTGCCTTCCCTGATATCTTTGTTGTACCGCCGCTTCGATACATCCTCAAAGTTTATGGGCTCTTCAAGAATATCATCGTTGTATGTCGGCCGGCATATCTCAACTCGAGTACTTCCAAGAAACCATCGTAGGTAGTTATCGAAAGCAAGTGAGTTATGCTCACGAAGCTGGGCGCGTGCACTGTTACGAGCTTGCTCCACACTAAGATGGAAGCGGGTAACATACTATGCATGATGCTTGTCCCAATCCTTTATCTTCCACTGATTTGTCCTGTCCAACCTACATGGTACAAAACCAAACATTAGCAAAATCAAAAAAAAGGAGTGATGATGCTTAGTCAATCGCAGACATGCTCTCTTACCTATGAAGTGCTTTGTTCGTGTCCACCCAATCCAGCAGGTGAGGCTGGAAAAGACCAAATTGACGATGCACGCGATGTGGCAAATGAAACTGAACCGCCCAGTTGCATATCAGTGGGCACCGCATACGCCAGAGATCCTTATCCTGCAAGCACATCGGGTTGACGCGGAACTCCCTGGTGTACCCAAAGCTCTCACCCGCGCCATATGGCTGCCATACCACATATGAAATAGGGCAACAATGCAAAATTGATGACTATTTTTCAAGCAAACATGAGAAATGACTGAAGTAATGACCTCCTTACCTGCTCAGGCGTAATTGTGTCCAACTCGGCAATGTACTTTTGGTACATGAGACTGACATCGTTCGTCATCTCGGGTACCACATCCCACTTGTAAGCCCAAGTGGGGCGCCGTAATTCACCTTCTTCATCCCAAGGTTTAAACGTGACGCTCTTGGGCGTCCAACAGGCAGACGCTCCTAGCTCCATACAGAAAGCAGAAGCATATTACCACCAATGCCTGCCTTATCTGTGATCCTGCAACATGCATCGTCCTACTGCATATGATAGAAAATAATGTTAACTTGACAGCAAGGTTGCATTTGCTAATGAAGAAATGACTTGATAGCAAAACAAAACAAGTACCTGTCGGTACAAGTAAGCAAGAGTCGCTGAACCCCAGCTCCATCCGCTATCGAAGACGGTCAACGCCTTCAGCCACATCCATGGAGCGTTCTTGCCTGTCGAGTCAGGAAACAAAGTCCACGAGACAACATACCACATCGACACGAGCATGTGTCTGTTTCACATCATCAGTGGCATCCGTGGGGCAATGCGCAAAGTTTGCTTGAATCCACGTGAAAGCAGCTCCGGCTGCTTTCCTTTCCTTCTTCTTCGGCTCTTCTCCCTCCTCTACATCAGCCTCAGCCTTGGTAGGAGCCATACCGATAAGAGCAATCATCTGCTCGCGCCACCCATCAGATCGGTGCTCATACATAGAGGTTTCCCGTCGATAGGAAGCCCGGTGATCAAGGTGACATCCTCGAGCGTCACAGTCATCTCCCCAGTCCGAAGATGGAAACTGTGCGTCTCCGGCCTCCACCGATCAGCAAGAGAGGTCACCAGTGGAGCGTTGAGGTTCAGCGTGGACCGGCTGACCAACTGAATCCACGGGAGGAGTCCTGCCTCCTTGATGTAGGGTGTGTACCGCTCATCATAGGTCATGGCAGGGCCAGAGACCCCGTGATACCGAATCTTCTGAGGTTCAAGCTTCTGCAAAAAACAAGTAATGATAAATCTTAGGGCATATGTCAATTTCAACTAAAGGCAAATTCGCAAAATATTTAGAGTACTCATTATTACCATCTCCTTCTCGCGCATCATGTAGGCCCGGTGTTGTGTGTCGTAGACATCATCGAGAAGCCAAACCATCCTTACAAAGTTCAAACAATAAACATATATGAGTTCATTTGCATCTCAAATATCAGTATACACTAAACATCTCATATGTGTTCAACTACAACAATCTCAACATGTTCTTCTCACACAATGAATAAATGATTGTAAATTCTCATATATATCTCAAAAAAACTCAACATCTCATATCTCAAATAAACTCAACATCTAATATATATCTAAAAATAACTAAACATCACATATATGTCTACAAAACTAAACATCTAATATATATCTACAAAAAACTAAACATCACATATATGTCTACAAAAATAGGCATCTCATATATATCTAAAAAAACTAAACAATCTAGGGTTTCACAAGAATCATATGTTGTGAACTAATGAACAACACTATGGTAGTACCACTATTATTACACATCCTAAATCAAGCAAATCAACCAAATCAAGCAAATCAAGGGTTCCACCAAATCTTGGACAAATCTCTTAAATGACAACAAATTTACGGAGGAAAAGAAAGGGAACGGAGGAGTTTACCTAGTAGGAGGGATTGGAGATCGAATCCACGGATCAAATCTTCAGATCTGAGAGGAATGTGAGGGGGGATCCGATGGTGCGCCGCCGCCGCTGCTCTCTGTCCAGAGAGCAACTTCCTGAAGAGGGGAAGAACTGCCTGGGAGGGTTGGCCCGATGCGGCTTAAGTCACTGTCCAGCGCCTAAGCGCTAGGCGCTGCACATTACACTATGTGGCGCCTAGCGCTTTGGCGCTGCACAATTGGCTGTGGGGACGCACCTGGCCCTGGGCTGCCACGCTGGCCGGGCGTGCGACGCATTAGACGAAGGCGCTCCATAGTGCAGTGCAGCGCCCGGCTGTTGGGCGCCAACCAAAACGGTCTGTTATGTGAAAAAAATTTAAGACAAGGTCAGATCGTGATTTGATTTAGCCCACAGGTCAAATGTATGATTTCTACCCCTAGCCAGCTCTGTCGATGGGGACCAATCGGTGTACTTTTCCGGTGTGTGGTTGACAACCACGTAGATTTGGATCCACCAATATGGAAGGCCCGCGATTATTCAAATATCGAGTTTAAACATTTTGTAAAGCCAACGAGTTCATGCATAAAGAAATGAAGTCAATGAGTTAACAACCACACTAATTGACTGACTACCACGTGACACATGTGATAAGCAATCCAAACAATTCCAAAAAGAAAAACAGTAACTGACTGACTGAAACGCCAAAATTGTTGTTCTCATCTACACATCGTCACCCATCGTCTCAACTTTCTTTCTGCAAGAGTATATACCATGAAGGCCCGTGAAGCATCAACGGCCACACGGAGCACAATTTCTGGTCAAAATTATAAGGAAAACACACACACATGAAAAGAGCATATAACATGCGTATGTAGACGGCTATATCGATTCTACGCTGTACTAGACTCCACTTGTGAGTCAAGAAGATGATGACATGCAACTTGCTGGCACTTTGTAGCTGCCAAAGCAAGCGCAATTGGCGGACTGTGAAGGGAGAAGCCGGCAAGGAAACCCGCGGAATGTGACGAGTTCGTAGCGGCGGCGAAAACGACGCCAGTCTTGGATCGAGTCTGAAGGAGGGCGAAAACCATTGGCCCTATACTGGTCTTGCATCGACGTCTGACAGACTGGGACGTGTGTTTTACAGGCGTATACAGATCGATGGATATGCTATCATATACAGTCGCTTGTGTGAGTTGATGTTGACTCTGTGCATTCTAGTTATCCAAAAACCGGATGTGTGCTCATTATGTTATTTATCTTCTTGATGCTCTCATTTGAGCCAATAAAGTCCATCTTCTGTCGAAAAATATACAGTCGCATATTAACAGTCGTGTTCATTGTGACCTCCATGACAGGTACAGAGAGATAGATTGCATGCTCAAACGGGGAGGAAGAGCGAGACCACCAATAGTGATGGTCTTCTTATTAATTGCGCGCCATGTTGTTGTACTGCGTAGAGTAGCTAATTCGACCATCTTTCTTTATGTTTATTACATCAGACGCATCTAGTCCGGAGAACTAAGGCTGGTCGTAATGAAGAGTATCATAAACTACTTTCGTAATGCATAGTATCATAAGTTAATATTTTATGTTGCCTTATTAATTGCCATGCATGATACAAAATAGTACAACCTTTAATATAGTACGGTACCATGATATGATATCACGTCATCTCTTCTCTTATTTAATTGTATGCCACATCATTCAAAAAGTCTAGTTGCATGCATGATACCGCTTATGATACTCCTATTACGGCTAGTTTGAAGTAAGGGTGGCCATAGTGAGGGTAACATAAACGATATCATGCACTTGAAACTCGCAAACATGCTTATGTGGCAGACAATTAAAGAAGAGAAAAAGGTTATAGTGACATTAGTAGATATCGTATCATAATAAATGTTATGTCATATGTGTCATACATGACAATAAATAAGACCGCCTATGATACTCGTATATGATACTATGCACTATGAAAATAGTATCATATATTTGTATATGATACTTCCCACTATGACCCGCCTAAGAACATATGAATGCAGCCCATGAGCTAGCTTTGCCTCGACTAATTGCGTTCGATGGGCATCCTCGCCACCGAGACGCACGATGCATGGGTCCATTGACCGCACAGCTTGATGACCACAAGTACTACAAAGCACAGCGGTGCGTACACCACAAAGAGCACTCTTCCATCCTCATCACCATCACGGCCGTACCGGCGGTCGCTGTGTCCAGTGGCTGGCTGGTCCCGGCCGGCCGCGCATGCACCATCCGCCCGTTGCGTGCACGGCTCTCCGCACCTCGGCCGTCGGCGCGGTGGCCCGATCCGCGCTCAGCTGTTTGTAGGGCACCCACGCGTTGCCCTCCGTCGGCATCGGCAGGCCTCCCGCACGCCCCACGATGACGACCCTTGTACCTTGACACGCCCGTGCATCGCCTTCTTCCCCACGGCACCGGACACTTGTACGCGAGCTGCAAGTGCTCCCACACCTGCATCGCGTCCCGTCCCGTCCCGGCGGCCAAGATGGGCACCGAGTATGCCGGATCCATCAGGCTGAAAAGGCCTCCAACCAACCGATCAAGTCATCTCGAATGGCGCCGGTCGACCCGCCCGCGCGTCCAATCGGTGCAACTTTTGCGTAGTGCGGCGAGATTCACCCGAAGCGACGTACCCGACGTAAAATCCGACCATGACTGATGTGGGATAAAGCACGTGGTTTGACTTCGACGGTGATGGTTTTGGTATCGGGATCAGATTCCACCCACCGCACCTGCCTGGCCTCGGCCGTCCGTCTCCAATTGCTCCGGGAGTCAACGGCGTCGTGAGGCCAAAGGGCACACAAACTTTACTTTAGTCACGTCAAGGAGAAGTTGCGACCACCATATTTATGACTCACTGCGCAAACACTTGAAGTTTGATTCAGACACAGCAGAGAAACTCACTCGAAAACATCCTGTCATCCTAGCTACTCCTAGGTGAATTGCTTCAAGGAATCGCACCCCCGGGACCGACGGGACGCGATTGGACACAGGGGTCAAGCAAAGATACGGATACGACCACCACCACCACCTAGCTCCCTGTGAAATCTTGGTGCGATGGCACCATCGAGCACCGCCTGCGCTCCCGGAATTCGACAGCTCAATCGCGCCGGCGAAAAGCTCGTACTACCATTATCTCCGTCACGTGATCAAATCCGAGGTCGTGGTGATAAGCAGCGGTATATTCCCATACAACTTTCAGTTATCATGCACATGGCACGACACGACGGGCTATGCGCATGCATTTGCCACTTCCATCCACAGGTCATATCCGGTGCCCCAGAGGCTGGACCTCGTGTCGTGCCAGGGCAAGGAAAGGCTTTGCCTGTCCTTCTAGCTAATTCATGGATGGACAAGATGTGCGGATGATGATACTCGATTTGATCGATATGGTCCTGCTGTCTGCTTGACAGTCGTGGGGCCAGTAATAAGTTTTTTTTTTGAAAAGGAGGCGTACCCCGGTCTCTGCATCTCTTGATGCACACAACCATTTATTAAAAATAAGTTGTCCGAAGGTTCCAGCAAGCAGTCTTAAAATGAAAGAAAGGTCTCAGCAAATAAAGAAATGCCACAAGCGGCCAAAAATTAAAATCACAACCGGCGCCAAAAAGACTAGGAGACTAAACGCATATCCTATTAGTGGACCGCCATCCAAACCGGTTGTATGTATCCCGTGCAACCATCTCCCATCGGCTGCACCCAATATCCATATGCTCCCTGTGGTCCGTACGGCTGAGTAATGACCACGTACGGATCCAAGTAGACGCTCTAAAGATGACCTGCAAAAAATTAGTGATGGTTTGTCTGTTAAAGTCAACGTCATTGCGACAATTCTATAAAGACTAAAGTAATGCACATGCTCCCACTCGGATATGCCCCGCGGACTTGGCTCCGCTCCAGCCAACCAGTTATCAAAAAATGTGATATCGTGCGAGGTGGAGTTATGTTGAAGCTAACGTGAATAGTTCTCCAAAGCAGTTTAGCAAGCGGACATTTGATAAATAGATGCTCTATTGTTTCATCCTGATCACAAAAGCAACATCTTTTACTTCCTTCCCACTTACGCTTAGCTAAGTTATCTTTAGTAACAATGGCACCCTTATGCACAAACCACATAAATACTTTTATCTTCAAGGGCACCTTAACTTTCCAAATATGTACCGTCCTCGGGATAGTCTCGGTATTAATCAAGTCCGTGTACATGGATTTAACCGAGAAGACTCCTGACCTAGAGAGGTTCCATTGCAGAGTGTCTGGTACATCGGAAAGGTTAACCTCCATTAACCTATGCACAAGATGTAACCATCTATCCCAACGCTCACCAATAACAGAACACCTAAATTGAATGTTAAGAGGAATGGAACCCAACACTGTAGCAACGGAAACCTCTTTCCGTTGTGCAATGTTGTATAGGGATGGATACTGCAAGGCCAGCGGTGAATCACCTAACCAAGTATCCTCCCAAAATCTAGTCTCGCATCCATTCCCGACAATAAATTTAGTCCTGCTGAAGAAGGCTACTTTCATCCTCATAACCCCTTTCCAGAACGGTGAGTCGGACGGTTTTGGTGTAACCTGGGCTAGTGTTTTGGCATAGAGATATTTGTTACGCAAAATCTGAGCCCAAACACCATCTCTTTCTATCGATAAATGGTACAACCATTTGCTGAGTAAACACCTATTTTTCACCTCCAAATTTTCAATTCCCAAGCCTCCCTGGTCCTTAGGTCTACAAATTACATCCCATTTTGCCAATCGATACTTATTTTTGTTCTCATAAATTTGTCAAAAGAATCTAGATCGATAAAAATCCAATCTTTTCCGTACCCCAACCGGGACTTCAAAGAAAGGAAGGATGAACATGGGCATACTTGTGAGTACAGAATTAATAAGCACCAATCTTCCTCCATAAGACAAAAGTTTGCCCTTCCAGCAACTCAATCTCTTTTAAAACCGATCCTCGGTACATTTCCATTCTTTATTAGTGAGCTTGCGGTAATGAATCGGAATCCCTAAATACGTAAAGGGTAACGTGCCTAGTTCACACCCAAACAACTACTTGTAAGCTTCTTGTTCTTCTTTGGCGCGTCCAAAGCAAAACAGCTCACTCTTATTAAAATTAATCTTCAACCCTGATAGCTGTTCGAAAAGGCAAAGCACTAACTTCATGTTTCTGGCCTTAACAAGGTCATGTTCCATGGAAATGATGGTATCATCGGCATATTGAAGAATGGACACCCCACCCTCAACCAGATGTGGGATAAGACCACCTACTTGGCCGTCCTGTTTTGCTCTATTAACAAGAACAACCAACATATCAACCACCACATTAAAGAGGATCGGAGACATCGGATCTCCCTGTCTCAATCCTTTTAGCGTCTGGAAGTACTGACCAATATCGTCATTTACTTTGATGCCGACGCTGCCTCCCTGTACAAATGATTCGACCTGCTTCCTCGAAGCCTCAATGAATACTTTCATACGCAAGGCCTGCTGTAAGAATGGCCATTTCACTTTATCGTAAGCCTTTTCAAATCCACTTTGAAGACCACTCCATCGAGCTTCTTCGCGTGAATTTCATGCAAGGTCTCATGAAGAACGACCACTGCCTCGAGAATGTGTCAACCTGGCATGAAGGCAGTCTGGGTTGGCTGTACCACAGAATGGGCAATCTGAGTCAAACGGTTTGTGCCAACCTTTGTGAAAATCTTGAAGCTCACATTGAGCAAACATATTGGCCTGAATTGCTCAATGTGAATCGCTTCCGCCTTCTTTGGTAACAACGTGATAGTACCAAAGTTAAGCTTAATAAGTTGAAGGTGGCCATTAAACGGATCCTGGAACATGGGTGAGGGAGTCCTGGACTAGGGGGTGTCCGGATAGCCGGACTATCATCATCGGCCGGACTCCAAGACTATGAAGATACAAGATTGAAGACTTCGTCCCGTGTCCGGATGGGACTTTCCTTGGCATGGAAGGCAAGCTCGGCGATACGGATATGTAGATCCCCTACCATTGTAACCGACTCTGTGTAACCCTAGCCCTCTCCGGTGTCTATATAAACCGGAGGGTGAAGGAAATATGCCCTAGAGGCAATAATAAAGTTATTATTTATTTCCTTATTTCATGATAAATGTTTATTATTCATGCTAGAATTGTATTAACCGGAAACATAATACATGTGTGAATACATAGACAAACATAGTGTCACTAGTATGCCTCTACTTGACTAGCTCGTTTATCAGAGATGGTTATGTTTCCTAGCCACGGACAAAAGAGTTGTCATTTGATTAATGAGATCACATCATTAGGAGAATGATGTGATTGACTTGACCCATTCCGTTAGCTTAGCACTTGATCGTTTAGTATGTTGCTATTGCTTTCTTCATGACTTATACATGTTCCTGTAACTATGAGATTATGCAACTCCCGTTTACCGGAGGAACACTTTGGGTACTACCAAACGTCACAACGTAATTGGGTGATTATAAATGAGTACTACAGGTGTCTCCGAAGGTACATGTTGAGTTGGCATATTTCGAGATTAGGTTTTGTCACTCCGATTGTCGGAGAGGTATCTCTGGGCCCTCTCGGTAATGCACATCATTATAAGCCTTGCAAGCAATGTGACCAATGAGTTGGTTACGGGATGATGCATTACAGAACGAGTAAAGAGACTTGCCATTGACGAGATTGAACTAGGTATTGGATACCGACGATAGAATCTCGGGCAAGTAACATACCGATGACAAAGGGAACAACGTATGTTGTTATGCGGTTTGACCGATAAAGATCTTCGTAGAATATGTAGGAGCCAATATGGGCATCCAGGTCCCGCTATTGGTTATTGACCGAGAATAGTTCTAGGTCATGTCTACATAGTTCTCGAACCCGTAGGGTCCGCACGCTTAAGGTTTCGATGACAGTTATATTATGAGTTTATGAGTTTTGATGTACCGAAGGAGTTTGGAGTCCCGGATGAGATCGGGGACATGACAAGGAGTCTCGAAATGGTCGAGACGTAAAGATCGATATATTGGACGACTATATTCGGAGTTCGGAAAGGTTCCGAGTGATTCGGGTATTTTTCGGAGTACCGGAGAGTTACGGGAATTCGCCGGGGAGAAGTATTGGGCCTTATTGGGCCCTGAGGAAAAGAGAGAGGGGCTGCCTAGGGCAGGCCGCGCGCCCCCCCATGGCCTAGTCCGAATTGGACTAGGGGGAGGGGCCGCACCCCCTCCTTCCTTCCCTTCTCTCTTCCCCTTCCTTGTCTCCTACATTGGGCCTTATTGGGCCCTGCGGGAAAGAGAGAGGGGCTGCCTAGGGCAGGCCGCGCGCCCCCCCATGGCCTAGTCCGAATTGGACTAAGGGGAGGGGCCGCACCCCCTCCTTCCTTCCCTTCTCTCTTCCCCTTCCTTGTCTCCTACTCCTAATACATGGAAGGACTCCTAGTTGGACTAGGAAAGGGGGAATCCTACTCCCGGTGGGAGTAGGACTCCCCTAGGGCGCGCCATAGAAGAGGGCCGGCCCTCTCCTCCTCCACTCCTTTATATACGGGGGTAGGGGGCACCCCATGAACACACAAGTTGATCTACGGATCGTTCCTTAGCCGTGTGCGGTGCCCCCTTCCACCATATTCCACCTCGGTCATATCGTCGCAGAGTTTAGGCGAAGCCCTGCGCCGGTAGAATATCATCATCATCACCACGCCGTCGTGCTGACGGAACTCATCTCCGGAGCTCGGCTGGATCGGAGGCCGGAGATCGTCATCGAGCTGAACGTGTGCTAAACTCGGAGGCTCCATACGTTCGGTGCTTGGATCGGTCGGATTGTGAAGACGTACGACTACATCAACCGCGTTTTGCTAACGCTTCCGCTTACGGTCTACGAGGGTACGTGGACGAACACTCTCCTCTCTCGTTGCTATGCCATCACCATGATCTTGCGTGTGCGTAGGAAATTTTTTGAAATTACTATGTTCCCCAACAGTGGCATCCGAGCCTAGGTTTTTATGGTTTGATGTTATATGCACGAGTAGAACACAAGTGAGTTGTGGACGACATAAGTCATACTGCCTACCAGCATGTCATACTTTGGTTCGGCGGTATTGTTGGATGAAGCGTCCCGGACCGACATTACGCGTACGCTTACGCGAGACTGGTTCTACCGCCGTGCTTTGCACACAGGTGGCTGGCGGGTGTCAGTTTCTCCAACTTTAGTTGAACTAAGTATGGCTACGCTCGGTCCTTGCGAAGGTTAAAACGGAGTCTATTTGACAAACTATCGTTGTGGTTTTGATGCGTAGGTGAGATTGGTTCTTGCTTAAGCCCGTAGCAGCCACGTAAAACTTGCAACAACAAAGTAGAGGACATCTAACTTGTTTTTGCAGGGCATGTTGTGATGTGATATGGTCAAGACGTGATGAGATATAAGTTTTTTGTATGAGATGATCATGTTTTGTTGAAGTTATCGGCAACTGACAAAAGCCCTATGGTTGTCTCTTTGTTGCATAAGATGCAAGTGCCAAATAATTGCTTTACTTTATCGCTATGCGATAGCAATTGTTGCAAGAGCAATAGTTGGCGAGACGACCATGTGACGACACATTGATATAGATCAAGATGATGAAGATCATGGTGTCGTGCCGGTGACGATAAAGATCATGACAGTACTTTGGAGATGGAGATCAAAGGCGCAAGATGATCATGGCCATATCATGTCACATATTTTGATTGCATATGATGTTTATCTGTTATACATCTTATTCTTGCTTTGATTGACGGTAGCATTTTAAGATGATCTCTCACTAATTATCAAGAAGTGTTCTCCCTGAGTATGCACCGTTGCCAAAGTTCGTCGTGCCCAGACACCACGTGATGATCATGTGTGATAAGCTCTACGTTCATCTACAACGGGTGCAAGCCAGTTTTGCACACGCGGAATACTCAGGTTAAACTTGGCGAGCCTAGCATATGCAGATATGGCCTCGGAGCACGGAGACCGAAAGGTCGAGCGTGAATCATATAGTAGATATGATCAACATAGTGATGTTCACCATTGAAAACTACTCCATCTCACGTGATGATCGGTCATGGTTTAGTTGATTTGGGTCACGTGATCACTTAGATGACTAGAGAGATGTCTGTCTAAGTGGGAGTTCTTAAGTAATATGATTAATTGAACTTAAATTTATCATGAACTTAGTCCTGGTAGTATTTTGCAAATTATGTTGTAAGATCAATAGCTTGCATTGTTGCTTTCATATGTTTATTTTGATATGTTCCTAGAGAAAATTGTGTTGAAAAATGTTAGTAGCAATGATGCGGATTTGATCCGCGATCTGAGGTTTATCCTCATTGCTGCACAGAAGAATTATGTCCTTAATGCACCGCTAGGTGACAGACCTATTGCAGGAGCAAATGCAGACGTTATGAACGTTTGGCTACCTCAATATGATGACTACTTGATAGTTTAGTGCACCATGCTTAACGGCTTAGAATCGGAACTTCAAAGACGTTTTGAACGTCATGGACCATATGAGATGTTCCAGGAATTGAAGTTAATATTTCAAGCAAATACCCGAGTTGAGAGATATGAAGTCTCCAACAAGTTCTATAGCTAAAAGATGGAGGAGAATCGCTCCACTAGTGAGCATATGCTCAGATTGTCTGGGTACTTCAATCGCTTGAATCAAGTGGGAGTTAATCTTCCAGATAAGATAGTGATTGACAGAATTCTCTAGTCACCATCACTAAGTTACTAGAACTTTGTGATGAACTATAGTATGCAAGGGATGACGAAAACGATTCCCAAGCTCTTCGTGATGGTGAAATCAACGAAGGTAGAAATCAAGAAAGAGCATCAAGTGTTGATGGTTAACAAGATCACTAGTTTCAAGAAAAGGGCAAAGGGAAAGAAAGGGAACTTCAAGTAGAATGACAAGCAAGTTGTCACTCCTGTGAAGAAGACCAAAGTTGGACCAAAGCCTGAAACTGAGTGCTTACACTGCAAAGGAAATGGTCACTGGAAGCGGAAATGCCCTGAATATTTGGTGGGTAAGAAGGATGGCAAAGTGAACAAGTGTATATTTGATATACAGGATATTGATGTGTGCTTTACTAGTGTTTATAGTAGCCCCTGAGTATTTGATACTTGTTCGGTTGCTAAGATTAGTAACTCGAAACAGGAGTTACAGAATAAACAAAGACTAGTTGAAGGGGAAGTGACGATGAGTGTTGGAAGTAGTTCCAAGATTGATATGATCATCATCGCACACTCCCTATACTTTCGGGATTAGTGTTAAACCTAAATAAATGTTATTTGGCGTTTGCGTTGAGCATGAATATGATTTGATCATGTTTATTGCAATACGGTTATTCATTTAAAATCAGAGAATAATTGTTGTTCTATTTAAATGAATAAAACCTTCAATGGTCATACACCCAACGAAAATAGTTTGTTGGCTCTCGATCGTAGTGATACACATATTCATAATATTGATGCCAAAAGATGAAAAGTTAATAATGATAGTGCAACTTATTTGTGGCACTGCCGTTTTGGTCATATCGGTGTAAAGTGCATGAAGAAACTCCATAAAGATGGATTTTCGGAATCACTTGGTTATGAATCATTTGATGCTTGTGAACCGTGCCTTTTGTGCAAGATGACTAAAACTCCGTTCTCCGGAACAATGGAACAAGCTACTGACTTATTGGAAATAATACATACTGATGTATGCGATCCAATGAGTGTTGATGCTCGTGGCAAGTATCGTTATTTTCTGACCTTCACAAGATGATTTGAGCAGATATGGGTATATCTACTTGATGAAACATAAGTCTGAAATAGTTGAAAGATTCAAAGAATTTCAGAGTGAAGTGGAAAAATCATCGTAACAAGAAAATAAAGTTT
This sequence comes from Triticum timopheevii, assembly GCA_963921465.1. Taxonomy (NCBI): domain Eukaryota; kingdom Viridiplantae; phylum Streptophyta; class Magnoliopsida; order Poales; family Poaceae; genus Triticum; species Triticum timopheevii. The sequence goes on along the minus strand of OY997274.1, from coordinate 616,469,968 downwards.
CTGCGATCTGATCACGGAGACGAATATTTGAGTTACGAGTTTGGTCTTCAATTAAAACAATGTGGAATAGTTTCACAGCTCACGCCACCTGGAACACCACAACGTTATGGTGTGTCCGAACGTCGTAACCGCACTTTATTTGATATGGTGCGATCTATGATGTCTCTTACCGATCTACCACTATCATTTTGGGGTTATGCATTAGAGACAGCTGCATTCACTTTAAATAGGGCACCATCAAAATCCATTGAGACGACGCCTTATGAACTGTGGTTTGGCGAGAAACCAAAAGTTGTCGTTTCTTAAAGTTTGGGGCTGCAATGCTTATGTGAAAAAGTTTCAACCTGATAAGCTCGAACCCAAATCGGAGAAGTGCGTCTTCATAGAATACCCAAAGGTAACTATTGGGTACACCTTCTATCAAAGATCCGAAGGCAAGTTATTCGTTGCTAAGATGGATCCTTTCTAGAGAAGAAGTTTCTCTCGAAAGAACTGAGTGGGAGGAAAGTAGAGCTTGATAAGGTAATTGTACCTTCTCCCGAATTGGAAAGTAGTTCATCACAGAAATCAGTTCCAGTGATTGCTACACCAATTAGTGAGGAAGCTAATGATGATGATCATGAAACTTCAGATCAAGTTACTACAGAACCTCGTAGGTCTTCCAGAGTAAGATCCGCACCAGAACTGTGTAGTAATCATGTTCTAGAAGTCATGTTACTAGACCATGATGAACCTACGAACTATGAGGAAGTGATGATGAGCCCAGATTTCGCAAAATGGCTTGAGGCCATAAAATCTGAGATATGATCCATGTATGAGAACAAAGTATGGACTTTGATTGACTTGCTCGATGATCAGCAAGCCATTTTAAATGAATGGATCTTCAAGAGGAAGACGGACACTGATAGTAGTGTTACTATCTACCAAGCCCGACTTGTTGCGAAAGGTTTTCAACAAGTTCAAGGTGTTGAATACGATGAGATTTTCTCACTCGTATCAATGCTTAAGTCTGTCTGAATCATGTTAGCAATTGCCACATTTTATGAAAAATCTGGCAAATGGATGTCAAAATTGCATTCCTTAATGGATTTATTAAAGAAGAGTTGTATATGATGCAACCAGAAGGTTTTGTCAATCCTAAAGGTGCTAACAAAAAGTGCAAGCTCCAGTGATCCATCTATGGACTGGTGCAAGCATCTCGGAGTTGGAATATACGCTTTGATAAGTTGATCAAAGCATATAGTTTTATATGGACTTACGATGAAGCCTGTATTTACAATAAAGTGAGTGGGAGCACTATAGCCTTTCTGATTAGTATATGTGAGTGACATATTGTTGATCAGAAATGATGTAGAATTTTTCTGCAAAGCATAAAGGAGTGTTTTAAAGGAGTTCTTTAAAAAGAAAAAGACCTCAGTAAAAGCTACTTACATATTGAGCATCAAGATCTATTGAGATAGATCAAGACGCTTGATAAGATTTTCAATGAGTACATACCTTGGCAAGATTTTGAAATAGTTTAAAATGGAACAGTCAAAGAAAGAGTTCTTGCCTGTGTTGCAAAGGTATGAAATTGAGTAAGACTCAAATCCCGACCATAGCAGAAAACAGAAAGAGAATGAAAAGTCATTCCCTATGCCTCAGTCATAGGTTCTATAAAGTATGTTATGCAATGTACCAGACCTATTGTATACCTTGCCCTGAATTTGGCAAGGGAGTACAATAGTGATCTAGGAGTAGATCACTGGACATTGGTCAAAGAATATCCTTAGTAAGGACTAAGGAAATATTTCTCAATTATGGAGGTGATAAAAGAGCCCGTCGTAAAGAGTTACATAGGTGCAAGCTTTTACACCGATCCAGATGACTCTAAGTCTCAATCTGGATACATATTGAAAGTGGGAGCGATTAGCTAGAGTAGCTCCGTGCAGAGCATTGTAGACATAGAATATTTGCAAAATACATACGGCTCTGAATGTGACAGACCCGTTGACTAAGCTTCTCTCACGAGCAAAACATGGTCACACCTTAGTACTCTTTGGGCGTTAATCACATAGCGATGTGAACTAGATTATTGACTCTAGTAAACCCTTTGGGTGTTGGTCACATGATGATGTGAACTATGGGTGTTAATCATATACAGATATGAATATTGGTGTTAAATCACATGACGATGTGAACTAGATTATTGACTCTAGTGCAAGTGGGAGACTGAAGGAAATATGCCCTAGAGGCAATAATAAAGTTATTATTTATTTCCTTATTTCATGATAAATGTTTATTATTCATGCTAGAATTGTATTAACCGGAAACATAATACATGTGTGAATACATAGACAAACATAGTGTCACTAGTATGCCTCTACTTGACTAGCTCGTTTATCAGAGATGGTTATGTTTCCTAGCCATGGACAAAAGAGTTGTCATTTGATTAACGAGATCACATCATTAGGAGAATGATGTTATTGACTTGACCCATTCCGTTAGCTTAGCACTTGATCGTTTAGTATGTTGCTATTGCTTTCTTCATGACTTATACATGTTCCTGTAACTATGAGATTATGCAACTCCCGTTTACCGGAGGAACACTTTGGGTACTACCAAACGTCACAACGTAACTGGGTGATTATAAAGGAGTACTACAGGTGTCTCCAAAGGTACATGTTGAGTTGGCATATTTCGAGATTAGGTTTTGTCACTCCGATTGTCGGAGAGGTATCTCTGGGCCCTCTCGGTAATGCACATCATTATAAGCCTTGCAAGCAATGTGACCAATGAGTTGGTTACGGGATGATGCATTACAGAACGAGTAAAGAGACTTGCCAGTGACGAGATTGAACTAGGTATTGGATACCGACGATCGAATCTCGGGCAAGTAACATACCGATGACAAAGGGAACAACGTATGTTGTTATGCGGTTTGACCGATAAAGATCTTCGTAGAATATGTAGGAGCCAATATGGGCATCCAGGTCCCGCTATTGGTTATTGACCGAGAATAGTTCTAGGTCATGTCTACATAGTTCTCGAACCCGTAGGGTCCGCACGCTTAAGGTTTCGATGACAGTTATATTATGAGTTTTGATGAGTTTTGATGTACCGAAGGAGTTCGGAGTCCCGGATGAGATCGGGGACATGACGAGGAGTCTCGAAATGGTCGAGATGTAAAGATCGATATATTGGACGACTATATTCGGAGTTCGGAAAGGTTCCGAGTGATTCGGGTATTTTTCGGAGTACCGGAGAGTTACGGGAATTCGCCGGGGAGAAGTATTGGGCCTTATTGGGACCTGCGGGAAAGAGAGAGGGGCTGCCTAGGGCAGGCCGTGCGCCCCCCCATGGCCTAGTCCGAATTGGACTAGGGGGAGGGCCCGCACCCCCTCCTTCCTTCCCTTCTCTCTTCCCCTTCCTTGTCTCCTACTCCTAATACATGGAAGGACTCCTAGTTGGACTAGGAAAGGGGGAATCCTACTCCCGGTGGGAGTAGGACTCCCCTAGGGCGCGCCATAGAAGAGGGCCAGCCCTCCCCTCCTCCACTCCTTTATATACGGGGGTAGGGGGCACCCCATGAACACACAAGTTGATCTACGGATCGTTCCTTAGCCGTGTGCGGTGCCCCCTTTCACCATATTCCACCTCAGTCATATCATTGCAGAGTTTAGGCGAAGCCCTGTGCCGGTAGAATATCATCATCGTCACCACGCCGTTGTGCTGATGGAACTCATCTCCGGAGCTCGGCTGGATCGGAGGCCGGAGATCGTCATCGAGCTGAACGTGTGCTGATCTCGGAGGCTCCGTACGTTCGGTGCTTGGATCGGTCGGATCGTGAAGACGTACGACTACATCAACCGCGTTGTGCTAACGCTTCCTCTTACGGTCTACGAGGGTATGTGGACGAACACTCTCCTCTCTCGTTGCTATGCCATCACCATGATCTTGCGTGTGCGTAGGAAATTTTTTGAAATTACTACGTTCCCCAACAGATTTTAGTCTGTAGGACACACAACCATTACAACAATCATACCATATGCTAGCTTCTAGGGTTTAGCCTCCTTGATCTCGTGGTAGATCCACTCTTGTACTATCCATATCATCAATATCAATCAAGCAGGAGTAGGGTTTTACCTCCATCAAGAGGGCCCGAACCTGGGTAAAAACATCGTGTCCCTTGTCTCCTGTTACCATCCACCTAGACGCACAGTTTGGGACCCCCTACCCGAGATCCGCCGGTTTTGACACCGACATTGGTGCTTTCATTGAGAGTTCCTATGTGTCGTCACCGATAGGTAGGATGCCTCTTCCCGTCTTTAAAGACGCTATCATTGCCAAAGGAGCCTTGGCAGCCGGCCAAACTATCCGGCTGGGCGGTTTTCTTATGACCGCCCGTTCGGCCACCGCCTCGACGATGACCTCTCGGGTCGTCGAGAGCAATCTTCACATCAACTCGGAATTCACCGAGCAGCTGGATCCAATAGAGCTCTCGTCCGTAAACGAGCTCTTGGATCGCATCGCCGCCCTGGGAGTCGCTACAGACTACAATCAGATTGGGCTTAAAACCGATCTGAGAGAGATTAACTCTCCCCAGGTTACCCACCACGTTGCGGTGGTAGAGGAACAACGCGGCGACTCTTCTCCTGTATTGAAAACTAGTCATGTCTGGGCTCCCGAACCCTCCCTGCCGGATTCTCGTGGAGGGATGGACTCCGATCAAGCACTGAACCTAAAGTCAGGCATCGGACCGGACTCGTTGGACAACGTCCCGCAATCCATGCTTCCAAATTCGGAAACTTCTCGGCCCTTGAGCCTCGAGATGGGTAGGGTTCCGGACTCAATTCCACCCACCCACCCAGACATATGCGATCCATCTCTAATCCGGCAAGAGCCCGCTGAAACAGTACATCATTATTGGGCCAGATTCCTCCTAGTTATGAACAGGATAAAGGACTATCGAGAGGAAAACGCAATTTCAATTTTCTGCAATAATTGCACGGACGAGGGAATCTTGAACGCCGACAGCCGTCGTGAAATTACATGCTTCGCCAACCTGGCATCCATAGTACGAAAGTACTATGCGATGGAGAGTTTCCGGAAAACCGAAACTAAGTTTTGGGACAATCCGGCCCCGTATACAACCCTAGTCCGTAACAAAAGGGTGCATTACACTCAGGCACCAGGTACAAAAACCAAAAAGAAAAAACCCCATAAAGGGCACGGAACCGTACTGGAGGGATGGCTTAGCGGACCCTGTAAAATTCACAGTACAGAAGGCGCCACCCCAACACATAGCCTTCGAGCATGTTGGATACTGCAGCAGGTGGCCAAAAGTGGCGAGGAGCTTCTAGCCCCGGAAAACCACTCCAACAGTACCAGTACGGTGTCAACAGTCTACGAGACTTTCGCATCAAATAATATGCGGAAACGAACAATCCGCAGCCTCGCCGAAGTCCACCAAGTAGCAACAACAAATCCATGGAGCGACACGTCCATCACCTTCAACGCCAGTGACGAACCTAAATTCCGAACAGCCCGAGCACCAGCCGCATTGGTCCTCAGTCCAATAGTGGACGGCTTTTGTCTTACCAAGGTACTCATGGATGGCGGCAGCGGACTAAACCTCATCTACGAGGAAACTCTTCAAAAAATGGAAATAGACTGGAGCCGCATTGAGCGAAGCAGCACAACCTTCAGAGGAATAATTCCTAGCCGGGAAGCGCGCTGCACAGAAAAAATCACACTTGATGTGGTGTTCGGCTCGCCGGACAATTACAGGTCCGAAGAGGTCACGTTCCAAGTGGCCCCGTTCAACAGCGGATATCACGCTATATTAGGACGAGAGGCATTCACAATTTTTCAAGCCATACCCCATTACGGGTACATGAAGCTTAAGATTCCTGGGCCCGGCAGAATAATCACTCTCGTTAGTGATCCGGACATAGCACTCCGCGACGAAAACAAGACAGCCGCACTAGCCCTGGAGTCACTATCCGAAGCCCTCGCGGCGGAGGAACTCACTGCGCTGCGCTCTACAGTGAATAGGGACGATGTGATACTCGATAAAAGATCCAAGTCCACCTCCTTTAAACCAGCGGATGAAATAGTCAAATTCCAAGTCCACCCAACGGACCCAACAAAGACGGCCTCCATCGGGGCATAGTTGAACTCTGGTGTAGATGCCGCACTGCGAGAATTCCTTCGGGAAAATTGGTACATCTTTGCCTAGCACCCTTCAGATATGCCAGGAATCCCATGCAGATTGGCAGAACACAGCCTAAACATCCTAAAAGGATTCAAGCCAGTCAAATAGGCTCTTCGGCGATTTTCTGAAACCAAAACACAGGCAATGGGAGAAGAGCTAGCCAAACTACTGGAAGCCGGATTCATCAGAGACATCAAACATCCGGACTGGCTAGCAAACCTGGTAATGGTACCAAAGAAGGACAAATCCTGGCGCCTATGTGTCGATTTTAAAGACCTCAACAAGGCCTGCCCAAAGGATCCCTTCCCCCTCCCCCGCATCGACCAAATAATCGATGCTACTGCAGGGCACGATTCATTGTGCTTCCTTGACGCATACTTCGGCTACCATCAAATCGAGATGGCGGAAGCGGACCAAGCCGCAACGGCATTCATTACTCCATATGGACCATTCTGCTTCAACACGATGCCCTTCGAACTCAAAAACACCGGCGCAACATATCAGCGCATGATTCAGACATGTCTGGCTACCCAAATTGGCAAAACAGTAGAGGCATGCGTAGACGACGTAGTCGTCAAAACCAAACACGTCGAGACTCTAGTAGACGATTTGAGGCTCACATTCGACAACCTACGAGCATATGACATTAAGCTGAATCAGGAAAAATGCGTTTTTGGCGTACCAGCCGGAAAGCTCCTGGGCTTCATTGTATCCGGTAGAGGAATTGAAGCAAACCCAGCCAAGATCCGAGCCCTGTCACAGCTGGATATTCCCAAAGACCTGAAACAAATACAAAAATTGACTGGATGCGTGGCGGCTCTAAGCCGCTTTATCTCCCGTTTGGGAGAAAAGGCATTGCCCCTCTATCGCCTCCTCAGGCGCACCGAACACATCGAGTGGACGGATGCTGCCACCGCCGGACTCGAAGAAATAAAAGCCATATTGGCAACAAATCCGGTCCTGGCCGTGCCTAACCTGGGCGAACCAATGTTGTTATACATCGCGGCAACACATCAAGTTGTAAGCGCAGTACTCGTCATCGAACGAGAAACAGAAGGGCACAAATTCCCTCTTCTAAAACCAGTGTACTACGTATCCACTGTCTTAACTCCCTGCAAGTCCCGTTACCCGCACTATCAAAAGATAGCGTATGCGGTGTTCATGGCATCCCGGAAGCTCTGACACTACTTTCAAGAGTGTTTGATAATAGTGTCCTCCGAAGTGCCCCTCAACGACATTATAAACAACCGCGACGCGACGGGCAGGATTGCAAAATGGGCCATTGAGCTCTTACCATTTGATATAACTTATAAACCTCGGCGAGCTATAAAGACGCAGGTCTTGGCTGACTTTGTTGCTGAATGGACTGAAGCTGAACTCCCTAAAGAGTACGGCGCATACTCCAATTGGATTATGCATTTTTACGGCTCCAAAATGTTGGCCGGTTTGGGGGCTGGCGTCGTACTGACGTCCCCAACAGGGAACACAGTCCAGTACGTACTTCAGATAATGTACACGGACTCCAGCAATGCAGCCGAATACGAGGCCCTCCTACATGGCCTACACAGAACAATCTCCATGGGCATTCAACGCCTAGAGGTGCGCGGGGATTCAAACCTTGCAATATCCCAAGTAAATGGGGACTTTGATGCCAAGGATCCGAAAATGACGGCCTATCGCAACGCTGTCCTAAAAATGTCAGCTCGGTTCGAAGGACTCGAATTCCACCACGTAGCTCGAAATAATAAGCAAGTAGCCGACGTATTGGCACGCATCGGTGCGAAACGCGACGCTGTCCCTCCAAACATCTTCCTGGAACGGCTCTTCAAGCCATCCGTACTATGGGAAGAAGAGTCCAGAAATAACAACTCGGAAGCAGCCGCACCACCCAACACAGAACAATCTGACATAATCGGCGACTCAGCCGATGAAATAACACCTTCAGCCCACGAAATAATGGCAGTAATCGCCCCGTGGACAGAGCCATTCCTAGCCTACTTACTTAGGCAGGAACTTCCTGAAGACCAAAACGAGGACCGCTGCATAGTCCGGCAATCTAAAGCCTACAAGGTCCACGAGGGAGAACTCTATAAGAAAAGCACAACCGGAGTCCTTCAAAGGTGTATCTCCAAAGAGGAAGGGCGAAACCTTCTGGCTCAAATTCATGCCGGACTAGGCGGACACCACGCCGCAGCTCGGGCCCTTGTAGGCAAGGCATTCCGTACATGATTTTATTGGCCGACGGCCCGGGCAGATGCTCAGGACTTAGTCCAAAGATGCGTTGGTTGTCAGCTCTTTGCTAATCAGAGCCATATGCCACCCACCGCCCTCAAAACTATACCCATTACCTGGCCGTTCGCGGTCTGGGGGCTTGACATGGTTGGACCCCTTAAAGGGGGAACTGACAAGCAAAAGTACATATTGGTCATGGTGGACAAATTCACCAAATGGATAGAGGCCAAGCCAGTTAAAACGGCAGAGTCCGGACCAGTGATAGACTTCATATCCGGGGTAGTACACCGCTACGGCGTCCCCCATAGCATCATTACCGATAATGGCACGAACTTCACGGCCGACGAGGTTAAATTATGGTGCAAAAATATGGGCATCAAGCTCGATTACGCTTCAGTCTATCACCCTCAAACCAACGGTCAAGTGGAACGAGCAACTGGTCTAATAATAAGCGGCATCAAACCCAGACTAGTGCGGTCCCTTACGGAATCTAACACGCACTGGGTAGAGGAGCTTGACTCGGTACTCTGGGGGCTGCGGACAACGCTCAACCGTACTACCGGATTCACACCATTTTTTATGGTATACGGCGCAGAGGCAGTTTTGCCCTGCGACATTATTCATGACTCACCTCGAGTGCGCATGTACGAAGAAAGAGAAGCTGAGCTGGATCGGCGGGACAGTTTGGACGCATTGGAGGAAGAACGCGACGTCGCAAAGGCTCGTTCCGCATTCTATCAGCAACAGGATCGAAGATATCAAAGCAGAGAAGTACGGGCTAAAACTTACAATGTTGGTGAACTAGTTCTACGCCTGCCGGACAAGAAAAAGGACAAGCTCAAGCCCAAATGGGAAGGCCCTTTTATTATAGATCAAGTCCTGACCGGCGGGGTGTACCACCTACGAAATGCATCGGACAACCGACTCGAGCCGAACCCATGGAACACAGCCCGCCTCCGAAGATTTTACGCCTAGCGCCGGACTAAGAGTTCGTCTCCTTCCTCCGCCCAAATTTTTACACTCCAACTGTCTTTCGTTTCTCTCTTTCCTCTCACCTTTTTCATAAAAGCTCTTAAGGGCCTACTTGCGCATTGTTCGCACACACTTGAGGTGCCATCCGCACGCATCATACCTGGGGGCTTCTTTACCAGAAGCTTACTTATACGGGTTTTATGCCCAGCACATGTGTCAAACTTCCACATGTACCTTTTATTCACCATTATATTCATCGATATGACTTAAGTTTTGGCCAAGCTGGGTTGCCTGGCTCCTGTGCTTACCCCTACATTCCCGATTGTTCGGCTAGGAGGTAAAGGGAGCACCTCTGCGATTGTTACTGCCGAGTCAGCCGGATGTGTACCTCAGACTGGGTGAAGCCGCAAGCTAGCGTTCTTAAGGGAATATTCGGTCGGTGACTTGAAAGATGAGTTTTTACCTATTTATTTATCTGCCCCCAGATGTTTTCCTGCTCTTTTCACAGTCCGGACATGCACTTTAGGGCATGCCTCCCAGGGAAAGGAACCCTTAACGGAACTATTCTCCCTGGAAGATGTTTCTTACTAACCATGTAATATAACATAACTAGTTGGGCACTTGTCTGATAAAGCACTAATGACCCCTACGCCTGGTCTTCATGCATGCCCCAGTTTTTTCTTAACCGAGAAGGTATTCGGACACACTCCGAACTCTAGGGTCCCGAGGTCGAAGCGAAAAGGTCGGCAAAGACAAACGATCTACAATCCGGCTAGAAGGCGTTTTACATGTCATTTTAAATACATCGTCAAATCGACTGACTGTATTCCTCCTCAATCCCGTCTAACAGGCTGTCTAATTTACAGTCCCGTTGGGAATATTTAGCGGCCAACTCTACTTGGCCGTACACTAAGCTCACAGGGATCTCCTTTCCATCGGGCCCCACAGGTCCGACCTCGGCCATGTGGTTGGGATCCGCCTTCTTGTACCGCGTCTTCACCATGGCCCAGGCCTCCCTGGCACCTTGGCGGCAGACCGATATCTTCCACAAACGGAAGCGCTTCCGCGCTCCCTGAAGCTTCTCCGCAAGCTCCCCAAGGCCCTCGGGTAGGGAGAGGGATGGCCATAAGGCCTGGACGGCGCCGCTCATCGCCTGCCGAACTCGTTCGAACAGTTGCACCAGCTCGGGAAGTTGATCACCCGTTGATACGGGCATCTCCTCCGCAGGGCAACCTGTGAGCACACCTACAGACATATTTCTGTCAAGCACTTACTATAGATGCCGCGACGAAGCCGCTGATTCTCCTTCACGGAGCCAGACAGCTCGGCCCGAACACCTTTCAGCTCTTCTCCAAGCTGGACGTGGGCATCCTGGAGTTTGTTCTTTTCCTGCTGCACCTTCGTCAGCACCCTCTCGCCGGCCTTCAGCTGGCGCAGTAGTTGTTGCTTGTCCGAATCCAGTCCGGCAACATCTGCAATATTATTATCAGACTTACACGCACGCCGCACACCGCTTATCTTTTTGAAATAATGTGTTACCAGGAGGGGTCTCTGTGTTTCCTCCTGCGGCAGCGAGTGCGGCCTCAAGTTGGGCCTTACACTCTTGCAGCTCCTGGGACAATCGGGTATTCTTCTCTGTAAGATCCTGCATAACAAATGATCCTTAAATCAGTTACTCTAACTACTTTAAGTCTCGGGGGCTACTGGCATATACAACTATTAAAATCTCTTACCCGTATCTCTTTTACATACTGCTCCGTGGCTCTGGTCAAACCATCTTGAGCAGCACGGAGGTGCGCATCCCCCGCGTTAAAGGCATTCAACGCCTCAGGGGAAAGACACGCGTCACGAAAAACTGTCCGGCGGCGCCTATGGTTCATGGCGCTCTCCACCTCAGACCTGGTGGCGGACAGCCTGTCGGCATCCTCCGATGGAGGAGTATCCGGCTCGCGCCTTGCGCTCGCCTCCCCTTCCGGACCAGGTGGTGGAGCCTGGCTGGCGGAGGCCTGGGCGGCAACCTCGCCGGGCATAGTCCGGCGAGCGCTCTTTCTCCTGAAAAAGTCATGAGCATTAATACACCCCTAGGAATCTTTTCCTAGACAACGGTTGCGAGCTATACCGTTGCGGTGACATTTCGATTCGCACCGCACTCCTCTTCCGCCTACGGGGCCGGACTGACCCTTGTTGGTCAGCCGCCGCGGGTTCGGCTTCCCGCCTTGAAGGCGCCTCCTGCAAGACACCATCGTATCCGGTGGTCAGAAATGCGCAAGGAAGAAATAATGGTGTCAGGACTTCGGTCACAATCACCTGGGAAGCCGGAGATAGGCCGGGGTAGTCAGCCGTAATGGCGACTAGTGCATTGTCCATGCTGAGTTGGTGGAACACCCCGTCGATTAGCTCCACCTTTATGTCTGGATCCTCTTCGGAGGCTGGGTCTAGGGATCTTTCTGGATCCTCGGGTTGTGGAGCCGGACTATGTATACCCTCCACATCCCGACGCAGCTCCTGCGTCGAAAACATAAAATAAGGCACTTAACTTTGAAAGCATGGGTCGGATTAACAAAGTGTCTGCTTACCCAGCGCCGAGGATTGTTCATGGAGAACCCATTCAATGGGCTCGTCTGGAGGAAGTCCTCCTTCTCCCCCTTGTACAGGCCGGACAGAATCTTCACCAGATATTTGGCCGATCCCGGCCCTCTCCGGCCGTGACGGGTGGCATCATCCTCCCCGTTGAAATCCCACATGGGGTGGCCCCTGTATTGCAGCGGCTGCACCCCCGCATTATGCACGTGGCCATGACTCCGATCATGGTTAGTCCGGAATGGGCCAGTAACCTTATCCGGCCCATCAAATAATGGACGCTCTTGTCTCCCTCCAGCTGGGGGCTCCGCGGACGCCAACTCAGGCATTTCTTCAGAGGAGCATTGCTGAACTCCGGGAGGCCGATCCGAACAGGGTCCGGCAGCGGCGCGTCTTCTACATAAAACCATTCTGAAGGCCAGTCTTCGGACGCCTTCTTGGGGGTTCCGGATGGATATCTGGTCCCAGCAATGCACCATATTTCGGCGCCGCCCACTTGATATATGGACCCCTCGTGAGAGCGGGGTACGAGGCAGAATAGCCTCTTCCACAGCGCAAAATGGGGCTCGATGCCCAGGAATAGCTCGCAAAGAGCTACGTAACCCGCGATATGCAGAATAGAGGCGGGCGTGAGGTGATGGAGCTGGAGTCCGTAGAACTCCAGAAGCCCGCGGAGGAACGGATGTATAGGAAATCCGAGCCCCCTTATCAGGTAGGGGACGAAGGATACCCGCTCCCCTTTATTGGGACTAGGGGTGGCCTCCGCTTGCTTCCCACCTTTGTAGGTGGCCAGCCTAGCTCGAACCGGGACCATGAAGGCCGGAGGGAGATATCCCTCCGCTTGGAACGTCACCAGCTCGTTGTGCGGGACAGAACATCTCCTCCAATCTCCTGGCAAAGGGCTGGGAGCGCGAGAGGAGGAGCCGCGTCGACGGTCCATGATGGAATGGATTTTTGGTCAGAAGCGCTCCGATGAGTACTTGCGGAAGGAAGATGGTGTGATTTGGATCTGGATTCTTGCCTCTCTTATAGGCAGATTATTTGCGCAGCTAGGGTGTAAAACATAAAAGATACCCTGGCTTTTCGCATTCGTGCGACGTGTGGAAGAAGGCCATTATTGGGCGTGGAAGCCAAGGAGCGCAACATTTGTAAGGGAGCCGGACACTGTTCGGCAGGTACATGGAATTAGAAGGAGAACCCGCCTTGCAACGCCGAAGACAATATATGCACTGGACTCATCGTCATTGAAGCCTGGTTCGGGGGCTACTGAGGGAGTCCTGGACTAGGGGGTGTCCGGATAGCCGGACTATCATCATCAGCCGGACTCCAAGACTATGAAGATACAAGATTGAAGACTTCGTCCCATGTCCGGATGGTACTTTCCTTGGCGTGGAAGGCAAGCTTGGCGATACGGATATGTAGATCCCCTACCATTGTAACCGACTCTGTGTAACCCTAGCCCTCTCCGGTGTCTATATAAACCGGAGGGTTTTAGTCCGTAGGACACACAACCATTACAACAATCATACCATTGGCTAGCTTCTAGGGTTTAGCCTCCTTGATCTCGTGGTAGATCCACTCTTGTACTACCCATATCATCAATATCAATCAAGTAGGAGTAGGGTTTTACCTCCATCGAGAGGGCCCGAACCTGGGTAAAAACATCGTGTCCCTTGTCTCCTGTTACCATCCGCCTAGACGCACAGTTCGGGACTCCCTACCCGAGATCCGCCGGTTTTGACACCGACAATGGGCATCAAGTGGCCTTTAATAATACCCCAACATTTCTTATAAAACTCAGCTGGGAATCTATCCGGACCAGGTGCCTTGTTATTTTCCATTTGAGATATCGCGTCAAACACCTCCTTCTCAGAAAAAGGTGCAGTGAGCACTTCGTTCTCTTCATCCCTCAGTTGAGTAATGTCATCCACCATGCTCTCATCGAGGGCGACATAATTCTCAACCGGGGCCCCAAAAAGATTTTTATAATAGTTGGTAACATACATTTTTAGATTTTCATGACCAACAATCATACCCTCATCTTGTTCAAGTTGAATGATTCTCTTTTTCCTATGTTTCCCATTGGCAATCATATGGAAAAATTGAGTGTTGTTATCACCTTGAACAACCTAGCGCACTTTCGCTCTAAGTGCCCATTTCAATTCCTCTTCTCTTAGAAGCTTTGCCAGACTAACCTCGGCTTCTCTTTTAGACACTCGTTCATCCATATCCAGCACAGTTCTTTCAGCCTTTATGTCAAGGTCATTGATAACCTTTAACAATCTTTCTTTCTCTTTTCTATAAACACCACTATCGTTCTTAGCCCATCCTCTCAAGAACTGTCTAAGATGTCTAATCTTATACTGCCATCGATCAATATTTGACTCTCCCCTTTGTTCCGCCGCCCATTCCCTTGTGATCAACTCAAGGAAATCCTCTCTCTCGAACCACGTAGTTTCAAAAGAGAACACATTAAGTGACTAATCATGACCGTGATTGATTACCATCTTGTCTTGAGAAGAATCATCAGTTACGATCAGCTTGCGCATCGACATGGTAAAGTCTTTACTTAGGATTTCTTTCGTACAAAGAATCTTCAGAATAACTTTGTGTGATTTCGCTCCATATAACAATTTTTTTTCAAAAGTCCGTTTGGTTCAAAGGAATCAACCCTCTAAATTTGCTTTTCTACGCTCTAATTTTGTACTTTGGGATTTCTAGCAAGTCAGTGAGACCTCTTGATAAAAAGAAATATTTGAAAGCATTCTAGATTTTACTTTCCAGTTGCTGCGAGTTTTTATAATAAAGAACATTCAGCTCGTTTTCAGACGTTGGGTACTCTCTCCGTTCCTAAATATATGTCATTTTAGAGATATAAAGATTGAAGTTGGTGGTGAGTTCATATATGAGTCCAACATCCTTTGTAAATAAACAAACACACGCATGTCCACATGTGAAGCTACCAACATTTTAAAAGACATTTTTATTAGATGTCCCCAAAGAGACTCCAAAAGACATATAAAATAATGTAATTTACTCATATGTGAGATCTATCATAAATAAACAAATACACTACTTTCATGTGAGACTAAGGTTTTGTAAAAGACATAAATAATAGACACAAAAAAGTAACTTCAACCAAAAATTGATCTTGATTGTAGTTCCCCCCAACCTAATATGGTCGGTTAAAAAAATTGACGACATTGATAAAGGACACTAACGTTATTTCACCACCTCTAAGCCAATTGTTTCGTTGCAACGCACGGGCATCGTGCCAGTCATTTTAGAGATTTCGCTATATAGACTATATTGTATATAGACATATTTTAAAGTACAGGTTCATTGATTTTGCTTCGTATGTAGTCTATAATAAAATCTTCAAAATGACTTATATTTAGAAACGGATGGGAGTATTAAGTTTACTTCATGCAGCCGGATTCGTGCCAAATTATCGTCAGTATAGCAAGCTAACTACCCCACGATAATATAGTATTTCGCTGCGCAACATCATCGGTGGGCCCAGAAGAAGTGGCAAACAGCCACATTCAGCGAGTAGTGGTCTGATTAAAACAACTACTAGAACGTAGACAATATAGTATAACTAGTAGGAGTGCCAGTAGAATCGCCGCCGATCAGAGCAACGATCCTCATAATTAAACCATCCTCTCTCATGTCTCGTGCTTGGATCGATTACACACCGGCAGTATTATAAACTCATTTGGATCACTTTAATTTCTCCGGCTGCTGCTTTTTATCAACATGATTGATATGCCATCACGTTGGCGTACGTGGATGCATACAAGTTGTTTCTCAACATTGTTGAGAATTAGGCACAATCTTATGAGATGCCCTAAGACAACAACTAGGAGTATCTTACAATAGCTTATGGGCCTAATTATGAATAGAATATACTACACTGAGGCTGCTCGTCACTCACGAGGGCACAGAAGAACCTTGTCCTAGTGGAGTTGATTCCAATGATATTGCAACTAAACTCAAGGGCAATCAGATCTGATGACACACATACAGTTGGGACAGATCGCTGGGGTTAGGTAATACTACTTGTAGGACAGCAATTAGATATGCTTAGAAGGTGAGTAGATCGTGTGTGGTACTACTCAAGTGCACCTCGGGTCTGCACTTGTGCCCCATCTCGACGCTTTGTTTTGTCAGCTCAGATGGGCACGTCCTGTAGGATTATGTTCTGCTTCTGGCCGATACTCGACGATCTCCCAAATCTATCCCCACGTCGTGGCTTGCATCAGCCATTGCCAGCAAACATTGTGGAAACGTGCAGGCATCTTGTATCCTAAACTCTGGTGATGATCACGCTGCTGTCATTAGATCCTGCCAGGGATAAAATAAGGACACTGATAAGTGTCGAATGTCAGGTATGAGCGCATGACAACTAGAATGTTTTTCTGGTAAATTTATTTACGCGAGGATGTCAACTTTAGTTGGCAAGCAAGGTAACTTTCGTGCTTCAGTTTATTTTTGACAGAAACTTGCTATGTGTCATTGGAAATTGCCATAAATTGCCATCCTTATGTGACTGGAAATGTTATCAAAAAATTGTCAGGGCAGAGTGCCACACACTTAACGTGTGACACTTATCATTAGAGATAAAATAAACCTACTATCACTTGTTGTTATTGGAATTTAGATCCTCACCGGGACCGACCACTCGCTTGGGGTGCTTTGGCTCCATGTGTCAGGTGCTGACTCTGAAGATAACTGGAAATACAAGTGTTCAAGTTCTGTTTCGTCATGATACCGCTTCGCCGGATGGACGTACATGATTGCTCCTTCTTTTACCGTGTTGCGTCTGTCCGTACATTTAAGTTAATGTTATTACAGTGCCTAGTTAAAGTGGGGGAAAACCCACCTCTCCTACTTAAGCCGGAATGTGGCTATGAGACAGGTACCAATCATTCTGAGAAGAACTTGTCTTCGAAGCCAAGCTATACTTTAAATCTTTTAGCTATAGTAATACATAAATGGTCTCTTTCCTTCACCACAAACCCTAGCTACTTTCCCCAATTCCTTCGATTCCTTGTCTCGATCCCTTTCTTCCTCTCTCGGGTCTTTACACTCCATCGATAGCGAAAATTTGTGGGGATCATTACTGGTGTTGATCAAGGTGACAAAAGGTTTTTTAGGGGCTAGGAGGTGGTCGAGCGTGTGGGAGCAAAGCCAGGTGACGCCACCAATCATCGTCTCTCTGCTCCCCGGATGAATCGATCAGAATTTCGTCGCAGGAGAAGATTCTTTCTTCCATGGAACACCAATAACTCCATTGCAAGGGCATGAACAAAGAAGAGGAATCGGGCTTGCAGTCACAGTGTGCAGAGACACGCTGTGTATACCTCATATGGGCTTCCACATGTTTTTTTTTTGGATAATACAAGACCTTTTCCCTGTCCGGCTTGTCATTTCTTTCTTGTTGCGTTGAATAGGAAACTCCTGCCATACTCTCCTGTTTATGAGCCGGCCATTAAAGGCTAATATTTTCTTCCTTGGATTTTTTTTATTTTCTCCTCTTTTTTCTTCTTCGAGTTTTTCACTTTCTGCTTCATCTTCGATTCTATCTATTGGGCAAACATGTGAATGTTTTACACGAATGTGCGCCTTGACACATATGAACAACTTTTCTCTTTATATACACACATAAATATTCATTTTCCATTAGTGGAATTTATTATCATATGAGGTGAAGATTTCATTTTAAGTAGATACACATCTACCTTCAAGTACACAAACGCCACAAACAAAAAAATTACATACATATTTTTTATTTTTCATATTAAAATCCTCATCAAGCTAGGTTCCACGAAACCGGAATTTGCATCTTCAGCTATTTTTTATTTTTGAAAAATAGAACTTGGAAAAAATGGAAACCAGCACTACAAGCTCTGGATTATTTATTCATTTTGAATTTTTGAATTTTCTTAGTTTTAGTCGCTGCGGCTTTCTCTTGGGGTCATTATGAACGTTGCATATGGGCTATAAAACTCATGCAGTGGATTCGCGCCAAATTATTAGGAGAAGCCGTATGATACATTGACGTGAACCGAAAGATAGAATAAGGACCAATTCCCCGGGTACGCATCATCAGAGCTAGCCGATTCAACTAAAAGCTGCGGCAAATAGCCGCATTCCGCGATAGCTAGTCTAGTAGCAGTAGTGGCAAACAGAATCAGTACCGGTCAGAGCAACCATGTGATAAACAATTCTTTGCTCATGTCTCATGCTTGGATTACACACCAGTATTATAACCCATAGGCCCCTCTGGCCTTGATTTCTCTGGCTGCTTTGTGCAAAGATGTGTGTACATACTACGTGTTCTGACCTTACATGATTGAGATGTCACCAACTTGATGTGGGATCGATGCGTCCAAGTTGCTTTCTCTCTTTTTATTTTTGCGAGAGTCCAAGTTGCTTTTTTTTGCGGGGTAAAAAAAAAGAAAGTTCTCAACCCCCCCCCCCCCCCTATTAATCCTAGCTGCTGCTATACTACTACTACTACTAGTACCACTACATGATTTTGTGATTCTAGTTTATGGGCCTAAGGCTGAATAAAGTAACATGCTCGCCTCGCCACTCACAAGGCAATCAGAGCAAGTGACCCTTGTCCTAGCTAGATCATACTGCAATTATTGCCACTAAACTCAAGGCAATCAGAGCAAGTGACAAACATACAGTTGGGACAGCTCGCTGGAGCTACCACGCTACTAGCACGCCTACTTGCGATGAGAGAACCTTCTGCTCCTTCAACTGCTTTGCCACCGGCTCCCACACCCACAGCATGTTGTCTCCGGTCTCCCATTGTCCAGTAGCCACAAAACTAAACAATCTTCGAGAGATGATAATAGTACTACTGGTACCATTAGATATGCTTAATTGATTAAATTTTTAGTACGAGTAGTAGAGTTGAGTAAATCGTGGCATGTACTACTACTATCAGAACCTGTCTATCCGTGATTTGTTTTTCCTGAACGGTTCTTGTCTCCGATTTCACCATGCATCAAATGCTTGTACTACGTACTTACATGGCGTCTGCATGCAGCCATGATCTCGCGCGCATTGTTTTGTGATCTCAGATAGGCACGTTAAGATTATATTCCGCTGCCGGTCGATGCCCTCAATGATGGACCTCTCCTGGCTCGCTCGTCGCGCAGATTTCCATACCGACTCCTCGTTCGTTTGTTTATCCCCGGCGAGATCTAATGACAGAAGCGTAGTCGTCATCAGAGTTCAGAGAGGAGTATAGTTAAGTGGGCAAGTGGATGCCGGCCTCTCCTCGAGACTAGGAAAAGAAATATAATGGCCTCGTTGCGATCTTGTTGGGTAACCTACCATGCATGCAAGTTTCCAGAACATTCATTGGCAACAATGATCGATCAACGCAAGCGTCGACGTGTAGGTAAGGCTGGTCATAATGGGGAGTAACTTAGATTAGTGTCATATACATGACACTAGTAATGCAATGTAAAATAATAGTAGTATCATGGATGGCTTCATTTATTAACTTGTAGACTCATCTTGTCTCGGGAAGCGCTATGTTACAGTAACATATTATGTTACCACTCTCATTAACTACTTGCCATGTAAGCAAAATTTTCTTAAAATGCGCTATGTTACTACCTAAGTTACTCCCACTATGATTAGCCTAATAAGAGCAAGTATAATAGGTCCTAATCAGCAGGCTACAAGCCATTCCACATCATCAAAATCCTAGCTGGAAGAGAGAGAAGGGAAGAAAGAAAAGGAAGCGGGCGCTTCACTCGTCGCCGGCTCCAGCTCTAGAAACAAGAAAAAGTAATCCACATGCAGCCGTGTGCAAGGTAAAAAGCTAGGCGTTCCTTCCTCTCTCCCAATCAGGCGAGCTTCCTTGTCTCCATCCACACGCAAACATTGATTATTATAGTCATTCTAATAGCCAGTATATAGTCAATCTACTGTACAAGTGGGCTGTAACGAAGGCTATATGTGACATGGCCTTGGCATATAGCCAACAGCCGGCTCTCTTACTAACCATGCTCTAAGATAGTTGGGCAATGGAGCCAAAACAGCTTTTTGGGACTTCCCATGGCTTCTTGAACGGAAACCGAAGGACATTGCTCCTCTAATATACGGTGCCTCCACGCGTAAGAATTGGAAAGTGCGTGAAGCCCTCGATGGAAATGCTTGGATTCTTAAGATCAACCACAACATCGTCGCTTCCGTTGCCCACATCCGACAGTTCTTCACGTTATGGATGTTGGTGCATGATCTACACCTGGACACACAAGCTGACGATGACATTGTCTGGAAACATGCCAATAACGGGATCTACTCGGCGGCCACTGCATACAAGGCACAGTTCCTCGGCTTGACGCTCTCGCCTATGGACTTCATGATCTGGAAGGCTTGGGCCCCTCCCAAGATCAAATTCTTTGCTTGGTTGGCTATCCAAGACCGGATTTGGACTGCCGACAGGTTAGAGCGGCGCGGATGGAAAAACTGTGGACTTTGCCCGCTCTACAGGACTGGAGGCGAGACGGGCGCGCACCTCTTCTTCAAATGTCGCTACACTGTTAGGCTATGGAACTCGGTCATCCTTGAATTCGGTCTTGCTCACATGGACACCTCTTCTTGGCACTTGGATGGATCCGTTTTGGAATGGTGGGACAAGCGAACCAGCTTGCAAAACCCAGATCGACGAGCCTTGGCCACCCTTACAATGTTGGTTTTTTGGACAATCTGGAACGAGCGTAACGCCCGGGTCTTCCGTCGCAAGAGTGCACCACCACCGGTCCTCCTTCGGACTATCATCGACGACGCCAAGCTTTGGGTTTTTGCGGGTGCTAAAAAACTGAGGTCCATTATTGTACGCGAGTAGTTGTCATGCAGTGTGTGGTCACTTGTAACACCCTAAAACTCTTCTTTCTTATTTAATGAATGAGGCAAATCTTTTGCCTCCGTTTCGAAAAAAAAATGCTCTAAGATAGATCCTGGATCGGCGTATGAGGACAGCGGAATTTTGTGGGGATGGCGTGACCCGACACCCACCAGCCTCGACGCGAGTTTTTATAGGGCGCTGGGTGGATGGAACGAGTGGAGCAAGAGAAGCGACGTCGCCGCCGATCGGCATGGCGACGGCTCCGCAACAGCCGGATCCATGCATGGGAATCTCGCGATCTCGTCGTCAGGGGAGACTACGGACTGGAATCGTTTTTCCAGAGGCGCAAGTGGCGTGGATGCGCGCGTGCTGGCATGTGGCCGAGCGAGGGGAGGTCGGGGATGCGCGATGCGTGCGGACCGCGGCGTGGTGCTGGCGGTGAGCCAGAGGATCTGGATGCACGGCGCACGGGACGGCCGGTATGACCGGTGGAAACTGGCAACTGTTGCATGCGATGCGATGCGCTGCTGCGCGCGTGCCCGGCCGCGTGTTTCGTCTTCTGGGGACGAGTGAAGTCTATTTTAAACCTTGAAGTTGTAGGCATGGTCGAAATCAAACCCTAAACTCTAAATCCCTGCAATTGGTACCTTGTATTTACTGATCCCAGTCAATTTCAACCCTAGATCTATTTGCCGCACCGGGAAAAGAAGATCCCGACCGGGATCACACACTTCTCTTACTTACTACATGGGCCTACGTGTCATATTCGTGTTCTTCCTCCTTTTATGAAAGAAGAAGAAAATCCCAAATCGGATCCAACTTAACTAGCGCTACGAACGGATACTACTAGAACACATCGGCATGGATCTAGGGGACGCAATGAACTGGCTAACACGAGCTTGTTGCTTAATATCCATGCCTCGACGAATACTGCAAGGCACCGATGTTGCTTTGCATCCATGTTGCTGTCTCGTTCTCCGCCATCTCCCGCCTCCCCCGCGCTCGCCGCCGCCACGTCGGCGAGACCGCTGAGCGCCGGCTCCGTCGACTATGTCCTCTCCAGGGAGAGCACCAGGAGCATACATGCACATGGCGCTGCTGGTGGCCACGCCCGGGGCATGCACGTCGGGCACATGACGTGCTTGAGCTGCCAGTGACCGGCGCCCATTACGGGTATGAAGGCCCCGGACGTGCCTGAGCTCCCAGCAGCCTGAGATGCTAGATGTCTTGCCCGCGTTGTTTGGCACTGTAGTGAGCTGCCCGGACCGAAGAACGCGACCCCTACACCACACAGCTACCGAGCGTCCGCAAGATGCTGGCCACGGTCACCCACTTGTTCCAGGAGGAGCCGGCGCCGACGCGGCCATCAGGAGCGCGAGATCAAGACCTCGAAGACCTCTCTCGTCTCCGACGTACAGCTGCACTTCTGCACAAGGACCTCTCGTACACACCACCATTCTGTCAAACAGATCGTGTGCATGCACTCCCCTGCAGCTCACGTCGCCTCTGAGCTCGTTTCTACCGCGGTGACCAGTGTTCGACACCAGCAAAATCCGCCAGCCACGTACACCCACATAGTCATTGACAGCAGAGTGTGATCCCGGCGCGGATTATTATTTTCCTGCCGCCCAAACTAGTCTACATGGATCTAGGGTCGGGATTGACCGGGATCAATGAGTTCACGGTATGAATTTCAGGGATTGACAGTTCAGGATTCAATACAGGCAACCCCTACGAATTCAAGGTTGAAAATAGACTTTATTCAGCGTGGCTCTATTCAGCGTGATCGATCGTGGCTCTATTCAGCGTGGAGAGGAGACGTAGCCTCGCCTAGGTGCATATGCACCCATTGGCTCCTAGGTGCATATGCACCCATTGTCGAAATACACATTTCGAAAAGTTGAAACTTCGGAACAAAAATCCCGCGTGTATATCCGGACATTTTATGTGCGTGCACAAGGTTTTAGTGAAAAACGGCGTTTTTTGTGGCTTGTGTAAAAAAAACAATTTCTGATGCTTCACTCTAACTATTCACGAGGCATTTCTTTATCTTTTTTACACAAGCCACAAAAAACGTCATTTTTCACCGAAACCTTGTGAACACATATAAAATGTCCGGATATACATGTGGGATTTTTGTTTCAATTTTTTCAACTTTTTAAAATGTGTATTTCGACAATGGGTGCATATGTACCTAGGAGCCAAAACGCCGCTCTCCGCCTAAAGTGGGCTGACTCAACAGGAACATGTGATATTCAGCATTTCAGAATTTATTTTGTGACATTTGTTTAAAAAGTTCTATAGTAGAACATAAAACACAATTGCGTAAGAAAAAAAATGGTTCATACCACTCATTTTTTTCTATGACATTCAGAAAAAAGTAGCGGAGTTACCCTCACATTGCTCAACTAGATATAGTTTTATTGGTTTCGATTCTCAAAGGAAAATCTTCTCTACTCTTAATGGTGTACACTTTTTATATGCCAAAATAAATAATTATATTGCTATGAAATCATTTTGTGTAATGAGTTATTAGGATATTATAGGAACACGCCAAAAAAAAGATATTTGAAGCATTAAATTCAAGTATGCATGCGCCATTCTATTAATTCTCATTGAGTGCTTAAATGTTTTAATGTTGTTACTGTATGTGGTTTCAGCATTGCACGTGTGTGTGTGTGTGTGTGTGTGTGTGTGTGTGTGTGTGTGTGTGTGTGTGTGTGTGCACGTGTGTGTGTGTGTGTGTGTGTGTGTGTGTGTGTGTGTGTGTGCGTGCGCGCGCGTGTTTTATGTACTTTCTTAAGATTTATTATTATTTTGTTAGTTAATGCTTATGTTGTCTCCATGAAATTATTAATGAGCTAACCATAATTTTTCGATCAAGAAGCAAGCTCAAATTTGTTTTATTCTCCTGCCTTTATCAATTGTAAGAACTCTTGTAGTCTCTCATCTCAAGCAATATTTTCTTGATATTGTTCATATTTACTACGCTGCTTGTTACAACAATCCGGTCTAGCCCCGTTCAAATTTATGCCTCATATGTGGAGTTCACCATGAAACAGCTCTAATTGTGACAGCGCCATCACGGGCAGTGATTGGCGACCGGCTTGTAAATGTTTGAGGCTGTCCCACCAATGTATGTTTGTAAGACGTGACATGCCATGTGTACGTGATTCCCACACAAACCCAATTGAAGGATGTCTAAGCCATAATACACGGGGCGAGGCAAATAGAAAATGAATCATTCTAGATTTGAAACAATGTTTGGTACCAACTACTCTTGTGTGATCAGATAGGTTTTTTTTTTTTTGCGAGGAGTGTGATCAGGTCGCATGATTAGAAAGCAGAAGTACACTCTTGATGCAAATGGAATAAAAATTTGAATTCTAAACGGCTGTTGTTGCAAATCCCTTACGTCAAGCGCATGCATGCAAGTACTACTTATGGCAGATTTGTGTCCGTCCACTGCATGTGACGTACATGGACTTTGTACTCATCGGTGTATGTTAGCTAAACTTGCTAAAATCTTGTAGGGTATTCTTGTAGTAGATTGGAAGTTTTCTCGAAAAAGATGACCCTGTAAGATGGATGGGAGCAGGGCCGGCACGCGGACATAAGAACCAAGAAAACATACAGTCTTCTTCACGTGGCGGCAAGAATCACGTACAAATGCATGGAAAGACGACACAATTGGCATAATCAATTCTGACGGTGTGATCAATACGTGACTGATCCATGAGCTATGATATGCTTGCGAGAGACCGTTCAAGGAGCGAAGAAATTGCTTACGGAGAAAAGGAAACGGGGGAGGCGAGGGAATGTGTCGGCCAAGATAAGGAAAGTTACGATTCTGTTACAAATTTGCAAGGAGAAAGTGCAGGACAGGGAGGGCCGAAATTTTTAAGGGAGCCGAAATTTTTATTATTAATAATTAATAATCCAGTAATTAGGAAACTGGTGACGGGGCAGCCAAAATTTTAGAAATAGGAAGGACGCAATGCACAATGGCGTCCATGACTGGATACTATCAAGGACAGCGTCCAAGTCTGGACGCTACTACTAATTGCGTCCACTCAAGTGGTTCACCCAGCCATTAGATTCGACTAAACCGAGTCATTTTTTAATGACAGATAGAAGTTCCTTAAGGTTGTAAACCCTAGTACGCATGCAATCTTTACTCTTGGACCTTGCCATACGGTAAGTAACCTCTGGCAACCGAGAACGCCGATCATCACATGAGTAGCCTGGTCTCATCGGCTGCTCGTCATTAGGATCCTCCAATTGATTTTGTGCTTGGAGACACATAGCTGGCACTAAATCTCCATATGTATCAGTAAAGACTATGGAGCCGGAGCCAAGGATTTCTAGGACAAGTACTCACGCATGCTAGTTAATCTCAAGTGCTTATGAAAGCAATGACAAATCATTAAAGCTGCAGCATCAACAATATCAATCATGTCCTCTCAACTGCTTACAAGTACACACTTACACTCATGAAAATTCAGAAATAGACATTATTTTCTTTTGTAGTATCGATACCAATCTATTAATCAGAAGAGGAGACAATACCATGCAATAAGCAGAAGATATTTGCTAGCATCTACTGTAGTGTGCTATTCAACTGGAGATCAGGAAGAACATACAGTTTCAGAGAAAAATTACAGTGCCTACCATGATGTGCTCCAGCGCGGGTGATGATTGACGCTGGGTGCTAGGACGAGGAACGGAACAATGTGGTTACCACGGTGGAGCCGAGAGAAGGGCCTTCAACTCCATCGCGCTCGCCGCGGTGGCGCCAGGGGCGGACCCACGTTGGCCCAGCAGGTAGCCCATGACACCGGGTAAAAAATTATCTTACGTTATACATATAGAGCCCAGGTAGACTTGGACACCCCTAAATTTCTGAAAGGGACACCCCGCGCAGACCAAAAGGCCACAACTAGCCTACAAGGCCGCAGACAGCCCAGCCGACTAGCAGCGTGCAACGCCCTGGCAAAGGCCCATCACATACGTCCATCGATCTGGATCAATTCATCTACACGTGCATGCCTTCGCCTGTCGCTTTCCTCTACTCGCCGCTGCGCTTCGTGCCCCTGTACGTCGTGCTCGCAGTCGCCGCCTATCGCCAGATCGCCCCAGTTTGCCCAATCAGTGAACAACGAAAGAATATGTATCTTGGATCAGACCCCAATTCGGTGTGTGACTGCTTCTATTGCAATTTCCAAATCCTGTTCCGATTCTTGCTTTGTTTCTCTAACCCTAGGAAATTAGGGCTACTGGATAAGATTATAGATTTTAATTATATTGGCTATTGGACTATTTGGCTATTGTAGTGGTCAGTGGAGAACAATATTGCAATACTCTAGTAGACAAGGACGTCTGGAAGCACCGGCAACATGTCAAGTAAGTTCTATTTTATTGTCGTGCAATTGCAATTCATGTTATGTATGTACACATGATTCATAGTTTTTTCATTTGCGGAAAATATAATTATCTAAATAATTACAAATTAGAGAAGCTCAGTTTACTGAAAAAAGAGAACCGGATAGTGTAAGATGAAGGCCCGTCACATGAACATAATATCTTTTTATATTAGATAAAAGGCCAAAGGACCGACTTTATATTAATAAAGCCACCAACCAACCAACCAAAAAGAAACAAGCATCCACACCCAACAGAACCCCAGCATGAACATAACCAGAATGATACCTCGGACCTGCCACAGTCGGGCGGACAAAATGATGCCTCACCACACAAACGGATTGATGTCCCAGCCCCTCCATCACCACCTGGACAGAATAATGCCTCCACACATGAACCTAGCTCTGCCAATAATACAAGGAATTCATTTCAAGTTGAAGAAGAGATCAATTGGGAAGAAGAAATGAAATTTGATCCAGATAAAAGGAGAAGCATAGATGAGTACCATCCAAATCATAGAGATATGTTGCTAACTAGTTTTGTTTCTTTTGGTTTGTAGGCAATCAAGATCTAGCGCTGCATTTTCTCGTCATCGGTTATACTTTATTCATAATTTGGACACTTTGATTCATCTTTACTGTTCAATTTCCTACGATCAACTAATATTCATAAGGTGAACTCTTTATTTTGGAATTTTGGTAATCATATTCACGGTCATATCGTATTCAAAGTATATTGTATTGCTAAGTGTGCTAATTTTATATGTATTATGACTTGATATCCACGAATATGTGATAGAAATGGGACCCCGGGTCATTTTTGTCCTGGGTCCGCCCCTGATTCCGCTTAAGCACTTCAGTCATCCCCATTTTCTGTAGAGAAAGAGATTCATACACGAATGCCCTCATTGATCCTTTGGATGGTTCTCCAAAACTGGGACCCTCCCGAGCGGGAGCATTGCCAGTTGAGGTTCACCCCTAAGATATTTTGCCTGAAGGAGCTGAACCCACAGGCCACCCTCGCCGCACATGATCCATCAGACCCATCGCAACATGAGCGCAACATTCATACGATGGGAGGCCATAATACTCAGGCCTCCCAGTCTTTTGGCATACAGATGTCCGCCGACTTGATCGTATGATACTTCTAGCGGCCATTGACAGCTTGCCAGAAGAACCTAGCGAGGTCCTTATCAAGTGAGCCATGTACGCCTTTCGATAGGGTATACAACCACATCATATACATGAAAGACTCGCCAGGGTAGAGCTAATAAAGACCAAAAGTAAGCCACCCTCGGCCCTAGAAGCCACACGCCCCACCAGCGGAATATTAATTTGGCACTACCGCTATTGCTAGTTTCCTCAATAAATTTAATCAAATAAAGACTACCTTGATTTTTTAAACTAATAAACAATTTTTTTAATAAAGTGTATGTGTGGGAGGGAGTGAGAGTACTAACGGGCGTCATAGCGAAAAATGACCGTATATTTCTGAATTTATTTCAGGGCTTCCGGCGATGTATACTCAGCGGGTCACTATAAAGATGTCTGTGGTCTTTATGCCGACTTTGTATGTTAGAGTTTGTCATCCGCGTCTATACTATATTAAAAAGATATTTAAGCAAGCAAAGGGGCACTGCATTCGTGGTGTAGAGCAATGACCTTGTCCGGGTGCGGAGCACCGCCGCGCCGACTTCTCCCGTCCCGACGCATGCACGAGCTATGTGAGGAGCTAGACTGCCATGCATGATGAGCATGAGCTCGGCACCAGGGACGGATTCAAGGGGGGAACAATCTAGCCTCGCAGCCTGCTCGCTATTCTGTTCATCTTCATCGTTCGATCGTCTTCGCTCGGGGCCAGCGGGCTGTAGATCGATCTAGAGACGTTGCTCAGCTGCTCGCCGTCATGATGACATCAACCAGCTACGGCTGAAACAAGCGATTTCCTCAACCTCCAGTTCAGCGCAAGCACGGCCACGATTCACGGATCTGCGGTTAGTCTTAACTGTTAACTTCTAGATTTATAGTTTATGATCTGTTTTAATTTGTACCCTAAAACTGATAGAAATTGATCAGAAAATATTTGACTGTCTACTCATGTTTTTATAGATGAAGAGCAAGAAATTAATTGAGACCTTTTTCAGGCCAATTGGTTTAAGTTCGCACTATGTGATGAACATGATGCCACGGGAAATACTAATGATGTGCACGACTAGTTCACTCCATTGAAGCAGCGATCACGGCTGCTTGCCTGCTTCATCGCCCGACCTTGGCACTCTAGCTCAATGTTTAAGGTACACACGTCAATATACTAATGCAGGCTACAAAGTACAATCTATCAGTACTAGATGCCCGTGAATGGGAAGATTAGAACAATTGCATAATGCAATTTAGTGGTGGTCAAATTTATTATTTAGATTACCAATGTCACTAGAGATAAAAATCACTCTTTTAACTCAAGATTAAAGATTGATAAAGGCAACGGAAATATTCATTTTACAAACCTGATGTTTCCAACTTGGATGCTCCTACTGTTGGATCTGAAATTCCATCAGAAGTTAACCGGTTGCAGATGATAACTCAATTCCAATCTAGTTACTGTGCAAACTGATGATCAGTATATTGTGACACCACCAGAAGTATAAGAAGTTGATACAAATGGAAGTACATCATATGAACATAACCACAGGAATTGCTAAGAGTTTTATCAACACAACTTTTGTGACTATATTCTTGCATTGTGTGCCCTGAACGATTGTTATCGCGTTCGCCCCTCTCATGTCCAAATCCTGGCTCCGTCCCTGCTCGGCATGGGCCTGGTTACGCGTGCCTGTCTGTCGCCCGGGGTGACTTCGGTCGAAAACTTGCCGGCGAAGCGAGCAACCCTCACACTGTGCGCCGACCGCCGACGCACGTGGAACAAGAATAAGATGCACACGTACGTACTTGTTTCCTCTCAAAATTTTCAACTCCTCGCTCCTTTTGAGGAGTATATGCACGCAGGTAGAAGGATGCGTTGTTTCGGCGACAATGACCGCTGTCCCGTTCGCGCTGGACACGGGTACGAAGTAGGCTGGCGCATCGCATAAATGGGCGGCACGAGAGTGCGAGTTGCGAACCAGAGCCATGCTTCATGATGCTCCGCCCAAAGTCGTGCACGCCATATGCTCGTCTCTTTCAGCACCAGCTAGCGCGAGTCGAATAGCGACGTCCTTTAAGAAGAATCGCGAACCAGAAAAATCGCTCGATCGATCAAAGCATCCACGTAGGCTCGGCGGACTACGAGATCCACTCCTAGGGCTTCGCGGGAGGCTTCGCCGCCGTCCGACCCCATCCTCCCCTAACTCAGTCTGCGTCGCTCCGCCCCCCGCTCGGGTGACTCGGGCGGGATCTCGATCCCTAGCCGCCGGGGATCCCCTCCCCTCCCTTCCTCCCCTCCCTCCGCCGCCGCCGAAGGACGCCGCCGGCGATGGCCCGGGGCTGACGGCGGTGGCGGGGGTCCTCCCTCTTGCCTGCGCCGTGGGGGTGGTGCGGCGCCCCGCGGCATGGGTGGCGCGGTCGATCTGGCGACGCGGCGGGCCCGCCTTCCGGCGGCGGCGCGGCGGCTGCCTAAGGGCCGATCTGGCCTGGCGGCGCGGCGGGGCTGCCTTCCGGCGGCGGCGCGGCGGCTGTCTAAGGGCCGATCTGGCCTGGCGGCGCGGCGGGGCTGCCTTCCGGCGGCGGCGCGGCGGCTGCCTCGGCCAAGGCCGGCGATGGTGGGGTGCAGCAGCCGGCTCTGCCTCCGGCTGCGTGGCGGCGTTCGGCGGCGGCAGCCGGGTCTGCGGCAACACACCATCTGACCTCGGATCGACGGTGGCGGCATGGAGGGCCTGGTGGTTGGGTCGGCACCATGCGAGTTTTGCCCTCCGGACAGATCTGATCTGGCCGGTGCGGCCTGCTCGTTGTGCGGCGGCTCAGATCGGCGGCGACCTGTGCACACATTACATGATGGAGGTTCTTCGAGCGGATCCGGGTGAAAACCTTGTGCTCGGCTTGATGCCATGGCCGGCGTTGGTGGCACCCTGTTGTGTCATTACCTTCTTGAAGGCATCGCCGTGGAGAAGCTCTAGACCTCTATCCGCTACCTCCGGGGGAAACCCTAGATCAGTTGATCGGATGACGGCGGCGCGTTGGTGTCGTTTCCTCCTTGGGGGCGTCATTCTTGGAGGCGTACACGGGATCGAGGGGCCAGCGGGCGCCTTTTTGGTGGAGCGGTGCTTCATCCTTCACATTGATGACGGCGGATCTCGGCGGCGTGGTGCAGTGGAGACTCGGCGCCCGATGCGCGGTGATGGACTCGCACAGGTGGAGGTAGTTGTCTGGCGTCAAGGTGGCGTCGATGACGGAGTGACCTGATAAGGTAGAAGTCTCAATATCTGCTCTGAAGATGGACATGTGGAAGATGGAGGCGACGACACATGTGAGTGCGTCAGACCAGTTTATGCCCCAGACCCGGTATGTGGCTCGGCTGGGGGTTCTGGCTTTTGATGATAGGATTAGGTGAGTAGTCTGGGTATGTGGCCCAGGTAGCACCCCTGCATCATTTGGATGGTAGTGGCATATGTTGCCAAGATGGCGGATTCAGACATATTGTTGTAATACTTTGTAAGGTCCTCGAGAATAATCAATAAAGTGGCCGTATGCATCTCCCAGATGCAGAGGCCGGGGGTCATCCTCCTTTTCTCAAAAAAAATGTTTTCTAGTGTGTGTGTTTGACACCCATCGATCCACCAATATAGAAGGCCCGCGATTATTCAAGTCACTCGTCTAAACCTTGCAAAAAGTCAACGAGCAAATAATGTAGTACTGCACGAAATGAAGTCAAAGAGTTAACGAGCACACTACTCGCCAGAAAAGAAAAACTGCTCACTGACTGACTGAAACGCTAACATTGTTGTGCTTGTCTACACATCATCACCACGATGGAGTCTGTGCTGCTTTGTTGTTGAAAAGATTCTTGTACGCATATGTTTTCTAGCTTCTAGCATCATTTTCGTGTGGTTCATGAGAACGAGTCGTGTGTCTGGTGCAAGTAGCATTTTTTTTTACTGTTTTACTAAAACACATCTAGACGTGCTTTAAGTGTTGCACATCTAAGTTTATATGTCATTGATTTGGGGCGTGCTGGTATTTTCTCCTTTTTCCTTCTCTGTTTATGTTTGGTTTAGTCACTTAGAGCATCTACAGCCGGGCGCTCTATATCCATCTCATACGCCCGGGTAGACCCTCCGGTCACTGACCGGTCACAAAATACCGACCCAACCGGAGCTCTCAAACATGCCTCAAATGCCCGGGCTGATCGGCATCCCTCATATCCGTCTCAAACGTAAGATGGATATAAGACGGGTCCGGGGACGCCCGAAAACGTCCGCCATGTTAGCCCGGCCCACCCCGACCCCACAAAAACCCCTGTCCGGATCTTACTCCGCTTCGCTCCCCTCCCTTCCCCTTTCCGATGCTCCCATTTTCCCAATCTGCCAAATCCCTACTGCTGGCGAGCATGTCTAGCACCGGCAGCCACTCCGACGGCAGCCCCGGAGACGAGGAGGAGCTGGCGCTCCGTATCGCGCTCGGGCGCTCGCGGGCCGATACGGGCGGCAGCTCTGGGTCCAGTGCGACGCCCCCTGTCACCCGTCGCGCCAGCGCCGATGCCGGTGCCGGCTCTTTCCGCCCCGCGCGTGGATCTGCGAGGCCTGCCAGATCTGCACCTCCCGCCCAACGGCCTCCTCCACCTTCGACCGCTACTCCGCGCGGGCAGCGCTGGGTTCTAGTGCCCGCTCAGCCGACTTCGTAGATGTAGAGGGATAGGGAGAGGGATAGGGAGATGGCGGGCGGGTCCGCTGGGTCTACACAGTCCGCCCGCCGCCGCCGGGTGCCCGACGAGTAGGACCGTCTCTTCGAGTGTGCATGCCGCCGGTCATTGACTGAGGCGGAGACAAAGACCCGACGGCTCCGCAGGGCCGGTCCTAGGATTTCGGGGGCCCGGGGCGAAACTATAGCCAGAGGGCCCATAACTTAAACATTGAAATAGTTATCAATATATGTGTTTGAATATATGAAATGTCCCTTGATTTTCTATTAAGATTATTCAAATTCCTTGGATCATAAATATATATATAAAAAATTGTTCTTCATCGGAACTAGTACTAGATTCTACAACAGATAAATTTAATATGGATGCATGATCACTCACATTGTTACTGTCTGTCTTGACGTTAACCTTGTCTTTGTCGTCTTCTTGATCAACAATAGTTTGCTTCTCCACAACAACTATTGCTAATTCGTATGGATCCCCGTGCCACGATTGTACCAAGTCATCTACAATTTTCTTTCTTTCTTTTAGTACAACCAGATGCATACATTCTGGAAGACATGATGACACACAATGATGAAAATAAAAAGGAAATTTGAATCAATTGTAGAACGGTGCCACGCCGTGCCGGCTACGGATCCAGGGAACGGCAATATGAATATATGGTATACCTCGGATGGACGAATTGGTGATGTGCGTGTGCCCATGCGGCTATACAACGCTAGAATCTGAAGATGGGGAGCAAAGCGGGGCGGGGCCTCTGCGGATTGAAATTGGCGGCGAACTGACTACGAGGAAGGAAATTCAGATTTAGTAGAAACCGGAATAGGAGCGCCGAGCGCGCAGTAGTGAACAGACGATGTGTCGGCGGCC
The DNA here is from genome assembly GCA_963921465.1 of Triticum timopheevii. Lineage (NCBI taxonomy): Eukaryota > Viridiplantae > Streptophyta > Magnoliopsida > Poales > Poaceae > Triticum > Triticum timopheevii. The sequence goes on along the minus strand of OY997274.1, from coordinate 616,436,963 downwards.
GCTGGGAATTGCTACTTGAATATGTTACGGCCCAGTCTACTACACCAACCAACACCAGCGACCTAGCCCAAGAGAAGCCTGCTAGGGTCCGCAAGCCCAACAGGCGCTACGACGGCCCAGAATGGGCAACCTGACTACTTAAGCGAGCGAGCACCAAGGAGACAGACAGACAGCGACTAGACTCTGGCGGCGGCGGCTCTATCCCTCCCGATCCCCTTTTCCCTTGTATCCCAAGAACCCTAGCTCGAATTTTCCAATTCCTCTGTACTCCGCCCTGTGATTGAGTTAAATTACTTAGAGGGATCGTAACATTTGGTATCAACAGCCTTCCCACCCACCACCTCAACCCTGGCCGGTCGATTTCCATCAATCATCCAAACCCGCCACGGCAAGAACACAGTCATGGAGGAGACCAACAAGGCCCTGGCCGATCCGACGGCGGCGGTCAGCGGCATATCGGCCCAGATCGGCGAGATCCACCCCATCGTCCTCGAGCTCCAGGGGTGGCGGCCTGCCGTCGAGCGCACGGTGGAGGACCTGCGTTTGGAGATGGGCGAGCTGCGACAGCTGTTCAAGGAGGTGCGGCCAGAAACTGCACCGGTGCTCGATCCGGCACCCACGGCGGCTACGGAGTTGGCGCAGCCGATTCGTCTCACGGATTTGCCACCACTCCTTCCATCGACGGCAGCACCGCCACTCAAGCCTTCTCCGATTGCGGACGTGCGTCTTCCTCAACCCAGCTAGCGCCTCTTGCCACGCAGTGGCGATGGCCACGGGCCCGCTGGCCAGGGCAGGACACAAAATCGCCGGGGGCTGTCGTCGGGGGAACGGACCCCGCGGGCACCTCCGGTCACGGGTATGGCCGATTCCCATCCTTTTGCTGCAGAGAGTTCGTTTATGGGGGAGCGCCAGTTCGGATTCAGTAGATTCCCTCCCCCACCTCGTTTTGATTTTCCTCTGTTCGATGGCGATGGCCCAAGAGCTTGGCGTCTGAAATGTGAGGCATTTTCAGGGTCTGCACTCTTAGTCCAGACACTTGGGTGAGTTGTGCCGCGATGTATTTCATCGACGGGGCAGTGTCGTGGTTGCAGTCCACCAAAGCACACCTGATCTACACAGATTGGGGCGCGTTTGCCGAGGCTGTTTGTGTGCAGTTTTAGAGAGAGGAGTTCCAATCTCTGTTGCGACAATTCAATCGTCTGCAACAGAGTGGTTTAGTGACCGAATATGCTGAGAAATTCACTCAGTTTATGCACAATCTAGTATCCCATCATGCATCATGGGAGCCGTCTTATTTCATTACACATTTTATTGATGGGTTGCAAAAGGATATACGAGTTGCTGTTATTTTACATCGACCCAAGACTCTCGATACTGCCGTCGATCTTGCTTGTTTACAGGAGGAGGTGCTGGAGGCAATGCGCAAAGAGGACAGAAGGGATGATCGCCGGTACTCGACATCGGCTACGTTCCGAGAGGTGCCACGCACAGCCCTGCCTCAGCCGCCGCCACCATCACCTGCGCTGGCCAAGCCTGCGATGCCCGTGGAGGGGCGCAGCACAGACCATCGCGCACAGGAGGCGGCGCATCCGCAACCAGCGGAGGACAAGATCGCAGCTCTCCGCGCATACCGGCGCGCTCGGGGACTCTGTTTTACCTATGGCGAGCGCTGGGGGCGCGACCACCGATGTGGACCGACCGTGCAGCTGCACGTGGTGGAAGAATTGTTGGCCATGATGCACAGTGAGCCAAGTGACTCCAGTGATCTGAATCAAGGCGAGGCGGCAAGCAAACAAGGGGCAGATTGTTGCGTCCTGTCCAAGGAGGCGCTCGACGGAGGGGAATCCTCCACCACAATGCGCCTCCATGGCTGGGTCCAAGGTCGGGAGGTGCTGATGCTCGTCGACTCGGGCTCTTCCCACAGCTTCATCTGTGAATCCCTCGCCGCTCAGCTGCAAGGGGTGGTCAAAGCCAAGCATCTGTTGGCAGTGCGGGTGGCGAACGGTGGCGTCATGCGTTGCGACCAAGAGCTGCCGGCGTGCCCATGGCAAACCCACGGGGTCACCTTCGACACCAACCTTAAGGTGCTTCCGTTGGGTTGCTACGACGTCATCCTTGGCATTGACTGGCTTGCGCAGCATAGCCCTATGAAAGTGCATTGGCTCGAGAAGACGATGGACTTCGACTACCAGGGCGCCACAGTCCATCTCCAAGGCGCACGGGCTGATGTCAGTCAGTGTCACCAGCTTTCGAGCGACGAACTCACTGAACTGATACAGCGCTCGGGGGTTGCGCGCATGGTTCAACTGTACGCTACAGAGCAGAGGGAGCCAATTCTTACTGAAGTACCAGTACCGACTGAAGTCGAGGCCTTAATCAACAAGTTTGGGCATCTGTTTGAGGAACCTAAAGGATTACCGCCACAGTGCTCTTTTGATCACACTATTCCTCTCCTGCCCGGGGCGAAACCTGTCAACGTGTGTCCATACCGATACAGTCCGGCCCAGAAGGACAAGATCGAGAAACAAGTTGCAGACATGCTTACCCAAGGTATCATTGCGCCCAGCTCCAGTCCCTTTGCCTCACCAGTGCTGCTAGTTCAGAAGAAAGACTTGTACTGGCGTTTTGTGTGGACTACCGTCAACTCAATGCGGTGACAGTCAAAAACCGCTATCCTCTGCCTGTCATCGACGAGCTCCTGGACGAGCTGGCTGGGTCGACATTGTTCACCAGTTTGGATCTCCGGGCCGGATATCATCAGATTCGGATGAAGCCGGAAGATGAACACAAAACCGCTTTCAAGACCCACCACGGCCACTTCGAGTTCAAAGTATTGGTGTATGGCCTCACAGGGGGCCGGCAACTTTTCAAGGTGGCATGAATATAGTCTTGGCTCCCGTGAACCGCAAGGGGGTGCTGGTCTTCATTGACGATATCCTGGTGCACAGCGCCACCTTGAAGCAGCACTGTGAGCGGCTGAGAGAAGTGTTCCAACTCCTCGACCAACATCAACTCAAGATCAAGCTCAGCAAGTGCACTTTCGCCAGGTCGAGCCTGCTGTATTTGGGGCATGAGATCAGTGGGGATGGCGTCCGCACCGATAGCCGGAACATCGCCGCGGTGGCAAAATGGCCAACACCATCCACAGTTAAGGAGGTCCGTGGTTTCCTCGGTCTCGCGGGACACTACCGAAAGTTCGTCAGGAACTTTGGTGTCACAAGTCGACCATTAACGGATCTTCTCAAGAAAAACACAGTGTTTCGCTGGATAGAGTTGGAGGAAGCAGCTTTCCAGGAACTTAAAAGAGCGTTGATCACTGCACCAGTACTGGCGCTGCCGGATTTCAAAATGCAGTTTGAGCTGGAAACAGATGCGTCGGACAAAGGCATTGGCGCTGTCCTGAAGAAAGGCAAACACCCCGTGGCTTTCTTGAGCAAGGCCTTGGGTCCTCGTAACAGCGCCTTGTCCACCTATGAGAAGGAAGGACTGGCGATTCTCTTGGCAGCTGAACATTGGTGGCAATACTTGCAGAACAATGAGTTCCTGGTTCATACCGACCAGCGGAGTTTAGTGCATCTCGAGGATCAACGACTGGCAACACCGTGGCAACAGAAAATCATGTCCAAACTCCTTGGCCCGCGTTATCGCATTGTCTACAAACGAGGCGTGGATAACCAGGTGGCCGATGCCTTATCCAGACGGCCGGGACCCCCACAAGGAGATCTCGCGTCCATCACCATGGCGGTGCCAGCTTGGTTGGACTCGGTACAACAAGGCTACAGTGGAGATTCTATGGCGCAACGGTGTTTGACTCGTCTAGCTGCAGGCGCAACCAACAAGGATGGTTTCACTCTGGACTCAGGCATCATTAAGCAACATGGGCGGGTCTGGTTGGGTAACAATGTGGCTCTCCAGAAACAAGTTCTGTCAGCTTTGCATGCGAGTGCTATCGGAGGTCACTCTGGGTTCAATGTCACCTATCAGCAAGTGCGACAGGTGTTCACTTGGCCGGGGATGAAGCAACACGTCAGGCGGTTCGTGGAAGATTGTCAAACTTGCAAGCTAGCCAAGCCTGAACGAGTTCGGTACCCTGGACTGCTAGAACCCTTGCCCGTGCCAAAACAAGCCTGGGAAGTCATCACTATGGATTTTGTGGAAGGGTTGCCGCAGTCAGCCCGGTACAACATCATCTTAGTGGTCGTTGACAAGTTCTCGCGACTCGCCCATTTCATTCCGTTGCCGCATCCCTTCACCGCCTTTCAAGTGGCTCAGGCTTTCGTCAACAACATATACAAGCTTCACAGATTGCCAACTGCCATTCTCACAAGTATCATGTGGAAGGAGCTGTTCAGGCTGACGCACACGGAACTTCGCATGAGCACGGCTCGTCACCCGCAGACAGATGGGCAGTCCGAGCGAGTCAACCAGTGCTTGGAAACTTACTTGAGGTGTTTTGTCCATGCATGCCCAACAAAATGGTCTCAATGGCTAGCTTTAGCCGAATTCTGGTACAACACCTCACCTCATTCTGCTTTAGGGATGTCTCCCTTCGAGGCTCTGTATGGGCACGCGTCAAGGCACTTTGGTATCACCGATCCCCTCTCCTGTGCTGCACCGGCCTTGGAGGATTGGCTGCAAGACCGAGCGCAGATGGAAGCCTTGCTTCGTCAACACTTGCTTCGAGTGCGCCAACAAATGAAGGACTCAGCAGACAAGAAAAGATCAGTGCGCGTGTTCGCGTTGAACGACTGGGTGTTTCTAAATCCAACCCTACATCCAGCGATCACTGGCCATGCGAGCTAACCAAAAACTCTCCATCAAGTATTTTGGTCCTTTTCAGGTGGTGCAACGGGTCGGCCAAGTCGCCTACAAGCTGCAACTGCCCACCTCGTGCAGCATTCATCCAGTGTTCCACGTGTCCCAACTACGTCGAGCACTACCACCATCAGAGCAGGCGTTGGACGAGTTGCCACCTGAAGCAACAGGCAGTCCGGAACCGGTGGAACTGCTGGGCACTCGTCTTCTTCACCGGGGCAAGAAGCAAGTCCCGCAGGTACTCATCTGCTGGACCGATCAACCAGCATCACTCGCCACCTGGGAAGACCGAGACGATCTACAACACCACTATCCAGAGGCGCCAGCTTGGGGACAAGCTGATTCTCAAGAAGGGGGGAATGTTACGGCCCAGTCTACTGCACCAACCAACACCAGCGACCCAGCCCAAGAGAAGCCTGCTAGGGTCCGCAAGCCCAACAGGCGCTACGACGACCCAGAATGGGCAACCTGACTACTTAAGTGAGCGAGCACCAAGGAGACAGGCAGGCAGCGACTAGACTCTGGCGGTGGCGGCTCTATCCCTCCCGATCCCCTTTTCCCTTGTATCCCAAGAACCCTAACTCGAATTTTCCAATTCCTCTATACTCCGCCCTTGTGATTGAGTTAAATTACTTAGAGGGATCATAACAGAATACGTGATGGAATAGCTGATCAGGAAAGGATCGATCGCTCCCTTATTTACGTGGACGAAAGAAAGAATCAATCGCTGCGCTGACTGCGGCCTATTTACGTGTGGCACAGCCCATAGGATTTTTCCATGAACACTGGAATATGTTGGACCATATAGCCTACCTACTTACGTGAGGAGGGCCCCCTAGATTTGGGGGGCCCTGGGCGGCCGCCCCCCCTCCCCCTCCCCAGGGCCAGCCCTGCGGCTCCGGAGGCTCAACGCCAAGCAGATCCGACTCGGCATTGAGCAATCCGAGTGGGAGGCAACGGAGACAGCGAAGGTGGCCAAGCTCAAGCGCCAGGAAGGCCGAGTCGTCCAGCGCTTGCAAGACTTGCAATAAGATGTGCCCTTTTTTGTATTTCCAACAGAGGCACTGCACACAAATCCGTTAACAATTGCACCGGTTGCCATTGCCTCGCCAAACTTTCCGAGTTATTAAGGGGTGGTCAGGGTCTCTGTAAAATGCTTACCAGAAGCAACTAGTCGATCGATCCTACACTCCACCCAACTCCACTCCACCTGAGACTTGGTGGTCAAGAAGATGATGCCATGCAACCTGCTAACCAGCGCTAGTACGTACTAGCCGCCAAGGCAAGTGCAATTGGCGGACTATGAAGGCAGAAGCCGGCAAAGAAACCCGTGGAATGTGATGAGCGTCAGAGCAGTGGCGAAAATGACGCCGGTCTTGGATCGAGTCCGAAGGAGGACGAACACCATTGGCACTATACTAGGTCTTGCATCGGCGTCTTATAGACTGGGACATGTGTATTACATACGTCCAGTGGTCATACGGGAAATGGTATATGGATATACTATCATACTGCCATATAACAGTTGCGTATTAATGTAACGCCCCGGATTCGATGCGCCAGGTGTCCGCCAGTTATTCGCCGTTGTTGCCATGTCATTTGCTTGCGTGTTGCATTTTGCCATGTCATCATTTGCATTTCATCTGCATGTTTTTCAAAACTTGCATCCGTTCGGGTTCCCTCGATTCTCTCCATCGTCCATTCTGAGCTAGACACACCCGCACGCGCCCGCGGCACCTCCGAAATATTATTTTATAAGTGGCATAAAAATGTTCTCGGAATGGGATCCAACTTGTCGTGTGGTCTTATTATAGTGTAGACAGACCGCCTGCCAAGTTTCGTCGCATTCGGAGTCTATTTGATAGCCCAACCGTTAAATATAGCGGTACCGTTGCCAGTACCTTCATCGGATGTTTCGGTCTTCGAAACTGCCGCCGGGCCTCTCTCTCTCTTCTCCCCACTCAGCCCAACCTCTCTTCACAGCCCACCTAGGCCTGCCAACCCCCCTCGCGATCAGATCCGTCGGATTACGATTGGAGGGTCCGAAAACGGAGCTAACCCTCCTAACCCTAGCACCTACCCTATTTAAACCCCTCCCATGCCATTTTTGGGCACCCCTAGCCCTCCACCTACCTCTAGCCGCCGCCCTTCATCGTTTTCCGCGCCAGCCCGCTCCTCCGCCGCCAAGTGTCGCCGCCCCACTGGCCGCGCCGCCGCCAGCCGCCGAAGGCAGCCTCTCGCAGGCCTCCATGTCGCCTCCCCTGTATTCCCACTTCCGCGCGGCCCTCCGCAGCCCACGGCCGGCCCGCAGCTGGGCCGAACCGGGCCCCGGGCGCCCCAGCAGCCCGATCCGCCGCGCGCCTCCCCGCAGCTCCCCCCGATCCAGCGGGATCGAGAGGAGCCCGAGCTCCTGGACCCCGCCGCCAGCGTCGTTCCCCGCCGCCTCGCCGACCTTCATCGACGGCGTCGACCACCTCGTCCCAGGCCAGCGCCGCCCGCCCCTTCTCCTCCTTCCCTCTCCTTCCCTCTCCCTCACCAGCGCACTCTCTCTCTCTCCAGGAAGCGCCGCCGCCCATGGAGCCGCCGCCGGAGTACCGCGCCTCACTGTCCCATTGCCGTCTGGCCTCGCCGTCGCTGGGAATGGCCTCCCCGGGGCTAGATCCACCCGGATCCGGCCGGAACCGCCGCCTCTATAGTCTCCACCGCCCTCGCTGGCTCTGCCGGACCCCGCCGCCGCCGCCATGGCATAGCTCGGGAGCGAGAAGAGGAGCCGCTCGCTCCCCTGTGCCTGTTGACCGCCTTCCCCCTCGCGCACGTGGGCCCCGTCCTGGGCCACATCAGCCGCCGGCCCAGCAGCGCCAGGCCCCCGGCCCAGCGCCCCGGCCTGCCAACCCTCTTCCCCGACTTGGGCCAAGCCCATGGTGAGCCACCCGCCTAAACCCCGCCCGTGCGTGATTTAGTTATCCCGCGCTCACTTCGTTTTTTTCTGAAAAATGACCAAGTCCCAGATTTTTCATATTTTCATGCCATGATCATGCCATCATATCTCTATATCCGTAGCTCCATTTCGTGCGTGTAATATGTCAAATTATTCGCCTCAACGAGTACTTCATTTCATTCCATTGCATCATTTTCATTTGAGCTCATCTTGATGCCCGAAATGCTGTTGGAAGAGTGAATGTTGATGTTAATCTGCTGAAACTGTTATAACTTGCTCATTTGTCATTTTTGCCATGATTGATGTGTGCATCCTATGCGGTTGATCTCTACATGTGTTTTGGTCTATGCTATGTCATCTTTCCAGAGGTGCAACCCATATATTTTTGTGAGTTGTGTGCTGAGTGCATCGAGCTCGTTAAGTAGGGTACTCGCTGTTGCTGTTTTGCTATGCAGATTCTGTTATATTTTGTTGCTATGTAAACATGTTGGTACTAATCATTCTATGCATAATCTGGAGATATTCTATAAACATGTTTTGATCTACATGTCTTGCTCTATCCATTCCTGCCCTTGGTTGCAATTATAGCCTGCTGGAACATATTGTTATCTTGCTCCAAAATTGCTTGATAATATTGCTGTCAGCCTGTTAACATTAAGTTCAACGTTTCCATGATTGTTTGCTAGTGATCCATGCACCCTATGAACTTGATCTTGCCTTGCTTAGCTTCATAAACTTGTCTTCTTACTGTTGGTTGCCTTGCCATGCCATGTATTGCTCTGTGGTGAGTGTTTCGAGCTCACCAACATGCCTACTTATTGTTGTTCCTGCCATGTTTGAATCTGTCATATAACTTGCCATGTTTACATGGGTGCCATCATATTTTCTATGCCTTTTTGGCTCATGGTCAGTAAGGGTCTTTTGATCTATGGGATTAGTAGATTCATGCCATGCCTTTGTTTGCCATGATAAGTTCCTGTAACGTGTTGTTTGATAGCTCTAAACATTGCAACCTGATGTTATTTTTGCAAAGTCTGAAACTGTTATTATTTGCAATCTTACCATGTGTGTTTGAGCATGTGTAGTGATTTCTGGAGATAGCTCATTGTTCATGTTTTGTCATGCTTTACCTGTAATTCATGCCCATGCCTTTTGTTATTATGTTGGGGTGTTGTAGCATGTTGTTTTGATGCTTGCAATACGCCTAGTTGCTGTTTTGGACAGATTGTTGTCATGTCTTGTATAGAGTGTATGTGTTGCACCGTTGCTCCGTTTTGAGTGTGCTCTATATGAAACTTGCTTGATTTTGTATGTAGCTTCATATTACCATGTTGCATCCTTGTTTTGGTGTGTCCGCTTGATGTTTGTATGCATTTTGCATCAATGCCATGTTTAACTTGTTTTCCTCATATCTTCTAGGCCGTAGCTTCGAATCTAATGAACTTTATATGTAACTTGACTAGAATTTCGTGTAGATCCTCTTGGTGCATCTTAACTTGCTGTTTAACAACTTGAACATAAGGTTAATTCAGATCTGGACCAATTTCGAAATTTGCACATGAGGACTTACCCGAATTGTTATATGTTGTTCCCGGCCTCATTTAAACTTGCCTTGAGGTGTCGTTCTTGTTTGCATTATCTCTTGCCATGAGTAGCTTCATGTAGCTTTGTCATGCATCATGCTTGTTGTGCATCATGCCTTGTTCATGTGTGGTGTGTTTACCATGTTGTGTGCTTCTTCTCGATAGTTCCCGTTTCGTTGCGATCGTGAGGATGCGTTCGTCTACTCTTGGTTCATCTTCGTGGCTTCATCTTCTTCATGGACTCATTCTTCTTCCTTGCAGGATTTCAGGCAAGATAACCGCTACCCTGGATCTCACTACTATCATTGCTATGCTAGTTGCTTCGTTCTATCGCTATTCTGCATTACCTATCATTTGCTCTTCAAGCCTCCCAAATTGCCATGAACCTCTAACCTTTGACACCATTCCTAGCAAACCGTTGTTTGGCTATGTTACCGCTTTTGCTCAGCCCCTCTTATAGCATTGCTAGTTGCAGGTGAAGTTGAAGATTTCTCCATGGTGGACAGGATTTTGGTTGGGATATCACAATATCTCTTATATTATTAATGCATCTATATATTTGGTGAAGGGTGGAAGGCTCGGCCTTATGCCTGGTGTTTTGTTCCACTCTTGCCGCCCTAGTTTCCGTCATACCGGTGTTATGTTCCCGGATTTCGCGTTCCTAACGCGATCAGGTGATTTATGGGACCCCCCTGGCAGTTCGCTTTGAATAAAACTCCTCCAGCAAGGCCCAACCTTGGTTTTACCATTTGCCTCACCACCACCTACTTTTCCCTTGGGAGTAATTAACCCAAGGGTCATCTTTATTATAGCCCTCCCGGGCCAATGCTTGTCTAAGTGTTGGTCCAAACTAGAGCACCGCGCGAGACCATTCCTTGGTAACTTGGATTCGTCGGTACCTGTACGCTTCCTTATCCGGTGTTGCCCTGAGAACAAGATATGTGCAGCTCCTATCGGGATTGTCGGCGCATCGGGCGGTCTTGCTGGTCTTGTTTTACCATTGTCGAAATGTCTTGTAAACCGGGATTCCGAGACTGATCGGGTCTTCCTGGGAGAAGGTCTATTCCTTCGTTGATCGCGAGAGCTTATCATGGGCTAAGTTGGGACACCCCTGCAGGGTATAAACTTTCGAGAGCCGTGCCCGCGGTTATGTGGCAGATGGGAATTTGTTAATGTCCGGTTGTAGATAACTTGACACCAGATCCAAATTAAAACGCATCAACCGCGTGTGTAGCCGTGATGGTCTCTTCTCGGCGAAGTCCGGGAAGTGAACACGGTTTCGGTGTTATGTTTGACGTAAGTAGGTGTTCAGGATCACCTCTTGATCATTGCTAGTTTCACGACCGTTCCTTTGCTTCTCTTCTCGCTCTTATTTGCGTTGGTTAGCCACCATATATGCTTAGTCGCTGCTGCAACCTCACCACTTTACCCCTTCCTTTCCCTTTAAGCTTTGCTAGTCTTGATACCCATGGTAATGGGATTGCTGAGTCCTCGTGGCTCATAGATTACTACAACAACAGTTGCAGGTACAGGTTTATGCGATGATCATGACGCGGGAGTGATATTTGCTTGTTTTGGAGTTTCTTCTTCTGCTTCTTTGATCAGGGGATAGGTTCCAGGTCGGCAGCCTGGGCTAGCAGGGTGGATATTGTTTGAGTTTCTGTTTATGATTCATCCGTAGTCGGATGTTGTTCTTGTATGTTGTATTGTTGTATTCGTGTGGCATTGTATGCCTTTTATATGTATCCCCGTCTATTATGTAATGTTGATGTAATGATATCCACCTTGCAAAAGCGTTCCAATATGCGGGTCTATCCTTGGTGGGACCTTCGAGTTCCTTTTGGATAGGGTCGCATATTGGGCGTGACAAGTTGGTAATCAGAGCCTCGACCGACCCTAGGAGCCCCCTTGATTGATCGTGTAGTTTGGCCGTTGTTGAGTCTAGAAGAAACTGTTTTTTTAGCCTAGTTATATCGGAGGGTAGGAATTCTTTTTACTCCTCAGCCCCTTCGTCACTCTGGTGAGGAATCTTGACGTAGGTGTTTTGAACTACTCCTCTTCCCCTTCAAATTTTCTTTAGGATCGCGCGGTTAGTTTTCGTTCGTTGTCCATCCTCTTTTGTCCGGCGCATTTCTCGTCAAGTCGACTCGAGCCTCTTCATCTTTGCCAAGTTCAATCCTCGGTTCTTCCTCCGACGTCGTTGTTTTTCCCTGTTCGAGGTTGTCTTTGTTTTTCCCATCCACCCTCCCTTCTTCTTCTCAGAACCGGAGTCCGTAATCGAGTATCCATCCTACTCGTGCAAAGTCTTTGCTTTCTTTTCTCAATGATTTCAACCGGTGTTTCATCTCGAAGTCATTCGTCGATTTCCCTTTCCAGTTGCCTTTGTTTTCCCGCCCTCCCACCCTCTTCTTCCCGGAGTCTGAGTCTCTTTCGACCATCAATTTTCATTCGTACGGAGTCTCTTCAGTCTTCCCTCAATCATTTCAACCGGTGGATTCTCGTCTCGTTCGTCATTTTTCATCTCTTTTCCGGTGGACCCAATTCAAGTTTTTCGTTGCCGATCATATTCTTTCCCTCGGTTCAACTGTTTTCCTTGCTCGTTCGCCTCTCGCCAGTTATCCTTTCGGAGTGCTCATGACATCTCAAGGGATTCGTCTGTGTTCGAATTTATTCGAGGTTGTCACCTCATTCTAATATTTCAATTGTTCTGGTGCATCATCTATCTGTTCAACAATCCTTTCCAACGGTGTTTTTTCTCTTCAGTGGGCCCTAACCACAGGTCTTTTCCCAGGATCTTACCTGACTCTTCTAATTATTCCGGAGTTATTCTCAATTCTTTTCAAGTGTGATGTAAGTATGAATTCCATCAGTCACATGCCTTTTCCAAGATCGATTTCAGATCATTTCATTGTTGGCTCAACCTCTTCGCTTTTCGTTCTTCCGGAGTATCTCAGTAATTTTCGTGGCGTTCCCCGTCGTCATTTCAAGACCGAAGAAGAGTTTTTCCTCTAAATCTTGTCCGTTCTCTCGAAGTTTCATGGTTCTAGCTTCATGTTATCCTCTCAAATTATTCCATTTGTCAGATATTCTTTTCACCCATCCGGAGCATGTCAGGAGTTGTTTTTTCCCATTTCATTCCATCGGAGGCCATCATTCCAGTTATCGTTCTCTATTTATCCCGGTGCTTCGTTCAAGTGTTCTCAATCAGTTCGCGATCTCTTCGTTCTTTTGCATCTAAATCCCCATCAAGCATATTTGTCTTCTAATTCTTCCCGGTGATTCATTCTCTTTCATCAGTCATTTTTCAAATTCTTCCGGTGGTTCGTTCAAGATTCTTTTTCTTCGTTTATCATATTAATCCATTCGTTCTTTCAATCCTACCGGTGATGCATGAAGACCTTCTCAAGTTTGCGATATTTCCCTTCTCAATCCTTTCTCAAGAAGAATAAGTAGTATGCTAAATCCATTGCTTGTCATCAATTTAATTTGATGAAGGATAAGCATGCAATAAATCTTATTCTTATTTAATCCAAGTGAGTAATCCCTTCTTTGGAGTTTGTTCTTGATGAATAAATTCAAGTTCCAAGTCTTTTCATCTTTTCTTTTCCGGAGTTCAAATTTCCTCAGCCATTTCGTCGGAACCTCCATCTAATTCATCGTAAGATTTTATCTTATTTCTTTTTCATCCTTCAATTCTATCTCTTTGTCTTTTGTTTACCGGAGTTCTTCATGATGGTTCTTCATGACTTATTTCATTCTTCAAGAGTTCATCAAGATTCTTGTTCGAGGAGTTCTAGTATCTTTTCTTCTCACGTCTCAAAGTGCAATTAATTCTCCATATCCTTTTGAAGTGGAGTTTTGCATTTCTTCGGCTTTCTCGGCTATTCTATCATTTCCGTTTGTGGTTGGTTATCACCTCATAATTTCTGAGATGTTATCCATAAGTCCACAACAAGCTTATTCTTTCGTTGCTGATTTTTTCGCAACAACTCCATTCAATGCTTCTTCTAAATTCTTTTCATTCAACTCTTTCAATTCTTCCAGAGGTTTTGTGTCATGTCTTCCTCAAGTATCATTCCAACCTCTCTAGCTCGTGTTCTAATCCTTCCATTTTCAGCCGGAGTGCTGCCTAAATCCTTTCAGTCTTATTCGTTTCTTTTCTCATTCTAACTACTCCGGTTAGAACGAGTGCTTTCATAGTCTATTTGATTCCGTGAGCTTTCGATTCTCGTCATTCTCGCAGTTCCTCCCTTCTTCTCGAGTGCTCTCGATTATTTGCTTCTTCTCTTGAGTTTTTGTTTCACTCATCCCTTTTCCCTTCCGTCTCGGTCCTAAGATCTCGGGACGAGATCTCTTGTTAGTGGAGGAGTGTTGTAACGCCCCGGATTCGATGCGCCAGGTGTCCTCCAGTTATTCGCCGTTGTTGCCATGTCATTTGCTTGCGTGTTGCATTTTGCCATGTCATCATTTGCATTTCATCTGCATGTTTTTCAAAACTTGCATCCGTTCGGGTTCCCCCGGTTCTCTCCGTCGTCCATTCTGAGCCAGACACACCCGCACGCGCCCGCGGCACCTCCGAAATATTATTTTATAAGTGGCATAAAAATGTTCTCGAAATGGGATGCAACTTGTCGTGTGGTCTTATTATAGTGTAGACAGACCGCCTGCCAAGTTTCATCGCATTCGGAGTCCATTTGATAGCCCAACCGTTAAATATAGCGGTACCGTTGCCAGTACCTTCATCGGATGTTTCGGTCTTCGAAACTGCCGCCGGGCCTCTCTCTCTCTCTTCTCCCCACTCAGCCCAACCTCTCTTCACAGCCCACCTAGGCCTGCCAACCCCCCTCGCGATCAGATCCGTCGGATTACGATTGGAGGGTCCGAAAACGGAGCTAACCCTCCTAACCCTAGCACCTACCCTATTTAAACCCCTCCCATGCCATTTTTGGGCACCCCTAGCCCTCCACCTACCTCTAGCCGCCGCCCTTCATCGTTTTCCGCGCCAGCCCGCTCCTCCGCCGCCAAGTGTCGCCGCCCCACTCGCCGTGCCGCCGCCAGTCGCCGAAGGCAGCCTCTCGCAGGCCTCCACGTCGCCTCCCCTGTATACCCACTTGCCCGCGGCCCTCCGCAGCCCACGGCCGGCCCGCAGCCGGACCGAACCGGGCCCCGGGCGCTCCAGCAGCCCGATCCGCCGCGCGCCTCTCCGCAGCTCTCCCCGATCCAGCGGGATCGAGAGGAGCCCGAGCTCCTGGACCCCGCCGCCAGCGCCGTTCCCTGCCGCCTCGCCGACCTTCATCGACGGCGTCGACCACCTCGTCCCAGGCCAGCGCCGCCCGCCCCTTCTCCTCCTTCCCTCTCCTTCCCTCTCCCTCACCAGCTCGCACTCTCTCTCTCCAGGAATCGCCGCCGCCCATGGAGCCGCCGCCGGAGTACCGCGCCTCGCTTCCCATCGCCGTCTGGCCTCGCCGTCGCTGGGAATGGCCATCCCGGGGCCAGATCCGCCCGGATCTGGCCGGAACCGCCGCCTCTATGGTCTTCACCGCCCTCGCCGGCTCTGCCGGACCCCGCCGCCGCCGCCATGGCATAGCTCGGGAGCGAGCAGAGGAGCCGCTCGCTCCCCTGTGCCCGTTGACCGCCTCCCCCCTCGCGCACGTGGGCCCCGTCCTGGGCCACATCAGCCGCCGGCCCAGCAGCGCCAGGCCCCCGGCCCAGCGCCCCGGCCTGCTAACCCTCTTCCCCGACTTGGGCCAAGCCCATGGTGAGCCACCCGCCTAAACCCCGCCCGTGCGTGATTTAGTTATCCCGCGCTCACTTCGTTTTTTTTCTGAAAAATGACCAAGTCCTAGATTTTTCACATTTTCATGCCATGTTCATGCCATCATATCTCTGCATCCGTAGCTCCGTTTCGTGCGTGTAATATGTCAAATTGTTCGCCTCAATGAGTACTTCATTTCATTCCATTGCATTATTTTCATTTGAGCTCATATTGATGCCCGAAATGCTGTTGAATAGTGAATGTTGATGTTAATCTGCTGAAACTGTTATAACTTGCTCATTTGTCGTTTTTGCCATGATTGATGTGTGCATCCTGTGAGGTTGATCTCTACATGTGTTTTGATCTATGCTATGTCATCTTTCCAGAGGTGCAACCCATATATTTTTGTGAGTTGTGTGCTAAGTGCATCGAGCTCGTTAAGTAGAGTACTTGTTGTTGCTGTTTTGCTAGGCAGATTCTGTTATATTTTGTTGCTATGTAAACATATTGCTACTAATCATTCTATGCATAATCTGGAGATGTTCTATAAACATGTTTTGATATACATGTCTTGCTCTATCCATTCATGCCCTTGGTTGCAATTTTAGCCTGCTGGAACATGTTGTTATCTTGCTCCAAAGTTGCTTGATAATGTTGCTGTCAGCCTGTTAACATTAAGTTTAACGTTTCCATGATTGTTTGCTAGTGATCCATGCACCCTATGAACTTGATCTTGCCATGCTTAGCTTCATAAACTTGTCTTCTTACTGTTTGTTGCCTTGCCATGCCATATATTTCTCTGTGGTGAGTGGTTCAAGCTCACCAACATGCCTACTTATTGTTGTTCCTGCCATGTTTGAATCTGTCATATAACTTGCCATGTTTACATGGGTGCCATCATATTTTCTATGCCTTTTTGGCTCATGGTCAGTGAGGGTCTTTTGGTCTATGGGATTAGTAGATTCATGCCATGCCTTTGTTTGCCATGATAAGTTCCTGTAACATGTTGTTTGATAACTCTAAACATTGCAACCTGATGTTATTTGTGCAAAGTATGAAACTGTTATTATTTGCAATCTTACCATGTGTGTTTGAGCATGTTCTAGTGATTTATGGAGATAGCTCAGTGTTCATGTCTTGTCATGCTTTACCTGTACTTCATGCCCATGCCTTTTTTTATTATGTTGGGGTGCTGTAGCATGTTGTTTTGATGCTTGCAATATGCCTAGTTGCTGTTTTGGACAGATTGTTGTCATGTCTTGTATAAAGTGTATGTGTTGCACCGTTGCTCCGTTTTGAGTGTGCTCTATATGAAACTTGCTTGATTTTGTATGTAGCTTCATATTACCATGTTGCATCCTTGTTTTGGTGTGTCCGCTTGATGTTTGTATGCATTTTGCATCAATGCCATGTTTAACTTGTTTTCCTCATATCTTCTAGGCCGTAGCTCCGAATCTAATGAACTTTATATGTAACTTGACTAGAATTTCGTGTAGATCCTCTTGGTGCATCTTAACTTGCTGTTTAACAACTTGAACATAAGGTTAATTCAGATCTGGACCAATTTCGAAATTTGCACATGAGGACTTACCGGAATTGTTATATGTTGTTCCCGGCCTCATTTAAACTTGCCTTGAGGTGTTGTTCTTGTTTGCATCATCTCTTGCCATGAGTAGCTTCATATAGCTTTGTCATGCATCATGCTTGTTGTGCATCATGCCTTGTTCATGTGTGGTGTGTTTACCATGTTGTGTGCTTCTTCTCGATAGTTCCCGTTTCGTTGCGATCGTGAGGATGCGTTCGTCTACGCTTGGTTCATCTTCGTGGCTTCATCTTCTTCATGGACTCGTTCTTCTTCCTTGCGGGATTTCATGCAAGATGACCGCTACCCTGGATATCACTACTATCATTGCTATGCTAGTTGCTTCGTTCTATTGCTATGCTGCGTTACCTATCATTTGTTCTTCAAGCCTCCCAAATTGCCATGAACCTCTAACCTTTGACACCATTCCTAGCAAACCGTTGTTTGGCTATGTTACTGCTTTTGCTCAGCTCCTCTTATAGCATTGCTAGTTCCAGGTGAAGTTGAAGATTTCTCCATGGTGGACAGGATTTTGGTTGGGATATCACAATATCTCTTATATTATTAATGCATCTATATATTTGGTAAAGGATGGAAGGCTCGGCCTTATGCCTGGTGTTTTGTTCCACTCTTGCCGCCCTAGTTTCCGTCATACCGGTGTTATGTTCCCGGATTTTGCGTTCCTAACGCGGTCGGGTGATTTATGGGACCCCCCTGGCAGTTCGCTTTGAATAAAACTCCTCCAGCAAGGCCCAACCTTGGTTTTACCATTTGCCTCACCACCGCCTACTTTTCCCTTGGGAGTAATTAATCCAAGGGTCATCTTTATTATAGCCCCCCCGGGCCAATGCTTGTCTAAGTGTTGGTCCAAACTAGAGCACCGTGCGGGACCATTCCTTGGCAACTTGGATTCGTCGGTACCTGTACGCTTTGCTTATCCGGTGTTGCCCTGAGAACGAGATATGTGCAGCTCCTATCGGGATTGTCGGCGCATCGGGCGGTCTTGCTGGTCTTGTTTTACCATTGTTGAAATGTCTTGTAAACCGGGATTCCGAGACTGATCGGGTCTTCCTGGGAGAAGGTCTATTCCTTCGTTGATCGCGAGAGCTTATCATGGGCTAAGTTGGGACACCCCTGCAGGGTATAAACTTTCGAGAGCCGTGCCCGCGGTTATGTGGCAGATGGGAATTTGTTAATGTCCGGTTGTAGATAACTTGACACCAGATCCGAATTAAAACGCATCAACCGCGTGTGTAGCCGTGTTGGTCTCTTCTCGGCGGAGTCCAGGAAGTGAACACGGTTTCAGTTTTATGTTTGACGTAAGTATTTGTTCAGGATCACCTCTTGATCATTGCTAGTTTCACGACCGTTCCTTTGCTTCTCTTCTCGCTCTTATTTGCGTTGGTTAGCCACCATATATGCTTAGTCGCTGCTGCAACCTCACCACTTTACCCCTTCCTTTCCCTTTAAGCTTTGCTAGTCTTGATACCCATGGTAATGGAATTGCTGAGTCCTCGTGGCTCACAGATTACTACAACAACAGTTGCAGGTACAGGTTTATGCGATGATCATGACGCGAGAGCGATGTTTGCTTGTTTTGGAGTTTCTTCTTCTGCTTCTTCGATCAGGGGATAGGTTCCAGGTCGGCAGTCTGGGCTAGCAGGGTGGATATTGTTTGAGTTTCTATTTATGATTCATCCGTAGTCGGATGTTGTTCTTGTATCTTGTATTGTTGTATTCGTGTGGCATTGTATGCCTTTTGTATGTATCCACATCTATTATGTAATGTTGATGTAATGATATCCACCTTGCAAAAGCGTTCTAATATGCGGGTCTATTCTTGGTGGAACCTTCGAGTTCCTTTTGGATAGAGTCGTATATTGGGCGTGACAATTAACCGTTGAATTCGTCGTGACCTCTATGATAGGTACAGAGATGGAGATAGATTGCGTGCTGACACGAGCAGAAAGACCAAGACCAGAAACAGCGATGTCTTCATGTGAAGTGCAGTGACGCACTGCTAAGAAAAATGAGTAGATGCATGCAGACGATGGATTCGACTTCCGAACTGCCACCTCGCTGACGCGCGCGATGCACCACGGCCGCACAACTTGATGGGCATCTACACAAAGCACGGCAGGACGTACATCTCCAACAGCACTCTTCCACCCCTCATCCCATCACGGCCGTACCGCCGGTCGCTGTGTCCGGTGGCAGTGGGTGGCTGGTCCCGGCCGCGCATGCACCATCCATCCGTCGCGTGCACGGCTCTCCGCACCTCTGCCATCGGCGCCGTGATCCGATCAGCTGTTGGTAGGGCACCCACGCGTTGCACTACATCGACATCGGCAGGCCATGCATCTCGCACGACCCACGACGGCGACCCGTGTACCGGACCACGCCCATGCATCGCCTTCTTCCCCACGGCACCGGCAGGGATACTTGTACGTGAGCTGCTTGCATTGCGCTCCAACATCTTACCGTGTCCCGCCCGTGCCCTGGTGGCCGCTTTCCGCTCGCGTCCCGTCCCGACGGCCGAATATGCCGGATACATCATGGTGAAAATGCCTCCAATCAACCGATCAACTTAGTGGCGTAGTCAGCCCAATAAGCCAGGGTGATCCATAAATAGAAAAATTTACAAAAGTTTATTTATTTTTAAAGAAATATTTTTTTACTACACTATATACAGCTATGGGGAAATTCCAGGATGGTCCATGGACCACCTTGACCACCCCCTAGCTACGCCAAGATTCACTCGACTCGACGTGACGGGAAATCCGACCACAATGTGGAACAAAGCTACGATGGCGATGGTTTTGGTATTGGGATCACATTCTACCACCCCACCCGCCCGGCTTTGCTGATTCCTCCTGAGCCGGTTGTCTCCAATTTCTACGGGGAGTCAGCCGCGTCGTGGCGCCAAAGGGCACACAAACTTCACTTTAGTCATGTCGATACTGGGACCCTCATTGATCCTTTGGATGGATCTCCAATACTGGGACCCTCCCGAGCGGGAGCATTGCAAGGAGAGGTTCACCCCTAACATGTTTTGCCTGAAGGAGCTGAACCCACGGGCCACCCTCACTGCACATGATCCGCTAGACCCATCGCAACATGAGCGCAACATTCATATGATGGGAGGCCATAATACCCAGGCCTCCCGGTCTGTTGGCATACAAATGTCCGCCCACTTGATCATATGATACTTCTGGCGGCCATTGACAGCTTGCCAGGAGAACCTAGCGAGCTCCTAATTATGCGAGCCATGTATGTCTTTTGATAAAATATACAACCCCATCATATACATGAAAGACTCGTCAGGGTAGAGCTAATAAAGACCAAAAGTAAGCGACCCGCGCATGGCTCGGCCCTAGAAGCCACACGCCCCACCAGCAGAATATTATTTGGCACTGTCGATATTGCTAGTTTCCTCAATAAATTTGATCAAATAAAGACTACCTTGATTTTTTAAAACTAATAAACCATTTTTTAATAAAGTGTATGTGCGGGAGGGAGAGAGAGTATTAACGGGCGTCATAGCGAAAAATGACCGCATATTTCTGAATTTATTTCAGGACTTCCGGCGATGTGTATTCAGCGGGTGAAGATTACAGTCGACTATAAACATGTCTGTGGTCTTTATGCCGACTTAGTATGTCCGAGTTTGTCATCCGCGCATATACTGTATTAAAAAGATATTTAAGCAAGCAAAGGGACATTGCATTCGTGGTGTAGAGCAATGACCGGTGGTCGATCGATGTGGAAGCTCGTTGTCCGGGTGCGGAGCACCGCCGCGCTGACTTCTCCCGTCCCGACGCATGCACGAGCTACGGGACGAGCTAGACTGCCGTGCATGATGAGCATGAGCTCGGCACGGGCCTGGTTACGCGTGTAACCTATCGTGCTTGTCTGTCGCCCGGCGGTGACTTCGGTCGAAAGCTTGCCGGCGAAGCGAGCAACCCTCACAACTGTGCGCCGATCGCCGACGCACCTGGAACAAGAATAAGATGCACACGTACGTACTGGTTTCCTCCTTTTAAAATTTTCAACTCCTCGCTCCTTTTTTGAGGAGTATGCACGCGGGTAGAAGAATGCGTTCGTCTCTGCCGACGGCAAAAAAGAAAGAATCAGCTCGAAGCACACGTCATGTGTGCGTTGTTTGGGCGACAACGACCGCTGTCTCGGTTCGCGCTGGACACGGGTACGAAGTAGGCTGGCGCATCGCATAAATGGGCGGCACGAGAGTGCGAGTTGCGAACCAGAGCCATGCTTCATGATGGTTCACCCAAAGTCGTGCACGCCATATGCTCGTCTCTTTCAGCACCAGCTAGCGCGAGCCGAAAAGCGACGTCCTTTAAGAAAAAACGCGAACCAGAAAAATCGCTCGATCGGTCTGTCAATGTTTTCTAGTGTGTGTGTGTGTTTGACACCCATCGATCCACCAATATAGAAGGCCCGCGATTATTCAAGTCACTCGTCTAGACCTTGCAAAAAGTCAACGAGCAAATAATGTAGTACTGCACGAAATGAAGTCAAAGAGTTAACGAGCACACTACTCGCCAAAAAAAAAAAAAAAAACTGCACACTGGCTGACTGAAACGCTGACATTGTTGTGCTTGTCTACACATCATCACCACGATGGAGTCTGTGCTGCTTTGTTGTTGAAAAGATTCTTGTACGCATATGTTTTCTAGCTTCTAGCATCATTTTCGTGTGGTTCATGAGAACGGGTCGTGTGTCTCGTGCAAGTAGCATTTTTTTTTACTGTTTTACTAAAACACATCTAGACGTGCTCTAAGTGTTGCACATCTAAGTTTACATGTCATTGATTTGAGGCGGAGATTTGTGCTGGTATTTTCTTCTTTTTCCTTCTCTGTTTATGTTTGGTTTAGTCACTTACAGCATCTACAGCCGGGCGCTCTATATCCATCTCATACGCCCGGGCAGACCCTCCGGTCACTGACCGGTCACAAAAGACCGGCCCAACCGGAGGTCTCAAACATGCCTCAAATGCCCGGGCTGAGCGGCACCCCTCATATCCGCCCCAAATGTAGGCGGATATAAGACGGTCCGGGCACGCCCGGACGCGCCTGCCATGTCAGCTCGGCCCACCCCGACCCCACAAAACCACCTGTCCGGATCTCACTCCGCTCCGCTCCCCTCCCCTCCCCTTCCCGACGCTCCCATTTTCCCAATCTGCCGAATCCCTACTGCTGGCGAGCATGTCCAGCACCGGCAGCCACTCCGACGGCAGCCCCGGAGACGAGGAGGAGCTGGCGCTCCGTATCGCGTTCGTGGGCCGATACGGGCGGCAGCTCTGGGTCCAGTGCGATGCCCCCTGTCGCCCGTCGCGCCAGCGCTGATGCCGGTGCTGGCCCTTTCCGCCCCGCGCGTGGATCTGCGAGGCTTGCCAGATCTGCACCTCCCGCCCAACGGCCTCCTCCACCTTCGGCCGCTACTCCGCGCGGGCAGCGCTGGGTTCTAGTGCCCGCTCAGCCGACGCCGTAGATGTAGACTCTAGAGTCGAAGGCACGAGCTGCCCGCCGCCAGAGGCAGAGGGATAGGAAGATGGCAGGTGGGTCCGCCGGGTCTACACAGTCCGCCCGCCGGCGCCAGGTGCCCGACGAGGAGGACCGTCTCTTCGAGTGTGCGTGTCGCCGGTCATTGACTGAGGCGGAGACGAAGACCCGACAGCTCAGGAGGCTCAACGCCAAACAGCTCCGACTCGGCATTGAGCAAACCGAGCGGGAGGCGGCGGAGACAGCAAGGGAGGCGGCGAGGGTGGCCAAGCTCAAGCGCCAGGAAGACCGCGTCGTCCGGGGCTTGCAAGACTTGCAATAACTAGATGTGCCCTTTTTTTGTATTTCCAACAGAGACACTGCACATAAATCCGATAACAATTGCACCGGGTGCCATTGCCTTGCCAAACTTTCCGAGTTATTAAGTGGTGGTCAGGGTCTCTGTAAAATGCTTATCAGAAGTAACTAGTCGATCGATCCTACACTCCACCCAACTCCACTCCGCCTGAGACTTGGTAGTCAACAAGATGATGCCATGCAACGTGCTAACCAGCGCTAGTACGTACTAGCC
Organism: Triticum timopheevii; assembly: GCA_963921465.1. NCBI lineage: Eukaryota > Viridiplantae > Streptophyta > Magnoliopsida > Poales > Poaceae > Triticum > Triticum timopheevii. The sequence continues at coordinate 616,414,197 of OY997274.1, read as the reverse complement.
GCCAAGGCAAGCGCAATTGGCGGACTATGAAGGCAGAAGCCGGCAAAGAAACCCGTGGAATGTGATGAGCGTCAGAGCAGTGGCGAAAATGACGCCGGTCTTGGATCGAGTCCGAAGGAGGACGAACACCATTGGCACTATACTAGGTCTTGCATCGGCGTCTTACAGACTAGGACGTGTGTATTACAGACGTCCAGTGGTCATACGGGAAATGGTAGATGGATATACTATCATACTACCATATAACAGTTGCGTGTTAACCGTTGAATTCGTCGTGACCTCTATGATAGGTACAGAGAGGGAGATAGATTGCGTGCTGACAGGAGCAGGAAGACCAAGACCAGAAACAGCGATGTCTTTATGTGAAGTGCAGACGATGGAGTCGACTTCCGAACTGCCACCTCGCCGACGCGCGCGATGCACCGCGGCCGCACAACTTGATGGGCTTCTACACAAAGCACGGCGGACGTACACCTCCAACAGCACTCTTCCATCCTCATCCCCATCACGGCCGTACCGCCGGTCGCTGTGTCCAGTGGCTAGCCTGGCTGGTCCCGGCCGGCCGCGCATGCACCATCCGTCCGTTGCGTGCACGGCTCTCCGCACCTCTGCCGTCGGCGCCGTGGTCTGATCAGCTGTTAGTAGGGCACACACGTGTTGCTCTCCATCGACATCGGCGGGCCATGCATCTCGCACGCCCCACGACGGCGACCCGTGTACCGGACCACGCCCATGCATCGCCTTCTTTCCCACGGCACTGGTAGGGACACTTGTACGTGACCTGCTTGCGCTCCAACATCTTCCGTGTCCCGCCCGTGCCCTCGTGTCCGCTGTCCTGTCGCGTCGCGTCGCGTCCCGCCCCGATGGCCGAATATGCCGGATCCATCAGGGTGAAAAATGCCTCCAAGAAACCGATCAACTGATCTCCAATGGCGCCGGTCCACGCGCCCGCGCGTCCAATCGGTGCAACTTTGCCTAGTGCGCGGAGATTCACACGAAGCGACGTGCCCGACGGAAAATCCGGCCCGATGTGGAACAAAGCTACGACGGTGACTGTTCTGGTATCGGGATCACATTCTACCCACCCCACCCGCCCGGCTTTGCTGATTCCTCCTGAGCCGTCCGTCTCCAATTTCTCCGGGGAGTCAGCCGCGTCGTGGCGCCAAAGGGAACACAAACTTCACTTTAGTCATGTCAAGGAGAAGTTGCGACCACCATGTTTTTGACTGTGCAAACACTTCACATTTGATCCAGACACAGCAACAGATGATCGCACGCAGAGTGCATACCAAAAGGAGGGACAGCCTAGCACTTTTTTCTCTCTTTCCAGATGATCGACGCAAAGATGAATTGCTTGACAAAATCGCGCCCTTGAACTGACGGGACGTGAGTGGACGCGCGGGGTCAAGCAAAGATACGGATACCACCAGAGATCCCAATCATCTCACCCACGACACTACCACCGTGCACCCTCTGAAATCTTCGCCACCGCCTCCGCTCCCGGAATTCGACAGCTCGAACACACCAGCGAAAAGATCGTGCTACTATCTCCGTGCGTGATCAAATCCGACGTATATTCCCTACCCCACTACATGTATCATGGAGTACTATGACAGGGCGTTGCGGTGTGCATGCATTTGTCACACTCTCCATCCACATGTCATTTCTTGTCCCCGGTTCACGATCGCGGCATACACCACCGCCTATCGTTGTACGCGGACGACGTCATCTTGCTCCTGAGTCCGTCGGTGACTGAGATGGACGCGGCAAAGCAGCTCCTGGAGTGCTTTGGAGAGGCCACGGGGCTGCGGCGCAACTTCTTGAAGAGCTCCATCTCCACGATCCGTTGTCAGGAGGAGGACATTCAGCAGCTCCTCACTTTGGCCGGCTGCAAACTCCAGGCGCTACCTATCACATACCTCGGCCTTCCTCTTTCGCTACGGGCCCTGACCCGTTCGGAGCTTCAACCACTCATCGATCGGATCGCGACGCAGTTGCCAACATGGAAAGCGGGCCTCCTCCGTCGGTCCGGCAGACTCACTCTCGTCAATTGCAGGCACACGGCGATGCCAATCTTCCACCTTATGGCCCTCGACCTGCCGCCCTGGTTCTTCAAGTGCATTGACAAACTTCGCAGAGGATTGTTCTGGCGTGGAGTGGAAGATGCAAAGGGGGGTTGTTGCCTCGTCGCCTGGCATATCGCCTGCTCGCCCAAACCCTACGGCGGCCTGGGCGTCTGATGAAGTCATGTACCTAGGATGGGGTCATAGACCTGTTCTAAGTACCCTTCCCAAGGACACCCTCAGAAGAAACTGCATTCCAGTCGACCAAGAGGTACTTCACTCGACGGACTCGAATGACTCGACTATGAAGACTCACTCGACCATCAGGAGATCAAGAGCCACTCTGCATCCAAACGGTCTGTAATTAAGTAGTCTTTATGGCATTTAGGACACTTTATGTAAGGTGTTACCAGTAAAGCCTAGCCTTAATGTACTTTAAACCATGCATAACTGAGGGCCGGAGGGGTCTGGCAGACACTATATAAGCCACCCCCCTCCTCAGTGTAAAGGGTGGGCACCCCTGTAATCCATACACACATAATCCACTCGACCGCCTCAGGGCTCCGAGACGTAGGGCTGTTACTTCCTCCGAGAAGGGCCTGAACTCGTACATCCCTTGTGTTTACAACTGCTCCATAGCTAGGATCTTGCCTCTCGATACCTACCCCCTATTCTACTGTCAGACTTAGAACCACGACAGTTGGCGCCCACCGTGGGGCAGGTGTCTTAGCGATTTCTGGAGAAGTTGCAATTGTTCCGATTGTCTTCATCATGGTTTCTGGTGGAGTTTTGGTCGAGGACCGCGAGATCCGTCTCGGCGCGCTCACCTTCATCGCCGACGACTCCGCTTGGCTCCAGGAGGCTCCACTCGACATCGACGCGCTCCCCGTCCGCGGGGCGACCCATTTTCGGGCGTGTGTCCGCGGCGTTCTGTTGCGGCAGCCGTCGACTCCTTATCGATCGACTCCCCTATCGTCCTCCCTCCCAGTCTCCCGCCAGCGCAAGCGCTCTGGTCGGTCGAGGCTCCAACGGTGGGTAAGGCACGCGGTGGCCCGCCAGTCGGCCATCACCCAAGTCGTGGCAATCGAGCCCGACGAATCTCTCTACAGCCTGTTCGATCTGTCGACTGGCTCCGTAGAGACCGCATCCGAGTGCGACAGCAGCGATCCGACGGCGGAGGTCTTGATGGTCAACGGGCCTCGTAGTGTTGGGGAACGTAGTAATTTCAAGAATTTTCCTATGCACACGCAAGATCATGGTGATGCATAGCAACGAGAGGGGAGAGTATTGTCTACGTACCCTCGTAGACCGAAGCGGAAGCGTTGACGCAACGTAGAGGAAGTAGTCGTACGTCTTCCCGGTCCAACCGATCCAAGCACCGTTACTCCGGCACCTCCGAGTTCTTGACACACGTACAGCTCGATGACGCACCCCAAACTCCGATCCAGCAGAGGTACAGGGAGGAGTTCCGTCAGCACGACGGCATGGTGACGATCTTGATGTTCAACTGTCGCAGGGCTTCGCCTAAGCACCGCTACAATATGACCGAGGTGTAATATCGTGGAGGGGGGCACCGCACACGGCTAAGGAACGATCACGATGATCAACTTGTGTGTCTATGGGGTGCCCCCCGCCCCCGTATATAAAGGAGGGAAGGAGGAGGAGGCTGGCCTAGAGGGGAGGCGCGCCCTAGGGGGGGCAAACCTACTCCAAGTAGGTTTGGCCCCCCTTTCCTATTAGGAGTAGGAGAGGGAAGGAAGAGGGGGGGGGGGAGAGAAGGAAAGGGGGGCCGACCCCCCTCCCAATTCGGATTGGGCTTGGGGGGGGGGGGGGGCGCCCCCTCCTTTGCTCCTCCTCCCTCCCTTCCACTAAGGCCCAATAAGGCCCATATACTTACCGGGGGGTTCCGGTAACCTCCCGGAACTCCGGTATAATCCCAATCTCATCCGGAACCTTTCCGGTGTCCAAATGTATCCGTCCAATATATCAATCTTTATGTCTCGACCATTTCGAGACTCCTCGTCATGTCCGTGATCACATCCGGGACTCCGAACAACCTTCGGTTCATCAAAATACATAAACTCATAATATAGCTGTCATCGAAACCTTAAGCGTGCGGACCCTACGGTTCGAGAACAATGTAGACATGACCGAGACACGTCTCCGGTCAATAACCAATAGCGGGACCTGGATGTCCATAATGGTTCCTACATATTCTACGAAGATCTTTATGAAGGAAATATGCCCTAGAGGCAATAGTTATTATTTATTTCCTCATATCATGATAAATGTTTATTATTCATGCTAGAATTGTATTAACCGGAAACATGATACATGTGTGAATACATAGACAAACACATAGTCACTAGTATGCCTCTACTTGACTAGCTCATTAATCAAAGATGGTTATGTTTCCTGACCATAGACATGTGTTGTCATTTGATTAAAGGGATCACATCATTAGGAGAATGATGTGATTGACATGACCCATTCTGTTAGCCTAGCACTTGATCGTTTAGTATACTGCTATTGCTTTCTTCATGACTTATACAAAGTTCCTACAACTATGAGATTGTGCAACTCCCGTTTACCGGAAGAACACTTTGTGTGCTACCAAACGTCACAACGTAACTGGGTGATTATAAAGGTGCTCTACAGGTGGTTCCGAAGGTACATGTTGGGTTGGCATAATTCGAGATTAGGATTTGTCACTCCGATTGTCGGAGAGGTATCTCTGGGCCCTCTCGGTAATACTCATCACCTAAAGCCTTGCAAGCATGTAACTAATGAGTTAGTTATGAGATGACGTATTACGGAACGAGTAAAGAGACTTGCCGGTAACGAGATTGAACTAGGTATTGGATACCGACGATCAAATCTCGGGCAAGTAACATACCGATGACAAAGGGAACAAAGTATGTTGTTATGCGGTTTGACCGATAAAGATCTTCGTAGAATATGTAGGAACCAATATGGGCATCCAGGTCCCGCTATTGGTTATTGACCGAGAATGGTTTTAGGTCATGTCTACATAGTTCTCGAACCCGTAGGGTCCGCACGCTTAACGTTTCGATGACAGTTTTATTATGAGTTTATTAGTTTGATGTACCGAAGTTTGTTCGGAGTCCCGGATGTGATCACGGACATGACGAGGAGTCTCGGAATGGTCGAGACATAAAGATTGATATATTGGAAGCCTATGTTTGGACATCGGAATGGTTCCGGGTGAAATCGGCATTTTACCGGAGTACCGGGAGGTTACCGGAACCCCCCGGGGGGTTAATGGGCCTACATGGGCCAAGAGGGAGAAGAGGAAGGAGCAAGGAAGGGGCCGCGCGCCCCTCCCCCTCCTAGTCCGAATAGGACAAGGGAAGGGGGGCGGCGCCCCCCCCCCCTTCCTTCTCCTCTTCCTCCTCTTTCCCCCTCTCTCCTACTCCAACTTGGAAAAGAGGAGTCCTACTCCCGGTGGGAGTAGGACTCCCCCCTTGGCGCGCCCCCTTAGGCCGGCGGCCTCCTCCCCCCTGGCTCCTTTATATACGGGGGCGGGGGGCACCCCATAGACACACAAGTTGATCTACGGATCGTTCCTTAGCCGTGTGCGGTGCCCCCTTCCACCATATTCCACCTCGGTCATATCGTCGCAGAGTTTAGGCGAAGCCCTGCGCCGGTAGAACATCATCATCGTCACCACGCCGTCGTGCTGACGGAACTCATCTCCGGAGCCTTTGCTGGATCGGAGGGCCGGAGATCGTCATCGAGCTGAACGTGTGCTGAACTCAGAGGCTCCGTACGTTCGGTGCTTGGATCGGTCGGATCGTGAAGACGTACGACTACATCAACCGCGTTGTGCTAACGCTTCCGCTTACGGTCTACGAGGGTACGTGGATGAACACTCTCCCCTCTCGTTGCTATGCCATCACCATGATCTTGCGTGTGCGTAGGAATTTTTTTGAAATTACTACGTTCCCCAACAGTGGCATCCGAGCCTAGGTTTTATGCGTTGATGTTATATGCACGAGTAGACCACAAGTGAGTTGTGGACGATATAAGTCATACTGCCTACCAGCATGTCATACTTTGGTTCAGCGGTATTGTGAGATGAAGCGGCCCGGACCGACATTACGCGTACGCTTACGCGAGACTGGTTTCACCGTTACGAGCACTCATGCTTAAAGGTGGCTGGCGGGTGTCTGTCTCTCTCACTTTAGTTGAACCGAGTGTGGCTACGCCCGGTCCTTGCGAAGGTTAAAACGGAGTCTATTTGACAAACTATCATTGTGGTTTTGATGCGTAGGTGAGAACGGTTCTTGCTAAGCCCGTAGCAGCCACGTAAAATTTGCAACAACAAAGTAGAGGACGTCTAACTTGTTTTTGCAGGGCATGTTGTGATGTGATATGGTCAAGACGTGATGCTATATTTTATTGTATGAGATGATCATGTTTTGTAACCGAAGTTATCGGCAACTGGCAGGAGCCATATGGTTGTCGCTTTATTGTATGAAATGCAAACGCCCTGTAATTGCTTTACTTTATCACTAAGCGGTAGCGATAGTCGTAGAAGCAATAGATGGCGTAAACGACAACGATGCTACGATGGAGATCAAGGTGTCGCACCGGTGACGATGGTGATCACGACGATGCTTCGGAGATGGAGATCACAAGCACAAGATGATGATGGCCATATCATATCACTTATATTGATTGCATGTGATGTTTATCCTTTATGCATCTTATCTTGCTTTGATTGACGGTAGCATTTTAAGATGATCTGTCACTAAAATTATCAAGTAGTGTTCTCCCTGAGTATGCACCGTTGCCAAAGTTCGTCGTGCCGAGACACCACGTGATGATCGGGTGTGATAAGCTCTACGTCCATCTACAACGGGTGCAAGCCAGTTTTGCATACGCAGAATACTCAGGTTAAACTTGACGAGCCTAGCATATGCAGATATGGCCTCGGAACACAGAGACCGAAAGGTCGAGCGTGAATCATATAGTAGATATGATCAACATAGTGATGTTCACCATTGAAAACTACTCCATCTCACGTGATGATCGGTTATGGTTTAGTTGATATGGATCACGTGATCACTTAGATAACTAGAGAGATGTCTGTCTAAGTGGGAGTTCTTAAGTAATATCATTAATTGAACTTAAATTTATCATGAACTTAGTACCTGATAGTATCTTGCTTGTCTGTGTTTGTTTGTAGATAGATGGCTCGTGTTGTTGTTCCATTGAATTTTAATGCGTTCCTTGAGAAAGCAAAGTTGAAAGATGATGGTAGCAATTACACGGACTGGGTCCGTAACCTGAGGATTATCCTCATTGCTGCATAGAAGAGTTACATCCTGGCAGCACCGTTGGGTGCCAGGCCTGCTGGTGATGCAACTGACGACGTTAAGAACGTCTGGCAGAGCAAAGCTGATGACTACTCTATAGTTCAGTGTGTCATGCTTTACGGCTTGGAACCGGGTCTTCAACGACGTTTTAAACGTCATGGAGCATATGAGATGTTCCAGGAGTTGAAGTTAATATTTCAAGCAAATGCCCGGATTGAGAGATATGAAGTCTCCAATAAGTTCTATAGCTGCAAGATGGAGGAGAATAGTTCTGTCAGTGAACACATACTCAGAATGTCTGGGTATAATAATCACTTGATTCAACTGGGAGTTAATCTTCCTGATGATAGTGTCATTGACAGAATTCTCCAATCACTGCCACCAAGCTACAAGAGCTTCGTGATGAACTATAATATGCAAGGGATGAACAAGACTATTCCCGAGCTCTTCGCGATGCTGAAAGCCGCGGAGGTAGAAATCAAGAAGGAGCATCAAGTGTTGATGGTCAACAAGACCACTAGTTTCAAGAAGAAGGGCAAAGGGAAAAAGAAGGGGAACTTCAAGAAGAACGGCAAGCAAGTTGCTGCTCAAGAGAAGAAACCCAAGTCTGGACCTAAGCCTGAAACTGAGTGCTTCTACTGCAAGCAGACTGGACACTGGAAGCGGAACTGCCCCAAGTATTTGGCGTATAAGAAGGATGGCAAAGTGAGCAAAGGTATATGTGATATACATGTTATTGATGTGTACCTAACTAGAGCTCGTAGTAGCACCTGGGTATTTGATACTGGTTCTGTTGCTAATATTTGCAACTCGAAACAGGGACTATGGAATAAGCGAGCACTGGCCAAGGACGAGGTGACAATGCGCGTGGGAAACGGTTCCAAAGTCGATGTGATCGCAGTCGGCACGCTACCTCTACATCTACCTTCGGGATTAGTTTTAGACCTGAATAATTGTTATTTGGTGCCAGCGTTGAGCATGAACATTATATCTGGATCTTGTTTGATGCGAGACGGTTATTCATTTAAATCAGAGAGTAATGGTTGTTCTATTTATATGAGTAATACCTTTTATGGTCATGCACCCTTGAAGAGTGGTCTATTTTTATTGAATCTCGATAGTAGTGATACACATATTCATACTGTTGAAGCCAAAAGATGCAGAGTTGATAATGATAGTGCAACTTATTTGTGGCACTGTCGTTTAGGTCATATCGGTGTAAAACGCATGAAGAAACTCCATACTGATGGACTTCTGGAATCACTTGATTATGAATCACTTGGTACTTGCGAACCGTGCCTCATGGGCAAGATGACTAAAACAATGTTCTCCGGAACTATGGAGAGAGCAACAGATTTGTTAGAAATCATACATACAGATGTATGTGGACCGATGAATGTTGAGGCTCGTGGCGGATATTGTTATTTTCTCACCTTCACAGATGATTTGAGCAGATATGGGTATATCTACTTAATGAAGCACAAGTCTGAATCATTTGAAAAGTTCAAACAATTTCAGAGTGAAGTGGAAAATCATCGTAACAAGAAAATAAAGTTTCTACGATCTGATCGTGGAGGAGAATATTTGAGTTACGAGTTTGGTTTACATTTGAAACAATGCGGAATAGTTTCGCAACTCACACCACCCGGAACACCACAACGAAATGGTGTGTCCGAACGTCGTAATCGTACTTTACTTGATATGGTGCGATCTATGATGTCTCTTACCAATTTACCGCTATCGTTTTGGGGTTATGCTTTAGAGACGGCCGCATTCACGTTAAATAGGGCACCATCTAAATCCGTTGAGACGACGCCTTATGAACTGTGGTTTGGCAAGAAACCAAAGTTGTCGTTTCTTAAAGTTTGGGGCTGCGATGCTTATGTGAAGAAACTTCAACCAGATAAGCTCGAACCCAAATCGGAGAAATGTGTCTTCATAGGATACCCAAAAGAAACTGTTGGGTACACCTTCTATCACAGATCCGAAGGCAAGACATTCGTTGCTAAGAATGGATCCTTTCTAGAGAAGGAATTTCTCTCGAAAGAAGTGAGTGGGAGGAAAGTAGAACTTGATGAGATAACTATATCTACTCCCTTATTGGAAGGTAGTTCATCACGAGAACCGGTTCCTGTGACGACTACACCAATTAGTGAGGAAGCTAATGATATTGATCATGAAACTTCAGATCAACTTTCTGCTGAACCTCGTAGGTCTACCAGAGTAAGATCCGCACCAGAGTGGTACGGTAATCCTATTCTGGAAGTCATGTTACTTGACCATGATGAACCTATGAACTATGAGGAAGCGATGATGAGCCCAGATTCCGCAAAATGGCTAGAGGCCATGAAATCTGAGATGGGATCCATGTATGAAAACAAAGTATGGACTTTGGTTGACTTGCCCGATGATTGGCAAGCCATTGAGAATAAATGGATCTTTAAGAAGAAGACTGACGCTGATGGTAATGTTACTGTCTATAAAGCTCGACTTGTTGCGAAAGGTTTTCGACAAGTTCAAGGGGTTGACTACGATGAGACTTTCTCACCCGTAGCGATGCTTAAGTCTGTCCGAATCATGTTGGCTATTGCTGCATTTCATGATTATGAAATTTGGCAAATGGACGTCAAGACTGCATTCTTGAATGGATTTATAGAAGAAGAGTTGTATATGATGCAGCCGGAAGGTTTTGTTGATCCAAAAGGTGCTGACAAAGTGTGCAAGCTCCAGCGTTCCATTTATGGACTGGTGCAAGCATCTCGGAGTTGGAATAAATGCTTTGATAGTGTAATCAAAGCATATGGTTTTATACAGACTTTTGGAGAAGCCTGTATTTACAAGAAAGTGAGTGGGAGCTCTGTTTCTAGTTTTATATGTTGATGACATATTATTAATTGAAAATGATATAGAATTTCTGGATAGCATAAAGGGATACTTGAATAAAAGCTTTTCAATGAAAGACCTCGGTGAAGCTGCTTACATATTGGGCATCAAGATCTATAGAGATAGATCAAGACGCTTAATAGGACTTTCACAAAGCACATACCTTGACAAAATTTTGAAAAAGTTCAAAATGGATCAGGCAAAGAAAGGATTCTTGCCTGTGCTACAAGGTGTGAAGTTGAGTCAAACTCAATGCCCGACCACAGCAGAAGATAGAGAGAAAATGAAAAATGTTCCCTTTGGACATCGGAATGGTTCCGGGTGAAATTGGCATTTTACCGGAGTACGGGGAGGTTACCGGAACCCCCCGGGGGGTTAATGGGCCTACATGGGCCAAGAGGGAGAAGAGGAAGGAGCAAGGAAGGGGCCGCGTGCCCCTCCCCCTCCTAGTCCGAATAGGACAAGGGAAGGGGGGCGGCGCCCCCCCCCCCCTTTCCTTCTCCTCTTCGTCCTCTTTCCCCCTCTCTCCTACTCCAACTTGGAAAAGAGGAGTCCTACTCCCGGTGGGAGTACGACTCCCCCCTTGGCGCGCCCCCTTAGGCCGGCGGCCTCCTCCCCCTGGCTCCTTTATATACGGGGGTGGGGGGCACCCCATAGACACACAAGTTGATCTACGGATCGTTCCTTAGTCGTGTCCGGTGCCCCCTTCCACCATATTCCACCTCGGTCATATCGTCGCAGAGTTTAGGCGAAGCCCTGCGCTGGTAGAACATCATCATCGTCACCACGCCGTCGTGCTGACGGAACTCATCTCCGGAGCCTTTGCTGGATCGGAGGGCCGGAGATCGTCATCGAGCTGAACGTGTGCTGAACTCGGAGCCTCCGTACGTTCGGTGCTTGGATCGGTCGGATCGTGAAGACGTACGACTACATCAACCGCGTTGTGCTAACGCTTCCGCTTACGGTCTACGAGGGTACGTGGACGAACACTCTCCCCTCTCGTTGCTATGCCATCACCATGATCTTGCGTGTGCGTAGGAATTTTTTTGAAATTACTACGTTCCCCAACACTTTATCGGTCAGACCGCATAACAACATATGTTGTTCCCTTTGTCATCGGTATGTTACTTGCCCGAGATTCGATCGTCGGTATCCAATACCTAGTTCAATCTCGTTACCGTCAAGTCTCTTTACTCGTTCCGTAGTACATCATCTCGCAACTAACTCATTAGTTGAAATGCTTGCAAGGCTTAAGTGATGTGCATTACCGAGAGGGCCCAGAGATACCTCTCCGACATTCGGAGTGACAAATCCTAATCTCGAAATACGCCAACTCAACAAGTACCTTCGGAGACACCTGTAGAGCACCTTTATAATCACCCAGTTACGTTGTGACGTTTGGTAGCACACAAAGTGTTCCTCTGGTAAACGGGAGTTGCATAATCTCATAGTCATAGGAACATGTATAAGTCATGAAGAAAGCAATAGCAACATACTAAACGATCGGGTGCTAAGCTAACGGAATGGGTCATGTCAATCAGATCATTCAACTAATGATGTGACCTTGTTAATCAAATAACAACTCCTTGTTCATGGTTAGGAAACATAACCATCTTTGATTAACAAGCTAGTCAAGTAGAGGCATACTAGTGACACTCTATTTGTCTATATATTCCCACATGTATTATGTTTCCGATTAATAAAATTCTAGCATGAATAATAAACATTTATCATGATATAAGGAAATAAATAATAACTTTATTATTGCCTCTAGGGCATATTTCCTTCACGTAGCCCTCCCGGCTTCCCCCGCGACGACGGGGTGGACGATGGAGGCGACCCCGCTCAAGTCCATGAGGAATATCAACCCGAGCCACTTAACTCCCTGCGAAGGGAAGAACTTCGCCGCAGGAACATGGATGCCCTGCATACTCCCATCGCAGGAGAAACCCCCGAGGCTCGTGCCTTGGAGGAGGCGCGTTTGGCCAACTTGGCTGAACGCACTCGTCTGGAGAATCTCCAGCGAGCACTCGACGAGCGCGCGCGGCAACGAGTACCCGACTCCAGTCGACGTCAACTCTTCCCGCAGCCGACTCAGGTATATCGAACCCCGATTCAGAATTTAGCAGCTGCAACCCGTATAGCAGAGTCGATTCAGCCCTCTCAGTCGGAGGCTGGCAGAGGCTTGATGCAGATTAGAGATTTGCTCCGAGCAGCAGGTGATCAGAATTCAGCCGTGTCGCAGTCATGCAACAGGATTCACATTCGATCCGTCGCTGCGAATACGGTTCAGTCGGCTCACAGCCCTAGATCGCCTCTGCGGCGTGAAGGGCGCGAGAATCGACGAGACCAATATGGTGACCGATACGATCGTGATGATAGGCGTCGAGTGCCCACTCCTCCCCCGAGGGTGGGTCCTACGCTCATCGGCAGCAAGATGACAGGCGCCAGCTCAGTGTGGGACGAAGAGCTCCGGTCGACCCCAGGGAACCAGGCTTTGACGCGCGATCCATCATCGTGCAAGGCTTGGTCGATCAGAACAGGGCTCATCGAGGTGGCCATGACAGAGATGCGCCCACTAGCAGCTGAGTGCATGTTTCTGGTCCGGAATGTTTCAGCAGGGCTATCAGAGCCGCGGTGATTCCCCCCAACTTCAGGTTGGCGACTGGAGTCAGCAAGTTCACCGGTGAGTCTAAGCCTGAAACTTGGCTTGAAGACTACCGAGTGGCGGTGCAGATTGGTGGCGGAAATGATGAAGTGGCTATGAAACATTTACCACTCATGTTGGAAGGTTCGGCCAGGGTGTGGTTGAATCAGTTAACTCCTAGCAGCATTTACACTTGGGAAGATCTTTCCCGAGTGTTCGTCAGAACATTCGAGGGAACTTGCAAGCGACCAGCTGGACTGACAGAGCTGCAAGTTTGTGTGCAGAAGTCGAATGAGACCTTGAGAGAGTATGTTCAGAGATGGATCACTTTACATCATACCGTGGAGAACGTGTCTGATCATCAGGCAGTCTGCGCCTTCAAGGATGGTGTTAAGAACAGAGAATTGAGTTTGAAGTTTGGTCGGACCGGAGATATGACCCTGAGTCGGATGATGGAAATTGCTACCAAGTACGCCAACGGCGAAGAGGAGGACCGACTCCGGAGTGGCAAGTACAAGCCGAGTCAGTCGGAGAAAGGAAACTCCAATCGGAAGCAAAAACGGAAGGCCGAGCCAGCGGCTCCTGGGGAGGCTCTGGCCATGACTCAGGGCAAGTTCAAGGGAAAGCCCAAAGGATCCTGGAACCCCAAGAAGGTGAAGGATAAAGAAGGAAATGACGTGATGGATCTGCCGTGTCACATCCACACGAAGAAAGACGAAGAGGGTAATTTCATTTACCGGAAGCATACCACTCGCCAGTGTCGGCTCCTGATCCAGCAGTTCCAAGGTAAATAACCCAAGGACAAGGAAAAGGATTCGGACAAAGCCGAAGACAAGGAGGACAGTGATGGAGGTTATCCTCATGTTAACTCCACTCTGATGATTTTTGCTGATGTGGAAAGTAAAAGCCGACTGAAGGTTATCAACCGCGAGGTGAATGTGGTTGCCCCGGCGACGCCCAGTTATCTGAGATGGTCCCAAACTCCCATTACATTTGACCAGTACGATCACCCGACTCGAATAGCCACCCCTGGGAGGCAAGCTTTGGTGGTCGACCCGGTCGTCGAAGCCACTCGACTGACGAAGGTGCTAATGGATGGTGGTAGTGGACTGAACTTATTATATGCGGAGACGCTGAAAGGAATGGGCATTCCGATGTCCCGACTGAGCACCAGCAACATGAGTTTTCATGGAGTTATACCTGGAAACAAAGCTGAGTCACTCGGCCAAATAGCTCCGGACGTGGTGTTCGGCGATTCGAAGCATTTCCGCAAAGAGAAGCTGACATTTGAAGTCGTGGATTTTCAGAGCGCTTACCACGCTATTTTGGGGAGACCAGCTTACGCACGGTTCATGGCTCGACCATGCTACGTGTACCTCAAACTGAAGATGCCCGGACCCAAAGGCGTGATCACTATCACTGGTGATCGGAAAAAAGCAGAAGAATGTTTCCAGAAAGGCTCGAAAATTGCCGATTCCCAGGTAACAACGGTCGAGCTGGAAGAATATAAGAAGAAAGCAGATCCGAGTGATTTGTTGCGGGCCAAGAAGCCTGCCACAGAATCAGCATTTTAGTCGTCCGGTGAGACGAAGCCCGTTCACATTCACCCGACCGCCCCCAATGCAGCTCCGACCCATATCTCCACAACACTTGACCCTAAATAGGAAGAAGCGCTCGTCCAGTTCCTCCGTGAGAACTGGGACATCTTTGCATGGAAGCCAGCTGACATGCCGGGTGTTCCCAGGGGACTGGCTGAGCATAGCCTTAGAGTCGACTCAGCAGCAAAACCAGTCAAAGAACATCTTCGACGGTCCGCCGTCTAGAAGAGAAAGGCCATTGGCGAGGAAGTGGCTCGACTGTTGGCAGCAGAGTTTATCCGAGAGATATATCACTCCGAGTGGCTCGCCAATGTTGTAATGGTTCCCAAGAAGGACAAGTCACTCCGCATGTGCATTGATTTCAAGCACATCAATCGGGCCTGCCCGAAAGATCATTTTCCTCTCCCTCGCATCGATCAAATTGTCGACTCGACTGCGGGATGTGAGAGATTGTCTTTGAAGGAAATATTCCCTAGAGGCAATAAAGTTATTATTTATTTCCTTATATCATGATAAATGTTTATTATTCATGCTGACGGAACTCCTCCCTGTACCTCTGCTGGATTGGAGTTCGGGGTGCGTCATCGAGCTGTACGTGTGTCAAGAACTCGGAGGTGCCGGAGTAACGGTGCTTGGATCGGTTGGACCGGGAAGACGTACGACTACTTCCTCTACGTTGCGTCAACGCTTCCGCTTCGGTCTACGAGGGTACATAGACAACACTCTCCCCTCTCGTTGCTATGCATCACCATGATCTTGCGTGTGAGTAGGAAATTTTTTGAAATTACTACGTTCCCCAATAGTGGTATCAGAGCCAGGTTTTATGGTTTGATGTTATATGCACGAGTAGAACACAAGTGAGTTGTGGGCGATATAAGTCATACTACTTACCAGCATGTCATACTTTGGTTCGGCGGTATTGTTGGATGAAGCGGCCCGGACCGACATTACGCGTACGCTTACGCGAGACTGGTTTTACCGCCGTGCTTTGCACACAGGTGACTAGCGGGTGTCAGTTTCTCCAACTTTAGTTGAACCAAGTGTGGCTACGCCCGGTCCTTGCGAAGGTTAAAACAGCATCAACTTGACAAACTATCGTTGTGGTTTTGATGCGTAGGTGAGATTGGTTCTTGCTTAAGCCCGTAGCAGCCACGTAAAACTTGCAACAACAAAGTAGAGGACGTCTAACTTGTTTTTGCAGGGCATGTTGTGATGTGATATGGCCAAGACATGATGCTATATTTTATTGTATGAGATGATCATGTTTTGTAACCGAAGTTATCGGCAACTGGCAGGAGCCATATGGTTGTCGCTTTATTGTATGAAATGCAAACGCCCTGTAATTGCTTTACTTTATCACTAAGCGGTAGCGATAGTCGTAGAAGCAATAGATGGCGTAAACGACAACGATGCTACGATGGAGATCAAGGTGTCGCGCTGGTGACGATGGTGATCATGATGGTGCTTCAGAGATGGAGATCACAAGCACAAGATGATGATGGCCATATCATATCACTTATATTGATTGCATGTGATGTTTATCCTTTATGCATCTTATCTTGCTTTGATTGGCGGTAGCATTTTAAGATGATCTCTCACTAAAAATTATCAAGAAGTGTTTTCCCTGAGTATGCACCGTTGCCAAAGTTCGTCGTGCCCAGACACCACGTGATGATCGGGTGTGATAAGCTCTACGTCCATCTACAACGGGTGCAAGCCAGTTTTGCACACGCAGAATACTCAGGTTAAACTTGACGAGCCTAGCATATGCAGATATGGCCTCGGAACACGGAGACCGAAAGGTCGAGCGTGAATCATATAGTAGATATGATCAACATAAGATGTTCACCATTGAAAACTACTCCATCTCACGTGATGATCTGTTATGGTTTAGTTGATTTGGGTCACGTGATCACTTAGATGACTAGAGAGATGTCTGTCTAAGTGGGAGTTCTTAAGTAATATGATTAATTGAACTTAAATTTATCATGAACTTAGTACCTGATAGTATCTTGCTTGTCTATGTTGATTGTAGATAGATGGCCCGTGCTGTTGTTCCGTTGAATTTTAATGCGTTCCTTGAGAAAGCTAAGTTGAAAGATGATGGTAGCAACTACGCGGACTGGGTCCGTAACTTGAGGATTATCCTCATTGCTACACAGAAAAATTACGTCCTGGAAACACCGCTGGGTGCCAGGCCTGCTGCTGATGCAACTGACGACGTTAAGAACGTCTGGCAGAGCAAAGCTGATGACTACTCGATAGTTCAATGTGCCATGCTTTACGGCTTAGAACCGGGACTTCAACGACGTTTTGAACGTCATGGAGCATATGATATGTTCCAGGAGTTGAAGTTAATATTCCAGAAGAATGCCCGGATTGAGAGATACGAAGTCTCCAATAAGTTCTATAGCTGCAAGATGGAGGAGAATAGTTCTGTCAGTGAGCACATACTCAAGATGTCTGGGTATTGTAATCACTTGATTCAACTGGGAGTTACTCTTCCGGATGATAGCGTCATTGACAGAATTCTCCAATCACTTCCACCAAGTTACAAGAGCTTCGTGATGAACTATAATATGCAAGGAATGGATAAGACGATTCCCGAGCTCTTCGCAATGCTAAAGGCTGCGGAGGTAGAAATCAAGAAGGAGCATCAAGTGTTGATGGTCAACAAGACCACTAGTTTCAAGAAAAAGGGCAAAGGGAAGAAGAAGGGGAACTTCAAGAAGAACAGCAAACAAGTTGCTGCTCAAGAGAAGAAACCCAAGTCTGGACCTAAACCTGAAACTAAGTGCTTCTACTGCAAGCAGACTGGTCACGGGAAGCGGAACTGCCCCAAGTATTTGGCGGATAAGAAGGATGGCAAGGTGAACAAAGGTATATGTGATATACATGTTATGGATGTGTACCTTACTAGAGCTCGCAGTAGCACCTGGGTACTGGTTCTGTTGCTAATATTTGCCACTCGAAACAGGGACTACGGATTAAGAGAACACTGGCAAAGGACGAGGTGACAATGCGCGTGGGAAATGGTTCCAAAGTCGATGTGATCGCGGTCGGCATGCTACCTCTACATCTACCTTCGGGATTAGTATTAGACCTAAATAATTGTTATTTGGTGCCAGCGTTGAGCATGAACATTATATCTGGATCTTGTTTGATGCGAGACGGTTATTCATTTAAATCAGAGAATAATGGTTGTTCTATTTATATGAGTAATATCTTTTATGGTCATGCACCCTTGAAGAGTGGTCTATTTTTGATGAATCTCGATAGTAGTGATACACATATTCATAGTGTTGAAGCCAAAAGATGTAGAGTTGATAATGATAGTGCAACTTATTTGTGGCACTGCCATTTAGGTCATATCGGTGTAAAGCGCATGAAGAAACTCCATACTGATGGTCTTTTGGAACCACTTGATTATGAATCACTTGGTACTTGCGAACCGTGCCTCATGGGCAAGATGACCAAAACGCCGTTCTCCGGTACTATGGAGAGAGCAACAGATTTGTTGGAAATCATACATACAGATGTATGTGGTCCGATGAATGTTGAGGCTCGTGGCGGATATCGTTATTTTCTCACCTTCACAGATGATTTCAGCAGATATGGGTATATCTACTTAATGAAGCATAAGTCTGAAACATTTGAAAAGTTCAAAGAATTTCAGAGTGAAGTTGAAAATCATCGTAACAAGAAAATATAGTTTCTACGATCTGATCGTGGAGGAGAATATTTGAGTTACGAGTTTGGTCTACACTTAAAACAATGTGGAATAGTTTCGCAACTCGCGCCACCCGGAACACCACAGCGTAATGGTGTGTCCGAACGTCATAATCGTACTTTACTTGATATGGTGCGACCTATGATGTCTCTTACAGATTTACCGCTATCGTTTTGGGGTTATGCTTTAGAGACGGCCACATTCACGTTAAATAGGGCACCGTCGAAATCCGTTGAGACGACACCTTATGAACTATGGTTTGGCAAGAAACCAAAGTTGTCATTTCTTAAAGTTTGGGGATGCGATGCTTATGTGAAAAAGCTTCAACCTGATAAGCTCGAAAACAAATCGGAGAAATGTGTCTTCATAGGATACCCAAAGGAGACAGTTGGGTACACCTTCTATCATAGATTCGAAGGCAAGACATTCGTTGCTAAGAATGGATCCTTTCTAGAGAAGGAGTTTCTCTCGAAAGAAGTGAGTGGGAGGAAAGTAGAACTTGATGAGGTAACCGTACCTACTCCCTTGTTGGAAAATAATACATCACAGGAACCGGTTTCTGTGACGTCAAAACCAACTAGTGAGGAAGTTGATGATGATGATCATAGAACTTCAGATCAAGTTAATACAGAACCTCGTAGGTCGAACAGAGTAAGATCCGCACCAGAGTGGTACGGAAATCCTATTCTGGAAGTCATGCTACTAGATCATGATGAACCTACGAACTATGAAGAAGCGATGGTGAGCCCAGATTCCGCAAAATGGCTTGAAGCCATGAAATCTGAGATGGGATCCATGTATGAGAACAAGGTATGGACTTTGGTTGACTTGCCCGATGGTCAGCAAGCAATTGAGAATAAATGGATCTTCAAGAAGAAGACTGACGCTGACGGTAATGTTACTGTCTACAAAGCTCGACTTGTTGCAAAAGGTTTTCGACAAGTTCAAGGGGTTGACTACGATGAGACCTTCTCACCCGTAGTGATGCTTAAGTCTGTCCGAATCATGTTAGCAATTGCCGCATTTTATGATTATGAAATTTGGCAAATGGATGTAAAAACTGCATTCCTGAATGGATTTCTGGAGGAAGAGTTGTATATGATGCAACCAGAAGGTTTTATCGATCCAAAGGGAGCTAACAAAGTGTGCAAGCTCCAGCGATCCATTTATGGACTGGTGCAAGTCTCTCGGAGTTGGAATAAACGTTTTGATAGTGTGATCAAAGCATTTGGGTTTATACAGACTTTTGGAGAAGCCTGTATTTACAAGAAAGTGAGTGGGAGCTCTGTAGCATTTCTAATATTATATGTGGATGACATATTATTGATTGGAAATGATATAGAATTTCTGGATAGCATAAAGGGATACTTGAATAAAAGTTTTTCAATGAAAGACCTCGGTGAAGCTGCTTACATATTGGGCATTAAGATCTATAGAGATAGATCAAGAAGCTTAATTGGACTTTCACAAAGCACATACCTTGACAAAGTTTTGAAGAAGTTCAAAATGGATCAAGCAAAGAAAGGGTTCTTGCCTGTATTGCAAGGTGTGAAGTTGAGTAAGACTCAAAGCCCGACCACTGCAGAAGATAGAGAGAAAATGAAAAGTGTTCCCTATGCTTCAGCCATAGGCTCTATCATGTATGCAATGCTGTGTACCAGACCTGATGTGTGCCTTGCTATAAGTCTAGCAGGGAGGTACCAAAGTAATCCAGGAGTGGATCACTGGACAGCGGTCAAGAACATCCTGAAGTACCCGAAAAGGACTAAGGGTATGTTTCTCGTATATGGAGGTGACAAAGAGCTCATCGTAAATGGTTACGTTGATGCAAGCTTTGACACTGATCCGGACGATTCTAAATCGCAAACCGGATACGTGTTTACATTAAACGGTGGAGCTGTCAGTTGGTGCAGTTCAAAGCAAAGCGTCGTGGCGGGATCTACGTGTGAAGCGGAATACATAGCTGCTTCGGAAGCAGCCAATGAAGGAGTCTGGATAAAGGAGTTCATATCCGATCTAGGTGTCATACCTAGCGCATCGGGTCCAATGAAAATCTTCTGTGACAATACTGGAGTGATTGCCTTGGCGAAGGAATCCAGATTTCACAAGAGGACCAAATACATCAAGAGACGCTTCAATTCCATCCGGGATCTAGTCCAGGTGGGAGACATAGAGATTTGCAAGATACATACGGATCTGAATGTTGCAGACCCGTTGACTAAGCCTCTTCCACGAGCAAAACATGATCAACACCAACACTCCATGGGTGTTAGAATCATTACTATGTAATCTAGATTATTGACTCTAGTGCAAGTGGGAGACTGAAGGAAATATGCCCTAGAGGCAATAATAAAGTTATTATTTATTTCCTTATATCATGATAAATGTTTATTATTCATGCTAGAATTGTATTAACCGGAAACATAATACATGTGTGAATATATAGACAAACAGAGTGTCACTAGTATGCCTCTACTTGACTAGCTTGTTAATCAAAGATGGTTATGTTTCCTAACCATGAACAAGGAGTTGTTATTTGATTAACAAGGTCACATCATTAGTTGAATGATCTGATTGACATGACCCATTCCATTAGCTTAGCACCCGATCGTTTAGTATGTTGCTATTGCTTTCTTCATGACTTATACATGTTCCTATGACTATGAGATTATGCAACTCCCGTTTACCGGAGGAACACTTTGTGTGCTACCAAATGTCACAACGTAACTGGGTGATTATAAAGGTGCTCTACAGGTGTCTCCGAAGGTACTTGTTGAGTTGGCGTATTTCGAGATTAGGATTTGTCACTCCGAATGTCGGAGAGGTATCTCTGGGCCCTCTCGGTAATGCACATCACTTAAGCCTTGCAACCATTTCAACTAATGAGTTAGTTGCGAGA
This sequence comes from Triticum timopheevii, assembly GCA_963921465.1. Classification (NCBI taxonomy): domain Eukaryota; kingdom Viridiplantae; phylum Streptophyta; class Magnoliopsida; order Poales; family Poaceae; genus Triticum; species Triticum timopheevii. The sequence goes on along the minus strand of OY997274.1, from coordinate 616,393,035 downwards.
TGATGTATTACGGAACGAGTAAAGAGACTTGCCAGTAACGAGATTGAACTAGGTATTGGATACCGACGATCGAATCTCGGGCAAGTAACATACCGATGACAAAGGGAACAACATATGTTGTTATGCGGTCTGACCGATAAAGATCTTCGTAGAATATGTAGGAACCATTATGGGCATCCAGGTCCCGCTATTGGTTATTGACCGGAGACGTGTCTCGGTCATGTCTACATTGTTCTCGAATCGTAGGGTCCGCACGCTTAAGGTTTCGATGATAGTTATATTATGAGTTTATGTATTTTGATGAACCAAAGGTTGTTCGGAGTCCCGGATGTGATCACGGACATGACGAGGAGTCTCGAAATGGTCAAGACATAAAGATTGATATATTGGACGGATAAATTTGGACACCGGAAAGGTTCCGGATGAGATTGGGATTATACCGGAGTTCCGGGAGGTTACCGGAACCCCCCGGTAAGTATATGGGCCTTATTGGGCCTTAGTGGAAGGGAGGGAGAAGGAGCAAAGGAGGGGGCGCCCCCCCCCAAGCCCAATCCGAATTGGGAGGGGGGCCGCCCCCCCCCCCCCCCCCTTTCCTTCTCTCCTCCCCCCTCTTCCTTCCCTCTACTACTCCTAATAGGAAAGGGGGGCCAAACCTACTTGGAGTAGGTTTGCCCCCCCTAGGGCGCGCCTCCCCTCTAGGCCGGCCTCCTCCTCCCTCCCTCCTTTATATACGGGGGCGGGGGGCACCCCATAGACACACAAGTTGATCATCGTGATCGTTCCTTAGCCGTGTGCAGTGCCCCCCTCCACGATATTACACCTCGGTCATATTGTAGCGGTGCTTAGGCGAAGCCCTGCGACAGTTGAACATCAAGATCGTCAACACGCCGTCGTGCTGACGGAACTCCTCCCTGTACCTCTGCTGGATCGGAGTTCGGGGTGCGTCATCGAGTTGTACGTGTGTCAAGAACTCGGAGGTGCCGGAGTAACGGTGCTTGGATCGGTTGGACCGGGAAGACGTACGACTACTTCCTCTACGTTGCGTCAACGCTTCTGCTTCGGTCTACGAGGGTACGTAGACAACACTCTCCCCTCTCGTTGCTATGCATCACCATGATCTTGCGTGTGCGTAGGAAATTTTTTGAAATTACTACGTTCCCCAACAGTCTTTTCTAGACGCCTATTCCGGGTACCATCAGATCCGTCTGTACGGACCCGATGAGATCAAAACAGCTTTCATCACTCCATTCGGGTGCTTCTGCTATGTAACCATACCATTCGGCCTCAAGAATGCCGGAGCCACGTTCATGCGAATGATTCAGAAGTGTTTGCTCACTCAAATCAGTCGGAATGTGGAAGCGTACATGGATGATATCGTGGTCAAGTCGCGAAAGGGTTCCGACCTGCTGACTGACCTTGCTGAAACATTTTCCAACCTCAGGAAGTATGATATCAAGCTCAATCCGTCAAAGTGCACATTCGGAGTTCCTGGTGGCAAGTTACTCGGTTTTCTCGTTTCCGAACGAGGAATCGACGCTAACCCAGAAAAAATTGGCACTATACTCCGAATGAAACGCCCCGTGCGGGTGCACGATGTCCAGAAGCATACTGGATGCTTGGCCGCATTAAGTCGATTCATCTCATGACTCGGTGAAAAGGCATTGCCTCTTTACCGACTGATGAAGAAGGCAGACAAGTTCGAGTGGACTCCAGAAGCTGATGCAGCGTTTGCCGAGCTAAAAGCTCTGCTCTCCACCCAGTCGGTGCTTGCTGCTCTAGTCAGCAAAGAGCCTCTGTTGCTTTATATTGCAGCCACAGGACAAGTCGTCAGTACAGTACTTACGGTCGAGCGGGAAGAAGAAGGGAAAGCCTTCAAAGTTCAGCGCCCAGTGTACTATCTGTCTGAAGTTTTGACTCCATCAAAGCAAAGATATCCTCATTATCAGAAGCTTGTGTATGGGATCTACCTGACCACAAAGAAGGTTGCTCATTATTTCTCTGATCATTCCATTACAGTCGTCAGCGACGCTCCACTTTCAGAGATTCTGCACAACAGAGATGCAACTGGTCGAGTGGCAAAATGGGCGATTGAACTCCTTCCCCTTGATATCAAGTTTGAGGCAAAGAAAGCCATTAAGTCCCAAGCAATAGCAGATTTCCTTGCCGAGTGGATTGAACAACAGAAGCCGACTCAAGTTCACTCGGAGCATTGGACCATGTTCTTTGATGGCTCTAAGATGTTAAATGGTTCCGGTGCTGGGGTAGTCCTGATTTCCCCTAGAGGAGATAAGCTCAGATATGTGCTCCAGATTCACTTTGATTCCTCCAACAATGAGGCATAATACGAGGCCCTTTTGTATGGGTTGCGCATGGCCATTTCACTCGGCGTCCGTCGCCTTATGGTTTATGGCGACTCAGATTTGGTGGTTAACCAAGTGATGAAGGAGTGGGACGTTAGAAGCCCAGCCATGACTGGATACTGCAATGCAGTGAGGAAGCTGGAAAAGAAGTTTGAGGGGTTAGAGCTCCATCATATACCCCGACTGAAAAATCAAGCGGCTGATGATTTGGCGAAGATAGGTTCCAAGAGAGAAGCCATTCCCTGCGATGTGTTCTTGGAGCATATCCATACTCCATCAGTCAAAGAAGATCCTTTTACCGAAGAAGCTCCGCAGCCCAAGAGTGCCACAGATCCGACTGAGGTTGAAGTCCCAGCAGTGGTCGACTTGGTCATGGAAGCTTTAGTGATCACTCCCGACTGGACAATTCCATACAACGCGTATATCCTGAGAAAAGAGCTCCCGGAGGACGAGGAAGAGGCTCGACAGATCGTCCGTCGATCCAAAGCCTTTACTGTGATCAAAGGACAGTTATACAGAGAGAGCGCGACTGGAGTTGGTCAGAAGTGCATAACACCAGAAGAAGGTCAAATAATCCTTGAAGACATCCACTCGGGGACCTGTGGCCATCATGCGTCCTCTCGGACCATCGTGGCCAAAGCATACCGAGCCGGATTTTATTGGCCAAGGGCGAATGAAATGGCAAAGGAAATAGTCGACAAGTGCGAAGGATGCCAATTTTACTCCAACATGTCACACAAGCCTGCATCAGCTCTGAAGACCATTCCACTCGTCTGGCCCTTCGCAGTATGGTGTTTGTATATGGTTGGTCCCTTGAGAACAGGACGAAGCGGTTTCACACACGTACTGGTAGCAGTCGACAAGTTCACCAAGTGGATTGAGGCTAAGCCCATCAAGAACCTTGACGCCGGTACTGCTGTCAGCTTCATCAGAGAACTGATATTCAGATATGGAGTCCCACACAGCATCATCACTGACAATGGATCAAACTTCGACTCGGAGGAATTCAGAGCGTTCTGCACATCTCAGGGAACACGAGTCGACTACACTTCAGTCGCCCATCCCCAGTCGAATGGACAAGCAGAGCGGGCCAACGGCTTGATCCTCAAAGGGTTGAAACCCCGACTGATGCGTGACCTCAAGCATGCGGCTGGAGCATGGGTCGATGAACTCCCCTCGGTACTGTGGGGTCTAAGGACCACGCCTAACCGGTCGACTGGAAGAACTCCATTCTTCTTGGTCTATGGAGCTGAGGCGGTCTTACCGAGTGATCTACTCCACAATGCTCCTCGAGTTGAGATCTACACCGAAGCTGAAGCAGAACAAGCACGGCAGGATGCAGTCGACCTCCTAGACGAAGAAAGGGAGATGGCTCTGATCCGATCGACCATCTACCAACAAGACTTGCGTCGCTTCCACGCCAAAAACATGAAGAGTCGAGCCTTCCAGGAAGGAGATTTGGTTCTCCGAGTGGATCAGCAGAAACCACACAAGCTTGCTCCTTCTTGGGAAGGACCCTTCATCGTCACCAAGGTTCTCCACAACGGAGCGTACCGTCTCTACAACGTCGAGCACAAAATCGACGAGTCCCGAGCTTGGAACGCGGAGTTACTCCGTCCATTTTACAATTAAAGTTTTCACTCGGATGAGTTGTAATAAAAGTACTTCTGTAGTTCATGTTTTGCAAGATAATAGTGTCATAATTTCCCAAACAATTTTTGTCACTTTTTATGGTTCAGTAAAATTCCCCCTCAGTGGGTGGCTTAGCTGCGAATCCGTTTCGCCTAAGTTTGTAAAACAAAATCCTTACCGAGTGGCGAGCCGGCCTCCCACTCGGGGGCTTAGCTGCGAATCCATTTCGCCTAAGTTTTAATAAAATCCTACCGAGTGACGAGCCAGCCTCCCACTCGGAGGCTTAGCTGCAGTCCAAGTACTCGCCTAAGTTTCAATGAAATCCTACCGAGTGGTGAGCCAGACTCCCACTCGGAGGCTTAGCTGCAGTCCAAGTACTCTCCTAAGTTCAAATTCAACGTGCGCTCCGCAAGGAGGACGAGGTGCAGGTCGACTGCGACCCTCTCCTCCGAGCTATGCCACAAGTACAACGTGCGCTCCGCAAGGAGGACGAGGTGCAGGTCGACTGCGACCCTCTCCTCCGAGCTACGCCACAAGTACAACGTGCGCTCCGCAAGGAGGACGAGGTGCAGGTCGACTGTGACCATCTCCTCCGAACTACGCCACAAGTACAATGTGAAAATCCTACTGAGTGGAGAGCAAACCTCCCACTCGGGGGCTTAGCTGCAGCCCAGTGCTCGCCTAAGTTTAGAAAATCCTACCGAGTGGAGAGCAAACCTCCCACTCGGAGGCTTAGCTGCAGCCCAGTGCTCGCCTAAGTTTTGAAAATCCTACCGAGTGGAGAGCAAACCTCCCACTCGGGGGCTTAGCTGCAGCCCAGTGCTCGACTAAGTTTTGAAATCCTACCGAGTGGAGAGCAAACCTCCCACTCGGAGGCTTAGCTGCAGTCCAGTGCTCGCCTAAGTTTGAAAATCCTATCGAGTGGAGAGCAAACCTCCCACTCGGAGGCTTAGCTACAGCCCAGTGCTCGCCTAAGTTTTGAAAATCCTACCGAGTGGAGAGCAAACCTCCCACTCGGGGGCTTAGCTGCAGCCCAGTGCTCGCCTAAGTTTAGAAAATCCTACCGAGTGGAGAGCAAACCTCCCACTCGGAGGCTTAGCTGCAGCCCAGTGCTCGCCTAAGTTTTGAAAATCCTACCGAGTGGAGAGCAAACCTCCCACTCGGAGGCTTAGCTGCAGCCTAGTGCTCGCCTAAGTTTTGAAAATCCTACCAAGTGGAGAGCAAACCTCCCACTCGGAGGCTTAGCTGCAGCCCAGTGCCTGCCTAAGTGAATTAGGGAACAAGTCGATTGCAATAAGCGCTTCGCTTTAACCTGCAAAAGACATCTCAAACCAAATGCAAGCATATTCAAACGTCAAATCCAAGATTGGATAAATACCTAACGGAACCGAAAGTGCTCAGGCGCTAAGCCTGTTAAGTTTTGTCGGTTACAAAAATCACTCGGCATACCGAGGCAAATTTAAATTGTCGAGCTCAAGAAGTTTTTTACCCCTCCTGTGGAGGGCTGGAAGGTGCAACAAACTCGTCAAGGTCAATTCCATCAACAATCCAAGTGGCAGCGGCGATGAAGGTCTCCATGAAAGACCGGAAATTGTGCTTCTTGGTGTTAGCCACCCGAAGAGCCGCCAACTTGTCTTCTCGTGCATCCTTGCAATGGACTCGGGCCAGAGATAGAGCAACATCTGCGCCACACCTGGCAGAAGACTTCTTCCACTCCTGCACTCGGCCTGGGACTGTATTCAGTCGAGTCATCAGGGACTCGAGGTCATTCTGGAGCGTTTCCCTGGGCCAGAGCGTAGCGTCGATGCGGGAAGTGGCGACCTTCAGCCTTGCGAGATAATCAACGACGGCAGCAACACGAGATTCGAGCCGGAGCACGTTCATGGCGACTTCATCATTCACCGGAGAGTTGATGGGGTCCAGGTTAGGCTCCAGTCGACCAGTCTCCTCTTCAAAGTTCTGCAAAATTCTGCAAGCACAACCACCGAGTCAATACAACAGTCGAATGGAAAGATCACAGTTGAAATACCTGTTTGGTGCAAAAGATTACCTTCGAGCATGAGGAATAGCTTCTTGGCGAGTCCGCTCAGATAAGCCTCCAGATCGTTCTTCTTCCCCACCAACTCACTGGCCTTGTCACTCAGGGCAATTTTATCACTTTTCACTCGACTGACCTCTTTGTTGGCAACATCAAGAGCAGCTTTCAGATTGGTGTTTTCTTCTTCAAGCTTGGTGACCGAAGCCAACTTCTCGTCTGCGAGCTTGGTCTTCTCTAAAGCTGTTTTCTGCATCTCAGCCAACTCAAGGTCTTTCTTCTTCTGGGCCTCCTTCACTTTGCCTGCAAAGTTACAGCAAGGTCAGACTTTGAAACAAATGAGGGGCAAAGGCAGTTGTCGAGAGCCTCACCAAACATACCTTTGGCTTCCTCCGTCGCCTTCGATAAATTCTCCTGGGCCAGCTTTAGATCAAGCTCGAGCTGGATGTGTTTGTTCTCCAACTCGGTGTAACGAGCTGCAAGGTCGCAGGATTTCTACGAAAAACCAATCGACAGATGTCAAAGACAATTCACTTCCGAGTGACTAAGGAAAAACCGTACGTTTCTAAGACTACGGCCGAATGCAAGCATTCGACCATAATCTCGGGGACTACACCCAGTGGGCGCACTCAGCGTGCCCCCACTAGTTTTATTAAGCCAAAGTCGACCAGTCGACCAACACAAAAAAAAGATGTTCTTTAGACTGTAGTCTACTGCCAGCAGTCCACCACAGTCTCGGGGACTACACCCAGTGGGTGCACTCAGCGTGCCCCCACCGGTCTGGAAATCCATTCGACCTAGTCGAATGAAGGAAAAACTTAACTTATAAAGACTATGGTCGACTGCCAGCAGTCCACCATAGCCTTGGGGACTACACCCAGTGGGTGCACTCAGCGTGCCCAAACTAAACCAGAATTCCAATCAACACACCCAGTGGGTGTAGGATAGTCACTATAAGTTTCAGCAAGAAGAACTTTCAGATATCATATCCTAATAGAACAGGCGGTGTCCGACTGACCTGAACGTTACTTTGAAGAGCTGAGCTGGCGTCATAGGCGGCCTGGCTTGCTTCTCGGATGGCCTTCACTTGCTCCATCATGACTCCCGCCTGGCGTATTGCTTCTTTCGCAGCACTGGCTTGGTCCTCTAGGACGAAGTGGGTCGAGAAAAGTGATGGCTGTGCAGCACTCGACGACGAGGGGCGAGCACTCGTCAACGGTACCGCAAAAGATACGGTAGGCCGAGTGATGTTCTCCCCCTCCGCGACCAGTTTCTCGGAGGCTGGCACGCCCTGAGTCACCTTGCCAGCAGACGCTTTCCTGTTCCTCCTTGGCCTTAGTGGTTCTTCATCATCGTCGTCAGGAAGGGTAATAACGACATTGGACGGAGCTACAGAAAAGAATCAAAATTAGAGACAAAGAGCCAATCGACTGAAGACGGGATTATGAAAGTCATACCAGGTTTTGAAGTAGCAGCGTCTTCCATCTCATGATCTTCAGCCCTGGCCGAGGTATCAGAAGTAGCAGCACTGCAATTCCAAAAATCAGTCGGTTAACTCATGAGTCGACCAAAAATAAACTCATGTAGAACAAGAAGACTTAAGTAGCATTATTACCCTGATATGGTGGGAATCGCCACCTTCATCTTCAGCAAGACCTTCGCCGGCTTCGATGGAGCCACTCGAGATTGCTTCGGAGCCTTCTCAGTCGGCGCCGGAGAAGTGGTCCGAGGGCGCTTAGTCGACTGCGCGACAGTCGCGACTCCCTTACCACGTTCGGTTGCAGGGTCATGGACGAGTTTCGAACGTCTTTCCGAGCGAGGAGGTGCAACTTCCTCCTCCTCCTCCTCTTCTTCCTCCTCACCAGAGTCATCATCATCATCATCATCAACGGCATCCGAGTCCCACTCCTCCTGGCTTTCACCCCCACTTCCTTCCTCCTCCTCAGTCAGCATCTGTGCTCCATTGGGCATCGAATATAATTCGGTGGTGGCCTGACAGACAATAAAGCAAAAGATCAATCCACCAGTTTGCAGCAAAAGCAGAATGAGTATAGCAAGATTACAATTGAGGATAAAGTGGGCATACCGTGTCCGGAGTGTAGGAATGGTCGAGTGGGGGAATCCTCCTGGCTCCTCGAGGGTTGTCCTTATTCCCTGTGACCGCGGCCATCCACCTCTCCAGTGTGGCGTCGTCGACTGCTTCTGGATGGACCCGAGTTTCATCCTCGGTTCCACATTACAACCACATTGGGTGGCCTCGGTACTGAAGTGGCTGGATGCGCCTCCTAAGGAAGACCTCCAGAAGATCCATGCCCGTCACTCCTTCCCGAACTAGCTGGACTACACGCTCCATCAACATTTTTACTTGGGGTTTCTCCTCAGGGAACACCTTCATAGAAGAGGGCTTGTTCACTCGGTCCATGGAAAATGGAGGGAGACCAGTCGACTGCCCCGGCGTCAACTCGTCTTGACAGTAGAACCAAGTCGACTGCCACCCTCTGACCGACTCAGGAAGAGTCATGGCCGGAAAAGTACTCTTGCTCCTCATCTGAATCCCAAGACCCCGCACATCTGAATAACCTTAGTCCTATCATCATCTGGATTCGCCTTTTTCACTGTCTGTGAGCGACAAGTGAATATGTGCTTAAACAGACCCCAGTGCGGTCGGCAGCCCAGGAAGTTCTCGCACATGGACACGAAGGCAGCAAGGTAGGCGATGGAATTTGGATTAAAATGGTGGAGTTGCGCCCCAAAGAAATTCAAGAAACCACGGAAGAAAACACTCGGAGGCAAGGAGAACCCACGGTCGACGTGAGTAGCCACAAGAACGCAGTCACCCTCCTGCGGCTGTGGTTGCCACTCGTTCCCCGGGAGCCTCGCTGCCCCGTGAGGGATCAAACCCTCGTTGGCCATCTCAGTGAGATCCTTCTCGGTGATGGTCGAGCGGATCCAATCCCCTTGAACCCAACCGTGCGGCAGGCATGACCTTGACGAGGATCCACCCCGACTGGTCGCTCTCCCTTTCGCCTTCCCCGTCACCGTCGCCTTCTTCGCGCGCTCCAGAGCCGACGTCTTCTCCTTCACCATTGTTGCTGGTGAAGCGTACGAGGAGTGGTTGGGCGGAGGCGAGAGCAGGCGCTGTAGGCGGAGGTGGAGAGGACAGAAGGAGAAGTGGGGAGGTACTGTTCAAAAACCCTCGCCGGGCGCATTTTATAAAGACGCTTCCGAGTGGATGACAAGTGGGCCCAGGCAATCCAATCACATCCCGAAACAGTCGCGCGTATGCGATACGTGGAGAAAAAGGCGGCGCTGGAATCGAGGCGTCTATGCCCTATCCCATCCGAGCGCAGCGGTCCGCCCCGCTTCGCGCGCTTCCCAAAATTCGGATCCCACGAAATCCGCTAACAGCAGATCAATCTGTCAGACGAGAGATTTCCTGTGATCCGTCGCTCGGAAGTTTACTAAGTTCAAAAGTTCACTCGACGGGAGAGAAGAATGGATCAAGGCGACTGAAAGAAAAGCTGCTGTTATCAACGAAAAGATTATTGGTCCAAGATGATACATGTTCAGAACACAAAAGCAAGCCGGAAATATCATCAACTCCTTCCTCACTCAAACCTCGATCCATTCGGGGGCTAATGATGAAGTCATGTACCTAGGATAGGGTCATAGACCTGTCCTAAGTATCCTTCCCAAGGACACCCTCAGAAGAAACTGTATTCCAGTCGACCAAGAGGGACTTCACTCGACGGACTCGAAGGACTCGACTATGAAGACTCACTCGACCATCAGGAGATCAAGAGCCACTTTGCATCCAAACGGTCTGTAATTAAGTAGTCTTTATGGCATTTAGGACACTTTATGTAAGGCGTTACCAGTAACGCCTAGCCTTAATGTACTTTAAACCCTGCATAACTGAGGGCCGGAGGGGTCTGGCAGACACTATATAAGCCACCCCCCTCCTCAGTGTAAAGGATGGGCACCCCTGTAATCCATACACACATAATCCACTCGACCGCCTCAGGGCTCCGAGACGTAAGGCTGTTACTTCCTCCGAGAAGGGCCTGAACTCGTACATCCCTTGTGTTTACAACTGCTCCATAGCTAGGATCTTGCCTCTCGATACCTACCCCCTATTCTACTGTCAGACTTAGAACCACGACAGCGTCCTCAACCTAAAACTGCTAAACCAGGCTCTGCGCTTACGTTGGCTTTGGCTGCAGAAGACAGTGTTGGACAAACCATGGGGTGGCATGAGCGTCGCCGTCTCGGCGGAGGCCGCAAGACTGGGCACCGCGGCGCTTCGGTGTGACCTTGAGGATGGGCGCAACATGAGCTTCTGGTTCGACCCGTGGCTTGATGGACGCCCTATTGTGCAGCGGGCGCCCAACCTATTCGCGCACGTCAGACCTGCGGGACGTAAGCTGACAGTCGCTACCGCACTGCCAGGGCACACATGGGTGGATTCGATCCGTGGTACGCCTACGGTTCCGGCGATCGCTGAATTCCTGCTACTCTGGGATGAGGTGCGGGGGGTGACCCTCTCTGACTCCCCTGACACCTTCTCCTGGCGTCTGGGCACGGCGGGGCGGTACTCTTCACGCGACAGTTATGCTGCCTTCTGCTTTGGGAGAGAGTTCGCGCCCTGCGCCGAGGAGATCTGGCACGCTGGGGCTCCCCTGGAGATAAAAATCTTCGCCTGGCTGGCGGTGCGTGAGAGACTATGGACGGCTGACAGACTCGCCCGGCGGAACCTGCCGCACACTAGGACATGCCAACTATGCTGCCAACACAACGAAGACACATCTCACATGCTCCTGGGCTGCTTGTACTCGCGTGAGATTTGGTACCACATGCTACTGCCTATGGGCCTTCATCGCTTCACCCCGGATGGCACGAGCAGACTACCGGACTGGTGGCCGCAAGTGGCAAAGGCGCGCACGGCCAGGCTATCCAAGCAAACAAACGCCATGATCCTGGCCACACTCCGGTTCATCTGGCTCGAGCGCAACAGTCGAGTTTTCGAGCGCAAGAGTTCTCCTCCGAGCTACACGGTAGATCTCATCAGAGCCGAGCCCCGCCTATGGACTATGGCTAGGGTAGACAGCGGTCATGCCTTCCAGGTTCACTAGGCCATAGCACATGCTCACGTGGCGGGCATCGCAGTGTAACCAAGATGTAATTTCATGACGCTTCTTCCTCCTCTTAATTGAAAAGACATGCATCGCTCCTGCATGTTCTTGAAAAAAATAATCAGTGCAACTTTGCCTAGTGCGCCGAGATTCACTCGAAGCGACTCGGCGGAAAATCCAACCCCGATGTGGAACAAAGCTACGAACGATGGTGATGGTTGTGGTATCGGGATCACATTCTACCCACCCCACCCGCCCGGCTTTGCTGATTCCTCCTGAGCCGTCCGTCTCCAATTTCTCCGGGGAGTCAGCCGCGTCGGGGCGCCAAAGGGCACACAAACTTCACTTTAGTCATGTCAAGGAGAAGTTGCGACCACCATGTTTTTGACTGTGCAAACATTCACGTTTGGTTCAGACAGAGCAACAGCTAGCCCACGACTCTGCACATGATGAACGCACGCAGAGCGCATGCCAAAAGGAGGGACAGCCTAGCAGTTTTTTCTCTCCTTGCAGATGATCGACGCAAAGACGAAGCTCGCCGTTATCCTAGTTAGGTGAATTGCTTGACAAAACCGCGCCCTTGAATTGACGTACGGGACGTGAGTGGACGCACGGGGTCAAGCAAAGATACGGATACTACCAGAGATCCCGATCGTCTCACCCTCTGAAATCTTGGTGCGATGGCACCATCGACCACCGCCTCCGCTCCTGGAATTCGACAGCTCGACCGCACCGGCGAGAAGATCGTGCTACTATCTCCGTCGCGTGATCAAATCCGAGGTATATTGCCTACGCCTCTATATGTATCGGACGTTGCGGTGCGCATGCATTTGCCGCTTCCATCCACATGTCATTTCCTGTCCCCGCTTAGGCTGGACCCTTTGCATGTTTTTTCAGCAGATGGATGTGCACGATATGTGGGTGGTGAGGCTGATTGGAGGTAGATGGACGATCGTCCTGCTGTCTGCTGGCCAGTTGTGAGGCTAGGAATAACTGGTTAATGACGACCGTGACTGATTTATGTCTTGTCTCTGGAGAAAGATCTTCAGCAATCAACTTGCACATCGATGCTAAAGTCATTACAGCCTCTGTCTATCAAAGCATTGTCTTTATAGGATTTCATCCATAGAGTGACTGTTTTTCATGTCCATTTGGTTCAAGCGAATGTACCCTCAAGATTTCTGTGAATTGCTTTCGCATCGTATAATTTCATAGGATTTCTAGCACGCGACCAAGCCTCTAGTTTCATGTATGCTCGTCTACGTTGCCTCTGAACCTGAAAAAACAAGCATCTCCATTTATATGCTCGTCTTCAGTTTCATGTATTGACCAGTTGCATAGGTTCTAGTGATGATTTTCATGGAGATGCTAAGGTTCCAGAGGCAGGGATCGACCGCTTGATTTGGATGCTAAGGTTCTAGTGATGGCAGAATTTCATGGAGAGGTGGTCGATCGAGGCGACGGATGTTTTTAGGGGCTGGGAGGTGGTCGAACGAGTAGAGCAAAGCCGAGCGACCTCGTCGGATGACGAAGTCCCTGCCTACTGTGCCCTGACCGAACCGGTCCGCATGTCGGTCGCCTATGTGGTCGAGGATTCTCCTTGCTTCGGGGGAACATTGACTCCATTGCCAAGCGAAGAAACAAAGGATAAGAGGAAACCCGGCATGTAGCACAGTACATTCCCGGTCGCACTCAAACAAAATTGGGCTTGCGTTCGCAAGGTGTAGAGACAGTGTGAAGGCCTTATGTGGGCGCGGGAACTATATCTCCCTTATCGCGAGATACATGCTACCCTCACCTGAAGCACTTTCTTCCTTGCGTAAGTATTGAGCCAGCCATATCTTCTGCTCGCTCATCGATCCCCTGCTCGATATACCGGTTTTGGTCCGGGTTTTCCACCCTGGTTTTTTTTCCAGTTTTTCCATGTTTGTTTTCTTTTGTTTTGCAATTCAGTTTTTTTCTTTAAGTTTTTATGGTTTTCTTTGGTTTTATTTTTCTTTGTTTTTCCATCCGCTTTCTTAGTTTCTTTTCACATTTCTTACTGGTTTTTTCTTGAGAGCGGACGTTTGGCTCCCGGGAGCCATGGAGGCCTTTTTTATGAAAACAAATCAAAATTCAAACTTTTCGGTTTCAAAAAAATTAGAAAAAAATTGTACAAATAAACAAGTATGTTATGTCTATGTGTGTAAAATTTCAGAATGAAAAGCATTGAAATGTGACCTGTACAAAAAATACAAATTCATGGCCTACGAGGATGAATAGTATCATGTGTTAGAAAGCCCAGATTTGTCTTTTTTACACAGCCCTCATTTCAACTTATTTTGCCCTGAAAATTTACACACATGTGTGCTATGCCTTCATGTATATGTGTGTTTTTTTTTTCAGAATTTTTTGAAATGTAGAAAATATGAAATTCGATAAAATTCAAAAATTTCAAAACCGAGCTCCATGGAGCTCGGCCTCCAAAGACAATATCCGCTTCTTCTTCTTCTTCTTCTTTTTCTTTATCAGGTTTCACTAATTTTTTGTTTTTCTAATTTCTTCATGTTATTTATTTTTCTTTGTTTCTTTTTTTTATTTTCAATTTTCCTTTGTTTTTCTTTAGTACATTTTCGCATACTGTAGCGACCCGACCTCAGACGGTCAAGTTTCTGTGCTCAGGTGTCATCCCTGGATCAGTAATGCTGACACCACACAGTACTTTGAAGGATTTATAACAGAGTAGCAATCATACACTTATTACATCGAATGTCTCAAAAGAGAACTTATTACAATAATATGGCTTAAGGCCATCTAATGCGATAACAACGGAAGGCTTGGAAGATAAAGTGAGTCCATCAACTCCAACGGCATAGCTGAGCTGCACGGCAACGACCTACGAACCTTATTCCTCGTCTGAAAAGTCTGCAACATAATACGTTGCAGCCCGAGAACGGGTCAGCACATGGAATATGCTGGCAATGTAACACAAAAGAGCAATAACAGAATAATGCTACCACTACATGCATATTTGGCTGGTGGAAAGCTCTATGGTTACAGTTTTGCGAAAAGCCAATTTTTTCCTACTACAAAGGAATCAATTTTAATTTACTATCATGGTAGTTGAAACATCATCTGAGAAGGTAAACCCCAACTCAATGATCCCAATTAGAAGTAATTAACAACCCAAGCAAAATTAGTTATTAAGAGTGTTGAGATACATGCGAATACTCAAGTACTAGATACTCAGAATTGTCCATAACCGGGGACACGGCTAACCATGATTAGATTGTACACTCTGCAGAGGTTTACGCACTTTTCCCCGCAAGACTCGATCGCCTCCGTTGATTCTCGCACTGCAGGGTGTTTGAGAGACGGATGACCGAGACACAGTCTTTCAGAAGCATTAACTATCTACTCCGGGCAGACCATACCAAACCTACAAACCCACTACCTGCTGATCCACCTCTTCAAGAGCTTCACGCAACTTACTCAAACTATGCTAGAGCCCATAATAGCTTGCGGCTGCACACGGAAGTTTCTAGCATGAATAGACTCAGTTCCCTTTGAGCCTGGGTGGCGGTCCATAGGAGAATCACACAGTAACCCCGGGATTTCCAAAAATAAAACAGGCAATCACTGGTAACCCCAGGTGCCTCAATCCACCCAGATGTGTATTAAAATTGCCACCTTAAGTAAACCATTAATTATCAATCTCACATCTGTCATGGATATCACTCAAACCCAATCCACGTCTACGAGCATAGCATGGCAATATAAGCATAACGTAGAAGTAACTCCCAAGGGTTTGATAATAAACAGGGCAATAGGTTCTACCTCATCAACTACTTCCCAATACCCACATGTTAAAGCATCCTAATCATGCAATGTTTGAGGATTGAACTAATGCATAAAAACTGGGTATGAAAAGAGTATGATCAACGTGTTACTTGCCTTGCTGACGATCCGGGTATCCTAGAGACTCGTAGTAACACGCTTCGCACTCCGGGAATTCTAGCGCAAGCAAACAATAAGATACATAAGCAACAATCAAGATGCACAAGTAGAACTCCAGATAAAAGAGGTTGACCGGAGAGTTCAACTTAAGAACTCTGGTTGGCAAGAAGAATCAAATCAAACGAAGCAACGAAACTCAAACGGCGAAAGAAACAACTTCGTTTTGCTATTCTGGATCTAGGTCAAATTTTACATAAGAAAAATCTTGTTTTGAGTTGATTATTCGAAAAGAGGGTTTCGAGATGAAACTCCAGGCGCTTGAATCGCCTGATTCCGATAAACGAGCGAAAAGATAAACAGGTTTGAAAATCGGATCACAAATCGCGATCAGAATAATCGCGGAATAAATCCAATAAAAGAAAAACGACGAACTGCTAAACGGACGGACGTTCGTTAGCAGAAACTAAACAGAGAACGCGTTCATTAGAACGAACGGACGAACAGACGTTCGTTAAATAAATAAACCGAAAAAAAATAAAATAAACCATCTAAAAAAACGATCTAGGGTTTTCAAAAAAACCGAGGGTTTATTTAAGAAAACCAGCGGCGGGGATCGGGTACCTCCGGCGACTCGTCCGGCGGGGCGGCGGCTCCGGCGGGGCTGCGGTGGCGGCGGCGGCTGCGGGGCTGCGGCGGAAGGCGGCGGCGGCGACGCGGGGCTGCGGCGGCGACTCCGGCGGCGGGTGCGGCTGCGGCGGCGGCGGCGGGCTGCGGCTACGGCGGCGGCGGGCTGCGGTGGTGGTGGTGGCGTTACGGCGGCGGGGCGGCGGGCTTTATAGGGGGCGGGGAGGGGCTGGCTTGGGCGAGGGGGCGCCCGGGAGTGGAGTCCGACTCGGACCCGCCCTCGGCGTCCGTGCCAAGCACGGCGGCGGCGCGGGGAAGGCGGCGGCGCGGTGCTGGGCCGGCCTGCTCGGCTGGGCCTTCGGCCCAGTCGAGCGCGAAGTTTTTTTTTTTAAACATTTCCGCTGAAGAAAAATTCCTAGAAAAATAAATAAAAATCTAAAAATTCTAAAACAAGTTTTCTCCGTCTAAATAAAATATTTAGAACAAGATGAACTTTTCTTGGCCCCTAAATTGCAATTTTAAAATATGCAACTTTTTTTCTAGGAGCAATAAAATCCCGGAATTAATTCAAATGAAATCCCAAAATGATTTTTAACATTTTTCCTCCGATATTTCAATTATTTTGGAGAAGTCATATTATCTCCCCTCATTTATTATTTTAAAATGAAATATTTTCCGGAGAGAAAATATTTAAAATCAAATCCTCGTCCTCAAAATTTGATAGAAATCTCAAATATGAAAATTAGAAAATCCCCAACTCTCTCCGAAGGTCCTTGAGTTGCTTAGGATCTCGAGGATTGCAAACGAAAAGCAATAAAATATGATATGCATGGATGATCTATGTATAACATGCCAAATTGGAAATTTGGGATGTTACACATACATCACAAATATTTTTTATATACATGTTTAAAAATTTCTAAGTAAATGATTAACATTTTTTAAAACTTATGTTCTTTGATGTCTACTTTTTTCCCTACACCTATACATTTTCGCATACAATGGAAACAATTTTTCTATACACATTTAACATTTTTCAAATTCATTATTAACATTTTTCAGAAAAATATTAAGTTTTTTCTGTAATATATATAAGTAGAATATTTTGAAGTATAAAGCAAGTGAAACAAAAATCTAAAAAAAACTGTGGAAAAAGGATAGCATTTTGAGGCCTATGGTCTCCCGCGCCCTGGGTCAACCGAGTCTCAAGTTTGCTTCAGCCGAGGCTGTCATATGTCTCGTTATAAGCGAGGCATAGGCACAAACTTATGTGGATGGATTCCGCGCGGTGTTCTACACCATACAAGGCCTCCCCCCGAGTCGACCGAGGCCGTCATATGTCTCGCTACAAGCGAGGCATAGGCACAAACTTATGTGGATAGATTCTACACGGTGTTCTACACCATACAAGGCCTTCCCCGAGTCGACCGAGGCCGTCATTTGTCTCACTAGAAGCGAGGCACAGGCACAAACTTATGTGGATGGATTCCACATGGTGTTCTACACCATAAGGCCTCCCCCCCCCCCCCCCCCCCCCCTCCCCCAATAGTATTTTTTTCTCAAACATATAAACCTTTTTCACCTTCGCTATTCTTTTCGTCGTTTGCTTTTTCATTTCCATTTTCTTCTTTTTTCCATTTCTTTTTTTCCTTTGGCTTTGTTTGTTCTTATCTTTTGGAAAAAAATGAATACTTTGCACAAATATATAGCTTGACACGCACGAACAACTCCTCTCTAGTAGGTGAACCCTTTTTACATACACAAATATTCACTTTCGGTTGGTGAAATATTATTATAATAATATGAGATGAAGACTTCATTTAAGTAAATTTCATTCAAGTATATAA
Organism: Triticum timopheevii; assembly: GCA_963921465.1. Taxonomy (NCBI): domain Eukaryota; kingdom Viridiplantae; phylum Streptophyta; class Magnoliopsida; order Poales; family Poaceae; genus Triticum; species Triticum timopheevii. The sequence continues at coordinate 616,375,469 of OY997274.1, read as the reverse complement.
ATCTTTTTTATGTTATATGTTTAAATCTTTATCAAGTTAGGTTCCGCAAAACCGGAATCTGTATCTACTGTTATCTTGTCTTTCCAGAAAACAGAACTTGAAAAAATGAATACAACATCCGGATTTTTTTGAATTTTTTAAATCTTTCATTTTTAGTTCATGTCGTTTTCTTTGGGATCATCATGAGCGTTGCATATCAGGCGGCAGGCCTGGCTAGCAATCTCAAACTTGAATATGCAATTATCAGCGTCGCATGCACATATAAAACCCATGCAGGTGGATCCACGCCAAATTATTAGGAGCAGCCGAGCGCCACGATACATTGACGTGAACTGAAAGACTTCTAATCGAATAGATAAATTCCCCGGGTATGCATCATCGGAGCTAGCCAAACTTATTAAAGCTGCGGCAAACAGCCGCATTCAGCGAGTAGCAAGTCTAGAGTAGTGGCCAACAGAATCAGTACCGGTCAGAGCAACCATCTCATAAACAATCCTGTGCTCATGTCTCATGCTTGGATTATACAGTACACACATCAGTATTATAAGTTATAACCCATTGGGCCCTCTTGCTTTGATTTCTCTGGCTGCTTTGTGCAAAGATGTGTGTACGCATACATGATTGAGATGCCATCAACTTGTGTAGGATCGATGCCTTCATGCATGCAAGTAGCTAGTATTATACTAGCTACATGATTTTGTGATCTAGTTTATGGGCCTAACTAAGGCAGAATAAAATAACATGCATTCTCGCCATTCACAAGGGCACAGAAGAAGCTTGTCCTAGTGGTCTAGTGGAGTCGACCCCAATTATTGCCGCTAAACTCAAGGCAATCAGGGCAGGGGAGACACATACAGTTGGGAGAGATCGTTGGGGCTACCTCGCTAGCACGCCGCCTACTTGCGGCGATGATTTAACTGTTTTTGCCACTAGCTCGCACAGCATGTGTTCATTATTCCTCCCACAGTTAGTAGCCATAAAAATAGCAACTACCAATCTTCTAACGATAATAATAGTACTAATGGAATGACTTATCTCTATTTTTAATGGAGCAGTTGGTAGTCTCGCTTTCAGTTTTTTTTTTGTCCCACCTTTCATGATTTTTTTTGGTACCTCCTCCCACCTTCGTTGGTTTTTTTCATAGATTTTTTTCGTCCCCTCCCCCCACTTCATCTGTTTATTTTCATGTCACCCTCTCACACAACATAAGAAATCCGAACAGATCAGAACTTTCCATACTGGCGCAAGTTATTTAGTAATGTAGAATCAATCACAAACAATCTCTAAAGATCGAATCTAAATTAATTAACCCTACCTTAAATCACTAAATCACATTAATTAGAAAACAAATAATTGATTTTCAGAAAAATCGCTCAATCACATTAACCTTACCTTAACTCACGGATGGTAATTAATCTTCAAACAAAGGAAACAATACATCGAGGGAGCAGTAAATAAACTCCCTTTCTCATGACATGTATATGATAATCCCTTCCCTCTCCGTTGCCGAGCATTCTTGATTCTCGAGGCCGATGCTTGGGCTGCTTCACTGGGTTGCGACGGTGTCGGAGGATGAGGACGGCGACGCCGGGTGCGGCGGCACCACGTTGGCGGCGGCCGGTGAAGGGGGAGAAGAAGGGCGGCTTCCCTGGCCGTGGCCGTGGCCGTGGCCCTGGGAGTGTTGCGGTGGAAGCGGCACTTGAAGGACCCGGCGTGGGTGGCCGGCGCGCAGACGCACTTGGAAGTGGGCCCCTGGCCCGTGCCGAACGGCGCCGAAGCCGACCCGGGCCACCACCTCCGCGTATTCTCAGAGCTGTGGCTGGCCGATTTACATGAAATTAATTCCCTCAGTTGTGATGACAAATATAATACACATAATTCATATTGTTATGCACTTGCGTGTATGTGTGAAATAGATGGATTATGGTCCCGTACCCAATAAAATGGATATGTGTGTGTGTGTTAGAGAGAGACAGGGAGAGGGGGAGAGAGAGTGAGAAAGAGGGAGGGAGAGTGTGTGTGTGAGAGAGGATTTGATGATAAAAAAGGTCGCCAATGTCACTTGATATGTATGAGAATATTAATAATGAACTCTTAAAGTTAATGTGACCCCGTTGCAACGCACGGGCATTCTTCTAGTAATTCAATAGTGGTACAGATGAGTAAATCGTGCCATGTACAAGAATCTGTCATATTTGCGATTTGTTTTCACCCAACAGTCCTGATTCTGGTTTGAGTTGACAATGCACCCTGCAGTCCTGCACTCCTCCACCATCTTGAATTTGTTTTATGAGTTCAGATAGGCACGTTAAGATTATATCCCGCTGTCGGTCGTTGCTCGATGATCGATCTCGCACGGTCGCTCGTTCGACTGCTAGAATATTTTATCCCCGGCGAGATCTAATGACAGAGAGCCTAATCATCGTCAGAGTTCAGGGTAGTTAACTGAGCAAGTGGATACGGGCGCCTCCTCGAAACTAGGAAAACAAATGGTCTCGTTGCGATCTTGTTCGGTGGGTGTGCATGCATGCATGTTTCGACCACATTCGTTGGCAATGATGGGTCAATGTGAGCGAGAGACGACGTGTGCACAGATCTATTGCTCGATCGGCATGGATCGCCTCGATCGGGTGTTCCGGCCGGTTCCAACGACGGCCGACAGCAGAATTTTGTGGAGATCGCTCGACCCGACACCCTCGGCAGGCATGCAGATCTCGATGCCCAGTTTTTAGGAAAAAAATTCTATGAGACAAGGTCTCACGGATTAGCAGGTGAGACCCATCCTGATGGATGACACGTGGCATTCACAAATCATAAAACATCTATCCCACCCCCACCTGAAATCAGGGGGGAAAGATTAGATGCTTTGTGATTTGTGAATGCCACATGTCATCCATCAGGGCGGGTCTCACCTAGTTTATATGAGACCTGATCTCATATAATTTTTCTCCCAGTTTTTATAGGGCGCGCAGCGGATGGAATGAATGGTGCAAGAGTCGCGACGTCGTCACCGCAGGCAACCCGAATTGAAGCGGGGCTCGTGCTCTCGTCGTCACGGGCAACAGTTGTTGGAGACTGGAATCCTTTTTCCAGAGCCGCAAGTGGCGTGGATGCGGCGTGCTGGCATGTGGGCGAACGAGGCTAGGTCTAGGAGGAGGCCCGATCCGTGCGTGGCGTTGTGTTTGGTGGCGACGGGAGATGCACATCCAACGGGATGGCCGGCCCACAGGATCGGTCGAGCTGCAGCATGCGCTGCGCCGCCGCGCACGCGCTGGCCGATCAGTGCCGCTCAGGGGGAGGCAGACATGTATTTGGAGAGGAGGGTGCTGATTGGGGCGCCACTATGCCTCGCTTCTTTTCGATTTTGATATTTTTGACTCTCGTTTATGCTTCAGAATGTTCGAAATAAACATATTACAAAAAAATAAATTAAATAGGCCATTGAAAAAATATGCTAACCAAGCATTGAAAAATGTTAAATATATATATAGAAAATGTATCCCATGTATACAGAAAATATGTGATCTGTGAAAAATTTGAAAATTTATATTAAATTTGTTAATCCAAGAATTTAAAAATGTTAAACTTGTATTTGCAAATTTAATCAAATATTAAAAAATGTTCAACATGTATCGAAAAATGTTAAATTTGCATTTCAAAAATGTTGATCAAGCATTTTAAATATGCTAAATGTGCACAAAAAATATTGACTATGTATTAAAAAAGTAAATCTTGTATTTAAAAAATGTTAATCAAGCATTTGAACAATGTTAAATGTGTATAAAAAATGTTAAACATGTATTAGAAAAGTTAATACCTTACTTTAAAATTGTTAAATTTGTATTAACAATGTATTAGATATATACCAAGATCTTTATAGAAAAATAGTCAAAATCCAGAGAAAATAAAAATAATCTAAAAAGAGAAAGAAACAAACAAAGCCAAGGAAAAGAAAAGAAAGAAAAGAGCAAAATTAAACGAAAGGAAAACAAAGAAAAAGGATGGAAAAGAACAAAAACTAATGAAAACAGAGAAAGAAACAAAAAATAAACGCAATGAAAAAAAAACAAAATCTGAATGCGCTGCTATTTTACCATGTACCAGACACCGACTTGTTTGCTTGCAGCGCCACACAGCATCCAGGATACCTGATTCGAACACTGGCTTCTCCTATTTTTTTCTCTTTTTTTCTTCAGCGTGCTCTAATGGGCCAGCCCATTACTGTGGATGCTTCAGGCAAGAGCTCCTTCTGTCTTGCTATAAGCGAGATATATAGCATGATTGGTTTGATGCCAATATTTGGCTAGCCAAATGTTGGCATTGCCAAATATTGCAATACCAAGACTTGCCAACTATTGGCAACATCAAGTGAGATAGGTATGACATCTCGGTAACCAACCAAGTAGTTGCCAATATTTGACACAATGCCAAACATTGGCATGCCAGGGGAGATGCACATCCACGGGATGGGCGGCCGGAATGATCGGTCGAGCTGTAGCATGTTGATCTAGGCCGATCAATGCCGCTCAAGGGGAGGCATGCAGGGATTTGGAGAGGAGAGTGCTGATTATTGCCGGTGAGGCGGTGAGGCGAAAGGGCAGCGGTGCCCCTATGCCTCATTTCTTTTCGTTTATTTTTATATTTTTGACTTTCATTTATGCTTCAAAATAAACATATTACAAAAAACAATTAAATAAAACATTTGAAAAAAATACTAATCAAGCATTTGAAAAATGTTAAATATGTATAGAGAAAATGTTTCTCATGTATACAAAGAATATATGATCTGTGTGAAAAAATTGAAAATGTATATTAAAAAAATGTTTATCTAAGAATTTAAAAATTTTGAACTTGTGTTTGAAAATTCAATCGATTATGAAATAATGTTCAACATGTATTGAAAAAATTAGACCTTGCAATCAAAAAATGTTGATCAAACATTTTAAATATGTTAAATGTGTATAAAAATATTGACCATGTATTAAAAAGTAAACATTGTATTAAAAATGTTAATCAAGCATTTTAACAATGTTAAATGTGTATAGTAAAAGTTGACCATGTATTAAAAATTAATATTTTATTTTCAAATTTTTATACTTGTATTAAAATGTATTGGATATATACCAATAATCTTTATAGAAAAATAGTGAAAATCAAGAGAAAATAAAAAAACTATGAAAAAAAGAGAAAGAAAGCAACAAAGCCGAAGAAAAAAGAACAAAATTAAACCAAAGAAAAGGGAAGGAAAGAACAAAAACAGTGAAACCAGAGAAAAAATGAAAAAAAGCAAGTGAAAAACATTTTTTTTAAAACCAGTGAAAACCCCGTCTCTTTTACCTTAAGTTTTTCATGCTCTATTATTTTACCACGAACCAGACACCGACTTGGTGGCTTGCAGCGCAACACAGCATCCAAGATACCTGATTCGATCACTGGCTTCCCCTATTTTTCTCTCTTTTTTTCAGTGTGCGCTAATGGGCTAGCCCATTACTGTGGATGCTTCAGGCAAGAGCTCCTTCTGTCTCGCTATAAGTGAGATATAGCTCTCGCCAAAATAAAGGAACAAAAATAGAAAAGAGAGATGGGCTAACATTTTTCTCCTGCTTCGTCCTAACCCAATCCAGACTCTCCGTACACAGTTGGTTGAGCTACAGCTGGTGGGTTCGGATTGCTCACAGATACGATCGAAGATGAACCAGCTCATTGAGTTGTTGTACAGGGTGGAGATGTTGTGGCTCCAAAGGTCACGTATTTCATGGTTGAAAGAAGGTGAACGCAATACCAAATATCTGCACCGACGAGCTGTTTGGCGGGTTCGTAGGAACCATATTCAGCGTTTGTTGAGGGAGGACGGTACCTGGTGCAAGGTGCCAACTGATCTGGAAAGGATGGCTCACTCCTACTTTAAGGAGAATTTTTCTAAGGATCCGACTCTAGCTCCGGATGAGGTTCTTGATTGCATCGCACCTAGAGTCACAACCGAGATGAATGAGGCTTTGTGCAAACCATACACTGAGGAGGAAATTTCTAATGCCCTCTTTCAGATTGGCCCCTTGAAGGCCCCTGGTAGTGACGGTTTCCCTGCCCATTTTTATCAACGTAACTGGACAGTGCTTAAAGCAGAGATTATTACTGCAGTTCAGGATTTTTTTGTCACAGGGACTATGCCGGATGGCGTTAATGATACGGTGATAGTTTTGATTCCAAAAGTTCCACATCCAAAGGAACTAAAGGATTTTTGTCCAATAAGCTTGTGTAACATGGTGTATAAAATTGTGTCCAAGTGTATGGTCAACAGGCTACGACCCCTCCTCAATGAGCTTATCTCTGACAATCAGAGTGCCTTCATCCCAGGGAGGCTTATCTCTGATAATTCTATTATAGCTTTCGAGTGTATTCACCATATTCAATCTTTGAAGGATAATTCTCTGCTTTATGTGCTTATAAGCTTGACTTATCTAAAGCCTACGATCGTGTTGACTGGGTTTTCTTGGAGAGGGCACTGTCAAAGTGGGGCTTCTCTCAACACTGGATTTCTCGAGTGATGGCATGTGTCTCATCTGTCAAATACTCGGTGAAGTTCAATGGTAAATTGTTGGAGTTTCTCGCCCCGTCTAGAGGGCTCCATCAAGGTGACCCGTTATCCCCCTTTCTCTTTCTGTTTGTAGCTGATGCTCTTTCATCTTTGATCAACAAGCCTATGCGGGAAGAGGGCCTGCAAGGGGTTAAAATCTGTAGAGGTGCTCCTGAGATTTCTCACATTCTTTTTGCGGATGATTCACTTCTATTCTTCCAAGCTTTGGAACAGCAAGCTGTCTTGGTTAAAGGTTTGTTGAACACTTATGCGACGGTGACTGGACAACTAATTAACCCGTCTAAGTGCTCCATCCTTTTCTCATATCAGTATGCACAACATGTTGTCCAGGAGGTTAAAAGTGTACTGGGAATTACACAGGAAGTGTTTGAACCTAAATATCTGGGTCTCCCGGTTCCTGAAGGTAGGATGCATATAGGAAATTTTGAAACAGTTCAGGAACGTTTGAGGAAGCGTCTCATTGATTGGAGTGAGCAGTATATGTCGTCAGGTAATAAGGATATTCTAATTAAATCGGCTGCCCAGGCTATCTCTTCTTATGTTATGAGTGTGTTTAGGCTCCCTGCTTCTGTTTGCGATGAGCTAACACAGCTGATGAGGCAATATTGGTGGGGTGTCGAGAGTGGGAAAAATAAGATGGCCTGGATGAGCTGGGACAGAATGATGCTACCAAAGTCTATGGGAGGAATGTGTTTTACGGACATGCGAGCTTTCAACCAGGCCTTGTTGGCCAAACAAGCCTGGCGCTTGCTGGACTCGCCAGGAAGTCTATGTGCACGATTACTGAAGGCTAAATATTACCCTTCAGGTCATATTCTGGACACAGTTTTTTCAGGCAATGGCTCCGCGGTGTGGAAAGGTATATTGCATAGCTATTGAAAAAGGGTGTTATTTGGCGGGTGGGGAACGGAACTGCAATACGTACATGACGAGACCCATGGATACCGTGCCCCTCTTCATTATGGCCAATTTCTCCTAAAGGTATTTGTCGTCTAAATCGTGTTTCTGATTTCCTAGATGTCAATGGTGCATGGAGAGTTGACCATCTGAGACAATTTTTTTGGCTAATGGACGTTCAACATATTTTGAAAATCAGAACATCCCCCGTCAGCGAACGGGCTTTCTCTCTTGGTTTCCGGAGAAAAGGGGAGTTTTCATAGTGAAAAGTGCTTATAAACTAGCCATGTACGAGCACAATATCCAGTTCGCAGATGGTGCTTCGAGCACTAGCCCAGATGGCAACCGGGGCTTATGGAACTGTGTGTGGAAATCTAACGTACCTCAAAAACTGAAGATCACAACATGGAGGGCTGTGACAGGAACTCTACCCACACAGCAATGCAAGAAATACAGACATGTTTCTACTCGCTTGACCTGCCCTTTGTGCGGTGTGGAGGAGGAAGGTACATTCCATGCATTGGCTGCCTGTTCGCACGCTAGAAGTCTCTGGGAACATATGTGGAACAGATGGCCCCTTCCAGGTGATGATTTTCTCCTTGACAATGGGAAGGAATGGTTGCTGCACTTGCTTACCAGGTGCTCTTATGACGTTCGGGACATGTTAATAATGTTGATATGGCAGATTTGGCAATTACGCAATGACATGTCACATGGTAAGGATCCACCCTCGATTCTTACTATGGTGGATTTTCTGGACAACTACTACATACTAGTAGAGTGCCCGTGCGTTGCCACGGGCTCTTGAAATAATTTGCAAGAGTTACATGTTAAATTTCACATGTACAAACAATATAACACAAACATAATTATTGAATAATTGAAGTCCATTTTTGCAATGTAAATTGATAAGAAAAAGAAAAATTAACAACATGTCCATGTAACAAACTAAGCGATGTTCCAACTAAACATCTAATACAAAACTATCAATATCTAGATGATGCGCTTAAGAAATTCTTTCACAATATCAGGAAAGTTGCCTTTAGCTTCATTCCCACGATGTTTTAGCAAGTATAATAAAAACCGCTTCCTCAACTCATACCTATCCTGCACAAACAATATATGTAATTAGTATGAAAATTTCATGCCAAAGGTGTAACGGATGCGTTGCCACTGGCATTTCAAAAAAAATACTAGTTGCATATATAATCATAAGACATGTCAATTTTCCAGCTTGGCATAGAAAGTGAGTCTAAAATTTTAAGCCTTGCAATATCATTGTCCTTGTTGATTCAAAATAGGCACTATAAATCTCCTAAAAAAATAGGCACTATAAATCTGCAAAAAAAAAAACCACCCTAAACTCTGTACTTAATTCGAAGAAATAGTTGCTTAGTTATTCTGATAATCTTGCTTGTACAATTATGATAGTTATGATAATCACCTAGGAGTTTTAATTTTTGAAAGGAAAAAACAACAACAATCATTAGGCCCTTAAGAGATCATGACATGATTCTGAGTCTGACCAGCTACAAGATATATCCTTTCTAATATTCAGATCTAGTGGGAAAAACTACTACCCAACAATATACATATAATATAATCGAAAATGTTTTCTACATTTGCTAAATAATCATGGGAACAGAAAATGACTTGGGGCTTCAAGATCGAATAGTATATACACAGGCTCGATGCGACAAAGCTGGCAAAGAACATCGAGATGGTTCCAACGTAGGATTTGTCTCGATTTTAAGGGACTTTCGTGTGCCCAAATCGCCCCCGTCTTTGTCAGCCACACCTAATAGAAGCAACATAAATGGCTATGCCGTTTTCGAGAACCTTCGCTAGAACAATCACAGGAGAACACCTGGCAACAACGTAATGGAACGAGAGCTTACTACTGCCCCCACACAGAAATTGCAAATCACGGTAATCAAAATGGGAGACTTAAAGTGCCGACGTAATATTTTGTACCTTTGAGAATCTCTGTAACAAAGGTGAAAAGGTGGAGATGTAGTCAGTTCATTGTTAGACTCATTAACAATAACAGTGTTGGCTAAAAAGAGAGGCCACCTATAGTCCCCATCTCTGTCTGATTTACCCGTACAAAGGCTACATAAGGAAATATACCAACCCAGAACCAATGTGCACCAGCTTCGTACAGAGTTTCTGAAAATGTAGAGCAGAAAGAAAAGCAAATTGTCATATACCAATCAACGTTTCATTCTTAATTTGCATGGGATCTCCTTTGCCTACGCTGCCCTTCATCACTCCCAATGGCCTCGCTCCACCTCCATGACACCTCAAACGACTGCCGCACGGTGTCGCACCACGGATGATGCTCCACCTTCCGCATCCTACCTCTGGTCCCTTCTCCATGCTCGCTCATGCCCTATGGCCTCCGCCGCACTCGCGCTCCTGAGCCACCTCCACCCCTGACTGATCTCTTCCTCTCTCTCGATCTAGCGAGGTCATGGCTGGAAAGTCAAAGGCCTCTCTCCTTCTCGACTTACTAATCCCATGGCCTAAAAGTCTGACAACGTGTTTGGATTGAAGCCAGACTTTAACTGATGGATTCCCTGACTTTTCTTTGAGTTAGAAAACCCTAGGCCCGCATGATTAACTAAAATGCCCCATTACTTAACCCTAGGCCAACGGGCCTTTTGTTGTGTAAATCTCCGTGAATTTTTTACCTCTTTCAGCGACATCACCTCTACACCAATGTCACATATGGGATTTTTTTGAATGTCGACATAATCCATCTTTATCTCTCTTATACACTACAAAAATAAATAAATATATTAAGAATATATATAAACACACCTTTTGTATTATCATGCGTAACAAATATATTAAGAACCATTATTTGTATGCATCTCTTATGATTGTTAAAACTCGATACTTTTTTGGTCCGTTCCATTCTAAACATGACTTGTTAGTGTATCTGATGTTTTCCCTCCGCAAAAAAAAGGGTATCTGATGTTTTCAACTATATTAAAATATGTGACATTTTTCTCACACCAAACTACCGCTTTCCCTATATCACTATATAAAAGTATGTGACATTTCTCTCATAGCAGTCAAACGTTTTCCCTAAAAAAGTGTCGCTCCTTTTCTTTTTATTCTAAAAGAGCAATTCACTCTCTCCTTCTCTCATCGTATGCACAACGCTCACCCTCATATCGCATTCCACAACAATGCTCAAACTCATATCTGATCCCCCTAGCTTCTCTCCTCCCTGATGTTGTTGGCATCAAGGAACGCCACGAAATTCCAGCGTCGTGTCTCCTTCTATCCATAGTGTCGCCCTCCCCCTCTATGCCATCCTAGTGCGATTTCCCAGTGCCATGGAATGCACGCCGTCATCCAAGGGCGACCACCACGGCGTGTTTTGTTACCGTGATATATGAAATGGTATATATCACGTGATCCTTACGCCTCCTCTCAATGCACACATGAAGTACGGTCTACTATTTGATTCGTAATTTTTTCATGTTTATAGCCGATCACAATTTCATACACATATCCGCCATGGGGTGTAAGAAGGCAATTATAAAGTTACCAAACGGACCAAAAGTGAATTTATTTGTGTATTCAAAAAATAAAAAATCAGGATTCGTGATTGGATTGATGATATTGGAATTTAATTATGATGCCACCTCTTTGTAGCAAGAAAAATCAAGATTTCACCTTGTTATTCTGGTGACATATGTGTTCGGAAGTAAGCTACTTCTTCAGGTCAACAAAGACTAAGCTAATAATAAAAAGAGTATGATGTCTCCCATTTACAGAAAGGTGAATGTGGGCATGTGCTTGTTCATATGAAGGTGAGTTTGCCTCCCATTTATGGTCTTAAGCTGGAGAGTAGAGGAACTGACATAGACATGTCTGATTGTGGACATGTTTTCTATTCCGGCAATTTCAGTGGCATATTGCCAGGCTATGACAGTGGGCTACCATGGGCGCAGCTCACCCCATTCTCAAAATAATTATGCAAATCTCAGATGGTAAAGTCCAAGGACGCCCAAAAATCTATAGTGGAAGTGAAATAATGCTATTGTTTTACCTTTGAAAGGGTAGCCTGGCAATATGATAATCTAAACTTTAACTTTAGACACTTACACGCACCCTGGGTACTGGTCATCAATAAATTTTCTCTGGTCAATAGTCAGTAGTTCAACTATCCAGAAAGCATAATTATTAGAGGATTAGAGCGAACAAACATGGATTAGTTGATCATACTCGATTATTAGAGGAGTTGGGCAGGAAATCAAGTGACCAAACCTGAATTGCAAGCAAACCCAGAAAGCATGGCTTGTCAAAGAGGTGAGCGTCGGTGCCAAATGCTTCATGTCATCCTGTCCAAGTTCGAGAAATAAGCAACTCTGAACTCCATTGAAAACATCCTTTTAAAATATTAAAACGGATGACACAACACATATTCAGTGTTATTTGTGAGGCTACCTTTTTTCAGGAATGGATCAGAGAATTTCTAGCTTCCCATATACATCAGTGCAAATTAATCCCAGGAAAAGCAAGTGAGGGTACCTTTTTGTGTGAAGGTAGTGAACGCATCAAGCTAAGTGCAACAAATTTTTCCTCAACCACGCACACATATATTCCTTTATGTGTTGATGAACTAACATGCACCACATATCTCCTATCTAAATTTTACGGTTCGTCATCTATATCTCTACTACCTAAAATCACTCTAGCCATCTGAAATTAGATGTCAATAACCAGTTGACTTGCATCTGAAGTCTACCGTGATACATACAATTTATAGTAAATTTAACATGAAGCAAACCCCAATTACAGGGAAAAAGGAACATTACTTCTAACACTGCGTTTGGATGTCTGTATTCAGCCTCTGAATTGGGAATTGGTATTGGCAGCCTCCAATTCAGCTGTTTGGATGTCCTCTGTATTGGCCGATGGAAATGGATATCAATACAGAGCTTGAATCCTCTCACTTGTGCACGTCCCTCCTGAATACCAAGCCCGAACCCTCTGATTTGGGTCTGAGCACGCCTCACGTCGTCAGTCGGGGGTCTGAGTAGACCACAGCCACCGTGCTACTCCTGCTCGCTAGAGTGGTGGATCCCGTCGCACCCGTGTGCAGTTGTCGAGGTCGGATCCCGTCGGGAGGGAGCCAGGGAGGATACGGGATCAAAGGCGGATGGATCTGGAGTGGAGGCCAGTCGCAGCGCCCCAATCAGGTTCAGCGCCCTCGTTGACTCCCCTTCTCCCACCCTCTCTTGCGCATGCCGCAGAGATCTGAGCGGATCTGCTATAGTCGTCGTTCCTTCAGGATGTTTGGGGTTTAGAGGGATGGTCGGGGCGGTGACGGGCGGGCTGGTGCGGCAAGGCCGCACGCGGTGCCTGCGGCCGATTAGGTAGGTGATGGTGGTAGGGTCAATGGGATGGAGTAAGAAGAAGGTAACATTGGGAAGGGGAGTCTCAAAAAATCTCTGTAAAATCTCCATCTCTATCTATACTCTTGACTGATTCACACAAAAAAAATCTCTACTCTTTGCTTTTTATTATTATTACTTATTCTATATATACTATTTTAAAATGTGTAAGGTTTCATGTTTCACTTCTTACCATGACCCGTTTATCCAACCTTCCTTGAAACATAATCAATCACTATTTAGTTTTCTTTCGAATCAATTTCACTTTAATTTACTTACCAAACTTCTCATAAAAAATAAGGTATATCACGAGTAGGATTTGATAAACATTTATTGACTCATTTGCATTAATACGGGAAAGTCAATCACAAGCTAACATACTGAAATATATTTCCCGTTGCAACGCACGGGCATGGTCCTAGTCTGGTAAAACATGTATTCAACCAGTTGGAACCGGGACCAAGACGATTACAGACTACAGACTACAAATGTCACTTATCACCCACCAAGTCTCGAAAACTTTGGATATAAGTAGTATGAACTTTAAGGGGCCAAATCCTCAGTGCACTGCTCGCTCCCGTGCTAATCTAATAAAAAAGAAATCAGAAAAAGATGCAGGTTGGCCCCCTATCTTGAAGCTACTATTGTGCTCTCTAGGAACATAGTCTGAAAGACGAAATAAACAGCAGCGATCTTGCAGTAGAGGGAGGTGTGTACGTACCAGATGTACTCGGCGACGACCCCGTTGGTCTCGACGGCGAGGGCAAGATCCTTGAACATGAAAGCTCCTCCGGGCGCCGAACACCCTTGCTCCCTTAGAGCCGATTCTAGATTCTCGTTGAAATCTTAATACAACAGCAGAAACTGCTACTTTTAGTCAGAAATAAATGCAATTCAAAACATGTTGTGTTAGGCTGTTAGCAATTGATCAACCAATATAGGTTGCCTTGATGATGTTGTTGTAGTTGAGAGCCACAACTCCCCACGGACCCAAGACATCTGATCGGACTCCTTGCCATTCCGCCACCCACCACTGCTATATCTAATGAAAAATACATTAATTGATACTGAACCAAAATGGACAGGAATATTTTACCAACATTCACGTGAATGCTGGCATGTTTGATAACTAAAGATGTTATAGAGGGATATTAAATACAACCAAAAAATCTGTAGCCATGTTAATAGAATTTAGTACATAAGTTAGAGCATGAAACATGAGATTTAGTTACACTATATATGTGGTGAAGTTGTGGCCTTTTATTCCGTTAAGAGGGATGTCGTGTACTTCCTTCGTCCAGAATTAGTTGGCGCTCAAACTGATGTATCTAGCACTGAAACAACCACATACTTCAAATTTGAAACACATAATTGAATCTTTGTGTATACATTAGACATATTCACTCAAGCAAACAAACAAATTTTGTTTCTATGTAACACAACTTATAGTACCAGCATGCCTGGCTATGTTATTCCTCACGCCAAATTATATATTTTTCTCTGTCGACAACCTGTCCAAAAAGACTATGCGTAATTGCCTCAAGCTAGTACCATTCCACCACAAATGTGCAGAGGCATGCATCATCTATGCATGCCTGGTGCGGCCTTCCTCTTCGGTCTTATCATCCACCTGGCCGTCGGCGAAATATCCCATCCTACCTGCTCGCATCTACCTGCTAATTGTCAAGTATAACCACGCTTCCAACGCGACATTATCCTGAGTAAAAATGCATGCAGAACATTACAAAAATCAAAATATCTAAATGTATAGCTTTCAAAAGTAGGATTTAATATAGCTTTCAACAGGATTAATCTGTAATATAATCAAGCATGGGCTAGATTATCATTGAGAAAGCGTACTACAGAAGCAAGCTGAAGCTACCCGCTCTTAGGTCTATAGTGTATATTGTACACCATAGAAGCATAATTTTGAGATCAACGCTACAACTTTGTCATGTATCAGGGTATGTTTGTTTTGAAAAGAACACAAGCTGTGTGGGCTGTTCTACAACTGATCTAATGACGACGTGAACATAAAAATGGCACGTGATATCTACAATTGATCCAATGAACTAAAATTGTCCCATAAGCCACTTTTTCCACTGTTTGGCTCATCCAACAACAACCTTTATAAAATAAGAAAACACAACATTGCCGACATATGCATCTCAAGCAACAACAAACCATGGTTCTTCTCTGTTTCTGAAGCAAGTTAATTAATATGACAGAATCAGAAATAAATCTATATTTTTTTCTAATGGATATCAATCTACAAAACTGAATTCTATTTGAGGCCACAAAGTGTAGCTTTTACCATAACAATACTGTACCTTTTGAGAAAACAAATTGGGCTACTAAATTAATCATGAGCAGATCATGAGATTACTCGACAATTTTAGTGAGCCCAGCCACTCCTTACTTACACCTATTCTTTTAATCAACATGCGCCTTCAATTCCTCCATGGCAGCATACAACCACCATCGTGCTACGTGGGGTTTAACACCGCAGAAATTAGAGCAAAACAAGAAAAGAACTATGTTGCGCATACTTTCACCTCATCTACTCACTATAATATCTAGAATTTGGAGCTGATAATATACCTGCAGACAAATAATATAACATTGATGGGGATCCCTAATGTCTCAACCAATCTGTTATCCTCCAGCTTGAGACTACTTGTAAAGTAACTTTCTGCACTAAATCCCTCACCTGTAACGATAAATCGTTGTATTTGCATTGTACATTTTTTTAAGGCGGGTCATGAATCTGGAAGATCTTTCAACAAAACATGGGACGGAAGATAATAACACTACACTAATGGGGGCAAGGCTAGAGTAGTCAGTTTTGTTGAGCCATAAGTACAAACACTTCATCTACCAGCCTGCTCGTCCCAACTTTACACTTCCACATCTCTGTATGTGGGTGTATCACATCCATGCCCTCTCATATCTTGAATGGGAAGTCATATGGCTAGAGATCAAAGGGATCAACACCTAAGGTTTTTATTTCTTAAATAATCGGCCAAACCGCCAGCCAATATTGATTTTTAGAAAGTAAAAGTTAAGCACAATATGAATATACAAATGGAAATTCTACACTTTAAATGCGTACATCATCTTTTCAAGTGAAATAATAAAGACTCCCTTGTTCGTTAGAAAAAAGAAACTCCCATGTCAAGGTAATCTTCCTAGTACAACCACTTGTTGTTCTTCCTTTAAAGAAACTAATAAGAACCAATCGTCATTAGGTACTTCGGATATCAACACAAATCCTTGATTTGGATCGCTGTAAAATATAACCAAGGATATAAGCATGAAAGCTACAGTAGCAGTTAGCATATGCTGAATCATAAAGGAAGAGCCGAAGAGGAGAGCATAGAAAAAAAATAGCATTTGGTTTTCATATGCTGAAAATGAGAATCAATAACCAAGTAGATTCAGAATGGGGATAGATTCAGGCCTGAAAAGGTTGCAGTCTCTCTCCTTTGCTTCACTGCATATGTCATTTTTTATTAGAAGTTCCAGCTCTACACAGTACCTATGCAAGTGCCTAATCAGGATACATGTCACTGTTGAAACGCAAAACAAAAAACCACAACAACCATTGAACACAAACAAGAGAAGAGGAGAAATCTTACACTTCGACGAAATAGATAATACACATGCATTAGTTACCTCACACTTGCTGAGCTTGAAGAATTTGATGAAGATGATGTCAGTGTACATTGTACTCATGGGATTCCTTTGCATCCATGGACGCCCCAAAAAAGCTGCACATATTAAGGAAAAAAAAGTGTTTGATGACAACAAGTTAACAGCCACACAAATCCAAGGCGGCGTATAATCTTCGTGTTTGGGCTTATCGTGCTAAGGATGCCGAAAAGATGCAGGTGCAACAACGGGTGTAAATTCAACACTGCCGCCTGTGTTTCTCCATTGTCCACAAATATTAAATTTCAATAATTTGCATAAGCCCTGAACCTTCTGCATTCCTTAATTCAATGTTCAGGTGAACAAAATGAATATTGTAGTTTCCCCCAAAAAAAATTGAATGGAGTGAATGTTGCTACAGTCACATTAGCCGAAGTAATAGATGAATCTGCACTGTCCGTATAAATAAATCTATAGACTATAAAAAACTAAACAGTGATACTCACCGAGAGTACCTCTTTAGTAGTGATGTCCAGCGTAGGAGGCATTATTTATGTTAGTAGCAAGTGCTTAGTCGATGAGAGTAGCATGCATGATTGCAGTGCTCAAGATGAAACTGCTCCTAGTTGAACATTCACACAGAAAGGACACGTTATATATGACATCTCAAGTGAGAAGACCATGTAGCAGTGATGTCCAGCCGTGAAGGCATAATTTATGTAGCGCCAACCTTAACGGCAGCACGTTTAGAGACATGATTTAGATGAAGAGTGCGTCCAACCATGGAAGGATATCCTGCAAACGAATCAGTCAAGAAACAGATTAATACGTATATCACATGCTAGATCCCTGCCGCTCCTTGCTGCTACATGTGTATGTGATTACCTTGCTGCAGACCACCGCACGCCTCACGTCGTCAGTCGGGGGTCTGAGCAGACCACAGCCACCGTGCTACTCCTGCTCGCTAGAGTGGTGGATCCCGTCGCACCCGTGTGCAGTTGTCGAGGTCGGATCCCGTCGGGAGGGAGCCAGGGAGGATATGGGATCAAAGGCGGACGGATCTGGAGTGGAGGCCAGTCGCAGCGCCCCAATCAGGTTCAGAGGAAAGAGATAGGTAGCGGAAAAGAGGATAAGGGGGAGAGGGAGGCATGGCGGCGGGGTCCTGCTGGCTTCTCCCGGCGAGGTCGGAAGCGGCGTTGGCTGGCTTCTCCCGGCGAGGTCCGGGAGGTGCCCGGGCGAGGCCAGCGAGGAACATGCAGTGGCGGCTGAGGAGGAGGGGCTAGGAACCCTAGCCAGGGTGAGGGAGTCGTGGGTGGGTGGCGATGGATTGTTTCTGTGGGCTGCCTGTGAGCGCATCGACCCGTGGGGAGGTAAAAAAACCAGACGAAAAATAACCAACGAAAATAAAACGGAGGTGGGAGGATAGACGATAAAAACCAGCGAAAAAAAACCGGAAGACTATTCACCAACTGCTATATTAGGAGTAGAGATCCGTCAAACTAGCTGGGAGGATTCCAACTGACGAAATCTTGAAAGGTAAAATGGCGGCTACGCCCTCCGCTGCTCCCATACAGATGGAGGCGCCCCCTCCACTTCCCTGGCCGGCCCTGAAGCAAGACTACGTCGCCCTCTCCGTTGATGGTTCATTTTTGGGGACTGATGGGTCAGCGCTGCGGGCATGGTTCTCCGGGACAGCGACGGTTTGGTTATTTTTGCGGCTCACCGTTTTATTTTCCACTGCAATGATCCTTTGGAAGCAGAACTACATGCGATCATGCAAGGTATGGCCTTGGCTATCCAACATTCCAACCGGCCAGTGGTCTTGCAGTTGGATTCTTCGGAAGCTCTGTCCAGTTTGTCCAATGATGCTCTGGTTCGATCGGCGTATGGCCAGTTAGTTTTAGAGATTAAGGAGTTGATGAGTGAAAGGGAGTTTGTACCTCAGAAAATTAGACATAGTCAAAATAGAGTTGCCGATCGGTTGGCCACCTATAGCCGGTCCGAACGAGCTACATCAGTGTGGTTGGGCTCGATCCCACCTTGTATCTAGGACATGTGGCCTCTTTACTGTAACTCTATGAATTTGCAATAAAACTCCCTTTTACCCCGCAAAAATAAAGAAACAAAAAGGAAATATTTTTTTGCGAGGTAAAAGGGAATTTATTCCAGATTGATAGGGTACAATCCACATGTAGTAATTGCTCTACACAAGGAGGTCCTTGACGAAACCATACAGTTGTGGCCCGCTCATCATGACTATAAAATTCCTAACTATCTGCTACCCTATTTTGCTCTCTCGTAAGCTTCTGGGGAACAAACACCCAGACAAGCATATGTGATTTTATCTCTACAACTAAGTGCCCATGCGTCGAACTGCTTAGTCTAGAATCAGAAAGACTTGACAATGCTTCACAAGAATTGGACTGAACAACTATAGTACACTCTGAATTGCCAAAGCCATGCCCTGCTTCAGTGCACGAATCTCCACCTCCAAAGCATCATTGCATATAAAAAATATTACAGTGTGGTCATTACTCTACTGACATCAAATGACCCATTTTTTTGCTCCGGCGGCAACCCAGATCTAAGCCTCAAATCTAGCATGAACGCAATATGTAAATCATAGCAAAATTGGACCCTAGCACCACAAAAGTATTGCAGCCATTTCCAATATATACTCTGTAATGAACATAATATGTAAAGATTTCCTCCCATGAAGGAATAGACACAAACATTCTCAAACAATCTACACTGTCTAATATCTACTCTACTCTAGTTTGCTATGAAGGCATAGCTAACAACACACAGTGCAATGCCAACTGCAGATCTGACACCCCAAACCCCAGGAGATGCTTCCATGGCGGTTTCCCTGGCCGTCTCCTGCCAAACGCCGCTTGGGACACGCCGAAGACATGCCGTGTGGCAACCCCCACAAGGCCACAACCACCCAATCTGATTCACGTGAGGGAGAAGAAGAGGAATGGAGGGGTACGAGGTGTTATAACCCATACTTGTTTTGGCCGCCATTGGTCGGGGCGACCTGAACTCCCTCCCGGTGCTGTGCTCATGATCTCCCACCGTCGCCCTTGCAGTCGCCGAAGCCGCCGCCCCCTTTCTTCTCTCCCCCTCTGTCCAGAATGGACAAGCACAGTTACAACAAATCGCACAACCCGCGGTACCTGGTTGTAGTACATAGTGGTAGGTTTCGAGTGACGTGGTGCAATTAGGATCAATAGATCGCGCCCGATCCGACGTGCGCGAGGCTCGGCTGGCCATCCAGACAAGAACGTTTACCATTAAAAATTGATGTCCTCAAAACCTGAAATGCATTATGCTCTTGTGAGTGTATAATAGCAGTGAATGATTTTCGATTTGCCACTAGCCACATTCACCCTAACTCCCGTCTATGCCTTGTCCATTCCACCTTTCTCCCCCACCAGGCCACCACAAACAACTAACCCTAATCTTTTGCCATGCCATTCCGCCATCGTCTCCTTTTTTTGCGGATACTTCCACCATCGTCTCCAGCTGGCATTAAAGCGTGTTGCCGCCTTGCCACTGTAGGACATGAAGAAGAAAGACATGGAAATTGCTATAATTAATTTTGGTGAGGAAATTTGACTGGTCACGAATTAGAAACCAAGAAAAGAGCCGTGAGTGGACGAGGGGTAAAAATGAAGAGATGTGCCCCCCCCCCCCCCCCCCCCCGCACAAAACGTAGAAGGGCATAATGGTCATACGAAAGAAACTTATACCCACCTCCTATGTACTGTATAGGCCGACATACGTATACCTGCACGCATGCAAAAAAAGGCGGTCGCGTGTGTACGGGAAAAAAGGCGTCTGCATGATCTTCTCGCCCGCCCGGCGATCACGCTCGCCACGTTCCATTTTTCCAACTGTCCGATCGCCGCCGCCTCAACCCCATCCGACGCCGCATCTGAACGTCATCGTGTGATGGCGCCTCCGCTGTGACTGACCGCGTTGTCGTCCCCTGCCACGGATCCGGCCCGTGCCTGAAGGCACGTCGACCTACGCCGGCGACGTCTACACCGCTGCCCTCATCTTGCACGTCGCCGCCATCTTGCATCTCACCCTCGTCTTGCAAGTCGCCGCTGGCTAGACCCTTGCCTGAAGGCCCGTCGTCCTACGCCGGTGACGTCTACACCGCGGCCCAAGGTTTCCCATCTAATCTCGTCATCTAAACCTAGCATGCTAAACGATGGAAGTGATGAGTTCATGTAGTGATCAAGGGTTTAGGGTTCATGTAAACATGCTGTTGCAGCGCCGCCTCCACGGACGACCGCATGATGTAGAGAGCTAGTGTTGCACTTGGGCATGATCCACTGTATGAAACTTAACTAATGATAAATTTTCAATGTTGTGCGGTTTTGTGAGTTAGGCGTGTTGCCATGGATGAAGAAACCACATTCACGGGGGATGAATGGTACTGATAAGGTGACTCGGAGTGATAACGATATTTTAACGAAGGTGATGACAGCAGCGACAACGATTCCGTCTCGTCATATGATATCTTACCTCCGGAGGATTTTGATAATAATGAACATGACGCAAATAGTGAAAACGTAAGTGGCATATATTTTGATTCATTTTTGAATGTGCAAAGTATGGCATGGCTAGCTATTTATCTATGTATACAAATTTGCAGGAAGATGTGGATGTTGACAATGTGCAAAATAGTTTGCAGGAATCATTCGCAGATAACCGTTGATAGATGTTGTACATCGATCAATAGTATGAATTAAATGATAGTAATTGACATATATATTTTCATATGAACGTTGTAGGAGGAGTCAAATGGTCCTAGCGGTGATCACGATGAGGGAGAGATTGACATTGAGGAGGCTCGGTAGCAGCACATGCTGGAGACACATTGGAAGGTCATGGCTATGACCTTTCGATCGCAAGGGGATGCATACATATTCTACAACAATCACGCCAAAGAGCACAGGTTTAACATCAGGAAACAGAAGGTCAAACAAGGTGCTTCAGGAATGATACGGTACCGGCAGCTTCTTTGCTCCAGGGCGGGGAGAAGGCAGAGCGAGTTCATAACCATGGAGGGCCTCAAGCGCAGGCTTAGACAGGAGACTCGTTGCGACTGCGGTGCACATATGGTGGTGAAGCTAGACAGAGAAAGTGGCGTTTGGTTCATCGCGTCATTCGTGGATGATCACAACCACGCGATGGCTCGGCCCGACGAGGTTTGTATTTTGTGGTCACACAGACGGATTGGAGATGGCAAGAGGGCAAAGATATTGGCGATGGAAGCGGCCGGGATAAGAAAGCATATAATAATGGACAACTTCATCAGCAGGTACGGTTCGTATGATAAGTGCAGGCTTATCAGGCAGGACACATTTACAGTCTGTGCCGCCGAGGGAAAATGAAGCTCATTGCAAAGGGTGATGATGAGATGACAGTTGGCATTATGACGAGCAGGAAGGAGAAGGACCCTGAGTTTTTTTTAGTATGTGCTTGATAAGGAAGGGCGACCGAAGAGTATGTTCTGGTGTGATGCATAGTCGCAGAGAGATTATCAGGACTACGGAGATGTGGTCATGTTTGACAACACCTATAAGATGAATAGATATGGTATGCCCTTCATAGCCTTTGTCAGAGTTAACAACCACCATTGCACCAAATTGTTTGGTTGTGCCACTGTTTCTGACGAGACTGAAGGGACATATGTGTGGCCGCTGCAGACATTTATGAAGGGAAACTGTCAGGTGAAGCCGAAGTCAATAATCACAGACGGTGACATTGCAATTATTCAGGATATTCGGGCTGTCCTTTCAGATGTGTTCCATCATCTTTGCTCGTAGCATATCGAGAAAAATGTTCAGAGGCACCTGCATTACAAGTCACTTGATGAGTTCATATCGCTCTTGTACTATGCCACCTCTCAAGACAACTTTGGGCAGAGATGGACCGCTTTCTATAATAAATGGAAGACTGATAGAACTAAAGAGTGGCTTAACAGGATGTACAGGAAGAGGAGTCTTTGGGCAGCTTCATATCTTTCTGATGGGTTTTTCCGTGGTATGCGAAGTAACTAGAGGAGCAAACGCCTCAACTCCTGCCTTCACCTTCACCTGGACTATGATATGACAATAGTTGATTTGGTAGTGCATTATGAGAACTCTATAGTTCGCCTCCGTGAGAACGAGACGTATGATGACTGCGAGGCACACCAGAAAGAACCACCATCGGTTACTGAATATAAGGCCCTTGAAGAGCATGCTGCCAAAGTATTCACACCTGCTAATTTCTACATCATGCAAGATGATTTGCATAAGATGGGTTAGCTGGAGATATTTGAGACGCTCGTGGGAATTGGGCGTCAGACATTTATGGTGACATGGAAGGATAACCACAAGTTTAGGTACAATGTTTTTTATGAACCAGGTAACTCAGAAGAAACTATGACATGCAATGGTCTTAGGATGGTTCGGAAAGGGCTGCCATGCAAACACATTCTCTTTGTTCTCCATCATCTGAGCGTAACTAAAATTACCAAAGTGTTGTGTCCTTCATCAGTTGTCCAAAAATGCAAGAGATGGGGTGCCTGTGCAGTGGAAGAGTGATATGTTTGGATATGGGGTTGGTCAGGGCCATTAGAGAGAGAACGGTATAGTCAAATAACCATAAAAACCACAGAAGTTGCTCATGTCGCAGCAAATGATCCCTTCTTGTTCGACGAGTTGATGAAGTGTTTGGACAACACAATAGCGCAGAAAAAGATTTCGGAGGAGAAACTTATAGCAAGTAGAAGGTATGCTATGCTTATGAAGGAGGCAAGTCAGGCGCAACAAGTTGAACCTGGTATTGGTGATCCTGAGAAAGTTTCGACGAAGGGTGCACCTAAGAAGAGGCGGTCAAAGGGGGGCCTGACGTTATGAAGAATGGTAGGCCAAAAGATTTTAGAGAGAAGAAAAGTGGTCCTTTGTGAAGTCTTTGTAGTCTGCGAGGTCATAACAAGGCTACATGTCGTGTGAACGAGAAGTGAGCTGCTACCTTCTTATTTTTGTTATGTTGCTAATTTGATTTCACCGACTATATTTTCTCACTCATTTCTTTATATTTTCTTCAGGAATCGGGCGTTGAGAAGCAGCTTGGTTTGTTGGAAGAAGAAAAGTGGTCGCACGAGTCATGTCTGAATAACATATGTTGTTTTTTATTCGTACGTGTGTGCCAGAAAACTTAATAAGTGATTTGTTAATGTTTGATGAAAATATTTTTGTGAACATATATGATATGACACATCATATTTGTTGAATGAATTGCCATGGTTTTTGTACTGCTATGTGAAAGAGTTCACATTTTTAAATACTGTTCATTTTTCCTGACCGGCGTTAATGGTCATTGCTGTACATATGTTTTCCCCGCTTGACCGGCATTGTGGGAAAAAATGCCCGACCGGCAGCTGCTGGACCGGACTTATTTTCCACCCAAATCAAGCCTATGCAGGCGACTCGGGAGGTCCATAGGGCCCAACAAAGGCCCAACAGCTGGGTCCAACATGGTGGCAAGGTCAGGCAGTAGTAGCAGAGGAGTTCGACCTTACTACCACGCGGGGCTATTTAAGCCGGTCGTCGACCCCGCCCGCTTGCGAGGTGGGACTAAAGAGATGCGCCGGTGCGCCGCGCGGGAGGGGAGGGTGAGTGGGCCGTGGGAGGGGATGAGTCAGTGGCTTTCGTATTGGGCCGAACTGGGCCGTCTGGCCACGATCGATAAATCGAACGTACTAAGGGTTGGTTGACCGCATGGAGTGGCGGCGATTATTTAGTCCCACCTCGCCAACGGAAGGGCGCGCCAGCTGGCTTAAATATCCGCGTCGGGGTACGCTCCCGAGCTCCTCTGTTACCAATGCCTTGTCAGCCCCGTTGGGCCTCGCTTGTGGGCCCATTTGCGGGTCGAATCGACCGCCCGAGCCGCCTTCAGGCTTGATTTGGGTTGGTGGTATAGTCTTCTATGGGCCCATGAGCGAAGTTCGGGCATTTTTTTTCTAACACAAATATTTTTTCTCATACAAGCGGGTGGCCACCTCCATTTACATGCGTGTCTAAGAGCCGGCAGACGGTGGATTCATCATCACATAATCATACAACATATACAATCTCAACAAATCAATTTAAAAAATCATCACAGAATCATCACCACTAGTGCAGAACCGGGCATTAGCACCGGTTCGTAAGGACCTATAGTGCCGGTTACATAACCGGCACTAATTTGTGGTCACTAAAGGCTCCCCCCCCCCCCCCTTTAGTACCGGTTCAGCACGAACCGGTGCTAAAGGGCAACCACGTGGCACTAGCCAGCTCCGGGGGCCTGGAGCCCTTTAGTACCGGTTGGTAACACCAACCGGTACTATAAGGTTTGGTGGGTTTTTAGTTTTATGATTTCTTTTTCATTTAATTTTGTGTTTCCATTTTAATTCTTTTTCGTTTGCTGGTATTTTATGATACTACACATTGTACACGTTATGCATCATATATACATCATGCATGCTTTGTTTATCAACGCTGCTGCTATGTTCATATAACATATCTCATGCATGCTTTTGCATCATTAAATCATCATATATATATATATAATAACAAGTCCTACTAATCATGCATCATCATACAACTTCTACTCGTTATTAATAATAAGTCGTACGATCATCATCCTCATATATAGTCATCGAACCCAACCCTACATAATTGTTCTTAGCACATGATCATCAGTATCAGGTAGGACCTAAACACCCTTAAGGTAAAATAGCATAAAACAATATAGACCCTGACTCTCCATTATGAAGAATGGCGATCATCCTGTCTCCAATTCTTGCCTTTCGCTGCTTATTGCTTCCAAGAAGCTCCTTACGACTGTCCATACATTTTTTCCATTCTTTGATTGTTATGTCTCCACTTCTTTTAGAAACCCGGTATGGACAGTTGAGATTCGTAGGATGACCTGGTAGTATGTTCGAAACATGAAGGCTACCACGCGTATAC